>OX451736.1:396252281-397567083 GCA_948472305.1 Vicia faba
GTACCTGATTTTAAGAAACTAAAGTTGATTAAAGGGAAACTACCTGAAAAAGCTATGAAAGGTTTTGTTCAACGCTATGGGATATCATTATCCTTACAAAAATGATGTACAAGTGGAAGAAATCATTGCCCTTGCTAAATTTTATGGCCCTCCACTAAGGTGTTTCACTTTACAAAAAATTTAATTGGCACCTACTTTGGAGGAATTTGATAGGATTTTGGGATTCTCTAGAATCAAAGATGTAGCTTACATAGGAATTGGGAAAACCATCAAAGTCCTAGATTTGGATAAAGAGTTGGGAATACCATTCACTTACCTAATACTCAACTACAAAAGTGATGGTGAAGTGCAAGGTATTAAGAAACAATACTTAGAAACTAAGGCTCTCTCTTTTGCATATCATAAAGAATGAAAGGCTTGTGGAGATTGTTTGGCACTGCTTATTTTTGGTTTTATTATTTTTCCAAATACTATGGAATATATAGATTCTATGGATATTAATGTATTTTGGACCATGGAAGTATTGAATTTTGATTCTACTCTTGCTTTGCTCGCTGATGTGTATTACTCCCTGCATGCATGTTATGAAAAAGGGAAAGGTGTGCTACATTGTTGTATTACTCTCCTACATTCTTGGCTTATTTATCACCTCTACAAAAGAAAGTTACATGGTCAAGGATTTAACAAGGAATGAATGGTCTCAAAAGTTGAGGGTTCTCAGTGATGATTCTATTTTATGGTATGCTAGGAAACTTAATATAGAGAAGTTGTATAAATGCAGAGATTTCCCCAATGTTCCTTTAATTAGGACAAGAGGATGTATTAATTATAACCTCACTTTAGCTTTACATCAACTTGGCTACCCTATGAAAGATAAACCTTCTAATGAGAAACTTTAACAATTGGTCCTTTAGGATATGGGCAAAGGCAACCCCGAGCTACTGAATAAAATCATACAAGCTTGGGGAAAAGTTAACAAGAAAGAGGCTGAATTTGGAAGGAAAAATGTTATGGTAAGAGATCCCTATACTCAATGGGTTTTGGATAGGGTTCGAATCAACAAACTACCATTCGAAATTGATCATTCATACAAGCCAAACATACCAGATCCTCTTTCGATATCAGTGGAAGAACTAAGGTATGCCCTTGTTCAAGCCCAAAGAGAAAAAAGGGATCAAAGCATAGCCTTTATGACCTTGCCTACGAGACTAATCAGTTATAACATGAGCTCGAACTGAAAGATCAACATGTTCAAAAAGATCATAAATTAGTTGATAAAGAGAGGCTTAAACGAAAGCGTTCGACTGAAAGGTTTCTAAGTTCTACTGTTGTACCCTAAAATTTGCCCTCTCATTTTACTTCACACATGCCCATTGAGGTCCTCAATTGCTCAACGATGACCAAAAATTGACCAAACAAATTCTCCTCCTAAGGCAACGAATCTCAAACTAGGGTTTCAATTTTAAGCAAGATGTGTGAATCCCAAGGATCCCAAATGCTCTCCATTGTCCTAACATGTCCTCAAGATCATCCATGCCAAATTTCATGCCTTGAACAACAAGTTTGCTCAATCAACTGCTCAAATGCCTGGAAATCAACTGTACTAGGTCAAAAGTCAATTGTGGCCCAAATACAGTCAAACTTCAATATTTTTGGTCAACATAAACATTTTGAAGTAATATCCATCATTTTATCAAGGGTTGATCATGATTCCTCAAGAAATGCTCCTAACTCATCAAAAGTCAAAAATGGCAAATTAGGATTTCTATAGAAAAAGTCAACAAAACTTTGACCAGGCATAACTTTCTCATACTTTATCAAAATATTTCCCACCAAGGCTCATTTTGAAGAGAATCCAATTCCCTAAAACTTCTCTTCATCCCTCAAGTTCAAGAAATTCCCCAATCAAAAGATACAAGCTCATACATTACAGGTCCTTTAAAAAAGTCAACAAAAACTCCTTTTGGGTCAAAGCTCCTTACATGCACATGGAAGATCCAATTGAGATGAAGCCAAAAAGGTTGTTTATATGACACCCTAACCTCTCTAAAAAGTCAAAGAACACCCTCTTAGGGTTTAAATTGAGAGAGATAAGGATTGTACAAGTTGGGCAATTTTCAAAGAATGCATGAAATCTCAATTGGGCAAATTTGTATTTTTGAGCTATTGGGCCCAATTTTTAGAGTCCAAATGTGTTCATGATGCATCTAAGGATCTATAAACATGTCCATGCATTATTTTGTTTTTTATTTTTATTTATTTTGATTTTATTCAAATAAATTCGAAATAAAATAAATAAATACAAAATAAATGCAAGAATATGCAAGATATAAAATATGCAAATCTTTTTTGAACCAAAGAGATCCTAGCCAACTATCAAAACTGTGTGGAGTGAAAAAGGAAGTGGATCTTTTTCTTTTGGAAAGATTTGAATCAAAATCATTGCATATTAAAAGAGCATTGATCAAGTGGATTCTTTCTACATTGGTTGACCTAAATTGATTTGCTACATATACACAAAAACCCTAGATCAAAAAAACATACGCAACTACCTCTATAGAAAGCACAAAAATTCTCAAAACTTTCAAAAAACCCTAGAAGCTTCAAACCCTATTCTCCAGTCGTGCTTAAGGAATTTCAAGTCCAGCATCACTCTCCCGAAGTTGCCAGGGTTTGATACCAGCCCTTACACATCGTGAATCAGCGCCAGAACCCCCTCTGGAAGAAGCTCCATTTGGTAAGTGGGTAAGTGATAATTTTTTAGATTTATGATGATTTCAATTGTTGCAAGCATGCTAACAGAGATTATACTCATCATTCCAAATGTTCTAAAGTTTTACATGGAAGCTTTAGTGCAGAAACAACATTGTGGCAATGTTAGGGCAGGGAGCTTTTGAAGCTTCGTATCTCATAGTACAAGCCTTTTTAAGACAAACCAACCATGCTATTGGAATCGCAAGGTCTCAATTAGTCAAATAGGGTTATTTTTTTGTTTGTTTCATTGAATTTCGCAGGTTTGAGTTTTTACCCAAATGGAGAAGATGACCGGAACCACCATCCAGGGTGGTTTGACCGGCCAAGGTCCCTGCATGGCATATTGGAGTTCTCTGGTTGGTTCATTCAAATGGCAGGGACCCACTTGGCAAGCCTGCGTTGTATAGTCAGCACTAAAGACCAGATTTACATTATATATTTATTATTGTTTTTATATTATCGGAAGTAAAATTGTCCCAACGGTAGAGACAGCGCGCTTAAGGCTTTGTGTGTGTGCAAGGGCAGGGGTTCGATCCCTGCCTCTTGCATATTATTTTTCTAAATATTTCTTGAAGATCATGTGCTTTGGGTTCCAGCGCGTCCACCATGCATCTCCAGATCTCATCCATCAGATCACTCATCCCCCAGATCCAATGCCCAGTGATGCTTCCCCATAATGGACACCCAAGCGTGCCTCCCACTGGATCCAGCGCAGCTATGGGCCAACAAGATTTGGGCCTTGACACATTTCAGCAGGCACAACCCCCAGTTTGGGTTTTCACCCCCTCAGGCCCATTTTTAATTTCTTTATGCTTTTTTATTTAATTTATATTTTTTGGTTATTCATTTTTTTTAAAAGGATCATGAAATCAGAAAATCATCAAAAATAGGATTTAGAGTTTTTTTGAGAAAATTAATTTTTGCAAATTAATTTAATTAAATTTTAACTTTTTTTCTTTAATTTAAAATTAGTTAGAAATTAGGTTAAACTTCTAATTTTTTTCCTAAAAATACCAAAAAACATTTTTAATAAACAATTAGACTTTTAGGGTTTTGAACGTAGGCTAGTCTTAATTCTTGCGCGTTATTATTTTTCCATACAATTATTATTTATTATTTATGTAACTGCGCCCGATTTGTAATAGTTAATTAGGGTTTTCAATTTTCGCATTTTACTTTTCATTCATTATTCATGTACCTGCACCAAAGCCTTGTAATAGCTGTAGGACTTTATTTCTCGCTTTATATTTCTTATATGCTTGTATATAAATTGTTAGTAAATTAGGCGTGCATGACAAGATTAAATCAATTAATTACTAGGTCACTAATTTCAAGATAAATATATGAAAAAGCACATTGTTGCACACTTGCACCCCTAGGGTATACCTCACTTGTTGCCTTCGAAAATGGTCATGTCCCTCGAACGTAGGGATATCTTAGCAAAGACCCTCGGTTCAAAAGTCATCATAAATATCATAGTCCCTTACTGTCCCTCGAGTTGCCTACGAGAAATGATCTTGTCCCTCGATGTTTCCTATATGATGATAGTCCCTTCGAAATGCTAAGGTATCCTTACATGTTGCCTTCAAGGACCATAAACGTCCCTTTCGATTGTCCCTCAACAACCAACGATAAGATTACCTACTCACTAATAGTAGGATAGCATTATCTAAAGGAAAGGAGGAAAAGAACACCCTTTTTCGAGTAGGTAGATAGTTCTAAAGTACTTGCTCAAACCTGATTCTTTTTACACTTACACACATTCTAACTTCTTTTCAAAAACGCTTTATCACACTCTTGAGGACTGATACAAGAGTTATCATAACGCAAACAAAAATCTTTCAAAACACACAAACATGAAAATAGTTTTAAAAAATGAGCAAGTACCTAAGAGCCCATGGAAAACCACATATGGAAAGGGTGCTAATGCCTTCCCTTTCCATAATCTACCCCCTTACTCAGAAAACTCTCGAAAAGGCCTTTTTCTTTTCTTTTTACCCTTTCCCCTATTGGATAAAAGAAAATTCGGTGGAGACTCTTGCTTATCGCAACATTTGCGAATATAAAATGTAAAACCAGTATAACAGTCGGTTCTGTCACCGTATCACAAAACTGGCGACTCTGCTAGGGAGAATAATAAAAGTGCGGTTTATCTTAGGGTCTAGATCATTTATAAATTGTTTTCTTTTTCTGTTTGATTGCTTTACTTTTAAGGGTATTGTTTGGGTTACTATAGATCCTACACCCGTATCTAGGGAAACCTTTTAGGTAAGTAGCAATAGATCGTGGAAACTGTGTGGGGTATACCGACACGGTTGAAGCAATGGCTACGTTGATGCGACACTTTGGTTGGTACCGGTAGACCTTGAGTTAATCAAGGAGAATACGGGGCCGCTGCATGGTGTCATGAAGCGTCAACTGACCTTTGAACCTTAATTGAACAACTTGGCCATTAGGACGTAGTGAGATGGTCGTCTTTGGTGTATTCCCAAAGTTGGTAGATACTCGATGCTACACTCATTGAGATTTGACTCCCTAATTTTGTTTGGTTGAAAGTTAGTTCCCTATCAGAACGAAACTTGTGGGAAAGATTAGTGATATTGAGTTCCCTTAGAATCCGATTACTATTTATAGTACAGGTTGAACCAATCCAAACTTCAAGAGGGTATTACCTTAAAACCCATGCAAGCCTTAAACCTAAGGTCTTGGTGTGATTTACTTGTGCTTTCTATATATGTGATTTCTTAGCATAATCATGACATCATAACATGGCATATCATACTAACCATTTCAAGGATTTTCTAGGGCTTATCTTTGTCTTATTTTGTAGGACATGACATCCGCTCGCAAGAACACTATCCAAATCAACCTTGTGAAAGTGCCTCCTCAACTCAAGGAATTAGCATCAAGGATTCCTGAAAGCTCTACCTTCATTGAAAAACATGGTCGACTTCTCAACTTGGTCACTTCAAACCCTGATGAAGAAATGTTAAAGGTGCTCTTTCAGTTCTTTGACCCGTTACATCACTGCTTCACTTTCCCTGATTACCAGTTAGTGCCTACTATGGAGGAGTTTTCTCAGTTATTAGGGGTACCTATCCTTAATCAGTTGCCATTCAACGGTATAGAAAGAGACCCAAAGCCTGAAGAGATTTCCCAAGCTCTGTCTTTAGCACGGTCTGATGTAGTGGAAAATCGGGAAACCAGAAGAGGTGTCCAAGGGTTTCCAGTTAAGTTTTTATTTGAGAAAGCTCACTATTTTTGGTATAACCTGGATTTATGAGCTTTTGAAGAAGTGATGGCCCTTCTCATCTATGGGATGGTATTATTCTCTAACACGGACCAACTCATAGATGTGAATGCGGTTAAAAATTTTGGTCTCATGATCTGGTACCTACTTTACTTGGGGATATTCTACACTCTCTGCATACTCGCACTCTAAAGAGAAGAGGGACCCTTCTGTGTTGCACTCCTCTATTGGCTAGGTGGTTTATTTCACACGTACCTCAGTTTATTTTGAAGAACAAGCAGTGTATTAGATGGTCTCATAGGCTGATGTCCCTTACACATTCGGATATTCATTGGTGTTCTCGGTCCTTGGAGAGTGTCACCATCATTGATCGCTGTGGGGAATTCCTTAATGTCCCTCTCTTAGGTATTAGGGGAGGAATCACTTATAATCCTTGTTTGGCGTTGCGACAGTTTGGTTATGCTGGAAGGGATGGTCCTCATGATGCACTCGTCCAAGGAATCACATTTGACTATGAGAATGATGTTCAGGGTTATCGTAAGAGGTCCATTCGAGCTTGGGGCATGATAAACAAAGTTGATAGCAAGACACTGGGGCACAAGAATTCCATCCCTCTTGATCCTTACCTCAAATGGGTGCGAGCTCGTGCTCAATGTCTTATGATGCCTTACCCCGCCATCTTACCTGTGATTATGGAACCAATTGCTGAGGGAGACACTCCTTATACTGTTCTCCATCCTGACATGCCAACTAATCTCGAGGAGCTATGGAAGTCCTGGATCCAACTCAAAGAAGAACGGGATACTTTCAAAACCCAATTATACGCCAACAAGAAGAAGGTTTTAGAGCTCACTAGGAGAAGAGTATAAATGCTTACATCGCACCAAAGAGGGTACGCCGGTGGGAAGCTTGAGTCTCTTTGCTTAGAGAGTTGTTTTTGCTTTGTTACCTCCTTTGTAAGCCCAAGAGGCATTATGGTGACTGATAAAACTTCTTAATGCAATTAAATTTTGTTCTCTTTCTGTTTAAGGAATTTGAGTCTTAGAAATCCTTGAAAATATTGCATACATATGTCATACATATCATTGCATAAGCAGGTTTCAAAGAAGGTTTCTCATCCTCTTCGCTGTTTATTTCAGCAATGGCTCTAGAACAAATAGTGAAGGATCTACAGACTCAGAATGCTCAGTTTCAACAGATGATCATGGCTCTAGCCAAGGGGCAAGAGGATCTGAAAGCCCTGATTGACAAAAAAAGACGAAGAAGCCAAGGAAGACAGCTGGTGTAGTGAACTTGGGAAGAAGGTTCAAAGGACCGCTAAGGCAAGTGGTTGAGCTTACATCTTCATCAAAATAAGGAGATAATCAAGAAGGGGAGACAAGAGAGGAAGTCCCCAGTTCAAGGGAATTTGATAATGAGACTGACTATAATCAAGAGCAGTACCCTCCGGCCGACGAAAAATACAAACAGCTAGAAGAATGTTTGAGTGCAATGGAAATCCAGAAGGTGCCTGGGCTGGATTTTGAAGAGCTGGGTTTGGTTTCTGGGGTTGTCATCCCGCAAAAGTTCAAGGTGTTGGTGTTCGCCAAATATGATGGGGTTTCATGTCCCAAGATGCACCTCTGACCTTATGTAAGGAAAATCCAGCCTCACACTGCTGACAAGGACTTATGGGTCCACTTCTTTCAAGATAGTCTATCCGGAACTCAATTATTGTGGTTCTACCAGCTGGAAAGGACCAACATTCGTAATTGGGAAGACCTGGCTGCTGCTTTCTACAAGCAGTATCAGTATAACGCAAACCTTTCTCTCACCCGTACACAACTCCAAATTATGTATATGGGTTCGAGCGAGGGCTTTAAAGACTATGCTCAGAAGTGGAGGGACTTAGCAGGAAGAGTCCAACCTCCCTTGTCTGATAGGGAGTTAGTGGATATGTTTTGGGTACCCTATCTTGTCCTTTTTTTAATCATCTGATCGGAAATTCCTCAGTCGGCTTCACTTAATTGATTTTGACAGGAGAAAAGTGGAAGCTGGAATTAGGAGTGGGGAGATTCAAAAGGATGCATCCTCCAGTACAGTAAGGAGGCCATTTTCTGGAAAAAAGAAAGTCAGTTCCACCTATAGCCAAAGGAATCGGGAGAGAACTGAACTTCGTCTAGTGGTAGGAGCTGTTATGATCTCTAAACCTGCTCAACAAAGGAACAATTAGCCTAGAGCAAAAAGGCCTGCAAGATAATTTACCCAGATAAATATGACTCTGTCTCAAGTGTTGCCTCATCTACTGAAGTCTAATCTGGTAACTTTGCGGGAAGCTCCTAAGAATCCCAACACTGCCTCTCCCTGCTATAATCCAAATGCTCGTTGTGCTTACCATTCAGAAAGTCCAGGCCATAATACCAACGAATTCTAGACTTTGAAAAACAAGGTGCAAGACCTTATTGAAGCAAAGGAGATTGAATTTGACACTCCTGAAATTCCCAATGTTATCACTGCTCATATGCCCAAGCATGACCGTTGTGTTAAATGCTATTGATGATGATATGTTTGTTACTGGTGTTGAGGAACTTGTTACTCCTTTCATGACCGTTAAATGGAACTTGCTGAAAGCCGGTTTATTTCCAAGTTGTGGCGAAGGTTTCCACTTATGTTTATCTCTACCTACTGGTTGTCATTTGTTGAAGGAAGGTGTTCAGTGCTTGATGGATGATAGAGAGATTTTGTTTGAAAAGACTTCTGTCTCGACTGTTTCTTGCAAGGATGTTTCAATCATAACCATTTCCGCCAATCCTCCCACGGTCTCCACCAAAAGACCCGTCAGGATTACATCTGCTCCGAAGTTGGCTCCTTTGATCATCACCATGCCAGGGCCAATCCCATATTCCTCGGACAAGGCTATTCCCTGGAACTATGGGGTTGACGTATACTACCACGGTGTCAAGCAAGACCTACTGGCTATTGAAGACCAAGTTTCTGAAAATGCTGATCCCGACATTGGTAACATTATTGGAACCAACAAAATAACAAGAAGTGGAAGAGTGTTCTCCCCTGAGATTTCTCCTCCAAAAGCCGTTACTAGTCCTGTGATCATTCCTACGGTTGTTCTTGCTGATACTACTACTGTAATTCCTATGATTACCCCTGTTGACACCCCTATCACCAAGTCGGCCGAGACTCAGGGCAAAGACATATTGATTGAGCCTGTCCAGACGAAGGCGCATTCAAAATCTATCCCAAAGGCTTCCAAGAAGGAAATGTAATAAATTTTGAAGATTATAAAGAAGAGCGACTACAATGTGGTCGAACAACTGGGGCAGACCCCTTCCAAGATTTCTATGCTAGCCTTACTGTTGTGCCCCGAAGCTCATGCAAAGGCTTTGGTGAAATTCCTTAAAACTGCCCATGTGCCACAAGAAACCTTCGCTGACCAATTTGAAGATTATGTGGCCAGTTTGACAGCTGATAACGGTTTGTGTTTTTCTGATGCTGATCTAACACCCAGAGGTAGAAAATAAAATGATGCGCTGCATGTCTCTGTTGAATGCAGGGGCACTACTTTGGCCCATGTTCTAGTAGATATTGGTTCATCATAGAACGTACTTCCTAAGAAGGCTTTGGACAGATTGGACTGCGAAGGTTTGACCCTGAAGTCCAGCAACATAGTAGTGAGAGCTTTCGATGGTTCGAAAAGAATGGTGCACGGGGAGGTGGAAATCCCCGTCAAAGTTGGTTCTCATACCTTTTACTCCACCTTCGACATGATGGATATAAGACCATCCTATTCTTGTTTATTGGGTCTCCCTTTGATCCATGGGTCAGGAGCTGTCACATCCATGCTACATCAGATGATGAAATACCCGGTAAAAGGAAAGATTGTTACGGTACACGATGAAGAAGAGTACATGGTAAGCCATTTGAATTCCTTCAGGTATGTGGAAATGGATGGCGAATTCATCGAGGCTCCATGTCAGAACTTCAAAGAGGTGCCTCAGACTATGGCTGCAACTGAAACTGTCACCAATCTGCCAAAGATCACCAGACCTCCCTTGAAGATGGCTTCTCTCAAGGACGCCAAAGCAGTTATTGAAGAAGGTGGGTGTACCATTTGGAGCCAACTCCCTGACATTCCATACAAATCTGATAAATTTGGTTTGGGTTTCTCATCAGGGGCTCAGAGGGTTGTTCGTCGTGCTCGTGCTGGAAGACCTCCCATATGCATCAGCAATCATGGGGTCTACGCTCTAGTAGACAGTGATGGTGACTATGACATGGATAGCTGCATCTTCCCTACTACCAACGGTGGACCCAGTAACAGGACAGAAAAAGACTTTGTACCAATTACTTTTATTCATAAGTAATTGTCTTTCTTGTTTTTGGATATGTAATAAACAATATAAACTTTATGGCCATGTGTCTTACCCGGGGCACAATGGTTTATTTGTGATGGTTATCATGTTTCAATTTCACATGGCATTAATAAAGCATTGGACGTTTTGCATAAAAAATTTACGCTCTCTGTTTTTCTTTTCTGCTTTTTTACTTTGTCTATACAGTTATGCTCTTACACACACTCACGTATCAAACTGCAGATCCATATCCATTACGGATCCCATTGATAACAATTAGGCTATTGTCGGTTATAACTTTGAAAATCCGATCAACCAAGTCGAGGAAGAAGGTGAGGAAGATTGTGAGGTACCCAGAGAACTTGCTAGGCTGTTAAAGCAGGAAGAAAGGGTTATACAGCCTCATGAAGAGCCAGTTGAGACAATAAACTTAGGCACAAAAGAGGACAGGAAAGAAGTCAAGATATGTGCAAATTTGGAGCTTAATGTCAAACAGCGATTGATACAGATGTTGCATGATTGTGTCGAGATCTTCGCCTGGTCATATGAAGATATGCCGGGACTAGACACGGATATTGTGGTTCATCATCTGCCAACTAAAGAAGATTTCCCTCCGGTAAATAAGAAGGTTCGTCGTATGCGCCCTGAAATGTCAGAGAAGATCAAACCAGAAGTTATGAAGCAGTTCAATGTTGGGTTCTTAGTTGTCACCTCTTATCCCTAATGTGTTTCTAATGTAGTCTCGGTGCCTAAAAAGGACGGCAAGGTACAGACGTGTATGGACTACCGAGATTTGAACAGGGCAATCCCCAAGGATGACTTTCCGCTTCCCCATATTGATGTTCTGGTTGACAACACCGTGTAACACAAGATATTTTCCTTCATGGATGGTTTCTATAGTTACAATCAGATCAAGATGGAACCCGAATACATGGAGAAGACAACCTTCATCACCCGATGGGGGCACTTTCTGCTACAAAGTGATGCCGTTTGGGTTGAAGAACACCGGGGCAACCTATCAGTGAGCCATGCTAGCTTTGTTCCATGACATGATTCACCATGAGATAGAGGTATATGTTAATGACATGATAGCCAAGTCTCAAACTGAGGAAGAGCACCTTGATCATCTATAAAAGCTATTTGATAGGTTGAAGACGTACAAGCTAAGGTTAAATTCGAACGAGTGCACCTTTGGGGCAAGGTCTGGTAAACTCCTAGGTTTCATTGTTAGTGACAAAGGTATTCAGGTAGACCCTGCAAAGGTGAAGGGTATACAAGAGATGTCGGCTCCTCGCACTGAGAAGGAGGTCAGAGGCTTGTTAGGACGCCTAAGTTACATTGCCAGGTTCATTTCCCATTTAACTGCTACTTGAGAGCCAATCTTCAAACTCCTGAAGAAAGATCAAGTGGTAAAGTGGAATGACGAATGTTATACCGCCTTCAAGAGAATCAACAAATACCTTCAAGAGCCTCCAATTATAATGCCTCTGATTGAAGGAAGACCTTTGATAATGTACTTAACAGTGTTAGATAATTCAATGGGGTGTGTGTTGGGGCAGCATGACGAGTTTGGTCGAAAAGGGCATGTAATTTTGAAGAACATTATAGGTCATTTTAGAGTTCTATACTTTAGAAATTTTTCTAAGTATAAAAATCAGTGTGTTTTTCACAAATTCAAATGGACATAACTTTCAGCTCGAGTATCCAAATGGAAAATTTCAAATCACATTGTCAAGCTTGGTCATTCAGCTTTGTAAAGAATCAAAGATTGCATCATAAAACTCCCTACATTATATGCCCCAAGGCTGCAATGTTGGTACCATGAAATTGGTTTTGTCAAAATAGTCAGATTGCAAATTGATTAATATGGCCTCTAAACACAAATTTGTCATGTGTTTGATGTTTAAACTTGATTAACTAAGTTGCCTGAAAGGTTTAGCACATCAAAACGCAAGGAATGGTTGAGTTTTGACAACTTACAAGTCACACTTTGCTCATGATGCAGGTGCACACGAATTCCCCTCATACTTGATCGTTTCTCTCACTTTTTATTTCCATCTTGCTCAGCTATAAATAAGGATCATCCTTCACTCATTTGGACAAGCTTTGATAGCCAGAATCACCCTGCTAAACTCTCTCAATAACACATAATTATGAGTTTTCAAATTTATTATTCTCTTGTTTTTCAATCCAATTTCTTTGCTCATTCTTCATCCTTGAACTTTACTGAAGTTAATAGAAGAAGAACAAATCCTTGAGGTGTCCTAAATCGTGCTATCCAAGTCAAGTTTCATAGCTCTGAAGTTGAGCTTCAACATGTAGATTCCTCCATCAACTCTCTCCAAATTTATTACTATATTGTAGCTCTCATCACTCTGATACTCATAACATCGCTGGTTTTTAACTACAAGTGAGTTTTACTCATGAATTTTCAAATCCCTTTTCACTCTTTTTCTTCTGGTTTTTTACATATCGATTAAGTTATGGTTAATATAAATTTTTCGTGAGGGTACCATTTGAATCGTCTTGAAGAGAAGAAGCTAATGGCACTGGTCTGAGCTTCTAATTTTATAGATTGAAGGACCTACAATTCGCGTGTGGCTGGAAGTTAAAGACGATGACATGTCCTCTCTCAACCAATGACATGATGCCACACTTTTTTTAAATCTGTTTTAAATTAATGTTCTAGTGCTTTATTCACGAATGACCATAACATGCACAGAGCACCAAATCCCTTAGATTTGATTACTAACACATTTTGACAATGATCAGATGGTCCATATTTTTTTGGTTTATTATTTTATTTTCTAATTTTTGTTTTAAACTTCAAAAATTCATAAAAGAATCATCTCAACTTCTAAAATTGTGAAAAATTATCAAAAATACTTTTGATTTTTCTATTTCTGGTTTTTATTTTTTCATAATTTTATTTGGTGATTTGATATTTTTTTATGATTTTTCACTTTATTTGAGTTGTTTTATTTGTTTAAAAATATTTTTCTTGATTTTTATAATTCTGAAAAAAATATGGAAGGATCCAATTACCTCTTGACAAATATTGGTGACCTTATTTTATTTTTATTTCTGATTTTACTATTTTTCATAAATTATGGTTTATTTTGCTTATTTCTTTAAATTTTAAAAATAGTTTATGACTTTAAAAAATTCTGAAAATTTTTGTCAACACTTATTGACTCATGTTTGACTTCTGATATTTTTATAGGATTTTTATTTGGTATTTTAATACATGTTGTGTATTTTACCAATTATTTCCTTTTTAAATCATTTAAATTTTTGTTTTATATTAAACATATTTTATTATTTTTTGGTTGGTTCTGATTTGAAGACACTTAGGTGTTATTTTGTGACAAGTTCCTCAACCTTATTGGATCTTGGGTGTTGATAGGTTAAAAACCAAATCCACCCAAATGAATGAATGATGTTGATGATATTTGAAACCCTAATTTCATCTGATACATTTCCTCCCTCTTCATGTTATCCCTTTCTTGTTTTTACTTGTGCTACATGTTTTTAGAGAATGATCTACATATCATTTCTCTAACATGTTGGTACATATATTACTATTGACCGACCTCAAAATTGGTGCTCCTTCTACATAAGTCCATTTACGATTGCTTAACATAGCGCTAAATTTGTCCCGATTCGAAAAAATTATCATTTGTAGCCCAAACCTATATTTGCAAGCCCAAGTATGTTTAATTTGAAACCTTAGATCCAATAAATTTTAAGTTCATTGTTAGGAGGCTTTGATTCTATCAATCTTCAAATGAACTTTGGTCTAAGTGAATCATTTTAACATCGTTGATCATATGCGGTTTATTTTGAGTACTTGAAATAAATCATATACTTGACAAAAAGAAAATGAGACGTGTTATTGAGAAGTTTTGATTTTATCAATCTTCTAATGAGTTTTCAAATGCAAGCTTCAAGATGGTCGTTCAACTAACCTCTAACTTCTAATTCACTAACAATTAACTTTACTTTATGCCTTTATTTTTGCCTTTTTTTATGTACCATTTACTTTAGCATTTACATTTCATGCCATTTCTCTTTTGCTAACTTGAGCATTTATCTTTAAGCAATTTCATCTTTGCTCATTTGAGCTTTTATTTTCTTTAAAGACACTTAATAATAAACTTGAACATTAAAAAAATTTAAGGTTACTTAGACTATTTGGTTACTATCCTTAGCATTATGGAGTTGTGGATCTCTCAGACCTTGGATTAGAAGCCTTGATACTTGGGACCTTGTGGCTCTGTTGTTATTTTGTCTGAAGTTCTTGGGGTTTACTCCAAGGCATTGTGTTGATTTTTTGTGTGTGTAGGATATTCTGATTATATGTTTTGTTTGTGATTAAGAATTCCTCTATATACAGCCATCACTCTGCCCAATTTTTGAAAAGAGTTAATTCATATGAAGCTTAGTATTTCTCAGAGGTTTAGTATTTTTTGATTTCTTGGTTTAAATCCAAAGGATGAGAATTCCACATTAACTTCTTATGTCAACTTGGTTAGATTGTTCTTTTTCTTGGCTTTTACCTTATGCTTTAGGATAGTCCCTTCATCTCCTCGTATCTTCTTTAATTTCAAAAATCTTCTCCCTCCTTTTCAAAACTTTTCTTGTTTTTCTAACTTGAATCGCTTTCATAATAAACTTGGACTTAGGTCCATGCATTTTTCAAAATCTTTTCTTAATTAAACTTTAATCAACTTAACCATACTTTGACATCTTTCTCAAGACTAAAATTCAATTAACCTCATTCAAACCATTTTTGGCCACTTTGGCTTTTTGCTTCAAACTTTTTCTCAAAAGATTAGACTATTGTCAATTTTTGTAGTGATGTGAGCTACTATACTTCTATGATATGTAGCAAAGTGAGATATTTTCCACTTGGGTGTTGGGTGAGGCTTTGTTGATTTTAAAAATCTAAGATATATCCTCCACTTTGAGATGATGTGAATTCTCCTTTCTCATAATTGTGGGTAGTAGGTATGCTTTCCACTCGGATATGACAATGATGTCTCTTCTCTTAAAATTAACCAACACACAAGTGTTTTAAATTTTTTGAGGTGAACTACGAGTACCCTGATCTCCTATTGCAAGGAAGGTGGTATGTAGGCATTAAAGGTTCTCAACCGCAGCGAGAGTAAAAATTGTAAAAAATACTTCTTTTCCTATCTCTACCATATATTTTTGTATACACCTTTTATAGCATAAATACATAGATTTTCAAATAAGTTCGTGCGGACTATCGTAGATGTTTAGTGTGTTAATACTTTTCATTTTCATAACCAACCCCCATACCTAGATTCTCTCCCCCACTTTTTTTGGGTTTATTTGATCTTTTTTCCATTTCCTCTAGAAACAATAAAGCATAGTGACAATTTTATTTGATATGTACAAGTTAAGTCAATTGAATGGCTTAGTCTCAACATTTCTACTGCTACAAAAAACTGGCGACTCTGTTGGGGAAAGAATCTCTAAGTGGGTTAAGCCTATCTTTGTTTATCTGTGTATGTGCTATTATTTGTTGTATATTATTTTTATATGTATGTTTGGATTTTTCTGGTTTTCAGGATGCTTGGTGATTTCTCATAAGTCCTCTACCCAGACTTGGGAAAACTTAAGATATGACGGGTAGTATAATCATGTTAACTTTGAGGGAGGAATCCGAGAAAAGGAGACATGAGATCCCCCACTCAGTGGAGGCCCCTTTGACTGTAGTATTCGTTTACCAAGCAATCAAGAAGACGTGTTGTTTATGACCTGGGAGCTTGAGAAGCTGAGGATCGTATAACCCTTAACCCACCTTGGCTTCTTAGGTGTGGGGCGAAGACTATGACAGAAAAATCCATAAGTGGTTGTCATACGATGCTACACTCAAACTAGTTTTTCCTGAGAATATGTTAATTACCGAGTTAATCGGGACGTTGGTAATATCCAAATGAAGGATGTAGACTCTGGAAACTTTTTAGAACCTTGTTCGATAGGTGATAAACCATTAATCCTTACCTTGTTGGTAGTATCTTTGACTTCATGCCCGTGACGTTGAACCTATGAACCCCCATGTTTATGATCTTGTGTGTGATTATTGCATCGTGCATTCATGCACCCATGAGCATTCTTTAAACAGTTGATTCAAGGAACTTAAGGTTGACTTTGGCAAATATCCCATGTACTTTTTGGACCATGGATTTTGGAAGGAGAAAGACTTGGAAGTAAAATTTTCAAGGATCCTAAGATAGAAGAATTAATGAGTTTGATTCCTGAGATTGAGAGTTTTACGGATTTTCGGGAGAAGTATGGAGCCATCGTGCCTCTTATGAAACTCAAGATGAAAGAGGATATTCTTTTTACATTGGTCCAGTTCTATAATCCGTTGTGCCGGTGTTTTACTTTTCCTGATTATTATCAGATGCCCGCATTGGAGTAGTACTCTTACTTACTTGATTTACCTATTACTAATTGTGTTCCTTTCACCTGCTTATAAAGAGAGCCTAACTCTCATGAGATTTCCATCTTAACTCACTTGAGGAAGTATGAGATTAAGGCTAACATGACTACCAAAGGAGGAATCAGGGGTTTACCTGCTCAGTTTCTATTGGAGAAAGATCGTTACTTCGTCAAGATGAAGAGTACTGTTGCTTTTGAGGCTATCTTTTCTTTGCTAGCTTATGGGTTGTTCTTGTTTCCAAACATCGACAAATATGTGGAAATTAATGCCATTAGGATCTTTCTGATTGGGAACCCAGTCCCTACGCTTCTAGGAGATACTTATTATTCCATCCATCTTCGAAATTTCTATCAGAGAGGGATGGTTATCTGTTTCACACCATTATTATATCAATGGTTTATTTCTCACTTAACTCGGTCTACTGATTTTTGGGATATCAAGAAGGAACCACATTGGGCCCCGAAGAGTATGGCTCTCACTCATTCTTACATTGATTGGTATCATCGGGCTTACCATGATATGGAGATTATTGACAGTTGTGGTATATTCCCCAATGTGCCTATTCTTGGTACAAAGGGAGGAATTAACTACAATCCAGTTCTTGCGCGTCATCAACTTGGATATCCAATGAGAGACAAGCTAAAAAACATTCATATGAGTGGTTTCTTTTTCAAAGAAGGATAAGATCACAAGGCAGCTAAGGAAGAGATTGAAAATTCTTGGAGCCATATTCATAGGAAGAGTAGAAAAGATTTGGGACCAAGATGAGCTATTTCCTTAGAGCCTCGTCTTCGTTGGGTACAAGAAAGGGAAATTCAGTTGGAGATGCCTTACTGTCGTGAAGAACCTATATCTGATATGTTTTTTAGGACTGCTCCTCCTCTCTTAGATGATGTAAAAGAACTTCAGCTTGCCTTAGTTATGATGCAATAAGAGAAGGAAGCATGGAAGAACAAGTACCAGAATTTGGAGATGTCTTACTTAACAGAATTGAAAGAGAAAGATGACTTGATCGAGATTTTTGATAGTCATGTTGTGGAGATGATGGAGAAGCAAGAGGGTTTGTTTTCCTCTAGAGTTGAGCCAGTTCCTGGTCACCCATTCTCTGATTCTGGAGATTGGAAAGAAATCGCTGACAAATATGCATAAGGGAATAAGCAGTTGAACACTCAGATTGCAAGACTCAGAGGAAAGCGTTAGTGCGTGGAGATATCTTCTTCAGCTTTGGATCCTTAGGATGTTTTAAAATTCTATCTTTATTCTCTTGTACTTAGGATTACTGAAAGTTGTACTAAAAGTTGTAGTCCATTCCAAAGTTATTATTAAAATGAGAATTTTTAGTATTTCCAAATGTGTTAGTACTTCAATATTTGCAATTGTTTATGATTCTTTGACTTCCTTGAATAAACACAATAAATCATGTGCATTTCATATCATACATCATTTTGCACATATTTTTGCATTCCTATCTTTCACAGGTGTCTTACTTGTTTCTCTGCTTCAACAGTCAATAAGTTGTCTCATCGCTACAATACTCGGGCTAATTCTAAAAAGAAGATGGAAAATCTTGAATAAGAGAATTGTGAGCTGCGCGAAAAGGTTATTGCTTTGAGCGTTGGTATGGCCAACTTGCTTGCTTTGGTAGAATTGTTGGTGGCTGCTCAGAATCCGCAACCACCTCCTCCTCCTCCTCCATCTCCTCATGCTACTCAGCCACAACAGGCGGTCGTTATTTCAGAAGTTCTGCCAGTTCCCATCCATGTTTCTCCAGTTACTGCTGCTTAATACTGTATGCCTCACGGTTACCCATGGGGAATGCCTAAGAAATTCATGCCAGAAGGTTACAATCATGCTGCTTAAGTTTCTCCATTATTTTAAATTGATACGGTTTCTGCACCTCCTGTGGTGCACGCTACTCCTGTTGCTAATAATGAGATTCATCATGCTGAAACTTCTACAGTGAATGTTATGACTGTTATTAATGATAAGTTTTATCATCCTGATCCTCCACCAAGTGAAAGTTTGGGCTTCTATAACCGAATGGATGATTTTCAAGATAAATTCAATGAAATGTATAAATGAGTGAAGGCTCTCCGAGGGAAACAGTTATTCAGACAGAATGTTAGTGACCTCTGCTTAAGTCCTAATGTGAAAGTGCCAGCAAATTTTAAGGTGCCAGAATTTGAGAAGTATAAGGGCAATTCTTGTCCCCGTGACCACCAGGTGATGTATATCAGAAGGATGTCCACTCATATTGATGACCAACACTTGATTATTCATTTATTCTAGGATAGTTTAACCGATGATGTTTTAAAATGGTATATGTGATTGGATAGTAGCAACATCTACATATTCAATGACTTGGGCGAAGCTTTCATGAAGCAGTATAAGTACAACATGTTTATGGCACCTGACCGTGACCAATTGAGAGTGATGGCTCAAAAGGATATAGAGTCATTTAAAGAGTATGTGCAACATTGGCACGAGGTTGCTTCCCAAGTGGTACGTCAATAAGAGAGCAATAAATGACTAAGGTCTTCCTAAAAATCCTTAGTTCATTTTACTATGAAAGGATGGTTGCAAGTGCACCGAGTGATTTCACTAAGATGGTAAGTATGGGTGTCCGTCTAGAAGAAGCAGTCATGGAAGGATGACTATCAAAAGATGAAGGTTTTTAGTGGAACAAAGAAGTCATCATATGGGTTTTCTAAGAAGAAAGAAAGTGAAACAAATGTTGTTGTTGAAGAAAGAAGTGTTAGACCTCTGAGAAGATGTCATCAACACCAACAACAAGTTGCTTCTGTAACTCCAATCGTCAATGTAGCTCTGACTGTTGTTGCCTATCAGAGACCACCTCAATAAGGTAATCAAGGGAAAGGTAAGAAAAGAGAATCTTTTGATCCTATTCCAATGGGTTATGTAGAGTTGTTTTCGAATTTGATTCAGAAGAACATGGTGCAGACTAGGCCTCCCCCTATTATACCTCCAACTTTGCCATGGTATTATAAAGCGGACCAGACTTGTGCTTTTCATCAGGGAGCTCTTGGGAACAACATTGAAAATTGTTATCCATTGAAGTCTGAAGTGCAGAATATGGTGAGATCTGGTCTCTTGTCTTTTAAAGATGTTGGTCCTAATGTGAAAGATAATCCATTATCCAAGCATGGAGGTGAAGGTGTTGTAAATATGGTTGCTTGTTATCCTAGGGATTTCAACATTTTTAATATCAATCTGGTCAAAGTTGATTTAGTGAAGATGCATTCAAATCTCTGTGAGTTATGCTATTATACATACGATCATGCGGGTTATAGTATTTGCAGTTTAGATATCTGTGGATGTGATAAAGTGAGAGCTGATCTTCAAGAGATGATGGATGAAGGTCTCATCCATATAATCAGACCAAGGGCTGACTATGAAGAAGAGGTGAATATGATTTATGGTTGTCTCGACGAATTCCAGAATTTTGATGTAAACTATATGGATAATGATCTAGTACAGCTGCATGCCACATACTTTCACATGGATGGCCAAAAGGTACATCATAATGGGTCCTGTCAGATCTGTTGTAGGGATTCCCGTGGTTGTTCTATTATAAGAAGAGGTGTTCAATTGTTGTTAGGTAATGGTACTATCAAAGTCACAGGAAACACAGATGATTATAATGGAGTACATATGATTGAAGACTACTCTATTGAGGCCATGTCTGATGATGAGTATGTTTCTGTTCATGAGTTATTTTCTACTGAAAAAGGTATATTTTCTGATATTGATTCTGCGATTCCTGAGTATTATGAAGAAGCAGGGGTGAATGTCATTGTGCTGTGTTTTGGTGTTCCCGCTCCTGTAGAAATTGCGTACCACAGCAAGACTATTGTTGCTCCCGTAGTTATTGGTTTTCCTGGTCATATCCCATAATAATTAGATAAAGTTGTGCCTTATAAGTACAATGCAACTATCCTGGAAGATTGTGTGGAAATTCCTATCCAACCTTTGTCCCATGTTGAGAATATTGTTGAAGCTAGTCGGGTAACTCACAGTGGTCATGTCGTTGCCCCTACCTTTCGAGGAGATGTTAATTTTGGTAAGAAAGTCATTGAGATTGCTGAACATAAGAAAGTGGTAGGAGAATCTAGTGGCGCCACCTTAGAAAAGAATGTTGATGATCTGTTAAAAATAATCAAGATGAGTTATTACAAGATTGTGGATCAGTTGTTGCAAACTCCATCTAATATTTCCATTTTAGCCTTGTTGATGAACTCCTCTGCTCATTGGGAATCTCTGGTGAGGGTGCTGGATCGGGCTTTTATTGAAAGAGATATGTCTTTGGATCAGTTCAATGGTGTTGTGGGGAATATTATGTCTTGTAACAATCTGAGCTTTTGTGATGACGAATTGCCCGATGAAGGGAGGAACCATAACTTGGCTCTGCATATATCTATGAATTATAAGAATGAATATTTCTCCAATGTGCTGATATACAATAGATCTTCTTTTAATGTCATACCAAGAAGCACTCTCATGAAGCTCAAATACCAGGGAACTCCCATGCGCCCAAGTGGCATTATAGTGAAAGCTTTTGATGGTTCGAGAAAACCTGTCATTGGAGAGGTGGATTTACCTATTTACATAGGTCCTCACTTATTCTAGATCACATTTCAAGTTATGGATATTATCCCATCCTATAGCTGTTTATTAGGACGACCATAGATCCATGAAGCAGGAGATGATACTTCAACCTTGCATCAGAAGATGAAATTTGTTCGTGAAGGAAAAGTAGTCATTGTGAACAGTGGGCAAACTCTGTTGATATCTCATTTGTCTTCCTTTAGCATTGTATAAGCTGATTAAGTCATTGTTGGAACTTAGTTCCAAGCTTCTTCTATTGATAATATAAGTAAGAATGGAGATTCTATCACCTCATTTAAGGATGCGCAACAGGTAGTGCAGAAGGGCCTTAGCAAGATGTGGGAGCAGGTTATTAATCCACCTGTGAACACAAATGGGACTGGTTTGGGTTTCTCCATGAGTAAAGAATTTGTGAAGCCAAAGTATGCTTTGAGTAAATATTAAGACATCTTTCACAGTGCATGATATCTCCATTTGACTACTTCAAAGATCAATGCTATTCTCAAAGATGAGTCAGAGCAAGAGATGTCGAACTTCGTGGCACATGGAGTCAGAGTCCAGAGTTGGATCAATGTTGATGTTCCTTCTTGCATTCATATTTCAAAGTAATTTGTTTTTTGTTTATCTTTTCAAAAGTCTTTCACTCTTCCCAAGGTGAAAGTAATTATGTATGAGCGGGTCTTTTGTTTTAATTATTAAAATCATTAATAAAAGTTGTTTTTGTTTTCTAAATTGTATCTATATTTTATGCTTTTTCTTAGAAAATGGTAATCAGAAAAACCTTTTGGAAATAAATTATAATTAAAAATAAATATGCACAATCACTTTTTACATGTGTCAGTTTCTAAAATCAATCAAAAATCATATGTGCAGATTAATTAAAAAACTCGTTGAGTGCAATGACCTTGTACCCTCTCCTAACTTTGAATATCCTGAGTATGTGTCTAAAGAAGAACAATATGATGAAATTCGAGAAGAGGTTTCACATTTGCTTGAGCGCAAGGAAAATACCATTCATCTGTATAAAGAGCCGCTGGAGACGATTAACTTGGGTTCAGAGGAAGATTCGAAAGAAGTCAAGATTGGGGCACTGCTTCATCCTGATGTGAAGAGCAGCTTGATTGAGTTATTGAAAGAGTATGTGGATATCTTTTATTGGTGTTATCAAGACATGCTCGGTTTGGATATTGATATTGTGAAACATTATTTACCGCTAAAGCCAAAATGTTCACCAATCAAGCAGAAGCTACAAAGTACTCATCCTGACATGGCAGTAAAGATTAAAGAAGAGGTTTTGAAGCAGACTAATGCTGGTTTTCTTGTGACATCAGTGTACCCTTGGTGGATTGCCAACATTGTTCTAGTACCAAAGAAAGACGGAAAAGTCTGCATGTGCGTTGATTATAGAGATTTAAATAAAGCGAGTCTGAAAGATGATTTCCCATTGCCACATATTGATATGTTGGTTGATAGCACATCAAAATTTAAATTATTCTCGTTCATGGGAGGTTTTTCCTGATACAATCAAATAAGGATGGCTCCTAAGGACATGGAAAAAAATAACGTTTATCACACCCTGGTGAATATTCTGTTACAGAGTGATGCCCTTCAGGTTAAAGAGCGTTGGTGCAACGTACCAGAGGACTATGAAAATCTTATTCCATGATCTGATGCATAAGGAAATCTAAGTATATGTTGATGATTTGAATGCCAAATCTCAGATTGAGGAAGGGCACATAGAAAACTTGTTGAGATTGAATATCGTCTCTGCTTGAATCCAAATAAGTGTACTTTCGGTGTTTGCTCAAGAAAGTTGTTAAGTTTCATTTTCAGCCAAAAGGGAATCGAAGTTGATCCTGATTAAGGTAAGGCAATTCAAGAAATGCTTGCACCAAGAACTGAAAAGAAAGTTAGAGGCTTTCTGGGACGTTTAAATTTCATTTCCAGATTTATTTCCCATATGAATAAAACATGTGAACCAATCTTCAAGTTGTTAAAGAAAGATAAAAGTTGTATGTTGACGAATGATTGCCAAAGGGAATTTGAAAGCATTAAAGAGTATCTGCTTGAGCCTCCTATATTTCTCCCTCTTGTTGAAGGAAGATCATTGATTATGTATCTGATTGTGTTGGATAACTCCATTGGCTGTATTTTGGGACAACAAGATGAAACAGGAAGAAAAGAATATGCCATTTATTATTTAAGCAAGAAGTTCACTGACTGTGAGTCACGATATCCTATGCTAGAAAAAACATGTTGTGCTTTGGCCTGGGCGGCAAAGCAATTGCGGCAATATATGTTAAATCACACTACTTGGTTGATTTACAAAATGGTTCCAATTAAGTATATTTTTGAAAAGCCTGCTCTTACTGGAAGATTGCCCATTGGCAGGTGTTGTTGTCTGAATATGATATTGAATACCGTACTCAAAAGGCTATTAAAGGCAGTGTGTTAGCGGAGTACCTTGCTCACCAACCAGTTGATAATCATTTGTCTGTTAAATATGATTTCCCTGATGAGCATGTGATATTTTTGTAAGTAAAAGATTGTGATGAACCTTTGCTTGAGGAAGGTCCTGATCCTGAATCCCGATGGTGTATGGTGTTTGATGGAGCTGTAAATGCTTATGGAAAAGGAATTGGTGATGTGATTATCACTCCTCATGGGTCACATATCCATTTTACTACAAGGTTGAGATTTGATTGTACCAATAACATGTCATAGTATAAAGCATGTATCATGGGTCTTGAAGAGGCTATACATCTCAGAATCAAAATTCTTGATGTATATGGTAATTCAGCTTTGGTAATAAATCAGATCAAAGGAGAACGAGAGACTCATCACATTGGTTTGATTCCATACAAAGATTATGCAAGAAGATTATTGCCTTTCTTAAATAAAGTTAAATTCCATCATATTCCCAGAGATGAGAATCAGATGGCAGATGCTCTAGCTACCTTGGCTTCTATGTATCAAGTGAATGCTTGGAATGATGTACCTCAGCTTACAGTTTGATGTCTTGATAGACCAGATCATATGCTTGCTACAGAGAGGACGTCAGATGAAAAACCTTGGTATTATGATATCAAGCACTTCCTTCAGACTCAAGAATACCCACTTGGTGCGACAAACATATATAAGAATACATTAAGAAGGTTGTCATGTAGCATTTTACTCAATAAAGATGTGTTATACAAGAGAAATTATGACATGGTCTTGCTCAGATGCGTGAATAGACATGAAGCAGACATGTTAATTCATGAGATCCATGAAGGTTACTTTGGTAGCCATGCAAATTGACATTCAATGGCAAAGAAGAATCTTAAGGAATGTTACTATTGGCTGACAATGGAATCTGACTGTTACTAATTTGCAAAGAAGTGCCATAAATGTTAGATTTATGCTGACAAGATCCATGTGCCTCCAATTCTTCTCAATTTTATTTCTTCCCCGTGGCCTTTTTCTATGTGTGGTATTGATATGATTGGAATGACCGAACCCAAGGCGTCGAATGGACATCGTTTAATATTGGTAGCAATTGATTACTTCACCAAATGGGTAGAAGCAGTTTCTTATGCGAATGTCACAAAGCATGTGGTAGTACGCTTTATCAAGAACAATATTATATGTCGGTATGGTGTGCTAAGTAGGATTATCATTGATAACGGCTCGAATTTGAATAATAAGATGATGAAGGAACTTTGTGAAGAATTTAAGATTGTCCATCACAACTCATCTCCTTAAAGGCCTAAGATGAATGGGGTTGTTGAAGCTGCTAATAAAAGCATTAAGAATATTATCCAAAAGATGGTTGTTACCTATAAATATTGTCATGAGATGCTCTCTTTTGCTTTGCATGGGTATCTCACATTCGTCCGTACTTCAACAGGGGCAACCATGTTCTCTCTTGTGTATGGTATGGAGGGAGTGCTCCCCGCTGAGGTTAAGATTCCCTCTTTTCATATAATAATGGAAACTAAGTTGTCAGAGGCTGAATGGGTCCAAAATAGGTTTGACCAATTGAATTTAATTGAAGAAAAGAGAATGACGACCTTGTGTCATGTTCAGTTATATCATAAAATAATGAAGAAAACTTTTGATAAGAAGGTCAAGTCTCATGAATTCAGAGAAGGTGGCCTCGTGCTCAAAAAGACCATGTCTTTTAACGATGATTCTAAGGGTAAGTGGACTCCCAATTATGAAGGGCCATATGTTGTCAAAAAAGCCTTCTCTGACGGTGCATTGATTCTTGAAACTATGGGTGGTGAGGAGTTCCCACGTCCCATGAATACTGACGTAGTCAAGAAATACTTCGCCTAAAGAAATAAAAGAACAACTTGCTAAGTTGAAAACCTGAAAGGGCGGCTTATGCAAAAATGGGCGTCTCGGTAGGCTGAAAACCCAAAAGGGCGGTCTAGGAAAAAGTTAGAGACATAAACAGAATAAATTTTCCCGGTAGGTTGAAAACCCGCAAGGGCAGCCTAGGAAAAAGTTAGTGATTTCCTGGAAAGTAACTGCGTCAGACAAGACTTGATCATTGAAGAAAGAATCTTCTCGGATTCTCACCATACTTCAACTAAAGCCTCTTCTCAGGAGTTCAAAGTTGTTAGGGAGAATAGTGGTCATTGTATTTCAATGTATATTTTCCATGTATTTACCATTTTCCAAAGATTTGTAATCATCCATGGAGTCACGCCATTTGCGGAATACCATTCTATTAATAAAGTTTGAGCCTTTATCCAATTTTTTGTAGTTCCTATTTTATTCTGTTTATAAAAATTTCATTTATTATTGATAGTAATTTTCAAAACAAAAGGACTTAATAATAAAAACATATTTTTGAAAAGAATTTGCAAACTACTTTTACCTCATTTCTGTGATTCAAGTGGGACAAAGGTAGTGTTTCCAAGGATGGATGAACTCTGAAGTTTTGAAAATATTTCCTCAAGGATGTGGTGTGGTGTTGAGTTTGTAATCCCATCTTCCCCAGTTAAGTCCTAATGCGGATCTCTCTAGAAGAATGTGAGTCCCCTTCCTCAGCAGAGTTGTAATCGAGTGGAGATTGTAAAGTTATGAAGCCTCCGCTCATTTGTTGGAGCCATTCTCCCTTTGTGTTGAGAATTGACGTAGAATATCTTGTAGAGAATTATTCTCTCCAGATATGACATTGTTGTTGTTATGTACTCCCCGAGTAGCCAGACAAAATTAGTATCATTCTTTAAAAAGTGTTGAAACATCTGTCAACTTTTTTGGTTTTCTCTCACCAAGTGTTGAGTTAGATTTAAAATCCCCATAATGTTGACTTCTTTTGTGATGTTAACTTCTTAATTCCTCAGATGAAGCGAAGATGATACTTCCCTCTAAAAGTTGTTATCCCCGTGAAGTTTCATAGATTTCTTCCTAGAGAAATTTGTGCAACTATTACTATTGATATTGAAGAATGTATTTGGACTCCCCTCGAGGTGCGTGGTTTCATCTTCCCTAGTGAAGTCATTACAATATCCCCAGTTGAAGTCTAGACGATGTCGCATTATCTTCCCTAGAGAAGTCTGTATGATATTCCCCAGTGAAGCCTGGAGGAGGGTGTTATATACCTGCAAGTGTTTTGGTTTATTGTTATCATATTTTCCTTTGATTATTTTCAAGCCATGTTTCTTCCCAGTGAAGTTAATCCTTGAAGTAGAACTTTGTCACCTTAGTTGGTGCTTACTCTCTTGTGGAATCTTCATTATGGATGTGATTTATCTGAGTGTTGCCTTTACCTAAATTAATTTTGTCTGGTTATCCCTAATGTTGTATATCTCTTTTGTCAGCATATACATAATAACAGTCATACACTCATACACACATCATGCATAGCTAAATAAAAATTCATTGCTCATTTGCATTCATTGATGTTTTTGTTGGCATATTATCCTTTTCGCAGAGTTATGTTATCCTCTCTCCAATAGAGTGTCGACCTTAAGAAGAAAGTGTATATCCTTTCATTTTACCCATTGAGTTATCCCTCGTGGGAGAATTTTTCTTTAGCCTTCCTACCCATCTCATTATACCCATTTGAGTTTATTCTTCATCAGTGATGTCTTAGTTGACTACTTCACTCCGGTTTACCTCGGGTTTGAATTTTGGTCTCTGACACCAAGTTTTATTTTGACCTCTCTAGGTTGTAAGCCCTGGATTGAGAATGTGCATTTATTTTGCACATGAAGACTTTATCTCCTCAGCCGGAATGTGTTGGTATTTCCCCATGAAATCATAGAATCCTTTCCCAACAGTGTTATCACAACAACAAGTGGTGGTCTCTATATTTGAGCAACATGTACTTCCCCAATAAGTCTATTAATGCTAGAGAAGATGTTTCTTACTTCGATGGATGATAGTCTCTTTGTTATAGGAGATAGTTTGTTGTTGAAGTTTTATTTACTCTGATGGATGATAGTCTCTTTATTATAGGAGATAATTCATTGTTGAGGTTTGGTTTACTCTGATGGATGGTAGTCTCTTTTTTATGGGAGATAGTTCATTGTTTAGATTATTTTATCCCAATAGAGTTGAGTTTTTCCCAGCCATAAGTGCTGATGTCAACCATTACTCCCAGCCATGAGTGATGATTTCAACCTTTTGTTCATAGTCATAAGTGTTGATGTCAACCTTTGTTCTCATCCATAAGTGTTGATATCAACCATTGTTCCCAACCATGAGTGTTGATGTCATTCTTTTGTTCCCAGCCATAAGTGTTGATGTCAACCTTTGTTCCTAGCCATAAGTGTTGATGTCAACCTTTGTTCCCATCCATAAGTGATGATGTCAACCATTGTTCCCAGCAATGAGTGTTGATGTCAAACATTTATTTCCAGTCATAAGTTTTGATGTCAATCATTCATTACCTGTCTCGATATTGATATTTTATGTCATCTTTGAGCCGATATTATCTTACCATTTCTATTTGCGTCCTTCGGTTTGGTAGTTTACGATCCTCTGTGAGTTGATGTTACTCTTTTTTTGCCATCTCCTCTATGAGTGGGTAGTTTATAGTTATCTATCGCTTATTGTTAACCTTTGCTTTTTCTTCATTTATTGAGTTGATGATAATTTATCTCCTCCTTGGGCCTTACCCTAGAAGAGTTGAGTTTTCTTTTCCCCAGCGGAGTTAATTTTCCTCCAATAGAGTTGAGTCTCTTTTTCCAGTCGAGCCGGTGATCCTTCCTTAATGGTTACCTCCTTGATAGTTTGTTGCTTATATTTTTAAGAGTTTCCATTGTTGAAATCTTACTATGCATTTGGATTCTTTGATCATAGTTTTGGCTTTACCAGTTTATAGCCATCCCTAGAGTCTTGTTGTTCCCCAACAATTTATTTTCCTGGCCAAACTCTCTTTTTAGTCTGTTGGCTTTTATTTTTCTTCTTCCATAATGGTGTTTTGTGTCACCTATGGAGTTAGTCATTTGCATTCATAATCATAAGCATTGTATGGCATCTTAGGGCCAAAAATAAGGTTTGTTTTGTATTTAAGTATCTTCAATAGCGTCGAGAAAAAGATTTTAACCTTAGTATCATTGGATAGAAAACACTTAAATAAGGGAAGCTGTTATATCCCAATTGTTTCACCTATCTCTCATCATCTTATTTTATCAATACATCAAGATCATACATTAGGGTTGGTTCTTCCCTCTACTTCATCCTATCTTTAAGTTTTATCTTGATGGATCACCAAGCACCTTGAATTGTGTATCTTGTACATGTGTTCTTTTAACTAACATCAAGATATGTATATATGTTTCTTTTAATGTTCGTATTGTAGGTGATCACAAATGCATTCATCTCACCATCTAACCTAGGGTTTGATGGTTGGTTCTCAATCAAATGATTCTTCAATGGATTGCAAGAGCTTAAGTTTCAAGTCCATGTATATGATATCAAATATTTGTGGTTCAAAGAGCTCCCTCACTTTATCTAGGTCAAATTTTCCTCAAAGTTGGTGGTGGAATTCATCAAGAAGATTCACAGGTTCATGTGTTTATTTCCATGCCTTTTTCAACAAGTTTCTTTGAGACTTAAGCTCCATCTTTGAGTGTGATTCAATATAGCATCATTTCAAGGACTATTATGATTCATCATGCTTTATTTTACAAGAAAGTTCAAAAAGATTCAAGGTTGGTTCAACAAGTTTAACCTAATTGAGCAAGTGCTTGATTCAGTGATCATAAGTGGATAACTCTCTCAATTTTCAAATTTTTGAGTTGGTTCTTTTTTATATGGGTTCTTAAAATCATCTACAACAACTTCTCTTCACATGACAAGATCCAATTGTGCAATAAAATTCATCAAAAGTTGAAAGGGGTTTCAAGTCATTTTGACACTCTTTGAGCTAGGGTTTGTTGACTTCTGAGGACCATATCTTGCTCATTTTTTGATATTTTTGATTGAATCGAAAGACATGATTCTCTTTAAAGTGTCTTTAACAAGTTCTCTTCAGGGATTTAAGGCTAATTTTGATTGGAATATTGCTAATGGTTGAGAAAGATTACAAGTCTCTTTGAAAAGCCTTTGAATCTTAGGGTTTGAATTCAAATGATCATAACTTGGTCAATTTGTATCTACTTGAGCCTATTATTTTTCCACAATAATCTTTGGAATGTATACTACAACTTTGTTTCGATGTGCAATACTTGAAAATGCTTGGAAAGTTGTTGAAGAAGTAAAAAGATTATAGGTCTTTTGTGAATTTTCCCAAATTTGGTCATCATCTTCCAAAGACCATAACTCTTTCAAATTTTTATTATTTTTGAGTGATCTCAATTCTACAATTCAATTCAAGAGGTCTACTTCATGTCATCTTCAAATATCAAGACCAAATTTTGAATGGAATGACATATAATTTTGAAGAATATTATAGGTCACTTTGGAGTTCTATACTTAGAAAATTTTCTAAGTATAAAAATCTGTGTGTTTTTCAAAAATTCAAATGGGCATAACTTTCAGCTCAAGTATTCAAATGGAAACTTTCAAAGCACATTGTTAAGCTTGGTCATTCAGCTTTCTAAAGAATCCAAGATTGCATCATAAAACTCCCTACATTGTATGCCCCATGGCTGCAAAGTTGGTACCATGAAATTGGTTGTCAAAGCAGTCAGATTGCAAATTGATTAGTGTGGCCTCTAAACACAAATTTGCCACGTGTTTGATGTTTTAACATGATTAACTAAGTTGTTTGAAAGGCTTAGCACATTAAAACACAAGGAATGGTTGAGTTTTGACAACTTGCAAGTCACGCTTTGCTCATGATGCAGGTGCACACGAATTCCCCTCATACTTGATCATTTCTCTCACTTTTTGTTTCCATCATGCTCAGTTATAAATAAGGATCATCCCTCACTCATTTGGACAAGCTTGGATAGCTGTGATCGGTGGGAAGAGAACTGACTGCTTTGGAATGTTGGTTCACGTTTTGCATTTGTTTTCGCAAAATGTCGCGGTGAGCAAGAGTCGCCACCGTCTTTTATTTTATCCAACAAGGAAAGGACAAAAGCATAGAAAAATTCCTTTTCGAGATATTTCTCGGGTTCGGGAGGTAGATTATAGAAAGGGAAGGTGTTAGCACCCTTTCTATCCGTGGTTATCCACTGGCTCTTAGGTACTTACTCATTGTGTTTTCAAAAGTTTACTTTTCTTTGTGTTTGTGGGTTTAAAAAGAGTTTTTATTTTGAAGAGAGTATAAGTGCGAAAAGTTTTGTTTTGTTTTAAAAGGAGCAAGTACTTAAGAACCATCTACCTACTCGAGAAAAGAATTAAATTGTGCTAATGTCCTTTAGACAGTGCTATCCCACTATTGATGAGTAGGTAGCACCGTCGTTGGAGTTTTAAGGGTCAATTCGATTAAGGGGCGTGTGGCCACTAAAGCAATGTTAGGACGCCTTAGCGGTAACCCTAAAGTCTTAGATCGTTTTTTCCGAGGCAACCGTTTCGAGGCAACTTTGATCTTTGGGCAAGAGGGCGACCTCTAAAACTTCCTATACTCAATGACCACATTCGAGGCAACCCAGTGAGGTTTACCCTAGGAGTGGCATGTGCGAGTGTGTTATTTTTCAGTTATATTATCTTTGTACATGTTAATGATGAGCTATTGTTGATTTTAAATTAAAAGATTAATCTTATCATGCATTGCCTATCAAACATTTAATAGTTAATAGTTGCGGAATGTAAATTACGGAAAATAAATCTAAGCTATTACAAGGCGTCGGGTATTTACATCGCCAAAGACAAACCCTTTTAAAATTAAATTGCGAAAAGTAAATAGAAGCGATAAATAAATAAATAAAATCCTAAGTTAAAAACTATTACATTCTCGAAGTAGTTACAAAATATGGATCAAAGATAATTCGCGTGCGAGAAAATTAAATCGGAGTATCCTAGGGTTTTGACCCTTTTTTATTAAATAAAGCATATTTTGGTTATTTTTTGAATTAAAAATTAGTCTAAGTTGATAATTGAATTAATTAATTACATGAAAATATTTTTGGGTTTTTTATTTTAATTAAGGAAATAAAATAAGAATGGTTAAAAATATTAAAAACCTAATTCTAAATTAATTTTAATTTATTGCAAAAGATATTAATATTAAACCTATTTAAACTAAATAAAATTAATTAATGTTTATTTACAAAAATAAATAATAAAATTAATGGAATTAATAAAAATATTATTTTTATTGGTTTCTGATTTTTTTATGAAAAGGTTAATTGGTTAATTAATTAATTTTTAATTAAGAATAACAAAATAAAATAAATAAATAAAGAAAATGTTAAAGAAAAGAAATAACCAAAAGGGGGGTTTGGGCCTGAAGAAGGTGTTTGAATGGCAATTCCCAGGCCCAGAATGTCCAGCCTGTTTGACCTTGGAAATCCACCGCGTGCTTGTTGACTCTAGTCCATGGTGAACCTCCAATCTGGATCACTGGATCTGCCTGGTGGGCCACTTGGCAGCTGAGATCTAGAGGCATATGATGCACCACACCCTAAGCGTTGCATATGAATACCTGAAGAAAAAATCAAATAAGGTTTTGGGGGACCTGGGATTCGAACCCAGGTCCCAATGCTCACATGCCAGCGCTCCAACCACTCCAACCAGCTTGTTTAGTTGTTATTAGAATAAGAAGTAAATATTATATAAAAAACAAAACGCTAAGCCTGAAAATAATAAAAAATGCGCTAATGATTCAAACAAGCCAATGGAAGCAAGACATGTGATCGTCTTCCTCAAATACCCTGGTTATTTACCTGCGGATTTTTATCCGCAGGAAGATTCGTAGGGCATCTCAAAAACCTTCTTCAGGCCATGTAAACGAAACCTAAGAGTATCAATGCACTCGTCTCTTCCTCATGGTCATTCTTATATCCATCATTGGCCTCAATTTATCCTGCATCAAAAATGCCTAAAAAGCAAGAACAAGAATCCTAGTTCTGGATACGGGGTATAAGCCATAAAAATAAAATTAAATATTACGGAATCGTTGGAAATTGAATGGTGAGTATGAATGTACAAGAAAATTGGCAAGAGGATGCAAGAAAATGATTTCACGATGCCATGTTCAGAGCTTGGTTCGTGATGACTTACAGTGCAATTTAGGCAATGAGAAGGCTTGGTTTTGATTGGTATCGCTTCAGGGGATGGCAGGGAAGAGAGCTACGTCAAGCTTTTGCTTTGTATCGAGCTCCAAGATGGATTTCAGAATTCAAGTTTCCAAGATTTTTTCCAAAGTTGTTCTGGCCGTTTCAGCAGTGTTTTGTGCGTCCTTTTGGTCTTCCTCTCTTGTGTGCATATAATAGAATGTGTTTAGGTCAAAATTTGGGCATTAAACCTTATGCATTGAAGAATCAAGATTTGCTTTTGATCACCATAATCAAGTTGCCATATTTGCATCAAATCTGAGATTTTGTGCTTGTTTTGACTTTGCACGAGTTTGATTGAGTATCACATGATATTTGCAAGCTGTAATGATCACAAGAATCCCCTTACATCAATTTTTAGATTTTATTTGATTTAATATTGATTTAAAATGAATTAAATCAATAAAAATTAAATAAAATAAAAAAATAAATGAATGGCCATGAAATCAAATATGGGACACGTGTGTGGCATGACAAGACTATATCAGGTGGAAAAAAGTGGGGCCTTTTGTCAAAAATTGGAGTTTTGAGGATAGTTGACTTTTGGCAAATTTGGAAAAATGCCCAACTTCAACAATGCATAACTTCTTCAATTTTGAACTTTTGGAGGTGTTCTTGGACTTTTTAGAAACCTTGAGATGTACTATAATCAACCCTTTTGGTCTCATCTAATTTTTATGTTCCATGCTCAAGTTATAAGCTTTGGAAAAAAAAGGTGTTTTTGTTGACTTTCAAAAATGACCTATAATGTCCAAATTTGTAACTTTTTGTGAGAGCATTTCCTGATCTTGGGGTGTGAATATGGATTGTAGGAAATTTCATACTATTCAAAATGAGGTTTGGATGGGTCATTTCTCATAAAGTATGAGAAAGTTATGCTTGGTCAAAGTTGGGTTGACTTTTCCTACAAAACCCTAATTTAGCAACTTTTGAATCTTGATGAATCTTGAGCAATCCTTGACGAATCATGATCAAACCTTGATCAAATGATGAATTATCCTTCAAAATGAGAATGTTGACAAAAAATCTTGAGGTTTGACTGTATTTGGGACACAGTTGACTTTTGCCCTAGCATAGTCGATTTTTGGGTCTCTTGAGCAATTGACTGACCAAACTTCCTCTGCAAGGCTTGAAATTTGACATGGATGAACTTAAGAACATATTAATACATTGGGAAGAACTTGAGGACATTTGGATATGAGGACCTTAATGCAACACCAAACCCTAATTTTGACTTGACTGCCTTAGGAGGTGATTTGACTGTCCAACCCTTGAGCCAACTTGAGCAACTTGGAGATTATTCTTGACATGTCTTAAGGAATATGGGAGGGAAAATTTTGGGGTACAACAGTTGCCCCTGTTCAATTTTCTTAAACCTGAGGATATAGATTGGCTTTTGAGCCTTTCGTGATCCGAAGGTGGAAGATAATTGAACACTAGAGTGCCCAGAAATTTGCACTCGCATGGTGTAGTATCAGCATTTTGATGTCGGGAATGGGATTACAGATTCCATTTGGAGATTGTTGGTAGGAGGATGGGCTTACAGATGCCATCTGCAGGAATGTCGCTCGCATAAGAGATTCCTTAGCGAGAATTTGCATACCTGTTATAAAAGATTCCGCTGGGGAAGTCTAACCTTTGTTGAGAGTCAGGAATCTGGTTTGTACTTCAACTGAGAGAATGCCTCGGCTGAGTCTTAAGAACCTGTCCATAATTCAACTGAGGGGTAATCTTCATCAAGATCTAGGAACTGTCTCGTGCTCAATGTAGTATACCATTGAGGTTATAGAACTTGTCCACACTATGACGGAGGAAAACATCAAGATCTAGGAACTGACTCGTGCTCCACGGAGTATACCGTTGAGGTTATAGTACTCATCCACACTATGACGTAGGAAACATCTTCATCAAGATCTAGGAACTGTCTCGTGCTCCATGGAGTATACTGTTGAGGTTATAGAACTTGTCCACACTATGACGGAGGAAAACATCAAGATCTAGGAACTGACTTGTGCTCCACGGAGTATACCGTTGAGGTTATAGTACTCGTACACACTATGACGTAGAGCAAGATCTTCATCAAGATCTAGGAACTATCTCGTGCTCCACGGAGTATACCGTTGAGGTTATAGAACTTGTCCACACTATGACGGAGGAAAACATCAAGATCTAGGAACTGACTCGTGCTCACAGGAGTATACCGTTGAGGTTATAGTACTCGTCCACACTATGACGTAGGGAAACATCTTCATCAAGATCTAGGAACTGTCTCGTGCTCCGCGGAGTATACCGTTGAGGTTATAGAACTTGTCTATACTATGACGGAGGAAAACATCAAGATCTAGGAACTGACTCGTGCTCCACGGAGTATACCGTTGAGGTTATAGTACTCGTCCACACTATGACATAGAGAAACATCTTCATCAAGATCTAGGAACTGTCTCGTGCTCCACGGAGTATACCGTTGAGGTTATAGAACTTGTCCACACTATGACGGAGGAAAACTGTCGAGATTGAGAACCTTATCTGAAATTCAACCGAGGATAATTCAATTGAGATTTAAGAACCGGTCAGGTCTTCGACGTAACTGAGAACTTTAACTGTATCTTTCCTGAAAGGTAAAGGTCAGTCATATGCAATGCATGACATGGATCAGGCAATGATGTTCTCAAAATAAATGAGATTGTATTCGTATGATGCGTATATGCATGTATCATGATGTATGGAAAGGTGATGTTTTAGCTGGGGAAAATAAATCCCGAAGCTGATGGAGAATAGAGTTGAGTTCTTCGTTTCCGCTGGGGATGATGAACGAAGATGATTGTGAGAATAAACCTGCAGGAGAAAAGAACTCCGTTGGGGAATAAACTGATGAAGAGATTACTCTGTGGGGAATTACTCTGTGGGGAAGAGATGTTCTGCTGAAGATTTTGATGATAAACTCCGCTGGGGATTCCGTTGATAAGCTCTGTTGGGGATTTCAATGATGAACTCCGCTGGGGATGACCTTTCAGTTGCAACTTGCTGAGGATGACCCAGTTAGACTCTTGTGAGGATGACCTTCTGAATTTGGCTGGGGAGATTTATTTGTGCTCTGCAGGGGATAGGCTTCCAGAGTCTACTGGGGATGATGATTCAACTCCATTGGGGAAGCTTTTTAGACTGCACTGGGGAAATGACTCCACTGTGGTATCTTGTATTTCGCCGGGGAACATTCTTATATTCTGTTGGGGAATATTAAGACTGTCGGGGATGCTCTTATGCTTGCTGGAGGATATCTTTATACTCCGTTGGGGAATATTCAGACCTTCTGGGGATACCAAGCCTTTTTAGGGCTGATGGTAGACTAACTCTGCTTGGGGGAGAGTATTGTTGATTCGTTCAACTGCAAGTCTCAGCTGAGAGAGCTACCATTACTGTATTGATCTGCGGGGAGTGACGATATCTTGGTCATATTCTTCAGCTGAACCTACCTTGGTATCTTGGTGGACAAAGCAACTAGACAGCTCAGACAATTCTTATTGCCCCTGTTTCTGATATTACCAGTAATTCATCTTTCGTTTCACATGTAAGTATTTATGATCAGCAATTAATGTCAAATGCATATATCAAAAATGATCTTTGGACGTTCTTTGCAAAACAAAACAAATAAAGGAAAAAAAACAATTTGAAATTTGTCTGAAAATGAATTTGTATTGATTTTGAAGTTTGCCTGTAAATAGGCGCTTTTGTACAAGAGGCTGACGTCCTAGTAAGAGAACGCCGTCGAACAAATAGAATTTATACAGTTTGTGAAAAGAAAAACAAAACAGCTATGTGAATAATTCCACTGGGTTCCAACTCTGCTATTGCCTTTATATCCTCGAGCATCTCATCACTTTGCTACTGGTTGAAGATGAATCAGATTGATTAGTGTTGTCTGAGCTTGATAGTCGATACCGAAGTCTGGATGCAGAGTGATCCAATGAGACATAGTGTTACGCTTATCCCTAACTTTTTCCTGGACCGCCCTTTCGGTTTTTCAGTCCACCGGGATACCCATTTTTGCCCAAGCCGCCTTTTCAGGTTTTCGACTTGCCGGGTGTACAGATTTTTATTTTCATCCCTTATTTTTTCCCGAACCCTTTTGGTTCGCCGGGAAGCCCTTATTTTTTCCTAGGCCAGTCAACCTAGCGGGTCTTAGATTATGCGTAGTATCTTTTCACTATGTCTGCATTGACAGGGTGAGGAAGGTCGTCACCATCCATGGTGGTTAGAATCATAGCTCCTCTTGAGAAAATATTCTTAACCACAAATGGCCCTTCGTAAGTAGGGGTCCATTTGCCCCTGGGATCACCTTGAGGTAGAATGATACGCTTGATTACCAGGTCCCCAACTTGATACTATTTTTGTCTGACTTTCTTGTTAAATGCCTTGATCATCCGTTTTTGATACATCTGACCATGACAAACAGCAGTAAGTCTCTTTTTGTCGATTAGGTTTAACTGATCAAGCCGGGTCTGGATCCAGTCATCTTCACTCAAACCTGCATCCTTCATGATTCTAAGAGAGGGTATCTGAACTTCAATAGGTAAGACTTCCTCCATGTCGTATACCAAAGAATAGGGTGTTGCCCCTGTTGACGTCTGTGCTGAGGTACGGTACCCATAAAGAGAAAATGGTAACATCTCGTGCCAATCTTTGTAGGTCATTGTCATCTTCTGCATGATCTTCTTAATGTTCTTATTAGCCGCTTCTACAGCCCCATTCATCTTCGGACGGTAAGGAGATGAGTTGTGATGCTGTATCTTGAATTGCTCGCAGAGCTCAGTGGTCATTTTATTGTTGAGATTGGTACCATTATCCGTAATGATCATCTCTGGTACACCGTATCGACATATCAGATTATGTCGGATGAACCGTGCCACGATGTTCTTGGTTACTGTAGCAAAGGAAGCTGCTTCAACCCACTTCGTAAAGTAATCAATAGCTACAAGTATGAAACGATGCCCGTTAGATGTCTTAGGTATGATCTCGCCGATCATATCAATGCCCCACATTGCAAAAGGCCAAGGAGTTGTCAAGACGTTCAGAGGAACTGGAGGTATGTGCACCTTATCAGCATAGACTTGACACTTGTGACATGTCCGAGAATGCTGATAATAGTCAGCTTCCATTGTGGACCAGTAATATCCCGCCCGTAGGATTTTCTTTGCCATGGTATGTCCACTGGAATGAGTTCCAAAAGTACCTTCATGCAGCTCTGCCATGATCCTTTCTGCTTCAATCTTATCCATACAACGCAGTAAGGTTGAATCATGGTTACGCTTGTAAAGAATGTCATTGCTGATGAAGAACTTCGTTGCGAACCTCCTCAGAAACTTCTTGTCATTAACAGATGCCCCCTCGGGGTATTCTTGAGCTTCAAGGTACCTCTTCACTTCATGATACCAGGGCTTTTCTGTTACCTCTCCAGTCTCAAGATCACAGCAATGTGCAGGTTCGTCCAATCTTTCAATAATGATCCGGGGAGCCTCGTTGTCCCAATTGACTTTGAACATAGAAGACATCGTAGCTAGCGCGTCCGCCAACTGATTCTCCTCTCTAGGGAAGTGTCCAAAGGTTATCTCCTCAAAATAGGGAAGCAATGTCAATACATACTCCTTGTAAGGAATAAGATTTGGGTGTTTCGTATCCCACTCGCCTTTGATCTGAATGATCACGAGAGCGGAATCTCCTAAAACACTTAGAAACTTAATCCTTAGGTCAATTGCAGCTCGAAGACCCATGATGCACGCTTCATACTCCGCCATGTTGTTGGTGCAGTTGAAACATAGTCGGGCGGTGAACGGAGTATGAGAGCCTTTAGGAGATATGATCACGGCGCCAATGCCATTACCCAAAGCATTTAAAGCTCCATCAAAGTACATAGACCATTGGGATCCCTCCTCAGGTCCTTCATCCGGTCCCGGTGTCTCACAATCAGTTATCAACATGATATTCTCGTCCGGGAATTCAAAGTTCATAGACTGGTAATCATCCACTGCCTGATGTGCCAAATGGTCTGCCAATACACTTCCCTTGATTGCTTTTTGAGTCGTGTACTGGATGTCATACTCAGTCAAAATCATCTGCTATCTTGCTATTCTTCCGGACAAGGCAGGCTTTTCGAAGATATACTTGATTGGATCCATCTTTGAGATCAACAGAGTAGTGTGAGTCAGCATATACTGTCTCAGCCGACGAGCATCCCATGCCAAAGAGCAGCAAGTTTTCTCGAGCAGTGAGTATCGGGTCTCACAGTCGGTAAACTTTTTGCTAAGGTAATAAATATCATGCTCTTTTCAGCCAGACTCGTCATGCTGCCCCAGCACACACCCCATTGAGTTGTCAAGTACTGTCAAATATAAGATCAGAGGTCTCCCTCCAACTGGTGGCATCAGAATGGGTGGCTCCTGGAGATACTCTTTGATTCTTTCGAAAGCGGCCTGGCATTCGTCGTTCCAACGTACTACCTGATCTTTCTTCAGTAGCTTGAAGATTGGCTCACAAGTAGCAGTTAGGTGCGAGATGAATCGAGCAATATAATTCAATCGTCCCAGAAAGCCTCTAACTTCTTTCTCTGTCTTGGGAGCTGGCATCTCTTGTATGGCTTTCACTTTTGCCGGATCCACTTGAATACCTTTGTCGCTCACAACGAAACCCTGCAGTTACCAGACCTTACCCCGAAGGTGCACTTGTTCGGATTCAATCTCAGCTTGTACAACTTCAACCTGTCAAACAGCTTTTGTAGATGGTCAAGGTGTTCTTCCTCAGTCTGGGACCTTGCAATCATATCGTCGATGTATACTTCAATCTCATGATGGATCATGTCATGAAACAAAGCAACCATGGCACGCTGATATGTTGCCCCAGCATTTTTCAACCCAAAAGGCATGACCTTGTAGCAAAAGGTACCCTATTGAGTAACAAAGGTGGTCTTCTCCATGTATTCGGGAGCCATTTTTATCTGATTATAACCGGAGAAGCCGACCATAAAGGAGAAGACCTTGTGCTGAGCGGTATTGTCAACCAGAACATCGATATCAGACAGAGGGAAGTCATTCTTAGGGCTCGCCCTGTTCAAATCCCTGTAATCAACACACATTTTGACCTTACCGTCTTTCTTCGGCACAGGGACCACATTGGCAACCCACTGAGGGTAAGAAGTCACTTCTAGAAAACTGGCGTCAAATTGTTTCATAACCTCAGTCTTGATTTTCTCAGACATCTCTGGGCGCATACGGCGAACCTTCTGCTTTACGGGAGGACAGTCTTCCTTGGTAGGCAGGCGATGAACCACAATGTCAGTATCCAACCCAGGCATATCTTCGTAAGATAAGGCAAAGATTTCAACATAGTCATGCAGCATCTGAATCAACCGTTGTTTCATACTAAGCTCCAGATTTGCACCGATCTTGACTTCCTTCTTGTCTGTCTCAGTACCCAGATTCACTGTTTCCACTGGCTCTTCGTATGGTTGAATGGCCCTCTCTTCCTGGAGTAGCAGTCTTGCAAGTTCACCAGGCACTTCGCAATTATCTTCACCTTCGTCTTCGGCTAAGTTGATCGGATTTTCGAAGTCATAACCGGCAGTAGCAGAGTCGTTACCAGTGAGATCCAGAATGGATGTGGACCTGTATATGTGAGTGTGTGTAAATAGTTGTTTTGCAATATATAATAAAGAAAAACAAAGAGCGCAAAATTTGAAATGCAAGAACGTCCAATGTTTTTATTGATGATATATGAAAATGACACACAAAAGCCCTCACAAATGAAGCCACGGTGCCCCAGGTAAGACACCGGGCCATAAAGTTTCAAAACATTGTCTGTTACAAATTTAAAACAAAAGTTTCATTACTGGGTAACAAAAGTAATAGGGATGAAGTCCTTTGTTGTCCAGTTGCTTGGTCCACCATTGGTCGTAGGATAGATCCAGCTGTCGAATTCAGACTCTTCCACATCATCTTCAATGGCATTTACTCCCGAGTTGCTGATGAACACGGGAGGTCTTCCAATCCTTGCACTTCGAACATCCCTTTGAGCTTCTGCAGTGAAACCCAAACCAAACTTGTTAGTCTTCTGAGTAAAATGTGGGAGTCGGCCCCAATTTGCACATTCACCCTTCTCAACAACAGCCCGGGCATCCTTTAAGGAAGACATCTTCATAGGAGAATCTTCAACCACAGTCTCTGCTGACGCCAGTGTCTGGGGAACCTCCTCAAAGTGCTGAAATGAGGTCTCAATGAACTCCCCATCCATCTCTATGTATCTGAACGAGTTGAGGTGGGTGACCATGTACTCTTCCTCCCCTTGTACTGTCATAATCTTCCCTCTGACCGGGTACTTCAGCTTCTGATGGAGTGTTGAGGTTACGGCCCCAGCTTTATGGATCCGTGGATGACCTAGCAAACAAGAGTAGGATGGCCGAATGTCCATTACATAGAACGTGGAATTGAAGACCTGAGAACCAACTTTAATTGGAATATCAACTTCACCGTGCACCATCCTCTTAGACCCATCAAAGGCCCTGACAACGATGTTACTTGGTTTTAGCTCCAACCTTTCGCAATCCAACCGGTCTAGAGCTTTTTTGGGCAAGACGTTCAATGAGGAACCAGTATCAACCAACACATGTGCAAGAGTAGTGCCCCTGCATTCAATGGAGACATGCAGGGCATCGTTATGATTTTTCCCCTTGGCAGTTAAATCAGCGTCGGAGAAACCCAAACCATTATCGGCGGTTAAATTAGCCACACAATCTGTAAACTGGTCAGCTGACGTCTCCTGTGGCACGTGGGCAGTCTTCAGGAAGGTAATCAGAGCCTTAGCATGGGCCTCTAAACACAACAGCAGTGACAACATAGAAATCTTGGATGGGGTTTGCCCCAGCTGCTCCACTACGTTATAATCACTCTTTTTAATAATCTTCAGAATCTCTTCCATCTCCAGTTTGGAAGCTTCAACAGTAATTGTCTTCGGTGCCTCCGTTTGGGCAGGCACATCAGTGGCGATCCCTTTACCCCGAGCGTCAGATGACTCGGCGACAGGGGTAAGAATAGGAACTGGATCAGGAATGGCAGTAGGTACACTTGCAGGTGTAATGACAACAGGTCTTCGGACAGTTGGTGGAGCAATATCAGGTGAGAAAAGTCTGCCGCTGCGGGTGACTTTAGCAGGTCCAATAATGTTGCTGACGCCGGTATCAGCATCCAACTCTTGCTTAACTCCAAGAACATAAACATCAGCCCCATAGTGCCAGGGGACAGCTTTGTCAGAGGTATAGGGGATGGGCCCCGGAATAGTGATGATTACAAGCGCGATCTTCGGAACAGATGTAATTCTAACAGGCTTCCTCGAGGGAGCCTTGGAAGAATTGTCGAAAATGGTAATAATGGAAACTTCTTCAGAATGAACGAAAGGAACAACAGTCTTTTCAAATAGGATCTCTTTGCTATCCATCAGTTTTTGGATACCTGACTTCAGGAACGGGCAACCGGTAGGTAAAACAGAACACATATGACAACCTTCGTCGCAGCCCGGAAATAAACCGGCTAGCAACAGGTTCTTTTTTACAGTCATCAGAGGGGTAGCAATATCTTCTACAGAAACCACAAACAGGTTCTCTTCTAGAGCATTCACTCCATGCTTGGGCATGGGGGCAGTTACAACATTAGGCCTCTCGGGCGCCTCAAACTCAATCTCCTTCGCATCAATTAGGTCTTGCACCATGTTCCTCAAAACCCAACAATCATCTGTATTATGCCCCGAGCTATCAGAGTGAAAAACGCATCGGGCATTAGGGTTGTACTTTGGTGACGTGGTACTTGGATTCTTCGGAGCTTCTTTTAGAATCACCAGATTGGTCTTCAGCAACTGTGGCAGAATCTGAGACAAAGTCATGCTGAGACGAGTGAATTGCCTTCGAGGTCTCTCATCCTTTTGTTGATTGTGATGCTGAGGAGCACCAACAGGTTTTGAAATAACAACCATATTGACAGCTTGGCGGTGTTCAAGTTTATTCTTTCTTCTTGCACTGTAGATAGCACTGGACTCTTTCTTAAACGGCTTCTTCTCGGTACTCGATGAGGCACCCTTTTGTATCTTCCCAGCCTTAATACCAGCCTCAATCCTTTCACTGGTCAAAATAAGATCTGTAAACCCAGCTGAAGAGCTTCCAATCAGATGATTAAAGAACGGACCAGACAGGGTCCCCAGAAACATGTCCACAAGCTCACGATCAGCCAAAGGTGGTTGCACCCTTCCAGCAAGGTCTCTCCACTTTTGAGCATACTCTTTGAATCCTTCACCCGTTCCTATTGACATGCCCTGGAGTTGGGTACGCGTAGGAGCGAGGTCGAAGTTGTACTGATACTGCCTATAGAATGCAGTAGCTAAATCTTCCCAGCTACGGATACTGGCTCCGTCCAACTGATAGAACCACTCAAGCTGAGTCCCTGAGAGACTGTCTTGAAAGAAATGGATCCATAAGTTCTTATCAACAGTGTAAGGCTGGATCTTCCTCACATATGACCGGAGGTGCAGCTTTGGACAGGAAACTCCGTCATACTTGGCAAAGGATGGTGCCTTGAATTTATGGGGAATCACCACCCCAGATGATAGACCCAGATCTCCGAAGTCCAAACCGGGCACTTTCTGAATTTCCATAGTGTTCAAACGGTCTTCCAGTTGTTTATACTTATCCTCAGCAGGAGGATATTGTTCTTCATCGTAGTCTGTCTCGTTGCCGGAGACTACAGGGCTAGGAGCCCTCCTTTCTTGTGAACTATCCTTCCCCTCAGATGAGGTGGTCAGATCAACTTCATTCTGCAGCCTGTTCCCAAACCTGCGTCCAGTATTGAACATGATGGTCCTCTTCTTCTTCTTCTTTTTCTCCTTCAGAATCAAGGTCTTCAGGTCCTGCTGACCCTTAGCTAGATTCATGAACAGCTCTTGAAATTGGGCATTCTGGGCCTGGAGGGCCTTGATAGCTTGCTCAATTAAAGATTCAGCAGACATGATGATTGCTGAAATAAACAGCGAAGAAGATAAGAGACATGTAAAGGGTACCTGTTTATGAAGTGCATGGGATGGAATGTGTATGATTTATGATTTCAAAGACAATCGGGATTCAAATTTGTAGACAAGAAAGGAAACACACTTTATTAGATTTAAACTTCAAAATTTAAATTATTCAACAAACTGCCCTTAGGCGTTACAAAAATGGAAATACTGAAAAGTAAATAAAAACCGTAAAGAAATCAACAAAGGTCCATCAATGCTCCCATGTTCTCTTCTTCTCAGTGATGACATAATCATTTAGGATCCGCTCGTTCTCCAGTTTCCTAGTCAACTTCTGGATCTTCTGCTCTTGTTCATTGAACTTCTCTCGGTAGGAATCCTGCTCATCCCTCAATTGCATCCAAGACCTCTTCAGTGCCCCAATGTCAGTGGGAATATAAGGATGGAGAATGTTTGGAAGAACCCCTTCTTCATTAGCAACTTCAAGAGTGACAGGCAGGACAGCTTCATATGGCATACCTAACTTCTGGGCATGGATGCGGACCCATCTGAGATATGGATCCATTGGCAGAGAAGTCTTTGGACCCAACTCATGTGGATCAGATTAGTGAACTCTGTCCCAAGCCCTTATGAATCTACAACGCAACTCGTCGCTATCTCCCTGAAAATCAAAGATGATATGAGGCATTAACATCTCATGAGGCCCTTCTCTTCTGGCTCTTCCAAACTGACGGAGATCTAAGCATGGGTTGTAAGAAATCCCTCCATGGGTTCCGATCAATGGAACATTAGGATACTCTCCATAGCGATCAATGACAGTCACCTCATCCATACCTTTGAGAGTCCAGATAATGTCATTATTAGAAAGAGACATCACCCTATAAGCCCAGCCCATTCCTTCTTTGTTCTTCAGCACGGACTTAGGGAGGTGCGAAATAAACCACCTCGACAATAAAGGAGCACAGCACATCAAGGTTCCCCACTTTCGGGCAGTACGAGCATAGAGCTGATGAAGGATGTCACCCAAGAGAGTGGGTACCGGATTCTGAGAGATGAAGATCTTTATGGCATTAATATCAACAAAAGTATCAGGATTCGGAAACAATACCAAACCATAAATCAAGAGAGCCAGAATATCCTCGAACGCCTTGAAGTCTAAGTTGTCCTAGAAGTAATTGGCCTTGTCAACCAAGAACTTAGTCAGAAAACCCTTAGCTCCACTTCTAGTTTCCCAGTTAGCCATTACCTCCTCTTTGGTCAAGTGAAGGGCTGCAGCAATCTCTTCAGGCCTGAGGGTCTTTTCCCAACCAGTAAATGGAGTCTGCTCCAAAACAGAGATACCAAGCAGCTCAGAAAACTCTTCTAGGGTAGGAACCAGCTGAAAGTCCTGGAAAGTAAAACAATGGTACAGCGGATCATAGAACTGGACTAGGACACTCATCATCTGTTCGTCCAATTTTGAGGTGACCAAACTGAGAAGAGAACCATGCCTCCTAATGAAGGAAGTAGTGTCTGGTATCCTGACAACCAACTCTTTAAGCAGGGTAGGTACTTGGACAAAGTTGATCCGGATAGTATTCCTACGCATGGGCATCATGATGACCTACAAAACAGAGCAAAGATGAAACCCTCTTGTCTTTGAAATAGGTTAGTCCTTATGCAAGATGTATGCGATGTTATGATGTCATGATGTCATGGTAAAGGCACACCACAAGTATCCACAAAAGGCAAACATGGTAAAGGCACACAAGTCACACAAAAGAGCCCTTAGATTTCAGGCTGGCATGGAGCTTAGGTACTACCCTCTTTCAGTTCAGTTGGTTAAAACCTGTCCTAAAAATAGTAATCGGGTTCTAGAGGATCTCAATATCACTGACTACCCTCAATCGGTCATAATTCCAGTTTAGCAACCTTTTCTTGCGGCCGAAATCATCGCGATAGTTTAGTCTCAATGAGTGTAGCATACTGCTACTGTTCTATGGCCAAGTTGGTCAATTTAAAGGTTCTAAGGTCAGTTGGTGCTTAATGACTCCTTAGAAGACCCATATTCTCCTCGTTCCAACACAAGGGATATCGGTACAGACCAAGGTGCCACACCAATGTAGCTACTGCTTCATCCGTATCGGTCTACGCCGTACAGATCCCTCACAGTTTATTGCTACTTACCTAAAGGGTATCCCCAGATCCGGGTTATGATCTATAGAACTCCGATACAAGCCCACAAAATTAAAGCATACAAAGAATACAATTGAAAACAATAGTGATCTAATCCTAAGGTACACCTCACTTATATGGATATCCTCAACAGAGTCTCCAGTTCTGTGATCGGTGGGAAGAGAACTGACTGTTTTAGAATGCCGGTTCGCTTTTTGTGTTTGTTTTCGCAAAATGTCGCGGTGAGCAAGAGTCGCCACCGTCTTTTATTTTATCCAACAAGGAAAGGACAAAAGCACAGAAAAATTCCTTTTCGAGATATTTCTTGGGTTCGAGAGGTAGATTATAGAAAGGGAAGGTGTTAGCACCCTTTCTATCTGTGGTTATCCACTGGCTCTTAGGTACTTGCTCATTGTGTTTTCAAAAGTTTACTTTTCTTTGTGTTTGTGGGTTTAAAAAGAGTTTTTGTTTTGAAGAGAGTGTAAGTGCGAAAAGTTTTGTTTTGTTTTAAAAGGAGCAAGTACTTAAGATCCATCTACCTACTCGAGAAAAGAATTAAATTGTGCTAATGTCCTTTAGACAGTGCTATCCCACTATTGATGAGTAGGTAGCACCGTCGTTGGAGTTTTAAGGGTCAATTCGATTAAGGGACGCGTGGTCACTAAAGCAATGTTAGGACGCCTTAGCGGTAACCCTAAAGTCTTAGATCGTTTTTTCTGAGGCAACCGTTTCGAGGCAACTTTGATCTTTGGACAAGAGGGCGACCTCTAAAACTTCCTATACTCAATGACCACGTTCGAGGCAACCCAGTGAGGTGTACCCTAGGAGTGGCATGTGCAAGTGTGTTATTTTTCAGTTATATTATCTTTGTACATGTTAATGATGAGCTATTGTTGATTTTAAATTAAAAGATTAATCTTATCATGCATTGCCTATCAAACATCTAACAGTTAATAGTTGCGGAATGTAAATTATGGAAAATAAATCTAAGCTATTACAAGGCGTCGGGTATTTACATCGCCAAAGACAAATCCTTATAAAATAAAATTGCGAAAAGTAAATAGAAGCGATAAATAAATAAATAAAATCCTAAGTTAAAAACTATTACATTCTCGAAGCAGTTACAAAATATGGATCAAAGATAATTCGCATGCGAGAAAATTAAATCGGAGTGTCCTAGGGTTTTGACCCTTTTTTATTAAATAAAGCATATTTTGGTTATTTTTTGAATTAAAAATTAGTCTAAGTTGATAATTGAATTAATTAATTACATGAAAATATTTTTGGGTTTTTTATTTTAATTAAGGAAATAAAATAAGAATGGTTAAAAATATTAAAAACCTAATTCTAAATTAATTTTAATTTATTGCAAAAGATATTAATATTAAACCTATTTAAACTAAATAAAATTAATTAATGTTTATTTACAAAAATAAATAATAAAATTAATGGAATTAATAAAAATATTATTTTTATTGGTTTCTGATTTTTGTATGAAAAGGTTAATTGGTTAATTAATTAATTTTTAATTAAGAATAACAAAATAAAATAAATAAATAAAGAAAATGTTAAAGAAAAGAAATAACCAAAAGGGGGGTTTGGGCCTGAAGAAGGTGTTTGAATGGAAATTCCCAGGCCCAGAACGTCCAGCCTGTTTGACCTTGGAAATCCAGCGCGTGCTTGTTGACTCTAGTCCATGGTGAACCTCCAATCTGGATCACTGGATCTACCTGGTGGGCCACTTGGCAGCTGAGATCTAGAGGCATATGATGCACCACACCCTAAGCGTTGCACATGAATACCTGAAGAAAAAATCAAATAAGGTTTTGGGGGACCTGGGATTCGAACCCAGGTCCCAATGCTCACATGCCAGCGCTCCAACCACTCCAACCAGCTTGTTTAGTTGTTATTAGAATAAGAAGTAAATATTATATAAAAAACAAAACGCTAAGCCTGAAAAGAAAAAAAAATGCGCTAATGATTCAAACAAGCCAATGGAAGCAAGACACTGGATTGTCTTCCTCAAATACCCTGGTTATTTACCTGCAGATTTTTATCCGCATGAAGATTCGTAGGGCATCTCAAAAACCTTCTCTAGGCCATGTAAACGAAACCTAAGAGTACCAATGCACTCGTCTCTTCCTCCTGGTCATTCCTATATCCATCATTGGCCTCAATTTATCCTGCATCAAAAATGCCTAAAAAGCAAGAACAAGAACCCTAGTTCTGGATACGGGGTTATAAGCCAGAAAAATAAAATTAAATATTACAGAATCGTTGGAAATTGAATGGTGAGTATGAATGTACAAGAAAATTGGTAAGAGGATGCAAGAAAATGATTTCACGATGCCATGTTCAGAGCTTGGTTCGTGATGACTTACAGTGCAATTTAGGCAATGAGAAGGCTTGGTTTTGATTGGTATCGCTTCAGGGGATGGCAGGGAAGAGAGCTACGTCAAGCTTTTGCTTTGTATCGAGCTCCAAGATGGATTTCAGAATTCAAGTTTCCAAGCTTTTTTCCAAAGTTGTTCTGGCCGTTTCAGCAGTGTTTTGTGCGTCCTTTTGGTCTGCCTCTCTTGTGTGCATATAATAGAATGTGTTTAGGTCAAAATTTGGGCATTAAACCTTATGCATTGAAGAATCAAGATTTGCTTTTGATCACCATAATCAAGTTGCCATATTTGCATCAAATCTGAGATTTTGTGCTTGTTTTGACTTGGCACGAGTTTGATTGAGTATCACATGATATTTGCAAGCTGTAATGATCACAAGAATCCCCTTACATCAATTTTTAGATTTTATTTGATTTAATATTGATTTAAAATGAATTAAATCAATTAAAATTAAATAAAATAGAAAAATAAATGAATGGCCATGAAATCAAATATGGGACACGTGTGGTGCATGACAAGACTATATCAGGTGGAAAAAAGTGGGCCCTTTTGTCAAAAATTGGAGTTTTGAGGATAGTTGACTTTTGGCAAGTTTGGAAAATTTCCCAACTTCAACAATGCATAACTTCTTCAATTTTGAACTTTTGGAGGTGTTCTTGGACTTTTTAGAAACCTTGAGATGTCCTCTAATCAACCCTTTTGGTCTCATCTCATTTTGATGTTTCATGCTCTAGTTATAAGCTTTAGGAAAAAAAGGTGTTTTTGTTGACTTTCAAAAATGACCTATAATGTCCAAATTTGTAACTTTTTGTGAGAGCATTTCCTGATCTTGGGGTGTGAAGATGGATTGTAGGAAATTGCATCCTATTCAAAATGAGCTTCGTATGGGTCATTTATCATAAAGTATTAGAACGTTATGCTTGGTCAAAGTTGGGTTGACTTTTCCTATAAAACCCTAATTTAGCAACTTTTGAATCTTGATAAATCTTGAGCAATCCTTGATGAATCATGATCAAAACTTGATCAAATGATGAATTATCCTTCAAAATGAGAATGTTGACAAAAAATCTTGAGGTTTGACTGTATTTGGGACACAGTTGACTTTTGCCCTAGCATAGTCGATTTTTGGGTCTCTTGAGCAATTGACTGACCAAACTTCCTCTGCAAGGCTTGAAATTTGAAATGGATGAACTTAAGAACATATTAAGACATTGGGAAGAACTTGAGGCCATTTGGATATGAGGACCTTAATGCAACACCAAACCCTAATTTTGACTTGACTGCCTTAGGAGGTGATTTGACTGTCCAACCCTTGAGCACCCTTGAGCAACTTGAAGATTATTCTTGACATGTCTTGAGGAATATGGGAGGGCAAATTTTGGGGTACAACAATAGCCATAATCACTCTGCCAAACTCTCTCCATTACTCACAATTCTAAGTTTTCAAATTCACTCTTCCCTTGTTTTTTAATCCAATTTCTTTGCTCATTCTTCATCTTTGAACTTCACTGAAGCTAACAGAGGAAGAACCAAGCCTTGAGGTGTCCTAAATCGTGCTAACCAAGTCAAGTTTCATAGCTGCGAAGTTGAGCTTCAACAGGTAGATTCCACCATCAATTATCTCCAAATTTGTTAGTGCAATGTAGCTCTCATCACTCTGATACTCATAGCATCGTTAGTTTTTAACTGGAAGTGAGTTTTACTCATAAATTTTCAAATCCCTTTTCATTTTTTTCTTCTGGTTTTTTGTAAATCGACTATGATGTGGTTAATACAAATTTTTCACGAGGGTACCATTGGAATCGTCTTGAAGAGACGAGGCAAATGGCATTGTTCTGAGCTTTTAATTTTATAGATTGAAGGACCTGCAATTTGCACGTTGGTGGAGGTTGAAGATGATGACATGTCACCTCTCAACCAATGACATGATGCCATACTTTTTTTAAAATTTGTTTAAAATTAATGTTCTGGTGCTTTATTCACTAATGATCATAACATGCACAACGTGCCAGATCCCTTGGATTTGATTACTAACGTGTTTTCATAATGATCAGATGGTCCACATTTTTTTGGTTTATTATTTTATTTTCTGATTTATGTTTTAATTGTTTTAAACTTCAAAAATTCATAAAAAATTCATTTCAACTTCTAAAATTGTGAAAAAAATTATCAAACATACTTTTGAATTTTCTCTTTCCGATTTTTATTTCACAATTTTATTTTGTGATATGATATTTTTTATGATTTTTCACTTTATTAGAGTTATTTTACTTGTTTAAAAGTAATTTTCTTGATTTTTAAGTTCTTAAAAAAGTATGGAAGGATCCAATGACCTCTTGAAAAATATTGGTGACCTCATTTTATTTTTATTTCTGATTTTACTATTTTTTAAAAATTATGGTTTATTTTGCTTATTTCTTTAAATTCTAAAAATAGTTTCTGACTTTAAAAAATTCTGAAATTTTTTGTCAATACTTATTGACTCATGTTTGACTTCTGATATTTTTTAAGGATTTTTATTTGGTGGTTTTATACATGTTGCATATTTTACCAATTATTTTCTTTTTAAATCATTTAAATTTTGTTTTATATTAAATATATTTTATTATTTTTTGGTTGGTTCTGATTTGGAGACACTTGGGTATTATTTTGGGACAAGTTCCTCAATCTCATTGAATCTTGGGTGTTGATAGGTTAAAAAACCAAATCCACCAAAATGGATGAATGATGTTGATGATATTTAAAACCCTAATTTCATCTGATACATCCCCCTCCCTCTTCATCTTATCCCTTTCTTATTTTTACTTGTGCTACATGTCTTTGGAGAATGATCTATATATCATTTCTCTAACATGTTGGTACATATATTACTATTGACCGACCTCAAAATAGGTGTGACTTCTACAGAAGTCCACTTACGATTGCTTAACATAGCGCTAAATTTGTCCCGATTCGAAAAAATGATCATTTGTGGCTCAAAACTATGTTTGCAAGCCCAATTATATTTAATTTGAAACCTTGGATCCAATAACTTTGAGTCGTTAATCATATGTGGTTTGTTTTTAGTACTTGAAATGAATGATATACTTGACAAAAAGAAAATGAGACTTGTTGTTGAGAAGCTTTGATTTTATCAATCTTCTAATGAGTTTTCAAATGCAAGATTCAAGATGGTCGTTCAACTAACCACTAACTTCTAATTCACTAACAATTAACTTTACTTTATGCCTTTATTTTTGTGCATTTATTTTTATGTACCATTTACTTTAGCATTTACATTTCATTTCATTTCTCTTTTTCTCACTTGAGCATTTATATTTATGGCATTTCATCTTTGCTCATTTGAGCTTTTATTTTCTTTAAAGATACTTAATAATCAACTTGAACATTAAAAAACTTTAAGTTTACTTGACTATTATGTTACTATCCTTGGCATTATAGAGTTATGGATCTCCCAGACCTAGGATTAGAAGCCTTGATATTTAGGACCTTTGTGGCTCTGTTGTTATTTTGTATGAAGTTCTTGGAGTTTACTCTAAGGCATTGGGTTGATTTTCTTTGTGTGTAGAATATTATGATTACATGCTTTGTCTGTGACTAGAATTCCTCTATATACAGCCTTCACTCTGTCCAATTTTTGTGAACACTTAACTCATCTGAAGCTTGGTATTTTTCAGAGGTTTAGTATTTTTTTTCTTGCTTGGTTTCAATCCAAAGGATGGGAATTCTACATTGACTTCTTATGTCAATTTGGTTAGATTCTTCTTTTCTTTAGATTTTACCTTATGCTTTAGGATAATCCCTTCATCTCCTCCTATCTTCTTTAATTTCAAAAGTCATCTCCCTCCTTTTTAAAACTCTTCTTATTTTTCTAACTTGAACCGCTTTCATAATAAACTTGGACTTAAGTCCATGCATTTTCAAAATATTTTATTAATTAAACTATAATCAACTTAACCATACTTTGATATATTTCTCAAGACTAAAAGTCAATTAACTTTATTCAAACCATTTTTGGCCACTTTGACTTTTTGCTTCAAATTTTTTCTCAAAAGATTAGAGTCTTGTCAATTCTTGTAGTGATGCAAGCTATTATACTTCTACGGTATGTAGCGATGTGAGATATTTTCCACTTGGATGTTGGGTGAGGCATTTTTTATTTTAAAAATCCAAGTTATATCCTCTACTTTGAGATGATGCAAATTCTCCTTTCTCATAATTGTTGGTAGTAGGTATGTTTTCCACTCGGATATGACGATGATGTCTCATCTCTTAAAACTAACCAATACACATGTGTTTTAAAATTTTTGAGGTGAATTACGAATACCCTGATCCCATATTGCATGTAAGGTGGTACATAGACATTAAAGGTTCACAACTGCGGCGTGTGCAAATATTATAAAAAATACTTCTTTTCCCATCTTCACTATCTATTTTTGTATACACCTTTTATATCCAAAATACATAGGTTCATGTGGAGTACTGTAGATGTTTAGGGTGCTAATACCTTCCCTTTGCATAACCAACCCCCGTACCTAGATTATGTCCCCCTCTTTTTTTGGGTTTATTCAGTCTTTTCCAATTTTCTTTAGAAACAATAAAGCGCGGTGGCGATTTTTATTTGATCAATACGAGTTAAGTCAATCCAATGGTTTAGTCTAAATATTTCTACTACTACAGACATCACATGCATTGCTCTCGTCGACGATCTCTCAACCGACTCAAATAAACCAGATGCATTTCATAACTGACACCCACATGAATATTAAGCCTAAATCTATGTCTAGAGTATATGACCTAATAGATATTTATTCAAGAAAGAGATTCATAAGGCATATGTCTACGACAAACCAAAACTCCACGATTAAGAAAAAATCAAGAATAAACACTGGTATTTATTTGTAAAAGAGATTTCATATAATCCCATGATCAACAAATGTACATACAATAAGAGTAAATATATAAATACAACACCCACCATAGGAATGATACATATGGAAGAAGGAGATAAATAGGAAACTTCTCGCGGTGTCAACACGATCTGAGACCACCCATAGCCAATCGACATGATGAACCACCCAATGATGTTGCTTAACCTCTAAGCTATAAAGAATTGGATCAGAGCTCCTCTAAGAGGGAAAAAGATGATAAAAACCTATAAATCTATTTCTAAACTATTTATATAAAACTGATCCCATCAGTATGCGCTTAGAGGGCTCACCATGCTAAGCGGGTTGCCTGATATATACACACTAAACCACCTAAAACCGCGCTAAGCACGCTATCCACGCTAAGCGGGCTCAAAAACAAAGCTTCTGCCAAAATTTTCAAAATTATGCATAGCACGCTAGAGGATGCGCTTAGTGCGGTCCCCTGAGCAGAACTTCTCAAAACTGGTTCTTTTATTCTGGAAATGCACATTTGGAGTTGTGCCTTCGACACTTTATTTCTCAATGCTTCAAAATGCAACAAATACCTACAAAATGATTGGAAAAACATCAAACGGTACACTATGTACACAAAAACACAAATAAACACAAACTGAATGTATTTACACAAAAGTCGGGTTTATTCAACGATTATTAACAACAAAGAATCGATAAGTGCAACAAAAATTATATACAAAAATAGCTATAATTTTCACTTATCAAGCTCTCCCAAACTTGAACTTGTTTGTCCTCAAATAAGGCCAAACAACTTAAAGAACCTAAAGTAATCAACCAAAGAATCATGAATCATCAAGTTTTGAAAATGGAAAACAAATGTATGGTTCAAACAAAAATGCACACGCAACGTAAATACTTACCACAATCCTATAACGACAACATATAAATGAAATGAATCCTAAGTACACAAATCATACTAAATATTCTAAAATAATACAAGCTCAATCATGAATTACACCTAGAAAAAATTCATTGGTAGATGAAGAACACATAAAGGTGAGGGACAAAAAACACTCATCCATAATCTTGCAAACAAATAGACTAAATTATGCATTCATCCAAAAACTCGTATTAAAAATACAAAGGCATGAATCACAAGGGCTTTTCAAGGCTGTAATGTGGCTTAGTTAACAAACAAGGGATAAGTCCTAAAGCTAATCGAAATAAAAACTTTCCTTAACCTAAAGGAGTGATCAACTCACAAAGACTAAAGCAAAATAATTGTAATCAAACTTCTTCTTCATTCCAAATTTCAAACCAACACACATCACTTATTATCATAACAGTATTTGAACTCTTTTTGTTTTTATTTTTCAAAAAATTTCTCTTTTTTATTTCTTTTTCTTTTCTTTCCCTTTCACTTTTTTTCTTTCTTTTTCTTTCTTTCTCAACCTCATAGTACTACACACAAGAGCAAGCAAATAATTCTCTCCCCAACTTGCATTCAACCAACATCGTAATATGAATACTCCCTACTTTCTAAGGCAAGGTAAAAATTCAAACCATAATTCATAGTTGAGTCTTCAAGAAAACAAAGAATCAACATCCATACAAAAAGATGAACCAAACACTCATAGACAAGTATTTAGCAAAAACAACATGGACATCGACAAAAATCTCAAAGGGGTTAATAAAAGTTCACACACTCAGAAGGTGAATTGACTATTTGGCCAAGGTAGTTGTGCTCAAAATCAAACAAAAAATTCCTTGGTCATGTTTATGCTTTCATACAATCAGCACAAACAAAAGATTTAACATAATAAAATCCAATTAAAACAAGAATTGTGACCTCCAACATATATGAATAATGGAAAGCTTTCTCACATTTATGGGTAAAAAGGGAACTAAAGTGATTCAAGGCATGAGAAAGTAATGCAAAAAGAATGAATGGTATGGTAATTGTACAAATGATAAATTTCTTAAACATGTTATGTTATAGAAAGCGATAAACGAGTACTTGGCGAGTACCAACTTCAAAAACTAGCATTACCATGCATCTGCAAGTTGACACACTCAAAATCGGAAAATCACAAAATGCGATTTCAAGCTATCTAACCAAAATTTGAGTCCAAACAACAAAACAAAGAATTAAAAATATTACTATTAATTACTATACTATAAAGCCTTGGGTAAAGTGGAAAAAAGGAAAGCCAAGTGAAATAAAAAGAATTCACTAGCGCAACTCAGGAGAGCACGCTAAGCAGGCTTAACCACGCTAAACGCGCTACACCAGTAGCAGAAAAACCAGGACAACAACATGCAGCCCAGCAGCACCCTCCATAATCACCTACACAATCCTCATTTACACATCTAAACAACATTTTCAACACAAACACACTTCCACAAGCTAAACACGACAAGCTTACGGAAAACCACAAAAAAAAACATAAAACAACCAATATAAACATACTAAAAGAATGGATGAAATTTGATTAAACAAGTTGTAAAGTAAAAATTTGAGAATTTTACGAACAATCCGAGTACAACTTGTTTAATGAATGGTTACCACACTACCTAAGCTAGAATGAAAAAGTAACAACGAAACAAAAAACAATAAAACATGCTTATTTTATGTCGTAAGATCGACGCCTATTATTTACAAAACAACACATTACTTCGGAAGAGTCAAATGCTTCACTCTCTCCTTCACTCAAATTTCTTCAAACTCTAACCGGAACTACACGTCTAACCACACTTTAGAAAACGTGAAACAAAACAAGTATACTATATACAAATGTATAAATCACGTAAATGTACAAAATAAATAAATATCGAGAAAATGTACAAATACACATTATATATATATTTACGAAACTTAGAAAGCAAAACTATTGTGATATAGTTAATATCAACACTAATCCCCGACAACATCGCCATTTTGCTGGATGCGGTAAAGCGGCAAGCAAAAAGTAAATTATTATTTTTACCGGGTGATATATGTTATATCGTATTGTGTCCATAGAGATTGGTGAGAGGGAAAAACTACCGTTCAACAGTTTCAATCCTTCTAGGATTGGAAAAGGGGTTTGCGGAAAAAGTGCAGAAAAAGTAAATAAAGCACTAAAGAAAGCGATAAACAATCATCTGCAGCCTAAGAGAATTTATTCTGGAATCACATTTCACTCTACCCGTCAAATGCTTAAACCTGTGAATCAATTACACACGACCAAAATCACTTATTAATACCATCACGTATCGCTCACACTAAGGTTATCTCTAACGCAAAGTGAGACATCACCAGTATTGCTCTCGTCGACAATCACTTAACCGACTCAAATAACTCAAATGCATTTCATAACCGATATCCTCATGAATATTAAGCTTAAATCTATGTCTAGAGTCTAGGACCTAATATATATTTATTCAATAAAGAGATTTGGAAAGCATATGTCTACGACAAACCAAAACTCTGCGATTAAGCAAAAATCAAGAATAAACACAGGTATTAATTTTTAAAAGAGATTTCATACAATCACATGATCAACAAATGTACATACAATAAGAGTAAAGATATACATACAACACCCACCATAGGAATGATACATAGGGAAAGGGGAGACGAATAGGAAACTACCCACGGTGTTAACACGATCAGAGACCACCCATAGCCAATCGACGTGATGAACCACCCAATAATGTTGCTTGAACCTCTAAGCTACAAAGAATTGGATCAGATCTCCTCCAAGAGGGAAAGAGGTGATAAAAACCTATAAAATCTATTTCTAAACTATTTATACAAAACTGAACTCAGCATACCGTATTTAGCAGGCTCACCGTGCTAAGCGGGTTGCCTGATATATACACAATAAATTGCCTAAAACCGCACTAAGCGCTCTATCCGCACTAAGCGGGCTCAAAAAAAAGTTCTGCTAAATTTGTCAAAATTGCTCGTAGCGCACTAGAGGGTGCACTTAGCACGGTCCCCTGAGCAGAACTTCTCAAAACTGGGTCTTTTATTCCAAAAACGCACATCTGGAGTTGTGCCTTCAACACTTTATTCCTCAATGCTCCAAAATGCAACAAATACCTGCAAAATGAATGGAAAAACATTAAATGGTACACTATGTACACAAAAACACAAATAAACACAAACTAAACATATTTACACAAAAGTCGAGTTTATTCAACGATTATTAACAACAAAGAGTCGATAAGTGCAACAAAAAGTATATACAGAATAGCTACAATTTTCACTTATCACACGTCTATCTTGTATTATTTTGACACATTCCATCACAACATAGGTGATGTAATATTTCTTCCTTTGACCGTTTTTTGATATTCTCTTAATTAACATAAGGATAATAAAAGACACCATTATTGTTGGGAAGCTTTAATTTGGAGAATTAAAGGAATTAATGAAATCTTTTCTCAGACACCAAACCTAATCTATCAGCTTTCATCCAACTACGATGCATAACAAATTCTGAATTTTATATCAAAAGACTAATGGGAATGACACACTAATGTTACACACACAACATACTATGGTTATATGCATACTAATATATCCATCAGACCAATATAACATCAAAACCTAAAGCATATTCATAACCATATTTATTTCTTCACTTTCAATAGAGTTATAACACCAAAACAAAAACAAGAACATATCCTTATAACAACAAAAATATCACAGCGCGAGAACATGACAAATGATAATAACACGTAGCCTTACAAAAATGAAAACATCACAAAATCTGAATAAAACCAAAACACAAACTAACCCAATTGCAACAAAACAAAAATCCACACGACATAAAGGAAAACCACACCACAGCATGCGAGAGAGACAGAGAAATGAATAATGAACAATGAACAACAAACATAGAAAGGTAAAGTACCGTACTTCGAAGAGGTGGAAGAGATCAAGAAATTATATTCATTCTAAGTAATGAATGAAGATAATGAATATTTCACTATCGTTGTCGTCTGGTTCGCTAGGACACCCTAGTGTGTTATGAACGAAATAAAGAATCTGTTATGTTTTAATTTTGTAGGAAATAATTCCACAGCGGTTGCAAATAACAACCGTAGTGAAATATGGAACATATAACCACAGTTGATTGAAACATCATAGTTATTCTACTTTCAATTTTTATATAACAATAAATGTTAAGGGATGCATGCTTTTTTATTGAAAAAATGGAAAAATGTTGATGTTGGGATTCAAAGCTTCTTACCTTTAATCTATGACCATGATTGTTATTATGAACTATAATGAAAAGTATTTAAATAAAATAAAAACTCAAGCGCGTTAAAAATGAGATATTACTATGGTTGACAAAATGAATGTTGTAATATAGTGTTATCAAAGGTATATTTTATAGTAGTGTATCTTCAAACAAACCCCAAAGAATCACATATCACTACAGTAAAACACAATAGGAGATATCTCTGTAGCACACTCCAAATAGATTTATGGTGAACTTAAGGAACGTATTGGGCCTTAGTGGGTTACTTTGATTATGATTTAAGTGGTTATAAATCAGATCATAAAATTACCAGCAATATGTGTCACTTACTTGGTAACTCCCTTGTCTCCTGGCATATCAAGAAACAAACAAGTGTTACATTATCCATAAATGAGGCATAATATATTATTGTGGATAGTTGTTGTGTGTAAATTATCTAGATGAAACATCAACTAAGTGATTACGAAGTTGATCTTGGAGTTGTCTCGATAAAATGCAGAAACACTAGCGCCATAAACCTTACAGAAAATATGGTACTTCACTCTCGGACCTTACACATTAAGGTTAGCCACCATTTCATTAGGGATCAGATAATAAAAAAAATTGTGTAATTGAGCTTGTTTCCTTATCTAACCAGATGACTTATATTTTATTTAACCTCTTCTTAAAGAAAAAAATTTCATGAGACCTGAATAAGGAATTTTAAACCAATCGTGCATGAATTAAAATTTGTTACATAATTGTTCTTCTTATTCTTATTATTCATTTTCTCTATGTTTTGCATGATCTATGTGCTTGCTTTTTATTGTCTTTTTTATTATGCCAAAAGGGAGAGAATTATACTCTAAGGGGGAGTATATTATACTCTCTATATTTGTGAGATGGAGTTTAACCACTCCAATATTTAAGCATTCTTTTTATCCTTTTACCTCCTCAGTGAAAGATGTGTTTCCATCATCAAAATAAGGGATAATATGGATCTATGTGCTTGCACTTACAACTGTGTGTAACTGTTGGTCAACTTGGTGGTTTTGATGATGATAACACATAATGTAAAATGGCGTTAAATGAAATATTTGATTATCTCTGATCCTCCAATCTATAATGATGGTTCCTGAACAAATAAGCAATCTCAATACTAATTAGTGAAAAGAGTCAAGTTCCGGCTAAAGTGTAGATGAATCAAACAAAGGAACTTGATGCTTCAAGATTGTTAAATAGAGGAAGTTTGAAAGCTTGCTTAGTGTGATCGGTGGATTTAGAACTGACTGTTTAAAGCTGGTTTCGCGAAATGTCGCGGAAGCAAGAGTCGCCACCATCTTTTATTTTCTCCAACATGGTCAGGACAAAAGCACAGCAAAATTCCTTATGAGAACGTTTCTCGGTTCGGAAGGTAGATTTATAGAAAGGGAAGGTGTTAGCACCCTTTCTATCCATGGTTATCCATGGGCTCTTAGATACTTACTCTTATGTTTTCAAAAATTTGTTTGCTTTTCAAAGTGTGAGTGGGTTTTGCAAAAGTTTCATTGAAAGATTTCTGAATGACTCTTGTATCTGTCCTCAAGAGTGTTTGAAAAATTTATTTTGAAAGTTTTTGAAAGTGTCAGTGTGAAAAGATTTTTGTTTGTTTTTGAAAAGAGCAAGTATCCATGAGTCATCTACCTACCCTAAGGAATTAGGCTGTGTAATTGTCCTTTAGGTAGTGCCATCCCACCATTGAGAGGTACGTAGCACCACCGTTGGAGGTGTTCGGGTCAATTCGATTGTAGGGACAGTGTGGTCACCGAAGCAACAGTAGGACACCTTAGAAGCTACCCTTATGTCCTTGATCCTTTTTTTTAATCTGAGGCAACCGTTTCGAGGCAACTGTTTCGAGGCAACTTGTTCGAGGCAACTGTTTCGAGGCAACCGGATCATAGACATAAGAGCGACCGCTAAAACGTCCTATACTTGACGACCACGTTTCGAAGGCAACGAGTGAGGCGTACCCTAGAAGTGGTGTGTGTATTTGTGTGTTATTTTCAGTTTAACAGTTATCTTTGATCATGGCATTGTGAGCTACGTTTTGTTTTTAATTAACCATACATTCTTTCATGCAATTTAGAATTTAAGAGTGCGGAAAATTAAAAGACAGAAAGATAAAAGCTACGCTATTACATGGCGCGGGTCTATACATCGCCAAAGTACGAAGACCCGTTTTTGCTAAAAGATGCGGAAAGTAAAAAATGCGGTAAACCTAATTACTATTACATCCGGAAAGCAGTTACATAATAATCACTAAAAGAAATAATGCGCGAAAAGAATTAAAATGAACGTCCGGGGGTTTTGACCCTTTGCTTGAAATTAAATTAAAGTCTAATTATTATTTAATTAAAGAAAGGTGTTTTTTGTGTTTTTTTGTATTTAATGAAATAAAGAAAAAGAATTAAAAGGAAACCCTAAATCTAGATTATTTTAATTATTAAAGAAAATGTCAAAGTTGACCTAATTTACTAATTAATTAATTTACATATTTATTTACAAAAATAATAGTAATTAATAATAATAAATAATGATGGAAATAATTAATTAAGAAAAAAGATAAGAATGTCAAAACCTAATTCTACATATTTTTTATTTATTAAGAAAAAAGTGTTAAAATTAAAACCTAAATTAACTAAGTTAATTGTTAGTTATTTATTTACAAAAAAATAGGTTAGTGATGAAATTAATAATAAATTAAATATATTTTGTATTTTGATTTTCTGTTTTTATTATGGAAAATTATTTTATGGTGAAAAAACAATTAAAACAATTAAAAAGAATTAGAAAAGAAAAGAAAATAAAATTAAAAAGGATGCAAACCAAGGGGGGTTTCAGGCCCAAAGGGGAGGTTAACTGAAGCAATTATGGCCCAAGAGACAAGGCCTTTGTTTGACTTTCCAGATTGTGTGGATGCTCATTGACTGGAACATACCATGGACTTCACTCTGCAGCCTTCAGATTGTGGGTCAAGGCCACTTGGCAAGCATGAGCATGGGTACGTATGGTGGACCACTGAACCATTGCTGCATGTGAACATGTTAAAACAAAAATTATGCATTATGTGGGGGGACCTGGGAATCGAACCCAGGTCCCAACGCTTGCAGGACACGTTGCCAGCCAGCTGAGCTATGATGCACATTTGTATATATAATGGATAGTAAATACAATATACAAAAAAAGTCAGTTATGCTAAAACGTTTAAAAAACGCGCTAACATTTGAATGCCCCAATAGCATGATGCCACGCTTGTCTTCGTCTCCGTTTGTACCTGCAATATGAACAAGATAACGGGGGTTTTAAACCCCCACTAATTGAAAGTCCTGAAAATAGCGAATAGAAGAGGAATTAATATAAATTGAGCGCGAGAGGTTGGTTGAATTCGTCTGGCCTTGACGAATTCAACCATGGTCATGGCCTAGTCCAATTTTTCCTGAGGCCTAAAGCCCTAATTTGAAGCTTCTGAAAACCTAATTTTCGTCCATGGTGAATCTTGATTCAGGCAACATTAATTCAATTGAGTTGTACCAATCGCTTCAGGAAGTCTCTATTAGTGTAAATCAAACAAGAAAAATGGTTAAAAACGCATGAATCATGTTATGCAAGTTAGAAAAATAAGGCAAACCGTATGGCCTGTGTTCTTCAATTCTTTGCACGTTTTGACTCGTTCTTGATTGCAAACGCTTCCTGGAGACTTAAGCAACATATTGGAATCTTTTTTAGGCTTTGGAATATGCTGCAAGCATGAAATCAGTTTCAAGCTTTTCTTGGAATTTTTGCAAATTGGTTATGTCGTTTGAGCAGCTTTTTCGTGTCTTTCTGAATGGGGTTAGGTCTTGCATATGTATGTGATGCAAATTAGGTCAAAATAAAGCCCATGAATCCATTGCAATAATGTTTCATATCTTTGATTTTCAATTATGTATTTTCAAATCTTTTTCAATGAAAACTTTGTCAATCATGGATGATCTTCCTTTTTTGGATGAGAAACGTTTTTGCCAGCTTGCCCTGATATGGTTTGCTTCACAAAAGATCCAAAAACATATCTTTTTTAATTTTCCTATAATTAAAATCAATTAAATGAATTAATATAAATATAAATTCAATTAATTAATTAAAAATAAGAAAATAAATTATTTTGAGCTCAATGGGTCGTTCATAGGCTTTGGGTAATGATTCAAGAAAGAATTTGAGGCCCATTAGCAAATTTGAAGTGTTTTAGGCAAAGTTGACTTTTGAAAGTTCCCAAAATTTCCCAACTTCTCCAATGCATATCTTGCTCAATTTTGAAGCTATGAACATGTTCTTGGACATTTTGGAAAGGTCTTGAAGTCCTCTAACCAATTCCTTTGGTCCCATGTCATTTTGATTTCCCAATCTCAAGTTATGGTCTTTGACTTAAAGTGCCTTTTTGTTGACTTTTGAAAATGACCTATAATGTTGAAATTGATAACTTTTTGTGAGAGCATTTCTTGGACTTGGAGTGTGAAGATGAGTTGTAGGAAATGTCATCCCCTTCAAAATGAGCATTGGATGGGATTTTTCTGATAAACCATGAAGAAGTTATGCCTTGGTCAATTTGCAGTTGACTTTTCAGCTATCCAAAAATAGAAACTTTTGCATCTTGAGACTTTTTGAGCCATGCTTGTGGAATCATGATCAAGAATTGATCAAATGATGATTGTGACTTCAAAATAAGATGTTGACCAAAAATTTTGACTTTTGACTGTCAAATGACTATTTTGCCCCTACAGTTGACTGTGAAGCATTTAGGGTTTTTTGATTGGGCAACTTGATGTTGTGAGTCCTGAAACTTGACATATGGATGCTTGACAATGTATATAGGCATATGGGACTTTATTAGACCCTTGGAAACCTCAACTTCTTTGCCATAACCAAAACCCTAATTTTGACTGTGTTAGGAGGCAATTGGACTGTGCAACCCTTGAGGGATTTTGAAGCTTGATCTTGCCAAATCTTGAAGAATATGGGAGGGCAAATTTTGGGGTACAACACTTAGTCCTATGTCTGAGTGACCAGTCTAATATAATGGTATAATAATTAAGGTCAAGATACTAATGCAACTAACACAAACACACTTAAAAATAATTTGAAGCCTCTCTCACTTTTATAAAACACTTGAAAAATGTTTTTTATACACATACCTAAGTGACTACCAACTTAATTGAACAACTATGAGCGATTTTTACACCTTTAATAGATTAAAGTATTAGGGTTAATTGATTAACTCATTTGTAAACCTCCATATAATTTAAGGATTCCTTTAATGGATTAGTGGCGGTGGATTTCTAAAATCTTCCTTATTTAGCTTGTCTAATCAATTAACAACTAGGATTAATCAATTAGATCATTAAAAATGTCCCTGGATCTTTTTCCTTTTTAAGATAAATATTTCCTATAAATAGATGACTCCTACTAATTCTATTTTACATCAATTTCTAAAGTTGAAACTACAATGTACTATTTTCAACTCTCTTCTTCCCTATTTTATGAGTTCTTCACTAAAGTTGCCTTAGGGTCAAAAGAGTGACAAATATTTGTGAGTATGATTATACTTGTTGGGTGTTGCATTTTTTATTATTCAAGGGTGGGATTCTCTTCGAAAATATTATTGTTTGGTTCTTGATATTAACATGTTAAAATCTTATTTTGGTTATTAAGGTGATCCAGTTAAAGTCTCTATTTGGTTTTTGAGCCCAGCTTGTTAAAAACTTTGTTTGATTTTGGGATCATTTTATATAAAATATCTATTAGTTGTAAAAGGTTTGAGCATATATTTAAAATTTCAAGCTTATTATTAGTGTAACTCTTAAGAGATAACTCTTGGGAGTAGGAGTAGCCCATGTGATAGGATGAATCTGTATAAGTCTCTAATACACTCTCTAACTCTATCTCTTTATTTTCTTTCATTAACTTTTATTCACGCTCCAATTCATTATTTATTTTTTCTTCACTCCTTTATTTCTATTGGACTAATACAAAACATTATGAAAGAAATTTTTAAAATAATATTTATTTATAAATAACACAATTCAAACCCCAATATCCCTTCTTGTGTTTGAAATCACTCACTACGCCAAAAATAAGTTTTAGCAGCACATAAAAGAAAGCGCTTTTGGAAAAAAGCGCTGCTGTAGGTTTTAAAAAAAATTCGCTTAAAAAAGCGCTTTCAAAGGGTGCCTTAAGAAAGCGCTTTTCAAAAGTGCTTCTAAAGGTCACCCTTAGAAAGCGCTTTTTGGGAAGTGCTGCTAAAGCTGGTCTTTCAGAGGGTACCTTAAGAAAGCGCTTTTCAAAAGCGCTGCTAAAGGTCAGCCTTAGAAAGCGCTTTTCCAAAGCGCTGCTAAAGCTGGCCTTTAGAAAGCGCTTTTAAAAGCGCTGCTATAGGATATGCTACGAAAGCGCTTTTTGATGTAAAAGTGTTGTTATAGATGACCTTTAGAAAGCGCTTTTAAAAGCGCTTTCGTAGGTAGTTTTATAATAAATATCAAAACAAAATTCGCATCACTTTTCTATTCTCAGTCAGATTTTCTTCACGAAAAAACCCTAAACCAGAGCTTCTACGACGGTCAATGGTGCTCCACTTATCTGGCCAACTGCAATTCGTATCAGGTTTCATTTTTGTCGTTTGTCTCCTACTCACGATATTAGCAGTAACTCTTTTCCTTCCTACATTCATCCTTTGTCCCTCATCTCTCTCTCCGCTCCAAAACCCTTCTTTCGCCTCAATATTCTTCTTTGTTCGTTTTGTTTCTTATCTTCTCCTTCTTCGATCTACAGATCCATCACTTTTGAGCCATCACTTAGTCTCCATAAAAAGGAGCCTTCTTAACATACTATATATGATTGGATTGGAAGAGAAAGCTAGGAACTCAAAAGTCCTGTGCACGTGCGAGCAAATTTCTGGAGGTAAAGTTAGGGTTTTGCTTTTATCTATTTTGATTGAAATTGCTCCTCTAACTTTTGAGCATTTGGTCTTGCGATTTGAGGAAAACATAATCTTATTTAACAAACCCTAAGATCAAATCCTCAATATATCTTTGGTAATTGATTTTGAACTTGTTTTTCTATTTAGTACGTTGAGTTGTGAATTTTTTGGTCCACTGTTTTTGAATTGCAATGTTAAGTTTGTATGTTGTGGTATAATCTACCATGGAATAACTTAGGATGTATGAATATTTAAAGTGCACATAGTATTAATGTACGTTTAGATACTTTCATAGATATTTTAAACATTATTTCTGTAGTTTAATTTAGGGGTGTGTCTTCTTTTTCTGTTGAGATATGTAGCCACTTTTGTTTCCAGTTCCTAAAAGGTTCTATTCTTTAATAACAAAAGAAATTGTATTGAGGCATATTTAGAGTTTGTTTTTTTACTTCATCTAATTTTTTAAGTATTTTACTAAGTTATTTTTTGGGGATCGGTTGCTATATTATGTTTTAAACGGGAGAGTTTCAATTCAAGAGTTGGCTTTAAAAGTGGCATTTAGATTGTGTGGAACATCCAAAGAGGCTAAAAAAGTATCAGTTGATGCCAATTTTATGGCAGATTTTGTTAAGTTTTTGAACGTAATGATTCCTCAATGCTTATCTTCTTTTCAGCATACACATGTCAAAGGATACCTCGATGCTTATAATCCAAATTGCTTTGATTCACCTCTTGGAATATACATCAATCGAATTAAGGTGAGGATATGTTTGTAATATATTGTTGGATAGTCATACTAAAGTTAACATTAAACCCGCGATTGAAAATTTGTGTGTGTACTGTATTGTTTAACTTGATTTTTCTAAATTTTCCTTTTATGATCAGCACCTGACATAATGTTTCATTTTTACAAAAAAAGATTACAAGGATTATTGTGAAATAAAATTTCCTTGATGTAATTATCAAACTATATCTATCCCATGAAATTAATTGATCTTATTCTCCATGTTGTATACGGAATCAAAACTACATTGAATGTGGACCTATATCCAACAAAGCCTTTTTGATGGTACACTTGCTTGCTGATACATAGAAGTACAATTAGTAGTTACTATGAAGACTTTTATTTTTATATTAGATTCTTACTGCCCTTAAAAAAAAGGATTCATGATTTTTTCTATTCAAAATCCTTTGGCCTTTAATTCTTAAATTGCATATCCCTTGGTTATTGTTGTTGTATTGTATATATACTTTGATGTATCACAAAAAGAGGTACGTTTAAAGTGTTAATTATATGATCCGAATAAAAAACTGCATAATTTTATAATTTAACTGAGTCTATATGATTTTTAGGTACCTTTTCAAGGGTCACAACAAGTGAGCCAGAAAATCGTTGGCGTACCACCCAAGAAAAGGGTTCTTACTAGATTTTTCCCTCGATACCGGCAGTGTCTTGAAACAATAGTGGGAACAACATATTTGATGGATGGTGGTATTCGTCAAATGGATATGGATCAAGGTATCTTTGGTTTTCCTTGCACCGAAATAATTGGACATGAGGACGTGGAAGAGATTTTCTGTCATAAAGAATTAGGCGTCAGTATTATGCACGCATACATCCGGTAACCCCATCTTTATATTATGTAATTAGATGAATTTTTTTTTAAACATTTCAATGAATATAGTCTAATATTAATTATGTTTTTATTTAAGGTTGTTATATGACAAATTGATGCGCGGGAATCAATTGTCAAACAGATTCCATTTCGTGTCTTCCTCCCGTGTCAGCGGAGCGACAATTGGTAGGGAACCGGATTCAGTAAGAGAGCACTTAGTCGAAAGATTCATGGCAACTGGCAGTACATAAAGCTTATATCTTTGGGCGTATAATACTATTCCTACAGGATTAGATTTTCATTCTAAGTTCATTTTAATATTTGTATTTTTTGCATAGAAAATTTTCTTCTAAACTGTTGTTTTAATTTATAGACGTCACTGGTTGTTGGTTGCTATCGATCCTATAAAAGAAGTGGTCTATTATCTGAATTCGGTTGACGGTGATTGGACAAATTATCCGGATATGAAGTTAATGATTGATACGTAAGTGAGATTATTCTAAATATTTGTGTGTATTTATATATTTAATTATTTCTGTGACATTGTTCTAAATATATATATTTTTATTTTGTTAGAGCGATACAAGTATTCCGGTGTCAAAGAGAAGCTCGGGTACGACGGTCTAAATCAAACAACATTAATTGGATCAAAGTGCAGGTATATTAATTTCCACTATTTTGCTTATAATATTTATGCTATTTGATAGGTTTGATTTTGTAAGACTGGTTTAGTTGTTGTTAGGATTGATTTTGTAAGACTGATTTTGAGTTACAATGCTGATAACAATGGTTTTTATATATTTTGAGGTACAAAAATGGTGTATATATATTTTGGATTACAATGGTATACAATGCATTACCGCGTTTTATGAATTACAGGTTATGGCAACTGGTTTATATAAATAATATACTGCAAACAATGTAGGTATATGAATTATATAAATTATACCTCTAAAAAAAACACCCTATGAAAGCGCTTTTTCAAGAAAAACGCTGCCTTAGGTAACCTATGAAAGCGCTTTTTCACAAAAAGCGTTGTCTAAGGTAAACATATGACAGCGCTTTTTCAGGCAAAAGCGCTGCTAAAAGACCACCTATGAAAGCGCTTTTCCAGAAAAAAGCGTTGCTAAAAGCCTACCTAAGACAACACTTTTCCAGAAAAAAGCGTTGTTAAAAGAAAACTTATGAGAGTGCTTTTCCAGAAAAAAGCGCTGCCTTAGGTAGACCTATGAAAGCGCTTCTTCGTAAAAAAGCGCTGCCAAAAGCCTACTTAAGAGAGCGCTTTTCATTAAACAAAAAGCGATGCTAAAACCTATAGCAGCGCCACCTTAGAAAGCGCTTTTAAGCGCTTTTAAAGGCAAAAAAACGCTTTCGTAAGTCTTTTTTGGCGTAGTGACTTGATTAACATAATTGAAATAAGTCAAACATAAAGTACAAAACCTTATTGTCCATACACTACTTGTATCACTCTCTAAGTGTTAAGGTACAAAGCAAAGAAGAGAGAAAGAGAAATTTTTTATTGTATTAATCTATTATTTATTACCAAAAGGAGAAAAGAGAAGAAGCTTATATATAGCTACTTGCTCCTAACCTGATAAAGCTAAAAATAATTATGGTAGTTACCAACAGTAAAACAGAAAAACTACTTACTGTGAAAAGTAAATGGGCTAAGAGATAAAGGATTGGGCCAAAAATAGAAAAGAGCCCAAAGGTATTTAACATCCCCCCTCAAGATGGACTGTGTAGATTACAAAGGCCAAGCTTGGTGAGTATCGCAATAGATAGAAGCAGATGAATAAAAGTGAATATGGAAATCTTGAAAGAAATTGTGCAACCATTGTAATTCACATGTAAGAGAATATAGGAATTTGTATTCTGCCCTTGTAGAAGATCTAGACACAGTATGTTGTTTCTTTGAATTCCAAGAGATTAAAGAGGAGCCAAGAAGGACACAAAAACCTGAAACTGGCCTGCGGGTATCAGGGCATCTTACCTAGTCTAAATCATCAAAGGCACTAAGTTTAAGTTTACTTGATGCTAAAAATAGAATACCATGAGAAGGAGAGGATTTTAGGTATCTAATTAGGTGTATGGCTGCATCATAATGAGGTTGAATAGGTTTTGAGAGAAATTGGCTAAGATATTGCACAGTAAAACAAATATCTTGTCTGTTATTTGTTAAGTAAGTCCAACTACTAATGAGCCTCCTATAAATGGTAAGATCAGAAATGGGACTGCCATCAGATACAGACAGTTTTGGAGTACCACTGCCTGCTGGCCTGCTTCAGACCATAGATGTATTTATGAAGCTTACACACTTGAGAATGAGCAGAATAGTCAGGTGGGATGGTCATGTATACTTCTTCCTTAAGGTCTCCATGTAAAAAGCATTATTGACATCAAGCTGAGCTAGATGCTAACCTTTAATAGCTGCAAGGGAAAGAAGAACGAGAATAGTGGTGATCATTGCTACAGGTGAGTAAGTATCAAAAAAATAAATTGACTCAAGTTGGGTATATCCCTTTGCAACCAAACGGGCTTTGTACCTGTCAATACAACCATCAGAGTTATACTTAATTTTATAGACCCACCTACAACCAATGAGGACTTTTCCTAGGGGGAGATCCACAATAGACCAAGTATGATTGTCAGTAAGAGCTTGTAGCTCAGCACTCATAGCTTGCTTCTAACAGTTAAGTTTATTATCTTGAGCAAAGGTTTTGGGTTCTTGTTGAGAGGATAAAGAGAAGCAAAGGGTTTTATAGGATGAGGAACAATTATTATATAAGATAAATGAGGATAAAGGGTATGGGGTATTAGATGTAGGATGAGTGGTAGGATGGAGGTAGTGATAGTCTGCAAGGTAATAAGGAGGATTATAGATTCTTGTGGAATGTTTAGTGGGTAAAGATGTGTTTAGAGAAGGGTTAGTAGGCTGGTGAAGTGCAGAGGCTACAGACTGTATAGGTTCAGAAACTGCAGACTGTGTATGTTCAGAAACTATAGGCTGAGATGTTTCAGAGATGTTAGCTTTTGTAAGTTCAACAAGGGGAGGTGTAGACAATTGAGGCATAGGAGTGTTGTCATGGATAAATGGATAAGAATTGGATGATTTATTATCTGGTGGATAGATGTGTGCAGTGGAAGGAGGGAGAAAAGAAGGGATATGTGTGTCATCCAATATGTGAATAGGGTTAGGGGAGGGTGATGGAGAGGGAACCACAACTTTGAAAGGAAAATAGGACTCATAAAAAACAACATTTCTGGAAAGGAAAATGGCATGGCTGAATAAATCATAAAGAATGAACCCTTTGACACCCTCTTTATAGCCAAGAAACATGGACTTTTTGGCTCTAGAATCAAATTTGGTCCTATGGGCTTGGGTAGAAGTGGCATAACACAAACAACCAAACACCTTTAAATGCATATAAGACGGAGGTTGTTTGAATAGAAGCTCATAAGGACTATGTGTTTTTAAAAGGGGTGATGGAAATCTATTTATGATTTGGATGGCATGTTGCACACAATAATTACACATATAGAGAGGAACTTTAGAATGGAAATGGAGGGATCTAGCCACATTGAGAATATGTTGGTGTTTTATTTCCACCACACCATTCTTTCGTGGGGCCTCAGGGCAGGACTTATGGTGAAGAATGCCTTTGGAATAAAGGAAGGGTGCAAGTGTTAAGAACTCAATTCCATGATCAGATCGAAGACATTTAAGGGAGGTTCCAAATTGATTTTCAACATATGCAATAAAGTTGATAAGGCTAGTTTTTGTTTTGGTCTTTGGTTTTAAGAAAAATCATCCACTAAAGTTAAAAAGTACCTTTGTCCTAAAAGAGAAATTGTAGAGTAAGGACCCCACAAACCAGCATGGAATAATTCAAAAGGTGCAGTGGTGTTAATATGACTATTAGGAAAGGAAAGTTTATTTTGTTTTGCATTATGACATGAATCACAGGGGGTCAAAATAGGCTTACAAGGAATAAAGGGAAAAAGCCTAGAAACATTTTTTAAACCTATATCAGATATATGTCCTAACCTGTAATGTCATAGTTCAAAAGAATTATTATCAACATTATTACAAACAAAGTTTTTCCTATAGGATTCAAGGATGTAGAGACCTTTGTGCAAGTTAGTTATACCAATTAGTGTCTTTAATGTGTTCTGCATAATATGGCAGGTATTATAAAAGAAGGATAAATGACAATCAAGGTCAGAAATAAGTTTAACTGCAAAATTTAGATTGAAATTGAATGAACATATGTAAAGAACATTGTGGATAGTGAGGGAGGGAGTGAGGGCAATGCTACCAGAAATAGAAGCAGTGATGTTATTACCATTAGATAGGGGTGACATAGATGGGTGTAATGTGTTGGTATGTGATAAAAGAGGCAAGGTGAAATATGATATGGTCTGTGGCATCGCTATCAAGAATCCAAGGGATGGAATGCTTACCAGTATCAAGAGAAGAGTTTGTGTGGAGAGCCAAAGGAGTGATGATAACATAATTGGTAACATAAGGAGTTCTTGACCGTTGGAGAAGCTCTAAGATGTTGTTGTACTGCTCCTTCGTAAAACCAAACCCAGAATTTGTGGAACCGATGAAAGATTTATCAGAAACATTGTTGGCGGAAGAAGATGCACGAGGCTCGTTCTTGAATCCTGGTGGATATCCATGCTTAATAAAGCATGTGTCAATCGTGTGGTTAGTGCATCCAAAATGAGTACAGACGCAGTTGGGTTGAAAAGAAGAAGGTTTACCCTTAAAATTAGGGTTCCATGTCATGTTGCCACCATTAGATTGATTTGAATTAATTTGTGATGTAGTCGTTGGAGCACTCGCATCATCAAATGCCAAATCAAGAGTTGATGTCAGATTTATTTCGCGTTCTTGTTGAATCACAATTGAGAATGTGAGATCAATGGTTGGAAGAGGCGTCATCATCATTATCTGTGACTTGGAGGACGAAAACCTTTCATTCAAGCCCTTCATGAAATGAATTACATAGTCTTCTTCACGATGCTGTTTGATATAAGAAATAGCTCCACAAGTACACAATGGCACACGAACGAGATAAAATTGGACGATATGATTCTAACTCATCCAAAAAAACTTTGAACTGAGTGAAGTAATTGGAAACAGATAAGGTACCTTGCCAGAATTTGTAAACGTCTTCTTGAATATCAGAGATACAGAAAACATCACTTTGAGCAAATCTGGTGCGAAGATTCGTCCAAACACTAGATGCAGTTTGAATCCAAAGAACGGATTTGGCTATGGACTCAAAAATTGAACGAAAGATCCACGCAAGAACCATGGTATTGCATCTTGTCCAAGGTGCGTGAAGGGGATTGATAGGTAAGGTATTGCATTATGTTCTCGGAGATGAGAGCGATTTCCATAAAACGAGACCAAGATTGATAATTCGTGGCGATGAGAAGAGGAGAAACAAGATTGAGTGTCGAATTCTCATTGGGGTGAAGGTAATTAGGGTTTACAGAATTTGTGGCAAAATCAGAGTAATTTACAGCAACCATTGTAAAAGGAGAATGAAAAAGAGAAAGGACAAAGAAAGGAAACAATGGTGATTGAAGCGTTTAGCTTTGGATACCATGTTAAGGTACAAAGTAAATAAGAGAAGAAAAAAAAGAAATTTTTTTATTGTATTGATCTATTATTCATTACAAAAAAGAGAAAAGAGAAGAAGCTTTTATATATATATATTATACTTGCTCCTAACCTGATAAAACTAAAATAACTATGATAGTTAGCAACAGTAAAACTATTTACTATAAAAAATAAATGGAATAAGAGATAAAGAATTGGGCCAAAAACAGAAAAGAGGTCAAAGGTATTTAACACTAAGGAAAATGAGAATTAAAAAAACCTTGCCTAAAGGAATCACTGTCACAAATCAAAAGCTTCCCAAAACTTGACCAACTACTTGCACAAACCAATCACCTATAAAAATTTCTTTCCTTTGGAAAGATTAGAAACATATGCATTTTATTTTTACACAAGTTTATCCCTTTCATGTATTCATATTTAGATATTTTGATCAAGAGAGATTCACCTTTACAACAAGAGTGAAGAAATTTTCTGATGGAGAAATTAAAAAAAATCATACAAGACTTTATAACAATCTCTTTTGAGGAATTTTTCTCTCAAGCAAGCACATTCGATTCAAATGTGTGTATGTAGTGGAATAAAAACTTTATAACAATCTCAGCAAGACATAAGAATATTTTCATTCCATTATGCCTCTCTCTCTCTCTCTCTGTTTCTCTTACTTTTACCTTTTTATTATTTTTTTTCTTTTCAAGTTTTATTTTCTCTGTTTCTTTTTTTTTTAAATACTTACTTTTCTTTTTCCACTTTCATTTTCTCTCCTACGTTTTTTCAACTTCTTTGTTTTCTCTTTGAAATTTTCTTTACTATCCATTTTGAATTTCACATTTGAAATTTAAATTATATTTCATTTTATACTTTCTTCGATTTTATTTATAATAAAAAAATTGTTTTTTTTAAATTCATTAAAAAAACTAATTTATATATATATATATATATATATATATATATATATATATATATATATATATATATATATATATATATATATATATATATATATATATATATATATATATATATATATATATATATATATATATATATATATATATATATATATATATATATATATTACTTAAAAGATTTAAAAAACTAACTATTTTATAAATAATATAAGAGAAAGTATAATATCTAATATCTTAATTTTTATTTCTCCATTAATATTGTTTTCAAGCTTTTATTTATCTATTAATTATTGTTATATCTATTAACACGAATGCATAGAGTAGTATAATGACACTTCATTTCAATTTGTGCCACTTCATCTATATATTTTGTCTATATTTAAAGTTAGAGGTTTGAATTTTGAAAACTGCAAAAATATATTAATCTAACAGTTATTTATATATTTTCATAAAACTTATAAAGAAGGAATTCATCACACTATTAAGAAGGAAGATTATATGGTGACACAAAAAATATAAATTTGGGAGGAGAAAGAAAGAGTGACAGCTAGGTTGAAGAAGAAGAAAAAAAGAATAGAGAGAGTTGAGAGTTTCAACACTCTTTATTTGTCGAATTGAAGTATTCATTGTAATCTCAATTATAATTTATTATAAATTATTAAATATAAATTTATTGATCATATTTATGAAAAAAATTCTTAAAATAAATAAAATTCAATAAAAAATTATTAAAAACTAATTAATAACAGCGTATGGCGCAGTTTTTACTTTAGTTATATAATATTAAGTTAATAGTCATTTATCTTTAATATAGACGAATTTTGATATACTCTATTTAAAAAAAATTGGATTTCCTTAAACGTGTAAAAATAAATAAATAAATAAATAAAATTTACAGAAAAATAATATTTACACCTAAGAAACAAAAAACTTAGAAATTTAACATTTCAAAAGATAGATCAAAATTTTTTTTTTAAAAGTAAATAAATCATAACTCGTCTGTATTACATGAAAATAAATAAGTATTAACCCTAAATATTTATGGCCTTATTAATTTATATGTGCATCATCTTATCAAGATTTATTGGAATAATCATATAATTGTATTGATTAAGATAATTTGATTTGAATTTACGTAACTGTGTATTAATATATATTTTAAAAAATAGTAAAAATATTTTTATTAATAATATAAAAAATATGAAAAATTATGTTTATTTTAATAATAAATTTAATATTATTTAATAAAATACTTTAATTATTTGTATTTAATTATAAAAATCAAAGTAAAAGTTAACAAATAAAAGTGTAGTAGTGAAAACAATTATTTTAAATAGAAAAAATAAAAAATGAGATAGTATTTTTTATGCTTGAGTGTTGTTTACATCAGTCAAACTTTTCAAAGAGATTAGGCATCCCTCGATTTGGATACAATAAAATAGTAGTAGTAGCCAATTACTTGTACATTGAAGAAATGAAGAAAACAAACACATATACACGTGCAAACAGTCAGAGAAACATATAGAGACAAAATATTGAATACTATTACATGTGTGAAAGGGATGGAACACAATGTCAAAGTTAAACAAAACCCAGTTTGACAATCTTTAAACTTGTACAAAGTTCTAGACATTTCTGTCGTTGAATGTCCAAGTCTTATTCCGAATCCCCAAAACCTCAACTGTTAAACAAAAGGTAACAATAATAACATGACATTAGACTAGATATTTACTAGTACTACTATTCAAATTAGGATTAAATATGTTTAATTCTCATCTTATAAAATGAAATGTTACTCTCACCATCTTAGGAATATCAGTGGAATAAAGAGCACGGTAGATACATTCTCATCTCAATTTTCATTTTTTAATTTATTTTTTATTTTTATTTTAAATTTTTACCACGGGTAAATTTTGCCACATTCTCTTTTTCATAGATCCATAAGATTCATGCGAAAATTTATAAATATAATTTTTTTATTTATCATATTTTAAACTTAATTAATAGTAAAAATTTAAAAAACTAACTACAAGAAATTTAGAAATTATTCACTTATGATAAATATATTGTTTTAATAATATTTAATCTATAATATTGAGTGTTATAACAATCAAAATTTTAAACTTAAAAAAATTTAAAATAATCATTTAGATCTCACTCTTTTACTAGCAATACAATTGTATTTTAAATTTATTTATAAGATAAATTATATAAAATGACAAACAAACCTACATAGAAATGTAAAATTATATACAAATTAAAGATATTATAAATGGTATTCTAGGTGGGGCAAGGACTCCAAGGAATGGAGGATATTTACGCCACCTCCATCCCCGAAGTTCCTTCGGAGAGATTTTGTTTCTCATCCCCGTCCCTACGGAGGGAAAATTCTCCGTCTTTGGGGTCTCAAAGAAGGAATTCCTGCAGGGATCTCCGCTAACGGAGGCAAGTTGACATTCGTACTCTATCCTAAATAATCTTTAACCAACACCGTAAAATTTGTTTTTTAATTAAGCGATACACATTCACACCTTATGTACAAAATCCAATAAACCTGTATATGGGAACAAAATCAAATTATAAAAATTATATTACAATAAACCTGTATATGTCAACATGGTAACAAAATCATTAGCCAACAACTTACTGATGAGCTACAGCAAGCAATTTGGCCATTTATGGCCCATCAAACCGAGACACAAATTTGAGGATGAAGAAACCCATCATTCAAAACAACACCAAACGAAGTTATACGATCAATTTCAAAAATAAAACAACAGTCCAGCCAACTGAAAAATAACTGTGAACTGAGAAACAAAACGTCACATATCTGAAAAAGGGCACAAATCTACAACTTGAAAAATTAACTAAAATGCAAATTGAGATCATATCCAATAGTATGGGGGAGAAGGCAACAAAACCAACAATCATGCATCGGTGGCGCCGATCTTAGAGAAGAACAATCACCCAGAGACTACAATAAAAGCCATTGTCGATGATGATTGGAAGGACATCAGATATAAAATAACAGAACAATACGCAATGGATATAAAATTTCTCACACTTGTAGGAACCTTGAGGATCAATAACAAATATAAGACAGAAAACCGAACAAATAAAGACATAAAAGAACACTGATATTTTTAACGTGGAAAATCCCTTGATATGAGATTAAAAACTACGAGTCTTCCAGACCAAATAAATAACTCCACTATAACTAATTAAGGTTACAATATATTCTTAAATTGATTCACAAAATAGTGATAACAACCGCAAATCTCAAAACAAACTAGCTTACAAATAAGATTCCAAAAAGCTGTAAATTATCTAAATCTGCAGCTTCAGTGCAAAGCAATTATCTCTCAGCTCATACTTCATTTTGAATATCCCAACGATCAAGAGTTATATAGAGGTGTTGCAAACATGTCCTCTAAATTTGAGCTCGATCTGATGGCTAATAAATCGAGTATCGTGGATTTATTGATATTGGTGTAGAAAAAATAGGAATGATTTTTTCTCCTCTTTTCTCTCTTTTGAATCCTTATTTTCTCTCTATTTTTTCTTAACCTTAAATTAACACTCTCCACTTAAATAAGTGAGGCAAATGAACTATTCATATTTGGGTCTTACTCCACATAGGAAAGGAACTCATGCCCAACAAATCTCTCTCTCGCAACTATGTGGAGGAAATTGTCAAACCGATAATATCACAATAAGCTTCAAATTTCCCTCTTGGTAACGCTTTAGCCATCATATCAGAACCATTACCATATTTATGAACTTTAGCTAACTCCAACAACTTAACATCCAAAATATCATGTATCTAATGATATCTCACATTAATGTGTTTTTGACCTATTATGAAAAGTCAGATTCTTACCAAGATAAATAGTGTAACACCCCAATTTTATTTATTAGTTATTTATTTTATTAATTATTATATAATATAGTAATTAATTAATTATGTGATTTTGTGAATATATGAGTCATTTGAATTAATTGTATGTGGTGTGCGATATATGATTTATTTAATAAATTTGGAATATGTGTTATATGTGTATTGGTTCATTGGGTGTGAGAATAATAAAACAATTGATTGGGCCTTATGTGTTGAGAGAGTGAGGGAGTAAGTGTTAAGCCCATTTAGTGAAATAAAGATTAAAGTGTGTTTTAAAAAATAAGAGATATAGAAGTTAGAGAGAGAAAGTGAAGAAATCAAGAGAAGATGAAAAATAGGAGAAAGGGGAGAAAGAGAAGAGAAGAGAGAAGAACCCTAGAAGAAAATCTACAACCAATGTAAGGGTAGATTTTCATTTGAATATGGGATTATATAATGTATGTAATGGGTAAAATACATGATTTAGGGATTTTGTTCTTCAATTTCTAGGTTTGAGAAAGATAGGTTTTGAGTAGAAATTCTTGAAATTGATGTTTGAATTGTGTTTTGATGTTTGCAATTGAGCTTACAAGTTAGATATAGGATATAATACCTTAAATCACATGTTCGAAGTGTAAAAATGTGTTTTGGAGTGAAAAACATGGACTGGTGTGTTGCTGTCAGTGCAGGGTTCATTTTGCGAAAATCATAGAGCATGCTCAGTGCGCTATTCTGTGCTCAGCGTGTTGCCCTCTGGTCAGAGTGTGTTTAGCGCAAGATTCGGTGCTCAGCACAGAATGGAATATAAATTTTTTATATTTTCTGGATTTTTTTGTGAAATTATGCATGAAAATGATTTATAATGAATTACCATGAATTTTATAAATTTTATAAATGTGTATTGGATAGGTTTTGAATGCAATTTTGATGAAAACATAACACTTGAATTATATGTATATGGATGTTGAGAATTAATTTTGAATGAGGATAACATTATTGGACATTGTTTTCTATGTGTTGTTGTGATGTGTTGAATTGATGAATGCTATGAAAGTGATTCATATGTGAATGATGACATGAAATATGTATGTTTGTGCAATAGTGAGATAATTCAAATGTGATTAATTATGTGATATATGTTTGTATAATTAAGATTGAGAGATGGTATTAATTGCATATAATTGTTGAGATTACACATGCATCATTTGTTGTCAAGAGGCAATGTTTGCTAGTTTCGTGGAAGCTAGTGACTTGTCCCAAACCTAGGGGATTAGTTTGAAGCTTAGAGAATGGTCTTTTTAGTGGTTATCGGTCTTGGAGATGGACCTGGTTTAAACATAAAAGTTGTATAATGATAACAATTGGTACCACATGCATATTGCATTGAGTTGTATTTGAGTCACATGTGTCGATATAAAATATGTAATTGGTGTGCATTATGTAATATTGATGTGAATGTTACATTTGTGGTATTTGTGATTGATCATCTTTGAATCATGAATTATTGAGCAATGTTGTATACGTGAACATGTAAATTGTGTTAGAAAATGTTGAATACATGAATGTATGAAGTGTGATGAATTCAATTGATGTGTGTATGTTATGAATTACGTATTACTATACATTTCTATAATGATATGAATTTGTACCCTTTTGTTGAAATGATGTTTTATACAACATTGCTCGGGTATCGAAGAGTAGGGGTGCTTTCTCGCAAGAATTAGTCGGAGGAGCTAGTTCTTTATTTATATATATTTAAGTAGTGAGTCATGTTCTGGTCATATAACACGGGAAAACGTTTGAACTCATGTTGTTTTAAAAGATGTTTTGTTATACTATCTTTTATATTATTGTGTATTGAGATTATGTGATGATTGACCTTTAATGCCTAATGTTTTAATACATGATTTCTATTATGAGATTCAATTATTGATAACTTTTTGAAAAGAGAATTATTCTGATGTGATATACATATGTGTTAGTGTATGGAACATGATTTTAAATGCATGTATGAGCATGACCAATATATTTGTGTTGGTTTCTAAATATATGTGACACCCTATTTTGATATACATACTAATTTAATATGATTATGTCATATTATTGCGCAGGGGTTTAGGGGGTATTATATTAGTGCTATCAGAGCCTGGTTGGCCAGTTGGCCAGATTATTAATGTGTTTATTTCCTTTTGTAGTTGATATGTGTATGTGACATAATCGATATTGTTTATCTGATGAGAATTGTTGGTTGATTGGAAATATCAGGATGTTGGCTAGAGGAAGGAACGACAACGTGATTGTTAAAGCTTTGGCAATGCTGGCTAGAGCAATTGGACAACAACTGCGCGTCAATGTGAATTCTGGTAACATGGATGATGATGAGTTTCGTGCTTTGAGAAAGTTTCAGAGGAACAATCCGCCAATCTTTGAGGGAGCGCATGAATCTGATAAAGCACAAGTATGGCTGAAAGCAATTGAGAAGATATTTCGAGTCATGAATTGCTCAGATGTGTAGAAGGTGCAGTTTGGCACCCATGTGCTTGAGAAGGAAGTTGAGGATTGATGAGGCAACACTGTTCAGAGGTTTGAAGAAGATGAGATTAAGGTTACTTGGGCAATTTTCAGAGATGCATTTCTGGAGAAGTATTTTCCATAGGATGTACATGGTAAGAAGAAGATTGAGTTTCTTGAGCTGAAGCAGGATAGTGGAACTGTGGCAGATTATGCTGCAAATTTTGAGGAGCTAATTAAGTATTATCCTCATTACAACATTGCTAATGCTGAGAGATCTAAGTGTCTTAAGTTTGTGAATGATTTGAGACTTCAGATCAAGAAAGCTATTGGTTATCAGCATATTAGGAGATTTTATGAGTTGGTTAACAAGAGTAGGATCTATGACAAGGATAGTAGAGATAGTGCTACTCATTATAAGGCTTTAAATTATAAGAAGGGAAAAGGTCAATTCAGAGGAAAGTCGTATGTGACTCCTCCTAATAAGGGGAAACAAAAAGCTGGTTATGACAAGAAACTGAGTAGGGGAGGGGCTCCTACTCCGGTTAGGTGCTACAAGTGTGGTGTCGAAAGACATAGTGCTCCTGAGTGAACAAGTGTTGATGTGAAGTATTTCAAGTGTGGCAAGCTAGGTCACAAAGCTCATGATTATAGAGGAGGTGCGAGTGTGACTTACTGTAACTATGATGAGTAAGGGCACATTAGTACCAAGTGTGATAAACCAAATAAGGAACAAACAAGAGGGAAAGTGTTTGCTCTATCTTGTTCTGAGATTGCTGCTGAGGATAGACTAATCTGAGGTACGCAATTTATTAATGGTACACCTTTTATTATTATTATTGATACTGGTGCGACACATTCTTTCATTTTGTTGGATTATGTTAAGAGATTGAATTTTGAGTTATCTGATATGAATATAAGTATGGTTATTGATACTCATGTCCTAGATTCAGTGACTACTTCATATGTGTGTTTGAATTGTCCGTTGAATATTTTTGGTAAAGACTTTGGAATTAATTTAGTGTGTCTTCTGTTAGATCAACTTGATGTTATTCTTGGGATGAACTGGTTGGAATATAATCATCTTTATATCAATTATTTTGATAATACGATTATTTTTCTTGATTATGGTTTTGAGAGAGATTAGTTTATGTTTGCCAAGCAAGTGAATGAGTCTGTGCGGGATGGTGATGTGTTGTTGGCTTTGATGGCAACATTAGATATTGGTGGGAAACAGACGATTGGTGAATTAGCAATAATTCATGGTTTTCCTGAGGTATTTCTTGAAGATGTAAGTGATTTATCGCCAGAGTGTGAGGTGGAGTTTATGATCGACTTAGTTCCTGGAACTAGTCTAATATCGGTGGCTCCATATCGGATGTCAGCATCTAAGTTGAAAGAGTTGAAGAGTCAACTTGAGGATTTTCTTGAGAAGAGATTCATTCGTCCTAGTGTGTCACCGTGGTGTGCACCAGTTTTGTTGGTTAAGAAGAAAGAAGGTACTATGAGGTTATGCATGGATTATAGACGACTGAACAAGGTGACTATCAAGAATAAGTATCCACTTTCGAGGATTGATGATTTAATGGATCAGTTGGTTGATGAAATTGTGTCCAGTAAGATAGATTTGAGGTCTGTGTATCATCAGATTTGTGTGAAGGTTGGAGATATTCATAAGACTACTTTTAGAACAAGGTATGGTCATTACGAGTATTATGTGATGTTGTTCAGTGTAACCAATGCACCTAGTGTATTTATGGAATACATGAACAAAATTTCCATAAATATTTGGATAAGTTTGTTGTTGTTTTCATTGATCATATTTTGATCTATTCAAAGAGTGAAGAGGATCATGCGGAGTATCTGAATGTTGTGCTATTTGTGTTAAAAGAGAAATAGTTGTATGCTAAATTTTCTAAGTGTGAGTTTTGGTTGAAGGAAGTGAGTTTCATTGGTCATGTGATATCGAGTGGTGGTATTTCTGTTGATCTGTCAAAGATTGAGTTCGTGTCTCAATGGGAAGCTCTGAAATTTGTTTATGAGATTAGAAGTTTTCTCGGCTTAACAGGTTATTATCGAAAGTTTATTGAAGGATTTTCCAAGGTAGCCTTGTCGTTAACGCAATTTACTAGGAAGGGTCAACCTTTTATTTAGACTGCACAGTGTGAAGCTAGCTTTCAAGAGCTTAAGAGAAGGTTGACAACCGCTCCTATTTTGGTTTTGCCTAATCTGGCAGAAGCGTTTGTTGTATATTATGACACTTCAATGATGGTTTTAGGAGGTGTGTTGATGCATAATCGACAAGTTGTAGCTTATGCTTCAAGGAAACTTAAAGTGCATGAAATTAATTATTTGGCTCATTATTGAGAGTTAGCTGATGTTGTGTTTGTATTGAAACTTTGGAGGAATTATTTGTTTGGATCAAGATTTAATGTGTTTAGTGATCACAAGAGTTTGAAATATCTGTTTGATAAGAAAGAGTTGAATATGAGGCAAAGAAGATGGTTGGAATTCTTGAAGGATTATGATTTTGGTATGAATTACCATCCTGGTAAAGCGAATGTTGTGGCTGATGCATTAAGTAGGAAGTTGTTGCATTTGTCGATGTTGATGGTGCGAGAGTTTGAATTACTTGAGCAATTTTGAGATATGAGTTTGGTTTGTGAAGATAATTCTTCTAGAGTTAAGCTTGGTACATTGAAGCTTACTAGTGGCATTCTTGATGAGATTCGAGAAGGTCAGAAATCTGATTTGAGTTTGGTGGATCGATTGAGGTTGATCAATCAAGGTCGAGGTGGAGATTTTTGGATTGATGAGAATGGTATCATGAGATGTCGTGATAAATTTTGTCTGAATATAGTCGATTTGAAGAATAGGATTCTTGAGGAAGGTAATCATAGTGGATTGAGTATTCATCCTGGGGCTACTAAGATGTATCAAGATTTGAGGAAATTATTTTGGTGGCCAGATATGAAGAAAGAGATTGTGGAATTTGTGTATTCTTTTTTGATTTGTCAGAAGTCGAAGATTGAATATCAAAAGTCGTCTAGTTTAATGCAACCGTTATCTATTCCTGAATGGAAATGAGATAGTATCTCTATGAATTTTGTGTCTGGTTTACCCAGAACACCGAATAATTTTGAGGCTATTTGGGTTATTATGGACATGTTGATTAAATATGCTCACTTCATTCCAATGAGAATGGATTATCCAATGGAGAAGCTAGCAAAGTTATACATTGAGAAGATTACCAGTTTGCATGGTATTCCATCTAGAATTGTATCAGATAGGGATACGAGATTTACTTCGAGATTTTAGGAAGGTTTTCTAAATTCTTTAGGTACGAAGTTGCATTTGAGTTCTGCTTATCATCCGTAGGCAGATGGTCAGACTGAGAGGATGATTTAGTCACTTGAGGATCTTTTGAGAGCTTATGTATTGGAACAAGGGGTGCTTGGGATAACCACTTGCCTTTGATTGAGTTTACTTGCAACAACAGTTTCCATTTGAGTATTGTAATGGCACCGTTTGAGGCTTTGTATGGTATAAGGTGTAGGACGCCTTTGTGTTTGTATGAGTTGGGATAGAGTGTTGTGGTTGGACTTGAGATAGTCCAGCAGACTACTGATAAGATTAAGATGATTCAGAAGAAGATGGAGGCCTCTCAGAGTCATCAAAAGAGTTATCAGGATAAAAGAAGGAAGGCACTTGAGTTTGAGAAGGGAGATCATGTGTTTCTTCGAGTTACTCTGGTAATGGGTGTTGGTCGAGCGTTAAAGTCGCATAAGTTGACACTGAATTTTATTGGTCCTTATCAGATTTCTGAGAAGGTGGGTGGAGTGGGTTATCATATTGCTTTGCCACTGTCGCTTGCTAATCTCCATGATGTTTTTCACGTGTCTAGGTTGAGGAGATACATTGCGGATCCATCTCATTTGGTCCAATTAGATGATGTACAGGTAAGAGATAACCTGACTATGGAGACATCACCTATGCAGATAGAGGGTCGAGAGTTGAAGCACTTTCGTGGTAAAGAGATTGCCTTGGTGAATGTAGCTTGAGGAGCACCAGCGGGTGGAAACATGACTTGATATTATATTCAAACAATATCACCCAATTTTATTTTTAGTTATTTTATTAATTTATTTTATTAATTATTATATAATATAGTAATTAATTAATTGTATGATTTTATGAATATATGAGTCATTTGAATTAGTTGTTTGTGGTGTGCGATATATGATTTATTTAATAAATTGAGAATATGTGTTATATGTGTATTGGGTCATTGGGTGTGAGAATAACTAAACAATTGATTGGGCCTTATGTGTTGAAATAGTTATGGAGTGAGTGTTAATACCATTTAGTGAAATAAGACTTAGAGTGCGTTTTATAAAATAAGAGATATAGAAGTTAGACAGACAAAGTGAAGAAATCAAGAGAATATGAAAAAAAGGAGAAAAGGGAGAAAGAGAAGAGAAGAGAAGAGTAGAGAGAAGAACCATATAAGAGAGTCTACAATCAAGGTAAGGGTAAGTTTTCATTTGATTATGAGATTATATAATGTATGTAATGGTTAGAATACATGATTTAGGGATTTTGTTCTTCAATTTCTAGGGTTTGAGAAAGTTAGGTTTTAAATAGAAATCCTTGAAATTGATGTTTGAATTGTGTTTTGATGTTTGTAATTGAAACTACAAGTTAGATATAGAATATAATACCTCAAATCGCATGTTAGAAGTGTAAAAATGTGTTTTAGAGTGAAAAACATGGATTGGTGTGTTGCTGTTAGCGCATGGTTCATTTTGCAAAAATCGCATAGTGTAACACCCCAGATTCAATTATTTGATTTATTTAATTGGGAAATTATTTTATTAGAATTAATAAAATAAAAAGAAATTATTTATTTTGGAATATTTGAAGAAAATAAAAGAAATAAGGAATATTGGGTTTTTAAGTTATTGGGCTTGGATGTTGTTAGTAAAGAGTGGGGGTGCAAAAGGAATAAGGATATGTTTTGGAACTCAAGTTATTTTTCTCATTATTCACGATAACACAGAATTTGGGATATTGGGGAAGCTGAGCTCTGAAGGTACGAAGAACGAAGAACATCGCTCGAAGAACTCAAGCTGCAATTTGATAAGGTAAGGGGGGCTACTACTCGATTTACTTTTGCTTATGGGTTTAGGTACGGTTGATTTGGATAATCGTAGGGAGAAACCCCAATTGTTAGATGTTCTTAGGGATCAATACCCTTAGGATTGAACCTTGTTAGAAAAGGTTCAGGTTCCCAATTTTATGAATCAATTAGGGATTTTAGGTTCCAAATGGTGGATTTGGAGTATATCTGTATGATCGTGAGTTTACCTTAGATGTTCTAGGGATAACCTTGATGTGGTTAGAATTTCCCTAGAGGACGGGTAACATGTAACTTAAGGTCAATTTTAATAAAACTTGTTGTTGATAAAAGGATTGTTGATAAAATAGGATGTTTTAAAAATGAAAATTATGAGTTTTGATTGATTTTGGAAAATGAGACCTTAGGTGAAATAATGCTGTCCTTAAGATGGGAAATTGACTAACGTAGAAGGGGATGGTGTTTCCAATTGATGTGTTGCTTTGGGTTATGCATAATTGATGTTGTTATGTACCGAAATGTGTGTTTTGGCTGGCATTTTTCGCGTTTGGCTGCTGTTCTGAACTGCTGCAGGAACAGGAAAAATTTGGTACGCGCTCATCAACACGGCCGCGTTGATTTACGCGGGCACCCGTGTTGATTCACACGGGCACCCGTGTTGATTCACTGTGTTGGCAGAAAAAATGTGTTTCCAGACACATTTCAACACGGCCCGTGTTGATTCACACGGGCACCCGTGTTGATCCCCTGTATTGGTAAAATAACGTGTTTTCTGGGCACATTTCCACACGGGCAGTGTTGATTTACACGGGCACCCGTGTTAAACCTCCTGTGTTGGTTTCTAAACTCTGTTTTCTGTGCATGCTGTTATGTACGGATTGATCCTGTTTTGATGTGCAGTGTTTGACATGTTTTGAATATGTGTTTATTGATTTCCTAGTGTTGATTGATGCTTGTATCGAATAACGATTGTATGTTATGATACCAACACTATATGGATTTTGTTGTCATGCTTTTAGATGATGTATCAAGCATGAATTATGATATAACTTGATATGATTGATGTTTAATAGTATGCTGAGTGATTACATGCTATCCATATCCTGTTATGATTGATGTTGTTGATGTTGCATGATATGTTGATTGATGTTAATAGTATGCTGAGTGTTACATACTTTACATATCATGTTGCATTTGTTAATTCCCATTGTGTGGAATTAACATGGTGGCCAATATACGTGTCCGCGATTTAATGGAACGTTGAGGTGGTAGCCGTGTCCGCGATATAATGGAACGGTGAGTTATCCGTGACCCGAGATTTAATGGGGCGGTAAAATGGTACCACATGCATGGGTGTGTTGCATTACATTGAATATAACATGAATGGATGACCTTCCAATGTTGTATTTAATTGATTGTATGCATGTATTGCTGCTAAATTGTTAATGATGTTGGATGTTAATTATAAGTATGAAAAGTGATATATTATGAATATATGAATTGTAAAGGTTTTCGTAAACTATGAAACATGCTAACTGTTTGGGTGATGCTTATGATTTTCTGAATTTATTGTTATGAACGTATAATCAAATGTATAGTTGAGATGCTCACCCTTACTGTTGAATATTTCAGATTGAGGAGCTTCGTTCAGGTGCTTGGCGAAGGCTTGTTGTTTCTAGTTTATTTCCGTTTAAGTATTGTCCGGGTCATGCTCTGGTAGTTGTAACTCCGGGAACGTTTGTTTGTCGAGCTGTTTTAGTCAGACTCGTTTATTTCCTTATGTTTGTTATAATATGATGTTGATATTTTCCAGGTGTTAATCCCTGATGATTTTAAAAATATTATAACATTGGTTTTGTTAATTAAATTATTCCGTTGTGTAAACATGTATGAGTTGCTTCTATGTTATGCATGACAGGAACTTGTTTTTATTAAAAGAGAATTGTGACATCCTCGTTAATACATGTACTCTGAAATTATAATTTTAATTATTTGCGAAATTTTATTCGGGGTTTTAGAGGGTGTTACAATAGTGGTATCAGAGCATAGTCGGTCGTTGCGACCAGAGTCTTGAGTTAGTCATTCCTTTTGTATGCGACTAGTGCAAGGTAACACTGTCGATACTGTATTCTAATGAAGAGTATGTTTTAATTCTCAGGAATATGGCTGGAAGAGGTAACGGACGAAATGATGCTGCACTAGCTGAGGCTTTGGGGATGTTAGCTGGTGTACTTGCTGGAAACCCAACTGGAGGCGTGATTGGTGCTGATAGGCAATTGGGGAACTTCCAAAGGAACAATCCTCCGTTGTTCAAAGGTACACATGACCCTGAAGGTGCTCAGAAGTGGCTGAAGGAAATCGAAAGGATTTTCCGTGTGATTGATTGTGCAGAAGATCTGAAGGTCAGATATGGTACGCATATGTTGGCAGAAGAGGCCGACGGCTGGTGGGTTGCAACAAGGACTGAAATGGTTCAGGATGGAGAGGCACTGACTTGGGCTAACTTCAGAAGAGCTTTTCTGAGGAGGTACTTTCCTGAAGATGTTCGGGGAAGAAAGGAAATTGAGTTTTTGGAGCTTAAGCAGGGCAATCTGACTGTTAGTGAGTATGCTACTAAGTTCACTGAGCTGGCAAAGTATTATGCACACTACAACAATGATGAGGCTGGAGAATTCTCTAAATGTATCAAATTTGAGAATGGTCTCCGAGATGAGATTAAGCAGGGAATCAGGTACCAGCGTATTCGTAGATTTTCTGACCTGGTGGATTGTAGCAGGATCTTGGAAGAAGATATTACCAAGACTAGGTCGTCTCACTCTCGTGGGGCTGTTGATAAAAGAGGAAAGCAACGTATGGACCGTGGCAAGCCATATGGTAGAGGTAACCAGAAAGCAGGTGGATGGAAAGGGCCTAGTGGGGGAGATTCTAAGGCTCCTATCAGATGCTACAGGTGTGGTGAGTCTGGTCATCACATTCGAGATTGCAAGAGTGATGAGAAGAAGTGCTATAAATGTGGAAAGACTGGTCATTTGTCTATTGATTGCAAAGGGAAGTCTGTTACTTGTTACAATTGTGGTGAAGAAGGTCACATTCGTCTGCAGTGTCCTAAGCCTAAGAAGGATCAGTCAGGTGGAAAAGTGTTCGCTTTGTCTGGATCTGAGACTACTCCAGAGGATCGATTGATTAAAGGTACGTGTTTTATTCATGGCACACCTTTAGTTACAATTATTGATACTGGTGCAACTCATTCTTTCATTTCTTTGGATTGTGCTGAGAGGTTGAAACTGGACATATCTGGTATGCGAGGTAGCATGGTTGTTGATACTCCTGCATCGGGTTCAGTGACAACTTCACTTGTATGTAGGAATTGTCCTATTGAGATTTTTGGTAGAGGTTTCGGTATGGATTTAGTGTGCCTACCGCTTGAACAAATTGATATTATCCTTGGGATGAACTGGTTGGAAGTCAACCGGGTTCATCTGAACTGTTTTGCTAAGACGGTGATTTTCCCAGAGGCAGTTGGCGTCGAGAATTTGACTATGACTGCTAGGCAGGTACAAGAAGCAATGGAAGACGGTGCTAAGGTGTTTATGTTACTTGCTTCGTTAGATGCAACAGGAAAGGTCAGGAGTGGCGAATTGCCAGTGGTGTGTGATTTTCCATAAGTCTTTCCTGATGATGTTGGTGAGTTACCTCCTGAGAGAGAAGTGGAATTCTCTATAGATTTGATTCCTGGTACGAGACCGGTGTCGATGGCGCCATATCGTATGTCTGCGTCTGAGTTGGCTGAATTGAAGAGTCAGTTGGAAGATTTACTGGAGAAGAAGTTTATTCGTCCAAGTGTTTCGCCTTGGGGTGCTCCGGTAATGTTGGTTAAGAAGAAAGAAGGTTCTATGAGACTGTGTGTTGATTACAGGAAATTGAACAAAGTAACCATTAAAAATCGGTATCCTTTACCGAGGATTGATGATCTAATGGATCAGCTAATTGGAGCCAGTGTATTCAGTAAGATTGACTTGAGATCTGGATATCATCAGATTCGTGTGAAAGCGGAAGATATTCAAAAGACTGCTTTTCGAACGAGGTATGGGCATTATGAATATTCTATTATGCCGTTCGGAGTTACTAACGCACCTGGTGTTTTCATGGAATATATGAATAGGATTTTTCATCCGTATCTGGATAAGTTTGTTGTGGTTTTTATTGATGACATTCTGATTTATTCCAAGAATGACGAAGAACATGCGGAACATCTCAGAATTGTGTTAGAGTTGTTGAAAGATAAGAAGTTGTATGCAAAGTTGTCCAAATGTGAGTTCTGGCTGAATGAAGTTAGTTTTCTTGGACATGTGATTTCTAAGAATGGTATTGCAGTGGATCCTACAAAAGTAGAAGCAGTATCTCAGTGGGAAGCGCCGAAGACTGTTTCTGAAATCAGAAGTTTTCTTGGTCTTGCAGGTTATTACAGAAAGTTTATCGAAGGATTCTCAAAGTTAGCATTGCCGTTGACGAAATTGACTCGAAAAGGACAAGCGTTTATTTGGGATTCTGATTGTGAGAAAGGTTTCCAAGAATTGAAGCGGAGATTGACTAGTGCTCCTATTCTGATTTTGCCGAATCCGGTGGAATCTTTTGTGGTCTATTGTGATGCATCTCTGTTGGTTTTAGGTGGTGTTTTAATGCAGAATCAACAGGTAGTTGCATATGCTTCGAGACAGTTGAAGGTTCATGAAAGGAACTATCCTACTCATGACTTAGAGTTGGCAGCAGTTGTGTTTGTCTTGAAATTGTGGAGACATTATCTATATGGTTCGAGATTTGAAGTGTATAGTGATCATAAGAGTTTGAAGTATCTTTTCGATCAGAAAGAGCTCAATATGAGGCAAAGAAGGTGGTTGGAATTTCTCAAAGATTATGATTTTGGTTTGAATTACCATCCTGGTAAGGCAAATGTGGTTGCAGATGCTTTGAGCAGGAAATCCTTGCATATGTCTATGATGATGGTTCGTGAATTGGATTTAATTGAACAATTCCGAGATTTGAGTTTAATTTGTGAAAGTACTCCGAAGTGTGTTCGTTTGGGTATGTTGAAACTTACTAGTGGTATTCTAGAAGAGATCAGGATCGGGCAGAAATCCGATGTTAATTTAGTTGATAAATTGACATTGATCAACCAAGATCAAGGTGGTGAGTTTAGAATTGATGAGAATGATGTTATGAGATTTGGCGATAGAGTTTGTGTTCCTGATGTCGCAGAAATCAAGAAGAGTATATTAGAGGAAGGACATCGCAGTGGGATGAGTATTCATCCGGGTGCCACGAAAATGTATCATGATTTGAAGAAATTGTTTTGGTGGCCGGGAATGAAAAAGGAAATAGCTGAATTTGTGTATGCATGTTTAATCTGTCAGAAATCGAAGATTGAGCATCAGAAGCCGTCTGGAGTTATGCAGCCGATGTTTATTCCAGAATGGAAGTGGGATAGTATTTCTATGGATTTTGTATCCGGGTTGCCGAGGACTCCTAAGAGTTGTGAAGCGATATGGGTTGTTGTGGATAGACTGACTAAGTCTGCTCATTTTATATCGGTGCGAATGGATTACTCAATGGAGAGATTGGCACAGTTATATATTGAGAAAATAGTGAGTTTGCATGGAGTTCCTTCTAGTATTGTGTCAGATAGAGATCCGAGATTCACTTCGAAATTTTGGGAAGGATTGCAGAAGGCTTTGGGTACTAAATTGAGGTTGAGTTAAGCTTACCATCCTCAGACTGATGGACAGACGGAGAGGACGATTCAATCGTTAGAAGATTTATTGCGTGCTTGTGTTTTAGAGAAGGGTGGAGCTTGGGATAGCTATTTGCCATTGATTGAATTTACTTATAACAATAGTTACCATTCGAGTATTGGTATGGCTCCGTTTGAGGCATTGTATGGTAGACGGTGTAGAACGCCTTTGTGTTGGTATGAATCTGGAGAGAGTTCAGTAACTGGGCCAGAGATTGTTCAGCAGACTACGGAAAAGATCAAATTGATTCAAGAGAAGATGAGAGCTTCTCAGAGTCGTCAGAAAAGTTATCATGATAAGAGGAGAAAGAATTTAGAATTCAGTGCTGGAGATCATGTGTTTATGAGAGTTACTCCGATGACGGGTATTGGTCGAGCATTGAAATCTAAGAAGTTGACTCCGCGTTTTATTGGTCCGTTTCAGATTACGGAAAGAGTTGGAGAAGTTGCTTATCGTATTGCTTTACCTCCGAGACTTGCGAATTTGCACGATGTTTTTCATGTTTCTCAGTTGAGGAGATACATTCCATACCCATCTCATGTAATCCAAATAGATGATGTACAGGTGAGAGATAACCTGACAGTAGAAACATTGCCTATGAGGATAGAAGATCGGGAAGTGAAACAGTTAAGAGGTAAAGAGATAGCATTAGTGAAGGTTGCTTGGGGAGGTCCAGCAGATGGAAATGTCACTTGGGAGCTGGAGAGCCAGATGAAAGAGGCTTATCCGGAACTGTTCGTCTAAGGTATGTTTTCGAGGACGAAAACTCTTTTAGTGGGGGAGAGTTGTAACACCCCAGTTTCAATTATTTGATTTATTTAATTGGGAAATTATTTTATTAGAATTAATAAAATAAAAAGAAATTATTTATTTTGGAATATTTGAAGAAAATAAAAGAAATAAGGAATATTGGGTTTTTAAGTTATTGGGCTTGGATGTTGTTAGTAAAGAGTGGGGGTGCAAAAGGAATAAGGATATGTTTTGGAACTCAAGTTATTTTTCTCATTATTCACGATAACACAGAATTTGGGATATTGGGGAAGCTGAGCTCTGAAGGTACAAAGAACGAAGAACATCGCTCGAAGAACTCAAGCTGCAATTTGATAAGGTAAGGGGGGCTACTACTCGATTTACTTTTGCTTATGGGTTTAGGTACGGTTGATTTGGATAATCGTAGGGAGAAACCCCAATTGTTAGATGTTCTTAGGGATCAATACCCTTAGGATTGAACCTTGTTAGAAAAGGTTCAGGTTCCCAATTTTATGAATCAATTAGGGATTTTAGGTTCCAAATGGTGGATTTGGAGTATATCTGTATGATCGTGAGTTTACCTTAGATGTTCTAGGGATAACCTTGATGTGGTTAGAATTTCCATAGAGGACGGGTAACATGTAACTTAAGGTCAATTTTAATAAAACTTGTTGTTGATAAAAGGATTGTTGATAAAATAGGATGTTTTAAAAATGAAAATTCTGAGTTTTGATTGATTTTGGAAAATGAGACCTTAGGTGAAATAATGCTGTCCTTAAGATGGGAAATTGACTAACGTAGAAGGGGATGGTGTTTCCAATTGATGTGTTGCTTTGGGTTATGCATAATTGATGTTGTTATGTACCGAAATGTGTGTTTTGACTGGCATTTTTCGCGTTTGGCTGTTGTTCTGAACTGCTGCAGGAACAGGAAAAATTTGGTACGCGCTCATCAACACGGCCGCGTTGATTTACGCGGGCACCCGTGTTGATTCACACGGGCAGTGTTGATTCACACGGGCACCCGTGTTGATTCACTGTGTTGGCAGAAAAAATGTGTTTCCAGACACATTTCAACACGGCCCGTGTTGATTCACACGGGCACCCGTGTTGATCCCCTGTATTGGTAAAATAACGTGTTTTTTGGGCACATTTCCACACGGGCAGTGTTGATTTACACGGGCACCCGTGTTAAACCTCCTGTGTTGGTTTCTAAACTCTGTTTTCCGTGCATGCTGTTATGTACGGATTGATCCTGTTTTGATGTGCAGTGTTTGACATGTTTTGAATATGTGTTTATTGATTTCCTAGTGTTGATTGATGCTTGTATCGAATAACGATTGTATGTTATGATACCAACACTATATGGATTTTGTTGTCATGCTTTTAGATGATGTATCAAGCATGAATTATGATATAACTTGATATGATTGATGTTTAATAGTATGCTGAGTGATTACATGCTATCCATGTCCTGTTATAATTGATGTTGTTGATGTTGCATGATATGTTGATTGATGTTAATAGTATGCTGAGTGTTACATACTTTACATATCATGTTGCATTTGTTAATTCCCATTGTGTGGAATTAACATGGTGGAAAATATACGTGTCCGCGATTTAATGGAACGTTGAGGTGGTAGCCGTGTCCACGATATAATGGAACGGTGAGTTATCCGTGACCCGAGATTTAATGGGGCGGTAAAATGGTACCACATGCATGGGTGTGTTGCATTACATTGAATATAACATGAATGGATGACCTTCCAATGTTGTACTTAATTGATTGTATGCATGTATTGCTGCTAAATTGTTAATGATGTTGGATGTTAATTATAAGTATGAAAAGTGATATATTATGAATATATGAATTGTAAAGGTTTTCGTAAACTATGAAACATGCTAACTGTTTGGGTGATGCTTATGATTTTCTGAATTTATTGTTATGAACGTATAATCAAATGTATAGTTGAGATGCTCACCCTTACTGTTGAATATTTCAGATTGAGGAGCTTCGTTCAGGTGCTTGGCGAAGGCTTGTTGTTTCTAGTTTATTTCCGTTTAAGTATTGTCCGGGTCATGCTCTGGTAGTTGTAACTCCGGGAACATTTGTTTGTCGAGCTGTTTTAGTCAGACTCGTTTATTTCCTTATGTTTGTTATAATATGATGTTGATATTTTCCAGGTGTTAATCCCTGATGATTTTAAAAATATTATAACATTGGTTTTGTTAATTAAATTATTCCGCTGTGTAAACATGTATGAGTTGCTTCTATGTTATGCATGACAGGAACTTGTTTTTATTAAAAGAGAATTGTGACATCCTCGTTAATACATGTACTCTGAAATTATAATTTTAATTATTTGCGAAATTTTATTCGGGGTTTTAGAGGGTGTTACACATAGCGTGCTCAGCGTGTTGCCCTCTGGTCAGAGCGTGCCCAACGCGAGATTTCATACTCAGCACAGACTGGAATATGAAATATTATATTTTCTGGGTTTTTTTTTGTGAAATTATGCATGATAATGATTTATAATGAATTTCCATGAATTTTAGATATTTTATAAATGTGTATTGGGTAGGTTTTTAATGCATTTTTGATGAAAATATAACACTTGAATTATGTGTATATGTGTGATACGGTGGGAGAACTGACTTGAGGTTTTGCATTTGTGTTTGCAAATGTTTCGATTTAGCAAGAGTCGCCACCGACTTTTTATTTTATCCTAAGTAAAGGTTAAAAAGCACAGGAAAAACCTTTGAGATGTTTTCTTGGGTTCGGGGAGTAGATTATAGAAAGGAAAGGTATTAGCTCCCTTTCTATCCATGGTTATCCATGGGCTCTTAGTTACTTGCTTAGATCACTTTCCTTTGCTTTTCAATTGTTTGAAATGGTGCTTTGTGTGTGGTTTTTGAAAATGTTTTGAAAAAGATGCCTTGTCTAGGCAACCATTGTAACAATTCTTTACTCGAATGTTTTACAAAGGTGTTTGTCTTTTTGAAAAGATGTTTCAATGTTTTTTGAAAGTTTGTTTTGAAGTTGTGTTGTGATGTGTGTTTTAAAAAATGGCAAGGATTGTTTTACAAGTTTGGTCAAGTAACCAAGAGCTATCTATCCTAAATTTCTCAAAGATCTTTCTTATGTTTTAACCCTTTTGACAGTGTTGTTTCACCATTGTATTTGGTGAACAACCTCGTGTTAGGATGTTAACGGGACGAGCGCGGGTCATCGTTTAGACCATGAATGCAATAGTGTCAAGTATTTTGGCAATTTTCTTGAGGGACTATGATCATTTTGTTTAGGCAACTCCGATAGCTTCATCGAGGGACTATGATCATTTTGTTTGTTTTTGTTTTGCCAAAGTACTTGACATGCAAACATGGCCCATTTTTGAAGGCAACAAGTGGAGTAACCCTAGGGGTGCAAGTGTGCATTGTGTTTGTTTTTTCATGCATATTTATCTTGGATTAAGTCAAGCTATTTGTTGATTTGATTTTTGCATACAAACCCTAATTCTCTAATCATGGCATAATTGAAAGCTTTTAAATGCGAGAATTTAAATGTTAAGCTATTACAACAAGATATAGGGAGGAGGGTACAAGTTTGCATTGGGGATATTTGACAAGGAAATAAAATCTAAGTTATTACAACCATATCGAAAGTATAGGATACAAATATTTAATTGTACAATATTTAAGTGAATACAATAAATATACAAAATGTATTATGAACAAAAATGATTTTTGTTATGTATGTAAAAAGGTTTTCATATTTGAAGTATAAACAAAATAAGAAAAAGTCATTTTTTAATTATTTTTATGGTTTAGGGCAAAACCCTAATTTTCAAGTAAATAGTATTTATTTATTAATTATGTACAATATTTGTTAATTATATACAAAAAATAAAAAGTATATTGTAAAAAAAAAAGTATTTTTAGTGTCATATATTAAAAAATAAAAATGTATTATTTTCATATTTTTATCCTAAGTATTCTAATAAATATAATATACAAGTATTTATATATATATATTTACTAAACCTATTAAATATAAAAAGATAAAATTAATTATTTATGTATATGAAAAAAATGTATATTTAAGAAAGTATTTTCAAGGTGTAAATAAAAATAATAACTGAAAATAAATATAATTTATATATTATTTTTTAGGGTTTTAATAAAGAAAAGATTTGTATTATTTATATATATATATATACTAATAAAATGAAACAAATGCCAAATAAATATGAAAAAAATGTGAAAAAATATTTTTGGTGTTTTTTATGCTTGAGCAAAAAAAATAAAATCAGAATCAAAAAGAAAAATGCAAAAATGACAAATATTTCACATAATGGGCCAGGGGTGCAAATGGGAAAAAGGGGTGCAAAAAGCCAGACTGACTCAGGCCCAGCCCAAGCCAGTCATCTTCAACCTTCAGCTTTGTCCAAACGCGCGCTTCCTTGTTCAAAATACAAACTCCTGATTCTTTGATTTTTAGCCAAAACTCATAACACAAACAATGTAGAGCATCAAACCACGATTCCAAATATGTAAAAAACTTGTCCTAACTCTAAGAAACCGGGGAGAATTTCTTCACCCCCAATTTCTGACCTAGTTTTTTTTCAATGTTCATGGCTAAAATTCTCACAGCATGCTTAATATAAATGAAAAGTGACCATATGTATGACTTCAGGGCTATGAGTAGGACATGTTTCATTCACAAACCTAAGCCTAACTCTTCCTAGATTGAGAGATAGAAGTTCATAGATTACCTGTTTCAGCTTGAATCGTGTACAACAATGTGGCCAACTTCAATGAAGTTTGAGCTTCTGTATAGCTTGCCTGAAGTCCAAGGAAGCTTCTCCAACACCTAGCTTGCTTTGAATCACTCTGTATCATGCTATGGAAGTTCACCTGCAGAACTGAAAAATAAAAATGGCAACTGAGGTTAGGGGAGTTATAGCTTGTGTTTGAGGCTTGGGATAGTTTCAGTGGATGGAATGGAATGTGTTTGAACTCCTTTTGGACAAAACGCACGACAGGAATGGATTATGGAACTCAAGTTGCAGAGTATGCTCTGTTTCTGCAGCAAGAGGGTGTTTTGGTGTTTTTTGAGGTATGAGAGGTGGTTCAGTCGTGTTTTAGGTCAGTTGGGATCTATGGAAGATGTTCACAAAGTTTGTTCTGGCTTATGCTTGCAGGAAGTGAAAGTTGGATTAGTTTTGCAATGTTTCTTCTTTTTGAAGTAAGAAGGTTCAAATTGCAATGCAGGCCTGTGTACCCTCTCTATCTATGCTGCATCATTTTCTCTTGATAAATGGGATTTGTGTACAAAGCTTTGCCTCAAAGATCTGACATGCACCTCAAGGATTTGGAACTTGACATAAAGTGATACTTTATCAAAATGGCAATTTTGCTTTTTCTATTTAAGGGTTAGTTTAACATGTATTGTCCAAATGAATGAAATAACACCTTAACACAATGGTTAGGCATTAAATTAAGGAGCGTAAACTTGGTCTTGAGGCATGAAAGCTAGCAATACACAAACTGATTTGAAAATGCAAGTGTTATGAACAAGCCTTGGCCATGAACAAAAGTGAGTTTTGGCCAACTTTGCAAATTTGATTCTCTCTAACCACAAGGGTGTTTGAGAAGTTCTTGGACAATTTGGAAAGCTTGGAATGTGTACTATAATCCATCTTTGTAATGAAAATTGAAACTCCAAGTGGAACCATGTGAAAAATGGCCAAGAAGTTGGACAAAATCCTGCCTAGAATAGGGCAAAATTTCTCTAAGTTAAAAATGTTTTGTACCCTTATTCCAAAAATCATAACTTGAGATACAAGCTTCCTTTGAGAAAACTTTGTGAATCAAAGTTGTAGATTTTGCAATGGACTACAACTTTCATGTTTCAAGTTTTGTTTGAATCCAATTTAATCTTGGTGAAAAAATGGGACAAAGTTAGGAAAAAATAAGGAAATTTCATAACTTAGAAAATTTCTAAGTTATGAAAATTTTCATTTTAAAACCCTAATTTGCAATTTTGGGTTTCTTGATGAACAAGTTTCATAATTTGACATGTCTTGATGAAAAATGAATCTTGGCACTTGATTTTGACCAAAAAGTCAAAGTTTGACTTTTCAGTGTACAGTCAAATTTTGATCAGTTGACTGAAAAATTCATCTGTCAATCCTATGCATTTGAGATCTTTTGAAATTGTTGAATGGGTAAAGACAATTCCATTGAGTCCTTGAGTCCATATATGAGCTTGGTTTGCCATTGGTTAGGTCAAACAGTCAAAAATTGCCTTTGTGTAGTCAAAACCCTAAAAATGACCATTTTGCCCTTTTGGTGATTTGATCAAATTTCTTGTGGAGTTGTGATCCAAACTTGACAAAATGGTTCATATGAGTTCATAATGTTGATGCAGGTCAAATTTCATGAGGTTTGACTGCCAATTGGCCATAGTTGACTTTTTCCCCAATACAGCTGATTTCTAGGTCAATTGTCCAATTGACTGGGCAAAAATTCGAATCAAGGCTTGAAACTTGGTATGGATAAACTTGTAAGTCCAACATGAAGCATGAAAGTCAATTTGGGCATTTTAGGTCAAAACATCCTTGTGCAAACTCAAACCCTAATTTGGGTCAACAGTGCAAGGAGGGGTCTTGAGCAGAGCAAACCCTAACTTGATCTTGAGTTCCAAGAGTCTTGTGATGAGAAAATGTTGATTGAAAAGGGAGGGCAAATTTTGGGGTACAACAGTTGCCCCTGTTCAATCTTCTTGAACCTGAAGAGTTAGATTGGCAAGTTTGCATTTCGCGTCTCGAAGGTAAAAGAAGATTGGACACTAGAGTGCCCGTAAATTTGCACTCGTCAAAGCGTAGTTTGAGGGAATGGGCTTAAAGATGCCATTTGGAGATGGGCTTAAATATGCCATCTGGAGAGGTGACAAGATCTTGTCGGGGATGGGCTTAAAGATGCCATCTGGAATGTTTGTTGAACTGTATGTCTTTGATGAGTGAGTGAGTATCAGAAAGGTATCCATGTTTGGAACATCTCTGAGCTAGGGGTCTGAATAAGCAATAGATTGACATCCGTATCTGGAAGCATCCGTAAACTGTTTTCAAAATTTGAATCTGAACAAGCGATAGATTAACATCCGTTTTTGGAGAATCCATAAACTGTTTTCAGAAGTTGAAGTTGAAGCTTATTAATCTTATCCTGAAAAGGGTAAAATGTTAGCTGAAACACAAAGTTATGTTACATGAAATGTATGATGCAATATATATTATATCAATGTTTATGATATGAATGTAATGAATGCGCATGTAAGCTGATGAGCTGTCTTGCTGAGGATATATGAATCCTGGATAGCCGGAGATAATAGAATCTTGACTGCTGCTGGGGAAAGTGAATCCTTGATTGCTGCAGGGGAAAGTAAATCCTTGACTGCTGCAGGGGATTGCAAGAATCTTTTGATCGTTGAAAATGAGAAGTCCTGGGACCACTGTTGGGGGCTCAAGAGCTTGGGTTGTATGTCAATCTACTGGGGATTCAAGGACGAGAGTCTTCATTCTGTTAAGGGTCAGAAATTGGGAGCATACCAATCTTCTGAGGTTTCAAGGATGAGAATCTTCATTCTGTTAACGATTAACTGTTATCTGGTCGATCTCCAGGCTTTCACAGAAATTTGTATTGCTATCTGGTCGTAATCTAAGCTTCACAATAACTTGTTGAGCTGCTATCCAGTCGAATCCGGGCTTCACGGCTTGTGTTAAAGATATACCATTATCTGGTCGACTCCAGGCTTCATAGTATTCTTGGCTGCTGTCTGGTCGTAATCCAGGCTTCACAGAAACTTGTATTGCTATCTGGTCATAATCCAGGCTTCACAATAACTTGTTGAGCTGTTATCCGGTCGAATCCGGGCTTCATGGCTTGTGTTAAAGATATACCACTATCTGGTTGACTCCAGGCTTCGTAGTATTCTTGGCTGCTGTCTGATCGTAATCCAGGCTTCACAGAAACTTGTATGGCTATCTGGTCGTAATTCAGGCTTCACAATAACTTGTTGGGGATTAAACTATTATCCGGTTGAATCCGGGCTTCATAGCTTGCTCTTAGGAGATACCACTACCTGGTCGTAATCCAGGCTTCGCGGTAGTCTGATACTGTTATTCGGTCGTAATCCGAGCTTCACAATATTCTGTAGAGATCAAGATACTATCCGGTCGAATCCGGGCTTCATAACTTGAATTTTGTGAGAATTTGATCTTTGACGACCGTAACTTCCAACAAGTTATGAAGGAACTTTTGAACGACCGATCAATTTGAAACGTAATTTGTTTTGGAGAATAAATCCTTGACAAATGTTGGGGAAATAAACCCATAACCGAAGTTGGGGATAGAAAATCCTTTGATTATTGAGGGTGAGAAATCCTTGTTGACTGCTGATTGCTTGGGGAGCAAGATCTTCAATTGTTGAGGGATTTTAGGGCCACTGCTGGGGATTGAGGATCCTTGGTGACTTGTGGGGAATGAGAATTCTGATGATCTCTACTGGGAGTTCAGAACCTGGGAGACTCATGCTGGAGAAGTGAGACTGAGAATCTTCAATCTGATGGGAAGTATCTCTGTGGGGAGAATGTTCACTAATCTGGTTCCGTTGGGGATTGATAGTTGGAAGTTTTAGCTCCGCTGGGGATTAACAGTTTTGGCTCCACTAGGGATCTTGAAACTTGACTCTGAGGGGAATTAGATTCTGGAAGGCTCTCTGGCTGGGGAAATCAGCTTTGAGAAAGCTTTTGTTCTGCTGAGGATCCTGAAGTTTAACTCTGTTTGGGGAATTAAGTTCTGGATTTTAACTTTGTTGAAGATCTTGGATTTTAATTCTGCTGGGGATTTCTTCTGAAAGGGCGTCAAGACATCTACCTATACCTTCATCCTATCAGCAATCATCTTTTCTTAAATTGTACGCAAATGATTAAGTTCAAATGCACATGCCTATTTAACAAAACATTGGACGTTTCTCAAATAAAACATAAGTGTAAAAGGAAAAGGAAGACAAAGCAAATTTCTGTATTTGGAAAAGTATTTGTATTAACTTTTTACGAGTATCTTTGTACAAAGGAGACAGACATCCTAGTAAGAGGATGTTGTCGTAAAAATTGAAAATTTTATACAAAAGAAAAATGGCTATGTGTAACAATTCCATGGGATTCCCATTCTGCTATAGCCTTCACAACTCTGAATATCTCGTCCATTCACTGCTTCGTCCGTCGATGATTGGATTGATCAGAAGCTCGGAGCTTGTTGATGAAGAGATTGTTTTTTTAAAGTGATCCGATGAGACACAGTCATACGCTTTAATTCCCTAACTTTTGCCTGAATCGCCCTTTCGGGTTTTCGATCCACCGGGAAACCCTTTTTTGCCCAAGCCGCCCTTTCGGGTTTTCAACTTGCCGGGTGTACAGATTTTTTTGTTTTATCCCTAATTTTTGCCTTAACCTCCCTTTCGGGTTTTCGATTCACCGGGATGCCCATTTTTGCCCAAGTCTCCCTTTCCGGTTTTCGACTTGTCGGGTTGTTTCATGCGTAGTATCTTTTGACTATGTCTGCGTTTGCAGGATGTGGCAAATCGTCGCCGTCCATGGTGGTCAGAATCATTGCACCACCAGAAAAGATGCTCTTGATTACAAATGGTCCTTCGTAAGTAGGAGTCCATTTGCCTCTGGGATCACTTTGCGGCAAGATGATCCGCTTGATCACAAGATCTCCGACTTGATATACTTGACGTCTGACTTTCTTGTTGAAAGCCTTGATCATCCGCTTTTGGTACGTCTGACCATGGCAAACAGCAGTGAGTCGCTTCTCATCGATCAAATTGAGTTGATCAAGTCGGGTCTGAATCCAATCGTCTTCACTCAAACCAGAGTCCTTCATAATCCTTAAAGAAGGAATCTGAACTTCCATGGGTAGGACATCTTCCATGCCATATACCAAAGAAAATGGGGTTGCCCCTGTTGAAGTACGTGTCGTGGTACGATATCCATGCAGAGCAAACGGTAACACCGCATGCCAGTCCTTGTAGGTAACTGTCATTTTCTGAATGATCTTCTTGATGTTTTTGTTCGCAGCTTCAACAACACCGTTCATCTTCGGCCGATAGGGAGATGAATTATGATGATAAATCTTGAACTGTTCGCATAGAGCGGTGATCATAGTATTGTTCAGATTTGTACCATTGTCTGTGATGATCCTGTCGGGGACACCATACCGGCATATGAGGTTCTGCTTGATGAAGCGGGCAACCACATTTTTTGTAACAGAGGCAAAGGAATCTGCTTCGACCCACTTGGTGAAATAGTCAATAGCGACCAAGATGAAGCGATGTCCATTGGATGCCGTGGGCTTGATCTCTCCAATCATGTCAATGCCCCACATTGCGAATGGCCAAGGAGCTGTCAGAACGTTGAGAGGAACAAGAGGAATATGAACCTTGTCGGCGTAGACCTGACATTTGTGGCAAGTACGGGAATGTTGATGGCAATCAGCTTCCATGGTAGACCAGTAATAGCCTGCCCTTAGAATCTTCTTAGTCATCGTATGTCCGCTCAAGTGGGTGCCAAATGTGTTGATGTGTATCTCAGTCATGATCAACTCTGCTTCAGCTTTGTCCACACAACAAAGTAAAACACAATCATGGCTGCGTTTATAAAGGATGCCATTGCTTAGGAAGAACTTGGCAGCAAACCTCCTTAAGAACTTCTTGTCATTTGCGGAAGCTCTTTCAGGATACTCTCTAGTCTGGAGATACCTTTTGATTTCATGGAACCAGGGTTGTTCCACTACTTCTTCGGTATTAATCTCATGACAATGCGCAGGTTCATCCATTCGCTCGATGGTGACATGGGGAGCCTCGTTATCCCAGTTGAGTTTAAACATGGAAGACATTGTAGCCAGAGCATCTGCTAGCTGATTTTCTTCTCGGGGGAAATGCTCGAAAGTAATTTGTTCGAAATGAGGCAGCAATGTCAAAACATGTTCTTTGTATGGGATAAGATTAGGATGTTTGGTGTCCCATTCTCCTTTGATTTGACTGATAACCAAAGCCGAGTCCCCAAATACGATCAAAGATTTGATCCCCAAGTCTATAGCAGCCTTGAGACCAAAGATGCAAGCTTCATATTCGGCCATGTTGTTGGTACAGCTGAAACAAAGTCGGGCAGTGAAAGGTGTATGGCAACCTTCTGGGGAAATGAGTACCGCACCGATACGGTTTCCAAGTGCATTTGAAGCACCATCAAAGTACAGGGTCCATCGGGATCCATTTTCAGGTCCGTCATACGGTCTGTTACCTTCAATGTTGTCCAAAGTCATGATGTCCTCGTCCGGGAAGTCGAATTTCATGGATTGATAATCTTTGATAGCTTGATGAGCTAGATGGTCAGCTAGTACACTCCCTTTTATAGCTTTTTGGGTGGTATACTGGATGTCATACTCAGTCAGGATCATTTGCCATCTAGCGACTCTTCCAGATAAAGCAGGCTTCTCGAAGATATACTTGATCGGGTCCATTTTGGAAATCAGCAAAGTGGTATGAGTCAACATATACTGCCTTAGTCGGCGAGCAGCCCATACCAAAGCGCAACAAGTTTTCTCGAGCAGTGAGTAGCGAGTCTCACAGTCGGTAAAATTTTTGCTAAGGTAATAAATGGCATGCTCTTTTCGACCAGACCCGTCATGTTGGCCCAGTACGCACCCCATTGAGTTGTCCAAAACAGTCAGATATATGATCAGTGGCCTTCCTTCGACGGGTGGCATCAGAATAGGAGGTTCTAGCAAATACTCCTTGATCTTATCAAAAGCAATTTGACAATCATCGTTCCATTCGACTACCTGATCTTTCTTTAATAGTTTGAAAATTGGCTCACAGGTAGACGTCAGGTGAGAGATGAACCTGGCGATATAGTTCAAGCGTCCCAAGAATCCTCTAACCTCCTTTTCAGTACGGGGAGAAGGCATTTCTTGTATAGCCTTTACTTTTGCTGGATCGACCTCAATGCCTTTGTTGCTGACAATAAATCCCAGAAGTTTACCAGACCTAACTCCAAAAGTGCATTTACTTGGATTCAGCCTGAGTTTGTATTCCTTCAACCTGGAAAACAGCTTTTGCAAATGTTCAAGGTGTTCCTCCTCTGTTTGTGATCGAGCTATCATGTCGTCTACGTAAACTTCGATCTCATGATGTATCATATCATGAAACAAAGCTACCATGGTGCGTTGATAAGTTTCCCCTGCGTTCTTCAGTCCGAACGACATCACCTTGTAGCAGAAGGTACCCCATTGTGTAACAAAGGTTGTTTTCTCCATGTCCTCGGGGGCCATTTTAATCTGGTTGTAGCCCGAGAATCCGCCCATGAAGGAAAATACCTTGTGTTGAGCTGTGTTGTCAATCAAAATGTCGATATGTGGTAGCGGAAAATCATCTTTAGGGCTGGCCCTGTTCAAATCCCGGTAGTCCACACACATTCTGACTTTACCGTCTTTTTTGGGAACGGGCACAATGTTAGCAACCTATTGTGGATAGGATGTAACAGCCAGAAAGCCAGCGTTGAATTGCTTCATTACTTCAGCTTTAATCTTCTCAGACATGTCGGGCCTCATTCGGCAGACTTTTTGCTTGATCAGTGGACAGTCTTCTCTTGTAGGAAGACGGTGAACCACGATATTTGTGTCTAACCTGGGCATGTCTTCATAAGACCAGGCGAAGATTTCAACGTATTCATTTAACAGCTGTATTAAGCGCTTCTTGACACTTGGTTCCATATTGGCACCCACTTGTACTTCTTTTCTGTCTTCCTCTGTTCCTAAGTTGACAGTTTCCAACAACTCTTCATGAGGAAAGATGACCCTCTCTTCTTGTTGTAGAAGTCTGGCTAGCTCTCCCGGTACTTCACAATCTTCGTCATCTTCGTACTCAGGCTGATTGACCAAATCTTCAGAGTTTTTGAAGGATTCAACAGAATAGTCACCCATGGAATCCGGAGTGGATGGGTACCTGCATTTGTGAGTGTGGGTATGTGTAAGGGATAGCCATCCTTAAACAAGCAAAAAATGCAAAAGGAAAGAAAATGAACACAGCAGTTTATAAATGAAAAACGTCCAATGATTCATTAAACATGGCATATGGTTATGAAGAGAATCAAGCCCTTACAAATGGACCTACACGCCTCGGGGAAGGCATGAGGTGAAAAGTAGTGTGCAGATTGTTTTAGTAATTATTACAGACCAACAGGAAATGTTCGAAAGATAAATTACTGATTGATGAAAGTAATGGGAACGAAGTCTTTCGCCTCCCAGTTGTGCAGTCCCCCTTCAATGGTTGGGAAGATCCAATCTTCAAGGTTAGCCTCTTCTTCTTCGTCTTCTACCGCATTGATTCCATGAGGAGAAATCTTGATGGGTGCCTTTTCAATTTTGGAGCGACGCATAGCCTTTTGCCCCGCAGCGGTAAACCCCAACCCAAACTTGTCTGTCTTGTGGGGAAAGTCAGGCAACTGTCCCCATGTTGAGCTCTTCCCCTCCTTCATTGCAGTCTTTGCGTCTTTCAGAGATGCCATTCTGGCCACCTGCTTGGGTACCTCAGCTACTGCCTTTGCCACTGCAACCTCGGGAGAAACTTCCTCGAAGTGTTGGAAGGGTGTTTCGATGAATTCGCCATCCACTTCCACATACCGAAAGGAATTGAGATGGCTGATCATGTACTCCTCCTCACCGTGTACAATTATGATTTTACCTTTAACAGGGTATTTCAGCTTCTGATGTAGAGAGGAAGTGACTGCCCCAACATTATGAATCCAAGGTCTTCCTAGCAAGCAAGAGTATGATGGGCGGATGTCCATCACATAGAAGGTTGAGTTGAACACCTCAGTGCCTACCTTGATGGGAATGTTGACCTCCCCATGCACCATTCTTTTAGATCCGTCAAAGGCCCTGACAATGATATTACTTGGTTTTAGCTCCAAGCCTTCATAATACAACCGGTCCAGAGCTTTCTTAGGCAGCACATTTAGAGAAGAACCAGTATCGACCAAGACATGGGAGAGAGTGGTTCCTCGGCATTCAACTGACACATGTAGTGCGTCATTGTGCTTTCTTCCCTTCGGAGTCAGGTCAGCATCAGAGAAACCCAGGCCGTTGTCGGCAGTAAGGCTGGCTACACAATCCTGGAATTGGTCGGCTGAGGTTTCCTGGGGCACATGGGTTGTCTTCAGAAATCTTATCAATGCTTTGGCATGAGCCTCCGAACAAAGCAGTAGGGCCAACATGGAGATCTTTGAGGTGGTTTGCCCCAGTTGCTCTACAACATCATAATCACTTTTCTTGATTATTCTCAGAATCTCCTCCATTCTTTCTTAGAGGTTTCAGGGATGACCAATGGCTGAGCCCTCGTCCTGACGAGCTCTTCTTGGATCCCTTTCCCCTTATCATTAGCAGCAGCAGAAGGGGCAACCACAGGAGTTATAATTTCTTCAATCATTGGCGTTCTTGTAGATAGTTTTACCGGTGCAGGGGTAACCTTGGGAACAGCTGAGGGTCCAAAGATTGCCTTTGGAGGGGCAATCTTTGGAGAGAAAATTCTTCCACTTCGGGTAATTTTGCTCGTACCGGCAATGTTTCCAATGTCGGCAGTTTCTTCGTCAGAGCTCTCTTCAGTTATCTCAATTTGCTTAACACCGTGGTAGTAGATTTCTCCACCATAATTCCACGGTATTGATTTGTCAGATTTGTATGGGACGGGCCCAGGCATGGTTATCTTCAACGGTACAGTCTTCGGAGCGGATGTAATCTTAACAGGCCTTTTGGGGACCTTGGAAAGATTGGCGGAAATGGTTATTATTGAAACTTCATTGATAGGAGTTGGAGTAATAGGAGTCTTTTCGAAAATAATTTTTGGGTTATCCATTAGGCGTTGGATGCCTATCTTCAGCAATGGACAGTCGATTGGTAGGGAGGAACAAAGGTAGCAATCTTCTTTACAACCTGGGAAAATCCCAGCCTTCAACAAATTCAACTTGATTGTCAGTAGTGGAGTTATCAGATCATCAACAGTAGAAACAAACAGATCTTCTTCAACAACATGGACATTGCGACCATGCTTTGGCATTGGAGCGGAGATTACATTCGGCTTCTCAGGGGCGTCGAACTCAACCTCTTTAGCATCTATCAAATCCTGAATTTTATTCTTAAGCGCCCAGCAATTGTTGGTGTCATGCCCGACGCTGTCAGAATGATAGCCACACTTTGCGTTGGGATGATAATGTGGGGAAGTGGTATTCATATTCTTTGGCGCCTCTCTAATATTGGTGAGATTTAGCTTCAACAAATGGGGAAGAACTTGTGCGGGCGTCATGTTGATGCGGGTGAACTGCCGTTGTGGCCGTTCTACCCGTTGCTGATTAGGTCTAGACTGATTGTTACGAGGTTGATCATTTGACGAATTTTGAATCATCACGACCCCTACAGTTGGTCGGCGCTTAGTTCTTCCCGATCCTTTCTGAGAGTATATAACAGCTGCTTCCTTCTTGGCCGAGAATGGTTTTTTAACAGCTGTGGATGCAGAGGCATCCCTTTGAATTTTCCCACTCTTAATACCAGCTTCCACCCTTTCGCCAGTCAGAATCAGTTCAATAAACCCTGCAGAAGAGCTCCCGATCAAATGGTTGAAGAAAGGGCCAGATAGGGTCCCCAAGAACATATCAACTAGCTCCCTATTTGAAAGCGGTGGTTGTACTCTTCCAGCCAAGTCACGCCATTTCTGGGCGTATTCTTTGAATCCTTCATTTGAGGCCATCCCCATACTTTGTAGCTGAGTACGGGTTGGCGCCAAGTCGGCGTTGTATTGATATTGGCGATAGAAGGCAGCTGCCAAGTCTTCCCAGTTATGCACTTCTGACCTCTCAAGCTGGTAAAACTAATCTAGTTGCGTACCAGACAGGCTATCCTGGAAGAAGTGTACCCAAAGATTTCTATCGGATGAATGAGGTTGAATTTTTCTGACATACGACCTTAGGTGCATCTTTGGGCAAGACAGACCGTCGTATTTTGCGAAAGTTGGCACCTTAAACTTTGGAGGGATCACAATCCCAGCAATCAATCCCAATTCTTCAAAATCTAACCCAGGAACTCTTTACAGCTCCATAGCTACCAGTCTATCCTCCAGGTTTTTGTATTTGTTGTTCGCTGGCGGGCATTGCTGCTCTGAATAATATTCATCTTCTTCAACCTCTTCCTCTTCAGCCTCGGACTCAGAAGGTAATGCAACCCCTTTTCCCTTACCGGTCCCCTCATCAGATGTGGAGGGGAATTTAAGAACTCTCCTAGCTTCATTCTCAAATCTTCTTCCCAGTGTAGCTACCCCAACTCTTTTCTTTTTCTTTTTTCCTTTTTCTTGCTCTTTATTCCCTAACAGTGCTTTAAGATCCTCCTGACCCTTTGCCAAGGTCATAAGGAGCTGTTGAAACTGCGAGTTTTGTGTCTGCAGATCTTTGACCGTCTGCTCAATATCCATCTTACTGAAATAAACAGCAGAAAGATAAGGAAACCTGGTGTGAAGACCTGTTTATGCATATGATGAATGATATGTTTATTCATGTAATGCATTCAAGGATTTAGAAATTCAAAATTGTTGCAGACAAAAAGAACACACGTCATATTAATAAGAAGAAATTTTGTCAGTACATAAATGCCCCATGGGCCAAATATTACAAAAACTTCTTAAGGTAAAAAGACGTTGCGCATCCTCTTTGGTGCGATGTAAGTGTTGAGGGTCTCCTCCTTGTGAAGTCGGCGGGTAAGCTCCAAAACCTTCTTCTCACTGGCGTAGAAGTTGGCTTCAAAAGTATCCATTTCTTCCTTGAGTTGGATCCAACTCTTCTGCATTTCCTCCCATGATGTTGGCATGTCAGGATGTAGGATGGTGTATGGAACCTCTCCTTCCTTAACAGGCTCTTTGATCAAAGGGAGAATGTGAGGGTAAGGCATCATAAGACTCTGGGCGCGGGTTCGTACCCACTTGAGGTAAGGCTCAAGAGGGATGGAGTTCTTGTGCCCCAGTGTCTTGCTATCTACCTTGTTAGGCACCCTCCAAGCTCTGATGAATCTTTGGCGAAGTCCTTGCGCATCGTTGTCGAAGTCAAAAACTAGGTCAAGAATCAGCATGTCATGAGGGCCATCCCTCCGAGCATATTCAAATTGTCTCAAAGCTAGACAGGGGTTGTAGGTAATGCCTCCTCTAATGCCAAGTAATGGGACATTAGGGAACTTACCACAGCGATCGATGATGATGACATTTTCTCTGGACCGAGAACACCAATGTACATCAGAATGTGTGAGGGTCATCAATCGTTGTGACCACCTTGAACCTTTCTCATTCTTCAAAACAGATTGTGGGAGGTGAGAAATAAACCACCTTGCAAGGAGAGGAGTACAGCACATGAGAACACCTCTCTTCCTCATTGTTCGTGTGTAAAATGAGTGGAGAATGTCCCCAAGCAACGTAGGTATGGGATTCCTGGATATGAAGATCTTGACGGCATTCACATCTATAAGTTGGTCAGGATTTGGGAACAAGACCAACCCATAAATAACGAGTGCCACAATCTCTTCAAAGGCTTGCAGATCCAAAGAATTCCAACACTCTTGTGCCTTCTCAAACAAGAATTTTGCCAAGAAGCCTTTGACACCACTTTTGGTTTCCCAATGCCCCTTGATGTCAGATGGTTGCAAGTGTAGTGCTTGAGCAACATCTTCAGGCTTTGGTTCTTTTTCCGTACCGTTGTAGGGTAGTTGATTAAGAATAGGAATTCTCAGGAGTTGAGAAAATTCCTCCAAAGTAGGCACCAATTGGTAGTCGAGGAATGTGAAACAGTGGTGAAGGGGGTCAAAGAATTGGAACAACACTTTCACCATGTCTTCTTCAATGCTGGTGTTGACTGGGTTGAGAAGTCTACCATGTCTTTCACTGAAGAGAGAACTTTCTGGAATTCTGGATGTAAGCTCCTTGAGTTGAGGAGGGATTCTCACAAGGTTGACTTGAATAGTTTTCCTGCGAAGAATTTCCATGACCTACAAAACAGGAACAAAGATGAAGATCCAAACCCTTGAAATGGTTAGTGGATGCATATGATGCTTTATGATGTTCATGATGTATGCACAAACACATGTACAAGCAAGTCACGCAAAACCCTAGTTTCAGGCTTGCATGGGGTTTCATAGGTAAGTACCCTCTTGAGTTTAGTTGGCTTAAAACCTGTCCTAAATAGTAACCGGGTTCTAAGGAGCTCAATATCATTGGATTGTTTTATATGTTCATTGTTTTGGTTTAGCCACTTAACTAGCGACCAAAATATTCTAAGAAAACAACCCTCAATGAGTGTAGTATCGAGTATCTACCAACTTCGGACTGCACGAAAGCCGGTCATCTCACTACCCCTAATAAAAGGCCAAGATGGTCAAGTAAGGTTCTAGGTCATTAGTGCTTGGTGACATCACTCAGCGGCCCTGTACTCTCCTTGATTGAACTCAAGGGTTACCGGTACTCACAAATATGTCGCACTAATATAGCTATTGCTTCGACCGTGTCAGTATACCCCGCACAGTTTCCATAATGTATTGCTATCTATGAATGTTTCCCAAATCCGGGTGGAGGATTTCAAGCCCAAACAAGAGAACCAAAATGTAAAGCAATCAAAGCAAACAATTAGTCATGCAAAAGGGTGATCTAAGCCCTAAGGTTATTCCACTTAAAAAGTTTTCCCCAGCAGAGTCGCCAGTTCTGTGATACGGTGGGAGAACTGACTTGAGGTTTTGCGTTTGTGTTCGCAAATGTTTCGGTTTAGCAAGAGTCGCCACCGACTTTTTATTTTATCCTAAGGAAAGGTTAAAAAGCACAGGAAAAATCTTTGAGATGTTTTCTTGGGTTCGGGGAGTAGATTATAGAAAGGGAAGGTATTAGCACCCTTTCTATCCATGGTTATCCATGGGCTCTTAGTTACTTGCTTAGATCACTTGCCTTTGCTTTTCAATTGTTTGAAATGGTGCTTTGTGTGTGGTTTTTGAATTTTTTTTGAAAAAGATGCCTTGTCTAGGCAACCATTGTAACAATTCTTTACTCAAATGTTTTACAAAGGTGTTTGTCTTTTTGAAATGATGTTTCAATGTTTTTTGAAAGTTTGTTTTGAAGTTGTGTTGTGATGTGTGTTTTGAAAAATGGCAAGGATTGTTTTGCAAGTTTGGTCAAGTAACCAAGAGCTATCTACCCTAAATTTCTCAAAGATCTTTCTTATGTTTTAACCCTTTTGACAGTGTTGTTTCACCATTGTATTTGGTGAACAATCTCGTGTTAGGATGTTAACGGGATGGGCGCGGGTCATTGTTTAGACCATGAATGCAATAGTGTCAAGTATTTTGGCAATTTTCTTGAGGGACTATGATCATTTTGTTTAGGCAACTCCGATAGCGTCATCGAGGGACTATGATCATTTTGTTTGTTTTTGTTTTGCCAAAGTACTTGACATGCAAACATGGCCCATTTTTGAAGGCAACAAGTGGAGTAACCCTAGGGGTGCAAGTGTGCATTGTGTTGGTTTTTTCATGCATATTTATCTTGGATTAAGTCAAGCTATTTGTTGATTTGATTTTGGCATACAAACCCTAATTCTCTAATCATGGCATAATTGAAAGCTTTTAAATGCGAGAATTTAAATGGTAAGCTATTACAACAAGATATAGGAAGGGGGTACAAGTTTGCATTGGGGATATTTGACAAGGAAATAAAATCTAAGTTATTACAACCATATCGAAAGTATAGGATACAAATATTTAATTGTACAATATTTAAGTGAATACAATAAATATACAAAATGTATTATGCACAAAAATGATTTTTGTTATGTATGTAAAAAGGTTTTCATGTTTGAAGTATAAACAAAATAAGAAAAAGTAATTTTTTGATTATTTTTATGGTTTAGGGCAAAACCCTAATTTTCAAGTAAATAGTATTTATTTATTAATTATGTACAATATTTGTTAATTATATACAAAAAATAAAAAGTATATTGTAAAAAAAAAGTATTTTTAGTGTCATATATTAAAAAATAAAAATGTATTATTTTCATATTTTTATCCTAAGTATTCTAATAAATATAATATACAAGTATTTATATATATATTTACTAAACCTATTAAATATAAAAAGATAAAATTAATTATTTATGTATATGAAAAAAATGTATATTTAAGAAAGTATTTTCAAGGTGTAAATAAAAATAATAACTGAAAATAAATATAATTTATATATTATTTTTTAGGGTTTTAATAAAGAAAAGATTTGTATTATATATATATATATACTAATAAAATGAAACAAATGCCAAATAAATATGAAAAAAATGTGGAAAAATATTTTTGGTGTTTTTTATGCTTGAGCAAAAAAAATAAAATCAGAATCAAAAAGAAAAATGCAAAAATGACAAATATTTCACATAATGGGCCAGGGGGTGCAAATGGGAAAAAGGGGTGCAAAAAGCCAGACTGACTCAGGCCCAGCCCAAGCTAGTCATCTTCAACCTTCAGCTTTGTCCAAACGCGCGCTTCCTTATTCAAAATACAAACTCCTGATTCTTTGATTTTTAGCCAAAACTCATAACACAAACAATGTAGAGCATCAAACCACGATTCCAAATATGTAAAAAACTTGTCCTAACTCTAAGAAACCAGGGAGAATTTCTTCACCCCCAATTTCTGACCTAGTTTTTTTTCAATGTTCATGGCTAAAATTCTCACAGCATGCTTAATATAAATGAAAAGTGACCATATGTATGACTTCAGGGCTATGAGTAGGACATGTTTCATTCATAAACCTAAGCCTAACTCTTCCTAGATTGAGAGATAGAAGTTCATAGATTACCTGTTTCAGCTTGAATCGTGTACAGCAATGTAGCCAACTTCAATGGAGTTTGAGCTTCTGTATAGCTTGCCTGAAGTCCAAGGAAGCTTCTCCAACACCTAGATTTCTTTGAATCACTCTGTATCGTGCTATGGAAGATGTTCACAAAGTTTGTTCTGGCTTATGCTTGCAGGAAGTGAAAGTTGGATTAGTTTTGCAATGTTTCTTCTTTTTGAAGTAAGAAGGTTCAAGTTGCAATGCAGGCCTGTGTACCCTCTCTATCTATGCTGCATCATTTGCTCTTGATAAATGGGATTTGTGTACAAAGCTTTGCCTCAAATATCTGGCATGTACCTCAAGGATTTGGAACTTGACATAAAGTGATACTTTATCAAAATGGCAATTTTGCTTTTTCTATTTAAGGGTTAGTTTAACATGTATTGTCCAAATGAATGAAATAACACCTTAACACAATGGTTAGGCATTAAATTAAGGAGTGTAAACTTGGTCTTGATGCCTGCAAGCTAGCAATACACAAACTGATTTGAAAATACAAGTGTTATGAACAAGCCTTGGCCATGAACAAAAGTGAGTTTTGGCCAACTTTGCAAATTCGATTCTCTCTAACCACAAGGGTGTTTGAGAAGTTCTTGGACAATTTGGAAAGCTTGGAATATGTACTATAATACATATTTGTAATGCAAATTGAAACTCCAAGTGGAACCATGTGAAAAATGGCCAAGAAGTTGGACAAAATCCTGCCTAGAATAGGGCAAAATTTCTCTAAGTTAAAAATGTTTTGTACCCTTATTCCAAAAATCATAACTTGAGATACAAGCTTCCTTTGAGAAAACTTTGTGAATCAAAGTTGTAGATTTTGAAATGGACTACAACTTTCATGTTTCAAGTTTTGTTTGAATCCAATTTCATCATGGTGAAAAAATGGGACAAAGTTAGGAAAAAATAAGGAAATTTCATAACTTAGAAAATTTCTAAGTTATGAAAATTTTCATTTTAAAACCCTAATTTGCAATTTTGGGTTTCTTGATGAACAAGTTTCATAATTTTACATGTCTTGATGAAAAATGAATCTTGGCACTTGATTTTGACCAAAAAGTCAATGTTTGACTTTTCAGTGTACAGTCAAATTTTGATCAGTTGACTGAAAAATTCATTTGTCAATCCTATGCATTTGAGATCTTTTGAACTTTTTGAATGGGTCAAGACAATTCCATTGAGTCCTTGAGTCCATATATGAGCTTGGTTTGCCATTGGTTAGGTCAAACAGTCAAAAATTGCCTTTGTGCAGTCAAAACCCTAAAAATGACCATTTTGCCCTTTTGGTGATTTGATCAAATTTCTTGTGGAGTTGTGATCCAAACTTGACCAAATGGTTCATATGAGTTCATAATGTTGATGTGGGTCAAATTTCATGAGGTTTGAGTGCCAATTGGCCATAGTTGACTTTTTCCCCAATACAGCTGATTTCTAGGTCAACTGTCCAATTGACTGGGCAAAAATTGGAATCAAGGCTTGAAACTTGGTATGGATAAACTTGTAAGTCCAACATGAAGCATGAAAGTCACTTTGGGAATTTTAGGTCAAAACATCCTTGTGCAAACTCAAACCCTAATTTGGGTCAACAGTGCAAGGAGGGGTCTTGAGCAGAGCAAACCCTAACTTGGTCTTGAGTTCCAAGAGTCTTGTGATGAGAAAATGTTGATTGAAAAGGGAGGGCAAATTTTGGGGTACAACAATATGGATGTTGAGAATTAATGTTGAATGAGAATAAAATTGTTGGCCATTGTTTTCTATGTGTTATTGTGATGTGTTGAATTGATGAATGCTACGAAAGTGATTAATATGTGAATGATGACATGAAATATGTATGTTTATGCAATGGTGAGATAATTTAATTGTGATGAATTATGTGATATATGCTTGTATAATTAAGATTGAGAGATGGTCTTAATTGCATATAATTATTTATATTTCACATGCATCATTTGTTGTCAAGAGTGTTGTACCCCAATTTTTTCCCTTAAGATCCCTTCATCATACCATATTGTTTCAATCACCACAAAATCACATTAGGGATTTTGGTTCCTCTCCCTATCTTTAACCTAGCTCTTTGAGGAGTCACCAAGCACCTTGACTTGTTTTCTTTGGTGATCATGGATATTTTGCTTTGATTTTCTCTCTAAATTAAAAAATACAATATTGGTTTGTCTTACTTGTTAATAATGTAGGTGAAGGCAATGAGGTTTAGAAAGTTGCATCATGGGTTCATGAGTTTATTTCCATGCCCTAGTCAAAAGCTTGAGAGATCTAAACCTCACCATTGAAGTTGTTTTAAAGTTGGTATGGAAGTAGTTCTGGTGGCCATGAGTCCTCATCATCATCCTCAACAAATCCTATTCACAAAGGAAGAATATTGGCACAAAAAGTTTGTTCAAACTTGATAAAGTTCCACCAAGCATTCTCTTGATCTAGAAGCTAGGGTTTTGGACTTCAGAGGGGCATATCTCGCTCACCTTTTGGTATTTTTGAGTGATTCCAAAAACATTATTCTCTTTAAAGATTTGCCAACAAATCACTTCAAAAGTTTCAAGAATGTTTCATGTGGAAGAAACTTGGTGAAGAGGAAAGATTACAAATCATCCAGATGAACCCCCAATTTTTCATATGTGATTTCAAATGATCATAACTTGGTCAATTTTTATCACCTTGAGCCCATTCGTTTTTCATGATTATCCTAAGGATGTATACTTCATGCCTTCTTTTATGTGCAAAGTGAAAAAATGGATGGAAGTTGCCTTAAGAATGCAAAAGATTATAGGTCATTTCATGATTTTTAGCCAACTTCAACAAGTCATAACTTACACAATTTTTGGAGATTTTGAGTGGTTCAAATTGTAAAATGTCATTCAAGAGGTCTACTTCATTCCATCTTTTTTGGTCAAGAACAAATTTTAAGTGGAAGGTCGTGTTTGGATGCAAGAGATTATAGGTCATTTTTAAAGAAGAGTTTGAAATTTTTCTAAGTATGGAAAGTCAACTCTTTTTCTTCAACTTTGACTCCATGTAACTTTCAACTCAAGCATCCATTTGATTCCATTCTTTTTCCATTTCAAAGCTTGTAACCTCATCTTTACAAAGCATCAAGAATTATGCCCTAAGGCCCCTTGAGGTGGAAATGCCATAGATTTGAATTTGGTAGTTTGAAACTGAATTTTGCACAAAGTCAGAATTTTGAAATCTATAATGTGACTTCTAAACACAAGATTTGTGCGTGTTTTTGATTTAAACTTAATTAGCAAACTTTCCAGAAGTGATTATCACCTCAAAACGCAAGGTTTGGCTGAGTTTTGATGGAAATGAAGTCACACTTCCCTCGTGCTCGACCCTTACTCAATTTCCCTCCAAACTTCCTTGTTTCTTCAATTTTTCATTCCCATTCACTTCCCTATAAATAGAGGGTCATCCCCCATTCAATTTCCCAAGCTTAGAGATCCAAGAACACCCTGCCAAAACTTCACACGAACCCACTTTTGTTGAATTCGGTTTTTGAAATTTAAGCTTCCTTTTCCAAAATTCTCTGTATATTCATCATCCTTGAACTTCATACAAACTCTCCAGCATTTAAACCAATAAAAACGACCCATAATCCAAGCTACAGAAGTCCAGTTTCAGAGCTTCTTACTTGAACTTCGAAAAGGTAGAATTCTCCACCAATTGGATCCAAATCAAGCACTAATCTGTTCTACTCCTTTGTCTGATTCTAATGATGCTTACAATTTTTAAATCCATTGAGAATTGAGAGAGAAATCTCAAATTGAAGGTGCTCGCTATTTTTCTGTGTTTTGATTCATATCTCTCTCCATACTTTACATAAATTTGGCGCGATGGTTGTGTTAGAATCGTCTTGAAGAGACGAGTTCAATGATGCTAGCCTGGGATCCTAATTTTTCCATTAGAAGGACCTCACAAAATCCCCATTGTAGGGTGGCTGAAGGTTGAAGATGATGACATGTCTCGTCTCAGTCAATGATAGCGTGCCAAGCGTTTTAATTTCATTGGTTGCCCTTTTTCTGATTACATGTGTGTTTCACTAAGGTCCATATCAAGCACATCGCGTCTGGTCCATTAGATTAGCTTACTAACGCGTTTTGACTTTGATCTGATGGTCCACATCTTTTTGGTTTTATTTTATTTTCTGATTTTATATTTTATTTGATTAAATTTTCAAAAATTCATAACTCTTTTATTTTTTATCCAAAAATTATGAAAAATTCACAAAAAATACTTTGAATTATTTCTGATCTCATGAATAATTTTTTATATTTTTATTTTAACATTTGGTATTTTTTTATATTTTTTATATTATTTGCTTTCTTTTAATTACTTAAAAAATACTTTCTAACATTTTTTAAATCTGAAAAAAATTCATAAATATTATTTTGCATATTTTTGACTTTCTAGAAATTTTATGGAATTTTATGTTGTGGTTTAATATTTTTGATCTATTTTATGTTTGTTTTAGCAATTTTAAATGGTTAAAAAATAGTTTCTGACTTTTAAAAATTACTAAAAATTTTATAAAAATATTTGGACCCATTTCTGATTTTTCTATGGTCTTATTTTTCATTTCTTGATTAATTTAAATATAATTGATATTTTCGTCATTATTTTCTAGTTTATTATAACATTTTCCATCCTTTAATATATATATTAAATATTATATCATTTTGTGAATATTTTCTGGCTGTCTTGGGTTGATTTTTTGATTATGGCTTTATTAACATCATTGGATCCATGGTGTTGAGTTTAACTCCACAAAAATGGATGAATGATTTTAATAATAGTTTGATTAAATATTAATTCAAATGTGGTTTTCTTTTTTACCCTAATTCCTCTTCATCTCATTCCCTTCTCCTTGCACTAAATGTTGTTGGAGCATGATCTCTATATCATGTCTCAAAATAAATGGTGCATAGATTGCTATTGACCGACCTCAAAATAGGTGCGACTTCTATATAAGTCCACTTACGATTGCTTAACATAGCGCTAAATTTTGTCCTGATTCGAATAAATGATCATTCGTGGCCCAAACTTATGATTGCAAGCCCAAGTATGTTAATTTGATCTCTTTGATCCAATAACCTTGAGATTCATTGTGTGGAGGATTTGGTTCTACCAATCCTCTAATGGATCTACAACACCTTTGGTCAACGCGGATCACTTAAACATCGTTGATCATTAAATGGTACTTGTGAGAATTCCAAATGGATGATATACTTGACAAAAAGCAAACACAACTTGTTGTGTGGAGGCTTTGGTTCTACCAATCCTCTAATGAGTTCCAAATGTAAATTTCAAGATGGTCATCCAACTAACCACTAATTATTGACTTGTTTTATTTTATGCTTTTATTCTTTTATGCTTTATGCACTATTTACTTTTAACATTTATATTTCATGCCATTTTCATCTTTGCTCATTTGAGCATTTATTTTCTTGTCATTTTTACTTTTCTCACTTGAGCTTTTCTTTTTCTTTTTTCTAAGATACTTAATAACCAACTTAAACCCTAAAAAACTCTTAATGGTACTTGGACTATTTGGTTACTATCCTTGGCATTATGGAGCATGGAACTTTTTCTTGGACTTAGGATTAGAAACCTTGGCCTATCTTGGAGACCTTGTAATCTTATCTGATTATTTTGTCTGGAGCTCTTGAGGTTTACCTCAAGACATTGGGTTGCTTATTTGTTTTTGCGTGCAGGTTTTGTGATTACATCCTTTGTCTGTAATCTGGAATTCACCCGTATACAGTCGTTACTCTGCCCAATTTTTGTGAAGACTTAATACACATGAAAAGGTCTAGTATCTTTGCTTGCTTGGTTTCAATCCAAAGAATGAGAGTTCTATCTTGGCTCATAATGTCAAGTTTTGGCTTCTTGTTTGTTAGATGGTCTTTATCCTTAGCTTTTACCTTATACTTTAGGATAGTCTCTTCTTCTCCTCCCATTTTCTTTAATTTCAAAAATCTTCTCCCTCTTTTTTTTAAACCCTTATTGTTTCTAAACTTGAACCACTTTTATAATAAACTTGGACTTATGTCCATGCATTTTCAAAAATAATTTTCATAAATAAACTTCAATCAATTTAATAATACTTTGACATTTTTTGTGAGAAGACTAAAAGTCAATCAATCTCATTTCAAATCATTTTGCCACTTTGGCTTTTACCTTTAAACTTTTCTTAAAAGATTAGGCTCTTGTCAATCCTTATAGTGATGCAAACAACTATACTTCTATAATATGTAGTGAAGTGAGATATTTTCCACTTGGGTGTTGAGTGAGGCATTATTGATTTTAAAATCCAAGTCATATCCTCCACTTTGAGATGATGCAAATTCTCCTTTCTCATGATTGTGAGTAGTAAGTATGTTTTTCCACACGGACAATGACGATGACGTCTTATCTCATAAATTAACCAACACACTTGTGTTTCAAATTTTTAAAAGAGGAACTACGTGTACCCTGATCCCCTATTGCACGAAAGGTGGTACGTAGGCACTAAAGGTTCGCAACCGCGGCGGGTGCAAAAATCATAAAAAAAATACTTCTTTTCTTACCTCCACCATCTATTTCTATACAACACATTTTCATAGCCAGAATATACAGATTTTACAAAGAGGTTCCTGCGGAGTACCATAGATGTTTAGGATGCTAATACCTTCCCTTTGCATAACCAACCCCCTTACCTTGAATCTTTTCCCCTTTTTTGGGTTATTCGCTCTTTTCCCATTCCTTTGGAAACAATAAAGCGCGGTGGCGATTCTTATTTTGATTTGTATAAAGACTAGTCAATCCAATGGCTTAGTCTTGAACATTTCTACCGCTACAAAGAGGCAATGTTTGCTAGTTTCGTGGAAGCTAATGACTTGTCTGAAACCTAGAGGATTGGTTTGAAGCTTAGAGAACATGTTTTTTGGTGGTTATCGGTCTTGTATATGGACTCAGTTTAAACATAAAAATAGTATAATGATGACAATTGGTACCACATTTATATTGTATTAAGTTGCATTCGAGTCACATATGTCGATCTGAAATGTATAATTTGTGTGCATTATGTAATATTGATGTGAATGTTACATTGGTGGTATTTGTGATTGATTATCTTTGAATCATGAATTGTTGAACAATGTTGTATACGTGAACATGATAATTGTGTTAGAAAATTTTAAATACATGAATGTATGAAGTGTGATGAATTTAATTATTGTATGTATGTTATGCATTACTTATTACTATACATTTATATAATGATATGAATTCTCACCCTTCTATTGAAATGATGTTTTATACGACATCACTCGGGTACCAAAGAGTAGTGTTTCTTTCTCGCAAGGGTTAGTCGGAGGATCTAGTTCTTTGTTTATTCGTATTTAGGTAGTAAGTCATGCTCTGATCATGTAACACGGGGAAACGTTTGAACTCGTATTGTTTTAAGAGATGTTTTGTTATACTCTCATTTATATTATTGTGTATTGAAATTATGTGATGATTGGCCTTTAGTGCCTAATGTGTTAATACATGATTTCCATTATAATATTTAATTATTAATATCGTTTTGAAAAGAGAATTATTCCGTTGTGATATGCGTATGTGTTAGTGTATGGAATATGATTTTAAATGCATGTATAAGCAGGATGTCATACCCCAAATTTGCCCGCTCTTTATTTCTACCGTCAAAAAATATTTTCAACATTGGTATTATAATATTATTTGATTTTTATAAATTGTCGCTTCCAAACCTATTTAAAAATATAATGATTTATTTCAGATCATTTGTATTTTTGAATAAACAAATACTTGCTCGTCTTCATGTAATTTCAATTGGCTTTTTATTTTGAATAAGTAATATAGCACAATTGGTAAAAAAAATGAAGCTTGCAAGGATGAGGTTTTTGGCCTGACTTACTTTTCAAGTCTTTTAACCTAATTCTAACTCTATAAACATGACTCTTGTTGTCCTAGTTTTTTCATCAACAAATCAACAATTTCTCACAACAACCATCCACAATCCAGAAATCCACAATTTCAATCATCAGAAATTCAAACTTTTGTTTTATTTTATTACAGGGTTTCTAAACAGAAATCCTGAAACCTGTTGTTGTCTATATCAAACAATAACCAACAAACGGCCGATGATTTCATATGAACCCCCACTTTTTATTTTCAATTTTATTTTTCAACTTATTTTTTATTTTAACCAAATGATGATTCAAATGGATCTTTTATTAAATCAACAATATACCCACATTCTCACGTCAAAAACCTTGTTTTTTCTAATCTTGTTTTCAACTAGTGCATAGATCTGCTATACCTGATACTTTTACTTTATTAGTCTTATTCTAACATTAACCTTAATATGATACATGTGGGTATGATCTATGCACTCTTGCTAATAGATAGATGTCGAAATTAGTTTTATTGTCTCATCTTCACCACAACTAGTTCACGATATTTTTTCTGAGAAATACAATCAATAATCATCACAATTTCTACCATAAATATAAACATATTTTCCAAAACAATACTATGATCTTCATACTCAATTATTTTCCAAACCAGTGCAATTTTTTTCAGACCATTGACAATTTTAACAAACATAAACCTTACCAAACAAATTCAACAATAACAAATTTTTCATTCATAAACTTCTAAACATCATCTTCTACGGTCAGGTATGTTTGAACATTGATTCTCACTCCACAAACCTTGTTCATAACATTACTTTTATTAAAACTGTAAAAATTCATATAACAAAATGTTAATAGTTCAAAGAAAGTCAACAAAGAATTCCATTATTAGAAGTGGGAGTTTAAACAGGTTGTCAACAACAAATTAAGTTCTTTTGATTTGTTTTTTTTTGATGATTTTTGTTTTGTTTAACAGATTAAGAAAACAAAGAATTAGAAGGAGAACCGAGGCCAGCTTGCACAGGACCTGGTCACGCAACCAGTCGACGACACCTCCGCACAGCCGTGAACCACCCTCCATATCGTACGCCGCGACCATCACCGTCGCCATCAAGATCGCAACTCCGACATCCACCCAAATCGCGACCGTGCGCCACTGTGAAGCTCCATCCGCGTCATTCTCACTACCGCATATGTCTCAGCCAAATTCATTCACCGACGCAAAGCCCTCCTTTACACAGAAGCATCAATGGCTATCCGATATCGCAGATGTCAACCTATCACCAGAACCAATTGCCTCAATCCCATAATGGATCTGCAAGCTCCTTGCACTTCAGGCCCGCCGTGAAACGCCATCGTCATAGGCCTCCAGTCAACACCATTATGTCATCACGAATTCCAATATATAACCTCACTAATTTTTCTAAACCTGTAAGAGAATCTTACATTAACTCATAGAAGAAAATGGGAAATAAAGGTTCCTGTTCATATTCTGAATTCACGGTGCATTGCTATTTTTTATTTTTTTTTCATATGGATTTGTAATTTGTTTGATGTGTGAAGAAGAAAATGATGGGTTGTTGTTTTGAGAACGGAAAGAGAAGGCTAAAGAGAAAATGTTCACGAGAAGAGATATGGATTATTCTATACTTACACGGGTTATTTTTTATGTATTAATTACAAGTTTAGGATTTTGGGCTTTATGGGCCCTCATTTTGCCGCTACACCCTTCTCGTTTAAACTCACACCCCCGCCAGTCTAATGGGCCAAGTCCAACATCTGGACTTGGACCCTTACTCCCTGCACACCCCCAGTTTTTGCTTCTTAGTTCAAAATTGTACCCCCTGGCGTTTGGGTCTGAATTCAACATCTTAGTTCAGGGCCCTACTACCTGTACCCCTGTTTTTCTAGTCCAACATAACTTACACGCCCCTACATTTCTTTAATTTAATTTCTTTTTATTATTTTATTATAATTATTTTATATGTTTTAATATATATAAATTTTAATATTATTTACTATTATTATTATAAACTCAAATATTTATTTTCTAAACTCATCCAAATATTTATTTATTTATTGCATTAAAATTATTTTTTAATCATGCATTAATAAGATGTTTCTATAATTAATACATTAAAAAAATATCTAACCAACACTAAACTCTTTTTCATAATAAATTAAATCTAAATCAATTTTCAAAAAGGATTACGAAAATATTTTAATCGACTGCGCACTTCATCTAAAAACTCCGTTATTCACACACCCAGACTAAGTACAAGGGGAATTCAAACATCTTCATAATCCATAAATAACACCAACCAACTGTGAACTACGAATCGGGACTCTGATTCCTCCTAAGAGGATACGTATGCATGCGAATAAAATCGTGTCGAGTTACCCTAATAAAAATTAAAACACTATTTCTCAAAGATCGCGTTTCTAAACCCCAATATCTTCGTGAACAAGGTAGATGAGGGGTGCATAACACCTTCCCTTCGTATAAGAACGAGTCCAACAACTTAAAATCTCTGACCAAATTAGGGTTATCCTTTATATTCCCTTCTTAAATATAAAAATTAAGGGTGGCGACTCTAAATTTTAAAACCGGTTACAACAACTGGCGACTCTGCTAGGGACTCAACCCTAGGGTTTCAAAGCCTTTTCTTTTGGTTTTAGGGTTTTTAGGTTTTTTGTTTGTTTTTATACATGCTTATTTAATTATTTATTCATTTTTGCTTATTATATTATTCATTATATTTATTCATCTATGGTGGGATTTTATTATTTAAAAATATATTTTTCAAAAACCCTTAGAAAGAAGATTCGTCTATTAGCCAAAGGGATACATCAGCCCAATGAGTTTATGTGACGACTTCGCCTAGACTCGGTGGAATTCTGAAAAAGGAATACGTCTCAAGAGATATCCTTTTTGGGGGGTAGGACTTTGGAATGAAACCTATGACTCTTTGTATAACCCTTAAACCAAAATCTCAGGGTGAGACTTTTCATGGCCTAGAGACAAAAGTTTCGGTCTACAAAGAGGCTCCACTTAAGGGAGGCCCTTGTGCCTTTTCCTCTAGTGTAGTCCATGATACCCTTAAGGAAGCCACCTTGTGGGGAATGGTAGAAAAACTTAGAACCTTTATAGGAGCTCTCCTATAGGTTATTCTATCAACATCATATCCTCTTAACCTGTAAGGGTATCCTCACCTCTATAACTATCCCATAACCGGTATATGGTATCCACATACCCTAAACCCGTATAAGGTATTTACTACCCTAGGCCCATGAGGATTTCTGTTTATCAATTACAATCTTTATGTCCATAGGGATTCCAATAAACATGTTATAATCCTTGGGCCCGTAAGGACTTCCATGTGTCTGTTACAATCCCTAGCCTGTAGGGATTCCTTTCTGTGTGTCATGATCCTTAGCTTGTAGGGATCCCTTTTTTCCCGTCATTATTCTTAGAACGTCTTCACTGATGCACTCCATGTGGCCTATATCAGGCCATAGGATTTGGTGACTGTTTACCGGTCACCGTGTGCTCTCTTCCATGCCATTCCCTCAAGTCCAACCTTCATCTCAACCGCCCATTGGTCTACCATAATTCCTAGCCTGTAGGAATTCTTGTCCCTCTGTTATAATCCCTAGCTTGTAGGGATTTCTCTTCGCCTTTCATGGTTCTTAATCCTTAAGGAGTTCCTGTCTGTCTCAATCCCTGAGTCAGTGTAGGATACCCTCATTTCCATGTCTATCATTATCTTTGTCCTTAAGGAGTTCTTGCATGTCTCAATCTCTGATTCAGTATAGGATATCATCATTTCCATGTCTATCAAAAAACCCATATATAGGATACCTTTATGTTTACCTTCATACTACATCCACGTCGCATTGCATCTCCATGAAATTTTTAGCATACCCTTAAAAACAAAAATATTTTTGCATACCTATGTGTGATACGGTGGCCAGAACCGGGACTGTTTTAGGAATTGCTGGTTTGCGTTTTGCGTTTGTGTTTGCAAAATGTCCCAGTAAGCAAGAGTCGCCACCGACTTTTATTTTATCCAACAAGGAAAGGAAAAAAAGCACAGAAAAATTCCCTTTTTCGAGATTTTGAGTACGGGGGGTAGATTATAGAAATGGAAGGTATTAGCACCCTTTCTATCGGTAGTTATCTACGGACTCTTAGGTACTTGCTCATCTTTTCAAAATTTGCTCGTGTGTGTTTAATTTGAAAAAGTTTTTGACTTCGATTTAACCCTTGCTTCTGTCTTCAAGAGTGTTACGAAGTGTTTTTGAAATCTTTGTTCGAAAAGAGTGTAAGTGTGAAAAAGTTTGTTTGGATTGAGCAAGTACTTAAGAACTAATCTACCTACTCGAAGAAAAGAATTGTTCTATGTTTATTTCCTTTAGACAGTGCTATCCCACTATTAGTGAGTAGGTAGCACCGTTGTTGGAGTTTTGAGGGTCAATTCAAAAGGGACGTACGATCACTAAAGCAATGTTAGGACGTCTTAGTAGTAACCCTAATGTCTTAGATCAATTATTCGAGGCAACAATTCCGAGGCAACTTTTCCGAACGGGACTTTGATCTTTGTTTAGACAAGAGAGTGACCACTAAAGCATCCTATACTTAATGATCGTTTACCGAAGGCAACCGAAGTGAGGGTATACCCTAGGAGTGCGCATGTGCGAGTGATTCCATTTCAAGTTTATTATCTTTGCACATTTAGGGTTAGCTAACCGTTTTAAAGTTAATCATACATTCTTGTCATGCAACCCTAATTATTCATACATCTAACAGTTGATATTTTACTGAATTTAAAGTGAGGAAATTAAGCTACGCTATTACAAGGCTTCGGGTATTTACATAGCCAAAAACTAACCCGTAAAAAAAACGATAAATGAAGGTAAAAGATCCTAACTAATCTATTACAACTTGTGAGAAATTTCATTAATATGGCAAAAATAAAATAATAAAGCGCGCGCGAGGAAATTAAGAACGATAAGAAATTAGGGTTTTGACCCCTCCTAACCTAATTAAAAGAAAAAAAAATTTGTTGTTTTTAAAATGTTTTTAAGAAAAAGAACAAGTTTTTTAAATTAAATACAAAATTAATTAGCTAATTAAATTAATTTTTGTATAAAAAATAAATCCTAAACCTAATTGTGTGAAAATTTGATTTTATGAATTTTTTATTGGTTAAAAAAAGAAATTATTTTAGTATTGAGAAAGGATAATAAAAAGAGTAAAGGAAATGACCCAAGGGCCCACTGCCAGCGGTTCCGATCAGAGGATGATGATCTAGAGGATAAAGGTCCAGAAGATGATGGTCCAGAGGATGGTGGTACTGGGCCTACTCCTGGCTAGTGGATCCAGCGGATTATGGCTATCAGAGGATGAGGTGCGCTGGATCTGGCTGAGACTGATGGATCCAGAGGATAATGCCCAGGGGACGTTTGATCTGGTCCTGTTTGATGAAATCAGAAGATAATCCCCAGCAGATGTAAGTGTTGGATCTGGTGAAAACAAAGGGGGAAAATGCCAGAGGGTCATGCCTGGGATCAAACCCATAATCATGAACTTCTGACTTCCTTCTTCTGACCAACTGCGCTGGGTGTTAGCTTAACAATACAACAGAACAAACAAACAAATCAGAACTATAGGTTTCTGGCTGGAACAAACGCGCCAGAATTTAAACCGGCCAGTAAAGTTGTGACACGCTATCGTCTTCTTCCCTGGATTCATCGTTTAAAACTCATAACCTTTACCTACATATATGGAACTGTAGCTGTAACCCTGTGCATCTCAGAAATTACATACAAGCAATATAAACAAAACTTAAGACCATGGATCAACTGGGTTTGATCCACTGATCACAATGGTCTCCTCCATTTGGGCCAATTTCACCTGCACATAAAAACCCTAAAACAAGACCAAGAATCCTAACAATGGCAATTCTTGATACAGTCCATAAAAACAAAATTAAATGTTATGGATAGTTTGCAAATGCTTCAAGGAGTAAGAATATACAAATATTTCATGCTATAGATGCCAAAATTATGCAATTCGAATTCAAGAAAAAGCCATTGTTGTGGCTGACTTACAGTGAGTTATAGTGCTGGAAACTCCTTGTTCTTGATTGGTTTCGCTTGCTTGTGATCCTAGGAAGCGATTGGGATGGCTATAAGGTCTTGAGAATGCCTGAAGTGCAAAATCGAAACACCACTTTTCTTTGATTTTTTCAAGTTTATTCTGACTTCGTGCGCCTCTCCAACCTCCTCCTTTTTGTCTGCAAATGTTCCTTATGTATTGAGGATTGGATTAGGGTTGCAAACATGATCTCAATCTTTCTCCATTATTGATTTTGATTTGGATTTGATTCACTTGAAGATACTTCCAAAAATAGGCCAAATTCAATCTTTTTGTGCACACCAAGGCTTTGCACAAATTCAATCACTTGCCAACTTGATATAGGACCTGAAACATGCACAATATCTTGAGATTTCAATGTTTTTGATTTTTCCATGATTTGTTTTGATTTAAATTGATTTAATTCAAATAAAAATCAAAATAAATAATAAAAATAAGATAATTACAAGTGGAAAGAGCTAGGGCTCTTGGACCATGCTACCAACTCAAAACAAGTGCAAAAAGTTAGGCCCATTTAGTAAAAATTGCAATTTGAGGAATAGTTGACTTTTGGCAATTTTACCAAAAGGGTCAACTTCACCAATGCATAACTTCCTCAATTTTGACTCTTTGAAAGTGTTCTTGGACTTTTTAGAAAGCTTGAGATGTCCACTAAACAACCCTTTTGGTCTCATCTCAATTTGGTATTCCATGTTCATGTATGAAGCTTTGACAAAAAAAGGTGTTTTTGTTGACTTTTCAAAATGACCTATAATGTCCAAATTCATAACTTCTTGTGAGTGAATATTTTGAACTTGGGAGATGAATATGGATTGTAGGGAATTGCATCCTATTCAAAATGAGCTTTGGATGGGTCATTTCTCATAAAGTATGAGAAAGTTATTCTTGGTCAAAGTTGAGTTGACTTTTCCTGCAAAACCCTAATTTAGCAACTTTTGGTTTTTGATGAATTGTGAGAAATCCTTGATGAATCATGATCAACCCTTGATCAAATGACGAATAATACTTCAAAATGAGGATGTTGACCAAAAATCTTGAAGTTTGACTGTATGTAGGCCACAGTTGACTTTTGCCCTAGCACAATCGATTTTCAGGCCTTTGAGCAATTGACTGAGCAAACTTTCTCTGTAGGGATTGAAACTTGACATGGATGATCTTGAGAACATTTTAGGACAATGGTGAGCATTTAGGATCCCTTGGACTCAAGTATCTTGATGCAACATGAAACCCTAATTTGAGGTAGACTGCCTTAGGAGAGAACTTGTCTGGTCAACCCTTGGACTTCCTTGAGCAATTTGAGGATCTTTCTTAAAATGTTTTGAGAAATATGGGAGGGAAAATTTTGGGGTACAACAGCTGCCCCTGTTCAATCTTCTTAAACTTGAGGATGTAGATTGGCTTTTCTGCCTTTCGTGATCCGAAGGTGGAAGATGATTGAACATTAGAGTGCCCAGAAATTTGCACTCGCATGAAGTGGTACTTGTCTTGTGACGTCGGGAATGGGCTTACAGATGCCATTTGGAAATTGATGATGGAAGATGGGCTTAAAGATGCCATCCGAAGGAGTGTCAATCGCATAAGAGATTCCTTAGCGAGAGCTTGTATACCTGTTGTTGAGGAAGATTCCGCTAGGGAATGCTGATCTCTGTCTTGATACAAATAGAATTTTAGGAGCTTCGGTCGTCCGTTATTCTACTGGGGAATCATCTCTGATTTGAGAAAAGTTGAATTTTAGGAACTTCGGTCGTCCGTTATTCTATTGAGGAATCGTCTCTTCGTCGAAGAGGTGAAAATGAACTACTATCTGGTCGTGATCCAGGCTTCATAGTAACTTACTGGGGAGATGAGATTAAACTTGTTATCTGGTCATAATCCAGGCTTCACAATTTCTCGATTCTTATCTGGTCGTAATCCATAATTCAGAAAAAATTAAGTTGTTATCCGGTCGCATCCGGGCTTCAACTTGAATTTAGGGCACACTAATATCCGGTCGACTCCGGGCTTCTTAGTAACTGTCTAGGTAAACTGCTATTTGGTCGAGATCCAAGCTTCTCAATGTCTTATACTGTTATTTGGTCGTAATCCAGGCTTCAGTCCTTTTATCGTTATTTGGTCGTAATCCAGGCTTCACGATGCTTAATACCATTATCTGGTCGAATCTAGGCTTCATGGTGTTCTGTACTGCTATCCGGTCGTAATCCAGGCTTCAATATACCCTACTTCTTATTTGGTCGTAATCCAGGCTTCAGAAGAAATCAAGTGGTTATCTGGTCGCCTCTGGGCTTCCCTTTGACTTTTGGGCCTACTACTATCTGGTCGAATCCGGGCTTCATAGTAACTGGCCGGGTAAACTGCTATTTGGTCGTAATCCAAGCTTCACAGTGTCCCTCACTATTATCTTGTCGTAATCCAGGCTTCAGTGCTTTTTACCGCTATCTGGTCGTAATCCAGGCTCCGCGATGTCTCATACCACTATCTGGTCGAATCCAGGCTTCATGGTGTTCGGAGAAAATCAAGATACTATCCGGTCGTAATCTGGGCTTCATAACTTGTATTAAAGATATACCACTATCTGGTCGTAATCCAGGCTTCGTGGTGTCTTTGGCTGCTATCTGGTCGTAATCCAGGCTTCACAGAAACTTGTATTGCTATCTGGTCGTAATCCAGGCTTCACAATAACTTGCTGAGCTGTTATCCGGTTGTAATTCAGGCTTCACGTCTTGTGTTTATGATAAACCACTATCTGGTCGAATCCAAGCTTCATGGTGTCTCGGACTGCTATCTGGTCGTAATCCAGGCTTCACAGTAACTGGCTGAGCTGTTATCCGGTCATAATCCGGGCTTCATGGCTTGCTGGGGATTAAACTATTATCCGGTCGAATCCGGGCTTCATAGCTTAGAGATAAACCACTATCTGGTCGAATCCAGGCTTTACTGTGTTTGATACTGTTATCCAGTCGTTCTCCGGGCTTCACAATATGATGTAGAAATCAAGATACTATCCGGTCGGATCCGGGCTTCATAGCTTGAACTTTGTAAGAGTTTGATTGTATCCTTCCTGAAAGGTAAAGGTTAATCATATGTAATGCATGATATGTATTAAGCAATGATGTTCTCAAAATAAATGAGACTGTGTTGTATGATGTGTATGCACATGTCAAGATGTATGGACATGCAATGTTTTTATGATAATCTCTAGCTGGGGAAAATAAATCCCGGATTGCTGCTGGAGAAAAAGAGTTTCTCTCGCTGAGGATATTGACCCAAGATGATTGTGAGAATACTCCTGCTGGAGAATAAACTGACAAGAAAATCACTCTGTGGGGAAGAAATGCTCTGCTAGAAGATCTGTTGATTTGGAGGGATAACCTCGGCTGGGGATGAATTACTGTTGCTGGCGATAATGAAACCTGTCGGGGATTGAGTTTCTGCTTGTGGAAGAAATAAACTCCGCTGGGGATAATCTTCTAGTACTGGTGATAGATAAACTCTGCTTGGGGAGAATCTTACCGACTCATTCGCGATTGCGAGCCTCAGTTGGGGAGAGTAGTGTCCTGTTCGGGACCGTTAACATCATTGTCTTCTTCTTACTCTGCGGGGAGTGAATGTACCTTCAATTGTTTTCTCCAACTAGGCATATCCCTATACCTGGTGGACAGAGCAACTGTAAGATTTGGACATTTCTCGTTTGCCACTGTTCCTGATATTACGAGTAATCGTCTTTTCTTTCGCATGTAAATATTTATGAGCAGCAATTATTGTCAAATGCATATATAAAAAATGAACATTGGACGTTCTTGTAAAATAAAACAGGAAAAAGAAAAACAATTTGAAATTTCTTTGTGAAAATGAATTGTATTAATTTTGAAGTTGGCCTGTAAATAGGCGTTTTTGTACAAGAGGCTGACGTCCTAGTAAGAGAACGCCTCCGAACAATAGAATTTATACAGTTTGTGTAAATCAAAGAAAAACAGCTATGTGAACAATCCCACTGGGTTCCAACTCTGCTATTGCCTTTATACCCTCGAGCATCTCATCACTTTGCTACTTGGTTGAAGGTAGATCAGATTGATTAGTGTCGTCTAAGCCTGATAGTCGATAGCGAAGTCTGGTTGCAAGATGATCCAATGAGACATAATGTTACGCTTTGATCCCTAATTTTTTCCTGGACCGCCCTTTCGGGTTTTCAGTCCATCGGGATACCCTTTTTTGCCCAAGCCGCCTTTTCAGGTTTTTGACTTGTCGGGTGTACAGTCTTTTCATTTTCATCCCTTACTTTTTCCCGAACCCTTTTGGTTCGCCGGGAAGCCCTTATTTTTTCCTAGGCTAATCGACCTAGCGGGTCTTTGATTAGGCGTAGTATTTTTTCACTATGTCTGCATTGACGGAGTGAGGAAGATCGTCACCATCCATGGTGGTTAGAATCATAGCTCCTCCTGAGAAAATGTTCTTAACCACAAATGGCCCTTCATACGTAGGGGTCCATTTTCCCCTAGGATCACTTTGCGGCAGTATGATGCATTTGATCACCAGATCCTCGACTTGATACTCTTATCGTCTAACTTTCTTATTAAATGCTTTGATCATTCGTTTTTGATACGTCTGACCATGATAAATAACAGTAAGTCTCTTTTCATCGATTAAGTTCAGTTGATCAAGCCGGGTCTGGATCTAATCGTCCTCGCTCAAACCTGCATCCTTCATAATCCGAAGAGAGGGTATCTGGACTTCAATGGGTAAGACAGCCTCCATGCCATACACCAAAGAGTAGGGTGTTACCCCTGTTGAAGTCTGCGCTGAGGTATGGTACCCATGAAGAGCGTATGGTAGCATCTCGTGCCAGTCTTTGTATGTCACTGTCATCTTCTGCACAATCTTCTTGATATTCTTATTAGTCGCTTCTACAGCCCCATTCATCTTCATCCGGTAAGGAAAAGAGTTGTGATACTGTATCTTGAACTTCTTGCAGAGCTCGATGATCATCGTATTGTTAATATTTGTACCGTTGTCCATGATGATCCTCTCGGGTACGCCATATCGACAGATCAAATTGTGTCGAATAAACCGTACCACAATGTTCTTGGTCACTGTAGCAAAGGAAGCTGCCCCAACCCACTTTGTAAAGTAATCAATGGCTACCAGAATGAAATGATGCCCGTTGGACGCAGTAGGTTTGATCTCGCCAATCATATCGATGCCCCACATTGCAAAGGGCCAAGGAGCTGTCAAGACGTTCAGAGGATCTGGAGGTATGTGCACCTTATCAGCATAGACTTGGCATTTATGATAGGTCCGAGAATGCTGATAACAATCGGCTTCCATGGTGGACCAATAATATCCTGCCCTTAGGATCTTCTTAGCCATGGTATGTCCACTGGAATGAGTTCCGAAGGTACCTTCATGTAACTCTGCCATAATCCTTTCTGCCTCGTTCTTATCCACACATTGCAGTAAGGTTCAGTCATGGTTACGCTTGTAAAGGATACCATTACTGATGAAGAACTTCACCGCGAACCTCCTCAGAAACTTCTTATCATTAACAGATGCACCCTCGGGATACTCTTGAGCCTCAAGATACCTCTTTACCTCGTGAAACTAGGGTTTATCTGCTATCTCTTCAGTCTCAATGTCACAGCAATGTTCGGGTTCGTCCAACCTCTCAATGGTAATCTGGGGAGCCTCATTGTCCCACCTAACCTTGAACATAGAAGACATGGTAGCTAGCGCGTCCTCTAACTGGTTCTCTTCTCTGGGGAAGTGTTCAAAGGTTATCTCCTCAAAGTGTGGGAGCAACGTCAATACATACTCTTTATAAGGAATAAGATTTGGGTGTTTCGTATCCCACTCGCCTTTGATCTGACTGATCACGAGAGCGGAATCTCCAAACACACTCAGGAACTTAATCCTTAGGTTAATAGTTGCTCGAAGGCCCATAATGCACGCTTCATACTCCGCCATATTGTTGGTGCAGTTAAAACATAATCGGGCAATGAACGGAGTATGACAGCCTTCAAGAGATATGACCATGGCGCCAATGCCATTACCCAACGTGTTTGAAGCTCCATCGAAATACATAGACCATCGGGATACTTCCTCAGGTCCTTCATCCGGTCCAGGTTTTTCACAGTCGGTCACCAACATGATGCTTTCATCTGGAAACTCGAAATTCATAGATTGGTAATCATCCATGGCCTGATGCGCCAAATGATCTGCCAACACACTCCCCTTGATTGCTTTTTGGGTTATGTATTGGATGTCATACTCAATTAAGATCATCTACCATCTTGCTATTCTTCCAGACAAAGCAGGCTTTTCGAAGATATACTTGATTGGATCCATCTTTGATATCAATAAGGTGGTGTGAGTCAGCAAATACTGTCTCAGCCGGCGAGCAACCCATGCCAAAGCGCAGAAAGTTTTCTCAAGCAGTGAGTACCGGGTCTCACAGTCGGTAAACTTTTTGCTAAGGTAGTAAATAGCATGCTCTTTTTAGCCAGACTCGTCATGCTGCCCCAGCACACACCCCATCGAATTGTCGAGTACTATCAAGTATAGGATCAAAGGTATCCCTTCAACTAGAGGCATCAGAATAGGTGGCTCTTGGAGATATTCTTTGATCCTTTCGAAAGCAGCCTTACATTCATCATTCCATCTTACCACTTGATCTTTCTTCAGCAGCTTGAAGATTGGTTCACAAGTAGCATTCAGGTGTGAAATGAATCGGTCAATGTAGTTCAAACGTCCCAAAAAGCCTCTGACTTCTTTTTCTGTTCGGGGAGATTGTATTTCCTGTATAGCTTTCACCTTTGCAGGATCCACTTGAATACCTTTATCACTAACTACGAAACCCAGCAGCTTACCAAACCTTACCCCGAAGGTGCACTTGTTCGGGTTTAACCTCAGCTTGTACATCTTCAACCTGTCAAATAGCTTCTGGAGATGGTCAAGATGTTCCTCTTTAGTCTGGGACCTTGCAATCATGTCATCAACGTACACCTCAATCTCATGATGAATCATGTTATGATCGGTGGGAACGAGAACTGACTGCTTTGGAATGTTGGTTCGCGTTTGCGTTTGTTTTCGCAAAATGTCGCGGTAAGTAAGAGTCGCCACCGTCTTTTATTTCATCCAACAAGGAAAGGACAAAAGCACAGAAAAATTCCTTTTCGAGATTGTTTCTCGGGTTCGGGAGGTAGATTATAGAAAGGGAAGGTTTTAGCACCCTTTCTATCCGTGGTTATCCATTGGCTCTTAGGTACTTGCTCACTATGTTTTCAAAAGTTTGCTTTTCTTTGTGATTGTGGGTTTTGAAAAGAGTTTTGTTTTTGAAGAGAGTGTAAGTGCGAAAATTTTTGTTTTGTTTTAAAAGGAGCAAGTACTTAAGAACCTCTACCTACTCAAAAAGGAACTAAACTGTGCAAATGTCCTTTAGACAGTGCTATCCCACTATTGAGGAGTAGGTAGCACCGTCGTTGGAGTTTTCTGGTCAATTCGATTTAAGGGACGTGTGGTCACTAAAGCAGTGTTAGGATGCTTTAGCGGTAACCCTAATGTCTTAGATCATTTTTATCGAGGCAACCGTTTCGAGGCAACTTTGATCTTTGGACAGGAGGGCAACCTCTAAAACATCCTATACTCAATGACCACATTCGAGGCAACCAAGTGAGGTATACCCTAGGAGTGGCATGTGCGAGTGTATTGTTTTTCAGTTATATTATCTTTGTTAATTAGGTGTTCTACCATTTGTTTTTAGATCTTGTCATACAATCCTAGTTAGCATACATCTAAGCAGTTAATATATGTACAGGAATTTAAAGTGCGGGAATGGTAAATCCTACGCTATTACAAGGCTTCCGGGAGGGGGATTATTTACAAGTCCAAAAAATTGGGGGGATAAAGCAGTAAAGTAAAAGTCTTAGTTAAGCTATTACATCCCAGTAGGCAATTACAATAAAATAAATGCGCATGAATCTGAAAATAACCTCTAAAAATTCTAAGAATAAAATCTTTTTGTTGTTTTATTTTATTTTGGGAAAATGATCTAAATCTACTTAATTTTAGTTTTGGAAAAAATGTTAAGATAATTAAAAGATTAATTAACAAAGTTAATTTAATAGAAAAAACTAGCCAAATGTTTTTGTGGTTTTCTTATTTTAATGTTAATTAAAAAGATAAAAAGATGTCAATGAAAACAAAAATAAAATACAAGGGAAAAAAAGGAGTTTTGACCCAGGGAGGGAAAGGAAGCTTCGATCCAGAGAGGGTCATGGTCCTTTCGATTGGGCCAGACAGTAAGGCGTGAGTAGCCTTCGATCCAGGGAAGAGGATTGTCTTTTGATCATGGAGGTCATGGCTTTCGATCCAGGAATGAGATGCCTCCTTTGATCCATCATGCTAATGGGTTCGATCCAGAGAAGGTGTCTCCTTCGATCTGGGATGTTATACCTGCAAAAGTATGTTAGCATAATAAAATGCAGGGCCTGGGTATTGAACCCCAGGCCCTTCGATCCTGCGCTTGCTGGGTCTCTTCAGGCTATGTCTGCAGCAAATATTAGCAAATGATGGACATGGCCTGAGTGCCAAACCCAGGCCTCTTGATCCTGTCTAGGATAGAAAATCGAAGGTAACAACCAGTATGGTTGTATTATACAAATATGAGGTTGGATAGTTTACCCTTTCTTACCAGCAGATTGGACTTTTAATTTGGGTGTTTCCTGGATGTAGGCACCTTCGATCTGGGCACTTCCTGGATGTAGGCACTTTTGATCTGAGGGTTTTTGGGCGTGGGCACCTTTGTTGAAGGGTTGCTTTGGCCTGGATCACTTCTGAAAATGTTGACAACTTTTGGCAGCGTAACTCCAATGTTTTTTGTTCTCTTATTGTGTGTTTTTTCGTGTGTTTCCTTGTATAATTTTCGTGTCTTGGATATGTATGATGGCCTCTGTATTTATAGGGGTGTGAGGGTGCAGTAATGGCAAGAGACAGCCATTAAACAGGACATTAAATGCCATGAGACAAGAAACAAACACATTAAAAGTTTTCCTTTTTTGAAACATTTGTGTCTCTTGAATAAACATGGACGCTTTTGACTTGAGTGCCCTCTTGATGACCTCCTTCGAATGGCCCTTGTCCAAAGATCAATCGAAGGGTACTAATTAAAATTCCAATCGAAAGGCTTTGTTAACAGGCCAATCGAAAGGTGTTGTTTCATGCTAATCGAAGTGCTCCTTCAGAATGCCAATCAAAGTGCTTGTCCATAATGCCAATCGAAAGGCTCATTCAGAATACCAATCGAAGGGTCTTTCAGAATGATAATCGAAGTGCTCCTTCAGAATGCCAATCGAAATGCTCCTTCAGAATGCCAATCGAAGGGTCTTTCAGAATGCCAATCGAAGTGCTCCTTCAGAATGCCAATCGAAATGCTCCTTCAGAATGCCAATCGAAGGGTCTTTCAGAATGCCAATCAAAGTGCTCCTTCAGAATGCCAATCGAAATGCTCCTTCAGAATGTCAATCGAAGGGTCTTTCAGAATGCCAATCGAAAGATACTTAAAGAATGCCAATCGAAGGGTCTTTCAGAATGCCAATCGAAATGCTCCTTCATAATGTCAATCGAAGTGCTCCTTCAGAATGCCAATCGAAGGGTCTTTCAGAATGCCAATCGAATGGTCTTAAAGCACCACTCAAAAAAATTTCTTTTCCTTAGGAAAGAGTTTGTGATCAAACCATGCAGGGGGAAGACTTTGGAAAACATGAGAGGGAAAATTTTGGGGTACAACAGTTTCCCCTGTTCAATTTTCTTAAACCTGAGGATGTAGATTGGCTTGCGTGCCTTTCTTGATCCGGAGGTGGAAGATAATTGAACACTAGAGTGCCCAGAAATTTGCACTCGCATGGTGTAGTATCAGCATTGTGATGTCGGGAATGGGCTTACAGATGCCATTTGGAGATTGTTGGTAGGAGGATGGGCTTATAGATGCTATCTGCAGGAGTGTCGATCGTATAAGAGATTCCTTAGCAAGAATTTGCATACCTGTTATTGTAGAAGATTTTGCTGGGGAAGTCTAACTTTGGAGGTGAACTGCATATCTGGACTGAGAAGGAACCTGGGTAAGGTTACTTCATGATGAGTCCATGTAAAACTTCATTTGGAAAGGAGGAACCTGTGTAGGGTTGTCTGATGATGAGTCCACGTAAAACTGTATCTTGGAAAGAGAGGGGACCGGTGTAGGGTGGCCTGATGATGAGCCCGTGTAAAACTTCAATCTGGAAAGGAGGAACCTGTGTAGGGTTTCTTGATGACGAGTCCGTGTAAAACTGTATCTTGGAAAGAGAGGGAACCGGTGTAGGGTTTCCTGATGAGGAGTCCGTGTAAAACTTCATCTTTGGAAAGAGAGAACTTGTGTAGGGTTTCTTGATGATGAGTCCGTGTAAAACTGCATCTTAAAGAGAGGGAACCAGTGTAGGGTCGCCTGATGAGGAGTCCGTGTAAAACTTCATCTTTGGAAAGAGAGAACCTGTGTGGGGTTTCTTGATGACGAGTCCGTGTAAAACTGCATCTTGAAGAGAGGGAACCGGTGTAGGGTCGCCTGATGAGGAGTCCGTGTAAAACTTCATCTTTGGAAAGAGAGAACCTGTGTAGGGTTTCTTGACGATGAGTCCGTGTAAAACTGCATCTTGAAGAGAGGGAACCAGTGTAGGGTTGCTTGATGAGGAGTCCGTGTAAAACTTCATCTTTGGAAAGAGAGAACCTGTGTAGGGTTTCTTGACGATGAGTCCGTGTAAAACGGCATCTTGAAAGGAGGAACCGGTGTAGGGTTTCCTGATGACGAGGGTTTCCTGATGACGAGTCCGTGTAAAACTTCATCTTTGGAAAGAGAGAACTTGTGTAGGGTTTCTTGACGATGAGTCTGTGTAAAACTGCATCTTGAAGAGAGGGAACCGGTGTAGGGTTGCCTGATGAGGAGTCCGTGTAAAACTGCATTTGGAATGGAGGAACCTATGTAGGGTTGCTTGATGATGAGTCCATGTAAAACTGCATCTAGAATTGAGAAGGAACCGGTGTAGGGTTGCTTCATGATGAGTCCGTGTAAAACTGCATCTGGAATTGAGAAGGAACCGGTGTAGGGTTGCTTCATGATGAGTCCGTGTAAAACTGCATCTGGAATTGAGAAGGAACCCGTGTAGGGTTGCTTCATGATGAGTCCGTGTAAAACTGCATCTGGAATTGAGAAGGAACCGGTGTAGGGTTGCTTCAGGATAAGTTTGTGTAAAACTTCTGGAGGAACCTGGGTAAGGTTACTTTGTGATAAGTTCGTGTAAAACTTCAGAATGAACCGGGGTAAGGTTACTGTGGGATAAGTTCGTGTAAAACTTCAGGATGAACCGGGGTAAGGTTACTGTGATAAGTTCGTGTAAAACTTCAGGATGAACCGGGGTAAGGTTACTGTGATAAGTTCGTGTAAAACTTCAGGATGAACCGGGGTAAGGTTACTGTGATATGTTCGTGTAAAACTTCAGGATGAACCGGGGTAAGGTTACTGTGATAAGTTTGTGTAAAACTTCAGGATGAACCGGGGTAAGGTTACTGTGATAAGTTCGTGTAAAACTTCATTCAGAGATATATGAGAAAGGACCCATGTAGGATTTTTAGGATGAACCCATGTGAAGCTGTATTTAGGAGAAACCCGTGTAAAGCTGAATTTGATCGTGCAGATAATTACTCTGTTTAGTTTCCGGAGTTAATCTTGAACTTGCTGGAAGTTGTTGATGATAACCATCTTTCCTGAAAAGGTACATGATTAATCGTATATGATGCATGACATGCATTGTATGATGATGTTCTCAAAATAAATGAGATTATGCTGTATGCAATATGTATGCGCACATCATGATGTATGAACATGAAATGCTATTGTGGTACGTCCGAGTTTGGGAAAATAAATCCCTGACTGTTGTTGGAGAATAAAGAGTTTCACTCGCTGGAGATAACGACCGAAGATGATTGGGAGAATAATCATGCAGGAGAGAATAACTCCGCTGGGGAATGGACTGACGAGGAAATGACTCTGTGGGGAGTATATACTCTGCTAGAAGATCTACCGATTTGGAGAAATAAAAACTCAGCTGGGGATAAATTACTGTTGCTGGTGACAGTGAACCCTGTCGTCAGTCTGCTAGAGAGGTGACATCTTTGTTGGGGGAAGTCCTCGAGGATTCTTGAGGTTGATTCAGCTGGGGAAAGGGGTCAGAGATTATACTCTTGCTGGGGAATCATCCTATGAGAAGGATTTTGGGGGGATTTGTTATTGCCCCTAGTAGCAAGTGTTTATGACATTTCCAGAAAATGTTTAATTGTACGCAACCCTTCACTGAGATTGGTGTTCAATGCCCCAAGTGACAGAGATGGAGACTTGCCCCTGGTTACTCTGTACTTCTTCATAGATTTCTTGAAATCTTGACTGGACTTCCCCAGGTGTGCTGGATAGTGACATGTCAAGTCCCCTTGTTGATAGGAGATTTGTCAATGGAAGTGTCATCCTTTTTGAAGTGATTTTGTTCACTGAGAGGGCTTTCGTTCATCGAATATTCGTTGTGTGAATTTCTCCGCTGTCAAACAAATAGCCAAATGCAAACAGTGATATTCAAATAATTTAAAGTTTATGCTTGTCTCGAAGTTTTTGAAAAATGCGTTTTTTAGCAGAAAACTCTTTATAAGACAATTTCAACACAAGATTTAGGGCAAAGCCTTACAGGAGTCAGGATACCTTTTGTAACAGTATGCTTTCAAACTAACCCATGCTTCAGTTAGGACTTTTGAAGGGTTGTAACGTGGCTTGGTTCACGGTTTAAGAAACAAAGGATAAAGGCTCAAAGTATATTTGTACCCACCTGCTCTTCGTGATGTTCTTCAATCCTAAACTCAGTTAGTTATGCATTTGAACTCCAAATGAGTCTGGAACGATGTTTTTGGTGATGGTTCACACAAGTTGAATTTGTTGGAAGGCAGTCATTTTTGCAACATTTTTCATGTTGTTGAGGATTTTTAGCGACCTCGTTCTTTTGATTTGTTATCCCTAACTTTGGCCTGACTGTTCCTGTTTTCGAGATTACAGTCAGCGGGATGCCCCATCTTTCTTAAGCCTCCTTTATAGGTTTTGACTCAGTGGGCTTTTCTCCTTTGAGAGATTGAATGCCTATGACATAAGGAACCACCACTGTCTTTTGATTCCAGAGGAATGCTTTTGATGTTGTTCGTTGTATTATGAACTAAGAGTTTTGCGACTTCAATGCGCATCTTTTGAATTAACTGAGAGACTACCCTGCCCCAGGTTTAAATCAAAGGTTTCAATTTGTTTAAAAACAGAAAACTCCTACTTCTTTGTCTCGAAGGGGTTGACTAGGGATTATCTTCCTTATAACTCCAGTGTTTAGGATTTGAAAGAAATGCCTGTACATCGTCAGCAAGGTCTGTCCAAAAGCATACTGTATGAGATTATGGCATTGTTTCATCATCCTTCCTCTAAAGGCTTGTAACTTTTAGCAAGAGTTGAATGTCATAAAGTGAGTAAAAATCATAGTTTAATGAAAATGAAAGGATGAATTCAAGACAAACATATGCAATACATTAATGAAACAGAGTTTGACATTAATAAATAATTGTTTGAATAACAAAGAGATTACAACTTGAAAATTCAAATGAACAAAAGTCTTCTCGTCTCGGTACTTGTCACTTCAAATGGTGAACCTTGGAGGGATGGTAGAAGAACTCAGCCCGACCATCTTGTGTGAATTCCAATGCTCCTTCATCAATAAGGTCTTGGACCTTGTTCTTCAGAGCCCAACAGTTGTTCGTGTCATGTCCCGGACTGTCAGAGTGGTATGCACACCTTTCATCAGGGTTGTACCTTGTGGAGGCTATGTTGGGATTCTTAGGAGGGTCCCTTAACGTCACCAGATTCAACCTCAACATGTGTTGTAAAGCTTGTGACAGTGACACGTTGAGCTTGGTAAATTGCCTTACTCTGATCAACCTGTTGTTCTTGGCGAGGTTGTTGTTGGACCTGTGAGGTAGTAACAACTTGGAGAGGTCTATTATTCATCAAACCAAACCTTTGACTTCTTGGAGGTTGATCAATGACTTGGTCCCCGACTTTGACTGTTTGCTTCATGTTGTTGTATCTGTCTTGATGAAGCTGGTTGATCATGGTTCTCAACTCTTCTTGTTCCCGAGCTAAGCCTTGGATAAGAGCCATCTGCCCCAGCATCTGGGTTCTCATTGCATCTACCTCAGCTTGCAGATGTTTCAGCCGTTCTTCCTTATTGTCTTCAGGACTTTTCTTGACCAAATTCCCCATGAGGAGTGTTCTCAACTCTTCCTGCCCCTTGGATAGGTTTAGGAAGATTTCCCTGAACTGAGTCTCTTGAGTATGAAGATCCTGGTTGTCTTGTTGGAAAGCCATTGCTGAAATAAACAGTGAGAACATGAGAGACCTGTACTGGAAGACCTGTTATGCAATGATATGTATGATATATGTATGTAATGTTTTCAAGGATCTCACGGGGTAAACAAGAAACTGTTAGAATCTGAATCTGGTAGCTTGATTGAAGGAACTTCATGTCGCTAAGAGTCCTTCTTCAAGAGTCAAGCTCACCATATCAAGTGGGTCATAGCCCCTGACTCAAGTTATCATGCTTGGATTTCTAGACACCCTTGGCTAGAGGAAAATAAATCCCCTTTTCTCCTTGCTAGACATTTGATTTACCATAACCTGCATCACAGACCCTTGAGATCCTTGAAATGGTTAAGGTATGTATGCTATGCGTTTAAGAAAAAGTGTGAGGTGATGTAAGTAAGCCCTGCAATAAATCCAGATTATTGGATAAGGACTGTAAACAAAACCTGCAAGGAACTCATGTTGTCAGATAACAAGAATGTGCAAGTAGTTCAGATTTGAAAGCACACAAGTCACACAAACAATCTTAAGTTTAGGCTGGCATGGAGTTTCATAGGTAAGTACCCTCTTGAGTTTAGTTGGCTCAAAACCTGTCCTATAAATAGTAACCGGGTTCTAAGGAGCTCAATATCATTGGATTGTTTTCTATGTTCATCGTTTTGGTTTAGCCACTGAACTAGCGACCAAAATATTCCAAGAAAAACAATCCTCAATGAGTGTAGTATCGAGTATCTACCAACTTCGGAATGCACCAAAGTCGATCATCTCACTACCCCTAAAAAAGGCCAAGATGGTCAAGTAAGGTTCTAAGGTCAATTGATGCTTCACGACACCACGCGGCGGCCCCGTACTCTCCTTGACTTAACTCAAGGGTTACCGGTACTCACCAAAGTGCCACATCAACGTAGCTATTGTTTCAACCATGTCGGTATACCCCACACAGTTCCCTCACAGTTTATTGCTACTTACCTAAAGGGTATCCCCAGATCCGGGTTAGGATCTATAGAACTCCAATACAAGCCCACAAAATTAAAGCATACAAAGCATACAATTGAAAACAAAAGTGATCTAATCCTAAGGTACACCTCACTTATAGTTCCCCAGCAGAGTCGCCAGTTCTGTGATCGGTGGGAATGAGAATTGACTGTTTTGGAATGCTGGTTCGTGTTTGCGTTTGTTTTCATAAAATGTCGCGGTAAGCAAGAGTCGCCACCATCTTTTATTTTATCCAACAAGGAAAGGACAAAAGCACAACAAAATTCCTTTTCGAGATTGTTTCTCGGGTTCGGGAGGTAGATTTTAGAAAGGGAAGGTGTTAGCACCCTTTCTATCCGTGGTTATCCACAGGCTCTTAGGTACTTGCTCACTATGTTTTCAAAAGTTTGCTTTTCTTTGTGATTGTGGGTTTTGAAAAGAGTTTTGTTTTTGAAGAGAGTGTAAGTGCGAAAAGTTTTGTTTTGTTTTAAAAGGAGCAAGTACTTAAGAACCTCTACCTACTCAAAAAGGAACTAAACTGTGCAAATGTCCTTTAGACAGTGCTATCCCACTATTGAGGAGTAGGTAGCACCGTCGTTGGAGTTTTCGGGTCAATTCGATTTAAGGGACGTGTGGTCACTAAAGCAATGTTAGGATGCTTTAGCGGTAACCCTAATGTCTTAGATCATTTTTATCGAGGCTACCGTTTCGAGGCAACTTTGATCTTTGGACAGGAGGGCGACCTCTAAAACATCCTATACTCAATGACCACATTCGAGGCAACCAAGTGAGGTATACCCTAGGAGTGGCATGTGCGAGTTTATTGTTTTTCAGTTATATTATCTTTGTTTACTTAGGTGTTCTACCATTTGTTTTTAGATCTTGTCATACAATCCTAGTTAGCATACATCTAAGCAGTTAATATATGTACAAGAATTTAAAGTGCGGGAATGGTAAATCCTACGCTATTACAAGACTTCGGGGAGGGGGATTATTTACATGTCCAAAAAATTGGGGGGATAAAGCAGTAAAGTAAAAGTCTTAGTTAAGTTATTACATCCCAGTAGGCAATTACAATAAAATAAACGCGCATGAATCTGAAAATAACCTCTAAAAATTCTAAGAATAAAATCTTTTTGTTGTTTTATTTTATTTTGGGAAAATGATCTAAATCTACTTAATTTTAGTTTTGGAAAAAATGTTAAGATAATTAAAAGATTAATTAACAAAGTTAATTTAATAGAAAAAACTAGCCTAATGTTTTTGTGGTTTTCTTATTTTAATGTTAATTAAAAAGATAAAAAGATGTCAATGAAAACAAAAATAAAATACAAGGGGGATCCTTCGATCCAGGGAAAAAAAGGAGTTTCGACCCAGGGAGGGAAAGGAAGCTTCGATCCAGAGAGGGTCATGGTCCTTTCGATTGGGCCAGACAGTAAGGCGTGAGTAGCCTTCGATCCAGGGAAGAGGATTGTCTTTTAATCATGGAGGTCATGGCTTTCGATCCAGGAATGAGATGCCTCCTTCGATCCAGCATGCTAATGGGTTCGATCGAGAGAAGGTGTCTCCTTCGATCTGGGATGTTATACCTGCAAAAGTATGTTAGCGTAATAAAATGCAGGGCCTGGGTATTGAACCCCAGGCCCTTCGATCATGCACTTGCTGGGTCTCTTCAGGCTATGTCTGCAGCAAATATTAGCAAATGATGGACATGGCCTGGGTGCCAAACCCAGGCCTCTTGATCCTGTCTAGGATAGAAAATCAAAGGTAACAACCAGTATGGATGTATTATGCAAATATGAGGTTGGATAGTTTACCCTTTCTTACCAGCAGATTGGACTTTTAATTTGGGCGTTTCCTGGATGTAGGCACCTTCGATCTGGGCACTTCCTAGATGTAGGCACTTTTGATCTGAGGGTTTCTGGGCGTGGGCACCTTTGTTGAAGGGTTGCTTTGGCCTGGATCACTTCTGAAAATGTTGACAACTTTTGGCAGCGTAACTCCAATGTTTTTTGTTCTTCTGTTGTGTGTTTTTTTGTGTGTTTCCTTGTATAATTTTCGTGTCTTGGATATGTATGCTGGCCTCTGTATTTATAGGGGTGTGAGGGTGCAGTAATGGCAAGAGACAGCCATTAAACAGGCCATTAAATGCCATGAGACAAGAAACGGACACATTGAAAGTTTTCCTTTTTTGAAACATTTGTGTCTCTTGAATGAACCTGGACGCTTTTGACTTGAGTGCCCTCTTGATGACCTCCTTCGAATGGCCCTTGTCCAAAGATCAATCGAAGGGTACTTATTAAAATTCCAATCGAAAGGCTTTGTTAACAGGCCAATCAAAAGGTGTTGTTTCATGCTAATCGAAGTGCTCTTTCAGAATGCCAATCGAAGTGCTTGTCCATAATGCCAATCGAAAGGCTCATTCAGAATACCAATCGAAGGGTCTTTCAGAATGCCAATCGAAGTGCTCCTTCAGAATGCCAATCGAAATGCTCCTTCAGAATGCCAATCGAAGGGTCTTTCAGAATGCCAATCGAAGTGCTCCTTCAGAATGCCAATCGAAATGCTCCTTCAGAATGTCAATCGAAGGGTCTTTCAGAATGCCAATTGAAGTGCTCCTTCAGAATGCCAATCAAAATGCTCCTTCAGAATGCCAATCGAAGGGTCTTTCAGAATGCCAATCGAAAGATACTTAAAGAATGCCAATCGAAGGGTCTTTCAGAATGCCAATCGAAATTCTCCTTCAGAATGTCAATCAAAATGCTCCTTCAGAATGCCAATCGAAGGGTCTTTCAGAATGCCAATCGAAGGGTCTTAAAGCACCACTCAAAAAAATTTCTTTTCCTTAGGCAAGAGTTTGTGATCAAACCATGCAGGGGGAAGACTTTGGAAAACATGAAAGGGCAAATTTTGGGGTACAACACATGTCATGGAACAAAGCGACCATGGCGCGCTGATACGTTGCCCCAGCATTCTTTAATCCAAACGACATGACTTTATAGCAAAAGGTACCCCACTGTGTGATGAAGGTTGTCTTCTCCATGTCTTCGGGAGCCATCTTAATCTGATTGTAACCGGAGAAACCATCCATGAAGGAGAAGACCTTATGATGTGCGGTGTTGTCGACCAGAACGTCGATGTGAGGGAGTGGGAAATCGTCCTTGGGGCTTGCCCTATTCAGATTCCTATAGTCCACACACATTCGAACCTTACCATCTTTCTTGGGCACCGGAACCACGTTGGCAACCCACTACGGGTAAGAAGTAATTGCTAGAAAGCCGGCATCAAACTGTTTCATGACCTCAGCTTTGATTTTCTAAGACATCTCTGGGCGCATTCAGCGAACTTTCTGCTTTACTGGAGGACAGTATTCTTTAGTTGGAAAGCGGTGTACCACAATGTCAGTATCCAACCCAGGCATTGTTATAACATAGTTTGATTCTACAACCCTCAGTTAGAGTTTTGATGATAACAAAATACAAGATTAAATGAATTATGAGTTTTATATAAGACATAGATGCTACTTAAAATTATGTTGTGTATTTACAGGAAACTCTGATGGAATCAGCGTCAGAACATCAGTATCAACATCAACATCAGAAGATCAGTACATGTGCTACGCTGATGAACAGAATCTGCGCTTAACATACTCTGACTCTGAGCAAGATAATTATCATGTCACCGGCATTCAGAAATGCCAGAATAAGCTAAAGCCAAGAACACTCTGATTGTCATCAAGCAGAACATTCTGAAGTGTCAACGTTACTGCATTTAAGGCAGATTAATTACCAACGGCTTTATTCCAAGACAAAGATCTTCTCAAAATGGAAATAATGTTATGAGCATTGAAATGGAATTATGGACTGCAACGTATCTATTCCAAAAAGTATTTAAACAAATCAGTGAGAAAGGAAATGGCTAATAATCTACAATACTCTACACGCATATACGCCTAAAGCCGATCATTATCATCTTCGTCCTCACTTATTCAGTTTGCTAAAGCTCTCAACCGTTTACTCTACAGCTCTAGCATTCTAGTTTTATATAAGCTTCATTTTGTGTATTATCACAGTTGTGATATATAGTTTTTCTAGAAAACATTAAACACACATTTGTTCATTTATCTGTAAAAGAATTTCCTTGAGAAACCGGTCTGTGGTTAGACTCAAGAAGGCTTTAGCAGTTGTTAAAGAAGTTTTGTATTTAGTTGAATATAGTGGATTAAGACCTCGTTGGAGAGAGGAGAAATCACCTTGACGGATGGACTGGAGTAGTTTGAGATCAAACGAACCAGGATAAAAATAATGTGTTGTCTGCATTTGATTTCAAGTTTTAACAATTCAACCCCCCTTCTTGTGTTTTTCACATCTTCAATTGGCATCAGACCGCCTGGTTCTGAGCTTATAACACTTAACCGTGTCAGTACAAGATCCAGCATTAAAAAACACTATGGCAGTAACACATCACAACATCAGCAATGACAACAATAAAGAAAGAGACAGATTCAGTGGAAAACCTCCAGTCTTTGATGGAGAGAACTTTGATTACTGGAAATACAAAATTGAAAGCTTATTTCTAGCCCATGATGCTGATCTGTGGGACATGGTGACAGATGGATACACGCACCCAGTGAATGCAAGTGGTCAGAAGGTTGACAGGAAAGCAATGTCTGATCAACACAAGCGTGATTTCAGAAATCATCACAAAGCAAGAACTATTCTTCTCAGCGCCATATCTTACTCTAAATATGAAAAGATATCAAACAGAGACATTGCAAAGAACATATTTGACTCTCTGAGAATGACGCATGAAGGCAACCTTCAAGTCAAAGAAACTAAAGCTCTTGCGCTCATTCAGAAGTATGAGGCATTCAAGATGGAAGAAAGTGAATCTATTGAAACAATGTTCTCAAGATTTCAGATTCTGGTTGCTGGTCTCAAAGTTCTGGACAAAGGGTATTCTACTGCTGATCATGTTAAGAAGATCATCAGAAGCTTGCCAAAACAGTGGAGGCCAATGGTCACAGCGCTGAAGCTAGCTAAGGATCTCAATACAATCTCTCTGAAGGAACTTGTCAGCTCCCTCAGAAGTCACGAGATAGAGCTAGAAGCTGATGAACCTCAAAAGCAAGGTAAGCCTTTAGCTTTAAAATCTAACAGAAAATCTGACTCCAAGGTTTTGCAGGCTATTGAAGAAACCTCTGATGGGTCCTCATCAGAAGAAGATAAACTATCTCTCCTCTCCAGAAGGTGAACCAACTGTGGAAGCAGAGGCAAAGAAAGTTCAGGAATCCCAGAAGATCTGAGAATTAAAACGAATCTTTCTCCAGATACAGAAGGTCAGATTCCTCCTCTGGACACAGAAGATCTGAAGGCTCTTCAGGAAGTAGAAAGCCAAATAACAAAGACATCATCTGCTATGAATGTAACGAGCAAGGACACTACAAGAGTGATTGCCCAAAGCTTCAGAAGGAAAAGCCCAGAAGAAAGTTTGGCAAGGAAAAGAAGAAAAGTCTCATGGCCACATGGGATGATTCTGATACATCTGAAGCTGACTCAGAATCAGATGATGAAAGAGAAAACATAGCTCTCATGGCAAACATAACAGAAGACAGCGAAGCTTCTGAATCAGACTCTGAATCAGACACATAAGAGGTATTTCCTGACTTTGCTATTAATTTTACTAAGGCTGAACTAGCTGAAAGCCTTAATGAGATTCTGGAAAGATATCAGCAGATCAGAGTCAAATTCAGAAACCTGAAAAGGGATCTTGCTTCTGACTCTGATAAAACTGAGAGTCTAAAATTGGAAAATTCTGAGTTGAAAAATAAAATTTCAAAATTAGAAAATCTATTACAAAACTCTCAGAAGGAAACAATTCCTGAAACTCCCAGTAGTGATGATGAGATCATCAAGGAGTATGATCACAGCTTTCAGAAGTTTCTAGCTAAAAGCATAGATAGAAGCAAGATGGCTTCAATGATCTATGGAGTTAGCAGAAATGGCAGAAAAGGAATAGGATACCAAGGTAAGGTACCTACACCAAAGAATGCCATGTATTTAGTGATAAAACGCACTCCACTTGATTCCCACTTTGTATATGGGCACACACACGACATTAAATATACCAGTAGTAATTATTTTGTCAAACCAAAATTCAACCAGAGTTTTGGTAAAACTAACAAATTAGGACCCAAGAAAATATGGGTACCTAAGGATAAAATAATACATGTTGCAAATATCTTTAGCAGCAAAGCAGAAACACCAGTCATGGTACCTGGACTCTGGCTGCTCATGACACATGACAGGAAGAAGGCATATGTTCCAAAGCCTGGAACTTAAACCTGGAGGCCACGTAGGCTTTGGAGGCAATCAGAGGGGAAAGATCATTGGCTCTGGAACAGTAGGTAACGAAAATCTTCCCTCTATAAGTAATGTTTTATTAGTAGATGGATTAATGCATAACCTGTTATCCATAAGTCAATTAAGTGATAACGGTTATGATATAATCTTTAATCAAAATTCATGTAAAGCTGTTAGTCAGAAAGATGAGACTATCATATTTAATGGAAAGAGGAGAAACAACATTTATAAAATCAAACTTTCTGAACTGAAAAGTCAGAATGTAAAGTGTCTTCTGTCTGTTAACAATGAGCAATGGATCTGGCACAGAAGATTGGGGCATGTTAGTATGAGAAGAATATCTCAGATTAACAAACTCAATCTGGTCAGAGGACTTCTTAACCTGAAGTTCAATTCAGATGCTCTGTGTGAAGCATGTCAGAAAGGCAAGTTTGCAAAACCAGCTTTCAAATCTAAAAACGTTGTTTCCACCTCTAAGCCATTAGAACTTATGCACATTGACTTATTTGGACCAGTTAAAACTGCTTCAGTCAGTGGCAAGAAGTATGGGTTAGTAATCGTATATGACTATAGCAGATGAACATGGGTAAAGTTCTTAAGACACAAGGACGAGTCACACTCTGTGTTTGTCACCTTCTGCAACCAAGTTCAGAATGAAAAGGATCTTAGAATCGTCAAAGTCAAAAGTGATCATGGTGGAGAGTTTGAAAACAAAGATTTTGAATCATTTTTTAATGACAAAGGCATTCTGCATGATTTCTCTTGTCCTAAAACTCCCCAGCAAAATGGAGTTGTAGAACGAAAGAACAGAACATTGCAAGAAATGGCCAGAACCATGATCAACGAGACTAACGTTGCTAAGATCTTCTGGGTAGAGGAAATAAACACAGCGTGCTACATTCAGAATAGAATCTCCATAAGACCTATTCTGGAAAAGACTCCATATGAATTGTGGAAGAACAGAAAGCCTAACATTTCATATTTTCATCCATTTGGATGTACTTGCTTTATTTTGAATACTAAAAATTATTTGAACAAGTTTGACTCTAAAGCACAGAAGTGTATTATGTTAGGATACTCTGAACGCTCAAGAGGGTACAAAGTATACAATACAGAAACACAAATTGTGGAAGAATCAATCAGTGTTCGTTTTGATGATAAGCTTGACTCTCAAAAGTCAAAGCAGAATGAATTACTTGCAGGTATGGAAGTTGAATTCACAGATACTGAAGACAAGTCATCAGAAGCTCTTAACAGAGACACTCCCTCAACATCAGAAAGAGGCACTGCAAGCAATCCAGCACCTTCTGTTGATCAACCTCAGAAAAGACCATCCAGAAGCAGCATGGATCACCCAGAAGAAACTATCTTAGGAAGAAAGGAAGATCCAATCAGAACAAGAGCCAGCTTCAGAAACTCTGAAGAATCCCTCATGGGACTTGTTTCTCTGATTGAACCATCTTCAATTGATGAAACACTTCTGGACAATGACTAGATTCTAGCAATGCAAGAGGAGCTGAATCAATTCACAAGGAATGACGTATGGGATCTTGTTCCTAAACCAAAAGGATTCAACGTCATTGGAACAAAATGGGTGTTCAAAAACAAACTGAATGAACAAGGTAAAGTCATCAGAAACAAGGCACGATTGGTAGCACAAGGTTATAGTCAGCAAGAGGGGATAGACTATACAGAAACCTTTTCTCCAGTCGCCAGGTTAGAATCTATCAGACTTTTAATTTCTTTTGCTATTAATAAAGGCATCACTCTGTATCAGATGGATGTTAAGAGTGCATTCTTAAATGGCTATATAGAAGAAGAGGTATATGTGCACCAACCCCCTGGTTTTGAAAGTTCAAAAAATCCAGAATATGTTTTCAAACTAAAGAAGTCACTGTATGGTCTGAAACAAGCTCCCAAAGCTTGGTATGAAAGACTAAGTAACTTTCTGTTAGAAAAGGAATTCACCAGAGGGAAGGTGGACACAACCTTATTCTGTAAGACAATTAAGAATGACATTTTAGTCTGTCAGATTTATGTTGATGATATTATATTTGGATCTACTAAACCTTCTCTGGGAAGAGAATTTGCTAAGTGTATGCAGGCAGAATTTGAGATGAGCCTAATGGGGGAACTGAAATTCTTTATGGGCATTCAGATCAATCAAACCCCTGAAGGAACTTACATTCATCAGAGAAAATATGTCAGAGAACTTCTGAAGAAATTTGATCTCTCAGAATGTAAGCCATCAAAGACTCCAATGCATCCCACGTGCATTCTGGAAAGAGAAGAGGTAAGCAAAAAGGTAGAACAAAAGGTCTACAGAGGTATGATTGGTTCTCTTCTTTATCTTACAGCTTCAAGGCCTGATATTTTATTCAGTGTATGCATCTGTGCAAGATTCCAATCAGATTCTAGAGAATCTCACTTAACAGCTGTTAAGCGAATTTTCAAGTATCTGAAAGGTACTACTAATCTGGGTTTGTTTTATAGAAAATCTAGTGATTACAGCTTAGTAGGTTACTGTGATGCTGACTTTGCTGGAGACAGAGTAGAGCGTAAAAGCACTTCTGGAAGCTGTCAGTTTCTGGGAGAAAATCTGATCTCGTGGTCCAGCAAAAGACAATCCACCATTGCTCTATCAACAGCAGAAGCTGAATACATATCAGCAGCTGGATGCAGCACACAAATGCTCTGGATGAAAAGTCAACTTGAGGACTTCCAGATATATGATAGTAACATTCCTATCCTCTGTGATAACACCTCTGCTATTTGCTTAAGTAAAAATCCAATTTTGCATTCTAGGGCTAAGCATATAGAAATAAAACATCATTTTATTAGGGACTATATTCAGAAAGGAATCTTAAACTTAAAATTTATTGATACAGACCATCAATGGGCTGATATCTTTACAAAACCACTTTCTGAAGATAGGTTCAACTTCATTCTGAAACATCTCAGCATGAAGCTCTGTCCAGAATAAAACTGTTTTAATTTTATATATTAACCTTCAGAATTGTGTTTATTTCCCTGTGAACTTATGATCAATCCTCTTTCAGAATTTTAGAAATGCAGATTGTATCAGAATCTATCCATGAAGATCTGAGCGCTTCAGTTCAAGGATAGGTGTGCTGTTCACTAAAGCAAACAAGTGTCATCCAGTCATCAGCTGTTTCCTGAGGCTGAACACGCGTTCACGCTTCTGAAAAGGCAAAGTGCTGATTGGATGCATTGAGACACATGTCATTGGTAACCGTTTAAGTACCTTTCTGAAATCCCCTAAAATCATCCACCATTAAATGCTATTAATCATGATTTATTTCTCTCTCTTAACCGTTTATGTTTTCAAAAACTTCTTCGAAATCTATTTAAACACCATTCTTCTTAGATTTTTTATGTTTTCCTTGTTTTCTTTACATGTTTGTCTGTAATATTTTTACTTGTTCTAAACTATCATTGCTTCTGTTTTAATACAAACGTCTTTTTGCTCTGATCTTTTTAAACTCTGATTAATTATGCTTTTTGATAGCTGACAAAAAGGGGGAGAAAGAATGATATTTTTCAATAACGGTTTACTGAGACAAAAGTCTCAAACATTCTAACATCCTTATATACTTGTTGTTCTGAAAAGCTTACAGGTACAAGAATCTGATGAACTCTGATAAAGTACAAGAATCTGATGAACTCTGATAAAGTAAGTTCTGATGCTCAAGGTCTCAAGGAATCAAAGGGAAATAATCAACTCAGGGGGAGTTTTTCTCATCATTACTCTGATACTTTTTATTCCTTACCCTCTTAGCTCTGATACCTTTTACTCATTATCCGATTATCTCTGATACCGTTTCCTCTCTATCCTTAAACTCTGATACTTTCATCATTTTATTTTAATTGAAAAAAATCTAGTTTTTTTCATCATCAAAAAGGGGGAGATTGTTAGAACATAGTTTGATTCTACAACCCTCAGTTAGAGTTTTGATGATAACAAAATACAAGATTAAATTAATTATGAGTTTTATATAAGACATAGATGCTACTTAAAATTATGTTGTGTATTTACAGGAAACTCTGATGGAATCAGCATCAGAACATCAGTATCAACATCAGCATCCGAAGATCAGTACATGTGCTACGCTGATGAACAGAATCTGCGCTTAACATACTCTGACTCTGAGCAAGATACTTATCATGTCACCAGCATTCAGAAACGCCAGAATAAGCTAAAGCCAAGAACACTCTGATTGTCATCAAGCAGAACATTCTGAAGTGTCAACGTTACTGCATTTAAGGCAGATTAATTACCAACGGCTTTATTCCAAGACAAAGATCTTCTCAAAATGGAAAGAATGTTATGAGCATTGAAATGGAATTATGGACTGCAACGTATCTATTCCAAAAAGTATTTAAACAAATCAGTGAGAAAGGAAATGGCTAATAATCTACAATACTCTACACGCATATACGCCTAAAGCCGACCATCATCATCTTCGTCCTCACTTATTCAGTTTTCTAAAGCTCTCAATCGTTTACTCTACAGCTCTAGCATTCTAGTTTCATATAAGCTTCATTTTATGTATTATCACAGTTGTGATATATAGTTTTTCTAGAAAACATTAAACACACATTTGTTCATTTATCTGTAAAAGAATTTCCTTGAGAAACCGGTCTGTGGTTAGACTCAAGAAGGCTTTAGCAGTTGTTAAAGCAGTTTTGTATTCAGTTGAATATAGTGGATTAAGACCTTGCTGGAGAGAGGCGAAATCACCTTGACGGGTGGACTGGAGTAGTTTGAGATCAAACGAATCAGGATAAAAATAACGTGTTGTCTGTATTTGATTTCAAGTTTTAACAATTCAACCCCCCTTCTTGTGTGTTTCACATCTTCAGGCATATCTTCATAAGACCAAGCAAAGATCTCAACATAATCACGTAGCATCTGTATTAACCGTTGCTTGACACTAGACTCCAGATTTACACCGATCTTGACCACTTTCTTGTCTTCCTTTGTACCCAGATTCACTGATTCCACTGGCTCTTCATGAGGCTGTATGGCACTCTCTTCCTGTAGTAACAATCTGACAAGTTCCCCAGGCACTTCGTAATCATCCTCACCTTCGTCCTCGGCTTGGTTGATCGGACTTTCGAAGTCATAACTGGCAGTAGCAGAGTTGTTATCAGTGGGACCCAGAGTGGATGTGGATCTGCATTATGATATATGAGTGTGTGTAAGACAATAGCTGTTTTGATAAGGTGCAAGATAGAAAAGAAAAACAAGGAGCGCAAAATTTGTAATGCAAGAAAACGTCCAATGCTTTATTGATGATATATGGAAATGACAAACATTGAGCCCTCACAAACAAAGCCACGGAGCCTCGGGCAAGGCATCGGGATGTAAATTTTTAAATTGTCTATTATAAATCTCAAAACAAAAGTCTATTACTGTGTAATAAAAGAAACATGCATGGAGTCCTTCACCGTCCAATTGCTCAAGCCACCGTTGGTAGTCGAGTAAATCCAGCTGTCAATATCTGACTCTTCTTCATCAACCTCAATTGCATTCACTCCCTGATCATGTTTGGGCATGGGTGCAGTTATGATGTTGGGCTTTTCCGGCGCGTCAAACTCAATTTCTTTGGCTTCAATCAAATCTTGCACCTTATTCCTCAAGGCCCAGCAGTTGTTTGTATCATTCCCTGGGCTATCGAAGTGATAGGCACAACGGGCGTTCGAATTATACAGCGGTGATGTAGTACTGGGATTCTTCGGGGCTTCCCTCAGAGTTATCATGTTAGTCTTCAACAATTGCGGTAGAATTTGAGACAGGGTCATACTGAGCCGAGTATACTTTCTTTCTGGTCTCTCTACTCTTTGCTGATTGTTACACTGTGGGGCAACAGTGGGTCTTGATATTACTACCGCATTAACTACTTGGCAGCGTTCAGGTCGGTTTTGGCTCCTCGAGCTGTAAAGTGCACTAGCTTCTTTTCTGAAAGGCTTCTTTTCTGTACTTGATGAAGCACCTTTCTGTATCTTGCCATTTTTTATACCAGCTTCCACTCTCTCCCCAGTCAAAATCAATTCAATGAACCTAGATGATGAACTACCAATCAAGTGATTAAAAAATGGACCAGACAAGGTCCCAAGAAACATATTCACCAACTCCCTATCAGACAGAGGGGGTTGAACTCTTCCATCCAGATCTCTCCACTTCTGAGCATAGTCCTTAAAGCCTTCGCCTGTGCCCATAGACATACCCTGAAGTTGAGTACACGTGGGAGAAAGGTCGGTGTTATACTGGTATTGCTTGTAAAAAGCAGCAGCAAGGTCCTCCCAGTTGCGGACATTAGCTCCTTCCAATTGATAGAACCATTCAAGTTGAGTCCCTGACAGACTATCTTGAAAGAAATGAACCCACAGATTCCTATCAGCAGTATAGGGTTGAATTTTTCTGACGTATGAGCGGAGATGAAGCTTCGGGCAGGATACCCCATCGTACTTAGCGAAAATAGGAGCTTTGAATTTGTGAGGGATCACCATGCCAGATGCCAATCCCAAATCTCAGAAGTCTAGACCAGGTATCTTCTGAATCTCCATTGCACTCAGCCGGTCTTCAAGTTGCTTATACCTGTCCTCAGCAGGAGGATACTGTTCTTCATCAAAATCAGTGTCATTGTCGGAGACCACTGGACTAGGACCCTTTCCTTCCTCTTGATTCTCTCCTCCTCCAGAGGAATAAGACAAATCAGTTTCCTGTCGCAACCTATTCCCAAATCTGTGACCCATATTCAGGAGGACCACCTTCTTTTTCTTCTTCTTCTTCTCCTTTAGGATAAGAGTCTTCAAATCTTGTTGTCCTTTGGCCAAGTTCAAGAATAACTCTTGGAACTGAGCTATCTATGCTTGAAGAGCCTTGATGGCTTGATCGGTAGGTGTTTCAGAAGACATTTTGTGCTGAAATAAACATCGAAGAAGATAAGAAACCGGTAATGGTACCTGTGATGAGGTGCATGATAATGGAATGCGTACGAAATGATTTCAAAGACTTTGGGAGATTCAAATTTACGAACCAAGAAATAAACACACTTTATTAGATTCAAACTTGTAAAATGTTTAACAATGCCTTTAAGGCGTTACAAAAGAAATAAACTGAAAACAAATCTAAACTAGAAACAAGCAGAAATCAGAAATCCCATGGTCACTTTCCCTTCGTGCTGACATAATCATTGATTATCCTTTCATTCTCACGTTGCCTCGTGAGCTTCAAGATCTTACTCTCTTGCTCATGGTACTTCTCCCTGAGGTATCCCGCTCCTCCTTTAGCTGAATCCAGGATCTCTTTAATGCCCCGAGATCAGTAGGCATGTATGGATAAAGCATGGTATAAGGAACCCCTTCTTCATTAGTGTGCTCCACAATCACTGGTAAAACAACTTTATAAGGCATCCCCAGCTTTTGAGCACGGGCTCGAACCCACTGGAGATAAGGTTGCATAGGGAGAGAAGTCTTTAATCCTAGCTCTTGAGGGTCAGACCTGTTCACCATGCTCCAGGCTCGTATAAACCTTCGGCGATGCTCATTCATGTCCCCCTTGTAGTCAAAGACAATGTCTGTAAGAAGCAGCTCATGGGGACCGTCTCTCCGAGCGCGTCCAAACTGTCGTAAAGCCAAGCAAGGACTGTAGGTTATACCCCCTCTAATTCCAAGCAACGGGAAATTAGGGTATTCCCCACATCGATCAATGACAGCTACTCTTTCCATATCTTTAGAACTTCAAAGAATGTCCATATGAGCAAGGGACATGATTCTGTAAGCCTAACCTACACCTTCCTCATTCTTTAATACAGACTTGGGGAGGTGCGAAATAAACCACCTCGCTAGCAGCGGCGTGCAACACATGAGGGTCCCCTTCTTCGCATAATACGAGTATAGAGAGCATGTAGGATATCACCCAGAAGAGTAGGCACTAGATTACGAGACAAGAAGATATGGACCGCATTCACATCTATGAAGGAATCTGGATTCGGGAAAAGAACCAAGCTGTAGATGAGGAGAGCCAAAGTGTCTCCAAAAGCTTGAAAGTCCAAGTCATCCCAGAACTATTGAGATTGATCGATCAGGAACTTAGCCAAAAAACCTTTAACCCCGTTCCGTGTCTCCCAATTAGACACTACATCAGCCTTTTACAAGTGTAAAGCTGAAGCAATGTCCTCAGGTCTAGGAACCTCCTTCAAACCTGTGAAGGGTGTCTTCTCGAGGATAGATATGCCTAATAAATCAAAGAACTCCTCCAAAGTGGGGACTAGCTGATAATCCGAGAAGGTGAAACAATGATGCAACAAATCAAAGAACTGGAACATCACAATCATCATTTACTCATCCAACTTTGAAGTGACCAGGTTAATGAGATGACCATGTCTTCTAACAAATGAAGAAGTATCAGGAACTTTTGAGACTAACTCTCTGAGCTGAGAATGGATTTGCACGAAGTTAACTCGAATGGTATTTCTGCGCATAAAAGTCATGATCTGCAAACCAGAACAAATATAAATCCCCTCGATCTTTGAAATGGTTAGTCTAATGAAATATGCATGCTATGTCATGATGTATGATGTCATGATAAAACACACAACAGGTATAACAGGTAACAAACATGGTAAAGGCAAACAAGTCACACAAGAGCCCTTAAGTTTCAGGCTTGCATTGAGTCTAGGTACTACCCTCTTGAAGTTCAGTTGGTTTCAACCTGTCCTAATAATAGTAACCGGGTTCTAGAGGTTCTCAATATCACTGACCATCCTCCATCGGTCATGGTTTCAGCTCACGCAATCTTTTCTTGTGGCCAGAACTATCTCGAGAGTATGGTCTCAATGAGTGTAGTATCGAGTATCAACCAGTTCCCAGCTCTATGTCGAGGCCGGCTATCTCACTACTTCCTATGGCCAAGTTGGTCAATTATAGGTTCTAAGGTCAGTTGATGCTTAACGACCCATATAACAGCCTCGTATTCTCCTTGTTCCTCCACAAGGGATACCAGTACCAACTAATGTGCCACATCAACGTAGCTACTGCTTCAACCGTATCGGTCTATGTCGTACAGTTCCCTTACAGTTTATTACTACTTACCTAAAAGGTGCCCCTCAGATCCGGGTTAAGATCTATAGTAACTCTGATACAAAGCCCACAAAGATAAAGCAATAAAATCAAACAATAAAAGCAAATATGATGAACTAATCCTAAGGTATACCCCACTTATTATATCCCTAGCAGAGTCGCCAGTTCTGTGATACGATGGCCAAAACCGGGACTGTTTTAGGAATTGCTGGTTTGCGTTTTGCGTTTGTGTTCACAAAATGTCGCGGTAAGCAAGAGTCGCCACCGACTTTTATTTTATCCAACAAGGAAAGGAAAAAAGCACAGAAAAATTCCCTTTTCGAGATTTTGAGTACGGGGGGTAGATTATAGAAAGGGAAGGTATTAGCACCCTTTCTGTCCGTAGTTATCTACGGGCTCTTAGGTACTTTCTCATCTTTTCAAACTTTGCTCGTGTGTGTTTGATTTGAAAAAGTTTTTAACTTCAATTTAACCCTTGCTTCTGTCTTCAAGAGTGTTACGAAGTGTTTTTGAAAGCTTTGTTCGAAAAGAGTGTAAGTGTGAAAAAGTTTGTTTGGATTGAGCAAGTACTTAAGAACTAATCTACCTCCTCGAAGAAAAGAATTGTTCTATGTTTATTTCCTTTAGGCAGTGCTATCCCACTATTAGTGAGTAGGTAGCACCGTCGTTGGAGTTTTGAGGGTCAATTCGAAAGGGACGTACGATCACTAAAGCAATGTTAGGACGTCTTAGTAGTAACCCTAATGTCTTAGATCAATTATTCGAGGCAACAATTCTGAGGCAACCATTCCGAGGCAACTTTTTCGAACGGGACTTTGATCTTTGTTTAGACACGAGAGCGACCACTAAAGCATCCTATACTTAATAATCGTTTACCGAAGGCAACCGAAGTGAGGGTATACCCTAGGAGTGCGCGTGTGCGAGTGATTCCATTTCAAGTTTATTATCTTTGCACATTTAGGGTTAGCTAACCGTTTTAAAGTTAATCACACATTCTTGTTATGCAACCCTAATTATTCATACATCTAACTGTTGATATTTTGCGGAATTTAAAGTGCGGAAATTAAGCTACGCTATTACAAGGCTTCAAGTATTTACATAGCCAAAAACAAACCCGTAAAAAAATGATAAATGAAGGTAAAAGATCCTAATTAATCTATTACAACTTGTGAGCAATTACATTAATATGGAAAAAATAAAATAATAAAGCGCGCGCGAAGAAATTAAGAACGATAAGAAATTAGGGTTTTGACCCCTCCTAACCTAATTAAAAGAAAAATTATTTTTGTTGTTTTTAAAATGTTTTTAAGAAAAAGAACAAGTTTTTTAAATTAAATACAAAATTAATTAGCTAATTAACTTAATTTTTGTATAAAAAATAAATCCTAAACCTAATTGGGTGAAAAGTTGATTTTATGAATTTTTGATTGGTTAAAAAAAGAAATTATTTTAGTATTGAGAAAGGATAATAAAAAGAGTAAAGGAAATTACCCAAGGGCCCACTGCCAGTGATTCTGATCAGAGGATGATGATCCAGAGGATGAACGTCCAGAAGATGATGGTCTATAGGATAGTGGTACTGGGCCTACTCCTGGCTAGTGGATCCAGTAGATTGTGGCCATCAGAGGATGAGGTGTGCTGGATCTGGCTGAGACTGATGGATCCAAAGGATAATGCCCAGGGGACGTTTAATCTGGTCCTGTTTGATGAAATCAGAAGATAATTCCCAGTAGATGTAAGCGCTGGATCTGGTGAAAACAAAGGGGAAAAATGCCAGAGGGTCACGCCTGGGATCAAACCCAGAATCATGAACTTCTGACTTCCTTCTTCTGACCAACTGCGTTGGGTGTTAGCTTAACAATACAACAGAATAAACAAACAGATCAGAACTATAGGTTTCTGGCCGGAACAAATGTGCCAGAATTTAAACCGGCCAGTAAAGTTGTGACACGCTATCGTCTTCTTCCCTGGATCCGTCATTTAAAACTCAGAACCTTTACCTACGGATATGGCACTGTAGCTGTAACCCTGTGAATCTCAGAAATTACATACAAGCAATATAAACAAAACTTAAGACCATGGATCAACTGGGTTTGATCCACTGATCACAATGGTCTCCTCCATTTGGGCCAATTTCACCTGCACAAAAAACCCTAAAACAAGACCAAGAATCCTAACAATGGCAATTCTTGATACATTCCACAAAAACAACATTAAATGTTATGGATAGTTTGCAAATGCTTCAAGGAATAAGAATATACAAATATTTCATGCTATAGATGCCAAAATTATGCAATTCGAATTCAAGAAAAATCCATTGTCGTGGCTGACTTACAACGAGTTATAGTGCTGGAAACTCCTTATTCTTGATTGGTTTCGCTTGCTTGTGATCCCAGGAAGCGATTGGGATGACTAGAAGGTCTTGAGAATTCCTGGAAGTGCAAAATCGAATCACCACTTTTCTTTTCTTTTTTCAAGTTTGTTCTGACTTCGTGCGCCTCTCCAACCTCCTCCTTTTTTTCTGCAAATGTTCCTTATGTATTGAGGATTGGATTAGGGTTGCAAACATGATCTCAATCTTTCTCCATTATTGATTTTGATTTGGATTTGATTCACTTGAAGATACTTTCAAAAATAGGCCAAATTCAATCTTTTTGTGCACACCAAGGCTTTGCACGAATTCAATCACTTGCCAATTGGATATAGGACCTGAAACATGCACAATATCTTGAGATTTCAATGTTTTGGATTTTTCCATGATTTGTTTTGATTTAAATTGATTTAATTTAAATAAAAATAAAAATAAAAAATAAAAATAAGATAATGACAAGTGGAAATATCTAGGGCTCGTGGACCATGCTACCAAATCAAAACAAGTGCAAAAAGTTAGGCTCATTTAGTAAAAATTGCAATTTGAGGCATAGTTAACTTTTGGCAATTTTGCAAAAAGGGTCAACTTCACCAATGCATAACTTCATCAATTTTGACTCTTTGAAGGTGTTCTTGGACTTTTTAGAAAGATTGAGATTTCCTCTAAGAAAAACTTTTGGTCTCATATCAATTTGGTATTCCATGTTCATGTATGAAGCTTTGACAAAAAAGGTATTTTTGTTGACTTTTCAAGATGACCTATAATGTCCAAATTCATAACTTCTTGTGAGTGCATATTTTGAACTTGGGAGATGAATATGTACTACAGGGCATTGCATCCTCTTCAAAATGATCTTTGGATGGGTCATTTCTCATAAAGTATGGGAAATTTATGCTTGGTCAAAGTTGAGTTGACTTTTCCTGCAAAACCCTAATTTAGCAACTTTTGGTTTTTGATGAATTGTGAGAAATCCTTGATGAATCATGATCAACCCTTGATCAAATGATGAATAATACTTAAAAATGAGGATTTTGACCAAAAATCTTGAAGTTTGACTGTATGTAGGCCACAGTTGACTTTTGCCCTAGCGTAGTCGATTTTCAAGCCTTTGAGCAATTGACTGAGCAAACTTTCTCTGTAGGGCTTGAAACTTGACATGGATGATCTTGAGAACATTTTAGGACACTGGTGAGCATTTAGGATCCCTTGGACTCAAGTATCTTGATGCAACATGAAACCCTAATTTGAGGTAGACTGCCTTAGGAGAGAACTTGTCTAGTCAACCCTTGGACTTCCTTGAGCAACTTGAGGATCTTTCTTAAAATGTTTTGAGAAATATGGGAGGGAAAATTTTGGGGTACAACACTATGCATTTATATACATTCATACATTTGCATTTCATGTATTTCCACCTTTGCCCTTATCCAACTATCATCCATGTGCTAGTTGATTTCTTGGTACTCGCAAACGAACTTAAGAGAGTTTGAAACTGTGGAAGAAGGAGATTATCTATTGGAGACTCAATGGAGCTTGGTCCTACAAGTCTTATTATAGAGAGAAGGCAGCCCTTCACCATGACAACTTCATACCTACACAGCGTCTCAAATGCCACTACTATTGGTGATTCCTGTACATCAAGAGAAATTTCCCTATCAACGAAATAGGTATGCCCAAGAAAAGTCAAGGGTCACCCACATGCGTTGACAAGTCCAAGAAAATCCAGAATCTCTCCTAAAGTCAAGTGGATCAAACTAAAAATCTCTTCCATAGGATCATCGGACTTATCAATTTCAATTTTTAATTTCTAAGTCACTAAGTTGTATTTGGTGTAACTTTGTATATTTTGATTAGTAATTCTAAATAAAAATGCATGTTTTTGAAATCGATCCATTCATATTCACTCTTCTATTACTTTCCATAAATATCAACTATTTACTTTCATCTTCCATTTCACAACTTTAACAAACTTTGAGGGAGAATGATGTAAACTAAATAACTGAATTTGGATGACATATTCTTTCAATATAAGACCGAGCTGATGATGTAAGACACTGTTTCAATTCCTAAACAATGGAGAAATAAGGAGTTAATCCATAGTCAACCCCCTCGAGCCAGAAGTTACAGTTCTTTCTATTTTGAAAAACCCTTAATTTTAACCAAGGAAAGGTAGTCTTTCAATTAATTTAATGGTGAATTCAAATCTCAAGAGAATTAAATTAGTCTAAGCAAAAAGCGCAATGCATAAAAGGTTCAAGCACATCCTTTTTCTTGCATTCATCAACAAAAATTGAGGAAGCAATCAATAAAGACAAAGTTCAGGACACCTTCTTCCTCAGAACATCCTTCAAGATCAAGGAAACGGTAAAGGTGAAGCTTACAATATCAACATAGGCAGTCACAAGTTTTCAAAATTAAAAGCAAAAAAAAGCCCACTAAGTCGAGTAACAATAAAAAAACTTGACTTAGGCAAAAGTTAGGGCATCCCGATAGACCAGATTCAAAGGAATCGGGCCTCACAAAAACAAGGGATTAAAAAACAAATAAATTGGAGAACAATCTTATGTATGCCACCTCAAAAGCTTCTCATCAATGCTTGGATCTTATCAATGATTTTCACAGGTGCTTGGGTCGTTATCTACGCTTCTCATCATCTGCGCGACTACGAAAATTCTCTTGGAGATTGAATGCATTTGTTGCATTAATTGAAATTAGGATTGGAGAACATCAAGGAGAATAAGGTGGGATAAATAAATTTATAGCATTATATCCTTTGTTTCTTAAACCATGAACCATGTCCATGTTACAACCTTTAAAAGTCCTGATTGAAGCAATGTTAACTATGAAATCATACTCGGAAAAATTTATGTTAAATTGACTCCTATGTTTGTTAAAATCATTGCTAATCACTTAGCTTCTTAAAATCTCCATCTCTAATCACCCATTTCTATTCAAACTTCAATTTCAAAACTTGCATATGCACCACTAAGAATTAATTTTCAAATTTACTTTTATAAACGAATCAATACTTAGCATCAAGGAGATCTCAAAAATTGGTTTAAACAAAAGGGATCATTTCCAAGAAGATCCTAACTAGGGAAAAACATCCAAACAAAGAACCATATGGTCATAGGCAAGGATAATGATCGTAGGGGTATATCGCATGAAGATACTATTGACAAGGGGTGATCATTCCGAGATTCAATCAACTAGGATCAAGTTTCAAAGTGTTATTCAATCAGGGGTATACCTTTCGAAGGAGCATTCTTTAATCAAGTCATATCACAACAAAGTAGGACTCGATTTTCTCTTTCAAAAACTTCTCAAGGCCCTAATAATCAGGGGGCAACCTTCGAGACTCAAAAGTTGGGGCAGTGCATATTAAGTTCATCTTACAAAATGTAGGGTCCAAGTTCCCATTCAAGCAACTTCAAGTACAAACTTTTCAAGCTTCGAATACTTGAAGCGTGTCAAGATCATGTCACATTGGTGAGATCCAAGGGTACTTCCTCCAGATCCTAGAGATTTAGGGGTATATCTTTCAAAAATTCAAATGATGGGGGCAAACCACTGCGAGGTTCATTCAGAAGAAATTGGTTCAAAAAATAACCCATCAAGGGCAAGCCATCCAAGAGCCCATTAGTCAAGGGAATAATGTTTCAAAGTGAAAAATAGTGGGGTCCTTCATATCAAACTATTTCCAAGCTCATATAAAGGAGAATCTCTTCCAAGACCATACATACTCCACATTGGGGCAAACTCTCTAATCTCCAGCGAATCTTTCTCCTACATTAGAAATCTTCAAGTTCAAATCGAGTATCGGGAAATCATGAGAGCATAACATTCAACCATCATATGACAAGCAACCTTGTTGCATAGGTAACCTCTATACATCTTAACCATATGTAATAGTCAAAAGTATATGAGTCGATATAAATCATTGTTATGCATTAATTAGGTTACTTCGATCTAGAATCAAGCTATACCTATCATCTCATCTGGTTGACGAATTCCGACAACATGGATCTAAACAAGGGCCCAATATCACTTAGTGTCAACCCTTAAGCCTAATTGGCACCGCAATAGTCCAACATTTATTGATATATATCCGAGTTACGCATTACATGCATTGGTCGGTCATTCTACGCATTAACGCCTATATCTGCATGCATACATGACATATCATAAACTAGGACTTAGAACCTCCCATAAAAAATCCTAAGTCAATTTCCAGGGGAGTCACTATCCTCAATCCAAGTATAATCTCCAGCTAAGTCAGTAACATCTCTTTGAGTTTTCCTCCCAGTGAGTCTATTGTACAAGCATTCTTAGTCAATCATAAGCAGCCTTATGTATAACCGTCCAAGGCGCCTTACGTATAACCATCAAAGTCGTGACCAGCCTCACACTTTCCAATCACCTGATCAATGTCTCCCGGTGACTTTACTGATGTTAGAAACTCTGCCATCTATTCCACCTTTCCAAGCCACCAATTTGATACTATTCTATTATCCCTACTGACATTTGTGTAAAGTCCAGTTCTCATCTGCCAGTGTTCCAATTTCCATTTGGAAGCTAATCCTTATCACCAGTTCTCGGATGGTAGCCTACCTTAGGCACTGATTTCACAGTTAAATAAAATCAGCATTATATTTATCAATCATTGCATCATCTTAATTCATAATATTATCATAATAAGCATACATACCATACATCATGCATACATCAAGCATAATCATATCAAACATGCATACATGCATTACATCAATCATATATATCCATGAAAACTGCGGAAAAATCTCAAGACATGACTACCAGCTAAGACGAACTCAAATTTAAAACTAAGCTTAGCATTCATCTTTCTATCACTATAGCTACCTCGGTTGAGAACAGACACAACTGTCAAAGGTACCGCTATCAAAATTTCACTAGGCAGCTTACCTGCGATTCATATCCAAGGCCTAGTCATCACCAGCCTTCGGGAATTACACTTGTAATTATCCAAATTCAAACTTTTCAAGTTCAAACCTTTCAAGAACATTCAATTTCATTTGACTACTAATCCTTGGTTGATAACAGACACAACCAGTATCATCAGCGAAACTTTGGTTTCAATCTTCAAACCTAGCATTCTTCATGCCAAACAATTACCTTGGTTGAGAACATACACAACCGGTAAAAAATGTGATCTCGTCCTTGATCTAGTTATCCAAGATTTGATCATCAAAACACTTTTCAATCATCTACCCCTAGGTTTTGGTAGGTGCGTGAATTGTCGAGTTCATATTATTCATTCCCTAGGTTGTAATGAATGCGTGAATCCATCTTCGTGCCATTTATCCTCTAGGTCGTGGTAAACACACAAAATTTTCAATTATCTAACCCCTAGGTTGTGATAGGCATACGAATTTTCAGGGTTATACTATTTATCCCCTAGGTTGTGATGAATAACATAAGCCTACCCCTGTTATCTTTTATCCCCTAGGTCGTGATAAATGCACAGGTTCATCCTCGTACTGTTTACTCCTTAGGTTGTAGTAAACATGACGAAATCTGTGATATAACTCACTGTGTCAGTCTCCATGCATCAATGTGTTATCAAGCTTTTTCAATTATCTATCCCCTAGGTTGCGATAGGTATGAGAATTTTTAGGGTTATACTATTCATCCCCTAGGTTGTGATGAATAACATAAGCCCATCCCTGTTGTCTTTTATCCCCTAGGTCGTGATAAATGCACAGGTTCATCCTTATACTATTTACTCCCTAGATTGTAGTAAACATGATGAAATCAAAGATATAACTCATTGTGTCAGTCTCCATACAGTGATGTGTTATCAAGCTTTTTCAATTATCTATCTCCTAGGTTGTGATAGGTGTGTGAAATTTTAGGGTTATACTATTCATCCCCTAGGTTGTGATGAATAGCGTAAGCCCATCCCTATTGTCTTTTATCCCCTAGGTCGTGATAAATGCATATGTTTATCCTCGTACTGTTTACTCCCTATGTTGTGGTAAACATGACAAAATATGTGATATGACGTATTGCATCAGTCTCCATGCAACGATGTGTTATCAAACTTTGTTTTATTCATCCTCTTGGCTGCGATGAATGCAATTGGTGCCTTAAGCTTACTATGTCAGTCTCTATGTGTTGGCAAGATATTTTCAACCCGTATTGCCCACTCCCCAGGTTGTAGTAGATGTACAAAATCTGCAATATAACTCATTGCAATAGTCTCGAAGCAGCCATAAGTTATTTGTCTCTCTGCAATATAATTCATTGTGTTAGTCTCCATGCGCCAATGGATTATTAGACTCTGTTATTCATCCCCTAGGCTGTGATGAATATGCGAAATCCAAGTAATAAGCTTGCTATGTTAGCTCGAAGCCTTAGTAATTCGAAATTTCAAACTAGTATATTACTTCAGTGTAGATTGTTGTATCAGTCTCCATGCAGCAATAAGCTATCAATCTTTCAACTTGTGTTGTTACCTCCTAGTTTATGGTAAATACGCAAAAAATATGATCTCTTTTTCTAGGTATTGACGAGTTATCTGCATCATCATATCTGGATCAATCTTACTCTTCAATTTTTACTCTCTACTCAAATTGTGGTAGGATGATACATCATCATCCTTGCCTATATACTTTTGTTCAAATTCTGGTAAAGTGATACATCATCATCTTTCCCTATTTTATTCATATTTTTTTGGGGGAACGCTCAACAACGTATCCTTATATGGCCAACCTTTGGTCAAATTTTAGGGTCTTCCATTATTTAATAATCGTTCGATTCGAATATGTGAGACCTACGCATTCTCGCACCATTCAATCGAAGAGTAATTAAATAGAGGCAACTGTCATACCCTAAATTTGCCCACCCTTTATTTCTACAGTCAAGAAATATTTTCAATATTGGTTTTATAATATTCTTTGATTTTTATAAATAGTCGCTTCCAAACCTATTTAAAAATATAATGATTTATTTCAGATTATTTGTATTTTTGAATAAACAAATACTTACTCGTCTTCATGTACTTTCAATTGGATTTTTATTCCGAATAAGTAATATAGCACAATTGGTAAAAAATGAAGCTTTCCAATATGAGGTCGCGGGTTTGAACCTCTTGTGATGCATTCTAACATTTTTTAATTTTAGTTTTTTTTACTAATTTTCTTTCTTTTTTTGGAAATCGAACGTTGGGCTTCTCTTGGTTTTTGAGCTGACTTACTTTCCAAGTTTTAAACCTAATTCTAACTCTATAAATATGACTCTTGTTGCCCTAGTTTTTTCATCAACAAATCAACAATTTCTCACAATAACCATCTACAATCCAGAAATGCACAATTTCAATCATCAGAAATTCAAACTTTTGTTTTGCTTGATTACAGGGTTTCTAAACAGAAACCTTGAAACCCTGTTGTTGTCTATATCAGACAATAACCAACAAACGGTCGATGATTTCATATGAGGCCCCCACCCTTTTGTTTTCAATTTTATTTTTCAATTTATTTTTTATTTTAACCAAATGATGATTCTGATGGTTCTTTTATTAAATCAATAATATACCCACATTCTCACGTCAAAAATCTCGTTTTTTTTCCTAATATTGTTTCAACTAGTGCATAGATCTACTATACCTGATTGTTTTACTTTATTAGTCTTATTCAAACATTGACCTCAATATGATACATGTGGGTATGATCTATGCCCTCTTGCTAATAGATAAATGTCAAAATTAGTTTTATTATCTCATCTTCACCATAACTGTTCACCATATTTTTTCTGAGAAATACAATCAACAATCCTCATTATTTCTAACACAAATATAAACATCTTTTCCAAAACAATACTATAATCTTCATACTCAATTATTTTCCAACCCTGTGGAATTTTTTTCTTCAGACCATTGAAATTTTTTACAAACATAAACCTTACCAAACAAATTCAACAATAACAAATTTTTCATTCATAAACTTCTAAACATCATCTTCTACGGCCGGTTATGTTTAAACATTGATTCTCACTCGACAAACCTTGTTCATAATATTACTTTCATTAAACCTGTAAAAATTCATATAACAAAAATGTTAACAATTCAAACAAAGTCAACAAAGAATTCCATTATCCGAAGTGGGAGTTTAAACAGATTGTCAATAATAACTTGACTCAAAGAAAAGAAGAGGAATGAACGACTTGCTTCTGAAATCACCGTAGTTGAATCACCCACTTATGCTGCCAACAAAATCCATTTCAGATTAAATTAAGTTCTTTTGATTTGATTCTTTTTGATGATTTTTTTTTTGTTTAACAGATAAAGAAAACAAAGAATTGGAAGGAGAACTGAGGCCAACTTGCACAAGACCTGGTCACGCATCCAGCCGACGACACACAGTCATGAACCACCACCTATATCATACTCCGCGACCACCATCGTTGCCATCAAGATCTAATCGCCTCCACCATAGCGCACACGCAACTCTGACATCCACCCAAATCGCGACCATGCGCCACTGTGAAGCTCCGTCTGTGTCGTCCTTACTACTGCATCTGCCTCGGCCAAATTCATTCATGGATGCAAATCCCTCCTTTGCGCAGAAGCAGCTACGTCTATCCGAGATCATAGATGTCAACCCATCACCAGACCCAATCTCCTCAATCCCATAACGGATCCACAACCACCTTGCACTTTAGGCCCACCGCGAAAGGCCATCTTCATCGGCCTCTAATCAACACCACTGTGCCGCCGCGAATTCCAATCTATAACCTCATTGTAACATGATGGGAGAACTGACTTGGTTGCTTTGCGTTTTATCTCAAATGTTACGGTTTAGCAAGAGTCGCCAATGACTTTTCTTTTATCCAAAAGGAAAGGCTGAAAAGAACAGGAAAGACCTTTGAGATGTTTTCTTGATTTCGGGGGATAGATTATGAAAAGGGAAGGTATTAGCATCCTTTTCATCCATGGTTTTACATGGGCTCTAGTTACTTGCTAGATCACTTTCTTTTGTTTGAAAATGTGCTTTGTGTGGTTTTTGAAAATATTTTAAAAAGGTGCCATCGTTTAGGCAAACTTTGTAATGATTCTTGTTCGTAAGAATGTATACAAAGTGTTGATCTTTTGAAAATGTTTTTCAAGTTTGAAAGATGTTTTTTGAAAGTGTTCGTGTTTGTTTTGAAAATAGCAAGGATGTTTTCATTTTGAAATTGAGCAAGTAACTAGGAACATTCTACCTGCTCAAAAGTCTTTCATGTTCATTTCCTCTTTCCTTTGACATTGTTATCTTAACATTGATTTGGTAAGTAACCTTATCTTTGGATGTAAAAGGGACGGGTGTGGGTCATCGTATAACCATGATTAGCAATGTTATAAGATATCTTATCATTTTCTTTAGGGACTAAGACCATTTTGAAAGGAAACATGGATAACGTCATCGAGGGACTATGATCTTGTATTTTGCTTGTTTTTGCTAAGATACCTCACATGCGTAATATGGTCATTTTTGTAAGGAAAAAAAGTAGGTTTACCCTAAGGGTGTATATATGCAAGTGGATTGGTTTACATGCTTGATTTGTCTTGATTAGGGTTTTCTATTTGTTGATTTTATTCTTGCCATACAAACCCTAATTACTAGCATTTGTATATAAAGCATTTAAATTGCGGAAATTAAAATTACTACGCTATTACATCATTTAGGGGAGGAGTGTACAAATTACAAATGGGGAATTGCAATAAATTAAATCTAAATAATCATTACAACCATATTGGATTTTGATCGAAGAGAAGAGGATGACAACTTTGTGTCATGGACATTTATATCAGAAAATAATGAAGAAAGCTTTTGATAAAAAGGTCAAACCTCGTGAATTCAGAGAAGGCGACCTCGTGATCAGGAAAATCATGTCTTTCAACACTGATTCTAGGGGCAAGTGGACTCCCAATTTTGAAGGCCCATATGTTGTCAAGAAAGCCTTCTCTGGCTTTGCATTAATTCTTGAAACTATGGATGGCGAGGAGTTCCCACGTCCCATGAATGCTGACGCAATCAAGAAATACTTCGCCTTAAGAAATAAAAGAACAACTCGCTAAGTTGAAAACCCAAATGGGTGGCTTAGGCAAAAAAGAGCATCTCGGTAGGCCGAAAACCCGAAAGGGAGGTCTAGGAAAAAGTTAGAGACATAAACAGAATAAATTTCCCGCTAACTTGTAAACCCGCAAGGGCATCTTAGGCAAAAGTTAGGGTCTTTCTTGGCAAGTAACTGCATCATGCAAGATATGATCATTGAAGCAACAATCTTCTCGAATCCTCATCATACTTCAATGGAAGCTACTGCTCAGGATTTTAAAAATTGTTAGAGGGGATAGTGGTTATTGTATCTCAATGTATCTTTTCTATTATATATTACCATTTTCCAAACTTTGTAATCATCTATGGAGTCTCGCCATTCGTAGACTACCATTCTATTAATAAAGTTTGAGTTGTTACCCAATTCTTTGTGTTTCTTATTTTATTTAGCTTGCAAAGAATCCATGTATTATTGATAATAACTTTCAAAGAAAAAAGATTAAATAACAAAATCGATTTTTCAAAAAGAATTTACAATTTTCTTTTACTTTAGAATTTGTGATGCAAAAAAAAAATAACAACAAAAATGGTGATCCCAGGAACAGACAAACTCAAGTTGTTTTAAGAATTTTTTTGTTCCCCTCGGGAAAGTTTACTCAGGATGATTCACCGTATTGGGTTCGAGACTCCGGTATCCTCGGTCAAGTTTGGATTCATTTCTCCTCCTTGTCTGAGTTTTCATGATGTAAGGTTTTAATCCGAGATTTCTCCAGTGAAGTTTTCATTCGATCTAATGGAAATTCTTTTTCCAGAAAAGACGGTACCGTAATCACTCTTGAAGAACGCAGGTCCCCAGTTTCTCTAGTGAAGAACATATTATGGTTTTCCTTTGAGGATATGGTGTTAATCTCCCCATTGAAGTGAGCCTGAATTCCCCAGTGAATGTTTTGATGATTTGGTGTCCATCTACTTTACTTGAGATTGGTTTTGCAATCCCCAGTAGAAGTGTTACTTTTGAAAATATTTGTTTCCCCGGGAAAGCCTGGAGAAGGATGTTCTATCCATGTATCTGTACTTTTCTGTCACTTTGATTTGTTTACCTCCGGATTATGTTTCTCCCCAGTAAAGCTGAAACAGGTAGTCAATTATGTTTCCTCAGCTGGCGCTTAATTTTTTTGGAATAATCACCTTGGATATGATTTAGATGGATTTGATTTTCCCTCTTGAGTTTATTTCTCAAAGGTTGTATTTTGTTTGACTATTTCATTCCAGTTTATTTCTGGTTTGAATCTTTGTGGTTTCCCAACAATATTATTTACTCTGGATCTCTTAAAGCTTCGAGTTTTGGTTCGTGCATTTATTTTGCACAAGAAGACTTGATCTCCTCAGCAGGAATATCGCGGAATTTCTCCAGGAAGTCATATTTCATTCCCCAGGAAGCCATACTATTCTCCCCATAAAGTCATCCATAACAGCAAGTAGCCGGTCTCTTTATTTGAGCAACTTGTACTTCCTCGTAAAATTCGATGTTACTTTTTTTCTATCTTCTCTATGAGTGGATAGTTTGCAGTTCGTTGTCAAATTACTCCAGTGGATGGCAAGGCTTTCTATTTCACAGAGACAGTTCATTGTGAAATCTTTACAAGTGGAGGTCTCTTTATTTGATACAACTTTTATATTACCCTTTCCTGGAGGAGTGCCTCGGTTAAAGAAGAAGTTGAGACCCGTTCTACGTGAAATGCCAGAATTTTGGGGAAAACTTGTTATCTTTTTGCTACCTTCATTTGAACGTTGGTAGTTCATCGTCAGTGAACGAAGGTGCTATGATATATTTTCTCTCTACCTCCAGTGAAGGTTGGTAGATCACCATCAGTGAAAGTTGGTGATTGTTATCTTTTTGCTACCCTCAGTGAATGTTGGTAGTTCACTGTCAGTGGACGGCGGTGCTATGATATATTCTCTTCCTACCTTCAGTGAAAGTTGGTAGGTCATCGGCAGTGAACGTCGATGATTGTTATCTTTTTACTACCTTCAGTGAACATTGGTAGTTCATCGTCAGTGAATGGCGGTGCTATGATATATTTTCTCTCTACCTTCAGTGAAAGTTGGTAGATCACCATCAGTGAAAGTTGGTGATTTTTATCTTTTCGCTACCCTCAGTGAACGTTGGTAGTTCATCGTCAGTGAACGGATATGCTATGTTATATTCTCTTCCTACCTTCAGTGAAAGTTGGTAGTTCATCGACAGCGAACACCGATGATTGTTATCTTTTTGCTACCTTCAATGAATGTTGGTAGTTCATCGTCAGTGAACGACGGTGCTATGATATATTTTCTCTCTACCTTCAGTGAAAGTTGGTAGATCACCATCAGTGAAAGTTGGTGATTATTATCTTTTTGCTACCCTCAGTGAATGTTGGTAGTTCATTGTCAGTGAACGGTGATGCTATAATATATTTTATTCCTACCTTCAGTGAAAGTTGGTAGGTCATCGGCAGTGAACGTCGATGATTGTTATATTTTTGCTACCTTCAGTGAAAGTTGGTAGTTCATCGTCACTGAACGGTGATGCTATGATATTTCTTTTCCTTCTACCTTCGGTGAATGTTGGTAGCTCACCGTCAGTGAATGTCGGTGTTGTTATTTCTTTTCTCTCTACCTTCAGTGAAAGTTGGTAGGTCATCGGCAGTGAACGTCGATGATTCTTTCTCTCTGCCTTCAGTAAAAGTTGGTAGCTTCGCCTTCAGTGGAAGTTGGTGTATCCTTTGACCATTTTACCATCCTCTCTGATTCAGGTCTTTTCGATCCACCAGTGATTTATTTTCCTGGTTGGGTTACTCTCTTGTTTCTTTATTTTTTTATTACATCCCGGGTGACGTTTTGCGTCTCTTTGGTCTTGTTCATATGCATTCATGCTCATAAGCAATGCATGGAATCTTAGGGCCAAAAATATGGTTTGTTTTATATTTAAGTATCTTCGATCGCGTCGACATGAAGATTTTTAACCTTCGTATCTCCGGATAGAAGAAACTTAAATTAGGGCAGTTGTTGTACCCAAATTTTGCCCCTAAGATCCCTTCATCATACCATGTTGATTCCATCACAACAAGATCACATTAGGATTCTTGGTTCCCCTTCCTATATTTAGCTTTACTCTTTGAGGAATCACCAAGCACCTTGACTTGTGTCCTTTGTGTGATCATGAATATTTTTTGTCTTGATTTATTATTTTAATTAATAAAATGCAATGTTGTTTTGTCTTGCTTGTTATCTATGTAGGTAAAGGCAATAAGATTTAGCAAGTTGCTCCATGGGTTCATGAGTTTATTTCTATGCCCTAGTTAATAAAGCTTGAGAAGTTCAAGCCTCAACATTGAATTTGTTTTGGAAGGAATGGCATGGCAAGGTTATTTTGGTTCACCATATTTCAAGATTATAAAATTTGGTTCAAAAGCACAGGGGATTGATTGGAGAAGTTTGCTTGCTTGGACAAGGCTTTGTTCCCATTGGTCACAAATGCATATTTCTCTCAATTCTTAATATATGGAAGTTGTTGTGGTTGCTATGAGTTCTCATTATCATCCTCAACAACTTATATTTACAAAGCATTTGTGTTGGTACAAGAAGTTTGTTCAAAATTGTCAAAGTTCCTCAAGGCATGTTTCTTGATCCATGAGCTAGGTTTTTGAACTTCAAAGGAGTATATCTTGCTCATATTTTGGTATTTTTGAGTGATTCCAAATACATCCTTCTCTTCAAAGTGTTATCAACAAATCACTTCAAAAGTTCCAAGGAGTTTTCATGTGGAAGAAACTGGATGAAGAAGAAAGATTACAAGTCCTCTATATGCATCCCCAATTTTCCATGTGTGACTTCAAATGATCATAACTTGGTCAATTTTTATCACCTTGAGCACATTATTTTTCTACAATAATCTTAAGGATGTGAACTTTATTCCTTCTTTTATGTGCAAAGTGAGAAAATGGATAGAAGTTGCCTTAAGGATACAAAATATTATAGGTCATTTAATGATTTTTTGCCAACTTCAACAATCCATAACTCTCTCAATTTTTGGATATTTTGAATGGTTCAAGTTTCAAAATGTCATTCAAGAGGTCTATTTCATGCCACCTTTTTTGGTCAAGAGCAAATTCCAAGAGGAAGGCCATGTTTGGATGCAAAACATTATAGGTCACTTTTGAAGAAAAAATTGAAATATTTCTAAGTAATTGAAAGTCAACCCTTTTTCTTCAACTTTGACTCAATGCAATTTTCAGCTCAAACATCCATTTGATTTCATTCTTTTTCCATTGTAAAGCTTGTAACCTCATCTTTCTAAAGCATTAAGAATCATGCTCTAAGACCCCTTGAGTTGAGAACACCATTGGTCAGAAGTTGGCAATTTGAAACTGAAATTTTCACCAAGTCAGAAGTTTGAAATTCTTGATTTGGCTTTTAAACACTTTGTTTCTGCGCGTTTATGCCTCTAAATATGTTTAATGAAGTTCCAAAAGTTAATAACATAGAAAAACGCGCGTTTTGGATGAGTTTTGATCAAATTGGAAGTCACACTTTTCTTGTTTGCAACTTCACGCGATTTCCCTCCAAACTTCATCATTTCACACGCTTGGACATTCCATTTGATTCCCTATAAATAGAGGGTCATTCCCCATTCATTTCCTCAAGCTTGGATATCCAGAATCACCCTGCCGAACTTGTTCCATAACTCAAAATTCAACAACTTTGAAATCCATTCTCAAGCCTTTTTCAATCCAATTTTTCCATCAATTCACCTTCCTTGATCTTCCTTGAAGCTAACCATATAATTACATTCAAGAATAGTGCCCTATATTGCTCCATAGAAGTCCAGTTTCAGAGCTCTGCAACTCAACTTCAATAGGTAGATTCCTTCATCAATTCTTCAAAACTTTGATATCATTGTGATGCTCTCATTGCCCTGGTTCTAGTTGCAACACTTGCTTTTTACTAGAAACACGTTTTGACCATGAAATTTTAAATCCCTTTTCAAAACTTTTCTTCCAAATTGCTTGAGCTACAGTTTATATAAATTTGTCGCGAGGGTGTGGTTGTCTTCGTCTTGAAGAGATGAAACGAATGGCATAGGTCCGAGCTTCTAATTTTATAGTTTGAGAGACCTGCAATTCACGTTGGCTGGAGGTTGAAGATGTCCAAAGTGTCATCTTGTCCAAAGTGTCATCTTCCAACCAATGATGGCACGCCACTTGTATTTTTTGAAATCTCATTTAATTATTGATCCTATGCATTATTTACTAATGACCATGATATGCATAGCGCGTCAGATCCCTTGGATTTGATTACTAACACGTTTTGACTCTCATCCAATGGTCCACATATTTTTTACTTTTATTTTCTTTTCTGATTTTTATATTTAATTGTTTTAAAATTCAAAAAAATCATAGAAAATCCATTTTTAGTCCAAAAATTCTGAAAAAAATTTTGAAATTTTTTTTTGATTATTCTCTTTCTGATGTTTATTTTTTCACAATTTAATTTTGTGTTTTGGTATCTTTTATAAATTTTCACTTTATTTGAATTGTTTTAAATGTTTAAGAATACTTTTATGCATTTTTAAATTCTGAAAAAATTACGGAATGATCCAATGATATTATGACAAATATTGTTGACCTCACTTATTTTTTATTTCTGACTTTGGTATTTTTTTTATCATTTTTAGTTTATTTTACTCATTTCTTTTAATTTTAAAAATAGTTTCTGACTTTAAAAAATTACCAAAAAATTTATGAGATCATTTGAGTCCTTTTCTGATTTTTCTATGGACTTACTTTTTATTTCTTGATCAATTTGAACATAGTTGATATTTTTATCTTTTATTTTTATTTTAAAACATTTTTTTAAACCTTTTTTTGTATATATTAAATTTAATATTATTTTGTGACTATTTTCTGGCTGATCTTGGGCTAAAATTTTGATCATGAAATTTATTAACATCATTGGATCCATGATGTTAAATCTAACTCCACAAAAAATGGATGAATAATTTTAATAATAGTTTGGTTAAATTTAATTTAAAAGTAGTTTGTGTATTCTCTCCCACCCCTCTTCATCTCATCCATTTTCTTATTGCACTAAGTATTATTAGAGCATGATCTCTATATCATATCTCAAAACAAATGGTGCATAGATTGCTATTGACCGATCTCAAAATAGTTGTGACTTCTACATAAGTCCACTTACGATTACTTAACATAGCGTTAAATTTTGTCCCGATTCGAATAAATGATCATTCGTGGCCCAAACTTATATTTGCAAGCCCAAGTATGTTAATTTAATCTCTTTGATCCAATAACCTTGAGATTCATTGTGTGGAGGCTTTGGTTCTACCAATCCTCTAATGGATCTACAACACCTTTGATCAACGCGGATCACTTAAACATTATTGATCATTAAATGGTACTCATGAGGATTCCAAATGGATGATATACTTGACAAAAAGCAAATACAACTTGTTGTGTGAAGGCTTTGATTCTATCAATCCTCTAATGAGTTCCAAATGCAAGTTTCAAGATGTCATCCAACTAACCACTAATCACTAATAATTGACTTTATCCTTTATTTTTACTATATATTCCCATTTATTTTTATGCACTATTTACTTTTAGCATTTACATTTCATGGCATTTTCAACTTTGCTCATTTGAGTATTTACTTTTTTGTCATTTTTATTTATTTATTTATTTTGCTCACTTGAGCTTTACTTTACTTTTTTCAAAACACCTAATAATAAACATAAACCCTAAAAAATCTTTAATGATACTTGGACTATTTGGTTACTATCCTTAGCATTATGGAGCATTGGACTTTTTGGACTTAGGATTAGAAACCTTGGCCTATGATTGGAGACCTTGTGACCTTATCTGATTATTTTTTCTGGAGCTCTCGAGGTTTACCTCAAGGAATTGGGTTGTTTGTTTGTTTTGTGTGTAAGTTTTTGTGATTACACTCTTTGTTTGTAATCTGGAATTCACCTGTATACAGTTGTTACTCAGCCCAATTTTTGTAAAGACTTAATACACTTGAAGTTTGGTTCTTTCAATAGGTCTAATATCATTGCTTGTTTGGTTTCAATCCAAATATTGGGAATTCTATCTTGACTCATAATGTCAAGTATTGGCTTCTTTTTGGTTAGATGATTCTTCTCCTTAACTTTTACCTTATGCTTTAGGATAGTTTCTTCTTCTCCTTCCATCTTCTTTAATTTCAAAAATCTTCTCCCTCCTTTTAAAAGTTCTTCTTGCTTTTAAACTTGAACCACTTTTATAATAAACATGGACTTAGGTCCATGCATTTTAAAAACATTTTCGTAAATAAACTTCAATCAACATTAATAATAATTTTATATTTTTTTCTGAAAAGACTAAAAGTCAATCAATTTCATTTCAAACCATTTTTTCCACTTTGGATTTTATCTTTAAACTTTTCTAAAAAATATTGGACTCTTGTCAATCCTTGTAGTGATACAAACAACTATACTTCTACAATATATAGTGAAGAGATACATTTTCCACTTGGGTGTTGAGTGAGGCATTGTTGATTTTAAAATCCAAGCCATATCTTCCACTTTGAGATGATGCAAATTCTTCTTTCTCATGATTGTGGGTAGTAAGTATGTTTTCCACACGGACAATGACGATGATGTCTTATCTCTTAAAATCAATTAACACACTTGTGTTTTAAAATCTTTAAAAGAGGAACTACGTGTACCCTGATCCCCTATTGCACGAAAGGTGGTACGTAAGCACTAAAGGTTCGCAACCGCGGCGGGTGCAAAAATTATAAATATATTTCTTTTCTCACCTCCACCATCCATTTTCTACACAACATGTTTATAGCCAAATATACAGATTTTTTTCAAAGATGTTCCTGCGAAGTATCGTAGATGTTTAGGGTGCTAATACCTTCCTTTTGCATAACCAACCCCCTACTTTGAATCTTTCCCCCCTATTTTGGGTTATTCGCTCTTTTTCCATTCCTTTGGAAACAATAAAGCGTAGTGGCGATTTTTATTTTGATATGTGTAAGTCTAGTCAATCTAATGGCTTAGTCTTAAACATTTCTACCGCTACAGTTAGTTAATGATTGATTAATTAAAAAATAATTAATTAAGAAAAAGAAAGAAAAATAGGTTAGAAAAATAGGCTAAAAAGAATTTGTATGGGGTGGGTGTTGAACCCACGCCCTTGGCTTCACAGACGTACCCTCTTTCCACTAGGCCAACGCTCCTTTTGTGATGGAGAATAGGAATTAATAAATATATATAAAACATATGCATTAGTTTGAGAATAACAAAAAATAATTGTAAGACGCAGGGATCGATCCCACGCCCTTCACGTTACATGCCTCCGTCTCAACCAATTGCACTGCACTTCCTTTGTGTCATTGAATGGAAAAAAATAAATATATTATAAAATATGTATTAGAGAAGCGTCGGAGTCCTAGCTCCGATCGTCTTCTCCGATCAGCCAATTTTCAACCTGCAAAAATAGCAAACTTTAAAGGTTAAGAGGGGCCGTATCCCCCTAATTTGGACCTCCTGAGTCCAATGATGGCATTAGTTTGGCTTGAAAATGATTGTATCGTTAGATTCGAAGAAAAGATCTCAAACTACCCTAGCCATGGCAAATCCTTGTTCCTGCATTAAAGCTTGCAAATAATGCTTTTAAACAAGTCTAAACATCATCATGAACAAGTATATATGCATAGAATCAATCCATAATGCATGAATAAAGAGTTAGAGATTAGAGAATTTTACCCAACCAACGTGACTTGGTGTGGCTATTTTGGTGTACTTCAGGCTTCAAGGATGGTCGGGATAGACTCCTGGGATCTTCACGAACACAATGGAATGATTGGAATGGATTGCAAGAGGCTGGAAACAAGGGTTTCAAGTTACCCTAGTTTTGACAAAATTTGAGATTTTTGGGAGGGTGTTCTTGAGGAAATTTTTGTGTCTCTTTGGTCTGAAGATGTCATGTATTTATAGTGGAAGATTTAGGTCAACAAAAGAGAATCAAATCTCTTGTATTTCATGATCAAATATTTGATTGAAGTTTTACATGAAATCTTTCTTTTTTAGGCCAATCATGTACCAATCAATCTTTACACATTTTTTGCAAGTTGTCACCAGTTTTTTAGGTTTATGATTTGATTCAAAAATAGATTCCCATGCCTTATATCATTTATTTGGTATTTTATTTGATTTATTTTGCTTTTAATTGAATAAAATCAAAATCAAAAGAAATAAAAACCACAAAAATAAATGAATGGATTAAGAGGTCTATTATAAGGTCAAGAACACGTTTGGACTTTAAAAGATAGGCTCATTAGCCCAAAAATTTAAATTTGCTCAATTTGGACTTCGTGCATTTTCTCAAAATTGCCCAACTTGCACCAATCATGACTCTATCAATTTTTGTCATATGAAGGTGATCTTTGACTATTTGGAAAGCTCAAGATATCACCTACAACATTCATGTTTGTAATTTTTTCATTTGAAGCCTTCATCTTGATGTAAATTGCTTCGACCAAGAATGTCTTTTTGTTGACTTTTAAAATAATCTGTAATGTTTTGGTTCATATCTATCAAATGAAGCATTTTTGGGCTTGAGCTTAAAGAGACAAAATTGTATAGAATTTAATTTCCATCAAAATAGGCTTTTGTTGAGGAATTTATGATGAAGTATGTGAAAGTTATGCTTGATCAAAGTTCAGTTGACTTCTCCTTAAGAAAACCCTAATTTAGTAACTTTTGACTTTTGATGAATCTTGAGTTTTCTTGATGAATCATGATCAAACCTTGATCAAATGATGAATGTGACCTCATAACATTGGTGTTGACCAAAAATCTTGAAGTTTGATTGTAAATTGGTTAAAGTTGACTTTTTGTCCAATATAGTTAATTTTCAATCATCTGACTAATTGACTGAGCAAACTTGTGCTGCAAGACTTGAAATTTTGAATAAGGATTCTTTGAGACATATGATAAGTCATGAAACCCACTTGAAGCATTAGAAGTCCAATTTCCTTTGAGAAAAGCAAAACCCTAGTTGTAGATTTATTGCTTAGGAGGAGAGTTTGTCTGGTCAACCCTTGAATAATCTTGAGCAATTGAGGACCCTAGGAGCATGAGAAGACCTGTTGAAATAATTTGTCTTAAAAATGGGAGGGAAAATATTTTGGGTAAAATACTAATCTTTGATTTTCCCATATAAGACTGCTCATGGAATAACCTTTCTAAGCGAGTCCAATCATGGATAGAATTCGTTGGGAGGGTAGTGAGCCATGTGAAAGCATTTTTCGTCAATGAACTAAGGAAGTATTTTATCCTTAAATTTTCATTATTTGTTATGTCCCTAACCTCAGTAAGGTACTTGAATATATGTTCGACAATAGACTCACTGGTGTCATCAGATAATTTTGTGAACTTTAGGACTTTCCAACCCCTGGGTAATTCAGTTTGTAGAACATACTCATAAAAAGTGGATGTGTAATTTGGCCTTCAGAGGCCTATATTTATCCAATTTCGAGCCATTATTCTTTTGATCATGGTTACTAGATTGTTTTTCCCTAGGTATTCGTCTTGTCGAACGCGTTGAAGGATTTCATTCGCGTTCTGGTTTCAGTTGATCATCACAACCCTTTAGGCTGGGATTTCCCTTGGTATGGCTTGTTCGACCCTAGGTTGTTCAACTCTTTGCCCCTGGTTAACTTCGCCTTTATTATGCGCGCCTGGTTGCGCTTGGACAACAGTTTGGTTTTCTTCAAAAACCACTCTTTGGTTTTCTCTTATCCATTCTGGATAAGGATGTTGAACTGGGGCTCGGGGGGCACCAAAGAAGTTTGCAATCTACACCATTTGCGTTGCTAATTCTTGATTCGTCTGTTCCTTTTGTTGATTTGTTTCAGTAGCACTTTAAATCAAAGGATTAAAAGTTATGCCCATTTTTTGGGATAAAACACTAACCATTTCATGGTTTCTATCATCCATTTGTTGTCGAAACACCGGTGTAAAATTCATTGTTAGGTTAGGCAATTGTGCAACGAATCCTGGGGGTGGGACATTTCGACCCATGTTATTAGTTCCTGATTCTAATCCTTGTAGTGGAAAAAATGTTGACACTCTAGGGTCAGAAAATATGGATATGCTATTGTTTAGGCTTTCCATCATTGATGTTGGCATGTCATACATTTGTTAGCAGACATCCATTGGAATTATGAATCCAAATGCAAAATGTCTAAAATTATTCGTTCCTGGTGGTCTTGTGTTCGCTGGGGAACCCTGCGAATGCACTGGGGATGGAATTGGGCGGCTGAAAGCATTTGTCGATGTTCTCGTCGTATATGCTTGAACGAGTATCAATTCGATTGCAGATAACACAACTGTACTTTCCCCTATCAAAGAGGGTGGTTGTTCTCTATTGTTATTGGGTGGGTTAACCATTTCCCTAGTGTATTTCCTCTTGGGTATAAGTTCGTTAGTTTTGGCTAATTTTCCACTCCTTAATCTCATATAACAATGTCAAACAAAGACTAAATAAAACACACACACAAATATTTGTGACACGATCAACACTGGTCCCACTGGGCATGCCAATTTTTTTATCGTGAAATTTGATAAACAACAGATAGTCCTTCAAAATAAAGATAATTTCTAGTTACTCGCAGGAACAACTCGATTGATCCTAGGACATGTGTCGAATATTGTGTCTGTTTTAATGTTTCTAAGTGTTGTTCTACGTCGAAAAGATAAATACATTAAAGGTAAAAGAAAAGGCAAAAGTTTGAAAAGGTAAAAAAAAGTTTTAAAGTAAAAATTTGAAATGTAAAGGAATACTACTGAAATGTTAAACAAATGTAAAAGATTTGATTTAATGTAAATGACTTTGAATATAAAAATCGTGTTTCTATACGTACAATCCCAATGACTCCTTTCTCTAACACTGGTACTTGGAGTTTATATAAGTAACTCGTACAAAGTGAACACACCAAATCGTAATACAAAGATCCTTATTTATACTAATTCGACCATAACGGTCTTTCTCTACAAAAGTATCACGTTTGAGTCTTGCATGCTTTTTTCGAATCGCCAAGCTTCCACGCATCCTTTTGGATAAAACTAAACCATGTGAATTCAAATCCTTATCTAATTCTAGGGGTGTTCAAAACCAAACCGGCCCAATAGAAAACCGCAAAACCGAACCGAACCAAACCAAAACCGCAAAAAACCGCATTTGGTTCGGATGTGTTTGGGTCATTTTCTCATGGAACCGCATGGTTCGGTTCGGTTTGCGGTTTGTATTTTACAAACCGAACCAAACCAAACAAAACCGCATTATGTTATAAAATCTTACTAACCAATATATATTTCTATAATTCTTTAGAGAAATCAACATGTATTATGTATATATTTTATCATACTTTGTATTATATTCATTTTAATTTACAAATCATAAAAAATAAAATATTATTAATTTATAAATACTATTTTCACAAAATATATTTTATCATATTCTTTGTATAATATTTATTTAAGAATGTAATCTTGTTGATATCATTATTTAGATTTAGATAAAATTATAATACGCAATTTTATGTATCAAATTATAAATTTATTTTGACAATTATAAATTTTTTATGGTAATGTATGAACAATTAAATATAAAATTATATTTTCCTATATATTTGTATGTATGACATAATAATTATTTTTGTAAAAAACCGAAATAACCGAACCAATCCAAACCGCATTAGTTTGGTTTGGTTTGGTTCGGATTTATTTTTAAAAGTCAACCGAACCGCATGTTTTTTTCTCTTGCTGTTCGGATGATTTTTTGCTTCAAAACCGCCCAAACCGCACCGCGAACACCCCTATCTAATTCCATGCACCAAAACAACATGATGTGTCGAAATGATTTAAATTTCGAATCAATAAATTCCTTAAGTTCCATGTATTCCGCAACATAAGAACCTTCATGACTTCTTCAATCATAACTAAATTATTGGTATTTTGGTTAGTCGAAGAGCATGTGAAACATCTTCATATTTTCTTCCAAAGCTAAACTTACTTCAATTTATGCATTTTTCTCAATGTTGTATCTCGTCAAAATTTTCAACTAACAGTCCGACAGATTGAATCTGTTTTACCATCCCTTTTTATATGACATTTTTAAAATTTATAACTACAACTATAACTATAAACAATTATCAAACAATTTAGAAATAGATGAAGTATAAAACTGTCAATACAGGAAATAATAATAACCATTAAACTCACAGCAAAATATATTTTAAATTCGAATAAATTATTATCTATTTAGTAAGAGAAGAAATATAAATTTAACATTTCAATTGATAATTAGACTAGCAATATCATAATTATTTTAATATTTTATTCAAAATGAATAAATTAATATGCAACTTTGATTTTTTAAACAGCTATACAAATTATTTATATACATCCACAAACGATGAAATATGATTGGTTTAAATTATTTTCTGGCACAATTTCTTCAATTTCTATTTATTAGGTGGGTTTCAAAAATAGTAAAAACGAATAATCAAAAATAAAGAAACACATATTTTTGCATATGATTTCACTTGGGTTGCCTTAAATCTTTCAATAAAACAATGCAGGAAAATTAGGTAACACATCATGAAAACGATAGTTAACCTTAATTAAGAAACATAAATGTTTTACAACTTGAACAGCTTGCAAATGGGTCCCAACATTATTCTCTTAATAATCATCATTTTTTTAATATATCTAAAACAACAACAATTGATTAAACAAAAAAAAATTAACCTATTACCATTCTCATAATTCAAAACTGAAAAAGAAAAATCATTCATAAAGGCATATACATAAAGTAATAATTTGTTACACAGACAAAAAAAATAGTTGAGAGCAATCTAAAGCAAATGAAGAGGGACTAGGAAAACCAGCCACAAATTTTATTTCAATATTTTAATATGTTGATCTTTGAACTAGTAAAAACCAATTACAAAAGTCTTATATAACTATTCTTTCCAATCTCTAAGCTCATACAATGAAACCAATATAATACTATATAAGAAGAGAAAATTGCAAATAAAATATACTAAAGTATATAATAAAAATTAAATAACAACATGAAAATGAAAGAAAGAAAAAAAAGCCTGGCTTTCCCATGTACGCCGGTAGTGAAGAATTCTTCACCACAACTGAGATCGTCCTAGTACGCAAAACCATACCTCGTACCAACAAAGTCACAAACAAACATCATCAAACAAATGAAAATGATTCTTTGCAAAATCTAACATGTACTTGTTATTCTTCTTGCTCTTCTTGTCCATGACCTCAATGCTTTGATGAGAACACAAGGGTATCACAATGTTTGAGTTTATAAAGAAAAACAAAGAGTTATTAGAGTGAAGAAAAAGAGAGAAAGAGAAGATTGTTTAGTTCCCAAGACAAGAAGATGAAGAGTTAGAGGAATTCCCGTTGATGTTGTTTTCGAAGAGGGTTTTAATTTTCCTTAGGTGGGCCATAAAAGAAGGCCTTTTTGTTTCACACGTTGGGGTGGTTCTCTTTGTCTTCCCTCTCAAACTTCAGTCAATGGTTTTAGTTTTAGCCATATTAATTGACCTTCAATGAACCACCAAACCATATAGTTTAATATTACTCTACCTCTGCCGTTTATTTCTTTAATTCTTCCTATGGTGTATTTAATATATACTATCTCACTAAAAGTTTTAAACAAAATCATTATTATTTTTAATAAAAACAATCAATTTTATAATTATATAAAAGTGATTCTACCCAAAAAGTCTATTTTGTCCTTATATTCTAATTGCAAGCCACGTGGATAGTCTCTTTGATTTTTACCATTTTCTTTCTACATAAAATCGGCTAAACCCTGTCATCCTTTCCAGATACGATTACAAAACAACACTGTAAATTTCAATTATTTATCCCCTTCATCTTCTTCCCCTATCATCAAGACCAGAACCATTTCACAGCATGATTGTTTTATCTGTTGGAAATAAGACATTTTATGTTAAGTAGAAGTGTGTGGGAATATTGAAGGTTTGGATATAAATTTGATAAGTAGGATAATTCTTTATGGAGGAGAAGAACTTTATATTTTTGCTTGATATAAATTGTGGGATTACATCTCTATTTATAATACTCTAAGGAGAACTCTAGACACACTAATTCTAAAGAGTTCTCAACTCTAGAGATCCAAAGACTATTCTAAAAAATATTACAATTATAAGAAATATCTAAAGATTCCAAATATTACAAGAATTCTCTAGAAAACTACTTAAACCCAATATAACTAAGTCCAAAAACTAATTAATAAATTTAGGCCCAAATCAAGTTTAATATTTTCAACATCCCCCCTTAAACTTGATTTGTGACTCCAAGCATACTTCTTAGCTTCACGAAAGTTTTCAACTTTAGTGGCTTGGTGAAAATGTCGGCAGCTTGATCTTGAGATATTACATACTTCATCTTCACCTCTTTTTTCTCAATGCATTCTCTTATGATGAAATGGTAACGGGTGTCGATGTGCTTACTTCTTTCATGAAAGACTGGATTCTTTGCCAAAGCAATTGCTGATTTATTATCAACACATATTTCCATTGGATCTTCTTGTGACATTTTTAACTCTTTCAACAAGTTCCTTAGTCAAATTGCATGACAAACGCATAATGTGGCGGCGACATACTCGCTTCACACGTCGATAGTGTGACTATTGGTTGCTTCTTTGACATCCAAGTGAAAGCAATATCTCCTATAAAGAACACATAACCATTAGTGCTCTTCCTATCATCCAAGTCTTCACTCCAATCGCTATCACTATAGCCAACAATCTCATAATTATTAGAAGAGTAATAGTGCAAGCCAAAGTTAGTTGTACCTTTAATGTATCTAAGGATTCTCTTTGCCGCCTTGAAGTGAGTTGTTGTTGGAGCTTCCATGTATCGGCTTACAACTCCTACAACATAGAGAATATCTGGCCTTGTACTTGTTAAGTAACGTAGACTTCCAATCAAACTTTTGTAAAGAGTTAGATCCACATTCTCCCTGTTTTCATGCTTGTTTAACTTGCTACCACATTCCATCGGGGTGCCAACTGGATTGGCATAATTCATCTTGAACTTCTTAATGACTTCTTTGGCATAGCCTTCTTGGGTGATGAAAATTACTTTGTCTTCTTGCTTTATTTCGATGCCAAGATAATATGCCATGAACCTCATATATGTCATCTCAATTTCATTTGACATGTATTTCGTGAACTCTTCGAACATGCTTCGATCGCCACACATGTGGTTGCTTGCGCCAGTGTCCAAGTACCACTTATTTCTTTTCTCTTTAACTTCATTTTGACATGCGAGTAGCAAAGTTTCTTATTCTCCACCTTTTTCTTCTACAAAATTAGTTTTCTCTTCCACCTTCTTCGAGAATCTACACTCGGTTGCGTAATGACCAATCTTGTTGCAGTTGAAACATTCTACTTGTGATTTATTGCTCCTCGACCATGAGGTTCCTCTTCCACGACCTCTTGTTGCTTGTGGATTCCAACTTCTTTCTCCATTGTTGAAGTTGTTGGAGTAGTTATTGCAACTGCCTCTTCCTTCTCCTTCATGTCCTCGTCCACATCCACGATATTGGCCACGACCTCGTCCTCTTTGGCTCTTGTAATTCGCATAGTTTGCTTCCTTTATGTTGAGTTGTAGTAATTGCTCCATAGCCTCCTTTTGTTTAATTTTTCTCTTTTGTTTTTCTTCGTATGCTTGTAAGGAACCCATGAGTTGCTCAATAGTCATGGTCTTTAGATCCTTATTTCTTCAATGTTGGTAACAATGAAGTCAAAACTTGGATTTAAAGTGTGAAGTATTTTCTCCATGACTTTCACATCATCAACATCTTCACCATTTCTCTTAAGTTGATTGACTACAACCAATACTCGAGAAAAATAATCTGAAATTGACTCAGACTCCTCCATAAATAAACGTTCAAAGTCATCTCTAAGAGTTTGAAGACGAATCTTTTTTACCTGCTCAACTCCTTTGTTGCAAGTTTGAAGCTTATCCAATGCTTCTTTGGTCGTTGTGGCGTTGGATATCTTCTCAAAAGTATCTTCATCCACCGATTGATAAATGAGAAAGAGAGCTTTCTTGTCTCTCTTTCTTGACTCCTTCAATGTCTCTCTTGCACCTTGGATTAGCGAGGATTCATCTTGATCTTTGAAGCCTTTCTCAACAATATCCCACACATCTTGAGTTCCTAGTAGCGCCTTCATCTTGATACTCCAATTATCATAGTTGTTCTTTGTGAGCATCGACGTTTGGAAAGGGAAACCACCATTCGCCATTTTGTGGATCTTGAAGCTCTGATACCATTTTATTGGAAATAAGACCTTTTATGTTAAGGAGAAGTGTGTGGGAATATTGAAGTTTTAAATATAAATTTGATAAGTAGGATAATTCTTTATGGAGGAGAAGAACTTTGTATTTTTGGTTGATACAAATTGTGGAATTACATCTCTATTTATAGTATTCTAAGGAGAACTCTAGACACACTAATTCTAAAGAGTTCTCAACTCTAGAGATCCAAAGATTATTCTAGAAAATATTACAATTATAAGAAATATCTAGAGATTCCAAATATTACAAGAATTCTCTAGAAAACTACTTAAGCCTAAAATAACTAAGTCCAAAAACCAATTAATTAATTTAAGCTCAAATCAAGTTTAATATTTTCAACATTATCCCCTATTAAAGCTTTGCTGCAAGTGTAGTATTAGTAACAAAAAAATTCAATAGCCAGCCATGCCCTTTTCAGCCAAAAAAGTTGTTTTAAGTTAGTATTTATTATTTCTTTTGCAATATATGAGTTTCAAATACATTCTAAAATAAAAACATTTTACTTAACTTGTAGGTGCGCAGCGCAGACTGCATAAATTTAATGAAGAAGGCATGTGTAAGTTAATGTTAACCTTCTTTTACCGTTGCTTGTATTTTGTAGGCTGTTTTGCCATTACTCATCTGATTCATTGGACAGAGCTGCCTTAAGTACTGATGATAGAGCATACGAGCCTGCTGAGACCGATCACTTATCATCTGTTAAATTGGATGCCACATGACATGCACATATTGAAAAGTATAAGTACATTTGAAGTTTGTTTATACCCATACTCTCATAGTTGCTATTAAATTATATGCAAAAGTTTATTAGATAGCCAATTGTAATTGCCATTTGTGTTTGCTCTCTTAATGCTTGTACTTTGTTGAAATTTTTACTCAGAAAGCTTCAAGATGATTTGACAGATGAGATGGTGGTGTTGGTAAAACAACTCAAAGAGAGTAGTCTCATGATGAGCCAATCTGTTAAAAACACCGAAAATGTATGATTCTCATTTTCAATGGCATCTTTAAGCCAATTCCCGATACAATAGATTCAAGGCATTACTTCGTACACCAACAAGTGCAAATTTTCAGGCACTCTAGTGTTCAATCATCTTCCACTTTCAAACTACAAACAACAAGCACGCCAATTTCGCTTTTCAAAGTGCAAGAAAATTGAACAGAGGCAGCTGTTGTACCCCAAAATTTGCCCTCTAAATTTTTATACAAAATGCTATCCTAGGATTTCTTATACACCCAATTAGCTTGAGGGTCGATCAGACAGATTCTCTTCCTAAGACGACAAATCAATAATTAGGGTTTGGGATTTATCAAGGATAATTGAGTCTTCAAAATTTCAAATATTCTTAAACACAATTCGCTGAAGTTTGTTAATTCTACCAGACTGACGATTGTTCTTAAAACATGTTTGAATCAAGAATGACATGCAGACTCATTTTGATTAACAATTTAGATTTTGAACAGGAATTGAAGGTTAAGACTTTTTGATCATAAGCCTTGGAGGCTAAGTTAATCAAATGCAATTCTCAAACTTTCATTTTTTGTTTTGAAGGTTTGATTAGAGTGCAAAGAGTTTTGTTTTATTTAATCATCTTTGGTGATTACTTGAAATACAAGTTACCTAGAATGAGGGTTCTTACTCAAAACATACAAATAAGAAGATTTAAAATTGAAATTGGTACAATATTATTCAGAAGTACTGTATTTATTACATTACAAAATTTGAACTTTACAGAAGAAATATCTACCAATGCAATAAATTACAAAATTTGTTTAAAAGAGAAATCCTAAGTCTTCATCCTCAAGCAATCTCTCCAACCTTTGCTTGCCATCCATGCTTCATGTTCATGAAAAGAGAAAAGGAGAAGTTTGTTAGTAGTTCAAATATTCAGAAATGAACAAAACCTACAAGGTAATCCTAAATTCATCATTGGGGTGATTTCTGCTGAATCAGAAAAGAAGGGTTTGTATGCTAAGGCCTCATGCAATCTTTGCTTAATCATTGGCCTGAGAGTTTATGGTTTGCAATTCGCAAGGGGGAAACTTGGTTCACAATGCAAGTAAACTGCAACAAACAGCAGGGCAAACTACATAACAGGCAGCAAGACAAACAATGCAACCAAACTACAACAAACAGCAGGGCAAGCTGCATAACAGGCAGCAAGACAAACAATACAAGAAAACTACCACAAACAACAGGGCAAGCTGCATAACAGGCAGCAAGACAAACAATGCAAGCAAACTACCACAAACAGCAGGGCAAGCTGCATAACAGGCAGCAAGATGTCAATACTGCAACATAAGCAAACTGTAACCAATAACAGGGCACACTGCAAGCCGCAAGAGCAAAACCTATGCAGAATCTAAAGGAAACAAAATACCAGAAGTTCAGAAAAAGAAGGTTTTGTGTCCTAAGGCCTCAAACAACTTCAGTTTTATCATAGGCTAAAATTACATTGCAAATCTTACAAGAATTGGTTCACAATAGTGCAAACAGAGTTTCAAGCCCAACACAAGTACAAGCCCGACAGATGCCAACCCAACATGATTTAAATCAACTCAAAAAGCCTCATACAACTTCAGTTTTATCATAGGCTAAAATTACATTGCAAATCTCAAAATAATTAGTTCACAACAAACTAAAAGGTGCAAACCAGAATTCATCAAGCAACAGGTGTAGGTTTAATTCAGAAGAAAACCAATACAACAAGCAACAGAAAATCAGGATCATACATCATTGGCTAGGGTTAGTCTCTTGCAAATCCCAAATCTTGGTTCATAAAAGATAAAGAGGAAATCAGAAAATATCAAATCAACAAGCAAAAGTCTCATGTTGTTTTAAATCAAAAATTAGTCTCAACAAGAAAACCAGTACAATCAACAATCAAAGAGCCTCAAAATTTGTAAAGTCATGTCATAGGCCTAGGGTACTTTACCACAAATCTCAAAGCAAAGTTTGGTTCATAGTAAAAGTCCCCAAGTGACAAAATACAAAAACTATCAGCAAATACAAGTTTGAAAAGAAGCAATACAGAAAATCACAAAGTCAACATTTGACATATTAGTAAAGAAGAAAACTCAAAAGAGGGGGGCCTGGCTGTACAAAATCTCAAGCATTTAAGTCTTGGATCACAAGAGAATCCAAAGTCAGAAAATATACAACAAGTACAGAAAAAGCAAAGTCAGTACAGCAGGCATTGTACCAACTGCAAACAAGCAAAGTCAACCAGCACAACCAATATTATTTTATCACAGAAAATGGACAAACCAACCAATATAAAAGGCAGCCATATGGTGCACATAAAAGGAGAGTTTTTTCTTTACAAGCAAGAAGAACATACAGAAAAGATAAAAGTCAAGCCACTATTTTCATCACAAGACCATCAAAGATCACAGTCAACAAACCATAGGAAACCCCAAACATAGCAACAAAGGTAATTTCTCAAACTGTTCTCAATTTCCTTTCATAGAATTATACAAAACTCTTATAAAACATATAGTTTAGGTTCAATTAAAAGGCAAAGGGACAAAAAAAACTTGTAACAGAAATAAACACAAAGCCATCATTCATTTACCTCAAGAAAGAATCAGCAATAGCATCATTTTCCTTTTACAGAAAAAATATAAAGAGATTCCAACACAAACTGTCAAAACCCTCAAAATCATTTCAAGTTCTTTTCCTACAAAATATACAAAGCCAGAATAGCAACAAACAGAGCCAAAACCTTCAAAAAAAACCGTTTATCCAAAACATACGAATTACTCAGAAACAAAAAAAAACATCCAAACTATTTCCCATTTTCTCCTCATCATCAAAAATACAGAAACCAATCCTTACAAACAAACAGAGCCAAAACCTTCAGAAAAATCATTTATCAAAAACATACAAACTACTTAGAACAACAAATCTCAAGTTTCAGTTTTCCCAAGCCAACAATCATCATCATAATCATCATAAATATAGAAATACAGTAATGCATGCAAGACATAAACCCTAATTTTTTATCATCATTTTCAAAGAACCTAACCCCTTAGAACTAGCGAAGAAAGGAAATATCTCACCAAATCATGTAGAAGATGAAAATTGGACGGAACCCCTAGGGTTCCGGTTGTCCCCTTTTAGATCTAGGCCGAATCTCATGTTTTATGCAAAATCAAACGCTGAATTAGTAATGAGGAAGAAGAGAGGAAGAGATTAATGTAAAAAAGTTGAGGTTATGAACCCAGCCGCCGCTGTCACCGTCGCAAAAAGATTTCCGGCGCGGCCTATTTTTCTTCTCTGGTGGAGGAACTTCAGAGAACAAGTGAGAGAATCAGAAGTGAGAGAGAGAAGTGAAACAACAAAATGAGCCGTCCCCTTGAACCTGTTTTTTTTGTCTAAAACAACCAGGCCTTCTCACGTTAGGCCCAAAGCAAGAATATTGAGCCCAACCCCCTTTGATTCGCTACACCCCCCATACCCTTCATAAGTCTGGTTTTTTTTGCCATGATTTTTGTGGGCTGAAAGCCCAATAATTTTTTTTTAAATTTCTTTCTCCAAACACCCCTTTAACCCCCTTAACTTATTTTATATATTTTATTTTTTTCTTTACTTTTTTTAATTACTATTATTAATATTATAACAATATTTATTTTTATAAATAAAAATCTCAAAAATATTATTTATGCATATATATATATATATATATATATATATATATATATATATATATATATATATATATATATATATATATATATATATATATATATATATATATATATATATATATATATATATATATATATATATATATATATATATATATATATATATATATATATATATATATATATATATATATATATATATATATATATATATATATATATATATATATATATATATATATATATATATATATATATATATATATATATATATATATATATATATATATATATATATATATATATATATATATATATTCATGTTTGTTTAATAGACTAAAATGTTTTCTTGTTAAAATTCTTTTTTGAAAAATTAATTAAATAATTAGATTAGGTTTGTGATTATTATTTATTTAGAAATTTGTTTCTCTAAACTAGTTTCTTTTGCTAATTTAATTCTAATATTCTTTTTTAATTAATTATTTCTTTTTCTCCTAAGTTAATTAAAGTCAAAACAACATCCATGGCCTTGTTCATTCATACTTGTATATTGTATTCATTTCACTTCTTATACATTATATTTACATTCGTTTCTTTGTACATTTGATAAATTTGATATGGTTGTAATAGATAATTAGGGTTTTTACTTTCTTGTAAATCCCCATTCATAAATTGTATACCCTCCCACAAAGTGTTGTAATAGCGTAGTAATCTTTAAATTTCGCAATTTACCGCGTTTATATAACATGTTAGTAATTAGGGTTTGTATGGCAAGATAAAACGAATCAAATAGAAAACCCTAATCCAAGACAAAATCAAGCATGAAAATGGCACACTTGCACACAAGCACCCTTAGGGTTACTCCACTTGGTTGCCTTATACAAAAATGACCATAATACGCACGTAAGGTATCTTAGCAAAACAAACAAAAACAAGATCATAGTCCCTCGATGACACTATTCAAAGTTGCCTTACAAAATGATCTTAGTCCCTCAAAAATGCTAAGATACCTTGCAACATTACTAATCATGGCTATACGATGACCCACGCCCGTCCCGTTTACATCCAAAGATAGGGTTGCTTACCAAATTAATGGTAAGACAACAATGTCAAAGGAAAAGAGAATGAACAAGAAAGGCATTCGAGTAGGTAGTTTGCTTTTAGTTACTCGCTCAATTTTAAACAAATATCCTTGCTATTTTCAAAACAAACACACACATATTTCAAAACATCTTACAAAATTGAAAAACATTTTCAAAAAGACAAACATCTTTGTATACATTCTTACAAACGAGAATCATTACAAAGATTGCCTAAACAATGGCCTCTTTTACAAAATACTTTCAAAACCACACAAAACACAATTTCAAACAAAAGCAAGTGATCAAGCAAGTAACTAAGAGCCCATGGAAAACCATGGATGAAAGGGGTGCTAATACCTTCCCTTTTCATAATCTACCCCCCGAACTTAAGAAACAATCTTAAAGGTATTTCCTGTGCTTTTTCATCTTTCCTTTTGGATAAAAGAAAAGTCGGTGGCGACTCTTGCTAACCGCAACATTTGCGATAAAACGCAAAACAATCAAGTCAGTTCTCCCACCGTATCACAGAACTGGCGACTCTGCTGGGGATAATTCTAAAAGTGGGGTTACCTTAAGGATATATCACATTTACTTGCTTACATTGATTGATTTGTATGCTTTACAGAACTGGCGACTCTGCTGGGGATAATTCTTTGTTTAGGTTTAAATCCTCTACCCGGATTTGTGATACATTATAGGTAAGTAGCAATACATTTTGGAAACTGTGCGGGGTATACCGACATGGTATAAGCAATAACTACGTTAGTGCGATATATTTGTGGGTACCGGTAGCCTTTGAGTTAATCAAAGAGAATACGGGGCCACTGAGTAATGTCATGAAGCACTAATGAACTTCTAGAACCTTTACTTGACCAACCTGGCCTTTAGGATATAGTGAGATGACCGACTTTGGTGTAGTCCGAAGTTGGTAGATACTCGATACTACACTCATTGAGGTTTGGTTTCTTGGGATATTTCGGTCGCTATTAAAGAGGCTTGAGCTGAAACAATGACCAAGGAAACAATCCAATGATATTGAGCTCCTTAGAACCCGGTTACTATTACTAGGGCAGGTTTAAGCCAACTAAACTTCAAGAGGGTACTTACCTATAAAACTCCATGCAAGCCTAAACTATGGACTTGTTTGCTTTGCTTGTATATGCATACTTGTACATAACATCGTGGATATCATGAACATCATATACATCCACTAACCATTTCAAGGATTTTTGGGATTCATCTTTGTTCTTGTTTTGTAGGATATGGACTCACTTCGCAGGAAAACTATTCAAGTCAACCTTGTAAGAATTCCTCCACAACTTAAGGAGCTAGCTTCAAAGATTCCTGAGAACTCTCCATTCACCGAGAGACATGGTCGTCTACTCAACTTGGTTACCTCCAACACAGATGAGGATATGATGAAGGTGCTCTTTCAGTTCTTTAATCCTTTGCACCATTGCTTCACATTTCCCGACTATCAACTTGTGCATACTTTGGAAGAATTCTCCCAGCTCTTGAGGATTCCCATTCTTAATCAACTACCTTTCAACGGTATGGAAAAACACCCAAAGCCAGAAGATATTGCTCAAGCTCTACACTTGCACTCATCTGATGTCACAACTCATTGGGAAACTAGGAGTGGTGTCAAAAGCTTCTTAGAAAATGTCTTGTTTGAGAAAGCCCAAAGCTGTTGGAATTCCCTAGACTTGAAAACCTTTGAGGAAATTGTGGCTCTCCTCATCTATGGGATGGTTTTGTTTCCAAACCCTGACCAACTCATAGATGTGAACGCCGTCAAAATCTTCATGTCACGCAACCCGGTGCCTACATTGCTAGGGGATATCCTACACTCTTTTCACACTCGCACAATGAGGAAAAGAGGTGTCCTTATGTGTTGCACTCCTCTCTTGGCAAGATGGTTTATTTCTCATCTTCCCCAACCAGTCTTAAAGAATGAGCAAGGTTCAAGGTGGTCACAAAGGTTAATGACGCTCAAACATTCAGACATTCATTGGTGCTCCCGATCCAAAGAGAATGTTATCATTGTTGACCATTGTGGAGAATTACCTAATGTCCCTATACTTGGCATTAGGGGAGGCATCACCTACAACCCATGTTTATCCTTAAGACAGTTTGGTTACGCCCGAAGGGATGACCCGCACGAGATGCTGATTCAAGGTTTGGTATTCGACCACGACAACGACGATCAAGGTCTTCGCCATAGATTTATCCGAGCTTGGAGGATGCTAAACAAGGTGGATAGCAAGACTTTGGGACACAAGAATTCCATCCCTCTTGAGCCTTACCTCAAATGGGTACGGACTCGTGCTCAGAGTCTTATGATGCCTTACCCCTCCATTCTCCCGGTAATCAATGAGCCTGTTAAGGAAGGAGATGTTCCATACACTATCCTACATCCTGACATGCCCACATCTCTTAAAGACCTACAAAGGGATTAGATACAACTCAAAGGAGAGAGATATACTTTCGAAGCCCAATTCTACGCAAGCGAGAAGAAGGTTTTGGAACTCACTAGGCTACTTCATGAGGAGCGGACTCTAAATGCCTACATTGCACCAAAGAGGATGCACACTACTTTTTTATCTTAGAGTTTTGTATTATTTTGTCCAAGGAGAATTGATGTACTCAAACTTTATCTTATTAATATAACGTGTGTTTCTTTTTATCTAAAACAAAATTGAATCTTCGAAATCCTTGAAAACATTGCATATGCACATATCATTCATCATAACATAAACAGGTCTTTTGCAACAAGTCTCCTCATCTCTCTACTATTTATTTAAGTAAGATGGATATCAAACAAAGAGTGAAAGATCTCCAAGCTCAAAACACGCAGTTTTAACAGTTGCTCATGACCCTAGCCAAGGGGCAAGAACAATTGAAGACTCTGCTAGCTGAGGAGAGGAAAAAGAAAATAAAGAAGGTAACTGGAGTCTTAAACATGGGGAGAAGATTTCAGAGGTAGACAAGAAGGACTTTGAACTTTGCAACAACTTCCAGTGAAGGGGAAGGGAAAGGCAAGGAAACAGTTGTCCCGTCAGAATCAGAAGAAGAGAAGGAAGAAGAGGAAGACTACTCTGAGGAACAGTATCCTCCAACTGATGACAAGTACAGATATCTCGAAGAGCGTTTGAGCGCGATGGAAATACAAAAGGTGCCAGGCTTAGACTTTGAAGAATTGGGACTAGTGTCGGGGATTATGATTCCTCCGAAATTCAAAGTGCCTACGTTTGCAAAATATGATGGAGTGTCATGCCCTAAAATGCATCTACGATCATATGTGAGAAAAATTCAACCCCATACCACTGATAAAGACTTATGGGTGCATTTTTTCCAAGACAACCTATCTGGAACACAACTCGACTGGTTTTACCAACTAGAAAGAGCCAACATCCATAATTGGGAAGATCTTGCCGCAGCTTTCTACAAGCAATATCAATACAATACCGATTTGGCGCCTACCCATACTCAACGCCAGAGTATGGCCATGGCTTCCGATGAAGGTTTTAAGGATTACGCACAAAAATGGAGTGATTTGGCTGGAAGAGTTCAACCCCTCTGTCTGAAAGGGAATTGGTAGACATGTTCCTAGGCACTTTTTCTGGTCCCTTTTACAACCATTTAATCGGAAGTTCATCTGCAGGCTTCACTGAGCTAATACTGATTGGAGAGAGGGTGGAAGCTGGCATAAAAAGTGGAAAGATTCAGAAAGATTCATCTTCTTCTACAGCTGTGAGGAAGCCTTTTATCGGGAAGAAAGAGGTAGCTGCTGTATATCCACAAAGACACCAAGGGAGGGCCGAACGCTGACCAATGGTGGGGGCTGTTATAATTCCAAAGCCTACGTCTGAGCAGCAAAGAAGTAATCAACCAAGGGTGGAAAGGCCAGTTAGGTAATTCACCAGAATTAACATGACTCTGTCTCAAGTATTACCGTATCTTCTGAGATCCAACTTGGCAACCTTGAAAGAAGCTCCGAAAAACCCCAATACAACATCCCCTCATTATCACCCCAATGCCCGTTGCACATATCACTCTGAAAGTCCTGGCCACGATACCAATAACTGTTGGGCCTTGAAGAACAAAATAGAAGACCTCATTGAAGCAAAAGAAATTGAGTTTGATGCGCCCGAGAAGCCAAATGTCATTTCTGCTCCTATGCCCAGACATGGTCACAATACCAATGTTATTGAAGAAGATTTGTTTATTACCACAGTTGATGAACTCATGACTCCACTTCCGACCATTAAGATAAACTTGTTGAAAGCCGGTGTATTCCCAGGCTGTAATGAAGTTTTCCATCTCTGCTTGTCCACACCAACTGATTTCCCTTTATTGAAAGAAGGCATTCAGCGCCTGATAGATAACAAAGATATTTTGTTTGAAAGTACTCCTGTTTCACCTATTCCTATTGAAGATGTTTCCATTATTACCATTTCCGCCAATTTTTCCAGGGTCTCCACCAAAAGACCCATTAGAATTACATCGGTTCTGAAAGCAGCTCCTCTGATAATCACAATTCCTGGGCCAGTCCCATATGTATCAGACAAAACTGTGCCGTGGAATTACGGAGGGGACATTTACTACCATGGCATCAAACAAGACTGACCAACCGCCGAAGAGATAAACTCCGAAGAAGAAGATTCTGACATCAGCAATATTTCTAGAACTAGCAAAATTACTCGAAGCGGTAGGATCTTTTCTCCAGAAATTGCTCCCCCAAAGGCAGTTTCTGGACCCGTGTCTGTTCCAAAGGTTACTTCCGTACCTATAATCATCTCTGCAAGTGCTCCTATTGACAAAGATGTTACAACCCTTGATATCATTCCTACCAACACTCCTGCTGCTGAAACTCGAGGAAAAATATTTTGGTCGAGCCTGTCCGGAAGAAGGCCCAACCATTGACTATCCCCAAAACTTCCAAGAAAGAAATGGAGGAGATCCTAAAAATTATAAAGAGGAGCGACTACGATGTAGTTGAACAATTGGGGCAAAATCTCTCCAAAATCTCCATGCTGGCATTACTACTGTGTTCTGAGGCACATGCGAAAGCCTTGGTGAAGTTCCTAAAAACATCCCATATGCCTCAAGAGACGTCTGCTGATTAATTCCAAGACTGTGTGGCCAGCTTGAAAATGAATAACGGCCTAAGCTTCTCGGATGCTGATCTGACACCAAGGGGAAGAAAGCACAATGAGGCATTACATGTCTTAATGGAATGCAGGGGCACAACTCTGGCCCATGTTTTGGTGGACACAGGCTCATCCTTGAATGCATTACCAAAAAAAGCTCTTGACAGACTTGACTGCGAGGGACTAACGTTAAAGCCAAGAAACATAGTGGTAAGGGCATTTGATGGCTCGAAGAGGATGGTGCACGGGGAAGTGGATATCCCCATAAAGGTTGGGACTCAAACTTTCAATTCAACCTTTTATGTAATGGACATCCGCCCTTCGTACTCTTGCCTACTAGGTCGGCCATGGATCCTCAATGTTGGCATTGTCACCTCTACATTGCACCAGATGCTGAAGTATCCAGTTCAAGGAAATATTATCAATGTCCATAGAGAGGAAGAATACATGATCAGCCATCTCAATTCCTTCAGATATGTGGAATTGGACGACTAATTCATTGAAACTCCATTTCAACACTTTGAAGAGGTCCCCCAAGAGGTATCAGTGACCAAGACCGTGTCCCAGATTCCCAAGATCACAAGACCTCTTCTCCAGATGTCATCTCTGAAGGACGCCAAAGCAGTGGTAGAGGAAGGTGGATGCACCATCTGGGGCAACTTCCGGATATCTCATATAAGTCCGACAAGTTTGGCTTAGGTTTCACTTCAAGTGCTCAAAAGGCTGTACTTCGTGCCCATGCTAGAGGGCCACCCTTTAAGATTAGCCACCGTGAGGTCAACACGGTGGAAGATGGTTAAGATGATTGCGACCTGGAGGATTGGATCTTTCTGACTGTCAATGGAGGGCTCAGCAATTGGGAAGCTAGAGACTTCGTCCCAGTAACCTTTATCCCACAGTAATTTATCTTCACATTTTGTTAGATTTGTAATATTAAAAAATAATTCGCACTCTTAAAACCTTGTGTCTTGCCCGAGGCACAATGGTCCATTTGTAAGGGTTATTATTTCATCTTCATATGACATCAATGAATCATGGACGTTTTTCGCATACAAACTTTTGTGCTCATTGTTTTTCTTTTACATTTTAATTTCTTTTAAAAGATAGTTATACCCTTACACACACCCACACTCACAATGCAGGTATTCATCCATTCCAGATCCCATGGGTAACGATATTGCTATGGCCTTTTGTGACTTAGAGAATCTAATCTACCAAGCCGAAGACGAAGGTGAGGAAGATTGTGAAGTACCAGGGGAGCTTTCCAGACTGCTACAACAAGAGGAAAGAACCATTCAACGCCACGAGGAACCTGTGGATACAATCAACCTGGGTATCGAAGAAGATAAAAAAGAGGTCAAGATGGGTGCCAATTTGGAACCCAATGTCAAGGAGCGTCTGATTCAGTTGCTACACGACTATGTTGAAATCTTCGCCTGGTCATATGAAGACATGTCGGGACTTGATACAGACATTGTGGTATATTGTTTGCCTACTAGAGAAGATTTTTCGCCGGTAAAACAAAAGGTTCGCCGCATGAGACCTGATATGTCAGAAAAGATTAAAGCAGAAGTTATGAAGCAATTCAATGCTGGATTCTTGGTTGTCACTTCCTACCCTCAATGGGTGGCCAACATTGTTCCTGTACCTAAAAAAGACGGCAAAGTCCGAATGTGTGTGGACTACAAATATTTGAATAGGGCGAGCCCTAAAGATGATTTTCCACTTCCCCACATTGATATCCTAGTTGACAATATGGCACAACACAAAGTGTTTTCCTTCATGGACAGATTCTCAGGTTACAACCAAATTAAAATGGCACCCGAGGACATGGAGAAAACAACATTTGTCACACAGTGGGGCACATTCTGCTAGAAGGTGATGCCATTCGGACTGAAGAATGTTGGGGCAACCTATCAGCGCGCCATGGTAGCTTTATTTCACAACATGATACATCATGAAATAGAGGTCTACATAGATGATATGATAGCCAGACCGCAAACAGAAGAAGAGCATCTTGACCACTTACAAAAACTTTTTGAGAGACTGAAGAAGTACAAGCTGAGGTTGAATCCAAACAAATGTACATTTGGGGTACGGTCTGGTAAACTCCTAGGCTTTGTTGCTAGTAACAAAGGTATTGAGGTCGATCCTGCCAAAGTTAAAGAAATACAAGAGATGCCTGCTCCCCATACTGAGAAGGAAGTCAGAGGATTCTTGGGACGTTTGAACTATATTGCCAGACTCATTTCTCACCTAACAGCTACTTGCGAGCCAATCTTCAAGCTCTTGAAGAAAGATCAAGTAGTCAAATGGAATGGTGAGTGCAAAATTTCTTTTGACCAAATCAAAGAATACTTACAAGAGCCTCCTGTATTGATGCCACCAATCGAGGGAAGACCATTGATCATGTATCTGACTGTTTTAGAAAATTCAATGGGGTGTGTATTGGGGCAGCATGACGAGTCTGGCCGAAAAGAGTATGCTATTTACTACCTGAGCAAAACGTTTGCCAACTGTGAAACCAGATATTCACTACTCGAGAAAACTTTCTGCGCTCTGGCATGGGCGGATCGCCGGCTAAGACATTATATGTTGGCTCATACTACCTTGTTGATATCTAAAATGGATCTGATAAAATACATCTTCGAGAAGCCTGTTTTTTCTGGGAGAATAGCTAGATGGCAGATGATCCTGACAGAGTACGACATACATTATACTACCCAGAAAGCTATAAAGGGCAGTGTGCTAGCTGATCACCTTGCTCACCAAGCTGTAGAAGACTATCAGTCCATGAAGTTTGAATTCCTAGATGAAGACATCATGACATTAGACAAATGTAAAGAATTCAGGTCATCTGACAGACCTGAACAAGGATCCCGGTGGACCCTGTTCTTTGATGGAGCCTCCAATGCACTCGGAAATGGTATCGGTGTTGTACTCATATCTCCAGAAGGGTGTCATACTCCCTTTACTTCCAGACTTTGCTTCAATTGTACGAACAACATGGCGGAATACGAAGCGTGCATCTTTGGTCTCAGAGCTGCCATAGACTTGGGGATCAAATCCTTGGATGTATTCGGAGATTCAGCTTTGGTCATCAGCCAGATCAAAGGGGAGTGGGACACCAAACACCCTAACCTTATCCCTTACAAAGAACATGTTTTGACATTGCTACCACATTTTGAGAAGATTACCTTCGGGCATTTCCCGCGAGAAGAAAATCAGCTAGCAGACGCACTAGCCACAATGTCATCTATGTTTAAACTTAATTGGGATGACGAGGCTCCCCAGATCACCATTGAACGAATGGATGAACCAGCACACTGTCACGAGATTAATACTGGAGAAGTAGTGGACCAGCCTTGGTTTCATGAAGTCAAGAGGTATCTCGAGTCTCAAGAATATCCAGAAGGAGCTTCAATCAATGATAAGAAGTTCTTAAGGAGATTCTCTTCTAAATTCTTCCTGAGTAATGGCGTCATGTACAAATGAAATCATGATTCCATTTTGCTTCGATGCATGGATAAGGTTGAAGCTGAAAAGATCATGGCTGAATTACATGAAGGTACTTTTGGCACCCACTCCAGTATGCATACGATGGCGAAGAAGATCCTACGGGCAGGCTATTATTGGTCCACCATAGAAGCAGATTGCTATCAACACTCTCGAACCTGTCATAAGTGTCAAATTTATGCTGACAAGGTGCACGTACCTCCGGTTCCTCTGAATGTCTTGACGGCTTCTTGGCCTTTTGCTATGTGGGGAATTGATATGTTTGGGGAAATCAAGCCGACAACCTCCAATGGACATCGCTTCATCCTAGTGGCCATTGACTATTTTACAAAGTGGGTTAAAGCAGCCTCTTTCGCCTCTGTTACCAAGAACTTTGTTGTCCGTTTCATGAAGTAAAACCTTATTTGCCGGTACGGTATCCCGGAAAGGATCATTACTGACAATGGTACAAATCTCAACAACACTATGATCACCGCATTGTGCGAGCAATTCAAGATTCAGCATCATAATTCTTCTCCCTATCGGCCAAAGATGAATGGTGTTGTCGAAGCTGCAAATAAGAACATTAAAAAGATCATATAGAAAATGACAATCACATACAAAGACTGGCATGAGATGCTACCATTCTCTCTCCATGGATACCGTACCGCAGCTCGTACATCAACCGGGATAACACCATATTCTTTGGTTTACGGCATGAAAGCTGTCTTGCCTATCAAGGTCCAGACCCCCTCTCTAAGGATTATGAAGGATGCAGGGTTGAACGAAGACGATTGGATCCAGACTCGACTTGATCAACTGAACTTGATTAATGAAAAGAGGCTTACTGCTGTTTGCCATAGTCAAATGTATCAAAAACGAATGATCAAGGCTTTCAACAAGAAAGTCAGATGCCAAGTGTATCAAGTTGGGGATCTAGTGATCAAACACATCATCTTGCCACAAAGTGATCCCAAGGGTAAATGGACTCCTACCTATGAAGGACCATTTGTAATCAAAAACATATTCTCCGGTGGGGCAATGATCTTGACCACCATGGATGGCAACGACCTGCCACACCCTGCGAACGCGAACATAGTCAAAAGATACTACACATAAGAGACCCGCTAGGTTGACATACCTAGGAAAAACAAGGGCATCCCGACGAACCAAAAAGGTTTGGGAAAAATTTAGGGATAAAACAAAAAAATCTGTATACCCGGCAATTTGAAAACCCGAAAGGGCGACTTGGGTAAAAAAGGGTTTCCCGTTGGACTGAAAACCTAAAAGGGCGGTCCAGGCAAAAGTTAGGGAATTAAAGCGTATGACTATGTCCCATCGGATCAATTTACAAACAACCTTTGGCTTCCACTAACAAACTCAGAGGTTCTGGTCAATTCAGTCATCTTCGGACGAGGCGACAGATAGGCAAGACGCTCAGAGATACAAAGGCTATAGCAGATTGGGAACCCCATGGGATTTTTACACATAACTATCTTTCTTTGTATCAAAATTTTCTTTTTTATGACAACATTCTCTTACTAGAATGTTTGTCCCCTTTGTACAATTTTTTTAACTTAAAGTCAATACAAAGATATCCCTTTGAAAGTTCAAAAACTATTGGTATTTATTTTCTTTACGCTTGTGTTTTGTTTGCAAAAAAAGACCAATGATTTATTTTTGAACATATGCATTTGAACGTAATTACTATTTACAAATAAAAAAAGGGAAAGACAATTACTGATAGGTTAAAAGAATAGGGAAATGTCTCTAGGCTATTCCATAAGTAATCCCCTACAATACGCCATTTAAATCCCCAGCGGAACAAAGTTTCAAACTATTGATCCCCAATTAGAAATTGTCAAAATTTCTCCAGACTCCCCAATAGGTCTTACAAGCAGTACTTGGCATCGCCCTTACAACAGAATTTATTTCTCTCGATAGAAATCCATCAATACTTTGACTTCAAGAGATGAAGGCTCACATATCCTCAGCAGCATTCAAGGATTTATTTCCTTCAATCCAACAGCAATGCAGCAGATCAACTCACATATGCATACATTGCATCCATATGTGATAAACATTGATAAAGCAAATACATTACATCATACATTACATACAACATAACTTTGTATTTTAGCTAACATTTTACCCTTTTCAGGATTAAGGCTAATAACTACCATTAACAATATGCAATCATGATACAGTTCAGATACGCCCCAGATACAAACGTCATTCTGATACTCATTCAGATTCAATCTTACAGATACAGTATAGATACGCTCCAGATGCAGACGTCATTCTAATACTCATTCAGAGCAGCTTATAGATACAATTCAGATATGCCCCAAGATACAGACGCCATTCTGATACACATTCAGATTCGATCTTACAAATACAACTCAGATACGCCCCAGATACAGATGCCATTCTGATACTCATTCATATTCGATCTTACAGATACAATTCAGATACGCTCCAGATACGGACGCCATTCTGATACTCATTCAAATTCGATCTTACAGATACAGTTCAAATACGCTCCAGATACGGACGCCATTCTGATACTCATTCAGATTCAACTTCATGATACAATACAGATACACTCCAGACACGGACGCCATTCTGATACTCATTCAGATTCAATCTTATAGATACATTTCATATACGCTCTAGACATGGATGCCATCCTGACACTCTTTCAGTTGAAATCAAGGTCGGACTTAGTCCCTTTCCTGTCAACAGTCACCCTTGGATGGCATCTATAAGCCCATCTCCGACAGTTATCCCTCAGTTCATTCAATGGCATCTTTAAGCCCATTCCGGATACAATAGATTCAAGGCATTACTTCGTACACCAACAAGTGCAAATTTTCAGGCACTCTAGTGTTCAATCATCTTCCACTTTCAAACTACAAATGGCAAGCACGCCAATTTCGCTTTTCAAGTGCAAGAAAATTGAACAGGGGCAACTGTTGTACCCCAAAATTTGCCCTATAAATTTTCATACAAAATGCTATCCTAGGGTTTCTTGTACACTCAATTAGCTTGAGGGTCTATCAGACAGATTCTCTTCCTAAGACGGCAAATCAATAATTAGGGTTTGGGATTTATCAGGAATAATTGAGTCTTCAAAATTTCAAATATTCTTAAACAGAATTCGCTGAAGTTTGTTAATTCTACCAGACTGACGATTGTTCTTAAAACATGTTTGAATTAAGAATGACATGCAGACTCATTTTGATTAACAATTTAGCTTTTGAACAGGAATTGAAGATTAAGACTTTTTGATCATAAGCCTTGGAGGTTAAGTTAATCAAATGGAATTCTTAAACTTTCATTTTTTGTTTTGAAGGTTTGATTGGAGTGCAAAGAGTTTTGTTTTATTTAATCATCTTTAGTGATTGCTTGAAATACAAGTTACCTAGAATGAGGGTTCTTACTCAAAACATACAAATAAGAAGATTTGAAATTGAAATTGGTACAATATTATTCAGAAGTACTGTATTCATTACATTACAAAATTTGAACTTTATAGAAGAAATATCTACCAATGCAATAAATTACAAAATTTATTTAAAAGAGAAATCCTAAGTCTTTATCCTCAAGCAATCTCTCCAGCCTTTGCTTGCCATCCATGCTTCATGTTCATGAAAAGAGAAAAGGAGAAGTTTGTTAGTAGTTCAAATATTCAGAAATGAACAAAACCTACAAGGTAATCCTAAATTCATCATTGGGGTGACTTCTGCTGAATCAGAAAAGAAGGGTTTGTATGCTAAGGCCTCATGCAATCTTTGCTTAATCATTGACCTGAGAGTTTATGGTTTACAAATCACAAGGGGGAAACTTGGTTCACAAACAATGCAAGCAAACTGCAACAAACAACAGGACAAGCTGCATAAAAGGCAGCAAGACAAACAATGCAAGCAAACTACAACAAACAGCAGGGCAAGCTGCATAATAGGCAGCAATACAAACAATGCAAGCAAATTACAACAAACTGTGGGGAAAGCTGCATAATAGGAAGCAAGACAAACAATGCAAGAAAAATACAACAAACAGTAGGGCAAGCTGCATAACAGGCATCAAGATGTCAATACTGAAACATAAGCAAACTGTAACCAACAACAGGGCACACTGCCAGCTTCCAGAGCAAAACCTGTGCAGAATCTAAAGGCAACAAAATACCAGAAGTTTGGAAAAAGAAGGTTTTGTGTCCTAAGGCCTCAAACAACTTCAGTTTTATGATAGGCTAAAATTACATTGCAAATCTCAAAAGAATTGGTTCACAATAGTGCAAACAGAGTTTCAAGCCCAATACAAGTACAAGCCCAACTGATTCCAGCCCAACATGATTTAAAACAACTCAAAAAGCCTCATACAACTTCAGTTTTATCATAGGATAAAATTACATTGCAAATCTCAAAAGAATTGGTTCACAACAAACTAAAAGGTGCAAACAAGAATTCATCAAGCAACAGATGCATGTTTAATTCAGATGAAAACCAATACAACAAGCAACAGAAAATCAGGATCATACATCATTGGCTAGGGTTAGTCTCTTGCAAATCCCAAATCGTGGTTCATAAAAGATAAAGAGGAAATCAGAAAATATCAAATCAACAAGCAAAAGTCTCATGTTGTTTTAAATCAAAAATTAGTCTCAACAAGAAAACCAGTACAATCAACAATCAAAGAGCCTCAAAATTTGTAAAGTCATGTCATAGGCCTAGGGTACTTTACCACAAATCTCAAAGCAAAGTTTGGTTCATAGCAAAAGTCCCCAAGTGACAAAATACAAAAACTATCAGCAAATACAAGTTTGAAAAGAAGCAATGCAGAAAATCACAAAGTCAGCATTTGACATATCAGTAAAGGAGAAAACTCAAAAGAGGGGGCCTGGCTGTACAAAATATCAAGCACTTAAGTCTTGGATCATAAGAGAAGCCAAAGTCAGAAAATATACAACAAGTACAGAAAAAGAAAAGTCAGTACAACAGGCATTGTACCAACTGCAAACAAGCAAAGTCAACCAGCACAACCAACATTATTTTATCACAGAAAATGGACAAACCAACCAATATAAAAGGCAACCATACTGTGCACATAAAAGGAGAGTTTTTTCTTTGCAAGCAAGAAGAACATACAAAAAAGATAAAAGTCAAACCACTATTTTCATCACAAGACCATGAAAGATCACAGTCAACAAGCCACAGGATTCCCCAAACATAGCAACAAAGGTAATTTCTCAAACTGTTCTCAATTTCCTTTCATAGAAATATACAAAACTCTTACAAAACATATAGTTTAGGTTCAATTAAAAGCCAAAGGGGCATAAAAACTTGTAACAGAAATAAACACAAAGCCATCATTCATTTACCTCAAGAAAGAATCAGCAATAGCATCATTTTCCTTTTACAGAAAAAATATACAGTGATTCCAACACAAACTGTCAAAACCCTCAAAATCATTTCAAGTTCTTTTCCTACAAAATATACAAAGCCAGAATAGCAACAAACAGAACCAAAACCTTCAGAAAAACCGTTTATTTAAAACATACGAATTACTCAGAAACAAAAAAAATAACCAAACCATTTCCCATTTTCTCCTCATCATCAGAAATACATAAACCAAGCCTTACAAACAAACAGAGCCAAAACCTTCAGAAAAATCATTTATCAAAAACATACAAACTACTCAGAACAACAAATCTCAAGTTTCAGTTTTCCCAAGCCAACAATCATCATCATAATCATCATAAATATAGAAATACAGTAATGCATGCAAGACATAAACCCTAATTTTTTTATCATCATTTTCAAAGAACCTAACCCCTCAGAACTAGCGAAGAAAGGAAAGATCTCACCAAATCATGTAGAAGATGCAAATTGAAACCCCTAGGGTTCCGGTTGTCTCCTTTTAGATCTAGGCCGAATCTCATGTTTTCTGCAAAATCAAACGCTAAATTAGTAATGAGGAAGAAAAGAGGAAGAGATTAATGTAAAAAAGTTGAGGCTTTGAACCCAACCGCCACCGTCACCGCCGCAAGGAGATTTCTGGCGCGACTTATTTTTCTTCTCCGGTGGAGGAACTTCAAAGAACAAGTGAGAGAATCAGAAGTGAGAGAGAGAAGTGAAACAACAAAATGAGTCGTCCCCTTGAACCTGGTTGTTTTGTCTAAAACAACCAGGCCTTCTCACGTTAGGCCCAAATTAAGAATACTGAGCCCAACCCCCTTTGATTCGCTACACCCCCATCCCCTTCATAAGTCTGATTTTTTTTGCCATGATTTTTGTGGGTTGAAAGCCCAATAGTTTTTTTTTATTTCTTTCTCCAAACACCCCTTTTAATTATTAACCCCCTTAACTTATTTTATATATTTTATTTTTTTCTTTACTTTTTTTTAATTACTATTATTAATATTATAACAATATTTATTTTTATAAATAAAAATCTCAAAAATATTATTTATGCATATATATATATATTAAATATATTCATGTTTGTTTAATAGACTAAAATATTTTCTTGTTAAAATTCTTTTTTTTTAAAATTAATTAAATAATTAGATTAGGTTTGTGATTATTATTTATTTAGAAATTTGTTTCTCTAAACTAGTTTCTTTTTCTAATTTAATTCTAATATTCTTTTTTAATTAACTATTTCTTTTTATCCTAAGTTAATTAAAGTCAAAACAACATCCATGGCCTTGTTCATTCATACTTGTACATTGTATTCATTTCACTTCTTATACATTATATTTACATTCGTTTCTTTGTACATTTGATAAATTCGATATGGTTGTAATAGATAATTAGTGTTTTTACTTTCTTGCAAATCCCCATTCATAAATTATATACCCCCCTCCCACAAAGTGTTGTAATCTTTAAATTTCGCAATTTACCGCGTTTATATAACATGTTAGTAATTAGGGTTTGTATGGCAAGATAAAACCAATCAAATAGAAAACCCTAATCCAAGACAAAATCAAGCATAAAAATGACACACTTGCACACAAGCACCCTTAGGGTTACTCCACTTGGTTGCCTTATACAAAAATGACCATATTACGCACGTAAGGTATCTTAGCAAAACAAACAAAAACAAGATCATAGTCCCTCGATGAAGCTATTCAAAGTTGCCTTACAAAATGATCTTAGTCCCTCAAAAATCCTAAGATACCTTGCAACATTACTAATCATGGCTATACGATGACCCACGCCCGTCCCGTTTACATCCAAAGATAGGGTTGCTTACCAAATTAATGGTAAGACAACAATGTCAAAGGAAAAGAGAATGAACAAGAAAGACATTTGAGTTGGTAGTTTGCTTTTAGTTACTTGCTCCATTTCAAAAAAATATCCTTGCTATTTTCAAAACAAACACACACATATTTCAAAAGATCTTACAAAATTGAAAAACATTTTCAAAAAGACAAACATCTTTATATACATTCTTACGAACGAGAATCATTACAAAGATTGCGTAAACAATTGCCTCTTTTACAAAATACTTTCAAAACCACACAAAACACAATTTCAAACAAAATCAAGTGATCTAGCAAGTAACTAAGTTCCCATGGAAAACCATGGATGAAAAGGGTGCTAATACCTTCCCTTTTTCATAATCTACCCCCCGAACTCAAGAAACAATCTCAAAGGTCTTTCCTGTGCTTTTTCACCTTTCCTTTTGGATAAAAGAAAAGTCGGTGGCGACTCTTGCTAACCGCAACATTTGCGATAAAACGCAAAATAATCAAGTCAGTTCTCCCACCGTATCACAAATGGAAAATCAATTGTATAGGGTAAAAAGTCAATTATGGTCAACATGCAGTCAAACATCAAGATTTTTGGTCAAACATCAAAAATTTTAAGTGATATCCATCATTTGATCAAGGTTTGATCATGATTCCTCAAAAAAAGCCCTCAAATCATCAAAAGTCAAAAGTTGCCAAATTAGGGTTTCCTTAGAAGAAGTCAACTGAACTTTGACCAAGAATAACTTTCACATACTTAATCAACTTTTCCCCAACCAAAGCCCATATTGAAGGAAATTCAATTCTCTACAACTTTGTATCTTTAAGCTCAAGTATAAAAAATGCTTCATTTGAGAGATATGAGTCAATACATTATAGGTCATTTCAAAAGTCAACAAAAAGACACTTTTTGTCAAGGCAACTTACATCAAGATAAATATTCAAATAAAAAAATGACCAACATAGATATTTTAAGGGATATCTTGAGCTTTTCAAAAAGTCAAATACCACCTTCAAATTATAAAAACTGAGAGTTATGATTGGTGCAAGTTGGGCAATTTTTGAGAAAATGCATGAAACTTTATTTGAGCAATTTTGAACTTTTAGACTAATGGGTCTAAATTTTCAGGTTTAAACATGTTTATAACATGTTATAGGACCTTTAAGTCCATTTATACATTATTTTGATTTTTTATTTTATTTATTTTGATTTTATTCAAATTAATTCAAAATAAATCAAATAAAATATGAGTTGATGGACCAAAGGGCATGTGAGCTTCATTTGGTTATCTTCTAGAAGGCCCAAGGCATCTTAAGAGCTTGTCAAAACCGTGAGAACATGTTTGGAACAAGAATCTTCAAGTTTGGAATGTTTTTAAAAATAGTTTTGGAAAGATTTCAATGTGTTTTCATTGAAATGAATTGTGACATAATGATACAAGATACTTTCCTTATTTTGATACATTTCATTCCTCTATAAATACATGCAAGACCCAAGTGCAAAACACACGAGCTGCTACCTCAAGAACCACTTCAAAAATCTCTCAAAATTGTCAAGAAAAGTGCAAACTCATATCAAAATTTCCAGCCACTCTCAATTAAAACCAAGCCTCAAATCGTGTTTCTGAAGCTCCTAGGAATCTCACCAAGTCCAGAAACAAATATACTCATGCCTGGAATATCTTACACAAGCCCATCGGTTTTGGTAATTTTCTTGAATCCGAATCTTTTAATCTATGCATATTTAACTAATTTTATCTGCACAGATGAGTTCATCATAGTGTTTAGAATAGGTTTGAATAAGAAAATATAAGCTTTAATGCAGGGATGATGAGTTACCATGGCTAGGACACGATCGGATTCTCTCTTTGAAACTCCATTTCCACTAATTTATTTCTTTTTTACAATTAAAATCAAAACATATAAAAATCAAAATATTACATAAAATCAAAAAAATAGTCTTTTAGGTTTTCTTAATTAACTTTTTTTATTTAATTAGATTTTAGGTCTTATTTTTTAATTTGTAAAATTAATTAGAATAATTAGGTTTTTATTAATTATTAACTTAAATTATTTTCTACAAAAATACACAAAAAAATTAATTTCTAACGTTTTAGATTTTAGGACTTTAAAACATTTTGTCTAACATTTATTTTTTCTTTGCCATTTAAATTTATAGAAATAAATGTATAGGTCGCATGGATATTTTTGTAATAGTCGTAGTTTACTTTCTCGCATTTTTTCCTATTATGTAATTGCTCATGGGATGTAATAGCTTAGGATTTATTTCCCTCACTTTTACTTTCTACACCTATATTATGCTTGCTTGTCTATATATATTTAACTGTTAGTAATAGGCTTGTATGACAAGATTTAAAACCAAAACATAAAAAACCCTAATCAAGATAATATATCTGAATTGAATCACTATGCACACATACACCTCTAAGGTAGTCTGCCTCTCTGTTGCCTCCAGAAAAAATAATGGTCATGTCCCTCGAACGTAGGGATACCATTAGCAAAGACCCTCGGTTAAAGTCATCATAAAGATCATAGTCCCGCGATGTCCCTTGAAGTTTCCTATGAGAAATGATCTTGTCCCTCGAAGTTGCCTACGAATATATGATGACAACCCCTTCGAATTGCTAAGGTATCCATATATGTTTCCTTCAATGACCATAACGACGACCCTATGCATATCCTTTCACACCCAATGGATGGGGATACCTATCAACTAATGGTATGGATAACACCATCCCTAACGGAGAAGGAAAAGGATAACGAAAGACCTTTCAGTGGGTAAGACACCCTTAATTGCTTGCTCACAAACTAAAACAATTTTCTCACTTCACACTTTTAAAACAACTACTTTCAAACGCTTTATTAACACTCTTGAGGACTGATACAAGGGTTATTATAAAGCAGACTGCCTTACATTGACATTTTCTAAACATTTTGAAAGCACACACAAAGCAAATTAAAGTAAGCTAAGTAATTAAGAGCCCGTAGATGACTACGGATGAAAAGGGTGCTAACACCTTCCCTTTTCATAACTTACCCACCAAACTCAAAATCAATAAAGGTCTTTCTTGTTATTTTCACCCTTTCCTTATTAGATAAAAGAAAAGTCGGTGACGACTCTTGCTATTCGCATCATTTACGATAAAACGCAAAAATAAGTCAGTTCTCCCACTGTATTACAGAACTGGAGACTCTGTTGGGGATTTGAATTTAAAAAAAAGAAGGTTTACCTTAGATATTAGGATCACTTTAAATGCTTTCCTTGTTTGCTTTGTATGCTTTACATTTGAGGTTGCTTGGGTTTATTTCTTACAAAGATCATATACCCGTATCTGAGGATATTTTAGGTAAGTAGCAATAAATCATGGAAAATGTACAGCATAAATCGATATGGTTGAAGTGATGGCTATGTTAGTGTGACACTCTAGCTTGTACTAATGTTCCTTGAGTCAATCGAGGATAACATTAGGCTTCCACATAGTATCGTTAAGCACTAATTGACCTTTAGAACCTTAATTGACCCAACTTATCCATTAGAAAGTAGTGAGATGGCCGACTTTGGTGCAGTCAGAAGTTGGTTGATACTCGATGCTACGCTCATTGAGATTCGACTCTTGGGATATTTTGGTGGCAAGTCAGTTGCTCTGCTGAAACAATGCCTGACAGAAAGATCGGTGATATGAGACTCCTAGAACCCGGTTACTATTCTTAAGACAGGTTGAGCCAACTAAACTTCAAGAGGGTACTTACCTATGAACCTCATGCAAGCCTTTAAACCTAAGGCATTTTGTGTGATTTGCTTGTGCTTGCTATCATATTTAAACATAACACCATAACATCATAACATAGCATTTTCACTGACCATTTCAAGGACCAAGAGATTTATCTTTGTTCTATTTTGAAGGCTATGACCTCTGCTCGCAAAAATACTATCCGGATCAACTTCATGGGAATACCTTCCAAACTTAAAGAATTGGTCTCAAAGGTTCCCAAAAGCTCTCAGTTCAACAAAAGATATGGTCATTTGCTCACCTTGGTTATCTCCGATTTTGAAGAAGGCATGACGAGCGTTTTATTCCAAGTATTTGATCCTAAACACCATTTCTCTACTTTCCCCAATTATCAGTTGGTGCCCACAATGGAAGAGTTCTCTAATTTACTTGGGGTGCCTATACTGGATCAGATGCCCTTCTATGGTTTAGAGAAAGATCCAAGACCTGAAGATATTGCCACAACCTTGCACCTGAAACCATCTGACATTGCATCTAATTAGGAAACCAAGAGTGGGGTTAAAGGTCTCCTTGCAAAAAAATTTATGGAGAAAGCTCAGTTGTTTCTAGATGCCATGAGTTTTCTTGCTATCGAAGATGTTTTGGCTTTACTAATCTATGGTTTGGTACTATTCCCCAATCTAGACCAACTTATAGATGTAAACACCATCAAGATATTCCTCACTCATAATCACGTGCCTACTTTACTCGGAGATATTCTGCATTCTCTTCACACTCGTACTATGAGGAAAAGAGGAACTCTCATGTGATGTATACCTTTTCTATCCAAGTGGTTTATTTTGCACCTTCCCCAATTAATAAAGAATGAACAAGGTTTGAGGTGGTCTCAAAGAATAATGTCACTCTCTCATTCATACATTTATTAGTGTTACCGATCCCAGGAATACATCATTATTATTGACCGCTGTGGAGAGTTCCCTAATGTGCCACTCCTGGGAATAAGGGGAGGCATTAATTACAACCATTCTCTAGCTTTACGTTAGTTTGGTTATGCTCGAAGAGACAGTCCTCATGATATGCTTATCCAGGGTGTTGTGTTCGACTATGACAACGATCTTCAAGGTTACCGACAAAGATTTATCCGTGCTTAGGGCAAGGTCAATTAGATTGATAGCATGATTATGGGGCATAAGAACTCCATCCCTATGGAGCCCTATCTTAAATGGGTACGAGCTCGTTCCTAAAACCTTATGATTCCATATCCTGTTGTCCTACCAGTAATTATGGAGCCTATTATCGAAGGAGACGTTTCTCACACAATCCTTCATCCGAACATGCCTACTGGCCTTGAAGGGTTGCAGAAGTCACAGATTCAATTCAAGGAAGAACGAGACACCTTTGAGACTCAATTCTATGCAAGTGAGAAGAAAGTGTTGGAGCTGATGAAGCAACTTCATGAGGAGCAGAGTCTTAACGCATATGTCAACACAAAGAGGAGGCGTCCATGGGAAACTTAAAGCTTTAGGAATTTTTAATTTATTCCTTTGTAATATTTTGTTTTCACAGACTTACTAATAAAAATATTTGTTTATGTTTCCTTTTGGTTAACAAATTTAAATCTCATAAGATCCTTGAAAACATTGCATATACATATCATGCATATCACTACATTACAGGTGTTTCAAGACAAGTTTCTTATATATTTTTTTGTTTATTTCAACAGAAAGAATGGCTCTTGAACAAACAATTAAGGATCTCCAAGCTTAGAATTCCCAATTCCCACAAATGTTCCTGAATCTAGCCAAGGGGAAGGAAGAGCTAAAGGCCCTCATCACTAAAGAGAGGGAGGAGAAAATCAAGAAACCAATTGGCATCCTTAACATGGGTAGGAGGCTCAAAGGTCCGGTCAAACGAGCTTTGGAGTTTGAAGAAGAAAGTGATGACCAAGAGAAATATGATAAAAGTATGAAGGTTGAGAAGCATAATAATCAGGGTTCTGATGAAGAAGAAGTGGATTATTCAGATGAACAATACCCTCCAACTAACGACAAATAGAAACAGCTGGAAGATCGTCTCAATGCCATGGAGATCCAGAGAGTTCCTGGGTTGGATTTTGAAGAGCTGGGTATTATCTCGAGGGTTGTTATCCCTCACAAGTTAAAGGTCCCTGTCTTTTCCAAATATGATGGTGTGTCTTGTCCTAAGCTTCACTTGCGGTCTTATGTCTGAAAAATCCAACCCCATATTGCTGATAGAAAGTTATGGGTTCACTTCTTTTAAGAAAGCTTATCGAGGACGCAATTAGAATGGTTCTATCAACTGGAAGGAACCAATATACGTACTTCAGAAGACCTGGATGTTGCCTTCTATAAACAATACCAGTATAATCCTGATCTCGCACCAACCTACATGCAACTACAGAGTATGCCCATGGGTTCTGATGAAAACTTCAAAGAGTACGCCCATAAATGGAGAGACCTTGCAGGTAGGGTTCAACCTCCTTTAGCTGAAAATGAATTAGTTGATATGTTCATGAGCATACTGACATGTCCTTTCTATAACCACCTACTTGGAAGTTCATAAGCCGATTTCACTGTACTGATATTGATGGGGGAATGTGTTGGAATGGAATCAGAAGTGGTAAAATCCAACTTGCTACATCTTCTGATACTCAGAAAAAGCCATACAATGGGAAGACAGAGTCCAATGTCGTGTACATCCAGAAAGGTCACAATAACAGTAACCACAACCAATCTGTGGGGGCAGTTCTGATCTCTAATCCTGCACCAGTGCGACAACAACGACGGGGTAATCAACAAAGGCGAGACGAGCCCAATAGATAGTTTACCAAAATCAACATGCCGCTGTCTCAAGCATTGCAACACATGTTGAGGATGAATCTGATTACGTTGGCAGAATCTCATCCAAACCCTAAAACTTCTTCTCCTAACTACAATTTTGATGCAAGGTGTGCCTATCATTCCAACAATCTTGGGTATGATACTAACTATTGTTGGGCGCTGAAATACAAGATTCAAAATATGATTAACGCCAAGGAGATTGAATTCGATCCTCTTGAGACTCCCAACGTGATCACCGCTCCCATGCCGAATCATAATTAGGATCAGATTAATGTTGTGGAAGATGTCGATAGCAGCAACGGCCTGAATAATTGGATTTCCCCTACTGCCAACGACAAAAGCTTCTTCATTTTTATTTGTAATTTCTTTGTTTGTTCAAACAATTACTGTCATGTCAAACTTTGGTTTTCCCATTAATGCATTGCACATGTTTGTCTTGAATTAATTCGTTTTCACTATATTTAAAATGCTTTCTTACTTCATTTTATGATATTCAACTCTGGTTAAAAGCTATAAGCCTTTAGAGGGAGGATGACGAAAATGATACCATAATCTCTAGAATATGATTTTGAACATACCTTGCTGACGATGTACATGCGTTGTTTCAAATCCTAAATGTTGGAGTTATAAGGCAGATAATCCCTAGTCAACCCCTTTGAACCTAAGAAGTAGGATTTTTCTTTTTCACACAAATTGAAACCTTTAATCATAACCTAGGACAGGGTAGTTTCTCAGTTAATTCAAATGCGCATTCAGTCGCAAGCTTTCACTTCATACACAACAAATAGTATCGAAGATGTCCTTCCAAATCAAAAGACGGTGATGGTTCCCCATAAAACAGGCAGTCACTATCTCTCAAAAGAAAAGCCTACTAAGTCAAAACCTATAAAGGAGACTTAGGAAAAAAACTGGAGCATCCCACTGACTATAATTACAGAAGTAAAAATTTAGGCAAAAAGGTTTCTACAAATCCTCAACAAAAGAAAAAATGTTACAAAAAATGACTGCCTTCTCAAATAAACTTCCAGTATCTGAACCATTGCCAAAATATCATTCCAGACTCAATTGGAATCTAAACGCACAATTAACTTAGTATAGGGTTGAAGAACATCACGGAGAACGGGTTGGGAACAAAATTTTGTTGAGACATTTTTCCTTTTCTTCTTAAACTGTGAACCAGGCCATGTTACAATCCTTAAAAGTCCTAACTGAAGCATAGTGTGATACGGTGGGAGAATTGACTTGGTGTTTTGCATTTCGATCGCATTTGTGCGGATAGCAAGAGTCTCCACCGACTTTTCTTTTATCTAAAAGGAAAGGTAAAAAAGCACATGAAAGACCTTTCGAGATTATTTCTCGGGTTCGGGGGGTAGATTATGAAAAGGGAAGGTATTAGCACCCTTTTCATCCATGGTTTTCCATGGGCTCTTAGTTACTCGCGAGATAAATTTGCTTTCATTTGAATGTGTTTTGTGGTGTGGGCTTTGAAAGTGTTTTGAAAATGTCTTTGTAATGGTTCTCGTCTCTATAAGAACGCGTACAAAGTTTTTATTTCGAAAAGTGGTTCAAAGACGTGTTTGTGGATTTGTGTTTCGGAAAGTGTTTTGAAAAGATGTTTTGCAATGGTTCTCGTCTCTATAAGAATGCATACAAAGCATTTTGTCTTTTGAAAATGTTTTGAGATGAAAGTGTAGGTGCAAAAAATGTTTTTTGTTGTTGTGAGCAAGCGAGTAACTAGGAGCGAATTCACCTACTCGAAAGGTCTTAAATGTACTTTTCTTTTTCCTTTAGATGTTGCTATCTTACCATTGATTTGGTAAGAAGCCCCATCGTTGGATGTAAAGGGACAGGCGCAGGTCAATTTTACAGTAACCGAAAGCAATTTATGAGACGCTTTAGCAATTTTCATAAGGGACGAGATCGTTTTATTGAAGGCAACATCGAGGGTCATCGAGGGACTATGATCTTTTTATCAAAGGGTCATTGCTAAAGCGTCCCATATTCGACGGACATGACTGTGTTTTTGAGGCAACAAGCGAGGTTACCTTAGAGGTGCGCGTGTGAAAAGTGTGTTCGTTTCAAGTTATTTTGTTGAGATTAGGTTATCTAGCGATTGATTTTATGTCTTGCCATACACGCCTAATTACTATACAGTATATAAAAAAAACAGTAAATTGCGAAAATTCAAATTCTACGCTATTACAGAATCTTCGGGAATGGGGTACAAATTTACAAATGGGGATGGATTGAATCTTTAATGCAATTAAGAGTCTAAATAACAAACAATACAACCAAATCAAATTTGAGAGATTAATTAAAGTCATAAAAAATAAAAATTAATTAACAAAGCAAGGAAATAAGATTCTTGTTACTTGTTTGAAAAGTTTGGAAAGAAAGATAGAAAAATCTATTCTATTAATTAGTTTTAAGAGTTAAATCAAATGTATGTATTTTTTAGGGTTTTGTTATTTAGAAATTAAATAAGCAAATTAAAGCTTAAGCACAAAATAAATAGTGAAAATTATTTACCAATCCTAAATTAAATTAAAAAAGGAACTAAACTAATTATCTAACAAAATTATATGATTCATTAAACTTAAAGGAAACAAACAAAGTTAAACTAATTTATTTAAAACAAACAAAAATAGAAAAGGTGATTTTAAACTAAAAAAATGGGGGGTGTGAGGTAGAAATGCTGAGGGGACTGTGATTCATTGGGCCAAAGAAAGAACACAAAATATGTCCCAAGGCCCAAACCAAGTGGCAAAGGAGTATGAAAATTAATGCTTTATCTGTTCAAAAAAAGTATAAAAAAAATGCACGGGCTTCATGAAGGGAAGAAAGGGTCGGCCCATCATGGTCCAACAACCATTATCAGACCCAAACTCAAAATCATTTTGTTATTCACAGATTAGGGATGTAAATTAGGGTTAAGATTTTGGTTTGGTTCTTCATCTTCCCTCTCACGCGACGCTCTAACCTCTGTACTTTGTCTCTATTCATCCCCTCCACAACCTAAATCTCTCTAAGCTTCTTCACTCTCCCATTTCTAACTCATCTCGCAAGCACTCACTCTCTACTGAAACATCCTAAAGCCTCTTCGTCTTTCTCGACATCGCGACTAACATCTTTTGAAGCTTTTCTTTTGAACTTGGATTTTAATCGGAGAGATCCAAAATCGTCTCATCCTTGACCTCTCTCAAGCCCTTTTTTATTGGAACTTGTCTCTTTCGTATCTCTAATCCTTATCTAACCCTAGCAATTTTGAAGAGGATTGAAGGTATAATTTTTCGTCATTTTCTCTAGCCTAAAGATTTCCTCAATTTGTATCCACTTATTAGTTCTTTATCAATGCAGGAATCATTCCATGGAAGTATGAGAATAGGGGGAGAAATCATACCTGTTGGAGCTCTATAACTTCTCCCTCGCTTTGCTGGTCTTGTGATTTCATTTACCGTTTGTGAGCTTTAGATGGAGAGGCGAGATTGATGATGGTGTTCAGTGGTGACAGAGGACGAATGAGGAAGAGAGATTATGATGGGGCGAAAGCAATTGGAGATCTTTGACTCTTCTGGTTTGTTAATATCTTTTCTGTCTTCTTTTTGGTCTTTGACTTAGATAGTATGTTATCTGGCTTTGCTGGTATGTGATATCTTGTTGATATACAGTGAGGCTTGAGGCAAAAGGTTTTTTATGGTTATCAAGTTTGTTGGCTATATGTTTTTTTGCTGAATTTTGTTCTGTTGCTGGTTTGTATTGTTTTACTGGTTTGTTGGTTTACAGTGAGGTTTGAGGTAAAAGGCTTTTTCTGGTTATCAAGTTTTTTGGCTATATGGTTTTTTTCATGAGCTTTTGTTCTGTTGCTGGTTTGTATTGTTTTGCTGGTTTATTGGTTTTTCTGGTTTTTTGGCTATCAAGCTTGTTTTGCTGGTTTTTATGTTCTGTTGCTTTTTTGTGATGATGTTTATCCTCCCAGCTTGCTTTTGTTTATATCAATCAGATGGTGAGCAAATGAGGGGGAAACGTATAGATTTTGAATGGCATTATGGTATACTGCTTTGGCTTTTTTAGTACAAGTTGACATCTTTGCCATTTTAATGTAAGTTTGGGCAGGTTTTGACTTGCTTTATGCAGAGTTGCAGGAGGATTTTGTACTGTATAGTGGCTATAATAGGCTAGGTGATCTCTTTCCTCTTTTCTCTTTCTGTGAAACAAAAGCAATTTTCTGCTTATTTTATAAACTTCTGAAGGGTTTGTGATAACAGGGAAATGATGACATCTGAGCAAGTTGGCTTGTCTATGCTTATTTGTTCTGCTTTGTGAGCTTATGCATATGTTGCAGGTTTTATTGACTCTATTTGTTAGCTTGCTTTTGCTATGTGATGCTTTGTATAGTAGTCTACTGTCTTATTTGTTGCCGGTTGTAGGCCTGCCCCTGTCTTGTATCTGATTGTTGCTATTTGCAGCCTTGTAGCTTTGTGTTACAGTTTCAGCAGTTTGTTTGTATTTGCTTTCCTTGGTAATTTTTCTTTTTATTTTGTGAACCAAGAAGGGCACTCCTTTTTGTGATTTGCAATAGAATTTGGGGCCTATGATTAAACATTAAAAATATGATTATGTGAAACAAATCAAATGAGGCTTTGTGGAATGTTTGAACATGAGTTGACAACCACCCCTAATTCTGATTCCTACATAAACCCTAGTGATGAACTTATTAAATAGCTCTTTGAAAATTCCTTGTTCATGTTCATGTTTTTTTTCTTGTACTAATCATGCTCTCTTTCTCTTGTTTCATGTGAGCAAAAGTGGAGATGACAAGGCAAAGAATGCAAGGAATCCGTGGCAAACATGAAAGTCTTGGAGAAACGTCAAAGGAATTTGATATAATTTGAATCTTCAAGCAACTTGATCATGGATTAGTTCTCTTAGGTCAAATATTCACCTGATTTTCTTTGTAACTTAGAACAATTCCTCTTGTATTTTGATGTATTTTGGAAGTATTGTATCCAATAGTTGTACCAACGTATCTTTGAATAACAATAAGTTGTAAAACATAAAGTATTGAAAGAATTTGAAGTTTTGTAACAACCTTGGATGGTGTGTTTGAAATTGGGGAAGAAGTTGAATTGTAGCATAAAGTATCCTTGTGATATATTAGAACTTAAAATCCTTTGTAAACAACAATTTGTAATTTCTCTGCATACAAACAAAAATTTGTAATTTTATTTGCAGTGTAATGACACAAAGATTTGAACTATTTTGGTATGATAGGATCTTGTACAAACTTTCGTATTCTAATTGATTTTTTTGAAATTCCCAATTAGAATATTTGAAATAAAATGCTCCAGTCTGGTAACTTGAATTCCAAATAATCCAAATAACTTTGTAACTGTATTTCAAACAAACATGCACTTTGTACTCCAATTCCTAAACAAAATAAATGTTTAAGAACGTAAATCATCTGGTCAACCTGAATCCAAGATCATGATTGTCTTAAATGACAGTCTTAATCTCCACATCTTGTCCAAACAAACATGCTATGAGAATAAACGTTAACCTTTCAGTAAACCGTGTTTAAGAAAAAAATCAAAATCAATAAATGCCTTGCGACAATTCGATAATTTTAAAGTCTTCCAAACCCAAATTTCCTTCGATTATTTGAAGATAAACCCGTGAGCAACATCACATATGACCATGAACAGAAATAATCGTCTCAAAGTCTTGTAATTTGAAGAAATCACAATTCTAAAAATCAGACGACTGCTATTTGAAATTAGGTCAAAAATTCATGAAGTGACTTCCATCGCATTCGAATTTTTTGTGATTTTCTACGTGTAATCAGTTATTGATTTGTGAAGAGAAATTTGAGATGACATCAAGGAAAATCATACGAAAGAAAAACCATTCAAAATTTTTGAATAATGAAGAAGTTACGATCATTTGAATTTGTTCTCGTAAAAGGGCAATTTTCAAGTCAAATGTAGTCGTTTTCAGTTATCTGGACCATTGATTGAGCAAGTTTGCAATGCGAGGTTTGAAAACTGATTTAAACAACCTTGAGGAGACATGAAGACCTATGAAGACCAATTGAAACCCTGGAAACTCAAATTTTTTTTTAGAAACGTCGAATCCTAATTGTTGACTTACTGCCTAGGAAGAGAATCTGTCTGATCATCTTCTGAGCCAAATTAGGTATTCGAGAAACTCTTGGATATCATCTTGAATGAAAAATGGGAGGGCAAATTTTAGGGTACAACAACTGCCCCTGTTCAATCTTCTTAAACTTGAAAAGCGAGATTGACGCGTTTGTCGTTCGCGGCTTGAAAGTAGAAGATGATTGAACACTAGAGTGCCCAGAAATTTGCGCTTGATGATGCGCTGGTCAATTGCGTAAGGAAATGGGCTTAAAGATGTCATTTGGAGAAGCAAAGGAGAATTTTCGGAGATGGGCTTATAGATGTCATCCAAAGACGATTATTGACGGAAAGTTTGAACTCGATCTTAAGTAGATAACGAATCAGAATAAACCGTTGGGGGATTTATCTGAACCAGTAAAAATCTGGAGATGAATCAGAATAAATCGTTGAGAGATTTATCTGAAATAGTGAAATAATCTGGAGATGAATCAGAATAAACCGTTGAGAGATTTATCTGAACCAGTGAGAATCTGGAAATGAATCAGAATAAACCGTTGAGAGATTTATCTGAACCAGTGAAAATATGGAAACGAATCAGAATAAACCGTTGAGAGACTTATCTGAACCAGTGAAAATCTGGAAACGAATAAGAATAAACCGTTGAGAGATTTATCTGAACCAGTAAAAATCTGGAGACGAATCAGAATAAACCATTGAGAGATTTATCTGAACCAGTGAGAATCTGGAAATGAATCAGAATAAACCGTTGAGAGATTTATCTGAACCAGTAAAAATCTTGGAGATGAATCATAATAAACCGCTGAGAGATTTATCTGAACCAGTAAAAATCTGGAGACGAATCAGAATAAACCGTTGAGAGATTTATCTGAACCAGTGAGAATCTGGAAATGAATCAGAATAAACCATTGAGAGATTCATCTGAACCAGTAAAAATCTGGAGACGAATCAGAATAAACCGTTGAGAGATTTATCTGAACCAGTGAGAATCTGGAAATGAATCAGAATAAACCGTTGAGAGATTTATTTGAACCAGTGAGAATCTGGAAATGAATCAGAATAAACCGTTGAGATATTTATTTGAACCAGTGAGAATCTGGAAATGAATCAGAATAAACCGTTGAGAGATTTATCTGAACTAGTGAAAATCTGGAGACGAATCAGAATAAACCGTTGAGAGATTTATCTGAACCAGTGAAAATCTAGAAACGAATCAGAATAAACCGTTGAGAGATTTATCTAAACCAGTGAAAATCCGGAGACGAATTAGAATAAACCGTTGAGAGATTTATCTGAACCAGTGAGAATCTGGAAATGAATCAGAATAAACCGTTGAGAGATTTATCTGAAACAGTGAAAATCTGGAAGAAATATTTTGTTATGTAGATGATCGACCAATCTTTTCTTGTTGAAAATCTTGGTCTGTTGGAAATTTGTTGATAATAACTATCTAACGACTCTTCCCTGCAAAAGGTGAAGAGTTAATTGTATGCAATGCTATGATGTATGTGATGCATGGTGTGGTGTTTGCCTCTCAAAATAAATGAGATTGCACTATATGTACTTGAGTTGTCAATGTTATGACGTATGGATGTAAATGTAAGGAATTAAAGATTGTTTGTGCCGTAGCATTGCTGGAAGCGGGAAAACAAATCCCTTCTGAAGCACCGACTGATGAGTTTCCAAATATAAACTCTGTTGTAGAAGGGAAAATCCAGACACCGCTTGTAGAGTTCGTGAAATTCTGCTGGGGAAATCTGAGAAGCTAGGCAACTTACTGGAGAACCTCTGGAGCGGTAAATGGAAGTTTTTTACTCTGTCAGGAATATGAGACCGCTTGATATCAATAGGCTGCATACTGGGATATGTTAGTGATTTTGTGGTAGGACGTATTTTCTTTCGCTCTGGCTGGAGAAAGTCCCTGCGGGGATTTTATGGAATGGCTTATAGATATTATCCTATTTCTTAAAGTCATTAGTAATTGTCTTCCCATTTTTTTTGTTTATTTGTAACAGTAATCACGTTCAAATGCATATGCTCAAAAATAAATCATTGGACATTTTTGTAAACAAGGCACAGAAACACAGAAAAACAGAAAACAAATGGTTTTGCATTTTTAAAAGGGATATCTTTGTATTAACTTGAATAAGTATTTTTTGTACAATGAGATGAGCATTCTAGCGAGAGAATGTCGTCGTAAAAAATGAAAATTGATACAAAGAAAAGATAGCTATGTGAAATAATACCATGGGGTTCCCATTCTGCTATAGTCTTCATGTCTCCGAATGCCTTGTCCACTTGTCGCCTTGGCGAAGTCGATTGGACTAATTTAGAGCCATTTGAGTTGATTGGTCGATGCTGAAGATTGTCTGCCAGATGATTCAACGGGACATTGTCATACACTTCAATCCCTAACTTTTTCCTGGACTGTCCTCTCGGGTTTTCAGTCCACCGGGATACCCCTTTTTTCCTAAGCCGCCCTTTCGGGTTTTCGACTTGCCGGGTGTACAAATTTTTTTATATTTTCATCCCTTATTTTTTCCCGAACCCTTTTGGTTCGCCGGGAAGCCCTTATTTTTCCTAGGCCAGTCAACCTAGCGGGACTTTGATCATGCGTAGTATCTCTTGACTATGTTCGTATTTATAGGGTGTGGGAGGTCGTCGCCATCCATAGTAATCAAGATCATTGCTCCACCAGAGAAAATGCTTTTGATTACAAACGGACCTTCATATGTAGGAGTCCATTTTCCCCTGGGATCGCCTTGTGGCAAAATGATACGCTTGATTACCAAGTCACCGACCCGATATACCTGACGTTTGACCTTTTTATTAAAAGCCTTGATCATGCGTTTTTGGTACATCTGACCATGACAGATAGCCGTGAGCCTCTTCTCATCGATCAAGTTTAGTTGGTCAAATCGAGTTTGGATCCAATCTTCTTCATTCAAACCAGCATCCTTCATGATTCTTAGAGAGGGGATCTGGACCTCAATAGGCAAGACAACTTTCATGCTGTATACGAGAGAATAAGGTGTTGCCCCAGTTGATGTGCGAGTTGTGGTACAATACCCGTGGAGAGCGAACGGTAGCATCTCATGCTAGTCTTTGTATGTGACTGTCATTTTCTATATGATCTTCTTAATGTTTTTGTTAGCAGCTTCTATAACACCATTCATCTTTGGTCGGTAAGGGGAAGAATTGTGATGTTGAATCTTGAATTGATCGCACAAGGCGATGATCATAGTGTTGTTTAGATTCGTACCATTATCAGTGAGGATTCTCTCTGGGATACCGTACCGACATATGAGATTATGTTTGATGAATCGAGCAACCACATTCTTAGTAACGGAAGCAAAGGAAGTTGCCTCAACTCACTTTGTAAAATAGTCGATGGCCACTAAGATGAAGTGGTGTCCATTGGAGGTCGTTGGCTTGATTTACCCAATCATATTGATTCTCCACATAGCAAAGGGCCAAGGAGCCGTCGAGACGTTCAGAGGAACCGGAGGTATGTGCACTTTATTTGCATAAATCTGACACTTATGGCAAGTCCGAGAGTGTTGGTAGAAATCTGCCTCCATGGTAGACCAATAATAGCCTGCCCGTAGGATTTTCTTTTCCATTGTATGCCCACTGGAATGAGTACCAAAAGTGCCTTCGTGTAATTCAACCATGATCCTTTTAGCTTTAACCTTGTCTACGTACCGAAGCAATACAGAGTCATGACTGCGTTTGTACAAAATGCCGTTACTAAGGAACAATTTAGCCGAGAACCTTCTTAGGAACTTCTTGTCATTCACCGAAGCTCCTTCTGGATATTCCTGAGACTCGAGATACCCTTTAACTTCGTGGAACCAAGGTCGATCCACTACTTCTTCAGTACCAATCTCGTGACAGTAAGCTGGTTCATTCATCCGCTCAATGGTGATTTGAGGAGCCTCGTTATCCCAATTAAGTTTAAACATAGATGACATTGTAGCTAATGCGTCTGCTAGCTGATTTTCTTCTCGCAGGAAATGCTCGAAGGTAATCTTCTCGAAATGCGGCAGCAATGTCAACACATGTTCTTTATAAGGGATAAGGTTGGGGTGTTTGGTGTCCCATTCCCCTTTGACCTGACTAATGACCAAAGTTGAATCTCCAAATACATCCAAGTATTTGATCCCCAAGTCTATAGCAGCTTTGAGACTGAAGATGCATACTTCGTATTCTGCCATGTTGTTTGTACAGTTGAAGCAAAGTCTGGCAGTGAAGGGAGTATGACATCCTTCTGGAGATATGAGTACGGCACTGATACCATTGCCAAGCGCGTTAGATTCCACATCAAAGAACAGGGTCCATCGAGATCCTTGTTCAGGTACGTCATATGGCCTGATTTCTTCACAGTTGTCTAACGTCATGATGTCTTCATCCGGGAATTCGAACCTCATGGACTGATAGTCTTCCACAGCTTGGTGAGTGAGGTGGTCATCCAACACACTATCCTTTATATCTTTTTGGGTAGTATACTGTATGTCATATTCCGTCAGGATCATCTGCCATCTCGCTATTCTCCCAGAAAGAGCGGGCTTCTCGAAGATGTACTTTATCGGATCCATTTTAGATATCGACAGAGTAGTGTGAGTCAGCATATACTGTCTCAGCCGGCGAGCAGCCCATGCCAGAGAGCAACAAGTTTTCTCGAGCAGTGAATATCTTATTTCACAGTCGGTAAACTTTTTGCTCAGGTAATAAACATCATGCTCTTTTCAGCCAGACTCGTCATGCTGCCCCAACACACACCCCATTGAGTTTTATAAAACAGTTAGATATAAGATCAATGGCCTTCCCTTGACAGGTGGAAACAACACAGGAGGCTCTTGCAGGTATTCTCTGATTTTGTCAAAAGCAACTTGGCATTTGTCATTCCATTTGACTACTTGATCTTTCTTCAAGAGTTTGAAGATTGGCTCACAAGTAGCTGTCAGGTGAGAAATAAACCTGGCGATGTAATTCAGACGTCCCAAGAATCCTCTGACTTCTTTCTCAGTACGAGGAGACGGCATCTCTTGTAATGCTTTAACCTTGGCAGGATCAACCTCGATACCTTTGTTGCTGACAACAAAGCCTAGGAGCTTACCAGACCGGACTTCGAACGTGCACTTGTTTGGATTCAATCTCAACTTGTATTTCTTCAGCCTCTCAAACAGTTTCTGTAAGTGATCAAGGTGATCTTCTTCCATTTGTGATCTGGCTATCATATCGTCTATGTAGACCTCTATCTCATGATGTATCATGTCATGAAATAAGGCTACCATGGCGCGTTGATAAGTTGCCCCAGCATTCTTCATTCCGAATGGCATGACCTTATAGCAGAAAGTGTCCCACTGTGTAACAAAGGTCGTTTTCTCCATATCCTCAGGCGCCATTTTGATTTGGTTGTAGCCCGAGAAACCATCCATGAAGGAAAACACTTTGTGTTGCGTTGTATTGTTAACTAGGATGTCGATGTGGGGGAGTGGGAAATCATCTTTGGGGCTTGCCCTGTTTAAGTCTCTGTAGTCCATACACATCCGCACTTTACCATATTTCTTGGGTACAGGAACAACATTGGCCACCCATTGGGGATAAGAGGTGACAACTAAAAATCCGGCAATAAATTGCTTCGTAACTTCTACTTTGATCTTTTCAGACATATCGGGCCTCATGCGACGAACCTTTTGCTTTATCGGGGGACAATCTTCCTTTGTAGGCAGGCGATGTAGCACAATGTCTGCATCCAGTCCCGACATGTCTTTGTACGACAAGGCAAAGATCTCAACATAATCGCGCAATAACTGAATCATACGCTCCTTGACATTAGGTTCCAAGTTGGAACCCACCTTGACCTCCTTCTTGTCTTCCTCAGTTCCCAAGTTAATTGTTTCGACCGACTCTTCGTGTGGATGAATGTCCTTTCTTCCTGTTGCAACAACCTGGCCAACTCCCCTGACACTTTATAATTTTCCTCACCTTCGTTATCGGCTTGGTAGATCGGATTTTCAAAGTCACAATTGGCCATAGCAGAACTGTTACCCATGGGATCTTGAGTGGATGTAGATCTGCATTTTTAATATGTGAGTGTGTGTAAGAGCATAGCTACTTTTGAAAGAAATAAAATGTAAGAAAGAAAAGACGAAGAAAACAAAATTTGATGCAAAAACGTCCATGATTCATTAATGACATATGAGAATGAAGTGACAACCCTCACAAATGGACCGTTATGCCTCGGGTAAGACACAAGGTTTTAAAAAGTCTGAATTGTTTAAATATTACAAGCCTGAAAATATTAAAAGACAATTACTCTTGAATAAAAGTAATAGGAATGAAATCTTTGGCCTCCCAATTGTTGAGCCCTCCGCCGATGGTTGGAAAAATCCATTCGTCCATGTCACAGCTTCCACCACTGTCTTCTATTGCATTTGTTCCCTGATTGCTGATACGCAGAGGTGGTCCCCCAGCGCAAGAACGTCGAACAACTTTCTGGGCCTCTGAAGTGAACCCCAACCCAAATTTGTCGGACTTGTAGGGAATATCCGGAAGCTGACCCCAGATAGTACATCCTCCCTCTTCAACTACCGCCCGAGCATCTTTCAACGAGGCCATCTTTAGTGGAGGTCTGGTAATCTTCGGGACCTTTGGAATAGATTTGGTTGCCGCGACCGTTGCTGGAACCTCCTCAAAGTTCTGACAGGGAGTCTCTATGAATTCACCATCCACTTCGACATACCTGAAAGAGTTCAGATGGCTAACCACGTACTCCTCCTCTCCGTGAACTGTGACAATATTTCCTCTGATCGGGTATTTCAGAATTTGGTGTAGAGTAGAAGTGACAACACCAGTACCATGGATCCAGGGTCGACCCAACAGACAAGAGTATGAGGGGCGGATGTCCATCACATAGAAAATTGAGTCAAAAGTCTGAGTCCCAATTTTTATGGGGATACTAACTTCTCTGTGTACTGTCCTCTTGGAGCCATCAAAGGCCCTCACTATGATGTTGGTAGGTTTCAAGATGAGCCTCTCGCAATCCAGTCGGTCGAGAGCATTTTTGGGCAAGACATTCAATGATGAACCAGTATCCACCAAAACATGGGCAAGTGTGGTACCCCTGCATTCAATGGAAATATGTAAGGCATCATTGTGCTTCCTTCCCTTAGAGGTTAAATCAGCATCGGAAAAGCCCAATCCGTTATCAGCAGTTAGATTGGCCACACAGTTTTCAAATTGGTCAATGGAGGTCTCTTGGGGCACGTGAGCGGTCTTAAGAAACTTTACCAAGGCTTTGGCGTGATTTCCAGAACACAAAAGTAAGGACAACAATGATATCTTCGAGGGAGTCTTCCCCAATTATTCTACAATGTTGTAGTCACTTTTCTTGATTATCTTCAGGATTTCTTCTATTTCTTTTCTAGAAGCTTCAAGGATGACTTCTGGACGTTCTCTTGCTTGGGCAGGCTCAACCAAAGCCTCTTTGCCCCTTGTATCGGTAACATGGATAACAGTAGGCGTATCATTGGGAGTGTCGGTAGGAGTAGCAGTAGGAATGATCACAGGAGTAGCAACGGTCTTTGGAGAAATCTCAGGTGATAAGACTCTTCCACTTCTTGTTATTTTGCTGGTCCCAGTGATGTTACCGATATCAGAATTAATATCTCTCACAACTTTGTCTTTGACAGCCAACTGATCTTGCTTGACGCCAGCCCCATAACTCCAGGGAACAACTTTATCCGAGGAGTATGGTATTGGTCTTGGCATAGTGATAATTAAGGGTGTAGATCTGGGAGAGGATGTAATCCTGACGGATCTTTTGGTGGAGACCCTGGGAGGATTGTCAGAAATGGTGATTATCGAATCATCTTGATAAGTGCTTTTGATAAGAGGTAGCTTTTCAAATAGGATTTCTTTGCTAGTCATCAGGCGCTGGACACCTATCTTTAGTAATAAACAGTCGTTCGGTAGAGATTTGCATAGGTGACAATCTTCATCGCAGCCTGGGAACAGGCCAGCTTGCAGTAGATTATGTTTAATGGTCAACAGAGGAGTAACTAAGTCATTCACGGAGGAAAAAAAACGATCATCATCAATGGCGTTGATACCTTGGCCATGTCTGGGCATTAGCGCCGTTATTACATTAGGCGTTTTTGGGGGATCAAATTTAATCTCTTTCGCATTGATAAGGTCTTGCACCTTATTCTTTAAGGCCCAACAGTCATTTGTATCGTGCCCCGGGCTTTCAGAATGAAGGCACATCGGGCGTTCGGGTTGTAGCAAGGAGAAGCAATATTGGGATTCTTGGGAGCTTTCTTTAAAGTTGCCAGATTGGTCTTGAGAAGGTGTGGCAAGACTTGAGACATGGTCATGTTAATCCGGGTAAATCGTCTCATGGTCGCTTCTGGTTTGCGCTGATAATTTTGCTGCTGATTTGGCGCAGGGTTAGAAATCATGACAGCCCCTACTGCCGGACAACGGTCGGTTTTGTTTTGACTTCTATAATCATATGCAGCATTGACCTCCTTCTTTCCAACAAAGGGCTTCTTCACCATACTCGAGGATGCATCTCTTTGAATTTTGCCGCTTTTTTTACCGGCCTCAACCCTCTCACCAGTCATAATTAATTCAGTAAACCCAGCTGAAGAACTCCCAATCAGGTGATTGAAAAATGGTCCTGAGAAGGTTCATAGGAACATATCCACTAATTCTCTATCGGACAGAGGGGGTTGGACCCTGCTTGCAAGATCCCTCCATTTTTGAGCATAGGTTTTGAAACCTTCACTCGTTCCCATAGACATGCTTTGTAACTGCGTCCTAGTCGGAGCCAAATCAGCATTATACTGATATTGTTTGTAGAAAGCGGCGGCCAACTCTTCCCAGTTGTGAACATTGGTTCCTTCTAATTGGTATAACCAATCCAACTGAGTCCCAGATAAACTCTCCTGGAAGAAATGTACCAACATATTCTTGTCAGCCGTGTGGGGTTGAATCTTTCTGACATATGACCTTAGATGTAGCTTCGGGCAAGAGACACCATCGTACTTGGCGAAAGTTGGGACCTTGAATTTCTGTAGGATGAATACCCCCAAGATGAGTCCTAATTCTTCAAAGTCCAAACCGGGTATCCTCTGAATCTCCATAGCATTCAAATGATCCTCTAGCTGTTTGTATTTATCATCAGTAGGAGGAGATTGTTCCTCAGAGTAATCAGGCTCTTCCTCTCCTTCGGATGCTGGGTCATTGTTCACTTCTTGGGTTTGATTATCTCCTTCTCCCGATGATGTTGCAAAGTCTAAAGTTCTCCTGGTCTGTCCTTTAAACCTTATTCCCATTATTACAACACCGGTTGGTTTCTTCGTTTTCTTCTTCTTCTCTTTAGCCAACAGAGTCTTCAAATCCTCTTGTCCTTTTGTCAGAGCCATGAGCATTTGTTGAAACTGGGCATTCTGCGCCTGAAGATCTTTCACAGTCTGTTTAACATCCATCTCACTGAAATAAACAGTAGAAGGATAAGGTGATCTGTTATGAGAAACCTGTATGATGTTATGATGAATGAAGATGCAATATGCAAATGATTTCAAGGAAAATTAGAGACTTAAATTTGTTCAAACCAAAAAAGGAACACACGTCACATTAAAAATCTAAGTTCGAATACATCATGCCTCCTTGGGCTTACAATGAGAGAAACAAAATACAACCAAACTCCTAAGATAAAAATACTAAACACATCCTCTTTGGAGCAATGTAGGCATTCAGGTTTTTCTCTTCATGAAGCAGTTTGGTGAGCTCTAGAACCTTCTTCTCACTGGCGCAGTACTGGTTTTCAAAGGTGTCTCGTTCTTCCTTCAACTGAACCCAAGCTTTCTGCAGGTCTTCGAGAGAGGTAGGCATGTCAGGATGAAGAACGGTGTATGGGACGTCTCCTTCAATAACAGGCTCAATGATGACAGGAAGGATGGAAGGGTAAGGCATTAAGAAACTCTGGGTACGAGCCCGTGCCCACCTAAGGTAAGGCTCGAGAGGGATAGAGTTTTTATGTCCCAAAGTCCTACTGTCCACCTTGTTCACCATTCCCCAAGCACATGTAAACATATGGCGGTAACCTTGGTCTTCTTTGTCGTAGTCGAACACCAGACCTCAGATGAGCTCTCATGAGGGTCGTCCCTTCGGGCATACCCAAACTGCCGAAGAGCTAAGCATGGGTTGTAGGTGATACCTCCCCTAATACCAAGCAGAGGTACATTAGGGAACTCCCCACAGCGGTCAATGATAGAGATATCTTCCAAGGATCTCGAGCACCAACGGATATCAGAGTGGGTGAGAGACATCATCCTTTGAGACCAAGTAAATCTTTGCTCGTTCTTCAATGCTGATTGAGGCAGGTGTGAAGTGAACCACTTAGCGAGTAGGGGGATACAATACAAAAGGTACCTCTTTTCTTCATGGTGCGGGTATGAAGGCAATGCAAGATGTCTCCTAGTAAGGTAGGTATAAGATTGCGAGAGAGAAAGACCTTGATGGCATTAACGTCTATGAATTGGTCTGAATTGGGAAACAGAACCAAACCATAAATGAGGAGAGCTAATACGTCTTTGAAAGCTTGGAAATCCATGTCATCCCAGAATGAACGAGCTTTTTCCAATAGAAACTTAGCTAGAAAGCCTTTAACCCCACTTCTTGTCTCCCAATTGGCTATGACGTCAGCCCTCTTCACATGTAAAGCTTCAGCGATGACTTAAGGTTTTGGAACCCCTTATAGACCGGTGAACGGTATCTGATTAAGCACGGGCACCCCTAAGATTAGAGAGAACTCTTCCAGTGTAGGTACCAACTGATAGTCCGAGAAAGTGAAACAATGATGTACGGGATCAAAGAATTGGAATAGTACACACATCATTTCTTCTTGGAAGTTGGATGTAACCAAACCGATGAGTCGACCATATTTCTTGGTAAAAGGAGAATCCCCGGGCACTCTTGAGGCTAGCTCTTGAAGTTGAGGATGTGCTTTTACGAAGCTGATTCAGATGGTGTTTCTTCGGAGAGAATTCATGTCCTACAAAACAAAAACAAAGATAAATTTCTAAATCCTTGAAATGGTTAGTGAGCATGCATATGATGTTGATGATGTTTATGTACAATTAAATATATACACACACAACAAACAAGTCCCTATGTTTTAGGCTTGCATGAGTTTTGTAGGTAAGTACCCTCTTGAAGTCTAGTTGGCTCAACCTGTCCTAGAAATAATGACCGGGTTCTAAAGGATCTCAATATCACCGACCTTTCTCTTAGGCATTATCTCAGCACAACAATCTTTTCTTGCGACCGAGATATCCCAAAAGTATAGCCTCAATGAGTGTAGTGTTGAGTATCAACCAATTTTCAGCTTTACACCGAAACCGGCTACCTCACTACGTCCTAATGGCCAAGTTTGTTCAATTAGGGTTCTAAGGTCAATTAGTGCTTCATGACGCCACTCAGCGGCCCCGTATTCTCCTCGATTCACCACGAGGGATACCGATACCTACAAATGCGTCACACTAACATAGCTATTGTTTTAACCATATCGGTCTACACCATACAATCTCCACAATCGATTGCTATTTACCTAAAAAGGTGCCCCAGATCCGGGTGGAGGATCAAAGCAAGCCCAATACGAAGAACTAAATATAAAGCACACAAATCAAATAATGAAAGCGAGTAAAGGTGATCTAACCCTAAGGTAACCCCACTTTTTTTTATTGAATTCCCCAACAGAGTCTCCAGTTCTGTGATACGATGGGAGAACTGACTTGGTGTTTTGCGTTTCGATCGCATTTGTGTGGATATCAAGAGTCGCCACCGACTTTTCTTTTATCCAAAAGGAAAGGTAAAAAAGCACAGGAAAGACCTTTCGAGATTATTTCTCGGGTTTGAGGGGTAGATTATGAAAAGGGAAGGTATTAGCACCCTTTTCATCCATGGTTTTCCATGGGCTCTTAGTTACTCGCTAGATCAATTTGCTTTCATTTGAATGTGTTTTGTGGTGCGGGCTTTGAAAGTGTTTTGAAAATGTCTTTGTAATGGTTCTTGTCTCTATAAGAACGCGTACAAAGTTTTTATTTCGAAAAGTGGTTCAAAGACGTGTTTGTGGATTTGTGTTTCGGAAAGTGTTTTGAAAAGATGTTTTGCAATGGTTCTCGTCTCTATAAGAACACATACAAAGCATTTTGTCTTTTGAAATGTTTTGAGATGAAAGTGTAGGTGCAAAAAATGTTTTTTTGTTGTTGTGAGCAAGCGAGTAACTAGGAGCAAATCCACCTACTCGAAAGGTCTTAAATGTTCTTTTCTTTCTCCTTTAGATGTTGCTATCTTACCATTGATTTGGTAAGAAGCCCCATCGTTGGATGTAAAGGGACAGGCGCGGGTCAATTTTACAGTCATCGAAAGCAACTTATGAGACACTTTAGCAATTTTCGTAAGGGACAAGATCGTTTTATCGAAGGCAACATCGAGGGTCATCGAGGGACTACGATCTTTTTATCGAAGGGTCATTGCTAAAGCGTCCCATATTCGAGGGACATGACTGTGTTTTTGAGGCAACAAGCTAGGTTACCCTAGAGGTGCGCGTGTGAAAAGTGTGTTTGTTTCAAGTTATTTTGTTGAGATTAGATTATCTAGCGATTGATTTTATGTCTTGCCATACATGCCTAATTACTATACAGTATATAAAAAAAACAGTAAATTGCGGAAATTCAAATTCTACGCTATTACAGAATCTTCGAGAATGGGGGTACAAATTTACAAATGGGGATGGATTGAATCGTCAATGCAATTAAGAGTCTAAATAACAAACAATACAACCAAATCGAATTTGAGAGATTAATTAAAGTCATAAAAAATAAAAATTAATTAACAAAACAAGGAAATAAGATTCTTGTTACTTGTTTGAAAAGTTTGGAAAGAAAGATAGAAAAACCTATTCTATTAATTAGTTTTAAGAGTTAAATCAAATGTATGTATTTTTTAGGGTTTTGTTACTTAGAAATTAAATAAGCAAATTAAAGCTTAAGCACAAAATAAATAGTGAAAATTATTTACCAATCCTAAATTAAATTAAAAAAGGAAATAAACTAATTATCTAACAAAATTATATAATTCATTAAACTTAAAGGAAACAAACAAAGTTAAACTAATTTATTTAAAACAAACAAAAATAGAAAGGTGATGTTAAACTAAAAAAATGGGGGGGGGGGGGGGGGGGGGGTTGTGAGGTAGAAATGCTGAAGGGACTGTGATTCGTTGGGCCAAAGAAAGAACACAAAATATGTCCCAAGGCCCAATCCAAGTGGCAAAGGAGTATGAAAATTAATGCTTTATCTGTTCAAAAAAATTAAAAAAAATGCATGGGCTTCAAGAAGGGAAGAAAGGGTCGGCCCATCATGGTCCAACAACCATTATCAGACCCAAACTCAAAATCATTTTGTTATTCAGAGATTAGGGATGTAAATTAGGGTTAAGATTTTGGTTTGGGTCTTCATCTTCCCTCTCACACGGCGCTCTAACCTCTGTACTTTGTCTCTATTCATCCCCTCCACAACCTAAATCTCTCTAAGCTTCTTCACTCTCCCATTTCTAACTCATCTCGCAAGTACTCGCTCTCTACTGAAACATCCTAAAGCCTCTTTGTCTTTCTCGACATCGCGACTAACATCTTTTGAAGCTTTTCTTTTGAACTTGGATTTTAATCGGAGAGATCCAAAATCGTCTCATCCTTGACCTCTCTCAAGCCCTTTGTTACTGGAACCTGTCTCTTTCGTCTCTCTAGTCCTTCTTTAACCCTAGAAATTTTGAAGAGGATTGAAGGTATTATTTTTCGTCATTTTCTCTAGCCTAAAGATTTCCTCGATTTTTATCCACTTATTAGTTCTTTATCAATACAGGAATCATGCCATGGAAGTATGAGAATAGGGGGAGAAATCATACCTGTTGGAGCTCTATAACTTCTCCCTCGCTTTGCTGGTCTTGTGATTTATTTTACCGTTTGTGAGCTTTAGATGGAGAGGCGAGATTGATGATGGTGTTCAGTGGTGACGGAGGACGAATGGAGAAGAGAGATGATGATGGGGAGAAAGCAATTGGAGATCTTTGGCTCTTCTGGTTTGTTAATATCTTTTCTGTCTTCTTTTTGGTCTTTGACTTAGATAGTATGTTATTTGGCTTTGCTGGTCTGTGATATCTTATTGATATACAGTGAGGCTTGAGGCAAAAGGTTTTTTATGGTTATCAAGTTTGTTGGCTATACGGTTTTTTGCTGACTTTTGTTCTGTTGCTGGTTTGTATTGTTTTGCTGGTTTGTTGGTTTACAGTGAGGTTTGAGGTAAAAGGCTTTTTCTGGTTATCAAGTTTTTTGGCAATATGGTTTTTTTCATGAGCTTTTATTTTGTTGCTGGTTTGTATTGTTTTGCTGGTTTATTGGTTTTTCTGGTTTTTTGGCTATCAAGCTTGTTTTGCTGGTTTTTCTGTTCTGTTGCTTTTTTGTGATGATTTTTATCCTCCCAGCTTGCTTCTGTTTATATCAATCAGATGGTGAGCAAATGGGGGGGGGGGGGGGGGGGGAATGTATAGCTTTTGAATGGCATTATGGTATACTGCTTTGGCTTTTTGAGTACAAGTTGACATCTTTGCCATTTTAATGTAAGTTTGGGCAGGTTTTGACTTGCTTTATGCAGAGTTGCAGCAGGTTTTTGGACTGTATAGTGGCTGTAACAGGCTAGGTGATCTCTTTCCTCTTTTCTCTTTCTGTGAAACAAAAGCAATTTTCTGCTTATTTTATAAACTTCTGAAGGGTTTGTGGTAACAGGGAAATGATGACATGTGAGCAAGTTGGCTTGTCTATGCTTATTTGTTCTTCTTTGTGAGCTTATGCATATGTTGCAGGTTTTATTGACTCTATTTGTTAGCTTGCTTTTGCTATGTGCTGCTTTGTATATCAGTCTACTGTCTTATTTGTTGCCGGTTGTAGGCCTGCCCCTATCTTGTATCTGATTAGTGCTATTTGCAGCCTTGTAGCTTTGAATTACAGTTTCGGCAGTTTGTTTGTATTTGCTTTCCTTGGTAATTTTCTTTTTCTTTTGTGAACCAAGAAGGGCACTCCTTTTTGTGATTTGCAATAGAATTTGGGGCCTATGATTAAACATTAAAAATCTAATTATGTGAAACAAATCAAATGAGGCTTTGTGGAATGTTTGAACATGACTTGACAACCACGCCCTAATTCTGATTCCTACACAAACCCTAGTGATGAACTTATGAAATAGCTCTTTGAAAATTCCTTGTTCATGTTCATGTTTTTTTCTTGTACTAATCATGCTCTCTTTCTCTTGTTTCATGTGAGCAAAAGTGGAGATGACAAAGCAAAGAATGCAAGGAATTCGTGGCAAACATGAAAGTCTTGGAGAAGAGTAAAAGGAATTTGATATAATTTGAATCTTCAAGCAACTTGATCATGGATTAGTTCTCTTAGGTCAAATATTCACCTGATTTTCTTTGTAACTTAGAACAATTCCTCTTGTATTTTGATGTATTTTGGAAGTATTGTATCCAATAGTTGTACCAACGTATCTTTGAATAACAATAAGTTGTAAAACATAAAGTATTGAAAGAATTTGAAGTTTTGTAACAACCTTGGATGGTGTGTTTGAAATTGGGGAAGAACTTGAATTGTAGCATAAAGTATCCTTATGATATATTAGAACTTGAAATCCTTTGTAAACAACAATTTGTAATTTCTCTGCAAACAAACAAAAATTTGCAATTTTATTTGCAGTGTAATGACACAAAGATTTGAACGATTTTTGTATGATAGGATCTTGTACAAACTTTCATATTCTAATTGATTTTTTTGAAATTCCCAATCAGAATATTTGAAATAAAATGCTCCAGTCTTGTAACTTGAATTCCAAATAATCCAAACAACTTTGTAACTGTATTTCAAACAAACATGCACTTTGTACTCTAATTCCTAAACAAAATAAATGTTTAAGAACGTAAATCATATGGTCAACCTGAATTTAAGATCATGATTGTCTTAAATGACAGTCTTAATCTCCATATCTTGTCCAAACAAACATGCTCTGAGAACAAACGTTAACCTTTCAGTAAACTGTGTTTAAGAAAAAATTCAAAATCAATAAATGCCTTGCGACGATTCGACAATTTTAAAGTCTTCCAAACATAAATTTCCTTCGATTCTTTGAAGATAAACCCGTGAGCGACAACACATATGACCATGAACAGAAATAATCGTCTCAAAGTCTTATAATTTGAAGAAATCACAATTCTAAAAATTAGACGACTATTATTTGAAATTAGGTCAAAAATTCATGAAGTGACTTCCAACGCATTCAAATTTTTGGTGATTTTCTACGTGTAATCAATTCTTGATTTGTGAAGAGAAATTTGAGAAGAAATCAAGGAAAATCATACGCAAGAAAAACCATTCAAAAATTTTGAATAATGAAGAATTTACGATCATTTGAATTTGTTCTTGTAAAAGGGCAATTTTCAAGTCAAATGTAGTCGTTTTCAGTTATCTAGACCATTGATTGAGCAAGTTTGCAACGCGGTGTTTGAAAACTGATTTAAACAACCTTGAGGAGACATGAAGACCTATGAAGACCAATTGAAACCCTGAAAACTCAATTTTTTTTTAGAAACGTCGAATCCTAATTGTTGACTTACTGCCTAGGAAGAGAATCTGTCTGATCATCTTCTGAGCCAAATTAGGTATTCGAGAAACCTTGGATAGCATCTTGAATGAAAAATGAGAGGGCAAATTTTGGGGTACAACACATAGGTTAGTTCGAAATCATACTGTTACAAAAGGTATCCTGACTCCTATAAGGCTTACTATAAAACCTGAGTTGAATTCATATTCTTACAAAATTCTGTTTTTACTAAAAATGCATTTTCAAAACTTCAAGACAGACATAAGCTTTGCATTTTTAATACCATTATTTGCATATGAATAATTGTTCGACATCAGAGAAATTCGCACGATGAATATTCAATGAACAAAAATCCTCTCAATGAACAGAGTGACCTCAGATGGAAAGACATTTCTAGTAACGGGCCTTTCATAATCAAGGAGTGTGACATGGTGTCTAACTGGTCTGGGGGAAGTCAAGTCAATATTCAAGGAATCTCTCAAAAGTGCTGAATAACCATGGGCAGACCTCCATCTGAATCACTTGGGGCATTGAACATGAGTTCTAGCAAAGGGCCACATACGATCAAGAAAACATTCTCTGGCATGCTACAACACTTACAGTGAAAATTCTCCACACCCTATAAATGCGGACATAGTAAAAAAAAATACTACGCGTAAAAGAGACCCGCTAGGTCGACAGGCCTAGGAAAAAATAAGGGCATCCCGGAGAACCAAAAGGGTTCAGGAAAAAATTAGGGATATAAAAAAAATTGTACACCCGACAAGTTAAAAACCTGAAAAGGCGGCTTGGGCAAAAATGGGTATCCCGGTGGACTGAAAACCTGAAAAGATGGTTTAGGAAAAAGTTAAAGATTAAAGCGTATGACTATGTCCCGTTATCTTATCACTTGTCTATTAGTAGAAGACTTATCATCCTAATCATCATTTACCGAGGGCTCTAGAAGTTGGGATAATGTTTAAGTCATCCATAAATCCCCACTGAGCAGTTTCCACGGAATTATCTCTACAGAGCTATCTGCACAAGCTCATCTTCAATAGAGACACATTCCCCAGTAAGCCTAAATATGTAAGTTAGACTGAAACTGAGACATCTTCCAGCATTTCACTTCCATATCTCTGATCGACAGCTTGACAGGACCATCTTCCCCAAGAGGTTCCCCAGTAGATAGGAAGATTCGATCATTCCCCCCAGTATACAGTGAAAACTTCCTTAACACAACCTATGAAAATACTAATCCTCGACAAAAATTATTTCCTTAACACGATTTATAGGAATTTCATTCCCAAGCAGAGTTATTTCTCCAACACCATGAAATCCTCTCTTTCCCTCCAGCAAGGTCTGACCAAAGTTGTTATCCCTATAGAAATTGCTACAATGCCTAAAACTTGGTCCGATAGCATCCATCTCTCTTTTCCCCGATCAGGATATGCAAAAATCAATTCCTTCAACGAACAACAAGCAAATGACTCTCTTTGATTATCCTCAAGAAGAAGTCGAAGATCCCCAACGAAGTATCCTTAAACAGAAGACAAAAATCTCCAGCAAAATTATTCCTAGAAGAAATTGAAGAATCATTTTCTTCATATCCAGCGACAGTAAATGATTTATTGTCCCCAGCAAGACGTTGTTATAAGAAGCTACCCATGCTCTCCAACGACATGTCATATCCATACATCATTTAAAATATCATAAAATATACATGTTGTTGTACCCCAAAATTTTCCCTCCCATTTTCACACAAAACATACTCCTAGAGGTCCTCATTTGCTCAAGATTGACTAAGGATTGACCAGACAAATCCTCCTCCTAAGACAATGAGCCTCAAACTAGGGTTTCACTCCTCATCAAGATGTTTGAGTTCCAATGGTCCAAAATGGTTTCCATTGCCCTAATATGTCCTCAAGATCATCCATGCCAAGTTTCATGCCGGCACAAGAAGTTTGCTCAGTCAACTGCTCAAATGCTTGAAAATCAACTGTACTAGGTCAAAAGTTAACTGTGACCCACATACAGTCAAACTTAAAGATTTTTGGTCAATATCAACATTTTGAAGTTGTATCCATCATTTTATCAAGGGTTAATCATGATTCCTCAAGGAATGCTCCTAATTAATCAAAACTCAAAAGTTGCTAAATTAGGGTTTCTACAGGAAAAGTCAACCAAACTTTGACCAGGCATAACTTTCTCATACTTTATTAGAAATTTCTCATCCAAGGCTCATTTTGAATAGAATCCAATTCCCTACAATTCATATTCAGCTCTCAAGTTAAATAAATGCACTCATGAAAAGATATAAATTCAGACATTATAGGTCGTTTTCAAAAGTCAACAAAAACACCTTTTGGGTCAATGCTTCTTACATGAACATGGAATACCCAATGGAGATTAAACCAAAAAGGTTGTTTAGAGGACATCCTAAGATTTCTAAAAAGTCCTAGAACATCCTCTTAAGGTCAAAATTGAGAGAGATATACATTGTCAAAGTTGGCCATTTTTGGAAATTTGCACAAAGTCAACAATGCCCAAAATTGCATTTTTTTCCACATGGGCCCATCTTTTCAAGATTGAATCTCAGTCCTAGCATGGTCCACGACCTATGGGACCCTCCATGCATTATTCACTTATTTATTTAATTTATTTTGATTTTAATTATTTAAAATACAAATAAAATCAAATTAAATAAAAAGTAAATCAAATAAATGGGATAAGATTTGTTTTGGCATTGATTAAAGATCTCATATGCTGTAAAATAGCCAGGAAATCGTGCAAGGCCAAATAGGGCACAAAATATTCACATATGGCAACTTTTTAAGATTTGATTTTTTTTCTAAAACCATGTAATTATATCTTTGATTCTTTCCAATTCTATTACCCTAATTCAATCCATTACTTAAACACAACATTCACAAGTCAGGGGGGATGAAAATTTGAGGGTTTTGCAGCCAAGAGAACTCATATCAATCTTCCAAAAATTCAAGAAAAAGCTCAACTCAGATTCCATATTGCAGCCCTCCTCAAGGGGATTTGAAGATTGCAATACATTCCTTGGTACTCTCAGAGGCTCTTCCAATCATTTTCCAGCATCAAAGCGCCCAGAATTGTACCATCCATACCCACGGTTTGCTTTCATTTTCTCAAATTCAAATTCATCGATTCATGTACCATAAACTTGTTTTGACCACATATTATTGTTCACATGAATGAGTGTAAACTTTCTGTATAGTGGAATTCATGTTTAGATGCAGGATGTGTGATATGCCATTGCTAGGGTTTTGAGGTCCCAAATTGGGAACTCTGTAGACAGGCGAAATTGGGCCAAATTAAGGGCCTCTTCGTGTTCAGGGGTTGATTTGCAGTCAATCCATACCTTGGGATGGAATTTATTCTGCTTGAATTGTCTTTTAGAGTTTTGTAGGTTTATAGCTACAATCAAGAACCGTCACTATAGTCTATAGTGACGAATTGGACTGTAGATAAAAGTCCTTTCTAAAACAACAGTCCTAGTGAGGAAGATGATGGCGTGTCCAAGCCTGGTTGGACTATTTGAATCCATACACGTTTTTCTGGGCATATCGCTCTTTTTCCCTTATTTTATTTTTGTTTAATTATATAAACAAATGACTAACCAGCACAGACTGCAATGGGCAAGGCGTGTAAACTGAAGGTCCTGGGTTCGATCCCAGGCCCAGACATTTTCTATTTTCTGATTTTCTTCTTACAGATCCGACGCATCTCCTAAGCCAAGCGTCCACCATGCGCCCACAGATCCAGCACTTAGATCATCACGTGGCCCAGATCCAAGCGTTTAGCAAAACAACGTATGGTAGACCCTCCAAGGGTGATCCCCATTGGATCAAACGCCAGCCTTGAGCCAACTATTCTGAGCCTGGAGAATTTCAGCCACATACCCCCTAGAATTACTTCTCATATCAGGCCCATTTTTTTTTAATTTCTTTATTTAATTATTGGTTTGGATTTTTTACAAAAATCATGTTTTTTTAATTAAATCAAAAAAATCACAAAAAATCACAAAAACATTGGAATTAGTTTTTTCTCTCTCTTAAAATAGTTAATTTCCTTAATTAATTAGGTTAATTAGGATAATTTAAATTTCTTTTTCATAATTAAAGTTTATTAGAAATTAGGTTAATTTGCAAAATTAATTACTTTCTCAAAAAATCCAAAAAAATATGTTTTCTTTATTCACTAATTAAACGTCTTTGAATTTAACTTTAATTCCTCATTTAATTTATTCCCTCGCGCATTCATTTTTTTATTTTTCCGATTAATGTAATTGCTCCAAAGTTGTAATAGTATTAACTTAGGTTTATTATTATTTTCATTTACTATTTTCCCCAAGTTTTTTATGTAATCCCCCTCCCCGAGGCCTTGTAATAGCTAGGTTTAAACTTCTTGAACTTTTACTTTCCGTCATTATAAACTGGTAGATGATTGATAATAGGATTGTATGCTAAAGATCAATAATTTAAAACAGTAGAAAACCCTAAATATGCAAAGATTAAAATAAACTGAAATCTAACACTTGCACATTCTCACTCCTAGGGTTTGCCCCACTTCGGTTGCCTTCGGTAAACGGTCATGAAGTATAGGGAGTTTTAGTGGTTGCCCTCTAGTCCCAAAATATCAAAGATGACCCATTCTAATATTGCCTTAAAAAGATATTTAGGACTCTAAGGTAACTACTAAGGTTTCCTAACCATTGCTTTAGTGATCGTAATTGTCCCTTTCGATTGTCCCTTAAACTCCAACGATGGAGCTACCTACTCCTTAATAGTAGGATAACGCTGTCTAAAGGAAATAAGAAAGTTAACAGTCTTTTTCGAGTAGGTAGAAACTCTTAAGTACTTGCTCAAACAAATTTTCACACTTACACTTTCAAACACTTTTCAAACAAAAGTTTTCAAAACACTTTATCACACTCTTGAGGACTGATACAAGAGTTACCATAAAGTAAAATGCCGCACTAAGACAATTTTCAAAAACATTTTCAAACACACAAACACACAAAAGCAATTTAAGAATGAGCAAGTACCTAAGAGCCCATGGAAAACCATGGATAAAAGGGTGCTAACACCTTCCCTTTCTATAATCTACCCCCCGTACTCAGAAACATCTCGAAAAAGGTTTTTTCTGTTCTATTTCCCTTTTCCTTTGTTGGATGAAATAAAAGGCGGTGGCGACTCTTGCTTACCGTACATTTGCGAAAAAAAACACAAAACCAGTAGTAACAAAAAATAGTCAGTTCTGCCACCGTATTACAGAACTGGCGACTCTGTTGGGGACTAATAAAAAGCGGGGTTTACCTTAAGATATAGGTCATTCTTAATTGCTTATTTGGCTTGTCTTGTTTGATTTATTTTTAAGGGTATCTGTTTGGATTGTTTGGATCCTAAACCCGGATCGGGGAATTCCTTTTAGGTAAGTAGTAATAAAATGTGAAGGAGTTGCGCGGGGTATACTGACACGGTTAAAACAGTAGCTACGTTGATGTAATACTTTGATGTGTATCGGTAGCCCTTGAGTAATCAAGGAGAATACGGGGCCATTGTGTGGTATCGTAAAGCGTCAACTAACCTTAGCACCTTAATTGACCAACTTGGCTTTTAGGACGTAGTGAGATAGCCGTCTTTGGTGTAAACCCAAAGTCGGTTGATACTCGATGCTACACTCATTGAGGTTTGACTCTTGAGTTTTGTTTGGTGGCAAGTCAATTGTCTAACGGAATGAAATTTGGGGGAAAGATCGGTGATATTGAGATCCCTTAGAACCCGGTTACTATATTTAGGACAGGTTGAACCAACCCAACTTCAAGAGGGTATTACCTTAAAATCCATGCAAGCCTTAAACCTAAGGTCTCTGTGTGATTTGCTTGTGTTTGATATATCTGCTGTATATGAGCATAATCATGACATCATAACATAGCATATCATACTAACCATTTCAAGGATCCTCAGGGCTTATTTTTGTCTTGTTTTGTAGGACATGGCCCTCGCTCGCAGATTCACTATCCAAGTCAGTCTTATAAAGGTACCTTCTCAGCTTAACGAGTTAGTGTCAAGGGTTACTTACAACTATCCTTTCACTGAAAGACATGGTCGACTTCTCAGCTTAGTCACCTCAAACCCCGATGAAGAAATGTTAAAAGTGCTCTTTCAATTCTTTGACCCTCTACATCACTGCTTCACTTTTCTGGATTACCAGTTAGTGCCTATTATGGAAGAGTTTTCTCTGTTACTGGGGGTGCCTATCCTTAACAATGTACCTTTCAATGGTATGGAAAGAGACCCTAAACCTGAAGATATTTCTAAAGTTCTATCCTTACAATGGTCTGATGAAGTAGCAAATTGGGAAACTAGGAGAGGTGTCAAGGGATTTTTGGCTAAGTTCTTGTTTGAGAAAGCTCATCATTTTTGGGATACCCTGGACTTACAAGCTTTTGAAGAGGTGTTAGCCCTTCTCATCTATGGGTTGGTACTGTTCCCTAATTCGGACCAGCTCATAGACGTGAATATGGTTAAGGTTTTCTTATCACGCAATCCGGTACCTACTTTTCTTGGAGATATCCTACATTCTCTGTATACTCGCACTATAAAGAGAAGAGGGACCCTTCTGTGTTGCACCCCAATTTTGGATAGGTGGTTTATTTCGCACCTACCTCGATCTGTCTTGAAGAATGAACAGGGTTTGAGATGGTCTCGTAGGATAATAACTCTTACACATTTAGGTAATCATTGGTGTCCTCGATCCTCGGAGAATGTTACCATCATTGATCGATGCGGAGAATTTCCTAATGTCCCTCTCTTAGGCATTAGGGGAGGAATCACTTATAATCCATGTTTGGCACTATGACAATTTAGATATGCGAGAAGGGATGGTCCTCATGATACACTTATCCAAGGAATCACCTTCAACTACGAGAGTGATGCTCAGGGTTACCGTAAAAGGTTCATGCAAGCTTGGGGCATGGTACATAGGGTTGATAACAAGACACTGGGGCACAAGAATTCCATCCCTCTTGAGCCTTATCTCAAATGGGTACGAGCCCGTGCCCAAAGTCTTATGATGCCTTACCCCTCCATCCTACCCATGATTATGGAACCAATTGCTGAAGGAGACACTCCTTATCTTGTTCTTCATCCTGACATGCCAACTGATCATGAGGAGTTACAAAAATCCTGGGTTCAGCTTAAGGAGGAACATGATACGTTTGAAGCTCAATTCTACACCAGCAAGAAGAAAGTCCTAGAACTCACTAGACTACTTCATCAAGAGAGGAATATAAACTCCTACATTGCACCAAAGAGGATGCGCTCATGGGAAACTTAATTTCTTTTTTTGCTTTAAGTTTTATTTTGTTTGATTGTAAGCCTAAAAGGCACTCTTTGCAACAATTCAAACTTATTAATACAATTAACGTGTGTTTCTTTTGGTTAAGAAAATTTGAGCCTTTAAGAATCCTTGAAATCATTACATACGCATATCATCCATGACAATCCATAAACAAGTCTCATAACAGGTTTCTCATCTTCTTCGCTATTTATTTCAGCAATAATGACTTCTGAATAAAGTATCAAGTATCTCCAGGCACAAAATTCCCAACTCCAGCAAATGTTTGTAGCTTTCGATGAAGGGAAGGAAGATCTGAAGGCCCTTATTCTGAAAGATATAAAGAAGAAGAAGACCGATGGTGTCCTGAATCCGGGTAGAAGATTTAGGGGACCATTGAAGCAACCAGTTGATCTGACCTCTTCATCCAAAGAAAGGGAGAACCAAGAGGGTGAAACAAGGGAGGAAGACCATAGCCCAAGGGTTTCTGAGGATGAATTTTATTACAATGATGAACAATATCCTCCCGCTGAGGATATATGCAAACAGTTAGAGGATCGTCTGAGCGCAATGGAAATCCAAAGAGTACCAGGGCTGGATTTCGAAGAGTTGGGTTTGGTATCTAGGGTTGTCATCCCACCGAAGTTCAAGGCTCAATTATTTGCAAAATACGATAGGGTTTCTTATCCCAAGCTTTATCTCCATTCTTATGTGAGGAAGATTCAGCCTCACACTACTGATAGGAACTTGTGGATCCATTTCTTTCAAGACAGTCTGTCCAGGACTCAGCTTGAGTGGTTTTATCATCTGGAGGGAATCAATGTCCGCAACTGGGAAGATATGGCTGCTGATTTTATAAGCAGTACCAATATAACGTTGACCTTGCTCCTACCCGTACTCAACTCCAGAGTATGTCTATGGGTGAAAGCGAGGGCTTTAAGGACTACGCTAAAAAATGGAGAGATTTGGCAGGGAGAGTCCAACCCCTTTGTTTGATAGGAAGTTGGTGGACATGTTTCTTGGTACGCTGTCTGGTCCGTTCTTTAATCACTTGATTGGTAGCTCCTCAACTGGTTTTACTGAGCTGATATTGACTGGAGAAAGGGTAGAAGTTGGGATCCGAAGTGGCAAGATCCAGAAAGACACCTCTTCAAGCACAGTGAAAAAGCCATTCACGGGTAAGAAGGAGGTCAATGCTATTTACAATCCCAGAAGTCAGAGTAGAACCGAGCACCGTCCAACGGTAGGGGGATGTCATGATTTCTAACTTTGAATCTACTCAACAGCGAAACAATCAACCAAGGGTAGAAAGACCTCAAAGGCAGTTCACCCGGATAAACACGACTCTGTCTCAAATCTTGCCACAGTTATTGAAGACCAATCTGGTAACCCTGCGGGAAGCTCCGAATAATCCCAACACCACATCTCCTCGTTACAATCCGAATGCTCGGTCTGCTTACCACTCTGAAAGTGCAAACCATGATACCAACAATTGCTGGGCTTTAAAGAACAAGGTGCAGGATCTGACCGAGGCAAAGGAGATTGAATTCGACCCCCCTTGAGATTCCCAACGTCATAACTGCACCCATGCCCAAGCATGGCTCGAGAATAAATGTTATTGAGGTTGTCTCTGCCACGGAAGATGCTGATGAGGAGGATTCTGATATTGACAGCTGGATCTACCCTACTAACAAAGGTGGATCTAGTAAATGGACGGCCAAAGATTTTGTGCCGATTACTTTTGTTCAGCAGTAATTGTCTTACTTGTTTTTTGGATTTGTAATAAACAATATAAACTCTATGGCCTTGTGTCTTACCCGAGGCACAATGGTTTATTTGTGAGGGTTATTATATGTCATTATCATATGTCATCAATAAAACATTGGACGTTCTTGCATATAAATTTTGCGCTCTCTGTTTTTCTTTTCTACTTTTCACTTTATCAATACAACTATGCTCTTACACACACTCACACATCAAACTGTAGATCCGTATCCACTCTGGATCCCATTGATAATAGTTCTGCTATTTCTAGTTATAACTTCGAATATTCGATCAACCAAGCCGAGGAAGAAGGTGAGGAAGATTGTGAGGTACCCGGAGAACTTGCTAGACTGTTACAGCAGGAAGAGATGGCTATACAGCCTCACGAAGAGCCAGTTGAGACAATAAACTTGGGCACAGAGGTATACAGAAAAGAAGTCAAGATTGGCGCAAATCTGGGACTTGATGTCAAACAGCGGTTGGTACAAATGTTGCACAATTATGTTTAGATCTTCGCTTGGTCATATGAAGATATGCCGGGACTAGACACAAATATAGTGGTTCATCGTCTGCCGACTAAAGAAGATTGCCCTCCGGTAAAACAGAAGGTCCATCGCATGCTCCTTGAAATGTCAGAGAAGATCAAAGCAGAGGTTATGAAACAGTTCAACGTTGGGTTCTTAGCTGTCACCTCCTATCCGCAGTGGGTTGCTAACGTTGTTCCGGTACCTAAGAAAGACGGAAAGGTACAGATGTGTGTGGACTACAAAGACCTGAACAGGGCAAGCCCTAAGGATGACTTCCCGCTTCCCCACATCGATGTTTTGGTTGACAACACCGCACAACACAAATTATTTTCCTCCATGGATGGTTTCTCTGGCTACAACTAGATCAAGATGGCACCCGAAGACATGGAGAAGACAACCTTCGTCACACAGTGGGGCATTTTTTGTTACAAGGTGATGCCTTTTGGGTTAAAGAATGTTGGGGAAACTTATCAGCGAGCCATGGTAGCTTTGTTCCACGATATGATTCACCATGAGATAGAGGTTTATGTTGATGACATGATAGCCAGGTCTCAAACCTAGGAAGAAAACATTGATCATCTAGAAAAGATGTTTGACAGGTTGAAGACATACAAGTTGAGGTTAAATCCGAACAAGTGCACCTTTGGGGTAAGGTCTGGTAAACTTCCAGGGTTCATCGTCAGTGACAAAGATATTCAGGTAGACCCTGCAAAGGTGAATGCCATACAAGAGATGCCGGCTCCCCGTATTGAAAAGGAAGTTAGAGGTTTCTTAGGACGCCTGAATTATATCGCCAGGTTCATTTCACATCTGACTGCTACTTATGAGCCGATCCTCAAACTCCTGAAGAAAGATCAAGTAGTAAAATGGAATGACGAATGCCATACTTCTTTCGAAAGAATCAAGGAATAACTTCAAGAACCACCAATTCTGATGCCTCCGATTGAAGGAAGACCTTTGATAATGTACTTAACAGTGTTAGACAATTCAATGGGGGTGTGTGCTGGGGCAGCATGATGAGTCTGGTCGAAAATACCACGTAATAAACTACCTTAGCAAAAAGTTTACCGACTTTGAGACAAGATACTCACTGCTCAAGAAAACTTGCTGCGCTTTGGCATGGGCTGCTCTCCGACTGAGACAATATATGTTGACCCACACTACTTTGTTAATATCTAAGATGGATCCAATCAAGTACATCTTTGAAAAGCCCACTCTCTCCGGAAGAATAGCAAGATGGCAAATGATCTTAACCGGATACGATATCCAATATACAACCCAGAAAGCAATCAAGGGAAGTGTATTAGCTGATCATTTGGCTCATCAGGCCATGGATGACTACCAGTCCATGAATTTTGAGTTCCCGGACGAGAATATTATGCTAGTGACTGACTATGAAGAATTTGGAACGGATGAAGGACCTGAAGAAGGATCCCGATGGACCATGGTTTTTGACGGAGCCTCGAACGTACTCGGTAATGGAATTGGTGTTGTAATCATATCCCCTGAAGGCTATCACACTCCTTTCACTTCCTGACTATGCTTCAACTGTACCAACAACATGGCGGAGTATGAAGCCTGCATCATGGGTCTCAAAGCTGCTATCTACATGAGGATCAAGTTCTTAAACATTTTCTGGGATTCAGCCTTGGTGATAAGTCAAATCAAAGGAGAATGGGATACGAAGCACCCGAACCTCATCTCGTACAAAGAGAACATGCTGACATTTCTCCCACACTTTGAAGAGGTCACCTTTGAACATTTCCAACGAGAGGAGAATCAGTTAGCGGACGCGCTAGCTACTATGTCATCTATGTTCAAGGTCAGGTGGGACAATGAAGGTCCCTGAATCACTATCGAGAGGTTGGATGAACCAGCGTACTACTGTGAAATTGATACTGAAGAGGTAGCAGACAAACCTTGGTTTCATGAAGTAAAAAGGTATCTAGAGGCTCAAGAGTATCCCGAGGGGGCATCTATCAATGATAAGAAGTTTCTTAGAAGGTTTGTCGCGAAATTCTTCCTCAATAATGGAATCCTCTACAAGCGCAACCATGACTCTACCTTACTGCGGTGTGCAGACAAGAGCGAAACAGAGAGGATTATGACAGATCTACACGGAGGTACCTTCGGAACCCATTCGAGTGGACATACCATGGCTAAAAAGATCCTACGTACATGATACTATTGGTCCACTATGGAAGCAGACTGCTATCAACACTCCCAAACTTATCACAAATGCCAGATCTATGCTGATAAGGTGCATGTGCCTCTGGTTCCTTTGAATATCTTGACGGCTCCCTGGCCCTTTGCAATGTGGGGCATCGATATGATCGAAGAGATTAGACCTACCGCTTCCAATGGGAATCGCTTCATCCTGATGGCCATTGATTACTTCACGAAGTGGGTTGAAGCTGCCTCATTTACTACCGTTACCCAAGAACGTTGTGGCGTGGTTTATCAAGGATAACCTGATCTGTCGGTACGGTATACCAGAGAGAATCATCACCGACAATGGTATGAATCTCAACAACACAGTGACCACCAAACTCTGTAAACAGTTCAAGATCCAGCACCATAATTCATCCCCTTACCGGCCGAAGATGAATGTCGTTGTGGAGGATGCTAACAAGAACATCAAAAAGATCATACAGAAGATGACAGTGACATACAAAGACTGGCATGAGATGTTACCATTTGCTCTTCATGGGTATCGCACCCCAGCACGTACGTCAACGAGGGCGACACCCTACTCTTTGGTATATGGCATGGAGGTTGTCCTTCCTATTAAGGTCCAGATCCCTTCCCTGAGGATTATGAAGGATGCGGGTTTGAAAGAAGACGATTGGATCCAGACTCGACTTGATCAACTGAATCTGATCAATGAGAAGAAACTTATTGCTGTTTGTCATGGTCAAATGTATCAAAAATGAATGATCAAGGCTTTCAACAAAAAATTCAGACGCCAAGAATATAAAGTCGGGGATCTGGTGATCAAGCGCATCATACTGTCGCAAGGTGATCCCAGGGGAAAATGGACTCCCACATACGAAGGGCCATTTGTGATCAAAAGCATTTTCTGGGGTGGAGCCATGATTCTGACCACCATGGACGGTGACGACCTTCCTCACCCTGTCAATGCAGACATAGTGAAAAGATACTACACATGATTAAAGACCCGCTAGGTTGAATAGCGTAGGAAAAAATAAGGGCTTCCCGGCGAACCAAAAGGGTCCGGGTAAAAATTTGGGATGAAAATAAAAAATATGTACACTTGGCAAGTCGAAAACCTGTAAATGTAGCTTGGGCAAAAAAGGGTATCCCGGTGGACTGTAAACTCGAAAGGGCAGTCCAGGCAAAAGTTATGGATTTAAAGCATATCACTATGACCTATTGGATCACCTTGCAACTAGACCTAAATATCAACTATCAAACTCGAACGGTACCGATCAATCCAGCCAGCTTCGGACAAGCAGCAAAGTGATGAGACGCTCGAAGACATAACGGCAGTAGCAGAATTGAAACTCAATGGGATTATTACACATAGTTGTTTTCTTCTCTTTGTACACAATATTTTATAGCTTTCATTTTCACGGCGGAGTTCTCTTACTAGAGCGTCGCCTTCCTTGTACAAAAATGCCTGTTATAGGCCAACTTCAGAAATTAATACAAGTCATTTTTACAAAACCATTTGTTTTTCTTTTTCTTTTTTGTTTTGCAAAAATGTCCAATGATTTATTCTTGACATATGTATTTGAATATGATTTCTATTCACAAATATTTGCATATGCAACAGAAAGACAATTGCTCATGACTTAAGGAACGGGGCAAAGCCTGATCTCGACAGTTACTCCTTCCCACAGGTACAGGGGCAGAGACAAATTTGAAATGAAGTCACCATTACATGCGTCCCCGTGACGTATACACTCCCCACAGAGTAGAGGCAACCAAAGCTTTATCATCGGCTTCCCCAAACAGGAGTTACTTTCCCCAGCAAAGTTCCTTCAGAGAGCCGATAACTATATTTCCCAACCGAATTTTATAATCGCAAGCGACTCATAAAGTTTTCTCCCGAGCAGAGTTTATTTCCTTGAATACGGAAGCTCAATCCCTAACAGAGTTTATTCCTCCAGCTACGGAAGTTCATCCCCCCAACGGAGTTTATTACCCCGGATCGGTAAAATCTTCCAGCAAAGCATCTCCTCTCTCAAACAGAGTTATTCCCCGCAGAGTTATTCTCAAGCATAGTCTCTCCTCAGCAGAATATTCACAAACAAAAAGGAGTAAATCCACGGCATAGTCATCTCCATTTACCATCCCCAACGGAAGTAAAAGAACCACTTTTTCTACAACAGTCAGGAATTCAACTTCCAGTACTCTCCAGCAGCAGTCAGGGATTTACTTTCCCAGACTCGGATATGTCATAATAGCATTTCATGTTCATACATCATGACGTGCGCATACATATTGCATACAACATAATCTCATTTATTTTGAGAACATCATCACACAATGCATTTCATGCATCGCATATAATTAATCATGTACCTTTTTAGGAATGATGGTTATCATCAACAATTCCAACAGTTCAAGATTAAATCAGTGAAGCTATACACGTCTGTGATCGGTGGATCTGGAACTGACCGTTTAACGCTGGTTCGCGAAATGTCGCGGAAGCAAGAGTCGCCACCGTCTTTTATTTTCTCCAAATGGAAAGGACAAAAGCACAGAAAAATTCCTTGTAGAGATTAGTTCTCGGTTCGGGAGGTAGATTTATAGAAAGGGAAGGTGTTAGCACCCTTTCTATCCATGGTTATCCATGGGCTCTTAGATACTTGCTCATTTGTGTTTTCAAAATTGTTTGTTTGCTTTTCAGAGTGAGTGGGTTTGAAAAAGTTTCTTTGAAAATTTCAGTTCGACTCTTGTATCAGTCCTCAAGAGTGTTTGAAAAATTGCTTTTGAAAGTTTTTTAAAGGTGTCGGTGTGAAAAGAAGTTTTTGATTTGTTTTGAAATTAGAGCAAGTATCTACGAGTTCTCTACCTACCCTAAGGAATTCGTCTGTGTAAATGTCCTTAAAGTAGTGCCATCCCACCATTGAGAGGTAGGTAGCACCACCGTTGGAGGTGTTCGGGTCAATTCGAGGGTTCAGGACAGTGTGGTCACCAGAGCAATAGGAGGGCACCTTAGAAGCTACCCTCATGCCATGTTCATGGACATGAGGACTTGCTAAAACGTCCTCTACTCGACGACCACCTTTCGAGGGGCAAGGCAACAGTGAGACGTACCCTAGGGGTGGTGTGTGAATTGTGTGTCGTTTTCAATTATGTTTGTCTTGTTCATGTATTGGTGATCTACGCTTTGTTTTTATTTTCGGCATTCATTCTTTCATGCAAATTATTAACGGTTAAAAGATGCGAAAAGGTAAAAGTCCTACGCTATTACAAAGGCGCGGGTCTACATCGCCAAATTAATCCAAGACCCGATTTGAAATAAAATAAAATGCGGAAAAATAAATGTCTAATTAATCTATTACACGGCTTTGGGATAAATACATTATATTCACAAAAAGAAATAAAAGTAAAATGCGAGAAGAAGTAAAGTCGGGAGTGCGAGGGCGTTGGACCCTTTTAAGGAAATTAAATTGGAATTAATGAAATTAATTAAGTTAAATAAGGAAAAAAGAAATTATTTTTGGAGTTTTTGTATTTATAGTATTTTAATGAGAAAATTAAATTGGAACCCTAATTCTAAACTATTTTTAATTTATTAAAAAAATGTTTAAGTTTAACCTAGTTTTAACCTAATTATTTAATGGCAAATTTATTTACAAAAAATAATTAATAATTAAATATGGTGAAAAAGAAAAAAAAGGAATAAAAGTATAAAACCCTAATTCTACATTTTTTAATTTATTTAAGAAAAGAAGTCAAAATCAAAACCTAAAATTAAAACTAAGTAAATTATTAAATTTATTTACAAAAACATTTAAATAAAATATATTTTTATTTTTGTCTTTCTGACTTTTGTGTGTTTTTATATTATAAAAAAAATTAATTTGGAAAATTAAAAGAAGGTAATTAAATTAAAACAAATAAAAGAAAAAAAAAGCAAAAAGAATGAAAGAAGGAAATACAAACATGAGGGGGTGGTTGTCCCAAATTGGAGGTTTGTTCCAGTAATGAGGCCCATTAGAATCTTGGCCTTTTTTTGACTTTTCATGGATGCGTGTGGCTCTGTTGACCAATGCATATGGTGTTCTCAGATCATGGCCATTGGATTGATGTCGTGGGACGCGTGGCCAGCTTAAGCGTAGAGTGCATGGTGGACTTCTGAAGGGAACGCTGCATGGAAATATAGAAAGAAAAATAATATTGAGAAGGGAGGGGACCTGGGAATCGAACCCAGGTCCCAGTACCTATTGTCCACGTCGTTTACCAACTGTGCCAAGCGCGCTCTTTGTTTATTATATGGAATGCAAATATTATAATGGAACATAAGAATTATCCAGGAATTTCAACAAAACGTGCGCCAGGATTTGAACTGGCCAACCACAGGATGACAACACACCTTCTTCTTCGCTCGTTTGCTTTGGCCTAAAAAAAAAAACAGATGGATAGCGGGGGTTTTAAACCCCCACTAAATGAAGAACATGAAAATAACGATTAGGCCACCGTTGCTCATAAATTGAGCGCGACATATGGAATCAGATCGTATGAAGGTCACGAGTCTAATGGTCCAGGTCTTGTGGTTCAATTTTACCGGACGAGAGAAACCCCAATTTTACAGCTTTGAAACCCTAACGAGCTCCAATGGTGGATTCATGTATAGGGCACGAAAACTCAATTGAATGGCATGGTTAGCTTCAGAATGATTAGACTAGTACAAATCAAGCGTTAGAAATCAAAAATATGGCATGAATTATGAAACACGATTATGCAAAAAGTTTGAGAAAGTTTGACTTCTATATACCAATTCCTGAGGTTAGAAGCGTGGAAAAGGATTCAGAATGTTTCCTTGAGGCCTTGGCAAGCTATTGGAATGGTCATTTTGCCTTGAAACCAACTCTAAGTGCGTTTTTAGTTTTGAACTTTTTCACAAAAAATGCCAAGTTTGTATGAGGTCTGAGGCGCAACTTCAAGGTTGTTAGCATTAGGGTTGCATTCTGTTTGTGTATGGGAATGTTTTAGGGTGAAAATTCAAGCCAAGAAATCAATGTTTTGATGAATCAAATATTTGATTTTTAATGAAATCTTTTTATCATGAAACCTAGCCAATTTGCATGGAATCTTTCTTCTTTGGGCATGCACGAAATCCTTAGGCCTTGATGAGAGATTATACTGCACAAAAAGATTTAAAAACCTTATTTTAGTATTTTTCTTGTAATTAATTTTGATTAAATGAATTAAATAGATTAAATATTCAATTAATTAATTAAAAATAAGAAAATAACTCCCCTTTGGGTCAATGGGTCGTGCATAGCTTTTGGATGATGATTCTAGGAAGAATTTGTGGCCCATTAGCAATTTTGAGGCATTTGAAGCAAAGTTGACTTTTCAAAATTCCCAAAAATTTCCCAACTTCCACAAGGCATATCTTGCTCAACTTTTAAGATTTGATCATGTTCTTGCACATTTTGGAAAGGTCCTGAAGTCCTCTAACCAATGCCTTTGGTCCCATGTCATTTTGATTTACCAATCTCAAGTTATGGTCTTTGACTTAAAGTGCCTTTTTGTTGACTTTTGAAAATGACCTATAATGTTGAGATTGATAACTTTTTGTGAGAGCATTTCTTGGACTTGAAGTGTGAAGAGAAGTTGTAGGAAATGTCTTTCTCTTCAAAATGAGCTTTGGATGGAATTTTTCTGATGAACCATGTGGAAGTTATTCCTTGGTCAAGTTACAGTTGACTTTTTCAACTGTCCAAATATGGAAACTTTTGCATCTTGAGACTTTTTGAGCCATGCCTTGAAAATCATGATCAAGAATTGATAAAATGATGTTTGTGGCTTCAAAATGAGATGTTGACCAAAAATTTGAACTTTTGACTGTCAAATGACCATTTTTCCCCTACAGTTGACTATTGAGCAATTAGGGTTTTTGACTGTGCAATTTTGTGCTGTAAGTCTTGAAACTTAGCATGAGGATGCTTGACCATGTTTGTAGGCATGTGGGACTTGATTGGACCCTTGGAAACTTCAATTTCTTTGCCAGAACCAAAACCCTAGTTTTTGACTGTTAGGAGGCCTTTGAACTGTGCAACCCTTGGGAGATTTTGAAGCATGTTCTTTGCAAATCTTGAAGAATATGGGAGGGAAAATTTTGGGGTACAACAGTTGCCCCTGTTCAATCTTCTTAAACCTGAGGATGCAGATTGGCTGGCGTGCCTTTCGTAATCCGAAGGTGGAAGATGATTGAACACTAGAGTGCCCAGAAATTTGCGCTCACATGTTAGTAGTGTGATGGTGGGAATGGGCTTATAGATGCCATTTGGAGATTGATGGATAGGATGATGGGCTTATAGATGCCATGCTAAGAGATGATGGACGAGTGGATGGGCTTATAGATGCCATCTGGGTGTCGATCGCGTAAGAGATTTCTTAGCGAGAACTTGCGTACCTGAAAAGAAAATGATTACCTGGCCTGTTACAGGAGCTGGTCTTCAAACTCTTATGTAGACGTGCCCTGACTGGTTACAGGAATTGAATCTGGAGCTTCAAACAGTGATGAATGAATCAGGGATGGTTACTACCTCAGCGGGATGATGAGAGAACCTTGGGTGATTACTGCCTCAACAGGAACGAAGAGAGAATCTGGGGTGATTACTACCTCAACAGTAACGCTGAGAGAATCTGGGGTGATTACTACCTCAACAGTAACGCTGAGAGAATCTTGGGCGACTTCAACCTCCACAGTAACGGGGAGAGAATCATAGGCGACTTCAACCTCAACAGTAACGCTGAGAGAATCTTGGGCGACTTCAACCTCAACAGTAACGCTGAGAGAATCATAGGCGACTTCAACCTCAACAGTAACGCTGAGAGAATCTTAGGCGACCTCAACCTCAACAGTAACAATGAGAGAATCTTGGGCGACTTCAACCTCAACAGTAATGCTGAGAGAATCTTGGATGTCTTCTACTTGGATAAGAATCAGGGAGATCTTAGGGTCGATCTGACTGAACCAGAGAAGGCCTTTGACTGGATAAGAATCAGGAAAATCTTAGGGTCGATTTAACTGAACCGGACAAGGTCTTGGAATCTTCAACTAGATAAGAATCAGGGAGATCTTAGGGTCGATCTGACTGAACCAGAGAAGGCCTTTGACTGGATAAGAATCAAGAAAATCTTAGGGTCGATTTAACTGAACCGGACAAGGTCTTGAAATCTTCAACTGGACAAGAATCAGGGAGATCTTATGGTCGATCTGACTGAACCAGAGAAGGCCTTTGACTGGATAAGAATCAGGAAAATCTTAGGGTCGATTTAACTGAACCAAGCAAGGTCTTGAAATATCTTCAACTGGATAAGAATCAGGGAGATCTTAGGGTCGATCTGACTGAACCAGAGAAGGCCTTTGACTGGATAAGAATCAGGAAAATCTTAGGGTCGATTTAACTGAACCAGACTAAAGTCTTGGACATAGCTGAGAACTTAACTGGATCTTTTCCTGAAAGGTAAAGGTCAGTCATATGCAATGCGTGATATGGATCAAGCAATGATGTTCTCAATATAAATGAGATTGTAAGGTATGATGCGTTTATGCATGTATCATGATGAATGTATCTTTTTGTCTAGGAAAGTAAATCCTTGACGAATGCCGGGAGCTGAATCCTGGGCTGATGTTGAAGAGAGTTCTTCGTTTTCGCTGGGGATGGTAGTTGCAAGAATACCGGTAGGAGAAGATAACTCTGTTGGGGAATAAACTTGGCGAATGGATTACTCTGCGGGGAGAGAAGTACTCTAACGATCTTGCTGGGAAACAATACTCTGTAGGGAGAGAGGTACTTCGCTGAGGTGCTGATGATAACTTGGTGGGGATACCATTGTTATGTTGGAAGTGTTAATAGACTCCGCTGGGGATAGGAAGACTTCGTCGGGGACGATCTTTCCGTGGCTTTTGGCTGAGGATAACCCAGTTATATCCTGATAGGGAAATAACCTTTGAATACAGCCGGGGGACGCGTTCGTGCTCTGCGGGGGAGAAGCTTCCAGAATCTACTGGGGATAAACTTACTGCTTGGGGAGATGGATTCCAACTTTCCTGGGGAAACTGGATTGGACTCTCCTGGGGAAATTTTGAACTATATTGGGGAAGTGACTCCATTGAATGTTTGATATACTACCGGGGAACAATCTTTAGGTTAAGACTGCCGGGGATGCTTGTTAAGAATGCCTGTATATTATGCTGGGGAATGTTGAGATTTGCGGGAGGATACCCAACTTCCCTAAGGCTGATAGTATAGCTTTGCTTGGGGAGAGTGCATTGACCTGCTGGCTCACTCTCTGGGGAGTTAAGGTGTATTGGTTATGTTCTTCAGCCAAACTTACCTTGGTACCTTGGTGGACCGAACAATTAGATCGCTTAGACCACTCATTATTGCCCCTGTTTTTATGGGAGAAGGCACCTGTGGGGTGCTGATAGTTGTTGATGGACAAACCCTCTTCTGGTAGGCAGGTGATAAGATGACGGGACATAGTCGTACGCTTTGATCCCTAACTTTTGCCTGGACCGCCCTTTCGGGTTTTCAGTCCATCGGGATACCCATTTTTGCCCAAGCCGCCTTTTCAGGTTTTCGACTTGCCGGGTGTACAGATTTTTTCATTTCCTCCCTTATTTTTGCCTAGGTGTGTCAACCTAGCGGGTCTTTGATTATGCGTAGTATTCTTTTCGACTATATCCACGCTCTCAGAATGTAGGGAGTTGCCCCTGTTAGAAGTGTTTTGTCATGCCACCAGAAGACGTTTGATCAGGCAAGATTCGTTGTTGGAATGCTCCACGTGACTCAGGCGGAGATTTGCCCCAGGTTGTTTGGCCTTTGAGAGATTCTCCGAATCTTGATTGGACTGCCCCAGATGATAGACCATGACCATGTCATGCCCCTTGATCGGAAGTGTTTCTTCCATTTGAGGTGACTCTTATGTGGAGAAGACTTTTGTTCATAAGATATTCGTCGTGCGAACTTCTCTGCTGTTCAAAAAGTCATATGCAAACAAGGTTATATAAAAAATGCAAAGCTTATGTCTGTTTCGAAGATTTTGAAAATGCATTCTTTTTCATAAAACAAGTGAATGTTTGTAAAACGTGATGTCAACTCCGTATTTACCGTAGGCCTTAAGGAGTCAGGATACCTTTCGTGACAGTATGCTTTCGAACTAACCCATGCTTCAGCTAGGACTTTTAAGGGTTATAACGTGGCCTGGTTCACGGTTTAAGAAACAAAGGATAAAGGCTCAAATTTTATTTGTACCCACCCGCTCTTCGTGACGTTCTCCAAACCTAAACTCAGTTGATCATACGTTAGACCTTGTTTGAGTCTTTGCTCTGATTTTCCGGTGATGGTTCGGATGTTGATAACTTATTTCGAATAGGCAGTCATTTTTGTCGAGGGTTTGTAAGACCTCTTTCTTTTTTTTTTTGATCTTTGTTATCCCTTTTTTTTGCCTGAGCTGTTTCCTTTTTGGAATTACAGTCAGCGGGATGCCCCAGTTTTGTAAGTCTCCTTCCTAGGTTTTGACTTAATGGGTTCTTATTTTGAAAGATAATGACTGCCTTTCTTTATTGATTATTTGGAACCATCACTGTCTTTCTTTAGTTCGTGTAAGGACCTCTTTGGTGCCACTTGTTATGCACTTGGATCAACTGAGAGAACTACCCTTCCCCAGGTTATGATAAAGGGTTTTAATTTTCGAAAAGAAAAACTCTTACTTCTTTGGCTCAGAGGGGTTGATGATGGATTATCATCCTTATAACTCCAGTGTTTAGGAATTGAAACAATGCCTGTACCTCATCAGCGGGGTCTGTTCAAAAGCATACTGTAGATTGTGGTATCGTTTTCGTCATCCTCCCTCAAGAGGCTTAGAATTATTAATTGAGAGTTGACATCAGAAAAAATATGAAAATAATTTGCATATAGTGAATACGAATATATTGCTTCAAAATAGACATATGCGATGCATTAATGAAATAACAACGTTTAACATGAGTAAATGTTTGAACAAAAGAAAATTACAACTTGAAAATCCTAATGAACAAAAGTCTTTTCATCTCAGGGCTTGTTACTTCAAATGGTGAGCCTTGGAGGGATGGTAGAAAAACTCAGCCTGACCATCTTGTGTGAACTCCAATGCTCCTTCATCAATCAAGTCTTGGATCTTGTTCTTCAGAGCCCAACACTCATTTGTATCATGTCCTGGACTGGCAGAGTGGTAGGCACACCTTTTATTGGGATGATAGGTAGGAGATGCTGTGTTGGGGTTCCGGGGATGAGCCCTTAATGTGATCAGATTCAATCTCAACAGGCGTTGTAAAGCTTGAAACAACGACATGTTGAGCTGGGTGAATTACCTCCTGGGCTTGTCTGGCTGAAGCTGGTGAGGTTGATGCTGAATTTGTGACACTGGAGCCATTTGAGGAGCTCTCCCCTTATCTCCTTGTCTCAAAGATGGCTGAATGATGACTGGCTCTTTTCCCTTAGACGTTTGCCCCAGTTGGTTATCCTGAAGCAATTGGTTGACGAGAACTCCGAGCTCTTCTTGTCTTTGAGCTAAGCCTTGAATGATAGTCGCCTGCCCCAGCATTTGGACTTTCATTGCATCCACTTCCACTTGCAGATGTTTCAGCCGTTCATCTTCAGCATTGTTTCTGACCAAAGTCTCCATGAGAAGTGTTCTCAGCTCCTCCTGCCCCTGGGATAGATTCAGGAGGATTTCCCCGAACCGAGTCTCTTGAGCATGAAAGTCCTGGTTATCTTGTTGGGAAGCCATTGCTGAAATAAACAGCGAGAGAGGTAAGTGACCTGCGACAAGGGTACCTGTTATGCAATGATAGGTATGATATGCATGTAATGTTTTCAAGGATCTCGCGGGGTAAACAAGAAGATTGTTAGAACTAGGTAGCTTGATTGAGGGAACTTCATGTTTGCTGAGAGTCCTTCTTCAAGGGTCAAAGGCTCACCATATCCAGTGGGTCATAGCCCCTGACAACCTTGGCTAGAGGAAAATAAATCCCCTTTGCCCCTTGCTAGACATTCTGATTCATCCTGGCCTGCGCCACAAACCCTTGAGGTCCTTGAAATGGATTAGTCCTTATGCAGGATGTATGCAATGGTATGATGTTATGCTATGCATGGGGTAACGTGGGTAAACCCTATCATGAGTCCCAATTAAGGACTGTAAATAAAACCTGCAAGAGACTCAAGTGTCAGATAACAAGCATGCAAATAGTCAGGTTTGAAGGCACACAAGTCACACAAACAGCCCTTAGAGTTTAGGCCAGCATGAGTTCTAGGTATTACCCTCTTTCAGTTTGTTGGTTCATACCTGTCCTATCAAAAGTAACTGGATTCTTAGAGGATCCCAATATCATTGACTACCCTCAGTCGGTCATAACTCCAGCATCGCAATCTTTTCTTGCGGCCAGAACCATCACGAGAGTTTAGCCTCAATGGGCGTAGCATACTGCTACTGTTCTAATGGCCAAGTTGTGTCATTTAAGGTTCTAAGGTCTATTGGTGCTTAATGACTCCTCAGAAGACCCATATTCTCCTCGTTGCAACACAAGGGATATCGGTACAGACCAAGGTGCCACACCAACATAGCCACTGCTTCACCCATGTCGGTCTACGCCGGATAGGTCCCTCACAGCTTATGCTACCTAAACAGGGTATCCCCAGATCCGAGTTAGGATCTATGTAACTCCCATGCAACCCACAATTTTAAAGCAAACAAGTCAATACAATTGAAAACACAGTTATGAACTATCCTAAGGTACACCTCACTTTAAAAAGATTCCCCAGCAGAGTCGCCAGTTCTGTGATCGGTGGATCTGGAACTGACCGTTTAACGCTAGTTCGCGAAATATCGCGGAAGCAAGAGTCGCCACCGTCTTTTATTTTCTCCAAATAGAAAGGACAAAAGCACAGAAAAATTCCTTGTAGAGATTAGTTCTCGGTTCGGGAGGTAGATTTATAGAAAGGGAAGGTGTTAGCACCCTTTCTATCCATGGTTATCCATGGGCTCTTAGATACTTGCTCATTTGTGTTTTCAAAATTGTTTGTTCGCTTTTCAGAGTGAGTGGGTTTGAAAAAGTTTCTTTGAAAATTTCAGTTCGACTCTTGTATCAGTCCTCAAGAGTGTTTGAAAAATTGCTTTTGAAAGCTTTTTGAAAGGTGTCGGTGTGAAAAGAAGTTTTTGATTTGTTTTGAAATTAGAGCAAGTATCTACGAGTTCTCTACCTACCCTAAGGAATTCGTCTGTGTAAATGTCCTTAAAGTAGTGCCATCCCACCATTGAGAGGTAGGTAGCACCACCGTTGGAGGTGTTCGGGTCAATTCGAGGGTTCGGGACAGTGTGGTCACCAGAGCAATAGGAGGGCACCTTAGAAGCTACCCTCATGCCATGTTCATGGACATGAGGACTTGCTAAAACGTCCTCTACTCGATGACCACCTTTCGAGGGGCAAGGCAACAGTGAGACGTACCCTAGGGGTGGTGTGTGAATTGTGTGTCGTTTTCAATTATGTTTGTCTTGTTCATGTATTGGTGATCTACGCTTTGTTTTTATTTTCGGCATTCATTCTTTCATGCAAATTATTAACGGTTAAAAGATGCGAAAAGGTAAAAGTCCTACGCTATTACAAAGGCGCGGGTCTACATCGCCAAATTAATCCAAGACCCGATTTGAAATAAAATAAAATGCGGAAAAATAAATGTCTAATTAATCTATTACACGGCTTTGGGATAAATACATTATATTCACAAAAAGAAATAAAAGTAAAATGCGAGAAGAAGTAAAGTCGGGAGTGCGAGGGCGTTGGACCCTTTTAAGGAAATTAAATTGGAATTAATGAAATTAATTAAGTTAAATAAGGAAAAAAGAAATTATTTTTGGAGTTTTTGTATTTATAGTATTTTAATGAGAAAATTAAATTGGAACCCTAATTCTAAACTATTTTTAATTTATTAAAAAAATGTTTAAGTTTAACCTAGTTTTAACCTAATTATTTAATGGCAAATTTATTTACAAAAAATAATTAATAATTAAATATGGTGAAAAAGAAAAAAAAGGAATAAAAGTATAAAACCCTAATTCTACATTTTTTAATTTATTTAAGAAAAGAAGTCAAAATCAAAACCTAAAATTAAAACTAAGTAAATTATTAAATTTATTTACAAAAACATTTAAATAAAATATATTTTTATTTTTGTCTTTCTGATTTTTGTGTGTTTTTATATTATAAAAAAATTAATTTGGAAAATTAAAAGAAGGTAATTAAATTAAAACAAATAAAAGAAAAAAAAAAGCAAAAAGAATGAAAGAAGGAAATACAAACAGGAGGGGGTGGTTGTCCCAAATTGGAGGTTTGTTCCAGTAATGAGGCCCATTAGAATCTTGGCCTTTTTTTGACTTTTCATGGATACGTGTGGCTCTGTTGACCAATGCATATGGTGTTCTTCAGATCATGGCCATTGGATTGATGTCGTGGGACGCGTGGCCAGCTTAAGCGTAGAGTGCATGGTGGACTTCTGAAGGGAACGCTGCATGGAAATATAGAAAGAAAAATAATATTGAGAAGGGAGGGACCTGGGAATCGAACCCAGGTCCCAGTACCTATTGTCCATGTCGTTTACCAACTGTGCCAAGCACGCTCTTTGTTTATTATATGGAATGCAAATATTATAATGGAACATAAGAATTATCCAGGAATTTCAACAAAACGCGCGCCAGGATTTAAACTGGCCAACCACAGGATGACAACACACCTTCTTCTTCGCTCGTTTGCTTTGGCCTAAAAAAAAACAGATGGATAGCGGGGGTTTTAAACCCCCACTAAATGAAGAACATGAAAATAGCGATTAGGCCACCGTTGCTCATAAATTGAGCGCGACATATGGAATCAGATCGTATAAAGGTCACGAGTCTAATGGTCCAAGTCTTGTGGTTCAATTTTACCGGACGAGAGAAACCCCAATTTTACAGCTTTGAAACCCTAACGAGCTCCAATGGTGGATTCATGTATAGGGCACGAAAACTCAATTGAATGGCATGGTTAGCTTCAGAATGATTAAACTAGTACAAATCAAGCGTTAGAAATCAAAAATATGGCATGAATTATGAAACACGATTATGCAAAAAGTTTGAGAAAGTTTGACTTCTATATACCAATTCCTGAGGTTAGAAGCGTGGAAAAGGATTCAGAAAGTTCCCTTGAGGCCTTGGCAAGCTATTGGAATGGTCATTTTTCCTTGAAACCAACTCTAAGTGCGTTTTCAGTTTTGAACTTTTTCACAAAAAATGCCAAGTTTGTATGAGGTCTGAGGCGCAGCTTCAAGGTTGTTAGCATTAGGGTTGCATTCTGTTTATGTATGGGAATGTTTTAGGGTGAAAATTCAAGCCAAGAAATCAATGTTTTGATGAATCAAATATTTGATTTTTAATGAAATCTTTTTCAATCTTTTTATCATGAAACCTAGCCAATTTGCATGGAATCTTTCTTCTTTGGGCATGCACGAAATCCTTAGGCCTTGATGAGAGATTATGCTGCACAAAAAGATTTAAAAACCTTATTTTAGTATTTTTCTTGTAATTAATTTGATTAAATGAATTAAATAGATTAAATATTCAATTAATTAATTAAAAATAAGAAAATAACTCTCCTTTGGGTCAATGGGTCGTGCATAGCTTTTGGATGATGATTCTTGGAAGAATTTATGGCCCATTAGCAATTTTGAGGCATTTGAAGCAAAGTTGACTTTTCAAAATTCCCAAAAATTTCCCAACTTCCACAAGGCATATCTTGCTCAATTTTTAAGCTTTGATCATGTTCTTAGTCATTTTGGAAAGGTCCTGAAGTCCTCTAACCAATGCCTTTGGTCCCATGTCATTTTGATTTACCAATCTCAAGTTATGGTCTTTGACTTAAAGTGCCTTTTTGTTGACTTTTGAAAATGACCTATAATGTTGAGATTGATAACTTTTTGTGAGAGCATTTATTGGACTTGAAGTGTGAAGAGAAGTTGTAGGAAATGTCTTTCTCTTCAAAATGAGTGTTGGATGGAATTTTTCTGATGAACCATGTGGAAGTTATGCCTTGGTCAAGTTACAGTTGACTTTTTCAACTGTCCAAATATGGAAACTTTTGCATCTTGAGACTTTTTGAGCCATGCCTTGAAAATCATGATCAAGAATTGATCAAATGATGTTTGTGGCTTCAAAATGAGATGTTGACCAAAAATTTGAACTTTTGACTGTCAAATGACCATTTTGCCCCTACAGTTGACTGTTGAGCAATTAGGGTTTTTGACTGTGCAATTTTGTGCTGTAAGTCTTGAAACTTAGCATGAGGATGCTTGACCATGTTTGTAGGCATGTGGGACTTGATTGGACCCTTGGAAACTTCAATTTCTTTGCCAGAACCAAAACCCTAGTTTTTGACTGTTAGGAGGCCTTTGAACTGTGCAACCCTTGGGAGATTTTGAAGCATGTTCTTTGCAAATCTTGAAGAATATGGGAGGGCAAATTTTGGGGTACAACAACGTCATATCTGCAGATAACTAATGGAAAATAAGTTCCTGAAACCAAACGGGTCAACTAATCTACGTGATCAAATGAAGCATCCCTATAACCCAGGCTTTCATTTCAAAGTAACCCTACTATCCAGGTTCCTTCTTGCAGCCATACTATCCAGGATTTAATTTCGAAGTAACCTTGCTATCCAGGTTCCTTCTCGCAGCCCTACTATCTAGGCTTTCATTTCGAAATAACCCTACTATCCAGGTTCTTTCTCAATGCCATACTGTGATACGGTGGGAGAACTGACTTGAGGTTTTGCGTTTGTGTTTGCAAATGTTTCGGTTTAGCAAGAGTCGCCACCGAATTTTTATTTTATCCAAAGGAAAGGTCAAAAAGCACAGGAAAGACCTTTGAGATGTTTTCTTGGGTTCGGGGGGTAGATTATGAAAAGAGAAGGTGCTAGCACCCTTTTCATCCATGGTTTTCCATGGGCTCTTAGTTACTTGTTTTAGATCACTTGCCTTTGCTTTTCAATTGTTTGAAATGGTGCTTTGTGTGTGTGGTTTTGAAAAATGCTTTGAAAAAAGAGGCCTTGTCTAGGCAACCTTTGTAATGATTCTTGTTTGAATATATACAAAGGTGCGTGTATTTTTGAAAAGATATTTCAATGTTTTGAAAGTTTATTTTGAAATTGTGTTGTGAGGTGTGTTTGAAAATGGCAAGAATGTTTTGCAAGCTTTTGACCAAGTAACTAAGAGTTGTCTACCCTATTTTACTCAAAAGATCTTTCTTATGTTTTTAACCCTTTTGACAATGTTATTGCACCATTGTGTTTGGTGAACAACCTTGTGTTAGGATGTTAAACGGGACAGGCGCGGGTCATCGTATACAATTATTGAAAGCAACTTGTGAGACGCTCTAGCAATTTTGTAAGGGACGAGATCGTTTTATCGAAGGCAACATCGAGGGTCATCAAGGGACTACGATCTTTGTTTATTGAAGGGGCATTTGCTAGAGTGTCTCATATTCGAGGGACATGATTGCATTTTCCGAGGCAAAAAGCGAGGTTACCCTAGAGGTGCAAGTGTGCATTGCGTTTGTTATTTTCATGCATTTTGATTCTTGTATTAGGTCATCTAGCGATTGATTTTAGATCTTCACATACAAACCCTAATTACTATATAGTATATTGAAAGAAATAAATTGAGGGAATTTAAAGTCTAAGTTATTACAAAAAAAGTATCCGGGGATGGGGGTACAATTATTTACAAATGGGGATGAGTCTCATAAGAATTAATAATGTCCAAATATGTGTTACAACCAGATCGAACTGTCGCAATTCAACATAAAATTATAGCAAATTATAAAATAAGGAGAATCAGTAAGTTATGAGATGCATGTATTTATTTACAAATAAACAAATAAAATTTAACCTAATAAAGATTAAGTATTATTGTTATTTTTTTGTGTTTTAGGAATTATGAAAAGGAAAAGTTTTAAAGAAAGCAAAATTATTTAAATAAAAGCTTCTATTATTTAGATGTTTTTTAAAGAAAACAAAAATAAAACCTCTATTATTATTGTATTTTATTAAATGTAACAATTATTAAAAAAAGAAAGCTATCTTGAGAAAATCAAAAATAAAACTTAACCTATTATTTGTTTTTATTATTAACAATGTAAAACAAATTAATCTAAAAATGAAATAATAAATAAAAAAAGTTAGTATTTGTTAAATAAAAAAAAAGAAATGAAATGAAATTAAAACAAAAAATTGATGGGCCAAGGATTTGCAAAGTGTGTTAAAGCCCAAAAGAAAGAATAGAAAGGAGGGGGGTGCAGGCAGAAGCAAATATGGGCTTAAGGGAAATTATTTGGGGCGAAGGCCCAATGTTTGTATAATGTTATAGGGGTTTGATCAGTTAGGGTTTGCATGTTTGGTACACAACGGCACCGCTTCGTTCTTCTTCTCCTCTCTTCATCTTTCTCATCCACATGTGCTTCTGATTCTTCCTCAAACCCCCAGGTTGTCGGAGCGCCACCCTAACTCTCTCACCTCTTCACGACAATCCAAGGCCTTTGCTTCGAACGATATGGTTCATTTCTTGTCTTTAGGGTTTTTACTGTTTGCTTGCATGTTTAGTTCTTTAACCTATGATGTTTATGAATATGATGCAGTAAAGGGGTTGAGAAAACTTACCTTGAGCATTTTGTTTCTGAAAAAAGATGGAGGGAGAGAGATGGGAGTTGGTGGCGGCGTTCCTGGTGGCCGGAGCGGAGGAGAAATGTGATGACGAACACGCTTCTGGTATCTTTGTCTTTGTCCCTTTAAGATTTTGAATGTTTGATGATGATGACTTCCTGAGAACTGTGTTTTCGTTGATTTTGGACCTCTCTTCCTTCTTTTTCTGAATGTTAATGTTTGATGGTTGATGATGGTGGACACGATTCTGAAACTGTGTTGTTTTTATTTTTGTATCTCTCTTCTTTCCTCTGAGTGTTTGATGATGAGTGATTCTGAAAACTGTTTGTTTGTATTTTAAATGTGATGTTTGATGATGATTTTCTGAGAACTGTTTGTTCTTTGTTGTTGATGAACTTGATTTCTGAAACTAAGTTGGCTTCGCTTCTGAAAACTCTTCCTTTCTCTTTGTATGTTAATGATGAGCACCACTCTGAAACTGTTGTTTTTGTGGTTGACAAGGGTTCTGAAACTTGTTGTTGAAGTTTTTGAAACTCTGTTGTTTTTGAATATGCTGTTTGATGATGAAACATTCTGAAAACTTGTGCTTTTTTTTGCTTCCAAAACTCTTTCTTTCTCTCTTTTTGGCTTTTGAAAGGTTGGTGATGAAAGAATTCTGAAACTGTATTTTTTTGGGGGTTGCTTCTTGTTGAAGCTTGGTTGGCTTGCTGAGTTTGTTTAGGCTTGTGGTTTGACAGTCTTCACAAGTTTGTTGGTTTTCTGCAGTTTTGGCCAGCTTGTGGTTAGTTTGTACTGTTTTGGAATTTGTTTGGTTGTGGTGTTTTTGAGTTTGTAGTTTGAACTGCAGGCTTGATGATTTTTGTTTTGCAGTTTTGAAACTGCAGGTTTGTGGATATTGGTTTGGCAGTTGTCACAGGTTTTGGTTTGAAGGTTTTGAGCAAGCTAGGCTTGTTTTGTTTGACTTGCAATTTGGTTTAACAGTTTGGTTTTACAGGTCTGGGCAAGCTTGCCTGTGGTTTCACAGTTTTTGTTTGACAGGTTTGGGCAAGCTTGCAACTTTGAAGGGCTTGGCCTGGTTGTTTTGCAGCTTGGGGTGTTTTTAGTTTGAACTGCGGGCTTGTTGAGTTTGTAAGTTGTACAGGTTTTTTGTGGCCAAGTATTTTCTTCCCCCCTTAGACTGTTATGCAGTCCTTTCTTTTATATCTTTTTGTTTTTTTGTTAACCTATGCTAGTCTGCCTTTAGCCAAACTGCCCACTTTTTTCTCTTCCTCTCTCCATGAGATAAGCACTCTTGCTTTGTTTATTATATTTTTCTGAAAAGTTTGCTGGCTAGAAAATGATGATGGATATTACAAGCCTCTTGCTTGTCAATAGGTTTTCCTCTGCATTACCTGCTGCATTTCTGCTGTACCTTCTGTACTTGTATGCTTTTTGCATCTAGTTTGACATGCTTAGTTTGCTTTGCTGACTTGCTTATGTTTTCCTTGCAATTTGCTGCAATGTTTAGTTACTTCAGTTTGGTATTCAGTTTTGCTGCAAGTTTGCTTTGTATCTTGCTTTGTACCTTACCATGTTTTAGCATTTGAACCAAATGTATGCTTGCATTTTTTATCTTTTACTTTTCTCTTTGTGAACCAAGAAGAGCGATCTTCTTGTGATTTGCAAAGAGAAAAATAAAAACATGATGAACAAATAGCATTCTGATTCCGGCCGACAAACTTTAATGATGACCTTCTTTTCTTTCTTTTCATTCGAAAATTCTTGTACTAATTTTCTTTTCCTTCTCCTTTTGTAGGTGCGTACTAATTGGACGATAGAGGAAGCAGTAGAAACCAAAGATCTTAAGCATGGGAGAACTGAAGCTTAGAAGATTTAGGCTTAGATTAGATAGGCTCTTTTTTTCATTTATTGTAAATATTTATTTCTTTTAAAATACTATAAGTTGTAAAAACTTACAATATTTAAAAATAATAAATTATTCTTTTGTAGCAATATTTGAAAATGAATAAAAAGTGTTTATCCAAGAATTTTCTACTGTCAAATATCTTTCAATCTTTCCCTTTGCCTCTTCACTTTTTATTTAAGCTTCCTGATTAAAAATGACTGAAATTTCATTCCACCATTTCCAATACAGATAACTTAAAATCCAAGTAATCCATAAAAACTCTGCAATCTCTTTGCATACGCGTTGTGCATTCCAAATAAACAAGGATTTCCATTAACTGGAAAACATTTTATTCCACTAACAAGCATAAGTTTTAATAGACACACATCATCTGGTTAATCTGGATTAGACAGTTTCAACTCCTACCTCTTATCCCAGATAAATAAAACTTGAGGACAAACAACAATCTTTCAGTAGGCTTCAAAAGCGTGAAAACAATGTAACATGAAACTGAATTTCTATGGATTCAATTTCCTCTGAGAAATGCGAGAGAAAACCTGATTCTTGATTTACTTCCAAAGAAAAGTTTGTTTGATCGATTCCTGAGCCGATCTTAAAAATCAGAGAAAAACCCTAGGGTTGTGATTTCTTGTGAAAAAGGGAGGGCAAATTTTGGGGTACAACAGTTTCCCCTGTTCAATCTTCTTGAACTTGAAGAGTTAGATTGGCAATTTTGTCGTTCGTGACTCGAAGGTAAAAGATGATTGGACACTAGAGTGCCCATAAATTTTCCCTCGTCAAAGCATAGTTGAGGGAATGGGCTTAAAGATGCCATTTAGAGATGTGACAGAATCTTGTCGGAGATGGGCTTTAAAGATGCCATCCAAGAATACTTATTGAACTGTATGTTGAGTATCAGAAAGGTATCCATGTTTGGGACGTCTCTGAGCTGGGGGTCTGAATAAGCAATAGATTAGCATCCGTGTTGGGAAGCATCCGTAAACTATTTTCAGAAGTCTGGAGCTGAACAAGCGATAGATTAACATCCATGTTGGGAAGCATCCGTAAATTGTTTTCAGAAATCCTTGAAGTTTGAAACTTGCTAAACTTATCCTGCGATGGGTAAAATATTAGCTGAAACACAAAGTTATGTTGCATGAAATGTATGATGCAATGTATGTGTTATATCAATGCTTATGATTATATGAATTTAATGAATGTGCATGTAAGCTGATTAGTCGTCTTGCTGAGGAAGATAAATCCTGGATAGCTGGAGATAATAAAATCTTTGACCACTGTCAGGGAAAATAAATCCTTGACTGCTGTTGGGATTGAAAATCCTTTGATCGTTTGAGAATGAGAAGTCCTGGGACAACTGTTGAAGAGTATGTGTGTCTTCAAGCTTTTTGACAACCTTTGTGGGGAGAAGTTATATTGTTGGGGAAAGTCAGGAGTTTGGGTTGTATGCCAATCTACTGGGGATTCCTGTTTTGAGGGGGACTTCGCTGGTGAATATCTGGAAACTCTGAGGAATTGAGAATGAGAGTCTTTATTCTGCTAGGGGAATTGGTGTTGAGGAGCCAAGAACGAGAATCTTCGATCTGCAAGGGATTTGAAATTCTGACAAATTCATGCTGAGAGTAAAGAAAGCTCTGGAGAATCAAGGATGGGAATCTTTATTTTGCTGGGGAGTAAGAACTCTGTGGGGGGTAGCTGTACTGCTGAAGAGTAGCTATCATGTTGGAGAGTAAAACTCAGGACTCTGGGAAAAGCTTATTCCTGTTTGGAAGAAGTTCAGGAGTTAAAGTTGTATGCCACCTTGAGAATGAGAATCTTCATTATGTCAGGAATATCGGGAATTCAGGCTATATGCCACTTTGAGAATGAGAATCTTCATTCTGTCGGGAATATCAGTAATTCAGGTAATATGCCCCTTTGAGAATGAGAATCTTCATTCTGTCAGGAGTATCAGTAATTCAGGTAATATGCCACTTTGAGAATGAGAATCTTCATTCTGTCGGGAATATCAGTAATTCAGGTAATATGCCACTTTGAGAATGAGAATCTTCATTCTGTCGGGAATATCAGTAATTCAGGTAATATGCCACTTTGAGAATGAGAATCTTCATTCTGTCAGGAATATCAGTAATTCAGGTAATATGCCACTTTGAGAATGAGAATCTTCATTCTGTCGGGAATATCAGTAATTCAGGTAATATGCCACTTTGAGAATGAGAATCTTCATTCTGTCGGGAATATCAGGAGGTTGGGTGTATGCTAATCTACTGGGGAAGCAAGAATGAGAATCTTCATTTAGGCTTTTGGGTCAGAAGGTTGGGAGTATACCAATCTACTGGGGAAGCAAGAATGAGAATCTTCATTCAGGCGTTTGGGTCAGAAGGTTGGGTGTATGCCAATCTACTGGGAAAACAAGAATGAGAATCTTCATTCAGGCGTTTGGGTCAGAAGGTTGGGTGTATGCCAATCTACTGGGGAAGCAAGAATGAGAATCTTCATTCAGGCATTTGGGTCAGAAGGTTGGGTGTATGCCAATCTACCGGGGAAGCAAGAATGAGAATCTTCATTTATGTGTTTGGGTCAGAAGGTTGGGTGTATGCCAATCTACTGGGGAAGCAAGAATGAGAATCTTCATTCAGGAGTTTGGGTTAGAAGGTTAGGTGTATGCCAATCTACTGGGGTTTCAAGGATGAGAATCTTCATTCTGTTAATGGTATCAGGAGCTTGGGAGTATACCAATCTTCTGAGGTTTCAAGGATGAGAATCTTCATTCTTGAGAGAAACAAAATTTTAGGGACTTCATTTGTCCATTATTATGTTGGTGGGTTGTTTCTGTTGGGATTTAGGACTTCGTCCGTAACTCAACTGAAGTAAAAGCTTTTTCGAGATTTAGGAACTTGTCTGTAATTCGACTGAAGAAAAGCTTTGTGGCTTGAATTTGATTGTACCTTTCCTGAAAGGTAAATGTTGGTGGCATAAATCAAACAATGATGTTCTCAAAATAAATGAGAATGCATTGCATGATGTCCTGATGCACGGAGGTGTAATGTTTTTCAAGACTACCTTTCGCTGGGGAAAATAAATCCCGAGCTGGTGAAGGAGAAAAGAGTTGGATTCTTCATCTCTGATAGTGGAAAAAATCAGAATAAATCATTGAGATTTTTATCTGAAACAGCAAAAACCTGGAATGTCTTCCACTAGAATAAGAATCAGGGAGATCTTAGTGTCGATCTGAACAAAACAGAGAGGGTCTTGGATTAACTTTGATTCAACTGGATGATGGAGGAATCTTTGACGATCGTAACTCCAACAGGTGATGAAGGAATCTTTGATGATTGTAACTCCAACATGTGATGAAATAATCTTGGACGATCAAAACTCCAACAGGTGATGAAGGAATATTTACCTACCGATCAATATGAGTATGTTATGACTGTTGTTGAAATGTAATTTTGTTTTGGAGAATAAATCCTTGACAAGTGTTGGGCAAATAAACCCATGACTGCTGGTCTGCTAGAGAGGTGATGGACTTCTCGAGGATTCCTGAATTTCTTTTCAGATAGATTTTGGAGTGATTCGTCACTGCCCCTAGTATCAAATGTTTGTGACACTGCCAGGAAATTTGGAATGTATGTAACCCTTTGATGAGATTGACGTTTTAATGCCCCAAGTGATGGTGACGGAGACTTGCCCCAGGTTAATCTGCAATTGAGAGATTTCTTAAAATCTTGACTGGACTGCCCCAGGTTTACTGGGCTTTGAAATATTTGTTGAAATCTTGACTGGACTGCCCCAAGTTTACTGGACAATACCAAACCAAGTCCCCTTTTGTTGATAGGATATTTTTGCAATGGGAGTGTCATCCCACTTGAAGGGATTTTGTTCACTGAGAGAGCTTTCATTCATTCGAACATTCACTGTGTGAATTTCTTCGTTGTCAAACGAATAACGATGTGCAAACAACGATATTCAAATAATACAAAGTTTATACTTGTCTTGAAGTTTTGAAAAATGAGTTTTTTAGCAGAAAACTTTTTATAAGAAAGATTCAGCTCAAGATTTAGAGCAAAGCCTTACAGGAGTCAGGATACCTTTTGTAACAGTATGCTTTCAGACGAACCCATGCTTCAATTAGGACTTTTGAAGGTTTGTAACGTGGCTTGGTTCACGGTTTAAGAAACAAAGGATAAAGGCTCAAAGTATATTTGTACCCGCCCGCTCTTCGTGATGTTCTTCAATCTTAAACTCAGTCAATCGTGCATTTGAACTCTATTCGAGTTTGGAACGACGTTTTTTGGTGATGGTTCACACGAGTTGAATTTTGTGGGAAGGCAGTCATTTTCATTTTTTGCAACACTTTCATGTTGTTAAGGATTTGTAGTGGCCTCGTTCTTTTGATTCATTATCCCTAATTTTTGCCTGACTGTTCTTATTTTTGAGATTACAGTCAGCGGGATGCCCCAACTTTCTTAAGCCTCCTTTGTAGGTTTTGACTCAGTGGGTTTTTTCTTTTTGAGATATAATGACTACCTATGAGATAAGGAACCATCACTTGTCTTTTGGTTCCAAAGGAATGTTTTTGATGTCATTTGCTGTATTACAAAATGGGAGTTTGCGGCTAAACGCGCACTTTGAATTAACTGAGAGACTACCCTGCCCCAGGTTTTGATTAAAGGTTTCAGTTTTGTGTTTAAAATAGGAAACTTCTAACTTTTTTGGCTCGAAGGGGTTGACTAGCAATTATCTTCCTTATAACTCCAGTGTTTAGGATTTGAAAGAAACACCTGTACATCGTCAGCAAGGTCTATCCAAAAGCATACTGTATGAGATTATGGCATTGTTTTCGTCATCCTCCCTCTAAAGACTTATAACTTTTAGCAAGAGTTAAATATCATAAAGAAAGTAGAAAGCATAATTCAAGAATAGTGAAAACTAATGGATGAATTCAAGACAAACATATGCAATGAATTAATGAAACAGAGTTTGACATCAACAGATAATTGTTTGAATAACAAAAGAAATTACAACTTGAAAATTCAAATGAAACAAAAGTCTCTTAGTTCGAACTTATCATTTCAGGTGGAGAACCCTCAGCGGAAGATTTTCATCTCTCCATCCGGCATGAATTTTAGCACTCCTCTGTCAATCAAATATTGGATTTTGTTTTTCAAAGCCCAACAGTCGTCGGTGTCATGTCCAGGACTATAGGAGTGGTATACACAAAATGCGTTGGGGTGATAGCCAGGAGCAGATGTATTGGGATTTCGGAGAGGATCCTTTAAAGCAGTCAGATTGACCTCCAACAAGCGTTCCAGTATTAGAGATAATGGTATGTCAGTCTTAGTGAAATGTCTTCCAGATGTATTTTGCTTACGCCGATTACCTCGTTGACGCTGGCGAGGTTGTTGTTGGGCTTGTGACCCTGAAGCAAGCTGGGGAGCCTTTCCCTTGTCTTCTTGTCTCAAAGGAGGCTGAATGATGACTTGATCTTCAACCCTAGTTGTTTGCCCCACCTGGTTATCTTGAAGCAGTTTGTTGATGAGGACCCTGAGCTCCTCTTGTCTTTGAGCCAGGTCTTGAATGAGAGCCATCTGGCCTACCAGTTGTCACATCATCTGGATTTTCATTGTTGCCAACTCAATATGTAGCTCTTCCAACTGATCGTTCCCGATGCCCCCTGGATTTCCTTGGACCATGTCCCTTGTGAGGAGAGCTTTCACCCCTTCCTTCCCCTGGGACAGGTTCAAGAACATTTCTTGAAGTTGAGCATTTTGATCCTGGATATCTTTGACAGTCCTCTCTAGAGCCATCTCTACTGAAATAAACAGTAGGAGAATAAGGAAACCTGAAAGAGAAAACCTGTTATGATACAATGCATGATATGTGGATGCATGTTTTTAAGGATCTCGCGGGGTAAACACAAGAAAATGTTAGAGATTAAACTTCGATCAACATCTTTGATTGGAGAACTTTGTATCGGTGGATGTCTTTCCACGAGAATCAAGCTCACCATGTCAAGTGGGTCATATCCCTTGATTCAAGTTGTTGTACTTGATCTTTGACGGTGTTTGTTTAGAGGAAAATGAATCCTCTTGCCCTTTGGTAGACGTCTGGTTCAACGTGACCCTGCATCAAAGACCCTAGAGATCCTCGAAATGGTTATTGAAAATGCTATGGTATGATGTTATGATGTTATGTACAGGTATGCAAAAGTAAGCAAGGGTATATACAGGTAATCATATTCACACAAAGCAGACAAGTCCTTAAGTTTAGGCTTGCATGGGGTTCGTAGGTAAGTACCCTCTTGAAGTTAGTTGGCTCAACCTGTCCTAAAAATAGTAACCGGGTTCTAAGGAGATCAATATCACTGGATTATTTTCTATGTTCATTGTTTCAGTTTAGCCACTTTACTGGCGACCGAAATATTCCATGAAAACAATCCTCAATGAGTGTAGTATCGAGTATCTACCAACTTCGGACTGCACCAAAGCCGGTCATCTCACTACCCCTAAAAAGGCCAAGATGGTCAAGTAAGATTCTAAGAGTTCATTAGTGCTTAATGACATCACTCAGCGGCCCCATATTCTCTTTGATTGACTCAAAGGCTACCGGTACCCACAAATATGTCACACTAACGTAGCCATTGCTTCAATCATGTCGGTATACCCCACACAGTTTCCTCACAGTTTATTGCTACTTACCTAAAAGGTGTCCCCAAATCCGGGTTTAGGATTTAAAACAAACCCAAGAAGGGAACAAAAAAGTAAAACAATCAAAGTAATCAAGGTAAGCATGTAAAGGTGATCTAAAACCCTAAGGTAACCCCACTTTTAGACTTCTTCTCCAGCAGAGTCTCCAGTTCTGTGATACGATGGGAGAACTGACTTGAGGTTTTGCATTTGTGTTTGCAAATGTTTCGGTTTAGCAAGAGTCGCCACCGACTTTTTATTTTATCCAAAGGAAAGGTCAAAAAGCACAGGAAAGACCTTTGAGATGTTTTCTTGGGTTCAGGGGGTAGATTATGAAAAGAGAAGGTGCTAGCACCCTTTTCATCCATGGTTTTCCATGGGCTCTTAGTTACTTGTTTTAGATCACTTGCCTTTGATTTTCAATTGTTTGAAATGGTGCTTTGTGTGTGTGGTTTTGAAAAATTCTTTGAAAAAAGAGGCCTTGTCTAGGCAACCTTTGTAATGATTCTTGTTTGAATATATACAAAGGTGCGTGTATTTTTGAAAAGATATTTCAATGTTTTGAAAGTTTATTTTGAAATTGTGTTGTGAGGTGTGTTTGAAAATGGCAAGGATGTTTTGCAAGCTTTTGATCAAGTAACTAAGAGTTGTCTACCCTATTTTACTCAAAAGATCTTTCTTATATTTTTAACCCTTTTGACAATGTTATTTCACCATTGTGTTTGGTGAACAACCTTGTGTTAGGATGTTAAACGGGACAGGCGCGGGTCATCGTATACAATCATTGAAAGCAACTTGTGAGACGCTCTAGCAATTTTGTAAGGGACGAGATCGTTTTATCGAAGGCAACATCGAGGGTCATCGAGGGACTACGATCTTTGTTTATTGAAGGGGAATTTGCTAGAGTGTCTCATATTCGAGGGACATGATTGCATTTTCCGAGGCAACAAGCGAGGTTACCCTAGAGGTGCAAGTGTGCATTGCGTTTGTTATTTTCATGCATTTTGATTCTTGTATTAGGTCATCTAGAGATTGATTTTAGATCTTCGCATACAAACCCTAATTACTATACATTATATTGAAAGCAATAAATTGCGGGAATTTAAAGTCTAAGTTATTACAAAAAAAGTATCCGGGGATGGGGGTACAATTATTTACAAATGGGGATGAGTCTCATAAGAATTAATAATGTCCAAAAATGTGTTACAACCAGATCGAACTATCGCAATTCAACATAAAATTATAACAAATTATAAAATAAGGAGAATCAATAAGTTATGAGATGCATGTATTTATTTACAAATAAACAAATAAAATTTAACCTAATAAATATTAAGTAGTATTGTTATTTTTTTGTGTTTTAGGAATTATGAAAAGGAAAAGTTTTAAAGAAAGAAAAATTATTTAAATAAAAGCTTCTATTATTTACATGTTTTTTAAAGAAAACAAAAATAAAACCTCTATTATTATTGTATTTTATTAAATGTAATAATTATTAAAAAAAGAAAGCTATATTGAGAAAATAAAAAATAAAACTTAATCTATTATTTGTTTTTATTATTAACAATGTAAAACAAATTAATCTAAAAATGAAATAATAAATAAAAAAAGTTAGTATTTGTTAAATAAAAAAAAGAAATGAAATGAAATTAAAACAAAAAAATGATGGGCCAAGGATTTGCAAAGTGTGTTAAAGCCCAAAAGAAAGAATAGAAAGGAGGGGGGTGCAGGCAGAAGCAAATATGGGCTTAAGGGAAATTATTTGGGGCGAAGGCCCAATGTTTGTATAATGTTTTAGGGGTTTGATCAGTTAGGGTTTGAAAGTTTGGTACACAGCGGCGCCGCTTCGTTCTTCTTCTCCTCTCTTCATCTTTCTCATCCACATGCGCTTCTGATTCTTCCTCAAACCCCCAGGTTGCCGGAGCGCCACCCTAACTCTCTCACCTCTTCACGACAATCCAAGGCCTTTTCTTCGAACGACATGGTTCATTTCTTATCTTTAGGGTTTTTACAGTTTGCTTGCATGTTTAGTTCTTTAACCTATGATGTTTATGAATATGATGCAGTAAAGGGGTTGAGAAAACTTACCTTGAGCGTTTTGTTTCTGAAAAAAGTTGGAGGGAGAGAGATGGGAGTTGGTGGCGGCGTTCCTGGTGGCCGGAGCGGAGGAGAAATGTGATGACGAACACGCTTCTGGTATCTTTGTCTTTGTCCCTTTAAGATTTTGAATGTTTGATGATGATGATTTTCTGAGAACTGTGTTTTCGTTGATTTTGGACCTCTCTTCCTTCTTTTTCTGAATGTTAATGTTTGATGGTTGATGATGGTGGACACGTTTCTGAAACTGTGTTGTTTTGATTTTTGTATCTCTCTTCTTTCCTCTGAGTGTTTGATGATGAGTGATTCTGAAAACTATTTGTTTGTATTTTAAATGTGATGTTTGATGATGATTTTCTGAGAACTGTTTGTTCTTTGTTGTTGATGAACTTGATTTCTGAAACTAAGTTGGCTTCGCTTCTGAAAACTCTTCCTTTCTCTTTGTATGTTAATGATGAGCACCACTCTGAAACTGTTGTTTTTGTGGTTGACAAGGGTTCTGAAACTTGTTGTTGTAGTTTTTGAAACTCAATTGTTTTTGAATATGTTGTTTGATGATGAAATGTTCTGAAAACTTGTTCTTTTTTTGCTTCCAAAACTCTTTCTTTCTCTCTTTTTGGATTTTTAAAGGTTGGTGATCAATGAATTTTGAAACTGTATTTTTTTTGGGGTTGCTTCTTGTTGAAGCTTGGTTGGCTTGCTGAGTTTGTTTAGGCTTGTGGTTTGATAGTCTTCACAAGTTTGTTTGTTTTCTGCAGTTTTGGCCAGCTTGTGGTTAGTTTGTACTGTTTTGGAATTTGTTTGGTTGTGGTGTTTTTGAGTTTGTAGTTTGAACTGCAGGCTTGATGATTTTTGTTTTGCAGTTTTGAAACTGCAGGTTTGTGGATATTGGTTTGGCAGTTGTCACAGGTTTTGGTTTGAAGGTTTTGAGCAAGCTAGGCTTGTTTTGTTTGACTTACAGTTTGGTTTTACAGGTCTGGGCAAGCTTGGCTGTGGTTTCACAGTTTTTGTTTGACAGGTTTGGGCAAGTTTGCAACTTTGAAGGGCTTGGCCTGGTTGTTTTACAGCTTGGGGTGTTTTTAGTTTGAACTGCAGGCTTGTTGAGTTTGTAAGTTGTACAGGTTTTTTGTGGCCAAGTATTTTCTTCCCCCCTTAGACTGTTATGCAGTCCTTTCTTTTATATCTTTTTGTTTTTTTGTTAACCTATGTTATCCTGCCTTTAGCCAAACTGCCCACTTTTTTCTCTTCCTCTCTCCATGAGATAAGCACTTTTGCTTTGTTTATTATATTTTTCTGAAAAGTTTGTTGTCTAGAAAATGATGATGGCTATTACAAGCCTCTTGCTTGTCAACAGGTTTTCCTCTGCATTACCTGCTGCATTTCTGCTGTACCTTCTGTACTTGTATGCTTTTTGCATCTAGTTTGACATGCTTAGTTTGCTTTGCTGACTTGCTTATGTTTGCCTTGCAATTTGCTGCACTGTTTAGTTACTACAGTTTGGTATTCAGTTTTGCTGCAAGTTTGCTTTGTATCTTGCTTTGTACCTTACCATGTTTTAGCATTTGAACCAAATGTATGCTTGCATTTTTTATCTTTTACTTTTCTCTTTGTGAACCAAGAAGAGCGATCTTCTTGTGATTTGCAAAGAGAAAAATAAAAACATGATGAACAAATAGCATTCTGATTCCGGCCGGCAAACTTTAATGATGACCTTCTTTTCTTTCTTTTCATTTGAAAATTCTTGTACTAATTTTCTTTTCCTTCTCCTTTTGCAGGTGCGTACTAATTGGACGATAGAGGAAGCAGTAGAAACCAAAGATCTTAAGCATGGGAGCACTGAAGCTTAGAAGATTTAGGCTTAGATTAGATAGGCTCTTTTTTTCATTTATTGTAAATATTTATTTCTTTTAAAATACTATAAGTTGTAAAAACTTACAATATTTAAAAATAATAAATTATTCTTTTGTAGCAATATTTGAAAATGAATAAAAAGTGTTTATCCAAGAATTTTCCACTGTCAAATATCTTCCAATCTTTCCCTTTGCCTTTTCACTTTTTATTTAAGATTCCTGATTAAAAATGACTGAAATTGCATTCCACCATTTCCAATACAGATAACTTAAAATCCAAGTAATCCATAAAAACTATGCAATCTCTTTGCATCAGTATTCTAATCAACATACGCGTTGTGCATTCCAAACAAACAAGCATTTCCATTAACTGGCAAACATTTTATTCCACTGACAAGCAAAAGTTTTAATAGACACACATCATCTGGTTAATCTGGATTAGACAGTTTCATCTCCTATCTCTTATCCTAGATAAACAAAACTTGAGGACAAACAACAATCTTTAAGTAGGCTTAAAAAGCGTGAAAACAATGTAACATGAAACTGAATTTCTATGGATTCAATTTCCTCTGAGAAATGCAAGAGAAAACCTGATTCTTGATTTACTGCCAAAGAAAAGTTTGTTTGATCGATTCTTGAGCCAACTTAAAAATCAGAGAAAAACCCTAGGGTTGTGATTTCTTGTGAAAAAGGGAGGGCAAATTTTGGGGTACAACACATACTATCCAGGCTTTCATTTCGAAGTAACCCTACTATCCAGGTTCCTTCTCAAAACCCCACCATCCAGGCTTTCATTTCGAAGTAACCCTACTATCTAGGTCCCTTCTCACAACCCTACTGTCCAAGCTTTCATTTCGAAGTAACCCTACTACCCATGTTCCTTCTCATAGCCCTACTATCCAGGCTTTCATTTCGAAGTAACCCTACTACCCGGGTTTCTTCTCACAACCCTACCACCCAGGCTTTCATTTCGAAGTAACCCTACTACCCAGGTTCCTTCTCACAACCCTACTATCCCGGATTTCATTTCGAAGTAACCCTACTACCCTGGTTCCTTCTCACATCCCTACTATCCAGGCTTTCATTTCCAAGTAACCCTACTACCCAGGTTCCCTCTCATAGACCTACTATCCAGGCTCCTTTTGATGAATCACTTGACGCAATTTTGCATGGGACTTATCTCGAGAAAGCCCTATACAGGTTCCTTCTCTTTTATCTCCGGACAACAGTTTACAACATTGTAAAACCTGGACCCGACCAGATACGGTCGTTCTCATATTCCCCAGTAAGTCGCCGTGAAACCCAGGCTCGACCAGATAACAACTCACTTTTGTCTCATAAATCGAGAGGTAATGCCCCAGTATAGTAATGGATAACCGAAGCTCCTAGACTCTATTTCCCAGGACATAAATCAACATTCCCCGGCGAAGCCCTTCTCAATGACAGGTACATGAATTCTCGCAAAGGAATCTCTTATGCGACATATATCTTTTCTGGATGGCATCTTTAAGCCCATCTCCGACGATTCTCTGTCGCCTTCTAAATGGCATCTGTAAGCCCATTCCCGGTATTATCGATCAATATTACTTCATGCGAGTGCAAATTTCTGGGCACTCTAGTGTTCAATCATCTTCCACCTTCATATCACGAATGGTAGACCGGCCAATCTACATCCTCAAGTTTAATAAGGTTGAACAGGGGGAGCTGTTATACCTAAAATTTTCCCTCCCATTTTCACACAAAACATACTCTTAGAGGTCCTCAATTGCTCAAGATTGACTGAGGATTTGACCAGACAAATCCTCCTCCTAAGACAATGAGCCTTAAACTAGGGTTTCACTCCTCATCAAGATTTTTAAGTTCCAAGGGTCCTAAATGGTTTCCATTACCCTAGCATTTCCTCAAGATCATCCATGCCAATTTTCATGCCTTGCACAAGAAGTTTGCTCAATCAACTGCTCAAATGCCTGAAAATCAACTAAACTAGGTCAAGAGTCAACTTTGACCCAAATACAGTCAAACTTCAAGATTTTTGGTCAACATTAATATTTTTAAGTGATATACATCATTTGATCAAGGGTTGGTCATGATCCCTCAAGGAATGCTCCTAAGTCATCAAAACTCAAAAGTTGCTAAATTAGGGTTTCTACAGAAAAAGTCAACCAAACTTTGACCAGACATAACTTTCTCATACTTTATCATAAATTTCTCATCCAAGGCTCATTTTGAAGTGAATCTAATTCCCTACAATTTATCTTCAGCTCTCAAGTTCAAGAAATGCACTCATGAAAAGATATACATTCAAACATAGGTCCTTTTCAAAAGTCAACAAAAACACCTTTTGGGTCAAAGCTTCTTACATGAACATGTAAGACCCAATGGATATGAAACCAAAAGGGTTGTTTAGAGGATATCCTAAGCTTTCTAAAAAGTCCTAGAACACCCTCTTAAGGTAAATATTGAAAGAGATATGCATTGTCAAAGTTGGCCATTTTTGGAAATTTGCACAAAGTCAACAATGCCCAAAATTGCGTTTTTTTCCACATGGGCCCATCTTTTCAAGATTGAATCTCAGTCCTAGCATGGTCCACGACCTATGGGACCCTCCATGCCTTATTCACTTATTTATTTAATTTATTTTGATTTTATTTATTTAAAATACAAATAAAATCAAATAAAATAAAAAACAAATCAAATAAATGGGATAAGATTTGTTTTGGCATTGATTGAAGGTCTCATATGCTCTCAAATAGCCAGGAAATCACGCAAGACCAAATAGGACACAAAATCTTCACATATGGCAACTTTTCAAGATATGATTTTTTTTGTCTAAAACCATGCAATTATATCTTTGATTCTTTCCAATTCTATTACCCTAATTCAATCCATTACTTAAACACAACATTCACAAGTCAGGGGGATGAAAATTTGAGGGTTCTACAACCAAGAGAACTCATATCAATCTTCCAAAAATTCAAGAAAAAGCTTAACTCGGATTCCATATTGCAACCCTCCTCTAGGGGATTTGAAGATTGCAATACATTCCTTGGTACTCCCAGAGGCTCTTCCAATCATTTTCCAGCATCAAAGTGCCCAGAATCGTACCATCCATACCCACGGTTTTCTTTCGTTTTCTCAAATTCGAATTCATCGATTCATGTACCATAAACTTATTTTGACCACGTATTATTGTTCACATGAATGAGTGCAAACTTTCTGCATAGTTGAATTCATGTTTAGATGCAGGATGTGTGATATGCCATTGCTAGGGTTTTGAGGTCCCAAATTGGGAACTCTGTACACAGGAGAAATTGGGCCAAATTAAGGGCCTCTTCGTGTTCAGGGGTTGATTTCCAGTCGATCCATGCCTTGGGATGGAATTTATTCTGCTTGAATTGTATTTTAGAGCTTTACAGGTTTATAGCTACAATCAAGAACCGTCACTATAGCCTATAGTGACGAATTGGACTGTAGGTAAAAGTCCTTTCCAAAACAACAACCTTAGTGAGGAAGATGATGGCGTGTCCAAGCCTGGTTGGACGATTTGAATCCATGCGCGTTTTTCTGGGCATAACGCTCTTTTTCCCTTATTTTATTTTTATTTAATTATATAAACGAATGACTAACTAACACAGATGGCAAAGGGCAAGGCGTGTGAAGTGAAGGACCAAGGTTCGATCCCAGGTCCAGACATTTTCTATTTTCTAATTTTATTCTTACAGATCCAACGCATCTCCTAAGCGAAGCGTCCACCATGCGCCCACAGATCCAACCCTTAGGTCATCACGTGGCCCAGATCCAAGCGTCTAGCAAAACAGCGTATGGTAGACCCTCCAAGGGTGATCCCCACTTGATCAAACGCCAGCATTGGGCCAGCTATTCTAGGTCTGGAGAAATTCAGCCATACGCCCCCCAGAATTACTTCTCATATCAGGCCCATTTTATTTTCTTTTAATTTCTTTATTTAATTATTGGTTTTAATTATTTTACAAAAATCCTGTTTTTTTAATTAAATAAAAAAATCACAAAAAATCACAAAAACATTGGAATTAGTTTTTTTCCTTAAAATAGTTAATTTCCTTAATTAATTAGGTTAATTAGGATAATTAAAATTCCTTTTTCATAATTAAAATTCATTAGAAATTAGGTTAATTTGCAAAATTAATTACTTTCTCAAAAAATCCAAAAAAATATTTTTTCTTTATTCACTAATTAAATGTCTTTGAATTTAACTTTAATTCCTCGTTTAATTTATTCCCACGCGCATTCAATTATTTATTTTTCCGATTAATGTAATTGCTCCGAAGTTGTAATAGTATTAACTTAGGTTTATTATTATTTTCATTTACTATTTTCCCCAAGTTTTTTATGTAATCCCCCTCCCCGGGGCCTTCTAATAGCTAGGTTTAAACTTCACGCACTTTTACTTTCCGTCATTATAAACTGTTAGATGATTGATAATAGGATTGTATGCTAAAGATCAATAATTTAAAACAGTAGAAAACCCTAAATCTGCAAAGATTAAAATAAATTGAAATCAAACATTTGCACATGCTCACTCCTAGGGTTTGCCCCACTTCGGTTGCCTTCGGTAAACGGTCATGAAGTATAGGGAGTTTTAGTGGTTTCCCTCTAGTCCCAAAAGATCAAAGATGACCCATTCGAATGTTTCCTCGGAAATATCTTTAGGACTCTAAGGTAACTACTAAGATTTCCTAACCATTTCTTTAGTGATCGTAATTGTCCCTTTTGATTATCCCTTATACTCCAACGATGGAGCTACCTACTCCTTAATAGTAGGATAGCACTGTGTAAAGGAAATAAAAAAATGGACAGTCTTTTTTGAGTAGGTAGAAACTCTTAAGTACTTGCTCAAACAAATTTTCACACTCAAACTTTCAAACACTTTTCAAACAAAAGTTTTCAAAACACTTTATCACACTCTTGAGGACTGATACAAGAGTTACCATAAAGTAAAACACCGCACTAAGGCAATTTTCAAAAACATTTTCAAACACACAAACACACAAAAGCAATTTAAGAATGAGCAAGTACCTAAGAGTCCATGGAAAACCATGGATAAAAAGGGTTCTAACACCTTCCCTTTCTCTAATCTACCCCCCCGTACTCAGAAACATCTCGAAAAAGGTTTTTTCTGTTCTTTTTCCCTTTTCCTTTGTTGGATGAAATAAAAGACGGTGGCGACTCTTGCTTATCGTACATTTGCAAACAAAAAATGCAAAACCAGTCGTAGCAAAAAACAGTCAGTTCTGCCACCGTATTACACATACAAAACATTTATCTTGAAAGCATCATTATGCAATGCATACATCACGACATTGCATAAAGCTAACTTTGTCTTTTCAAGTTAAATTCACAGACAGACGAATATTATCAACAATTGACAGACAGGTTCTAGATCATTTCCAGAAACTGGAAGGGGCGACTATCTACATAACCAGCATTTTCATAGAATCAAACATAGATTCCTTCTAAAACTCTTTTGGACAACGTTAGGCGTAGACTTATTACAATTACATTTTCTAAGCAAAGTCGGACGTAAACTCGTTCTAGTATATCATTCAGATGAAATCAAGCATAGATTCCTTCAGAATTTTTTTTGGACAAAGTCTGGCATAAACTCATTCCAAATACATTTTCTAGACAAAGTTGGGCGTAGACTCGTTCTAGTATATCATTCAGATAAAGTCAAACATATATTTCCTTCTGATACACTTTTGGGAAAAAAAGTCAGGCATAGACTCCTTCCAATATCTTTTAGATAAAGTTGGGCATAAACATCTTCTAGTACATCATTCATATCAAATCAAGCGTAGATTCCTCCTGATACTCTTTTTGGAAAAAAATTTAGGCGTGGACTCCTTCCAATATCTCTTATAGATGAAGTCGGGTGTAGACATCTTCTAGTACATCATTCGGATGAAATCAAGCGTAGATTCCTTCTGATACTCTTTTAGAAAAAGTCAGGTGTCGACTCCTTCCAATATCTCTTCTAGACAAAGTCAGGCGTAGACTCATTCTAGTACATCATTCAGTTGAAGTCAAGCGTATATTCCTTCTGATACTCATTTGGAAAAAAAGTCAGGCGTAGACTCCTTCCAATATCTCTTCTAGACAAATCAGATGAAATGTAAAATACGGAAATTAAAACCCTAATTAGACTATTACAAACCAGGCACAGTTACATAATTAAAACACTAATCGTACGAAAATAATAACGCGTGGAAATTGAGACTGGAATAAGTTCTAAACCCTAAAAATCTAATTGTTTAATGAAAATATTTTTTGGTATTTTATAAAAAAAGTTTTGATATTTAACCTAATTTCTAACTAATTTTAAATTAAAGGAAACAAGTTAAAATTTAATTAAATTAAATTATTTTGCAAAAAATTAATTTTAATTTAAAAAACCTAAGTCCTATTTTTTATGATTTTTGTTGATTTTATGATTTAAAAAAAATGAATTTAAGAAAATACAAACTAATTAAAAAAAAAGAAAAAAAAAGAGAATTAAAAATGGAAATGGGTCGGGGGTGAGAAACCAGATTGGGGGGTGTTGCACTGAAGTTTGCTAAGGGTCCAGATCTGGTGGCCCAAAGCCTGCGTGAGATCCAATGGGAGGCATGCTTGAGGGTCCATTGTGGGGACTACTGGCTGGGCGTTAGATCTAGATCAGTGGATGATCTAGTGATTGTGAAGGAGGATGCAGGATGGCTTTCTTGTAATGAAGCACACTGGAAACTGCAAGGAATATCAAGAAAAAATAGGAAAACACTGGACCTGGGATCGAACCCAGGTCCCTTCCCTCTCCTCATATGCTTACTGACCTTGCCAACTGCGCTGCTTGTTAACTCGTTATACAAAGTGAACAAAAATAATAAAAGATGAATCTCATTCAATTATTGAAGAACGCGCATGCAGGTTTGAACTGGCCAGTGGGGCTGCGCCACACAATCGTCTTCCCCACTCCTCCGTCGTATTTTCTTATGCATTTTTACCTACGGACATTGTCCGTCACTACAGCACCTGCAATTCTCAAAATTCACAATATGCAATATAAGTTAATTCTAAAGCCATGGATCAATTGGGTTTGGTCCCCCAAGCATGATGACACTCATCTTTAAGCCCAATTTTGCTTGTACCTGAAAACCCTAAATCAAAGGTCAAAACCCTAACAATGGCATATTGTCATACATTCATCAAAACATGCAATTAATGATTCAAATATGTTCTAATCATTCATACATGCAAGAATGCATGATCAAAACACATTTATAATGCACATATGACCATAATCGTTTTAAAAAAGAGAGCACAAACCGTGACTGTGTTGAGCATGATTCTTGGAGTTTTGGTGCTTGGGAGTGATGCAGCTAGCTTCAGAATACCTCCAGAAATTGATTGCAAGCTTCAGAATGCCTTGAATCCTTCTGCAACTCCAAATCCGATTGTCACTTTTCTTTGAAATTTCAAGCTTATGAACAAAGTCTTTTTGCAGCAGTTGCGCCTCTCTCTAGGTGTTGAACGTTTATGCATATATAGTATATCATATTAGGTTAACAAATATGGACTGAATCTTGAAGATTGGATGGAAAGGATTTGATTTGCATCTTAGAACTTTATGATTCCAAATTTGGCCAAAACTTGCTCATTTCTATCCAATCATCCCTTGCACGAAATTTTGATTCAATCTTCTGATGTTAGGCTCATGATCTGATCATAAAACAAATCTTTGGATTTAATTCATCATTTTACTATTTTATTTGATTTATTAAGATTTAAATGAATAAAAATTCAAATAATTAAAAACATATCTCATAAAAATAAAATAATGGATTTAAATATCTTGAGTAAGTCCATGGATATGTTTGGGATCCAAAACCCACGCCCATTAGTTCAAAAAATCCAAGTTGCTCACATTGACTTTTGTGCATTTTCATAAAATTGGTCAACTTAATCAATGCATATCTTTCTCACTTTTAACCCTGAGAGGGTGTTCTTTGACATTTTAGAGAGCTTAGGATTTCCTCTAAACAACCATTTTGTTTTCATCTCAATTGGATCTTCCAAGTTCATGTAAGGAGCTTTGACCCAAAAGGTGTTTTTTGTTGACTTTTTTAAATGACCAATAATGTCTGAGCTTGTATCTTTTAAATGGGGCATTTCTTGATCTTGATGGCTGAAGATAAGTTGTAGGAAATTTGATTCTCTTCAAAATGAGCCTTGGTGGAAAATTTTCTGATAAAGTATGAAAATGTTATGCCTGGTCAAAGTTTGGTTGACTTTTCCTATAGAAACCCTAATTTGCAATTTTTGACTTTTGATGAATTAGGAGCATTTCTTGAGGAATCATGATCAACCCTTGATCAAATGATGGATATAACTTCAAAATGTTGATGTTCACCAAAAATATTGAAGTTTGACTGTATATAGGCCACATTTGACTTTTGACCTAATACAATTGATTTTCAGGCATTTGAGTTATTGATTGAGCAAACTTGTTATGAAGGGTATGAAATTTGGCATGGATAACCTTGAGGACATATTAGGACCATGTGAAACATTTGATACCATTGGGGTTCACACATCTTGATGAAAACTGAAACCCTAGTTAGAGGTTTATTACCTTAGGAGGAGAATTTGTCTGGTAAATTCTTAGTCATCCTTGAGAAATTAAGAACCTAAATGAGCATTCTTGAGTAAAATGAGAGGTAAGATTTTCGGGTACAACATATGCCCCTGTTCAATCTTCTTAAACCTGAGGATGTAGATTGGCCGGCCTGCCTTTCGTGATCTGAAGGTGGAAGATGATTGAACACTAGAGTGCCCAGAAATTTGCACTCGTCTGAAATGATAGTTGACTATGTAGATAGTATCGGGAATGGGCTTAAAGATTCCATCCAGAGAATATGACGAAGAGTCATCGGAGATGGACTTAAAGATGCCATCTAGAAAAATGTTGATTTCATGAGATATTCCTTTGTGGGGATCCTTATTCCTGTTATTGAGGAGGACTCCGTTGAGGAATGTCGGTCTTTTTTCGGGAAGTAGAGTTTAAGAGTTTCAACTGTCCATTACTCTACTGGGGAGTCATTTCTTGATTGGAGAGACGAAAATGAACTGCTATCTAGTCAGGATCCAGGATTCATAGTGACTTGCTGAGGATAATAAGGCTGACTGCTATCTGGTTGTATTCCAGGCTTCACAGCGACTTACTGGGGGAACATGAAATTAACTGCTATCTGGTCGGACTCCAGGCTTTGCAGTATCTTTAATTGGAATAAAAATCAGAAAATTTTGAGTGTCGATTTAACTGAACCATAGGAATGTCTTGAGTTGTCTTCAATTGGAATAGAAATCAGGAAAATCTTAGTATCGATTTAACTGAATCAGAGGACTGTCTTGAGTTGTATTCAACTGGAATAGAAATCAAGAAAATCTTAGTGTCGATTTAACTGAACCAGAGAAGGTCTTGAGTTGTCTTCAACTAGAATAGAAATTAGGAAAATCTTAGTGTCGATTTAACTGAACCAGAGGAAGGTCTTGAGTTATCTTCAACTGTAATAGAAATCAGAAAATCTTAGTGTCGATTTAATTGAACCAGAAAAAGGTCTTGGATTATCTTCAGCTGGAATAGAAATAAGGAAGATCTTAGTATCGATCTAAATGAACCAGAGAAGGTCTTTTGTGAACATATTTCTGAGGAAAATGCTGAAATAGTCCTTCATCAGACGTAGCTTTAGAGAAGACCACCAAGGCGTGTAGGTAGTCAATGGTGTTTGTTGATTTGATCTTTCCTGAAAAAGGTAAAGAGTTAGTCGTATTCAATGCCATGATGGATGAAATGCATTGTGTAATGATATTCTCAAAGTAAATGAGATTATGTTGTATGAAATATATGTGCATGTCATGATGTATGAATATGGGATGCTGTTGCGATATTTCCTAGTCTGGAAAAAAAGTCCCTGACTGCCGATGCAGAGTACTAGGAAGATTAATCCAGGATTGTTGTTTGGTAGATGAGGAAAGTGATTCCTGCATGCTCACTGGGGATGAGGAATGGAGATGATTTACCGGGGATTTTCTCTTTCCATTTGAGGATGTTCTACCGGGGATCTTTGACTCCTTCTTGAGAATGACTCTGTGGGGGAAGGATGCTTTGTCAGAAGATTTTACCGACGTAGAGAAATAAACTCTGTTGGGGGATAAAAATTTCAGTTCTCTGAGGGAATTTGGCTGTAGGAAGTCATTCCTGCTTGGGGAGGCAAAAGTAAGGATTTTGGTTGTTTTTACTCCGCGGGGACATAAGCATCACTAAGACGTATACTAAGGATATGACTAGAGGATGCCCCTGTTCTTGCTGGAAAGAGTAATTGTCGGGGCCACAAATGACTTGTTTAGACTTTGCCCCGTTTCTTAAAGTCATTAGCAAATGTCTTTCTGTTTCTTATACAAGTATTTGTAAACAGTAATCATATTCAAATTCATATGTAAAAAATAATCACTGGACGTCTTTGCAAAACAAAACAGAAAAATAGAAAACAAATAATTTTGTACTTTCAAAGAAATGATTTGTATTGATTTTTGAATTTCGCCTATAACAGGCATCTTTGTACAAAGAGACTGATGTTCTAGTAGGAGAACACAGCCGTGAAAATGAAAACTATACAAAATAGTGTACAAAGAGAAAACAACTATGTGCAATAATCCCTTTTAGTTCCAATTCTGCTATTGCCGATATGTCCTTAAGCGTCTCATCACTTTGCTACTTGTCCGAAGCTGATTGGATAGAGTAGTACGTTTGAGCTTGATAGTTGATACTAAAGTCTGGTCGCAAGGTGATCCAATGGGACATAGTTATACGCTTTAAATCCCTAACTTTTTCCTGGACCTCCCTTTTGGGTTTTCAGTCCACCGGGATACCCTTTTTTGCCCAAGTCGCCTTTTCAGGTTTTCGACTTGCCGGGTGTACAGATTTTTTTGTATTTATCCCTAATTTTTTCCCGAACCCTTTTGGTTCGTCAGGATGCCCTTATTTTTGCCTAGGCCAGTCAACCTAGCGGGTCCTTATTTACGCGTAGTATCTTTTCACTATGTCCGCATTCACAGGGTGAGGAAGGTCGTCACCGAAAAATATGCTTTTGATTACAAATGGCCCTTCATATGTGGGAGCCCATTTGCCCCTGGAATCACCTTGTGGTAGTATGATGCGCTTGATTACTAGATCACCCACTTGATATACTTGATGTTTGACCTTTTTGTTGAAAGCCTTGATCATTTGCTTTTGGTATATCTGACCATGACAGATAGCAATAAGCCTTTTCTCGTTGATCAGATTTAGTTGGTCAAGTCGAGTCTGGATCCAATCATCTTCATTAAAATTTGCATCCTTCATGATCCTCAAAGAAGGGATCTGAACCTCAATAGGTAGGACAACTTACATACCATACACCAAAGAATAAGGTGTTGCCCCGATTGACGTACGCGCTGAGGTGCGGTAACCATGAAGAGCAAATGGTAACATCTCATTCCATTGTTTGTATGTCACCTCCATATTCTGTATGATTTTATTAATATTCCTGTTAGCAGCTTCAACAACGCCATTCATCTTTGACCGATAAGGAGAAGAGTTATGATGCTGGATCTTGAATTGTTTACAAAGTTTGGTGATCATTGTATTGTTGATATTTGTACCATTGTCTGTGATGATTCTTTCTGGAACACCATACCAACAGATAAGGTTATGCTTAATAAACCGCGCCATAACATTCTTGGTAACAGTAGTAAAATACGCAGCCTCGATCCACTTCGTGAAGTAATTAATGGCTACTAGGATGAAGCGATGCCCATTGGAAGCAGTAGATATAATCTCTCCGATCATGTCAATGCCCCACATTGCAAAGGGTCGGGGAGATGTCAAGACGTTTAAAGGAACCAGAGGAACATGTACTTTATTAGCATAGATATGGCATTTGTGACAAGTTCGGGCATGCTGATAACAGTCTGCTTCCATAATGGACTAATAGTATCCTGTTCGTAGGATCTTTTTAGCCGTGGTGTGTCCACTAGAGTGGGTGCCAAAGGTACCTTTGTGTAAATCTGCCATAATCCTCTGTGCTTCGCTCTTGTCTAAACACCAAGTAAAGTAGAGTCATGGTTGCGCTTGTAGAGGATTCCATTACTGAGGAAGAACTTTGCGGAGAACCTTCTCAGAAACTTCTTATCATTGACAGACGCCCCCTCAGGATATTCTTGAGCCTCGAGATACCTTTTCATTTCATGAAACCAAGGTTTGTCTGCTTCTTCTTCAGTATCAATCTCATAGCAATATGTTGGTGTTAGTTCCTAAATTCGACACCTACAACAAGTTAGTCTTATGGGCCAAAAATATATTGAACAAATCTAAGTTGGAAAGGCTTCAACAAAGTAGAAGAATACTTAGAGAAATTCTAAGTTAAAATGAGTCTTCAACAAGAAGGTTCTCAATCCCTTCGACTGAAAGGACTCCAAGGTCTTCGACCAGAAGGAAACTTCGTATCTGCACCAGAAGATTTTGAATCTGAAGAAAGGAGGGAAAAGCAGTTTGCTTGGGAGTTGAGGAAAGTAATGTGGCATGAAGAGAGGGGTCGAAGCGCATGCAGAAGACACTTGTCTTCATCCTAGAGAAAGGCAACTCCTCGACGGTTACTAGTTTTAGTATAAATATAAGAAGTGTATGTAAATTTCCGGGTGTTCAACTGATCATACAAATTATTCAATATTATTCAAGTACCCGCCGCGTGAGAAAGAATACCAAAAAATGTATGTTTGAAACACCACATTTTACAATCAAAGTCTTTTATTTCTCTCTTTACATTTCTTGCCTTTTTATCTTGTTTTCACTTTATCTTCACTTTTACCCAGATTCCTGCACCTAACCTCTCCTCAACCCATTTGTTCTATTTACCTTCTGCACTCAAACTCATCCCTTTCCCAGTCGAACGTGCGTTCTTCACCCACATTAACATTTATGTCCAAACAACATAAAAAATTTGCATATTTCCTAGGATCAAACTGATCGATCCTGCAAGTAACCAAAAAGTTACCCTTTTTGGAAGATCAGCGATTGTTTACCAGAAAACACGATCAACAAATTGGCACACCTGGTGAGACATTGCTAATTACGGTTGTTTTATTTATTTTGTATTCCGTTTTTGCTTATTAATTTTAATATAAATGCTTCGCATGATTTTATTTCTTTTACAAAGTTTTGCATGCTACTAAGAAGTGGTAAAGTAACCACCAATGAGTGTACAACTAGAAAGAGAAATAGTGAAAGCAATATGGCTAATCAGCCAAATAATGGAGAAATACCTCCACCAATTACTATGGGAATAGCGGTAATACCAACCGTTAGTGAAATCGTCTCGTCAAATGTTGGTTCGATACCAACATTGACAGCGACCCAAATGGGATCAATACTTTCGTATGCAGGTCCCAGAGGTCCAACAGAAACACCCACACCATGGGTGAATCCAGGATTTCGACCACACGCTCCCCCATGATTTTCGACAGCCTGGATGGGTCGAGACCAGCCTTATGGCATGCCAACTACTGAAATGGCTAGCCTTATGAACATTGCGTCTACATTTTCAGAACCTTTGGTAAGTGCGTCTTCGCCATTACAGGGATCTGGAACTGGTATGGGTAGGAACCAACTTTTAGGAGGGACATCCCATGCAATGGCAAGCCTCACAAACACTTCCACAACAATTTTGAGGCAACAGATGGATGAATGCAACCATGACATTGTGCAAATGTTGGCCCAAACTCTAAGTACAGTATTGAACCCTATAATACAAAAGACTACTCAGTTAAACCAACAAATGACAACACAAATGGCGCGCATGTATGAATTTTTTAGGGTTCCCCAACCCATTCGACAACCCCAGAGAGCTCCCATGAGAGAGGATCAAGGTGTAGTCTTAGAAGATGATGCAACTATTAACCAAAATCCATAATTCGATAGGAGGAACCTCATAGTAGAAGTCGAACAACCTAGGGTCGAAATACCCAGACTTTCCCCCACAGATCCTTAGAGATGGTGATCAAGGTGTAATGATGGTAAATAGGAATCAAAATGCTGACGAACTGATACAGCAAGTTCGACACCATAATTATGGCACAGAAAATAATTTGACAGCCATGATCAAAAGGATCATAATACAAAATGGAATGAACATTGGCTTTCGTAGGCCAAATTTTACATCCCCACTGTCAGAATATATCTTGCAAAAAGATTTACCCCTAGATGGAAATTTCCAAAGTTCACTAAGTTTTCAGGGGATACGACAGAATCAACAATCGAACATATAGCGAGATATTTGATAGAAGTTGGGGAAATATCAAATAATGAGAGCCTTAGGATTAAACATTTCCCAAGTTCTCTAACAAAAAACACTTTTACTTAGTTCACCACCCTCCCAACCAATTAGATCCACAATTGGAATCAATTGGAGAGATTGTCCCATGAACAATTTTACATGGCGAAAACCAAGATAAGTCTGAAAGAACTGGCAAGCGTGAAAAGAATATTCACCGAGCCAATAGAAGAATATCTAAATAGGTTTCGACTACTCAAAGCCAGATTCTTTACACAAGTTCCTGAGCATGAATTGGTCGAAATGGCTGCAGGGGGCCTAGACTATTCTATTAGGAAGAAACTAGATACCCAATATCTGAGGGACATGGCCCAATTGGCCGATAGAGTTTGACAGGTAGAACGTCTTAAAATTGAAAAAGCTAAAGCAACTAAGACTCATCGACGAGAAAAGGTAGCCTATGTAGAAATGGATGATGATGATCCAGAGACATCTAGTAATCCTATAGTCGTCGAAGAGAGTGCAATAGATTTATCAGAGTTAAAACATGGGCCTCCATACTCTTGTAGAGTGTTACTGCCCTCATATGGGAAGAATCCTACTGAGTCTGAAAAGAACAACGATAGATTCCCAAATAAAATGTATAGTTTTGATGTCACAAAATGTGATGAGATATTCGACTTATTAGTGAAAGATGGCCAAATGATAGTGCCCCCAGGGGAAAAAATGCCTCCTTTAGAACAAAGAAAGAAAAGAGGTTTTTGTAAGTATCATAATTTTTTGGGCCATAAAACTTCACAATGTTTTCTTTTCAGGGATCTCGTTCAAGGAGCGATCAAAGAAGGCAGAATCAAATTTTCTAACAAACCCCAAATGAAAATTGATACAGACCCACTGAGAGCTGATGCCCACTATGCTGAACCAGCAGGCATCAACATGGTCAAAACTTCTGAAGATTTCATCAATATGTCGGTGTTTGGAAGTTTTACTGGGAACATCTCCAGAAAGAATAAAGAAGTCGTTAGAAAGTCCACTGAAGGCCTAAAAAAAAAGGCTACTGAAGGCCTAAACAAAAGAGTTACTGAAGACTCAAGCAAAAGGACTACTGTAAGTTCTTATGTGGCTACCGTCAAGGGTTCGACAGAAGACCTTGAGGCCAAAATGCAAAAAATGAATCTCGCTGCCAAGAGCAACGTACAAGTCAACATGGTCGAAGTATCTGAGGTAAAGGCTTCAGAGGAAGCCATTAGACAAGAGGAAGTGAATAAAACTGCATTTCCAAAAGAAAATGAGAATCTGGCTGAGTTTATACAACGATGCCAGAAGAAAAAGTCTGAAGTTATGTTGTGTCCAAGATGCAGCTCCATCTTTGACAAAAAGGCTGCAGAACACATACAGGGCATAAGGGTAATGAAAGAGAAAAGGGCCACCAATGCCCAACCCCACATGGTTTCTGAAGTTAGATATGATCCCAGAAGAGGACCAATGAACCAGGTGAAGAGGCCATCAACTTTCAGGCCTCCAACAAATGTCCCCGTGGACACTTGGCTAAAGACAGTAAACATGAAAAGGCCAAGTGAAGAGAAATGGCGAACATTCGATGTGCCAAGAGGGTCATCCCTGGCATATAGGAAAGAGTCCCAAACTACGACTACAAACAAAGTGGCTCATGTATCGAGCAACTATAAGGGGAAGAACCCCATGTCTCGCTCCCAATGGAGAAGATTCCAAAGACGGCGAAAAGCCGAAAGAGAAGCTACAAAAGAGCCTCAACCAGAGTCAAGAACCAACGTGCCACAAAGAATAGACAAAGGCAAACAACGAAAGCCTTTAGAAAGGAAACCAATTTCCAGAAGATTGGAGTGGCCAGATCGAGGTGAATCAGATGACAATGGTAACTTTGAATCTGATGCTAGTTTAGACATTATGGTAAATGTAGTATCAGTGCTACCCAGAGAATACGACCGTCAAGTCGAAGTCGAAGAGACCAACTGGGAATTCGAACAAGAAATGTCCAAACATAGGCCAATGTGCTATTATGTGATGAACAATGGTTGCATCGAAGAGCAAAATGTATTCTTCGAGCCACCTACTGAGGCGATGAAAAATCACGTAAAACCTTTGTTCATAAGAGCAAAGATAGGGGAAATAACAATCAACAAAATTCTGGTTGATTTTGGAGGTACAATAAATATAATTCCCCAATCTATGCTAAGGAAAATGGGCAAAGGAGATGGAGATATCAAACCCCACAACATGGTTCTGTCGAACTATGAGGGAGGTATTGGAACTACTATGGGGGTGATACAGTTAGACCTCAAGGTGGGAACAATACTTCGACCAACTATGTTCATGGTCATTTCAGCGAAGCCCAACTACAATCTGCTCTTAGGTAGATAGTGGATACATGGCATAGGTGCAGTTCCATCTTCAATGCATCAACATGTCACGATTTGGCGCCCTGATGGCATTGTAAAAAATATAGAAGCCGACCAAAGTTATTACTTGGTTGAAGTTAATAACGTTGGAAAAAATAGCTTCGACAGAAACTTGGCTCATATAGGGCCATGCAATCCTCCTGAGTTCGATTTGGCATCAACATAAAATGCCTTTTGCTCCATCTACCTATATTCTGACCATGGTTTCTAGTGGGATAGAGAAGACTTATCAAACATTGACTATGGAGGAGTTGATGACATACAGACAACAGGCTGGGGAAGTGAATTTGGTGATGATGACTAAATCACAAGCTTTACAAAAGATTTTGGCATATGTAGCCGAAAGTAGAATGATAGTGGCCTTAGAGGATGAAGTCAAATACATGGCTATTAAAGCCAATGAACAAGTATTTCTTCCAGAGGGTCCTGGGAAAGACTTCAATCTAGAACCATCTGACACGAAGGAGGAAGAAATGCAAAACCAGAGGCTAGATGCTATTTATGATGATGAGCCTCTGGGTTTTGAAAAGGATCCGTTACCAAACAATGTTAAAATGCTAGCGCAAGATCCTTTAGAAGAAATAGATCTGGGCGAAGGATTAGAGAAAAGGCCAACATACATTAGCACAAAGATAGATCCAGAGCTCAGGATCGAAATAATCTAATTGTTGAAGGAATTCAAATATTGCTTCACATGGGATTATGGTGAAATGTCTGGTCTCGATAGAGAAGTGGTAGAGCTTCAACTACCAATAAGACCTGGGGAAAAGCATGTCAAGCAAACTCCAAGGCGTTTTGCACCAGAGGTCTTGTCGAAAATCAAGAGGGAAGTCAAAAGACTGCTGAGATGCAAGTTCATACGAACAACCAGGTATGTCGAATGGATTGCAAATATAGTACCTGTTATAAAGAAAAATGGTACCTTAAGGGTGTGCATCGATTTTAGAGATTTAAACGCTGCAACGCCCAAAGATGAATATCCAATGCCTTTGGTGGAAATGCTTGTTGATTATGCCGCTGGCTTCAAATACATGAGTATGCTTGATGGATACTCAGGGTATAATCAAATTTTCATTGCTGAAGAGGATGTGTCGAAAACATCCTTTCGATTCCTTGGAGCTTTAGGCACTTACGAATGGGTAGTGATGCCTTTTGGCCTAAAAAACGCAGGGGCAACATATCAAAGAGAAATGAACTCAATCTTTCATGATTTCATCGACACTTTTATGCAGATTTATATTGATGATATTGTTGTTAAATCTGTTTCAGGGAAGAATCATATAGACCATCTTCGACAATCCCTCGAAAGGATGAGATGCTATGGTCTGAAAATGAATCCTCTAAAATGTGCTTTCGCTGTAAAAGCAGGGGATTTCTTAGGCTTTGTGGTCCACAAGAAGGGAATTGAAGTAAACCATAACAAGACCAAAGCCATTTTGGAAGCGAAAGCGCCAACTAACAAGAAGGAGTTGCAATCTCTACTTGGTAAGATAAATTTTCTGAGAAGATTTATTTCCACCTTAAGTGGGAAAACGCAAGCCTTTGCACCACTGCTTCGACACAACAAAGGAGGCTTCGAGTAGAGGCAAGAAAAACAGGAGGCTTTCGACAAGATCAAAGAATACCTCGCCAAACCACCCATTATGGTACCTCCTTGTAGAAATAGAAGTATGAGATTGTACATAGCTGCATCCGATAAAACTTTAGAAAGCATGTTAGCTCAAGAGGATGAGAATGGTGTCGAAAGACCTATTTATTATCTTAGTAGAGTTTTAAACAATGCATAAACTAGATATAGGGAAGTTGAAAACTATGTTTATGTCTTTACTTCTCGTGTACAAATATAAAGCAATATATTAAACCAATTAATGTTTTTGTTTCGTCTCATTTTGATGTTTTCAAATGTATGTTGTCGAAACCCATCTTGCACAGTCGAATTGGTAAATGGGCACTTGCATTAACTGAGTATTCATTAACTTTTATGCCTCTTAAGGTTGTAAAAGGTCAAGTGGTAGCAGATTTTATAGTTGACCACTTAATAAATGAGGAATCAATTAACTACTTGGAGATTGAGCCTTGGAAGTTATACTTCGACGGTTTTAGTCATAAAGACGGAACTGAGGTAGGGGTTCTAATTATTTCTCCAAACAAAATTCCAACAACATTCAAGTACAATATCGAAGGTTCTTGCTCGAACAATGAGGCTGAATACAAAGCTCTAATCATAGGCCTTGAAATATTGTTGGAATTGGGGGCAACTCGAGTCGAAATAATGGGAGACTCAGAGTTAGTTATAAAATAAGTTACAAAAGAATATAAATGCATAAGAGAAAATCTTATCATGTATTTTGTAATAGTCAATCGTTTGTTGCAAAACTTTGAAAAGATCAACATCCGACATATACCAAGACTGGAGAATCAAGTGGCTAATGACTTAGCACATATTGCATCCGGGTACAAAATTTTGAAAGAGAAATTACAACAGATAATCGAAGTTAGAGGAAGAGTGACATTGACCAAGTTGTCTCCAACAGATTTGAAAACAACAAAGTCAGGGTATGTTGATCACAAAAACTTCGAAATTTCGTTCATAGATAATCTAACATAACAAGATTGGAGAAAGCCTATAGTGGATTATTTTCAAAATCCCGTAGCTTCGACAGAACGAAAGATAAAGTACAGGGCACTGAGTTATACCCTAATGGGAAATGAGTTATTTAAAAAGACGCATGAAGGGGTGCTATTAAAATGCCTAAATGAAACAGAGGCATACATAGCCCTTTCAACTACATATGCTGGGGAATGTGGTGCATACCAAGTGGGCCATAAAATGAAATGGTTATTGTTTTGACAAGGACTATATTGGCCCACTATATTGAAAGATTGTGTTGAGTTTGCAAAATAATGTCATGAATGTCAAGTACATACAAATATCCAACACATACCTGCAAGTGAACTTCACTGAATTGTGAAACCATGGCCTTTTAAAGGATGGGCTTTGGATCTTATTGGAGAGACTCGACCAGCGTCATCTAAAAGACAGAAGTACATATTGGTGGGCATTGATTATTTTAATAAATGGATTGAAGCAATTCCTTTAATCAATGTAGACCAAGAAAATGTCATTGAATTCATTCAAAAGCACACTATATACAGGTTTGGAATCCCTGAGACAATAACAACTGATCAAGGGTTAGTCTTTATTGGTCGAAAAATGCAAGAGTTTGCTACAGAAATGAGGTTCAAATTATTAAAATCTACGCCTTATTATGCACAAGCCAATTGTCAAGTCGAAGTGGAAAACAAGGTAATAATCAGTTTAATAAAGAAGCATGTAGGAAAGAAGCCAAAAAATTGGCAAAAGACCTTAGATCAAATCTTATGGGCTTGTCGAACGTCTCCTAAGGAAGCTACTGGAACAATGCCTTTTCGACTAACTTACAACCATGACGCATTATTGCCAGTAGAAACCTATCTACAGTCAACAAGAATTCAGAAACATAAAGACATCCCTTCCGAAGTTTATTGGAATATAATGTTAGACGCATTGATTGATTTGGACAAAGAAAGACAGAGGGCTTTGGATCTCTTAAGGTCACAAAAGAGGAGAGTGGAAATATCTTACAATAACAGAGTAAAACCCAATGTATTCTTGCCTGAGGACCTGGTATGGAAGGTAATCCTCCCAATGGATCGAAAGGATAGAAATATGGGAAAATGGTCTCCTAAATGGAAAGGAACTTTTAAGATCATCCAAACATTATCTGGTGGCGCATATGAGGTCGAGGAGTTAAATGAAGATTGTTGTACCCCAAAACTTTCCCTCCCATTTTAGTCAACATATGTTCATTGAGATCCTCAATTTGCTCAAGGATGCCCAAGAGTTGACCAGACAAACTCTCTCCTAAAGCAATGAACCTCCAGCTAGGGTTTCCATTTTCATCAAGATGGGTGACCTCCAAAGGCCTAATATGCTCTCCATAGTCCTAATATGTTCTTAAGACCATCCATGCTAAGTTTCATGCCTTACACAAGAAGTTTGCTTAGTCAACTGCTCAGATGTTTGAAAATCAACCGTATTAGGTCAAAAGTCAATTGTGGCCCCCATACAGTCAAACTTTTAGATTGTTGGTCAACATCAACATTTTGAAGTGATATCCATCATTTTATCAAGGGTTGATCATGATTCCCCAAGGAAGGCTCCTAATTCATCAAAACTCAAAAGTTGCTAAATTAGGGTTTCTTAGGAAAAAGCCAACCAAACTTTGACCAAGCATAACTTTCTCATACTTTATCAAAGATTTCTCATCCAAGGCTCATTTTGAAGAGAATTAAATTCCCTACAACTCATCTTCTGTCCTTAAGTTGAAGAAATGCACTCATGAAAAGATATAAATTCAAGCATTATAGGTCATTCCAAAAGGTCAACAAAAACACCTTTTTGGTCAAAGCTTCTTACATGACCATTGAAGATCCAATTGAAATGAAACTAAAAAGGTTGTTCAGGGGACACCCTATGATTTCTAAAAAGTCCAAGAAAACCCTCTTAGGGTCAAAATTGAAGGAGATATGCATTGTCAAAGTTGGCCATTTTTGGATAATTGTCAAAAGTCAACAATGCCCCAAATTGATTTTTTTTTGCAAATGGGCCTAACTTTTTATGCTTGCATCTTACTTTTAACAATGTCCACGACCCAAACACCCTTCCACATGTTATTGGAATTATTTATTTTATTTATTTTGATTTTAATCATTTAAAAATCAAATTAAATACAATAAATAATCAAAATAATAAAAGATTTTATTACAAATCATTTTCTCATCAATTGACAATCAACATAAGCTGGCAAATCAAGGAAAATTCATGGAGAGAGAGAAAGAGTGGATTTGTTCCAAAAATAGACAAAATCAAATAATTGAATGCAAATATTTTCTCACTAAAAGCATGTATATTCTTCCTCTTTTGTTACCCTAATTTGACTTGCTACATATACACAATAACCCTAAGTCAAACGCATACGCAACCTGCCTCACTCAAACCCTAAAGGTGTTCAAATTTTCTCAAAAAATGGTGCAAGCATATACCATACGATCCAAGCTATTTTCGTCCAACCTAAGACTTCTATCATACTCCTGAAGGTGCCAGGAATCCATCCCTGTCAATCTCCAGGCTTGCAACCCTCTTAAACACTCAGGCCAAACATCTTCGGTTTTTGGTAAGGTTGGGATCCAAAACTTTGCAAAAACACAATATACATTAGCTTTCATTACATATTCATGTTCATATCATTATTTTGATCCATTCTAACGTGAAGCATGAGAGTATGGATGCAAATTTAAGAGGTTGTCATTGTTAGGGCTTTAAAATAGCCATGGCACAAATAAGATGATACAAGCACTTTCAGGAAAAACTAAGGCCATTTTTGGATTCTTGGGAAAATTTCAGGGGGAGTAGGGTCTTTTGCACCCTTTAAATTCCACATTTTTAAAGGTTTTGGGATTTTCACCCTCCCGGAGAAGACGACTGGAGCGCAGCTCCGGCGTCGTTGACTCGTCTCCCTCAGGCGAAGACATCTTGACCGCAGTCGTGGCATTTCCTTATAAAATGATTGGTTTTGGAAATGCTGACGCATTTATGTTTTGCTGAATGGAATCTAATGGATTGTTTGATATATATTATTTTTATTTGATTATATGTATGACTTAACATCCAGCGCAGTTGGTCAGGGGAAGGAAGTATGAAGCTCATGTCCTGGTTTTGATCCCAGGTGTGAGCTTTTGGAATTTTCTCCATTATTTTCACGAGATCCAGCATATCTCACCTTCTGAGGATCATCACGCACCCTCTGATCTCATCCTCTGGATCCATCTCCAGCCAGATCCAACGCCCAGCATACGCAGGTCCACCATGAATCATTAGAGAAAGGATGCACTGAATCAGACATGATCCTCTGGGCCACCAGCTTTGGGCCCATCCTTCTAGGTTTCAGAAGTTCAGCATACACCCCCCTGTCTGCTCATGACATCAGGCCCAATTCCCTTAATTATTTTTTTCTCTCTAATTTCCTTATTTATTTTGTCTTAATATCTTGTTTTAATTATTTTCACAATAAAAAATCATTTTTTCAATTAAATCAGAAAAATCAGAAAATCATTAAAAAATTAGATTTAGTTTTTTTCCCATAAAATATTTAATTGCTATTAATTAATTAGTTTAATTAGATTAATTCAAATTCCTTTTTTTGTAATTAAAATTTAATAGAAAATTAGGTTAATTTAAAAACTTTTTTTTATATAATTAAAAACAAATAGAAATTAGGTTAATTTGCAAGATTAATTACTTTTCTCAAAAATCCAAAAAAAAAAAATCTTTTCCTCATTCCCGTCTTAATTCTTCGCGCGTGTTTTTATTTATTTTTGAATTATTGTATCTGCTTTGGGTTTGTAATAGATTAATTAGGGTTTTAAATTTCTGCATCTTTATTTTTCAGTCAAATATTTGTGTATCTTTCCAAAAGCCCTGTAATAGCGTAGATTTTTTCTTTTCCGCTTTTAATTTCCGCAACTATTAAAATGCTAGATGTATGGATAATAGGATTGAATGGCAAGACAAATAATTTTAAAACGGTAGATAACCCTAATTGTGCAAAGATAATTCACTGAAAAAAAGCACACTTGCACATGCACACTCTTAGGGGTTGCCCCATGGTTGCCTCGGAAATAATGGTCGTGTCCCTCAAACGTAGGGATACCTTAGCAATGACCCGCGATTCAAAATCGTCATAAAGATCATAGTCCTTACTTGTCCCTCGAGTTGCCTACAAATTGATCTTATTATGATAGTCCCTTCGAAATGCTAAGGTATCCTTACTTGTTTCCTTCAGAGACCATTTCGTCCCTTCGAACGTCCCTTTAAAATTCCAACGACGGAGCTACCTACTCCTTAATAGTAGGATAGCGCTGTCTAAAGGAAACAGAAATGAATAGACTTTTTCGAGTAGGTAGAAAACTCTTAAGCACTTTCTCAAAACAAAAACTTTTCACACAAACACTTTTCAAAAACAGTTTTCAAAACAACTTTGTCACACTCTTGAGGACCGATACAAGGGTTATCACGAAGTAAACAAAACTTTTCAAAACAAGCACACATAAACAATTTAAAAAATGAGCAAGTACCTAAGAGCCCGTGGAAAACCACAGATAAAAAGGGTGCTAACACCTTCCCTTTCTATAATCTACCCCCGTACTCAGAAACATCTCGAAAAAAGGTTTTTTCTGTTCTTTTTCCTTTTCCTTTGTTGGATGAAATAAAAGTCGCTGGCGACTCTTGCTTACCGCGACATTCGCGAATACAAAATGCAAACCAGTATTAACAGTCGGTTCTGCCACCGTATCACAGAACTGGCGACTCTGCTGGGGTATACCTTAGGATCTAGGTCATTTCTAAAAATTGTTTTCTTGTTTGTTTTGTCTGTTTTATCCTTAAAGGGTTTTGTTTGGGCATTGTTAAAGATCCTATACCCGGATCTGGGGGCACTTATTAGGTAAACAGCAATAGATCGTGGAGACTTTACGGCATAGACCAATATGGTTTAAGCGATGGCTGTGTTGGTGTGACACTTTTGTTGGTACCGGTATCCTTCTTGTGGAAACGAGGAGAATACGGGGCCGCCACGTGGTGTCGTAAAGCACTAATAGGCTTTAGAACCTTAGTTGAACAAACTTGGCCATTAGAAAGTATTGAGATAGTCGGCCTCGAAATAAAGCCGAGGATTGGTTGATACTCGATGCTACACTCATCGAGGTCAGACTTTCGGGATATTTCGGTCGCAAGAAAAGAATGCCTGAGCTGAAACAATGCCCGATAAAGGATGATTAGTGATATTGAGAATCCTTAGAACGCGATTACTTTTCTAAGACAAGTTTGAAACCAACTAAACTTCAAGAGGGTACTTACCTTTAACCTCATGCAAGCCTTTGAACCTAAGGTCTATTGGGTGCTTTACTTGTGTGTGATTTACTATGTTTGAACATAAGATCATGCATCATAACATAGTATTGATTCTCATTACACTAACCATTTCAACGACCGAGGGAATTTATCTTTGTTCTGTTTTACAGATCATGGCTTTTGCTCGTAGAAACACTATCTGAATCAACTTTGTGAGAATACCTCCCCAACTCAAGGAACTAGTATCAAGGGTTCCTGAAACTTCTTCGTTCATTAAGAGACATGGTCTACTTCTCAACCTGGTTACTTCGAGCTTTGACGAAAAGATCATGGGTGTACTCTTTCAGTTCTTTGATCCCAAGCACCACTGCTTCACCTTTCCAGACTATCAGTTGGTGCCTACCATGGAAGAATTCTCTTAGTTATTGAATCTACCTATTCTGGACCAGGTGCCTTTCATAGGTTTAGAAGAGGTTCCTAAGCCAGAAGTCATTGCCTCAGCTTTGTATCTGAAATGGGCCGACATGGTATCCAATTAGGAAACAAGAAGAGGAGTCAAGGGTTTTCTAGCCAAGTTCCTAATAGATATGGCCCAGCTTTTTTGGGATGATTTGGACTTTCAGGCTTTTGAGGAGGTCTTAGCCCTTCTAATCTATGGGTTAGTACTGTTCCCTAATCCAGACTTACTCATAGATGTGAATGATATCAAGATCTTCCTCTCTCCCAACCCCGTGCCTACCTTGCTCGGAGATATCTTGCATGCTCTCCATACTCGTACCATGAAGAGAAAGGGGTTCTTATGTGCTGCATGCCATTACTATTGAGGTGGTTTATTTCTCACCTCCCTAAGTCAGTGCTGAAGAATGAAGAAGGTTTGGGTTGGTCTCAAAGGATAATGTCACTTTCTCACACGGATATTCTCTGGTATTCCCGATTTATGGGAGATATTTCTATTATTGACCGCTGCGGGTATTTCCCTAATGTTCCACTACTTGGCATTAGGGGAGGTATAACTTACAATCCTTGTTTGGCTCTGTGACAATTTGGTTACGCTCGAAGGGATGGTCCTCATGAGATACTTATCCAGCGCATTGTGTTTAACTATAAGGATGATGTTCAAGGGTATCGCCAGAGGTTCATACGAGCTTGGGGCATGGTAAATAGATTTGACGCCAAGACTTTGGAGCCAAAGAATTCCATTCCTATGGAACATTATCTCCAATGGGTACGAGCTCCCGCTCATAAACTTATGATGCCCTACATAGCCGTCTTACCAGTGATTGTGGAGCCCATTACTGAAGTATATATTCCCTACACGGTTCTTCATCCTGATATGCCCACCGATCTTGAAGAACTATAGAGGTCCTGGATTCAGTTGAAGAAGGAGCGTGATACATATAGGGATCAGTTCTATGCCTAGGAGAATAAAGTTTTAGAGCTTACAAAGCAGATTCATGAGGAAAGAAGCCTTAATGTCTATCTCGGCACAAAGAGGAAGCATCCATGGGAAACTTGATTTCTTTTAGTTTTTAGAATTTTCAATTGTAACGCCTAAAAGGCAATTGTATTTTGAATTCTACTAATAAAATCTTTATTCCATTTGGGTTCGCAAATTTAAATTTCCTAAAGTCCTTGAAATCATTGCATACGCATCCCATCCATAGCATTTCATAAACATGTGCCATTACAGGTTTCTCATCTTCTTCGCTGTTTATTTCAGCAAAAATGTATTATGAACAAAGCATCAATGATCTTCAGGCACAAAATGCCCAAATTTCAACAGATGTTCATAACTTTGGAAAAAGGGCAGGAGGATCTAAAGGCCCTCATCCTGAAAGAGAAGAAGAAGAAGAAGGTCTCTGGTGTTCTGAACTTGGGCATAAGGTTCAGGGGACCGTTGAAGCAACCAGTCGATCTGACCTCCTCGTCCAAGGAGGGGGAGAATCAAGAAAGGGAGACAAGGGATAAGGAACCTAGCCTGAAAGTTTCTGAAAATGATACAGACTACAATGATAAGCAGTATCCTCTCACTGAGGATAGATACAAGCAGTTAGAATATTGGTTGAGCACTATAGAAGTCTAGAGAATACATGGGTTGGACTTTGGAGAACTTGGATTGGTGTCGGGAGTGGTCATTCTACAGAAGTTTAAGGCTCCGGTGTTCGCAAAGTATGATGGGGTGTCTTGCCCAAAGCTCCATCTCTGTTCCTATGTAAGGAAGATCTAGCCCCACACCGCTGATAGAAACTTATGGGTTCACTTATTTCAAGACAGTATGTCAGGGACTCAACTTGAATGGTTCTACCAACTGGAGGGAGCCAATGTCCGAAACTGGGAGGATTTGGCTGCTGCTTTTTATAAGCAGTATCAATATAACACCGACCTTGCCCCTACTCGTACTCAACTCTAGAGTATGTCCTTGGGTGCAGGTAAAGGCTTTAAGGACTATGCACAGAAATGGAGATATTTGGCCAGGAGAGTCCAACCCCCTTTATCTGATGGGGAGTTGGTTGACATGTTTCTTGAGACGTTGTCTGGTCCATTCTTTAATCATTTAATTGGTAGCTCATCAGTTGGTTTCATCTAGCTGATATTAACAGGAGAAAGGGTAGAAGTTGGGATCTAGAGCGGCAAAATACAGAAAGACACCTCTTCGAGTTTAGTAAAGAAGCCCTTCACCGGTAAGAAGGAAGCCAGTGCTATCTATAGCCCAAAAGGTCAGAGCAGAGTTGAACACCGTCCAACGGTAAGTGCTGTAATGATACCTAGGCATGCGGCTACCCCATAACGAGGCAATCAGCAAAGGGTAGAAAGACCACAAAGGTAGTTTACCCAGATTAACATGACATTGATAGAGGTTCTACCCCATCTACTGAGATCCAACTTGGCAACCTTGAAAGAGGCTCCCAATAATCCTAATACCACATCTCCTCGGTACAATCCAAACGCTCGGTGTGCCTACCATTCTGAGAGTCTTGTCCATGATACAAATGATTGTTGGGCTCTGATAAATAAATTACAAGATCTGATTGAAGCCAAGGAGATTGAGTTCGATGCTCCGAAGAAGCCCAATGTCATAACTGCTCCCATGCCTAAGCACAACTGTGGAGTTAATGTCATTGATACCGATCTGTTTGTGACCTCAGTTGATGAAGTTTCTAATCCTCTTATGAATGTTAAGAAGAATTTGTTGCTGGCCGGTTTATTTTCGGGTTGTGGTGAAGGTTGCCACATGTGTTCGTCTCTGCCTACTGGTTGCTATTTGCTGAAAACAGGTGTCCAACGCCTGATGGACAGCAGAGAAATTTTGTTCGAGAAGACTTTGATTCCAATTGTTCTGCTTGAAGATGTTGCTATTCTAACCATTTTCGCCAATCCTTCCAAAGTCTCCTTGAGAAGACCTGTTAGGATTACACCCACTCCGAGAGTCGCTCCGTTAATAGTCACTTTTCCTGGTCCTATCCCATACGCCTTGGACAAAGCTGTCCCTTGGCATTATGGCGCCGATGTTTACTATCATGGCGTTAAACAAGATCTGAAGAATGAAGAGGCTGATCCCGATGTCAGTAACATCGTCAGGACCAGTAAAATTACCAGAAGTGGAAGGATTTTCTCTATCGAGATTTCCCCGAAGACTGTCAATAGACCTGTTGTTATTCCATCTGCTATTCCTGCCGGTACATCCGTCACTACTCCTGTTCTTACTCCAATTGTTACTCCTGTCGTCGAGTCATCTGGGATTCGAGGCAAAGAAGCTATATGTGAGCCTGCCCGGACGGAGGCTCCTAGAAAGATTGTTATAGAGGCCTCTCAGCAAGAGATAGAGGAAATATTAAAAATAATTAAAAAGAGCGACTACAATATGGTCGAGCAGCTGGGGCAGACCCCCTCTAAGATATCAATGTTGTCTCTGTTGTTGTGTTATGAGGCCCATGTGAAGGATTTAATTTCATTTCTAAAGACTGCACATGTGCCACAAAAAACTTCAACCGATCAATTCAAAGCCTGTGTGGCCAACTTGACTGCTGAGAATGGGTTGGGTTTTTCAGATTCCGACTTAACACCGAAAGGGAGGAAGCATAATGATGCTCTGCCTGTCTCGATCGAATACAGGGGCACCACTATGGCTCATGTGTTGGTAGATATTGGGTCTGCACTGAATGTTCTGCCTAAGAAGGCTCTCGACCGGCTGGATTGTGAAGGCTTGATGTTGTACCCCAAAATTTGCCCTCCCATATTCTTCAAGAAATTGCCAAGTCATGCTTCAAAATTCCCCAAGGGTTGCACAGTGTAAGAGCCTCCTAAACAGTCAAAATTAGGGTTTTGGTTCTGATCAAGAAAATGAAGTTTCCAAGGGTCCAATCAAGTCTCACATGCCTATAAATATGGTCAAACATCCTCATACAAAGTTTCAAGACTTTCAGCACAAAATTGCATAGTCAAAACCCTAAATTGCACTACAGTCAACTGTAGGGGCAAAATGGTCATTTGACAGTCAAAAGTTCAAATTTTTGATCAACATCTCATTTTGAAGCCACAAACATCATTTGATCAATGCTTGATCATGATTCTCAAAGCTTGGCTCAAAAATCATCAAGATGCAAAAGTTTCCTTATTTGGACAGCTGAAAAAGTCAACTGTAAATTGACCAGGGCATAACTTTCACATGGATTATCAGAAAAATTCCATCCAAAGCTCATTTTGAAGAGAAAGACATTTCATACAACTCATCTTCATACTTTAAGTCCAAGAAATGCTCTCACAAAAAGTTATCAATTTCAACATTATAGGTCATTTTCAAAAGTCAACAAAAAGGGACTTTAAGTCAAAGGCCATAACTTGAGATTGGTAAATCAAAATGACATGGGACCAAAGACATTGGTTAGAGGACTCAAAGACCTTTCCAAAATGTCCAAGAACATGAGCAAAGCTTAAACATTGAGCAAGTTATGCGTTGTGGAAGTTGGGAAATTTTTGGATATTTTGAAAAGTCAACATTGATTCAAATGACCTAAAAATGCTAATGGGCCTATTTTTCTTCCACAATTCATCATCCAAGGCATGTGCACGACCACTTGGCCCAAAGGGAAGTTTTTCTTCATTATTTATTTATTTATTTGGATTTTTATTATTAATAATTCATTTAAATTAATTAAATACATGGAAAATACTAAACCTAATTTATCAAATCTTTTTGTACATGTAATAGGTTCAAAAATTCGTGCATAATCAAATATGGAAAGAATTGAAGAGAATTGGATGTGATTTGTATCAAAAAGCATGTGAAAAAGATTTGAAAATCATGGTTTAAAAATCAAATATCATATTCATGAATGCAAGGGATTTTGATCAAGTTTTTTGACCTAATGCACTCCATACATAAGCTGCACGCAAGACCTAATCCTGCTAACAAAAAAGCTGCGCCAGAAACCCTTGCAAAAACTTGGAATTTTATCAAGAAAACTCAATTCTGAAAACCTAGTTCTAGGGTGATTCAAGGCCAAATAGTGGTTCCATTAGCTTCCTCAAGGATCATAGAACGTGTTCCAATCATTCCCTAAGCCCCATACACAAGAAAACGCGAAATCACCATTGAAGTTGGTAAGGAAAATTTCAGAATCGTTTTCAATCATTCATGCATTATTAACATGTTTCATTGTTGTTTTTGTGTTTAGAATGATATTTGCGAGCTAACTGCATAGTTTGATTTGAGTTTCATGCCAAAACAAAGAATCCACCATGGTCGTATCTTAGGGTTTGCAGAATTCCGAATTGGGGGTTTTTGAATATGAAAAAATTGGAGCTTGAAACCAGGGCCATTCAACTCAGTGCGTTTAGACGATCATAAGGCCACCCTCGCGCCTAATTTATGAGGCCTTATGGCCTATTCGCTATTTTCTAATATAGCGTCTATAGCAACGTTTGAAAACCGTTGCTAAATTGTTCTTGTTTCAGAAAAAAAAATAAGCCAAGGAAGAGGATGATTAGGTGGCTACCAACGATTGGAGTGTTTAAATTTCGCGCGCAAGTAACACTAACGTGTTTGTTTTCTTTTATAATATTTGTTGGTTATATGATATACAGAAAGCGCGTTTGGAAGGGTTGGCAAGCATAGTGATTGGTAATGTTCAGGACCTGGGTTCGAGCCCCAGGTCCTCACCCCCTTTCATATTATTTTCCATTTAATATTCTTATGCAGTTTCAGCCTGAAGGAACACCATACATCCATCATATCTGGCCGTCCACACGTCCCAGGGTATGCAATCAAAAGCCAGGATCTCAAGAACATGATGCACGCTGGTCAATGCTTGGGTACGTGAATGCAATAGTCAACGAGGCCATGCTGATTTGGGCTCAAAATTGATGGGCTTCACCTCCAAAATTAGGGGCAGACCCCCTAGGTTTGCAATCCTTTTATTTTTTTCTTTTTTATTATTTCTATTTTCTTTTAATTATTGTTTTGTTTAATTAATTTATTATTTTCATGAAAAACATAAAACACCAAAAAAATCAGAAAAGATAAAAAAAATAATAAATATTTTTATTTTAGTATTTTTTGTAAAAAATTTGCATTAATTCATTTAGTTATTAAATTAGGGGTGATTATAATACCTTTTTTTAATAAAAATCTAAAAAATATAGAATTAGGGTTTATGATAATTTTTTATTCCTTTTTATTTTTCTTTCATAAATAATTAAAATATTAAATATTTATTTTTTGTAATTAAATTGCATGTAAATTAATTAGGGTTAGTTTTAGGTTAAAATTTAATCTTCTTTTTAATAAATTAAAAACCACTAGAATTAGGGTTAGCATTCATTTTAATTAATTCTTTTTTTTCCTTAAAATCATAAAATACCAAAAATACCAAAAATACCAAAACAATTTCTTTTCTTTTTTTAATTAATTAATTTCATCATTTAATTTAATTTTGCAAAAAGGGTCCAACGCCCTCGCTTTTAATTCTTATTCGCATATTTATTTTATTTCTTTTAATATTCATGTATCTCTCCCAAGGCCATGTAATTAATTTCTCGCACTTTACTTTTCTTTTAATTCATTATTTTTCTGTCAAATCGGGTTCAAGAAATTTTGGCGATGTGGACCCGCGCCTTTTGTAATAGCTTAGAACTTTTACTTTTCGCAATTTTTAAACTGTTAATCAAGGCATGAAAGAATGAATGGACAAAAATAAAAACAAACGCTAGATCACCAATGACATGACAAAAGACAAAAATATCTGAAAACGACACACAAATCACACACCACCCCTAGGGTACGCCTCACTGTTGCCTTGCCTCGAAAGGTGATCGTCGAGTAGAGGATGTCTTAGTAAGTCCTCATGATCCGGGAACCTGGCATGAGGGTAGCTTCTAAGGTGTCTTCCTATTGCTCCGGTGATCACCATGTCCCGAACCTCGAATTGACCCGAACACCTCCAATGGTGGTGCTACCTACCTCTCAATGGTGGGATGGCACTACTTTAAAGGACATTTACACAGACGAATTCCTTAGGATAGGTAGACGACTCGTGGATACTTGCTCTAATTCAAAACAAAACAAATCAAAAATACTTTTCACACCAACACATCTTCAAAAAGCTTTCGAAAGCATTTTTCAAACACTCTTGAGGACCGATACAAGAGTCGAACTGGAATTTTCAAAGAAACTTTTTAAAACCCACAGTTGAAAAGCAAACAAACCATTTTTGAAAACACAATGAGCAAGTATCTAAGAGCCCATGGATAACCATGGATAGAAAGGGTGCTAACACCTTCCCTTTCTATAACCTACCTCCCGAACCGAGAGCAATCTCTTTAAGGAATTTTTCTGTGCTTTTGTCCTTTCCATTTGGAGAAAATAAAAGACGGTGGCGACTCTTGCTTCCGCGACATTTCGCGAACCAGCGTTAAACAGTCAGTTCCAGATCCACCGATCACAGAACTGGCGACTCTGCTGGGGAGTCTTATAAAGTGAGGTGTACCTTAGGATTAAGATCACTGTGTTTTCAATTGTTTTCTTTGCTTGCTTTATTATTATGGGACTGTCTTGGGAGTTCTATAGATCCTAACCTGGATCTGGGGGATACCTTCTTAGAAAGTAGCAATAAGGCTGTGAGGGAACTGTGCGGGGTATACCGATATGGTTGAAACAGTCTGCTACGTTGATGTGACACTTTGGTGTGTACCGGTAACCCTTGAGTTCAGTCAAGGAGAGTACGGGGCCTCCGCGTGGTGTCATGAAGCATCAATATACCTTAGGAACCTTAATTGAACTATCTTGGCCTCTTTAGGGTAGTGAGATAACTGACTTTGGTGCAGTCCGAGGTTGGTTGATACTCGATACTACACTCAATTGAGGGTTGCTTTCCTGGAATATTTCGGTCGCCAGTTCAGTGGCTAAATCGAAACGATGAACAATGAAAGCAATCCAGTGATATTGGGACCCTTAGAACCCGGTTACTTTGATAGGACAGGTATGAACCCACCAACTTCAAGAGGGTAATACCCAGACCTCATGCTGGCCTTAAACTCTAGGGCTTCTCTTGTGTGACTTGCGTGCCTTCGTACTTGACTACTTGCATGCTTGATGTCTATCTGACACATGAACTAATTGCAGGTTTTGTTTATAGTCCTTAATAGGGACTCATAACAGGGTATACTAAGTTTCTTACAGGTTTTGGTTTGCAGTCCTTAATTAGGACTCATAACAGGGTTTACCGAGTTTCTTGCAGGTTTTGTTTTTTAGTCCTTAACTGAGACTCATGACAGGTTTTACTTGAGTTTCTTGCAGGTTTCTGTTTATAGTGAAGTGGTGAAAAACACAAGAAGGGGGGTTGAATTGTAAAACTGAAATCTAAAGCAATTGACAAGATATTTTTATCCTGGTTCGTTTGATCTCAAACTACTCCAGTCCACCCGTCAAGGTGATTTCGCCTCTCTCCAACGAGGTCTTAATCCACTATATTCAACTGAATATTACAGACTGCTTTAACAACTGCTAAAGCCTTCTTGATTCAAACCACAACCCGGTTTGTCAAGGTAACACTTTCTTACAAAGAGATAAAACTATGTGTGGATGTTTTCTACAAAACTGTATCACAACTGTGATGTATACACAATATGAAGCTTAGAAACTAGATTGCTAAACAGTAATGGAATATCAGAGTGTGTGGTTTAGCAAAACTGGTAGAATGAAGATTATGGTTCAGCTTTTGTGCGTGTAGAGATTTGGAGAGCATTAACCATTTCAATCTTCAAAGCCTTGTTTATATAGCACTGAGATGATGAACGTTGGATGCAATATTCTTGATTCAATGCTAATAACAAGCTTTCCTTATTGAGCAGATCTTGTCTGGAATGAGGCCGTTGGAATTAATTAGCTTTCAATGCACAGTACCGTTGCTTACTTAATGCAAGTTCTGGCTTGGCTCATTCTGACTCTGCTTCGCTGCTGATGAACTATTGTGTTTCTGTATCAGAGTGTTGAGCGCAGTCTTGTTCATCAGGCTTCAGCATGTACGTGAGTTGATCATCTGATTTAGACGTTCTGATCTAGCAACTTCTGATGCTGGTGTCTGAAATCAAGTTCTGATGCTGAATAGATGTGATCTTGCTTATATCAATCAGAGTATCTGCAAGTCAGAACATAATATTTTTAGGCAGCAGATAGTTCATACATGAAACTTATAAATACTATATCTTTTCACTTTGTTATCACCAAAACTTAAATATAGGGTAGTAGATTCAAACTCTGTTCTAACAATCTCCCCCTTTTTGATGATGACAAAAACTAGATATTTTAAATGAAAATAACGTGAAAAGGTATCTGGAATATGTATCAGAATAAGAAGTAAAAGGATAAGGAGTTAAGAGATACTCCCCCTGAGTTGATTACTTCCCTTTGATTATACGCGTTCTTCAGGATCAGATCTTTTTCTTTCTTTGAACATCAGATTATCAGAGTCTTTGACTTATCAGAAGCTTTATGTCAGAGCAGAGCTTCAGAGCTTTTCTTGTCAGAGCTTTGCTTTGGATCAGAATATTAGGGCGGATCAGAACTTCATAGTGATCAGAGCTTCTAGTCTTCAGAGTGTCCAGGAGCTTCCTTGTGCCTGTAGACTTTAAACAAAACAGAAAACACTTCAAGTAATAGAGTTAGAATGTTTGAGAGTTTCTGTCTAGTTAGCCGTTATTGATTTAAATATCATTCTTGTTCTCCCCCTTTTTGTCAGCAATCAAAAAGTGTTGGTGATGTGCTAAAATACTTAAGATCAGAAAAACTAATCATATTAAGATAGTTCAGAATCAAAACAAGAAAATATTACAAAACATAATCAAAACAGTACATCAGAAAATCAAGAAAACATGAAAAAGGTCATGCATGAAAGAAAAGATTTAAGGTTGAGGAGGCAAGCGTGTGAACAGGCTCTCCAGCATGGCTTGAATCTTTTCAGAAGTCTCATTCTGCTTATGCACCATGCTGACAACAGTGTCAATCTTGCTGTCCTGCACATCCATTCTCTCTTTCATCTTCTGATCGTTTTCATCCATTCGCTGCTGTAGACGCATGTCATTCAGCCTTAGTTCTTCCAGAGTCTGCCTGTCCAAGGCAGCTTGAGAAGCATCAGAAGCAGGAGGCTTCTCAGAACTTTCAGCCACATCCTCTGCTTGACTTTCTTCAGCCTGAATGGTCTTGTCTTCTTCTGATGGAGTGGTCTTGTCCTGTACCTTTGCAGCTTGCTGTTTCTCAGACCAAGGTTCACTGTCCAGAGGGAGCACGTCCTCTTTCAGAAGCATACTTCCAACTTCATTCAGAAGCTTGCTGAAATTTTGTTGTGCCTGCTCATAGTTGATATCCTGCAACTTGAGGGCTTCAGCACGTACCCAAAGTCTGAACTGTGACCAGAGCTGATCAGAAGCAGCTGGGTCAATCATCCCCGGACAGACTTGCTTTAAAGAAGCAATCCATTGCAGCACACCTGTTTCAAAATTCAAAATACCAGAGCCAACATCTGGTTGCTTTGGTTTTGGGATGGCAATTTTGTGTTTTAGATCAGCAAGACGGTCAAGACTGGTTAAGTCAACGAAAGTCCTGCTGGGGTTTTCAGAGGTTTTCTGAGAGGCTGTTTGTTTTGGAGAAGGGGTATCAGAGTCAGATATTTCGATTGGAGTGGGTGGTGTTTTGGGAGTATTTGGAGGTGTCGATTCTGATGAGGATGGTAACTGGGGCATGACAACAGTTGTTCCACATGGCAACTGAATTGCCAGCGGTGATGGTTGAGGTGAATGAGGTTCAGATTGATGAGGGGAAGGAGTTTCAGAGTGGTGAAACTCTGTTTGTGGTGAAGGTGGATTTATTTCTGGTTGGGGAGAGGGAGGTGGAATCTCTGATTGCTCAGGGATCAGAGGTTCTTCTGAGAGTGGTTGTTGTTGTTGTGGTTCTGGTTCTGGTTGTTGTTGTTGTTCTGGTTGTGGAGGAGGAACATTGTTTTGTTCAGAGTTTGGTTGATCAAAGGTTTGTTGATCAATATCAGACAGCACTTGGTCAAGTGCTGATGTTGTTGAAATTGTTGGTTGTTTGGGGTGTTTGGTTCTAGGTCTTCTGAGTTTTAATGCCTCAGAAGGGTCTTCTTCTTGTACGATTTCATCAATGGTAGGGATGGGAATTGATATTCTATGAGAGGTTTGAGGAGGGATAGATGTTGGAATAGTAGATGAAATTAAAACAGGGGCAGCAGATGAAATACCTCTTTTCTTTGGAGTCTACTGAGATGATCCTTCTGATGGCGCTTTCCTCTTCTTTGTCTTCTTCAGAGTCACTTCTGGTTGGGGTTGATGCAGATCTCTGATATTCAGCTTTGGATCTGTACCATCTGCCTTGTACGCATCCAAGTACCTGAGATACACCTCTGGTTTGGATTCAATTTCAGAAAATAACGGAAAATCACTCAGAGGCACTCTTCTGCTGGAGATATCAGCAGTGGAAGTAGCTCTGGGTTCCTTCTGAATATTTTCTATCAGCTTCATCTTTTTCAGATTCTTTGTGTTCAGAGGTTTCCCAATTGTTGGTTCAATAGTGCTCAGCTCTTGAGCTTCTATCAGATGCTCAATCAGCCTATTCTCTGTCAGAATATCTGATATTAGCCTTCCAAAAGGTATCCAGTCCCTCTTGGTTCTTTCTTCTTCCCTTGTTTCTTTCACACTGGTTCTGAGATGGTTGAACAGGAAGTGAGCCAGATTGATCTTTATCTTCTGATCAATAAAGTAGATCAGAAACTGCTGATCCACATTTATGTAATCAGGAGAACTTGTTGGTTTCCTGTGGTTGAAGCATCCCAGAATTATCTTAGCCCATACTCTGAAATGATCCTTCAGATCTTTAATCTTGCTGCTGGGCAACCCAAGAGTGAAAATCCTGTTAGCTACCACACCTATATCAGCACATCTTTCAGCCATGTCCACACAACGGACGCCACCACCACTTTGACCGATTAGCCTTGCAATGAGATCTTCAGAAATCACAATCTTCTTCCCCATAACAGAGGAGATGACTAGATGTGTTGAAACCTTGGCGTGAATCCAAAATTCCTTGACCAGCGCTGGGAATGTTGGTCCAACCAACCTATCGAAGTACCTTTCCCACTTTTGAGCCCTAATTTCTTCAGTTAGGTCAAAACCATTCTCCTTCAAGCTTTCAAAGTCAATGATTAACTCAGAAAGAACTTCAAGGTTCTTCACCGGAGTGATGAGAGTTCTGAGTGGCACTTGATATTGCTCAGATGATGCTTTCTTCTGATTACCTGCAGAAACGCTACTGGAGGTTGCCATGTTCACACTAAAAAGGTTTTGAGAATGAACTGAGGAAAAAGGTTTGCAAGAGATGAACTCAGAAATATGCAGAAAATGCTTGAGTATTAGTGAGAAAGCGTAAAGAATAAGAATGAGAGATTAATGTGCTTAAATAGAGTTTTCAAAACTATTTTGAAAAGATAAACGTTTTTAAGAGAGAGAAAAATCATGATTGCCATTTAAAAGCATGATTACTTTTCATTAAATGCTTGCTGATTTTGGGGGATTTGAGAAAGATACTTAAAAACGGTTACCAGACATGTGTCTCAATGCACCCAATCAGCGCTTTACCTTCTCAGAAGCGTGCACGCGTTCTGCTTCAGAGATATGCTGATGATTGGATGACACTTGTTTGATGTAGTGATCAGCACGTCTGTCTTTGAGCTTAGACTCTCAGATCTTTAGACTTGCATCTGATACAATCTGCATGTTCTATCTTTCTGAAAGGAGATTGATCAGAAGTTCACAGTGAAATAATTACATTCTGAAGGTAAATATATGGAATTAAAACATTTTCACTCTGGGCACACTTTCATGCTGAGATGTTTCAGAATGAAATTAAACCTATCTTCTGAAAGGGGTTTAGTAAAGATATCAGCCCATTGATGGTCTGTATCTATAAATTTTAAGTTCAAAGTACCTTTCTGAATATAGTCCCTAATGAAGTGATGTTTTATTTCTATATGCTTAGCTCTAGAATGTAAAATGGGATTCTTACTTAAGCAAATAGCAGAAGTATTATCACAAAGTATAGGAATGTTACTCTCAAAAATCTGGAAGTCTTCAAGCTGACTTTTCATCCAGAGCATTTGTGTGCTACATCCTGCTGCTGCTATGTACTCAGCTTCTGCTGTTGACAGAGCAATTGTTGATTGTCTTTTGCTGGACCAAGAAATCAGATTTTCTCCCAGAAACTGGCAGCTTCCAGAAGTACTTTTACGTTCCACTCTGTCTCCAGCAAAATCAGCATCACAGTAGCCTACTAAGCTGTAATCACTAGATTTTCTATAAAACAAACCCAGATTAGTAGTACCTTTCAGATACTTGAAAATTCGCTTAACTGCTGTTAAGTGAGATTCTCTAGGATCTGATTGGAATCTAGCACAGATACAAACACTGAATAATATGTCAGGTCTTGAAGCAGTCAGATAGAGGAGAGAACCAATCATACCTCTGTAGACTTTCTGTTCTACATTTTTGCTTACCTCTTCTCTTTCCAGAATGCACGTGGGATGCATTGGAATCTTTGATGGCTTACATTCTGAGAGGTCAAATTTCTTCAGAAGATCTCTGATGTATTTGCTCTGATGAATGTAAGTTCCTTCTGGAGTTTGATTGATCTGAATTCCTAGAAAGAATTTCAGTTCCCCCATGAGGCTCATCTCAAATTCTGCCTGCATACACTTAGCAAATTTTCTTCCAAGAGAAGGATTAGTAGAACCAAAAATAATATCATCAACATAAATTTGACAGACTAAGATGTCACTCTTAACTGATTTACATAATAGAGTAGTGTCCACTTTCCCTCTGGTGAATTCATTTTCCAGCAGAAAGTTACTTAGCCTTTCATACCAAGCTCTGGGAGCTTGTTTCAGACCATACAGTGACTTCTTTAGTTTGAAAACATGTTTTGGATGTTTTGTATTTTCAAAACCTGGGGGTTGGTGTACATAAACTTCTTCTTCTATATAACCATTTAAGAATGCACTTTTGACATCCATCTGATACAGAGTGATGCCTCTATTAACAGCAAATGAAATTAAAAGTCTGATAGATTCTAACCTGGCGACTGGGGCAAAGGTTTCTGTATAGTCTATCCCCTCTTGCTGACTATAACCTTGTGCAACCAGTCGTGCCTTGTTTCTGATGACTTCACCTTGTTCATTTAGCTTGTTTCTGAACACCCATCTTGTTCCAATGACGTTGAATCCTTTTGGTCTGGGAACGAGATCCCATACGTCGTTTCTGGTGAATTGATTCAACTCTTCTTGCATTTCCAGAATCCAGTCATTATCCAGAAGTGCTTCATCAATAGAAGAAGGTTCAATCAGAGACACAAGTCCCATAAGTGTTTCTTCAGAGTTTCTGAAGCTTGCTCTTGTTCTGATTGGATCTTCCTTTCTTCCTAGGATAGTCTCTTCTGGGTGATCCAAGCTGCTTCTGGGTAATCTCTTCTGAGGTTGATCAGCAGCTGTTGTAGGATTTCTAGCAGTGCTCCTTTCAGACGTTGAAGGAATGTCTTTGTTGAGAGCTTCTGATGACTTGTCTTCAGAACCTGCAAATTCAATTTCTATACCTGTAAAAACTTCATTCTGCTTTGACTTTTCAGAGTCAAGCTTGTCATCAAAACGAACACTGATTGATTCTTCCACAATCTGTGTTTCTGTATTGTATACTCTGTACCCTCTTGAGCGTTCAGAGTATCCTAACATAATACACTTCTGTGCTTTAGAGTCAAACTTGTTCAAATAATTCTTTGTATTTAATATAAAGCAAGTACATCCAAATGGATGAAAATATGAAATGTTGGGCTTTCTGTTCTTCCACAATTCATATGGAGTCTTTTCCAGAATAGGTCTTATTGAGATTCTATTCTGAATGTAGCACGCTGTGTTTATTGCCTCTGCCCAGAAGGTCTTAGCAACGTTTGTCTCATTGATCATGGTTCTGGCCATTTCTTGCAATGTTCTGTTCTTTCGTTCTACAACTCCATTTTGTTGGGGAGTTCTAGGACAAGAGAAATCATGCAGAATGCCTCTGTCATTAAAGAATGACTCAAAATCTTTATTTTCAAATTCTCCACCATGATCACTTCTGACTTTAACGACTCTAAGATCCTTTTCATTCTGAACTTGGTTACAGAAGGTAACAAACACAGAGTGTGACTCGTCCTTGTGTCTTAAGAACTTTACCCATGTCCATCTACTATAGTCATCTACGATTACTAACCCATACTTCTTACCACTGACTGAAGCAGTTTTAATTGGTCCAAATAAGTCAATGTGCAGAAGTTCTAATGGCTTAGAGGTAGAAACAACATTTTTGGATTTAAAAGAAGGTTTTGCAAATTTGCCTTTCTGACATGCTTCACACAGAGCATCTGAATTGAACTTCAAATTAGGAAGTCCTCTGACCAGATTGAGTTTGTTAATCTGAGATATTCTTCTCATACTAACATGCCCCAATCTTCTGTGCCAGATCCACTGCTCGTTGTTAACAGACATAAGACATTTTACATTCTGACTCTTTAGTTCAGAAAGTTTGATTTTGTAAATATTGTTTTTCCTCTTACCATTAAACAGGATAGTCCCATCTTTCTGACTAACAGCTTTACATGATTTTTGATTAAAGATTATATCATAACCGTTATCACTTAATTGACTTATGGATAACAGATTATGCATCAATCCGTCTACTAGCAGAACATTATTAATAGAGGGAAGATTTCCATTACCTACAGTTCCAGAGCCAATTATCTTTCCCCTCTGATTGCCTCCAAAGCCAACGTGGCCTCCAGGCTTAAGTTCCAGGATTTGGAACATATGCCTTCTTCCCGTCATGTGTCGTGAGCAGCCAGAGTCCAGGTACCATGACTGGTGTTTCTGACTTGCTGCTAAAGATATCTGCAACATGTATTATTTTATCCTTAGGTACCCAGATTTTCTTGGGTCCTGATTTGTTAGTTTTACCAAAACTCTGGTTGAATTTTGGTTTCACAGAGTGCTTACTGCTAGTATATTTGATATCATGTGTGTGACCATACACAAAGTGTGAATTCAGAGGAGTGTGTTTAATGGTTAAGTCCATGACATTCTTTGGTGTAAGAACCTTACCTTGGTATCCTATTCCTTTCCTGCCGTTTCTGCTAACTCCATAGATCATTGAAGCCATTCTGCTTCTATCTATGCTTTTAGCTAGGAACTTCTGGAAACTGTGATCATACTCCTTGATGATCTCATCAGCGTTGCTGGGAGTTTCAGAAATTGGTTCCTTCTGAGAGTTTTGTAAAGAGTTTTCTAATTTTGAAATCTTATTTCTCAGCTCAGAATTTTCCAATTTGAGACTCTCAGACTTTTTAGAGTCAGATTCAAGATTCCTTTTCAGGTCTCTGAATTTAGCTCTAATTTGCTGATAACGTTCCAGAATCTCATTAAGGCTTTCAGCAAGTTCAGCCTTTGTAAAGTTAACAGCGAAGTTAGGAAATACCTCTTCAGTGTCTGATTCTGAGTCTGATTCAGAAGCTTCACTATCTTCTGAAATGTTAGCCATGAGAGCTATGTTTGCCCTTTCATCATCTGATTCTGAGTCAGCTTCAGACGAGTCAGAGTCATCCCATGTGGCCATGAGACTTTTCTTCTTCTCTCTTCCAAACTTCTTTTTGGGCTTTTCCCTCTGAAGCTTTGGGCAGTCACTCTTGTAGTGTCCTTGCTCATTGCACTCATAGCAGATGATGTCTTTGGTGTTTGGCTTTTTGCTACTGGAGGAGCCTTCAGATCTTCTGTATCCAGAGGAAGAGTCTGTCCTTCTGTTTCTGGAAGAAGACTCGTTCTGATCAGATCTTCTGGGATTCCTGAACTTCCTTTATCTTTGCTTCCACAGTTGATTTACTCTTCTGGAGAGAAGGGAAAGTTCGTCTTCTTCTGATGAGGATCCATCAGATGTTTCTTCAACTGCCTGCAAAACTTTAGACTCAAATTTTCTGTTAGATTTTAATGCTAAAGGCTTACCTTGCTTCTGAGGCTCATCAGCTTCTAGCTCTATCTCATGACTTCTGAGGGAGCTGATAAGTTCCTCCAGAGTGATTTTGTTGAGATCTTTAGCTAGCTTCAGAGCAGTAACCATAGGCCTCCACTGCTTGGGTAAACTTCTGACAATTTTCTTGACATGGTCAGCAGTAGAGTATCCTTTGTCCAGAACTTTGAGACCAGCTACCAGAATCTGGAATCTAGAGAATATAGTTTCAATGGATTCAAATTCTTCCATTTTGAACGCCTCATACTTCTGAATGAGCGCCAGAGCTTTTGTTTCTTTGACCTGAACATTGCCCTCATGCGTCATTCTGAGAGAATCAAAAATATTCTTTGCTGTGTCTCTGTTGGAGATCTTTTCATACTCAGTATAGGAGATGGCACTGAGGAGGATGGTTCTGGCCTTGTGGTGATTCTTGAAGTCACGCTTTTGTTGATCAGACATTGATTTTCTATCAATCTTCTGACCACTTGCATTCACAGGGTGCGTATATCCATCTATCACCATATCCCACAGATCAGCATCATGTGCCAGAAAGAAGCTTTCAATTCTGTCTTTCCAGTAATCAAAGTTTTCTCCATCAAAGACTGGAGGTTTGCCACTGAATCTGTCTCTGTCCTCATTGTTGTCATTGCTGATGTGAGAATTGTTTCCTGCCATTGTGTTTTTCTGACGCTGGATCTTGTACTGACACGGTTAAGTGTTTTAGCTCAGAACCAGGAGCTCTGATGCCAATTGAAGTGGTGAAAAACACAAGAAGGGGGGGTTGAATTGTAAAACTGAAATCTAAAGCAATTGACAAGATATTTTTATCCTGGTTCGTTTGATCTCAAACTACTCCAGTCCACCCGTCAAGGTGATTTCGCCTCTCTCCAACGAGGTCTTAATCCACTATATTCAACTGAATATTACAGACTGCTTTAACAACTGCTAAAGCCTTCTTGATTCAAACCACAACCCGGTTTGTCAAGGTAACACTTTCTTACAAAGAGATAAAACTATGTGTGGATGTTTTCTACAAAACTGTATCACAACTGTGATGTATACACAATATGAAGCTTAGAAACTAGATTGCTAAACAGTAATGGAATATCAGAGTGTGTGGTTTAGCAAAACTGGTAGAACGAAGATTATGGTTCAGCTTTTGTGCGTGTAGAGATTTGGAGAGCATTAACCATTTCAATCTTCAAAGCCTTGTTTATATAGCACTGAGATGATGAACGTTGGATGCAATATTCTTGATTCAATGCTAATAACAAGCTTTCCTTATTGAGCAGATCTTGTCTGGAATGAGGCCGTTGGAATTAATTAGCTTTCAATGCACAGTACCGTTGCTTACTTAATGCAAGTTCTGGCTTGGCTCATTCTGACTCTGCTTCGCTGTTGATGAACTATTGTGTTTCTGTATCAGAGTGTTGAGCGCAGTCTTGTTCATCAGGCTTCAGCATGTACGTGAGTTGATCATCTGATTTAGACGTTCTGATCTAGCAACTTCTGATGCTGGTGTCTGAAATCAAGTTCTGATGCTGAATAGATGTGATCTTGCTTATATCAATCAGAGTATCTGCAAGTCAGAACATAATATTTTTAGGCAGCAGATAGTTCATACATGAAACTTATAAATACTATATCTTTTCACTTTGTTATCATCAAAACTTAAATATAGGGTAGTAGATTCAAACTCTGTTCTAACATATAGTCCTTAATAAGGGCTCATAACAGGGTTTATTCATATTACCCCATGCATCATGACATCATACCATTGCATACATCCTAACCCATTTCAAGGATCTCAAGGGCTTGTGATGCAGGTCATGATGAATCAACTACCCCAGCAAGGGGCAAAGAGGATTTATTTTCCTCTAGACAGAGTTGTCAGGGGCTATGACCCACTTGATATGGTGAGCTCTGACTCTTGAAGAAGGTTCCCCTAACCAAGGTTGTTTGGAAATCAAAACCAGACATGATGACTAAAGTCGGGGGCTATGACCCACTTGATATGGCGAGCTTTGACACTGGAAGAAGATTGCCCTAGCCAAGGATGTCAGGGGCTATGACCCACTGGATATGGTGAGCCTTTGACCCTTGAAAAAGGGCTCCCAACAAATATGAAGTTCCTTCAATCAAGCTACCGGATCCAAATTCTAACAAATTTTCTTGTTTACCCCGCGAGGTCCTTGAAAACATTACATGCATGTCATACTCATCATTGCATAACAGGTATCCTTGTTGCAGGTCACTTACCTTTCTCGCTGTTTATTTCAGCAATGGCTTTCCCACAAGATAACCAGGACTTTCTTGCTCAAGAGACCCAGTTCGGGGAAATCCTCCTGAATCTATCCAAGGGGCAGGAGGAGCTAAGGACACTTCTCATGGAGACTTTTGTCAGGAACAGTGCTGAGGACGAACGGCTGAAACATCTGCAAGCTGAAGTGGATGTAATGAGAGCCCAGATTCTGGGGCAGGCGACTGCCATTCAAGGTTTAGCTCAAAGACAAGAAGAGCTCTGGTTTCTCGTCAACCAACTGCTTCAGGGCAACCAACTGGGGCAAAAGTCTAAGGGCAAAAATCCAGTCATCGTTCAATCACCTTTGAGACAAGGAGGTAAGGGGAGAACTCCTCAAATGGCTCCAGTGTCACAAATTCAACATCACAACCAACAAAAGAGCGAGAGAAGGCAGTTCACTCGGCTCAGCATGACCTTATCCCAGATATTGCCACAGTTGCTGGAGACCAAGCTGGTAACTCTAAAAGAAGCTCTGAAGAACCAAAATACAACGTCACCGAAGTACAACCCCAACGCCCGCCGCGCTTATCACTCTGACAGCCCGGGGCATACTACAGATGATTGTTGGAGCTTGAAAAATAATATCCAAGACATGATCGACGCTGGAGAGATTCAGTTTAAAGTACCCAAGACTCCCCACGTGATCACTGCTCCCTTGCCAAAACATGGCTAGGATTGAGAAGTTTTTGTTCATTCGAATGTTCAAGTTGCAATTCTATTTTGTTCAAACATTTATTCATGTTAAACATTGTTATCACATTAATGCATCGCTTATGTCTATTTTGAAGCAATATATTCGTATTCACTAGACGCAAATTATTTTCATATTTTTTCTGATGATCAACTCTCAATAATTCTAAGCCTCTTGAGGGAGGATGACGAAAACGATACCGCAATCTTTACAGTATGCTTTTGAACAGACCCCGCTGATGAGGTACAGGCATTGTGTCAATCCCTAAACACTGGAGTTAAAAGGATGATAATCCCTCGTCAACCCATCCAAGCCAAAGAAGTAGGAGTTTTTTCTTTTCGAAATTTAAAACCCTTAATCATAACCTGGGGCAGGGTAGTCTCTCAGTTGATCCAAGTGCATAACGAATGGCACCAAAAAGGTCCTTACAAAACAAAGGAAGACAGTGATGGTTCCGAATAATCAATAAAGAAAGGCAGTCATTTATCTCAAAAAAAATAAAAAACCCATTAAGTCAAAACCCATGAAGGAGACTTACAAAACTGGGGCATCCCGCTGACTGTAATTCCAAAAAAGGAAACAGTTCAGGCAAAAAAAGAAAGGGATAACAAAAATCAGACAAGAAAGAGGTCTTACAAACCCTGAACAAAAACAAAAAATGACTGCCTATTCAGAATAAATCATCAATATCTGAACCATCATTGGAACATCAGGACAAAAACTCAAATAAGGTCTAACGCACGATCAGCTGAGTTTAGGATTGAAGAACATCACGAAGAGCGGGTGGGTACAAATAAAATTTGAGCCTTTATCCTTTGTTTCTTAAAACCATGAACCAGGCCACGTTATAACCCTTAAAAGTCCTAGCTGAAGCATGGGTTAGTTCGAAAGCATACTGTGACGAAAGGTATCCTGACTCCTGAAGGCCTACGGTAAATACGGAGTTGACATCACGTTTTACAAACATTCATTTGTTTTATGAAAAAGAATGCATTTTCAAAATCTTCAAGACAGACATAAGCTTTGCATTTTTGATATAACATTGTTTGCATATGACTTTTTGTTTGAACAGCAGAAGTTCGCACGACGAATGCCTAATGAACAGAAGTACCTCCAATCAAGGGGCAGACATGAGCATGGTCCATCATCTGGGGCAATCCAATCAAGATTCGGAGAATCTCTCAAAGGCCAAATAGCCTGGGGCAAATCTCTGCCTGAGTCACTTGGGGCATTTCTAAAACGAATCTGGCCTGATCAAACACCTTCTGGTGGCATGACAAAACACTTCTAACAGGGGAAACTCCCTACATTCTGAGAACATGGACATAGTCGAAAAGATACTATGCATAATCAAAGACCCGCTAGGTTGACACACCTAGGCAAAAATAAGGGCTTCCCGGCGAACCAAAAGGGTTCGGGCAAAATGAAGGGATGAAATGGAAAAATCTGTACACCCGACAAGTCGAAAACCTGAAAAGGCGGCTTGGGCAAAAATGGGTATCCCGGTGGACTGAAAACCCAAAAGGGCGGTCCAGGCAAAAGTTAGGGATTAAAGCGTACGACTATGTCCTGTCATCTTGGCACCTGCCTATCAGAAGAAGCTTGGTCTATCAACAACTATCAACCCCTCACAGGTCTTCCTCTCCCACCTCAGAAACAGGGGCAATGATGAGTTTTCCAAACAATCTAATCGCTCTGTCCACCAAGGTATCAAGGTGAGTTCAGCTAAAGAACATAACCAAATATCTTAATTCCCCAGAGAGTGAGCCAACAAGACAGTATACTCTCCTCAAGCATTCATATAGTCAAACTTAAAGAAGTTGGGTGTCCTCCAGCAGATCTCAACATTCCCCAGCACATCACTCTTAAACAAGCATCCCCGGTAGTCTTGGTCTAAAGATTGTTCCCCGGCAGTATACCTGACATTCATTGGAGTCACTTCCCCCGCAGTTCAAAACTTCCCCAGGAAAGTCCAATCCAGTTCCCCAAGAAAGTTGGACTCCATCTCCCCAAGCAGTAAGCTTATCCCCAGTAGATTCTGGAAGCTTATCCCCACAAAAGCACGAACGCGTCGCCCGGTTTTATTCAAAGAGTTATTTCCTCAACAGGATATAACTGGGTTATCCTCAGCCAAAAGCCACGGAAAGGTCGTCGTCAACATAGTTCTTTCTTATCCCCAGCAAAGTCTATTAACACTTCCGGTACAACAAGGGTATCCTCAGCAAGTTACTATCAACCATTCAGCAAAAGCATCTCTCTCCCCACAGATTATTGCTTCCCAGCAAGATCGTTAGAGTACCTTTCCTCCCTGCAGAGTTATTCCATTCGCCAAGTTTATTCCCCAACGGAGTTATCTTCTCCTACCGGTATTCTTGCAACTATCATCTCCAGCGGAAGCAAAAGCTTATTCTTCAACATCAGCCCAGGAGTGACTTCCCGGCACCCGTCAAGGATTTACTTTCCCAGACGAAAACATGCATAAACATCACATACATCATTATAGCATGCATATACGCATCATATCTTACAAATCTCATTTATGTTGAGAACATCATCGCTTGATCCATATCATGCATTGCATATGACTGACCTCTATTCTTTCAGGAAAGATTCAGTTAAATTCTCTATCATATTCCAAAACTCTAAGACCTTATCTGGTTCAGTTAATCGACTCCAAATATTTCTTATCCAGTCCAAGGCCTTCTCTAGTCCAGCTAAATCGACCCCAAACAGATTTTTCTGATGAAGACTCAGTAGAAGTTATCAAAGGTTTTTCTCAAACGTCCGCTTTTGAGATTATAATTTCCTATGGTTCTCTCTCCAATGTTGCGGAGATGATAATTCCATTCCAGGTTTTTCTCAAACGTCCGCTTTTGAGATTATAATTTCCTATGGTTCTCTCCCCAATGTTGCGGAGATGATAATTCCATTCCAGGTTTTTCTCAAACGTCCGCTTTTGAGATTATAATTTCCTATGGTTCTCTCCCCAATGTTGCGGAGATGATAATTCCATTCCAGGTTTTTCTCAAACATCCGCTTTTGAGATTATAATTTCCTATGGTTCCCTCCCCAATGTTGCGGAGATGATAATTCCATTCCAGGTTTTTCTCAAACGTCCGCTTTTGAGATTATAATTTCCTATGGTTCTCTCCCCAATGTTGCGGAGATGATAATTCCATTCCAGGTTTTTCTCAAACGTCCGCTTTTGAGATTATAATTTCCTATGGTTCTCTCCCCAATGTTGCGGAGATGATAATTCCATTCCAGGTTTTTCTCAAACGTCCGCTTTTGAGATTATAATTTCCTATGGTTCTCTCCCCAATGTTGCGGAGATGATAATTCCATTCCAGGTTTTTCTCAAACGTTCGCTTTTGAGATTATAATTTCCTATGGTTCTCTCCCCAATGTTGCGGAGATGATAATTCCATTCCAGGTTTTTCTCAAACGTCCGCTTTTGAGATTATAATTTCCTATGGTTCTCTCCCCAATGTTGCGGAGATGATAATTCCATTCCAGGTTTTTCTCAAACGTCCGCTTTTGAGATTATAATTTCCTATGGTTCTCTCCCCAATGTTGCGGAGATGATAATTCCATTCCAGGTTTTTCTCAAACGTCCGCTTTTGAGATTATAATTTCCTATGGTTCTCTCCCCAATGTTGCGGAGATGATAATTCCATTCCAGGTTTTTCTTAAACGTCCACTTTTGAGATTATAATTTCCTATGGTTCTCTCCCCAATGTTGCGGAGATGATAATTCCATTCCAGGTTTTTCTCAAACGTCCGCTTTTGAGATTATAATTTCCTATGGTTCTCTCCCCAATGTTGTGGAGATGATAATTCCATTCCAGGTTTTGCTCAAACGTCCGCTTTTGAGATTATAATTTCCTATGGTTCTCTCCCCAATGTTGCGGAGACGATAATTCCATTCCAGGTTTTTCTCAAACGTCCGCTTTTGAGATTATAATTTCCTATGGTTCTCTCCCCAATGCTGTGGAGATGGTAATCCCCACCAAGATTTTCTCAACGTTTGCTGTTGAGGTTAAGGTCATCCAAGGTTCTCTCACCATTCCTGTTGAGTTAGTAACCACCCCTGGTTCATTCATCACCGTTTGAAGCTCCAGATTCAGCTCCTGTAACCAATCAGGACATATCTACACAAAGCATCTGAAGACCAACTCCTGCAACATGTCAGGTACTCATTTTTCTTTCGCAGGTACGCAGGTTCTCGCTAAGGAATCTCTTACGCGATCAACATCCAGATGGCATCTATAAGCCCATCGTCCTATTCATCAATCTCCAAATGGCATCTATAAGCCCATTTCCATCATACTGCTACTATGTGAGCGCAAATTTCTGGGCACTCTAGTGTTCAATCATCTTCTACCCTCGGATTACGAAAGGCACGTCAGCCAATCTGCATCCTCAGGTCTAAGAAGATTGAACAGGGGCAACTGTTGTACCCTAAAATTTTCCCTCCCATATTCTTCAAGAAATTGCCAAGTCATGCTTCAAAATTCCCCAAGGGTTGCACAGTGTAAGAGCCTCCTAAGCAGTCAAAATTAGGGTTTTGGTTCTGATCAAGAAAATGAAGTTTCCAAGGGTCCAATCAAGTCTCACATGCCTATAAATATGGTCAAACATCCTCATACAAAGTTTCAAGACTTTCAGCACAAAATTGCACAGTCAAAACCCTAAATTGCACTACAGTCAACTGTAGGGGCAAAATGGTCATTTGACAGTCAAAAGTTCAAATTTTTGATCAACATCTCATTTTGAAGCCACAAACATCATTTGATCAATGCTTGATCATGATTCTCAAAGCTTGGCTCAAAAATCATCAAGATGCAAAAGTTTCCTTATTTGGATAGTTGAAAAAGTCAACTGTAAATTGACCAGGGCATAACTTTCACATGGATTATCAGAAAAATTCCATCCAAAGCTCATTTTTAAGAGAAAGACATTTCCTACAACTCATCTTCATACTTCAAGTCCAAGAAATGCTCTCACAAAAAGTTATCAATTTCAACATTATAGGTCATTTTCAAAAGTCAACAAAAAGGGACTTTAAGTCAAAGGCCATAACTTGAGATTGGTAAATAAAAATGACATGGGACCAACGACATTGGTTAGAGGACTCAAAGACCTTTCCAAAATGTCCAAGAACATGAGCAAAGCTTAAACATTGAGCAAGTTATGCGTTGTGGAAGTTGGGAAATTTTTGGATATTTTGAAAAGTCAACATTGATTCAAATGACCTAAAAATGCTAATGGGCCTATTTTTCTTCCACAATTCATCATCCAAGGCATGTGCACGACCACTTGGCCCAAAGGGAAGTTTTTCTTCATTATTTATTTATTTATTTGGATTTTTATTATTAATAATTCATTTAAATTAATTAAATACATGGAAAATACTAAACCTAATTTATCAAATCTTTTTGTACATGTAATAGGTTCAAAAATTCGTGCATAATCAAATATGGAAAGAATTGAAGAGAATTGGATGTGATTTGTATCAAAAAGCATGTGAAAAAGATTTGAAAATCATGGTTTAAAAATCAAATATCATATTCATGAATGCAAGGGATTTTGATCAAGTTTTTTGACCTAATGCACTCCATACATAAGCTGCACGCAAGACCTAATCCTGCTAACAAAAAAGCTGCACCAGAAACCCTTGCAAAAACTTGGAATTTTATCAAGAAAACTCAATTCTGAAAACCTAGTTCTAGGGTGATTCAAGGCCAAATAGTGGTTCCATTAGCTTCCTCAAGGATCATAGAACGTGTTCCAATCATTCCCTAAGCCCCATACACAAGAAAACGCGAAATCACCATTGAAGTTGGTAAGGAAAATTTCAGAATCGTTTTCAATCATTCATGCATTATTAACATGTTTCATTGTTGTTTTTGTGTTTAGAATGATATTTGTGAGCTAACTGCATAGTTTGATTTGAGTTTCATGCCAAAACAAAGAATCCACCATGGTCGTATCTTAGGGTTTGCAGAATTCCGAATTGGGGGTTTTTGAATATGAAAAAATTGGAGCTTGAAACCAGGGCCATTCAACTCAGTGCGTTTAGACGATCACAAGGCCACCCTCGCGCCTAATTTATGAGGCCTTATGGCCTATTCGCTATTTTCTAATATAGCGTCTATAGCAACGTTTGAAAACCGTTGCTAAATTGTTCTTGTTTCAGAAAAAAAAATAAGCCAAGGAAGAGGATGATTAGGTGGCTACCAACGATTGGAGTGTTTAAATTTCACGCGCAAGTAACACTAACGTGTTTGTTTTCTTTTATAATATTTGTTGGTTATATGATATACAGAAAGCGCGTTTGGAAGGGTTGGCAAGCATAGTGATTGGTAATGTTCAGGACCTGGGTTCGAGCCCCAGGTCCTCACCCCCTTTCATATTATTTTCCATTTAATATTCTTATGCAGTTTCAGCCTGAAGGAACACCATACATCCATCATATCTGGCCGTCCACGCGTCCCAGGGTATGCAATCAAAAGCCAGGATCTCAAGAACATGATGCACGCTGGTCAATGCTTGGGTACGTGAACGCAATAGTCAACGAGGCCATGCTGATTTGGGCTCAAAATTGATGGGCTTCACCTCCAAAATTAGGGGCAGACCCCCTAGGTTTGCAATCCTTTTATTTTTTTCTTTTTTATTATTTCTATTTTCTTTTAATTATTGTTTTGTTTAATTAATTTATTATTTTCATGAAAAACATAAAACACCAAAAAAATCAGAAAAGATAAAAAAAATAATAAATATTTTTATTTTAGTATTTTTTGTAAAAAATTTGCATTAATTCATTTAGTTATTAAATTAGGGTTGATTATAATACTTTTTTTTAATAAAAATCTAAAAAATATAGAATTAGGGTTTATGATAATTTTTTATTCCTTTTTATTTTTCTTTCATAAATAATTAAAATATTAAATATTTATTTTTTGTAATTAAATTGCATGTAAATTAATTAGGGTTAGTTTTAGGTTAAAATTTAATCTTCTTTTTAATAAATTAAAAACCACTAGAATTAGGGTTAGCATTTATTTTAATTAATTCTTTTTTTTCATTAAAATCATAAAATACCAAAAACACCAAAAATACCAAAACAATTTCTTTTCTTTTTTTAATTAATTAATTTCATCATTTAATTTAATTTTGCAAAAAGGGTCCAACGCCCTCGCTTTTAATTCTTATTCGCATATTTATTTTATTTCTTTTAATATTCATGTATCTCTCCCAAGGCCATGTAATTAATTTCGCGCACTTTACTTTTCTTTTAATTCATTATTTTTCTGTCAAATCGGGTTCAAGAAATTTTGGCGATGTGGACCCGCGCCTTTTGTAATAGCTTAGAACTTTTACTTTTCGCAATTTTTAAACTGTTAATCAAGGCATGAAAGAATGAATGGACAAAAATAAAAACAAACGCTAGATCACCAATGACATGACAAAAGACAAAAATATCTGAAAACGACACACAAATCACACACCACCCCTAGGGTACGCCTCACTGTTGCCTTGCCTCGAAAGGTGATCGTCGAGTAGAGGATGTCTTAGTAAGTCCTCATGATCCGGGAACCTGGCATGAGGGTAGCTTCTAAGGTGTCTTCCTATTGCTCCGGTGATCACCATGTCCCGAACCTCGAATTGACCCGAACACCTCCAACGGTGGTGCTACCTACCTCTCAATGGTGGGATGGCACTACTTTAAAGGACATTTACACAGACGAATTCCTTAGGGTAGGTAGACGACTCGTGGATACTTGCTCTAATTCAAAACAAAACAAATCAAAAATACTTTTCACACCAACACATCTTCAAAAAGCTTTCGAAAGCATTTTTCAAACACTCTTGAGGACCGATACAAGAGTCGAACTGGAATTTTCAAAGAAACTTTTTAAAACCCACAGTTGAAAAGCAAACAAACCATTTTTGAAAACACAATGAGCAAGTATCTAAGAGCCCATGGATAACCATGGATAGAAAGGGTGCTAACACCTTCCCTTTCTATAACCTACCTCCCGAACCGAGAGCAATCTCTTTAAGGAATTTTTCTGTGCTTTTGTCCTTTCCATTTGGAGAAAATAAAAGACGGTGGCGACTCTTGCTTCCGCGACATTTCGCGAACCAGCGTTAAACAGTCAGTTCCAGATCCACCGATCACACTTGACCTTAAAGCCCAGGAACATTGTGGTAAGGGCTTTTGACGGGTCAAAGAGAATGGTGCATGGAGAGGTGGACATCCCTGTCAAGGTAGGCTTTCAGACCTTTGAGTCCACCTTCTATGTGATGGACATCAGGCCGTCATACTCTTGTTTGTTGGGTCGTCCTTGGATCCATGAAGCTGGGGCTGTTACTTCTACACTGCACCAAATGCTGAAGTATCTGGTGAAGGGGAAGATTGTCACTGTGCATGGTGAAGAGGAGTATATGGTGAGCCACCTAAACTCCTTCAGGTACGTGGAGATGGACGGGGAATTCATAGAGACTCCTTGTCAAAACTTTGAAGAGGTTCCCCAAGTTTTGGCGTCAGCTGAGACTATCATCGGCACCAAACCTCCTCTGAAGATGGCTTCTCTCAAAGATTCCAGAGAAGTGGTTGAAGAAGGAGCTCAAAGGGTTGTTCGACACGCTCGAGCTGGAGGGCCTCCCATATGCATCAGCAATCGTGGGGTTAATGCTATTAAAGACAGTGAGGAAGACTCTGACATTGGCAACTGGATCTACCCGACTACCAATATTGGACCGAGTAACTGGACGACCAGGGATTTTATACCAGTTTCTTTTATTCCACAGTAATTGTCTTACTTTTTTTGAGTTTGTAATAAACAATTTAAACTTTATGGCCTTGTGTCTTACCCGAGGCACAATGGTTCTATCTGTGAGGGTTATTATATGTCATTGCATATATCATCAATAAAACATTGGACGTTCCTTGCCTACAAATTTTGCGCTCTCTGTTTTTCTTTTCTGCCTTTACTTTATCAATACAACTATGCTCTTACACACACTCACATATCCAACTGCAGATCCGTATCCACTCTGGATCCCATTTATAACCGATCAACCAAGCCGAGGACAAAGGTGAGGACGATTGTGAGGTACCTGGAGAACTTGCTAGATTATTACAACAGGAAGAGAGGGCTATACAACCTCATGAAGAGCCAGTTGAGACAATAAACTTGGGCATGAAGGTGGCAAAAAAGAAGTCAAGATCGGCACAAATCTGGAGACTAAGATCAAACAACAGTTGATACAGATGTTGCACGACTATGTTGAGATCTTCGCTTGGTCATATGAAGACATGCCTGGTTTAGGCACTGATATCGTGGTACACCGCCTGCCGACTAAAGAAGATTGTCCTCCGGTTAAACAGAAGGTTCATCGTATGCACCCTGAAATGTTAGAGAAGATCAAGTCAGAGGTTATGAAGCAGCTTGACGCATGGTTCTTAGCTGTCACCTCATATCCGCAGTGGGTTTCTAACGTCGTTCCGGTACCTAAAAAGGATGATAAGGTATGGATGTGTGTGGATTACAGAGACCTGAACAGGGCAAGCCCCAAGGATGACTTCCCGCTTCCCCACATTGATGTTCTGGTTGACAAAACTGCACAGCACAAGATTTTCTCCTTCATGGATGGTTTCTCTGGCTACAACCAGATCAAGGTGGCTCCTGAAGACATGGAGAAGACAACATTAGTCACACAGTGGGGCACCTTCTGTTACAAGGTGATGCCTTTTGGGTTGAACAATGTCGGGGCAACCTATAAGTGGGCCATGGTCGCTTTGTTCCACGATATGATTCACCATGAGATCGAGGTTTATGTTGATGACATGATAGTCAGGTCTCAAACAGAAGAGGAACACCTTGATCATCTATAAAAGTTGTTTGATAAGTTGAAGACATAAAAGCTGAGGTTGAATCCGAACAAGTGCACCTTCGGGGTAAGGTCTGGTAAGCTTCTGGGTTTCGTCGTCAGTGACAAAGGTATTTAGGTAGACCCCGCAAAGGTAAAGGCCATACAAGAGATGTTGGCTCCCCGTACAGAGAAGGAGGTTAGAGGTTTCTTGGGACGCCTAAATTATATTGCCAGGTTCATTTCACATATGACTGCTACTTTTGAGCCCATCTTCAGGCTTCTGAAAAAAGATCAGGTGGTAAAGTGGAATGACGAGTGCTAGCAGCTTTCTAAAGGATCAAAGAATATCTCCAAGAACTGCCAATTCTGATGCCTCCGATTGAAGGAAGACCTTTGATATTATACTTAACAGTGCTAGACAATTCAATGGGGTGTGTGCAGGGAAACATGACGAGTCTGGTCAAAAAGAGCACGCAATATACTACCTTAGTAAAAAGTTTACCGACTGTGAGACAAGATACTCACTGCTCGAGAAAACTTTCTGCACTTTGGCATGGGCTGCTCGCCGACTAAGACAATATATGATGACCCACACTACTCTGTTGATATCTAAGATGGACCCAATCAAATACATCTTCGAGAAGCCCGCTCTCTCCGGAAGAATAGCAAGATGGCAGATGATCTTAACTGAATATGATATACAATATACAACCCAAAAAGCAATCAAGGGAAGTATATTGGCTGAGCATTTGGCTCATCAGGCCGTGGATGACTACCAATCCATGAATTTTGAGTTCCTGGACAAGAATATTATGCTGGTGACTGACTATGAAGAACCGAGACCGGATAAAGGACCTGAAGAAGGATCCCGATGGACTATGGTTTTTGACGGAGCTTCGAACGCACTCGGTAATGGCATTGGCGCCATAATCATATCTTCTGAGGGCTTTCATACTCCTTTCAATGCCCGGTTATGTTTCAACTGCACTAACAACATGGCAGAGTATGAAGCCTGCATCATGGGTCTAAAAGCCGCTATTGACCTCAGGATCAAGTTTTTAAATGTCTTCGGGGATTTAGCCTTGGTGATAAGTCAGATCAAAGGCGAATGGGATACGAACCATCTGAATCTCATCCCATACAAAGAGCACGTACTGACATTGCTCCCACACTTTGAGGAGGTAACCTTGGAAATTTTTCCACGAGAGGAGAATCAGTTAGCGGACGCGCTAGCTACCATGTCTTCCATGTTCTAAGTCAGGTGGGACAATGAATCTCCCTGAATCACCATTGAAAGGTTGGATGAGCCAGCGCACTGCTGTGAGATTAATATCGAAGAGGTAGCAGACAAACCTTAGTTTCATGAAGTGAAGAAGTACCTCGAGACTCAAGAGTATCCCGAAGGGGCATCTGTCAATGATAAGAAGTTTCTGAGAAGGTTCGCCGCAAAATTCTTCCTCAGCAATGGAATCCTCTACAAGCGCAACCATGACTCTACCTTATTACGATGTATAGATAAGAGAGAAGGAGAGAGGGTTATGACAGATCTACGTGAAGGTACCTTCGGAACCAATTCCAGTGGATATACCATGGCTAAGAAGATCCTACAGGCAGGATACTACTGGTCCACTATGGAAGCAGATTGTTATCAGCACTCCCGAACTTGTCATAAGTGCCAAAGTTATGTTAATAAGGTGTATGTGCCTCCGGTTCCTTTGAATGTCTTGACAGCTCCGTGGCCCTTTGTAATGTTGGGAATTGACATGATCGGAGAAATCATACCTACTGCTTCATATGGGCATCGCTTCATCCTAGTGGCCATCGATTACTTCACGAAGTGGGTTGAAGCTGCCTCCTTTGCTACCATTACCAAGAATGTTGTGGCGCATTTTATCAAGCATAAATTGATCTGTCAGTATGGTATGCCAGAGAGAATTATCATTGATAATGGTACAAATCTCAATAACATGATGATCACCAAACTCTATAAGCAATTCAAGATACAACATCATAACTCTTCTCCCTACAGGCCGAAGATGAATGGCGTTGTTGAAGCAGCTAACAAGAACATCAAGAAGATTGTACTGAAGATGACAGTGACATACAAAGACTGGCATGAGATGTTACCATTCGCTCTTCATGGGTACTATACCTCAGCACGGACATCGACAGGGGCAACACCCTACTTTCTGGTATATGGCATGGAGGCAGTTCTACCCATTGAGGTCCAGATTCCTTCTTTAAGGATTATGAAAGATACGGGTTTGAACGAAGACGATTGGATCCAGACTCGACTTGATCAACTAAGTCTGATCAACAAGAAGAGACTTACTGCTGTCTGTCATGGTCAGACGTATCAAAAACGAATAATCAAGGCTTTCAACAAAAAATTCAGACGTCAAGAGTATCAAGTCGGAGATTTGGTAATCAAGCGCATCATACTGCCACAAGGTGATCCCAGAGGCAAATGGAATCCCACCTACGAAGGGCCATTTGTGATTAAAAACATTTTCTCGGATGGAGCCATGATTCTAACCACCATTGACAGTGACGACCTCCCTCACCCTCAATGCAGACATAGTGAAAAGATACTACGCATGATAAAAGACCCGCTAGGTTGACTGGCCTAGGCAAAAATAAGGGCTTCCCGACGAACCAAAAGGGTTCAGGCAAAAATAAGGGATGAAAATGAAAAATATGTACACCCGGCAAGCCGAAAACCTGAAAAGGCGGCTGGGGCAAAAAAGGGTATCCCGGCGGACTGAAAACCCGAAAGGGCGGTCCAGGCAAAAGTTAGGGATGTAAAGCGTATCACTATGTCCCATTGGATCACCTTGCGATCAGACCTCAGTATCAACTACCAAACTCGAACGACATCGATCAATCTAATCAGCTTTAGCTTCTCTTACTAGAGCGCCGACTTCCTTGTACAAAAACGGTTATTACAGGCCAACTTCGAAAATCAATACAAATTATTTTTACAAAAAGCTATGAGTTTTTTCCTTTTCTGTTTTGTTTTACAAAAACGTCCAATGATTTATTCTTTACATATGCATTGAATATGATTACTTCTCATAAATATTTACATAATAAACGGAAATACAATTACTCGTAACTTAAGAAACAGGGGTAAAAAAACCAAAAATGTCAAAACCCGACAGTTATTCTGTCCAGCCGGTACCGGGGCAGAGACAGCTTTGAAGCACAATCATCAGTGCATACAACCTCGTAGAATTTGTATTCCCCGTAGAGTAAAGGTAATCAAAGCATTGATATTAGTTCCCTCAAAACATGAAGTAATCTCCCTAGCCAGGGTCATCTAGAAACCCGACATCTATATCCCCCAGCCGAATTTCATAATCGCAAGTGGCCCATAAAAATTTGTCTCCCAAGTAGAGTCTATTTCTCTGAATACAGAAGTTCAATCCCCAACAAAGTTTATTACTTCAGCTACGGAAGTTCACCTTCCAACCGAATTTTTCCCCGCAGAGCTATTCTCAAACAGAGACTCTCCATGGAAGAATATTCACAAACAACAAAGAGTAAATCTCCAGCATAGTCATTTCCGTTCACCATCCCCAGTGGAAGTAGAAGAACCACAATCCTCTATAACAATCAGGAATGCTATACTCTCCAACAGCAATCAGTGATTTATCTTCCCAGACTTAGACATGTCACAATAGCATTTCATGTTCATACAGCATGGCATGCGCATACATATCACATACAGCATAATCTCATTTATTTTGAGAACATCATCTCACAATGCATTGCATGTATTGCATATAATTAACCCTGGTATCTTTTCAGGAAAGACAATTATCTCCAACGATTCCAAGAGTTATACATGTCATATCTGTAGACAGCTAATGGAAACTCAGTTCCCGAAACCCAACGTGTCAACTAATCTACATGACCAAATACAAAAACCCTACTATCCAGGTTCCTTCTTATAGCCCTACTATCCAGGCTTTCATCTCGAAGTAGCCCTACTATCCAGGATCCTTCTCATAGCCTTACTATCCAAGCTTTCATCTCGAAGTAACCCTACGACCCAGGTTCCTTCTCATAGCCCTACTATCCAGGCTTTCATCTCGAAGTAACCCTATGACCCAGGTTCCTTCTCATAGCCCTACTATCCAGGCTTTCATCCCGAAGTAACCCTACTATCCAGGTTCCTTCTCATAGCCCTACTATCTAGGCTCTCATCCCGAAGTAACCCTACTATCCAGGTTCCTTCTCATAGCCCTACTATCCAGGCTTTCATCTCGAAGTAACCCTACGACCCAGGTTCCTTCTCATAACCCTACTATTTAGGCTTTCATTTCGAAGTAACCCTACTATCCGGGTTCCTTCTCATAGCCCTACTATCCAGGCTTTCATCCCGAAGTAACCCTACTATCCAGGTTCCTTCTCATAGGCCTACTATCCAGGCTCTCATCCCAGAGTAACCCTACTATCCAGGTTCCTTTTCATAGCCCTACTATCCAGGCTTTCATCCCGAAGTAACCATACTATCCAGGTTCCTTCTCATAGCCCTACTATCCAGGCTCTCATCCTGAAGTAACCCTACTATCCAGGTTCCTTCTCATAGCCCTACTCTCCAGGCTTTCATCTCAAAGTAACGCTACGACCCAGGTTCCTTCTCATAGCCCTACTATCCAGGCTTTCATTTTGAAGTAACCCTACTATCCAGGTTCCTTCTTATAGCCCTACTATCCAGGCTTTCATTTCGAAGTAACCCTACTATCCAGGTTCCTTCTCATAGCCCTACTATCTAGGCTTTCATCCCGAAGTAACCCTACTATCCAGGTTCCCTCTTATAGCCCTACTATCCATGCTCTCATCTCGAAGTAGCCCTACTATCCAGGTTCCTTCTCATAGCCCTACTATCCAAGCTTTCATCTCGAAGTAACCCTACGACCCAGGTTCCTTCTCATAGCCCTATTATCCAGGCTTTCATCTTGAAGTAACCCTACGACCCAGTTCCTTCTCATAGCCCTACTATCCAGGCTTTCATCCCGAAGTAACCTTACTATCCGTGTTCCTTCTCATAGCCCTACTATCAAGGCTCTCATCCCGAAGTAACCCTACTATCCAGGTTCCTTCTCATAGCCCTACTATCCAGGCTTTCATCTTGAAGCAACCCTACTATCCAGGTTCATTCTCTCTTATCCCCAAACAACAGTTTACAACACTGTAAGACCTGGACCCGACCAGATACAGTTAATCTCACACTTCCCCAGTAAGTCGATGTGCAGCCTAGATCCTAAACAGATATGCATTTTACTCCCACCTCCTCAACCAGAAGTTAATTCCCCAATAGAGTAATGGACGACCGAAGCTCCTATACCCTTTTTTCCCAGACATAAATCAACATTCTCCAGCGAAGTCCTCCTAAACGGAAGGTACATGAATTCTTGCAAAGAAATCTCTCATGCGACTGATATCTTTTCCTGATGGAATCTTTAAGCCCATCTCCGACGACTCTTTTTCGACTCCCAAATGGCATCTGTAAGCTCATTCCCGATATCACCGATCAGTATTACTTCATGCGAGTGCAAATTTTTGGGCACTCTAGTGTTCAATCATCTCCCACCTTCAGATCACGAAAGGTAGACCAGCCAATCTACATCCTCAGGCTTAAGAAGATTGAACAGGGGCAGCTGTTGTACCCCAAAATTTTCCCTCCCATTTTACTCAACATATGTTCATTGAGATCCTCAATTTGCTCAAGGATGCCCAAGAGTTGACCAGACAAACTTTCTCCTAAAGCAATGAACCTCCAGCTAGGGTTTCCATTTTCATCAAGATGGGTGAGCTCCAAAGGCCTCATATTCTCTCTATAGTCCTAATATGTTCTCAAGACCATCCATGCCATGTTTCATGCCTTGCACAAGAAGTTTTCCCAGTCAACTGCTCAGATGTTTGAAAATCAACTGTATTAGGTCAAAAGTCAACTATGGCCCCCATACAGTCAAACTTCAAGATTGTTGGTCATCATCAACATTTTTTGAAGTGATATCCATCATTTGATCAAGGGTTGATCCTGATTCCCTAAGGAAGGCTCCTAATTCATCAAAACTCAAAAGTTGCTAAATTAGGGTTTCTTAGGAAAAATTCAACCAAACATAACTTTCTCATAATTTATCAGAAATTTCTCATACAAGGCTCATTTTGAAGAGAATTCAATTCCCTACAACTCATCTTCAGTCCTCAAGTTCAAAAATTCACTCATGAAAAGATATAAATTCAGGCATTATAGGTCATTCCAAAAGGTCAACAAAAACACCTTTTGGGTCAAAGCTTCTTACATGAGCATGGAAGATCCAATTGAAATGAAACCAAAAAGGTTGTTTAGGGGACATCCTAATCTTTCTAAAAAGTCCAAGAACACCCTCTTGGGGTCAAAATTGAAGGATATATGCATTGTCAAAGTTGGCCATTTTTGGAGAATTGTCAAAAGTCAACAATGCCCAAAATTGCATTTTTTTGGCAAATGGGCCTACGTTTTATGCTTGCATCTTACTTTTAACAATGTCCATGACCCAAACACCCTTCCACATGTTATTGGCATTATTTTTTTATTTATTTTGATTTTAATCATTTAAAAATCAAATTAAATCCAATAAATAATCAAAATAATAAAAGATTTTATTACAAATCATTTTCTCATCAATTGACAATCAACATAAGCTGGGAAATCAAGGTAACTTCATGGAGAGAGAGTAAGAGTGGATTTGTTCCAAAAATAGACAAAATCAAATAATTGAATGCAAATATTTTCTCACTAAAAGCATGGATATTCTTCCTCTTTTGTTACCCTAATTTGACTTGCTACATATACACAGTAACCCTAAGTCAAACAAAGACGCAACCTGCCTCACCCAAGACCTAGAGGTGTTCAAATTTTCTCAAAAAAAGGTGCAAGCATAGACCATACGATCCAAGATATTTTCGTCCAACATAATCCTTCTATCATACTCCTGAAGGTGCCAAGAATCCATCCTTGTCAATCTCCAGGCTTGCAACCCTCTCAAACACTCAGGCCAAGCATCTTCAGTTTGTGGTAAGGTTGGGATCCAAAACTTTGCAAAAACACAATATAAATTAGCTTTCATTACATATTCATGCTCATATCATTGTTTTGATCCATTCTAACATGAAGCATGAGAGTATGGATGCAGATTTAAGAGGTTGCCATTGTTAGGGCTTTGAAACAGCCATGGCACGAATAAGATGATACAAGCACTTTCAAGCAAAACTAAGGCCATATTTGGATTCCTGGGAAAATTTTAGGGGGAGTAGGGTCTTTTGCGCCCTTTAAATTCCACATTTTTACAGGTTTTGGGATTTTCACCCTCCCGGAGAAGACGACCGGAGTGCATCTCCGGCGTCGTTGACTCGTCCCCTCAGGAGAAGACATCTTGACCGTAGGCGTGGCATTTCCTTATAACATGATTGTTTCTGGAAATGCTGACGCATTTATGTTTTACTGACTGGGATCTAATGGCTTGTTTGATATATTATATTGATTTGATTATATGTTTGAGTTAACATCCAACGCGGTTTGTCAGGGAAAGGAAGTATGAAGCTCATGTCCTGGGTTCGATCCCAGCCGTGTGCTTTTGGCATTTTCTCCATTATTTTCACCAGATCCAACACATCTCACCTTCGGAGGATCATCACGCGCCCTTTAATCTCATCCTCTGGATTTATCTCCAGCCAGATCCAACGCCCAGCATACGCAGGTCCACCATGAATCATCAGAGGAAGGATGCAATGAATCAGGCACGATTCTCTGGGCCACCAGCTTTGGGCCCATCCTTCTGGGTTTCAGAAGTCCAGCATACACCCCCAGTCTGCTCATAACATCATGCCCAATTCCCTTAATTCTTTTTTTCTTTCTAATTTCCTTATTTATTTTGTCTTAATATCTTGTTTTAATTATTTTCACAATAAAAAAACATTTTTTTCAATTAAATCATAAAAATCAGAAAATCATTAAAAAGTTAGATTTAGTTTTTTTTTCATAAAATATTTAATTGCTATTAATTAATTAGTTTAATTAGATTAATTCAAATTCCTTTTTTTTGTTATTAAAATTCAATAGGAAATTAGGTTAATTTAAAAAAAAAAATTTATAATTAAAAACAAATAGAAATTAGGTTAATTTGCAAGGCTAATTGCTTTTTCTAAAAAATCCAAAAAAAATATCTTTTCCTCATTCCCATCTTAATTATTCGCGCGCGTTTTTATTTATTTTCGAATTATTGTATCTGCTTTGGGTTTGTAATAGATTAATTAGGATTTTAAATTTATGCATCTTTATTTTTCAGTCAAATATTTGTGTATCTGTCCAAAAGCCTTGTAATAGCGTAGATTTTTTCTTTTTCGCTTTTAATTTCCGCAACTATTAAAATGTTAGATGTATGGATAATAGGATTGAATGGCAAGACAAATAATTTTAAAATGGTAGATAACCCTAATTGTGCAAAGATAATTAACTGAAAAAAAGTACACTTGCACATGCTCACTCTTAGGGTTTGCCCCATGGTTGCCTCAGAAATAATGGTCGTGTCTCTCGAACGTAGGGATACCTTAGCAATGACCCGCGATTTAAAATCGTCATAAAGATCATAGTCCCTACTTGTCCCTCGAGTTGCCTACGGATTGATCTTATGATGATAGTCCCTTCAAAATGCTAAGGTATCCTTACTTGTTGCCTTCAGAGGACATTTCGTCCCTTCGAACGTCCCTTTAAAATTTCAACGACGGAGCTACCTACTCCTTAATAGTAGGATAGTGTTGTCTAAAGGAAACGAAAATGAACAAACTTTTTTTAGTAGGTAGAAAACTCTTAAGTACTTGCTCAAAACAAAAACTTTTCACACAAACACTTTTCAAAAATAGTTTTCAAAACAACTTTGTCACACTCTTGAGGACTGATACAAGGGTTATCACGAAGTAAACAAAACTTTTCAAAACAAGCACACTACAAACAATTTAAAAATGAGAAAGTACCTAAGAGCCAGTGGAAAACCACAGATAGAAAGGGTGCTAACACCTTCCCTTTCTATAATCTACCCCCCCCCCCCCCCGTACTCATAAACATCTCGAAAAAAGGTTTTTTCTGTTCTTTTTCCTTTTCCTTTGCTGGATGAAATAAAAGTTTGTGGTGACTCTTGCTTACCGCGACATTTACGAATAAAAATGCAAACTAGTATTAACAGTCGATTCTGCCACCATATCACAAAGACCAAAGGCTCTTGAGAGTAAATGGTAAATACTTAAAATAGTATAGACATGCACTTCAAGAGGTTAGAGTAACCAATACTTGATCTTAATCAAGTTAAAAAGCCAAGATGGAAAATATATTATAAAGCCAAAATGGATGAAAGTCATTACAAAATGTATAAGCATACAACGAAAAAATAAAGTCGAAATCAAAGCGGGAGGTTGGCCTTAATTTAGATGTATTTTATCTACTGCAGCTCCAAGCTCCTTTCGCACAGGGCTTTCGACTGATGAAGAGTCTCGATCTTGACATCCAATGCTTGGGCTCGTTCGGCTTATGATAATCCCTCATTGAGTTCCTCTTGACTCTCTGAATCACTACTAACAGCGAGAAGTTCTTCCTTTCTTTTATCATTGGCAGCAACCATGGCTTTTAACTCTCTGATCTGAGCCTTCATACTGGCTGTATTTTGATCAAGTTCTTCTACTTCTTTCTTCCTAGCTTCTTGTGAAGATGTGAAAAACACAAGAATGGGGGTTGAATTGTTGAAACTTGAAATCAAATGCAGACAACACGTTATTTTTATCTTGGTTCGTTTGATCTCAAACTACTCTAGTCCACCCGTCAAGGTGATTTCTCCTCTCTCCAACGAGGTCTTAATCAACTATATTCAACTGAATACAAAACTGCTTTAACAACTGCTAAAGCCTTCTTGAGTCAAACCACAGACCGGTTTCTCAAGGAAATTCTTTTACAGATAAATGAACAAAATGTGTGTTTGATGTTTCTAGAGAAACTATATATCACAACTGTGATAATACACAATATGAATCTTATATGAAACTAGAATGCTAGAACTATAGAGTGAGCAGTTGAGAGCTTTAGCAAACTGAATAAGTGAGGACGAAGATGATGATGATTGGCTTTAGGCGTATATGCGTGTAGAGTATTGTAGATTATTAGCCATTTCCTTTCTCACTGATTTGTTTAAATACTTCTTGGAAAAGATACGTTGCAGTCCATAATTCCATTTCAATGCTCATAACATTCTTTCCATTTTGAGAAGATCTTTGTCTTGGAATAAAGCCGTTGGTAATTAATCTGCCTTAAATGCAGTAACGATAACACTTCAGAATGTTCTGCTTAATGAGGATCAGAGTGTTCTTGGCTTTAGCTTATTCTGGCGCTTCTGATTGCTGATGACATAGTTAGGATCTTGCTCAGAGTCAGAGTATGTCAAGCGCATATTCTGTTCATCAGGCTTCAGCGTAGCACATGTACTGATCTTCTGATGCTAATGTTGATACTGATGTTCTGCTGCTGATTGCATCAGAGTTTCCTATAAATACACAACATAATTTTTTAAGTAGCATCTATGTCTCATATAAAACTCATAATATTTAATCTTGTATTTTGTTATCATCAAAACTCTAACTGAGGGTTGTAGAATCAAATTATGTTCTAACAATCTCCCCCTTTTTGATGATGACAAAAAGTAGATTTTTTCAATTAAAATAAAATGATGAAAGTATCAGAGTTTAAGGATAGAGAGGAAACGGAATCAGAGATAATCAGATAATGAATAAAAGTATCAGAGCTAAGAGGGTAAGGAATAAAAAGTATCAGAGTAATGATGAGAAAAACTCCCCCTGAGTTGATTATTTCCCTTTGATTCCTTGAGACCTTGAGCATCAAAACTTTACTGAACCTTTCTTTGAGCATCAGAATTTTTCTTTATCAGAGTTCATCAGATTCTTGTACCTGTAAGCTTTTCAGAACAACAAGTATATAAGGATGTTAGAATGTTTGAGACTTTTGTCTTAGTAAACCGTTATTGAAAAATATCATTCTTTCTCCCCCTTTTTGTCAGCTATCAAAAAGCACAATTAATCAGAGTTAAAATGATCAGAGTAAAAACACGTTTGTATTAAAACAGAAGCAATGATAGTTTAGAACAAGTAGAAATATTACAGACAAACATGTAAAGAAAACAAGGAAAACACAAGAAAAAAAATCTAAGAAGAAGGAGGAAGTCGTGTGAACAGAGCTTCCAACATGCTCTTGATTTGTTCGCTGGTTTCGTTTTGCTTAGCTACCATGTTTGCTATAGAATCAATCTTGATATCCTGCTTGTCCATCCGTTCATTCATCAACATATCTGATCTCTTCAAATCCTCCAGAGCCTGACTGTCAAGAGAGGAAGCTTGAGGATCTTCAGATACAGGCTGCTTCTCAGAGCTTTCTGTAGTTTCTTCTGCTTGACCCAAGTCTTCAGCTTGAATAACATGTTCTTCTGCAGGTTGAACTGTAGATGCTGGATGCTTTTCAGACCAAGGTTCACTGTCCAGATGGAGAACTTCTTCCTTCAGCAGCTTGCTCAGAATTGGACCTTCCATTGCCTTCAGCAGATTGCTGAAGTTCTGTTGAGCCTGTCCATAGCTCTGGTCTTGCATCTTGAAGGTTTCAGCGCAAACCCATCTTCTGAATTGAGTCCATAGGAGATCTGATACAGCAGGATCAACCACTTCCAGACTTGATTGTTTCAAAGAAGTGATCCACTTCTGCATATCTGTTTCAAAGTTCAAAATGCTGGAACCAACATCTGGTTGTTTTGGTTTAGGGATGGCAGTTTTCTGGTTTATTGCAGCAAGGCGTTCAAGGATTGTTAGATCAATGACTGTCTTGTTGTGGTTTTTTGTATTTTTCTTAGGTGAGGGAGTGGGAGAGTCAGAAATAACGATTGCACTTGATGGGGTATTGGGTGGAGTTGTTTCTGGTGAAGATGGTAGTTGAGACATATTAACAGTTGTACCACAGGGAAATTGAATGGCCAAAGGTTATGGTTCAGGAGATTCAGAGGTTTGAGCCTCAGAGTTTTGAGTCTCAGGTTGTTGATATTGTTCATGTTGAGGAGAGGGTGGATTACTTTCTGGTTGAGGAGAGGAAGGTTGTGGGATTTCTGGTTCTGGTATTGGAGAGAGTGGGGTTTCTGGTATTGGTGAAAGTGGAATGTCAGGTTGTGGTGAGATGGGAATTTCTGAGTTTGGATTTGGATTTTCTGTTTAGGGAGCGGAAGAGTGTTGGTCAATATCAGAAAGAACTTGAGCAAGTTCTGGTTCTGGTATGGTTGCAGTGTTTGGATTTTGTGGTTTGGAGCGGGATCTGCTGAGGGTTAAGGACTCAGAAGGGTCAAAGTCAATGTCAAAATCTTCAAAGGTTTGGGGTGTTGGGATATCAGCTGGAGTTGGAGTGGGAGTAGGAATAGATGAGGAAAAAGCAGTTGAATTTAAAACAGATACAGAAACAGGATTACCTCTTTTCTTTGGAGTCTGTTGAGATGATCCTTCTGGAGCAGCTTTTCTCTTCTTAGTCTTCTTCAGAACAACCTCTGGTGCCTTCTGCTGAAGATCTTGAATATTTAGATTAGGTGTTGTACCATCAGCTTTGCATGCATCCAAATATCTCATAATGATTTAAGGCTTTGAGTCAATCTCTGAGAACATAGGGAAGTCGTCCAAAGGGACTCTTCTGCTGGAGATTTCAGCAAAAGGAGTAACGATGGGCTCCTTCTTAATGTTATCTATCAGCTTCATCTTCTTCAGATTCTTGGCATTCAGTTGCTTACCAACAGAAGGTTCCAGAGTGCTGATCTCTTGTGCCTTTGTCAAATGTTCAATCAGCCTATTCTCAGTCAGAATATCTGATATCAATCTGCCCAAGGGTATCCAATCCCTTTTAGTGCGTTCATCTTCTCTTGTCTCCTTGACGCTTGTTCTCAGATGGTTGAACAGAAGATGAGCTAGATTAATCTTTACCCTCTGAGAAATAAAATAGATCAGAAACTGTTGATCTATGTTTATGTAATCAGGAGAGCTGGTAGGCTTCCTGTGGTTGAAACATCCCAGAATAATCTTTGCCCAAATTCTGTGCTTATCTCTCAAATCCCTTATCTTGCTGGAGGGAAGCCCCAGCGTGAAAATTTCCCTTGCTATAACAGCAACATCTGAGCATCTTTCTACCATGTCTATACAGCGAATACCACCACCATTGTACCCAATGAGTCTTGAAATTAGGTCTTCAGTAATCACAATCTTCTTCCCCATGATGTAAGAAGTGACTTGGTGATTTGAGGAAGAGGCGTGAATCCAGAATTCCTTAACCAAGATAGGAAAAGTTGGACCCACCAACCTATCAAAGTATTTCTCCCATCCTTGAGCTTGAATCTATTCTGATAAATCAAAACCATTTTCCTTCAAACTGTTGAAATCCACTATAATCTCTGACAGAACTTCAAGATTCTTGACTGGAGTGAGTAGCGTTCTGAGAGGAACTTCATATTGCTCAGCTGATGCATCTTTCTGGGAACCTGAAGAGAGATTGCTGCTAGAAGCCATGTTCACACGAGGAGTTTTTGAAAAAGAAATTTGAAAGGGTTTTCTTGAGAAAGAAGAACACAGAAAACAGAAGTATTGATTGAAGACGAAAGTTAGGGTAAAAGTTGTGAATGGTGTGAATGGTGTTTAAATAGATTTCGAAAAAGTTTTTGAAAACATAAACGGTTAAGAGAGAGAAATAAATCATGATTAATAGCATTTAATGATGGCTGATTTTAGGGGATTTCAGAAAGATACTTAAACGGTTACCAGTGACATGTGTCTCAATGCAACCAATCAGCGCTTTGCCTTTTTCAGAAGCGTGAACGCGTGTTCTGCCTCAGGACACAGCTGATGACTGGATGACACTTGTTTTCTTTGAGTGAACATCACTTCTATCCTTAAACTAAAGAGCTCATAGCTTCATGGATAGATTCTGATACAATCTGCATTTCTAAAAATTCTGAAAGAGGATTGATCAGAAGTTCACAGAGAAATAAACATAATTCTGAAGGTTAATATGTAAAATAAAAACAGTTTTATTCTGGACAGAGCTTCATGCTGAGATGTTTTAGAATGAAGTTGAACCTATCTTCAGAAAGTGGTTTTGTAAAGATATCAGCCCATTGATGGTCTGTATCAATAAATTTTAAGTTTAAGATTCCTTTCTGAATATAGTCCCTAATAAAATGATGTTTTATTTCTATATGCTTAGCCCTAGAATGCAAAATTGGATTTCTACTTAAGAAAATAGTAGAGGTGTTATCACAGAGGATAGGAATGTTACTCTCATATATCTGGAAGTCCTCAAGTTGACTTTTCATCCAGAGCATTTGTGTGTTGCATCCAGCTGCTGCTATGTATTCAGCTTCTACTGTTGATAGAGCAATGGTGGATTGTCTTTTGCTGGACCACGAGATCAGATTTTCTCCCAGAAACTGGAAGCTTCTAGAAGTGCTTTTACGTTCAACTCTGTCTCCAGCAAAGTCAGCATCACAGTAACCTACTAAGCTGTAATCACTAGATTTTCTATAAAACAGACCCAGATTAGTAGTACCTTTCAGATACTTGAAAATTCGCTTAACAGCTGTTAAGTGAGATTCTCTAGGATCTGATTGGAATCTTGCACAAATGCATACACTGAATAAAATATCAGGCCTTGAGGCTGTCAGATAAAGAAGAGAACCAATCATACCTCTGTAGACCTTTTGTTCTACCTTTTTGCTTACCTCTTCTCTTTCCAGAATGCACGTGGGATGCATTGAAATCTTTGATGGCTTACATTCTGAGAGATCAAATTTCTTCAGAAGTTTTCTGACATATTTGCTCTGATGAATGTAAGTTCCTTCTGGGGTTTGATTGATCTGAATGCCCAGAAGGAACTTACATTCATCAGAGCAAATATGTTAGAGAACTTCTGAAGAAATTTTATCTCTCAGAATGTAAGCCATCAAAGATTCCAATGCATCCCACGTGCATTCTGGAAAGAGAAGAGGTAAGCAAAAAGGTAGAACAGAAGGTCTACAGAGGCCCCAGAAAGAATTTCAGTTCCCCCATTAGGCTCATCTCAAATTCTGCCTGCATACACTTAGCAAATTTTCTTCCCAGAGAAGATTTAGTAAATCCAAATATTATATCATCAACATAAATCTGACAGACTAAAATGTCATTCTTAACTGTCTTACAGAATAAGGTTGTTTCCACCTTCCCTCTGGTGAATTCCTTTTCTAACAAGAAGTTACTTAGTATTTCATACCAAGCTCTGGGAGCTTGTTTCAGACCATACAATGACTTCTTTAATTTGAGAACATATTTTGGATTTTTTGAAATTTCAAAACTAGGGGGTTGGTGCACATATACCTCTTCTTCTATATAGCCATTTAAGAATGCACTCTTGACATCCATCTGATACAGAGTGATGCCTTTATTAACAGCAAAAGAGATTAAAAGTCTGATAGATTTTAACCTGGCGACTGGAGCAAAGGTTTATGTATAGTTTATCCCCTCTTGCTGACTATAACCTTGTGCTACCAATCGTGCCTTGTTTCTGATGACTTCACCTTGTTCATTCAGTTTGTTTCTGAATACCCATTTTGTTCCAATGATGTTGAATCCTTTTGGTTTAGGAACTAGATCCCATACGTCATTTCTTGTGAATTGATTTAGCTCTTCTTACATTGCTAGAATCCAGTCATTGTCCAGAAGTGCTTCATCAATTGAAGATGGTTCAATCAGAGAAACAAGTCCCATGAGGGATTCTTCAGAGTTTCTGAAGTTGGCTCTTGTTATGATTGGATCTTCCTTTCTTCCTAAGATTGTTTCTTCTGGGTGATCCATGCTGCTTCTGGATGGTCTTTTCTGAGGTTGATCAACAGAAGATGCTGGATTGCTTGCAGTGCCTCTTTCTGATGTTGAGGGAGTGTCTCTGTTAAGAGCTTCTGATGACTTGTCTTCAGTACTTGTGAATTTAACTTCCATACCTGCAAATACTTCATTCTGGTTTGACTTTTGAGAGTCAAGCTTATCATCAAAACAAACACTGATTGATTCTTCCACAATCTGTGTTTCTGTATTGCATACTCTGTACCCTCTTGAGCGTTCAGAGTATCCTAACATAATACACTTCTGTGCTTTAGAGTCAAACTTGTTCAAATAATTTTTAGTATTCAAAATAAAGCAAGTACATCCAAATGGATGAAAATATGAAATGTTAGGCTTTCTGTTCTTCCACAATTCATATGGAGTCTTTTCCAGAATAGGTCTTATAGAGATTCTATTCTGAATGTAGCACGCTGTGTTTATTGCCTCTGCCCAGAAGATCTTAGCAACGTTAGTCTCGTTGATCATGGTTCTGGCCATTTCTTGCAATGTTCTGTTCTTTCGTTCTACAACTCCATTTTGCTGGGGAGTTCTAGGACAAGAGAAATCATGCAGAATGCCTTTGTCATTAAAAAATGATTCAAAATCTTTGTTTTCAAACTCTCCATGATGATCACTTCTGACTTTGACGATTCTAAGATCCTTTTCATTCTGAACTTGGTTACAGAAGGTAACAAACACAGAGTGTGACTCGTCCTTGTGTCTTAAGAACTTTACCCATGTCCATCTGCTATAGTCATCTACGATTACTAACCCATACTTCTTGCCACTGACTGAAGCAGTTTTAACTGGTCTAAATAAGTCAATGTGCAGAAGTTCTAATGGCTTAGAGGTGGAAACAACGTTTTTAGATTTAAAAGCAAGTTTTGCAAACTTGCCTTTCTGACATGCTTCACACAGAGCATCTGAATTGAACTTCAGATTAGGAAGTCCTCTGACCAGATTGAGTTTATTAATCTGAGATATTCTTCTCATACTAACATGCCCCAATCTTCTGTGCCAGATCCATTGCTCGTTGTTAATAGACAGAAGACACTTTACATTCTGACTTTTCAGTTTAGAAAGTTTGATTTTATAAATGTTGTTTCTCCTCTTTCCATTAAATAGGATAGTCCCATATTTCTGACTAACAGCCTTACATGAATTTTGATTAAAGATTATATCATAACCGTTATCACTTAATTGACTTATGGATAACAGGTTATGCATTAATCCATCTACTAATAAAACATTACTTATAGAGGGAAGATTTCTGTTACCTACTGTTCCAGAGCCAATGATCTTTCCCCTCTTATTGCCTCCAAAGCCTACATGGCCTCCAGGCTTAAGTTCCAGGCTTTGGAACATATGCCTTCTTCCCGTCATGTGTCGTGAGCAGCCAGAGTCCAGGTAACATGACTGGTGTTTCTGCTTTGCTGCTAAAGATATCTGCAACATGTATTATTTTATCCTTAGGTACCCATATTTTCTTGGGTCCTGATTTGTTAGTTTTACCAAAACTCTGGTTGAATTTTGGTTTGACAGAATAATTACTACTAGTATATTTGATGTCGTGTGTGTGCCCATATACAAAGTGTGACTTAAGTGGAGTTCGTTTAATAACTAAATCCATGGCATTCTTTGGTGTAGGTACCTTACCTTGGTATCCTATTCCTTTTCTGCCATTTCTGCTAACTCCATAGATCATTGAAGCCATCTTGCTTCTATCTATGCTTTTAGCAAGAAACTTCTGAAAGTTGTGATCATACTCCTTGATGATCTCATCAACACTACTGGGAGTTTCAGGAATTGTTTCCTTCTGAGAGTTTTGTAAAAGATATTCTAATTTTGAAATTTTATTTTTCAACTCAGAGTTTTCCAATTTGAGACTCTCAGTTTTATCAGAGTCAGAAGCAAGATCCCTTTTCAGGTTTCTGAATTTGACTCTGATCTGCTGATATCTTTCCATAATCTCATTAAGGCTTTCAGCAAGTTCAGCCTTAGTAAAATTAATAGCAAAGTCAGGAAATACCTCTTCTGTTTCTGATTCAGAGTCTGATTCAGAAGTTTCACTGTCTTCTGATATGTTTGCCATGAGAGCTATGTTTGCTCTCTCATCATCTGATTCTGAGTCAGCTTCAGATGTATCAGAATCATCCCATGTGGCCATGAGACTTTTCTTCTTTTCCTTGCCAAACTTTCTTCTGGGCTTTTCCTTCTGAAGCTTTGGGCAATCACTCTTGTAGTGTCCTTGCTCGTTGCATTCATAGCAGATGATGTCCTTGTTGTTTGGCTTTCTGCTTCCTGAAGAGCCTTCAGATCTTCTGTGTCCAGAGGAGGATTCTGACCTTCTGTATCTGGAGGAGGATTCGTTCTGGTTCTCAGATCTTCTGGGATTCCTGAACTTTCTTTTTCTTTGCTTCCACAGTTGGTTCACCCTTCTGGAGAGGAGAGACAGTTCATCTTCTTCTGATGAGGACCCATCAGAGGTTTCTTCAACAGCCTACAAAACCTTGGAGTTAGATTTTCTGTTAGATTTTAAAGCTAGTGGCTTACCTTGCTTTTGAGGTTCATCAGCTTCTAGCTCTATCTCGTGACTTCTGAGGGAGCTGACAAGTTCCTCCAGAGAGATTTTGTTGAGATCCTTAGCTAGCTTCAGCGCTGTGACCATTGGCCTCCACTGTTTTGGCAAGCTTCTGATGATCTTCTTGACATGATCAGCAGTAGAATATCCTTTGTCCAGAACTTTGAGACCAGCAACCAGAATCTGAAATCTTGAGAACATTGTTTCAATAAATTCACTTTCTTCCATCTTGAATGCCTCATACTTCTGAATGAGCACAAGAGCTTTAGTTTCTTTAACTTGAAGGTTGCCTTCATGCGTCATTCTCAGAGAGTCAAACATGTTCTTCTCAGTGTCTCTGTTTGATATCTTTTCATATTCAGAGTAAGAGATAGCACTGAGAAGAATAGTTCTGGCTTTGTGATGGTTTTTGAAATCACGCTTTTATTGATCAGACATTGATTTCCTGTCAATCTTCTGACCATTTGCATTCACTGGGTGCGTGTATCCATCTGTCACCATATCCCACAGATCAACATTGTAGGATAGAAAGAAGCTTTCAATTCTGTCTTTCCAGTAATCAAAGTTCTCTCCATCAAAGACTGGAGGTTTGCCACTGAATCTGTCTCTTTCTTCATTGTTGTCATTGTTGATGTTGTGATGTGTTCCTGCCATAGTGTTTTTCAATGCTGGATCTTGTACTGACACGGTTAAGTGTTATAAGCTCAGAACAAGGCGCTCTGATGCCAATTGAAGATGTGAAAAACACAAGAAGGGGGGTTGAATTATTGAAACTTGAAATCAAATGCAGACAACACGTTATTTTTATCCTGGTTCGTTTGATCTCAAACTACTCCAGTCCACCCGTCAAGGTGATTTCGCCTCTCTCCAACGAGGTCTTAATCCACTATATTCAACTGAATACAAAACTGCTTTAACAACTGCTAAAGCCTTCTTGAGTCAAACCACAGACCGGTTTCTCAAGGAAATTCTTTTACAGATAAATGAACAAAATGTGTGTTTGATGTTTCTAGAGAAACTATATATCACAACTGTGATAATACACAATATGAAGCTTATATGAAACTAGAATGCTAGAACTATAGAGTGAGCAGTTGAGAGCTTTAGCAAACTGAATAAGTGAGGACGAAGATGATGATGATTGGCTTTAGGCGTATATGCGTGTAGAGTATTCTAGATTATTAGCCATTTCCTTTCTCACTAATTTGTTTAAATACTTCTTGGAAAAGATACGTTGCAGTCCATAATTCCATTTCAATGCTCATAACATTCTTTCCATTTTGAGAAGATCTTTGTCTTGGAATAAAGTCGTTGGTAATTAATCTGCCTTAAATGCAGTAACATTAACACTTCAGAATGTTCTGCTTAATAAGGATCAGAGTGTTCTTGGCTTTATCTTATTCTGGAGCTTCTGATTGCTGATGACATAGTTAGGATCTTGCTCAGAGTCAGAGTATGTCAAGCGCAGATTCTGTTCATCAGGCTTCAGCGTAGCACATGTACTGATCTTCTGATGCTGATGTTGATACTGATGTTCTGCTGCTGATTGCTTCAGAGTTTCCTGTAAATACACAACATAATTTTTTAAGTAGCATCTATGTCTCATATAAAACTCATAATATTTAATCTTGTATTTTGTTATCATCAAAACTCTAACTGAGGGTTGTAGAATCAAACTATGTTCTAACATCTTGCGCCTTCGACAACTCCTTCATCTTCGAAACAGATTCAGCAGCAGCACCCCAGGCAGCAACTACATGACCATTGACCTCCTCAATTTCACGAGTAAAAGTCCTTCGATGATTGTAGTCAGCTGAAACCTGACCAATGATGGAAATCAGATCCAAGATAATGCTGGCAATGTCAGGCGAAGCAGCAAGAAGGTCGACAACTCTTAAAGTAGTCTTCAAAAAGGAAGGAGCTGTAGGTTCTCCCTCTAAGGTCAGCATTAAATCTCTTTTGAAAAGCTGTGTCTTAACCTTTTGAAGTGCTTATTAAAGAGGAGATGTTGAAGTGGATTTTCCAGACGCAATCAAAGCACTCTGATCAGAAGAACATTCTCTACCCTCAAGGATGGCAGTCAAGTAGCCAAGAGGATTTTGCTGTTTCAGCAATGCCAAATCTTCCTTTGTATGAGACCCTGACGAAGTAACCCTCTCGTTTACAATACGAGCCACATTGGCTTCGACAGGCATCTACGCAGGGAAATCTTCAACACGCGCAGAGTTTCCTACTTCACCTGTGAGGTTTTCTCTCTCATTAGTCGCCATAATATCTTAAATTAGATTTCCTCCTGCTGGCATGTTTTCCTTCTCTGTTTCGATCACATCGTCTGCAACCTCCTCTTCCCCATCCTTCTGTCCATCATCATTAGCTTGCGGAGTCCTAGGATTCACATGCTCTTCACTAGGAATTTCTTCATTGGGCTTTCCAACGGCTTCGTGTCCAGAAGTTTGGTTCACTTCGCTAGCAGAACTCACAAAAGATCCTTTTCCCGAAGAAGTCTTGTAAGTAGGATCACCCTTACTGTTTATCAAGGTGAAGGATTCTTCTATGAGGTTCTGCTTTGAAGTACCAGCGGTGTCCTGAAGATTACAAGATGGTTATCAAAACTATTGAAAAAAGAAAAAGAAGTCGAAGTCAGTAAACGATCGCGAGGGGTCGAAGTAATTAACTTAGGCAGAATTTCAGCGTCAGGACTTGAGTTGTCGCTCTCACTAGGATTTTTTAGCCTAGCAGCTATCTCCTGCTCCGTTGGTTCTTTGATGACAACAGGAGGAGGTCTCGACCCAATGACTTTAACCTTGACCTTGGTTTTTGGACGAGGCTTAGGAATAGGAGCTGGTTTCTTTAACTTTTGTCTTTTTAGGGGGACAGGAGGAGATTCTTCCTCTTCATCACTGGAAATTTCAATTTCTTGAACTTTCCTTTTCTGCGGATTGATTTCAAATGCCCAGAAATAAAGGAGTCGAAGGAATTAGCGTTAAAAGTAATATTTAGGAAAGAAAGATATAACAGCATAAAGTGTTTACTTTGGGTGAAGGTTTCACAGAAGGGTCTCCTCCTTTTGCGCTTTCAGCGGCTTTCTTGGTGACGGTCCTCTTGACCGCTAGAAAATGAACAAGGATAAATTAGGTGTCGAATGATTTGATTGAAGATGATAAAGACATTTTCTTTGAGAAAGAATATTACCCTTTTTTATCTTGTTAGAGACTAGCGTAAATTCCTCTTGAAGGTGAGCAGTGAAGTCTTTTTCGTCAAAAAATTCTTCGTTATAATACTACTTCCACCAGTCGTTAAAAAGAGGCGAACATAGGAAATTGAGATTGAAGTCGAACAGAGTTAGTACGGTTCAACCAACATACCTACCAATATGCTTGGTAGCAGCATCCTCTGAGTATTCTGCATTGTAAAATAGCAGAAGCTTTTCTCGAGAGTAGATTGGTGAAGGGAGCGTCTGGATAATACCAAATTATCGAGAGACAAGATTCGGTTGATAAGAAATTAAGCTAAGTTGATTCTTAGAACTCTTGAATCTCAAAGGCATGATTCTTGGTCGAAGAAACAACTCCCAGATAGCTACATATTCATCCACATGGTCATCTTCGTCAGACGAGAGATATGGTCGAATGAACCATTCCAGGCCAACCTTCTTACTAACAAAGGGAGCCATGGTCGAAATAAATTCCTTCCGCTTTGAAAAAATCATTACAAAGCTGGTAAACACCTTTTGGAATTGTTGACCTTCGTCAGTTGGAGTCAACATGACTTGTCTAGTCCCTTCAACCCTTCTATTCAGGACCTCTGGAGCCCTCTAGTTAATCTTATTCTTCTGCGGAAGAAAAGATTCAAAAATGGCATTTAGCCAAAGTTGCAGAAGCCAAAAAGGGCCGGAAAGGAGTAAACTTGCCTTGTCTCCAATAACCTTAAGTTGAGGCACACCATTGCTAATGGACTCATACAGGTTGGCTAGAATCAACTCAGCCAGACAAAGAGGATAGCCATGGTGAAGTTGTGTTGCAAGAGTAAGCATTTTCTTAGTCACTTGAAGTGACTTGGTGTAAAAAACAAAACGAGATAACCACAAATCCAGAAAAGTTGTGTGTTTCACTTCAGAGACAGTGGTACTCGATTTGTCGTGGAAATGATTGATGAATATGGTATACGTGGGCTTCGTGGCCGAAAACCCGATAGGATCTTCAGACAAATCCTCAGGGTCGAAGTAGTCACCCGTTGGTCGAAGACCAGTAATGGCGGCTATATCGAAGAGGGTTGGAGTTACCATTCCACAAGGCAAATGGAAGGTAAAATGTGTGATATCCCAGAAATACAATGAAGACACCAGCATGAGAGGGAAATAAGCTAACCCAGTCTTCAACAGCATGATCAAGTCATAGATCCCCATATCTTTCCAAATTTGGGCTTGAACTTTTTCCATCTTGCTCAGCCATTCTGAGTATTCTGAAGTAAGACTAGGGCAAGATCGAAAGATCCTATTGCCCTTGTTCATGAACTGAAGGTTGATATCTTCCTTTGTCTGAGAATGTTGCTGGTTGGCAGGAGTTGCATCTTCAGGATCATTCCTGAGTTTCTTCGCACAACCTATAGGCTTGGACCTAGGGTGAGTTGGGAAGAAGTTTTTATTTTGTTTTGGGTTCTCGAAACATTTATACAATGGGCCAGACATAGCATAGATCTGCCTAGAATACCTAACATGGATAAGAAACTGGGAGCCATAAGCATCACGCCACTATTTGGCCATGGGTTCAGATACGACCCTTCGTTCCCCAGTCGAAACCGCTACAGGGTTAGTGGAGAAAACCTCTGGTTGTCTTTGGAGATCAGAAACGTTCTTAGTTTTTGGATTATTGGGTGCATTGGAAAGGAAAGCCATGGCTGAAAGTAGTAGTGAAAGAGCGAAGAAGATGAAGTTGTTAAGGTTTTCTCTTTGCAAGGAAGTGAAGAATACTAGGAGTTGTAAAAGGATTCCCAAAAGAGGATTCATCTATTTATAGTGTTCAAGAAGGAGTGTTTTTCCCAAAGACCATTTAATGCTGCAAAGTTAGTGGGGCACGTGGCGAGCATTAAAGAAGTTATCGTATGAGTAATGAAAACATTTGCCATACTTTCCTAGGTTGTAGGGATAATGGACATCATGGCAGCATGGTAACGGCTGATTGACAGTGACGTGTTGGGAAAAAGGTAATGATGACTCTGAATACCAGCAGTGGTTGGTAGAAGGCGAAAAGCACACAAATGATTTATATGGTCAAAGAGAAGACAGGTGTCGAATGGGAATCTCAAAGAATGATCATATCTCCTTGTGTCGAAACTGATATTCTGGGGGGGGGGGGGGGAGGGGGATTTGTTAGCTCCTAAATTCGACACCTACAACAAGTCGGTCTTATGGGCCAAAAATAGATTGAACAAATCTAAGTTGGAAAGGCTTCGACAAAGTAGAAAAATACTTAGAGAAATTCTAAGTTAAAACGAGTCTTCCACCAGAAGGTTCTCAATCCCTTCGTCTGAAAGGACTCCAAGGTCTTCGACCAGAAAGAAACTTTGTATCTGCACCAGAAGACATTAAATCTGAAGAAAGGAGGGAAAAGCAGTTCGCTTGGAAATTGAGGAAAGTAACGTGGCATGAAGAGATAGGTCGAAGCGCATGCAGAAGACACTTGTATTCATCCTAGAGCAAGGCAACTCCTCGACGGTTACCTAGCTTTAGTATAAATATAGGAAGTGTATGTAGATTTCCGGGTGTTCAACTGATTGTACAAATTATTCAATACTATTCAAGTACCCGCTACGTGAGAAAGAATACTGAAAAATGTATGTTTTAAACACCATATTTTACAATCAAAGTCTTTTATTTCTCTCTTTACATTTCTTGCCTTTTTATCTTGTTTGCACTTTATCTACACTTTTACCCAGATTCCGGCTCCTAACCTCTTCTCAACCCATTTGTTCTATTTACTTTCTACACTCAAACTCATCCCTTTCCCAGTCGAACATGCGTTCTTCACCCACATTAACGTTTATGTCCAAACAACATCAAAAATTAGCATATGTCCTAGGATCAAACTGATCGATCCTGCGAGTAACCAAAAAGTTACCCTTTTTGGAAGATCAGCGGTTGTTTACCAGAAAACACAGTGAACAACTGGTTCATCCATCCTCTCAATAGTGATTTGAGGAGCCTCGTTGTCCCATATAACCTTGAAAATGGATGATATAGTAGCTAACGCGTCCGCTAACTGATTCTCTTCTCGTGGAAAATATTCAAAGGTGACTTCTTCAAAGTGTGGAAGCAATGTCAGCACATGTTCTTTGTAAGGGATGAGATTAGGGTGCTTCGTGTCTCACTCCCCTTTGATTTGACTTATTACCAAGGCCGAATCCCCGAATATGCTCAAGAACTTGATCCTCAGGTCAATAGCAGCTTTGAGACCCATGATGCATGCTTCATACTCCGCCATATTGTTGGTACAATTGAAACATAATCTGGTAGTGAAAGGAGTATGATAGCCCTTGGTAGATATGATTACAACACTGGTGCCATTTTCGAGTGCGTTGGAAGCTCCATCAAAAACCATAGTCCATCGGGATCCTTCCTCAGGTCCTTCATTCGGTCCAGGTTCTTCATAGTCATTCACTAACTGTGATACAGTGGGAAAGAACTGACTGTTTTTTGGAATGCTGGTTCGTGTTTTCCGTTTGTTTTTGCAAAATGTCATGGTAAGCAAGAGTCGCCACCGTCTTTTATTTTAGCCAACAAGGAAAGGAAAAAAGCACAGAAAAATTCCTTTTTTGGGATGTTTCTCGGGTTCGGGGGGTAGATTATAGAAAGGGAAGGTGTTAGCACCCTTTCTATCCATGGTTATCCACGGGCTCTTAGGTACTTGCTCAAAGTGTTTTCAAAAATTGCATTTCTTTGTGTTTGTGGGTTTGAAAGAAGTTTTTGTTTGAAAGGAGTGTAAGTGCGAAAAGTTTTGTTTTGTTTTTAGAAAGAGCAAGTACTTAAGAACCATCTACCTACTCGAAAAAGGAATCAAACTCTGATAACGTCCTTTAGAAATGTTACCCCACTATTGATGAGTAGGTAGCACCGTCATTGGAGTTTAAGGGTTAATTCGATTAAAGGACGTGTGGTCATTGAAGCAATGTTAGGATGCCTTATCGGTAACCCTAATGTCTTAGATCATTTTCTCCGAGGCAACCGTTTCGAGGCAACTATGATCTTTGGACAAGAGGGCGACCTCTAAAACTTCCTATACTCAATGACCACATTTGAAGGTAACCAAGTGAGGTGTACCCTAAGAGTGCGCATGTGCGAGTGTGTTGTTTTCAGTTTATTTTATCTTTTGTACATGTCATGGGTGAGCTATGTTGATTTTAAGTTCATACATTCGATCTTGTCATGCATTCCCTATTATCAAACATCTAACAGTTTATAGATTGCGGAAATTAAATTGCGGAAAGTAAAACTAAACTATTACAAGGCGTCGGATATTTACATCGCCAAAAACAACCCTTGAAATCAAAAATGCAGAAAATAAAATAAAGCGATAAAATAAAGTCATATTTAAGCTATTACATTCCGGGAAACAAATACATCAATATGGCAAAATAGATCGCGTGCGGGAAATTAAATCGAATGCGGATTTTTTAGGCTTTTGACCCCTTTTGAAAGAAAGCATTTTTTGGTTTATTTTGGATTAAAAAGAAATTGAATTAGGTTAAACATTAAATTAAATGAACTAATTAATTAATTAATGACAATAATATTTTTTTGGATTTTTGAGTATTTAAAGAAATAAAAATAAATTTGATTTAAAGTTAGTAAAACCTAATATTCTACATTAATTTTAATTATTGCAAAAAATATTAAAAGTTAAACCTAATTAAACTAAATTAATTTATTTACAAAAATAAAGTGATGAATTTAATTTTAATAAATAAAATATATATATTTTTTATGAGAAAAAGATTAATTGGTTAGTTTAAATAATAAAAATAATTAATAAACAATAAATAAATAAATAAATAAAAGAAATAACCAAGGGGTTTGGGCCCAGATCAGGGGTGAGAATAGCATGTTCAAGGCCCATTTGAGCTGGCCTGCGTTTGACTTTTGGACTCCCATGTGACATGTTGACCAGGGAACATGGTGCACGCTCCATCTGGGCCATCAGATTTGGCCTGGAGGCCATCTGGCAAGTATCTGGGTGATGGTGTATGATAGGCCATGACTGCTGAAAAGCGCTAGAACACCTGAAGAAAAATAGCAAAGTAATATGGGGGGACCTGGGATTCGAGCCCAGGTCCTGTGAATCATTGAACGTTCGCCTGGCCACTGCGCCACTATGCTTCTTTTGTTATTATAATAGAAGGCAATTATTATATTGTGTGATCGGTGGGAATGAGAACTGACTGTTTTTGGAATTTTGGTTCGCGTTTGCGTTTGTTTTTGCAAAATGTCGCGGTAAGCAAGAGTCGCCACCGTCTTTTATTTTATCCAACAAGGAAATGACAAAAGCACAGAAAAATTCCTTTTCGAGAAGTTTCTCGGGTTCGGGAGGTAGATTATAGAAAGGAAAGGTGTTAGCACCCTTTCTATCTGTGGTTATCCACGGGCTCTTAGGTACTTGCTCATTATGTTTTCAAAAGTTTGCTTTTCTTTGTGTTTGTGGGTTTTGAAAAGAGTTTTTGTTTGAAACTTCGATTTAACTCTTACTTCTGTCCTCAAGAGTGTAATGAAGTGTTTTGAAAACTTTGTTCGAAAAGTGTAAGTGTGAAAAGTTTTATTTTGTTTTTAAAATGAGCAAGTACTTAAGAACCTCTACCTACTCAAAAAGGAATTAAATTGTGCAAATGTCCTTTAGACAGTGCTATCCCACTATTGAGGAGTAGGTAGCACCGTCGTTGGAGTTTTCGGGTCAATTCGGTTTAAGGGACGTGTGGTCACTAAAGCAACGTTAGGATGCTTTAGTGGTAATCCTAATGTCTTAGATCATTTTTATCGAGGCAACCGTTTCGAGGCAACTTATGATCTTGGGACAAAAGGACGACCTCTAAAACATCCTATACTTAATGACCACGTTCGAGGCAACCAAGTGAGGTGTACCCTAGGAGTGGCATGTGCAAGTGTGTTGATTTTCAGTTATATTATCTTTGTACATGTTAGGGTGAGCTACTGTTGATTTTAAGTTAAGAGTTAATCTTGTCATGCATAGCCTAGTTAGCATACATCTAAACAGTTAATATATGTACAGGAATTTAAAGTGCGGGAATTGTAAATCCTACGCTATTACAAGGCTTCGGGGAGGGGGATTATTTACATGTCCAAAAATTGGGGGAGTAAAGCAGTAAAATGTAAAAGTCTTATTTAAGCTATTACAAACCAATAGGCATTTACAATAAAATAAACGCGCGCGAATCTGAAAATAACCTCTAAAAATTTAAGAATAAAATCTTTTTGTTGTTTTATTTTATTTTTGGAAAATGATCTAAATCTATTTAATTTTAGTTTTGAGAAAATGTTAAGATAATTATGAGATTAATTAACAAAGTTAATTTTAATAGAAAAACTAGCCTAATGTTTTTTGTGGTTTTTTGATTTTTAACGTTAATTAAAAAAAGATAAAAAGATGTCAATGAAAACTAAAATAAAATACAAGGGGGGATCCTTCGATCCAGAAAAAAAAGGAGTTTCGACCCAGGGAGGGAATGGAAGCTTCGATCCAGACAGGGTCATGGCTCTTTCGATTGGGCCAGGAAGTGGGCGTGAACAACCTTCGATCCAGGGAAGGGGATTGTCTTTTGATCATGGAGGTCATGGCTTTCGATCCAGGAATGAGATGCCTCCTTCAATCCAGCATGCTAATGGGTTCGATCCAGAGAAGGTGTCTCCTTCGATCTGGGATGTTATACCTGCAAAAGTATGTTAGCGTAATAAAATGCAGGGCCTGGGTATTGAACCCCAGGCCCTTCGATCCTGCACTTGCTGGGTCTCTTCAGGCTATGTCTGCAGCAAATGTTAGCAAATGAAAAACATGACCTGGGTGCCAAACCCATGCCCTTTGATCCTGTCTAGGATGGCAAATCGAAGGTAACAGCAAGTAATGATGTGTTATGCAAAAACAAGGTTGGACAATTTACCCTCTCTTACCAGTAGATTGGAACTTCGATTTGGGCGCTTCCTGGATGTAGGTACCTTTGATCTGGGGCTTTTGGGCTTGGCTACTTTTGCTGAAGGGTGGCTTTGCTTGGAAAATTCTGGCAACCTTTGATGGATTTTGTGGGCAACCTCTCTCCAATGTTTTTTTCTTGTTCTCCTCTGTGTTTTTTCGTGTCTTCTGTTTTCCTGCAGAGTTTTTTGTGTGATTTTCGTTGTATAATTTTTTTGTGTATTTTTCCTCCCCCTTTTGCAGCACTTGTGATCTCTTTTTATAGAGGGGGTGGAGGGGACAGGAAGACAAAGGTTTAAATGACCTTGATTATGTGTTTGACAGCCATGAATGAGGATTTGTAACGTTAATTATGTGTTTGAAAGCCATGAATGAGAGTTTGTAACGTTGGCTAAACACATGGGATCCTGTCCCTTTTTGAATTTTAAATGACATGTAACTGGCCTTCGAATGCTCCCTTTCGAATGGGCTGATGGCCTCCTTCGAATGCTCTCTTTCGAATGGGCTTATGGCCTCCTTCGAATGCTCTTCGAAAGCTTCTTCGAATGGACCCTTTGAATGCTTCTTCGAATGGACCTTTTGAATGCCTCTTCGAATGGACTTTTTGGAATTCCAATCGAAGGACACTGTTATAATGCCAATCGAATTACTTGTCCATAATGCCAATCGAAAGGCTCCTTCAGAACACCAATCGAAGGGTCTTTCAGAATGCCAATCGAAGTGCTTGTCCATAATGCCAATCGAAGTGCTCCTTCAGAATGCCAATCGAAATGCTCCTTCAGAATGCCAATCGAAGGGTCTTTCAGAATGCCAATCGAAGTGCTCCTTCAGAATTCCAATCGAAATGCTCCTTCAGAATGCCAATCGAAGGGCCTTTCAGAATGCCAATCGAAAGGTACTTAAAGCACCACCCAAAAATTTTCTTTTTCCTTGGGCAAGGGCTTGTGATCAGCCATGCAAGGGGAAGACTTTGGACAAAATGAGAGGGAAAATTTTGGGGTACAACAGTTGCCCCTGTTCAATTTTCTTAAACCTGAGGATATAGATTGGCTTGCGTGCCTTTCGTGATCCGAAGGTGGAAGATAATTGAACACTAGAGTGCCCAGAAATTTGCACTCGCATGTTTTAGTATCAGCAATGTGATGTCGGGAATGGGCTTACAAATGCCATTTGGAGATTGTTGGTAAGAGATGGGCTTAAAGATGCCATCCAGAAGTGATTGCTAGACTGTATCTATAAGCTGGAACTGGATGATTTCCAGAATTGCGCCTGCATCTGGAGCATATCTGAAATGTATTTGAATGAGTGACAGAATGACATCCGAATTTGGATCGTATCTGGACTTTATTTGGAATGAATCTGGAATCAAAATGTCAGCCATATCTGGATCGCATCTGAACTGTCTCTTCTGATGGGGTGTCTCCTTTGACGAGTTGTCTCTATTGACAGGTTGTCTCTATTGATAGGTTGTCTCTATTGATAGGTCGTCTCTATTGACAGGTTGTCTCTTTTGACGAGTTGTCTCTATTGACAGGTTGTCTCTATTGATAGGTTGTCTCTATTGACAGAGTGTCTCTTTTGACGAGTTGTCTCCATTGACAGGTCATCTCTATTGACAGGTTGTCTCTTTTGACGAGTTGTCTCTATTGACAGGTTGTCTCTATTGACAGGTTTCGCCTCAAAAAAATCTTTAGGAATCGATTTAACTAATTTTGTCTCCATTAACTGGCTTCGCCTCAGAAAAATCTTTAGGAATCGATTTAACTAATTTTGTCTCCATTAATTGGCCTTGCCTCAGAAAAATCTTTAGGAGTCGATTTAACTGATTTTGTCTCTATTGACATAATTGAGAATTTAACTGCATCTTTCCTGAAAGGTAAAGGTCAGTCATATGCAATGCATGATATGGATCAAGCAATGATGTTCTCAACATAAATGAGATTATATGGTATGATGCGTATATGCATGTATGGAAATGTGATGTTTTAGTTGGGGAAAATAAATCCCGAACTGCTGGAGAAAAGAGTTGAGTTCTTCGTTTCCACTGGGGATGATGAACGAAGATGATTGCAAGAATAAACCTGCAGGAGAGGATGACTCCGTTGGGGAATAAACATGATGAAGAGATTACTCCAAGGGGAATTACTCTATGGGGAAGAGATACTTTGCTGAGATTTTAATGATAAACTCTGTTGGGAATTCCGCTGATAAGCTCTGTTGGGGATTTTGATGATAAACTCCGCTGGGGATAGATTACCGTTGCTGGTGATATTGAACCTGTTGAGGATAGAAGTCCTGCTTGGGGAAAGAAAGAACTTCGCTGGGGATGATCTTTCAGTTGCAACTTGCTGAGGATAACCCAGTTAGACTCTTGTGAGGATAACCTTCTGAATTTGGCTGGGGAGATACATTTGTATTCTACAGGGGACCAGCTTCCAGAATCTACTGGGTAAGATGATTCAACTCTGGCGGGGAAGCCTTTTTAGACTGCACTGGAGAAATGGCTCCACTGGGGGTATCTTGTATTCCTCCGGGAAACATTCTTATACTCTGTTGAGGAATATTCAGACTGTCGGGGATGCTCTTACGCTTGCTGGAGAATGTCTTTATACTCCGTTGGGGAATATTAAGACCTTCTGGGGATACCCGACATTTTTAGGGCTGATGGTAGACTAACTCTGCTTGGGGGAGAGTATGGCTGATTCATCCATGGTTGCAAGTCTTAATGGGGAGAGCTACCATTACTGTCTTACTCTGCGGGGAGTGAAAGTATCTTAGCCAAATTCTTCAGCCGAATATATACCTTGGTACCTGGTGGACAGAGCAACTTGTACAGTTCGGACAATTCTTATTTGCCCCTGTATCTGCGGGAGAAGGAGGCCTATGAGGTGCTTGATAACTGCCGATCAGCATGACAAATCTTCTTCTGGTAGGCAAGTGACGAGATGACGAGACATAGTCATACGCTTTGATCCCTAATTTTTTCCTGGACTGCCCTTTCGGGTTTTCAGTCCATCGGGATACCCTTTTTTGCCCAAGCCACCTTTTCAGGTTTTCGACTTGCCGGGTGTACAAATTTTTTCCATTTTTATCCCTTATTTTTGCCCGAACCCTTTTGGTTCGTCGGGAAGCCCTTATTTTTGCCTAGGCCAGTCAACCTAGCGGGTCTTCGATTATGCGTAGTATTTTCTGATTATGTCCACGCTCTTAGGATGTAGGGAGGTGTCACTGTCAGTAGTGTTGTGTTGCCATACTACCAGAAGATGTTGGATCATGCAAGATTCGTTGCTGGAATTCATGTCCAATGCCCCAAGTGATTCAGATGGAGATCTGCCCCTGGCTACTCACCACTTCTTCAGAGATTTCTTGAAATCTTGACTGGGCTTCCCCAGGTGTGCTGGATAGTGACGTGTTTTCCCCCTTGTTGATAGCAGATTTGTCAATGGAAGTGTCATCCTTTTTGAAGTGATTTTGTTCACTGAGAGGGCTTTCGTTCATCGGATATTCGTTGTGTGAATTTCTCCGCTGTCAAACAAATAGCCAAATGCAAACAGTGATATTCAAATAATGCAAAGCTTATGCTTGTCTTGAAGTTTTGAAAAATGCGTTTTTTAGCAGAAAACTTTTTATAAGACAAATTCAACACAAGATTTAGGGCAAAGCCCTACAGGAGTCAGGATACCTTTTGTAACAATATGCTTTCGGACTAACCCATGCTTCAGTTATGACTTTTAAAGGGTTGTAACGTGGCTTGGTTCACGGTTTAAGAAACAAAGGATAAAGGCTCAAAGTATATTTGTACCCACCCGCTCTTCGTGATGTTCTTCAATCCTAAACTCAGTTAATTGTGCATTTGAACTCCAAATGAGTCTGAAACGGCGTTTTTGGTGATGGTTCACATAAGTTGAATTTGTTGGAAGGCAGTCATTTTTGCAACATTTTTCATGTTGTTGAGGATTTGTAGCGACCTCGTTCTTTTGATTTGTTATCCCTAACTTTTGCCTGACCGTTTCTTTTTGTATTTACAGTCAGCGGAATGCCCCAGTTTTTGTAAGTCTCCTTCATAGGTTTTGACTTAATGGGCTTTTATTTCTGAGAGATAATGACTGCCTGTCCTTACGATTATTCGGAACCATCACTGTCTCTTATTTTGGAAGGACTTCTTTGTTGCCATTCATTATGCACCTGGATCAACTGAGAGAACTACCCTGCCCCAGGTTATAATTAAAGGTTTTAATTTGTGAAAAGAAAAACTCCAACTTCTTTGGCTCAAAGGGGTTGACGAGGGATTATCTTCCTTATAACTCCACTGTTTAGGATTTGAAACAATGCCTGTACATCGTCAGCGGGGTCTGTTCAAAAGCATACTGTGGAGACTTTGGTATCATTTTCGTCATCCTCCCTCTAAAGGCTTGTAACTTTTAGCAAGAGTTGAATGTCATAAAGTGAGTAAAAAGCATAGTTTAAATGTAATTAAAATGATTGGATCAAATCAAGACAAACATATGCAATGCATTAATGAAACAAAGCTTGGCATTAATAGATAATTGTTCGAATAACAAAGAGATATTACAACTTGAAAATCAAATGAAACAAAAGCCTTCAATGATTTGGCATAGGAGCAGTGATTATGTTTGGAGTCTCCGGAGGGTCAAACGTGATCTCCTTTGCATCGATTAGGTCTTGAACCTTATTCTTCAAAGTCCAACAATCATCCGTATTATGCCCCAGGCTCTCAGAGTGATAAGCGCAGCGGGCGTTAGGGTTATACCTTGCTAACGTTGTATTTGGATTCTTTGGAGCTTCTTTCAGAGTCACCAGATTGGTCTTCAGCAATTGTGGCAGAATCTGAGACAAAGTCATGCTGAGACGGGTGAATTGCCTTCTAGGTCTCTCGTCCCTTTGTTGGTTGTGATGCTGAGGAGCACCAGCAGGTTTTGAAATAACAACCGCATTGACAGTTTGGCGGTGTTCAGGTCTATTCTGTCTTTTTGAACTATAAACAGCACTGGACTCTTTCTTCCCATTGTAGGGCTTTTTCTGAACATCAGAAGGTGCATCTTCTTGAATCTTCCCACTTTTGATGCCAGCTTCGACCCTTTCGCCGGTCAGTATTAGCTCGGTGAACCCGGCTGAAGAGCTTCCAATCAAGTGGTTAAAGAATGGACCAGACAGGGTCCCCAAAAACATATCAACAAGTTCACGATCAACTAAAGGTGGTTGCACCCTTCCAGCAAGGTCTCTCCATTTTTGAGCATACTCTTTAAATCCTCCGCCCGTCCCTATTGACATACCCTGGAGTTGGGTACACGTAGGAGTGAGGTCGGAGTTATACTGATAATGCTTATAGAATGCAGTAGCCAGATCCTCCCAGCTGCGGATACTGGCTCCATCCAATTGATAGAACCACTCAAGCTGAGTCCCTGAAAGACTGTCTTGAAAGAAATGGATCCACAAGTTCTTATCAGCCGTGTAAGGTTGGATCTTCCTCACATATGACCGGAGGTGCAGCTTTGGACAGGAAGCTCCGTCATACTTGGCAAAGGCAGGTGCCTTGAATTTATGGGGAATTACCACTCCGGATGATAGACTTAGATCCCCGAAGTCCAGACCGGACACCTTCTGTATCTCCATAGCGTTCAGACGGTCTTCCAGCTGTTTGTACTTATCCTCAACAGGAGGATACTGTTCTTCATCATAGTATGTCTCGTTGTCAGAGACCACAGGGCTAGGAGCCCTCCTTTCTTGTGGACTATCTTTCCCCTCAGATGGGGTGGTCAGATCAACCTCATTCTGCAGCCCATTTCCAAACCTGCGTCCAGTATTGAACATGATGGTCCTCCTCTTCTTCTTCTTCCTCTCTTTCAGAATCAGTGTCTTCAAGTCCTGCTGACCCTTAGCTAGGCTCATGACCAACTCTTGAAATTGGGCATTCTGGGCCTGGAGGGCCTTGATAGCTTGCTCAGTGGAAGGTTCAGTAGACATGATGATTGCTGAAATAAACAACGAAGAAAATAAGAGACCTGTACTGGGAGACCTGTTATGCAATGATATATATGATATATGTATGCAATGTTTTCAAGGATATCGCGGGGTAAACAAGAAACTGTTAGAATATGAATCTGGTAGCTTGATTGAAGGAACTTCATGTTGCTGAGAGTCCTTCTTCAAGAGTCAGGCTCACCATATCGAGTGGGTCATAGCCCCTGACTCAAGTTATCATGTTTTGATTTCCAAACAACCTTGTCTAGAGGAAAATAAATCCCCTTTGACCCTTGCTAGACATTTGGTTCATCATGACCTGCATCACAAACCTTTGAGATCCTTGAAATGATTAAAGAAATGTTAAGGCATGATGTTATGATGTGTATGCTATGCGTTTAAGCAAAAGTGTGAGGTGATGTAAGTAAGCCCTGCAATAAATCCAGATTATTGGATAAGGACTGTAAACAAAACCTGCAAGGAACTTATGTTGTCAGAATGTGCAAGTAGTTCAAGTTTGAAGGCACACAAGTCACACATATAGCCTTAAGTTTAGGCTGGCATGGAGTTTCATAGGTAAGTACCCTCTTGAGTGTAGTTGTCTCAAAACTTGTCCTATAAATAGTAATCGGGTTATAAGGAGCTCAATATCATTGAATTGTTTTTTATGTTCATCGTTTTGGTTTAGCCACTGAACTAGCGACCAAAATATTCCAAGAAAACAATCCTCAATGAGTGTAGTATCGAGTATCTACCAACTTCGGACTGCACCAAAAAAAGGCCAAGATGGTCAAGTAAGGTTCTAGGTCATTAGTGCTTAGTGACATCACTCAGCGGCCCCGTACTCTCCTTGACTTAACTCAAGGGTTACCGGTACTCACAAATATGTCGCACTAATATAGCTATTGCTTCAACCGTGTCGGTATACCCCGCACAGTTTCCACAATGTATTGCTATCTATGAATGTTTCCCAAATCTGGGTTAGGATTTATAGAACTCTGATACAAGCCCACAAAATTAAAAGCATACAAAGAAATACAATTGAAAACACAAGTGATCTAGTCCTAAGGTACACCTCACTTATAATGATATCCCCAGCAGAGTCGCTAGTTCTGTGAACGGTGGGATGAATTCAAGAGTTCATAAAGACAGTATAAGAATAGTGAAAACGTGTGGATGAATTCAAGACAAACGGTGGGAATGAGAACTGACTGTTTTGGAATGCTGGTTCGCGTTTGCGTTTGTTTTTGCAAAATGTCGCGGTAAGCAAGAGTCGCCACAGTCTTTTATTTTATCCAACAAGGAAAGGACAAAAGCACAGAAAAATTCCTTTTCGAGAAGTTTCTCGGGCTCGGGAGGTAGATTATAGAAAGGGAAGGTGTTAGCACCCTTTCTATCCGTGGTTATCCACGGGCTCTTAGGTACTTGCTCATTATGTTTTCAAAAGTTTTCTTTTCTTTGTGTTTGTGGGTTTTGAAAAGAGTTTTTGTTTGAAACTTCGATTTAACTCTTGCTTCTATCCTCAAGAGTGTAATGAAGTGTTTTGAAAACTTTGTTCGAAAAGTATAAGTGTGAAAAGTTTTGTTTTGTTTTTAAAATGAGCAAGTACTTAAGAACCTCTACCTACTCAAAAAGGAATTAAATTGTGCAAATGTCCTTTAGACAGTGCTATCCCACTATTGAGGAGTAGGTAGCACCTTCGTTGGAGTTTTCGGGTCAATTCAGTTTAAGGGACGTGTGGTCACTAAAGCAACGTTAGGACACTTTAGTGGTGATCCTAATGTCTTAGATCATTTTTATCGAGGCAACCATTTCGAGGAAACTTATGATCTTGGGACAAAAGGACGACCTCTAAAACATCCTATACTTAATGACCATGTTCGAGGCAACCAAGTGAGGTGTACCCTAGGAGTGGCATGTGCAAGTGTGTTGATTTTCAGTTATATTATCTTTGTACATGTTAGGGTGAGCTACTGTTGATTTTAAGTTAAGAGTTAATCTTGTCATGCATAGCCTAGTTAGCATACATCTAAACAGTTAATATATGTACAGGAATTTAAAGTGCGGGAATTGTAAATCCTATGCTATTACAAGGCTTCGGGGAGGGGGATTATTTACATGTCCAAAAATTGGGGGAGTAAAGCAGTAAAATGTAAAAGTCTTAGTTAAGCTATTACAAACCAATAGGCATTTACAATAAAATAAACGCGCGCGAATCTGAAAATAACCTCTAAAAATCTAAGAATAAAATCTTTTTGTTGTTTTATTTTATTTTGGGAAAATGATCTAAATCTATTTAATTTTAGTTTTGAGAAAATGTTAAGATAATTATGAGATTAATTAACAAAGTTAATTTTAATAGAAAAACTAGCCTAATGTTTTTTATGGTTTTTTGATTTTTAACGTTAATTAAAAAAAGATAAAAAGATGTCAATGAAAACTAAAATAAAATACAAGGGGGGATCCTTCGATCCATAAAAAAAAGGAGTTTCGACCCAGGGAGGGAATGGAAGCTTTGATCCAGACAGGGTCATGGCTCTTTTGATTGGGCCAGGAAGTGGGCGTGAACATCCTTCGATCCAGGGAAGGGGATTGTCTTTTGATCATGGAGGTCATGGCTTTCGATCCAGGAATGAGATGCCTCCTTCGATCCAGCATGCTAATGGGTTCGATCCAGAGAAGGTGTCTCCTTCGATCTGGGATGTTATACCTGCAAAAGTATGTTAGCATAATAAAATGCAGGGCCTGGGTATTGAACCCCAGGCCCTTCGATCCTGCGCTTGCTGGGTCTCTTCAGGCTATGTCTGCAGCAAATGTTAGCAAACGAAAAACATGACATGGGTGCCAAACCCAGGCCCTTTGATCCTGTCTAGGATGGCAAATCGAAGGTAACAACAAGTAATGATGTGTTCTGCAAAAACAAGGTTGGATAATTTACCCTCTCTTACCAGTAGATTGGAACTTCGATTTGGGCGCTTCCTGGATGTAGGCACCTTCGATCTGGGGCTTCTGGGCTTGGCTACTTTTGCTGAAGGGTGGCTTTGCTTGGAAAATTATGGCAACCTTTGATGGATTTTGTGGGCAGGCTCTCTCCAATGTTTTTTTCTTGTTCTCCTCTGTGTTTTTTCGTGTCTTCTGTTTTCCTGCAGAGTTTTTTGTGTGATTTTCGTTGTATAATTTTTGTGTGTATTTTTCCTCCCCCTTTTGCAGCACTTGTAATCTCTTTATATAGAGGGGGTGGAAGGGACAGGAAGACAAAGGTTTAAATGACCTTGATTATGTGTTTGACAGCCTTGAATGAGGATTTGTAACATTAATTATGTGTTTGAAAGCCATGAATGAGAGTTTGTAACGTTGGCTAAACACACGGGATCCTGTCCCTTTTTGAATTTTAAATGACATGTAACTGGCCTTCGAATGCTCCCTTTCGAATGGGCTGATGGCCTCCTTCGAATGCTCTCTTTTGAATGGGCTTATGGCCTCCTTTGAATGCTCTTCGAAAGCTTCTTCGAATGGACCCTTTGAATGCTCTTCGAAAGCTTCTTCGAATGGACCCTTTGAATGCTTCTTCGAATGGACCTTTTGAATGCCTCTTCGAATGGACTTTTTGGAATTCCAATCGAAGGACACTGTTATAATGCCAATCTAAGTACTTGTCCATAATTCCAATCGAAAGGCTCCTTCAGAACACCAATCGAAGGGTCTTTCAGAATGCCAATCGAAGTGCTTGTCCATAATGCCAATCGAAGTGCTCCTTATGAATGCCACGTGAAATGCTCCTTTAGAATGCCAATCGAAGGGTCTTTTAGAATGCCAATCGAAGTGCTCCTTCAGAATGCCAATCGAAATGCTCCTTCAGAATGCCAATCGAAGGGCCTTTCAGAATGCCAATCGAAAGGTACTTAAAGCACCACCCAAAAAATTTATTTTTCCTTGGGCAAGGGCTTGTGATCAGCCATGCAGGGGGAAGACTTTGGACAACATGAGAGGGAAAATTTTGGGGTACAACATATTGGAAACAAGTTAATATGCCTGAACAAAAAAATAAAAAGTGCGAATTTTGAATGGACGAATGGGGAGAGGCCACGCATTCATCTTCTTCGTTGGCCCCTAGATATTTACCTGCGGATTTATATCCGCAGCTAAATCCCTAGATCGATCCTAAAATCAATTTCAGGCCATGGAAACTCAATCTAAAAACATAGTCATGCTCGTCTCCTTTCCCCGATCACGCCCATGTCCATTGTTTGCATCAATTTTGCCTGTAAATAAAAAACCCAAAAACAAGCTTCCAAAACCCTAGGTTCGAGTATGGGGCTATAGCTCATGAAAACACAATCAAAGGATGCAGAAAGTTTAGAAATTGAATGATAAGCATGATTATACCAAAGATTTGTCCAAAAGATGCAGAAATATGGAGTCACGATTTCAAGTGCAGAGCGACTTTCAGGGAGACTTACAACGCGATTGATGAGGCTTCAGAGCTTGTTAAGGATTGGTTTTGACTCAGTGGATGTCCAGCAAGAGGATAGCGTTGAGATTTTGCTTTGAATCGGCCTCTATAAAGGATTTCAGTTTCAAGCTTTTTCAAGTTTTTTCTTAAGTTTGTTCTTGTGATTTTGCGGCCTCTAGGTTACAATTCTCGTGCCTTTGCCTTGTATAAGTAACATGGAGTGAATTAGGTCAAGTTTTAGGCTTTGAATCCTTATGCATTGACGATTTAGGATTTGATTTGATCCTCCACGAAAAAGCTTCCAAATTTGTCCAAAAACCAATATTTTGTGCATGATATGGCTTGATACGAGTTTGACCATGTCCATAATGATAATTAAGACCTGTATCAATCAAAAAGATTCCAAGTGATCAAGATTTGGATCTTATTTGGATTTAAATTGATTAAAAATGAATTAATTCAATAAAAATCAAATAAAATAGAAAAATTAATAAATGGACACAAGACTGAAGATAGGACACGCGTGTGGTGTGACAAGATCAAATCAAGTGGAAAAAAGTGGGCCAATTTGACAAAATTTGAAGTTTTGGGGATAGTTGACTTTTGGCAATTTTGGAAAAATGCCCAACTTCAACAATGCATAACTCCTTCAATTTTGAACTTTTGGAAGTGTTCTTTGACTTTTTAGAAACCTTGAGATGTCCTATATCCAACCCTTTTTGTATCATCGCATTTTGATATTCCATGATCAAGTTATAAGCTTTGGAAAAAAAGGTGTTTTTGTTAACTTTCAAAAATGACATATAATGTCCAAATTTGTAACTTCTTGTGAATGAATTTCTTGATCTTGGGGTGTGAATATGGATTGTAGGAAATTGCATCCTCTTAAAAATGAGCTTTGGATGGGTCATTTATCATAAAGTATGAGAAAGTTATGCTTGGTCAAAGTTGAGTTGACTTTTCCTTTAAAACCCTAATTTAGCAACTTTTGAGTCTTGATGAATTTTGGGCAATCCTTGATGAATCATGATCAACCCTTGATCAAATGATGAAATATCCTTCAAAATGAGAATGTTGACAAAAAATCTTGAAGTTTGACTATTTGTAGGTCACAGTTGACTTTTGCCCTAACACAGTCGACTTTTGGACCTCTTGAGCAATTGACTGACCAAACTTCTTCTGCAAGGCTTGAAATTTGACATGGATGAACTTGGGAACATATTAGGGAATTGGGGAGAACTTGAGGTCATTTTTATGCAAGTACCTTGATGCAACACAAAACCCTAAGTTGAGATTGACTGTCTTAGGAGATGATTTGACTGTCCAACTCTTGAGCAATCTTGAACCACTTGGAGACTATTCTTGCAATGTCTTGGGAAATATGGGATGGAAAATTTTGGGGTAAAACAGCTGCCCCTGTTCAATTTTCTTAAACCTGAGGATATATATTGGCTTTCAGGCCTTTCGTGATCCGAAGGTGGAAGATGATTGAACACTAAAGTGCCCAGAAATTTGCACTCGCATGACATGGTATCGGCATTATGATGTCGGGAATGGGATTATAGATGCCATCTGGAGACTGTTGGTAGGTGGTATGAACTTCAACTGGAATACGAATCAGGGAGATCTTATCGGTGATCTGACTGAACCAGAGGAGGTCTTGGATCCATTTTGACTGGATCAGAAAAATCTTTAGGAATCGATTTAACTGGACCAGAGGAGGTCTTGTCTTCTTTGACTGGATTGGCATCAGAAAAATCTTTAGGAATCGATTTAACTGGACCAGAGGAGGTCTTGTCTTCTTTGACTGGATTGGCATCATAAAAATCTTTAGGAATCGATTTAACTGGACCAGAGGGGGTTTTGTCTTCTTTGACTGGATTGGCATCAGAAAAATCTTTAGGAATCGATTTAACTGGACCAGAGGGGGTTTTGTCTTCTTTGACTGGATTGGCATCAGAAAAATCTTTAGGAATCGATTTGACTGGACCAGAGGAGGTCTTGTCTTCTTTGACTGGATTGGCATCAGAAAAATCTTTAGGAATCGATTTAACTGGACCAGAGGGGGTTTTGTCTTCTTTGACTGGATTGGCATCAGAAAAATCTTTAGGAATCGATTTAACTGGACCAGAGGGGGTTTTGTCTTCTTTGACTGGATTGGCATCAGAAAAATCTTTAGGAATCGATTTAACTGGACCAGAGGGGGTTTTGTCTTCTTTGACTGGATTGGCATCAGAAAAATCTTTAGGAATCAATTTGACTGGACCAGAGAAGGCCTTTGACTGGATCGGCATCAAGAAAATATTTAGGAATTGATTTAATTGGACCAGACAAGGTCTTGGAATAACTTCAACTGGATCGGCATCAGAAAAATCTTTCGGAATCGATTTAACTGGACTAGAGGAGGCCTTTGACTGGATTGGCATCAGAAAAATCTTTAGGAATCGATTTAACTGGTCCAGACAAGGTCTTGGAATAACTTCAACTGGATCGGAATCAGAAAAATCTTTAGGAATCGATTTAACTAGACCAGAGGAGGCCTTTGACTGGATCGGCATCAGAAAAATCTCTAGGAATCGATTTAACTGGTCCAGACAAGGTCTTTTGATATAGCTGAGAATTTAACTGCATCTTTCCTGAAAGGTAAAGGTCAGTCATATGCAATGCATGATATGGGTCAAGCAATAATGTTCTCAACATAAATGAGATTGTACGGTATGATGCGTTTATGCATGTATCATGATGTATGGAAATGTAATATTTTAGCTGGGGGAAATAAATCCTGAAGCTACTGGAGAATAAAGTTGAGTTCTCCGCTTCCGTTGGGGATGGATTATGAAGGTGATGGTGAGAATAAACCTGTAGGAGAAGAGAACTCCATTGGGGAATAAACTGATGAGGAGATTACTTTGTGGGGAAGAGATGCTCTGCTGAGGATTCCAATGATAAGCTCCGCTGGGGATGGATTACCATTACTGGTGATATTGGATCTTGTTGAGGATTGAATACCTGTTCGTGAAAGTAAAGAACTTCGCCGGGGATGATCTTTCAGTTGCGACTTGCTAGGGATAACCCTGTTAGACTCTTGTGGGGATAACCCTCTGAATTTGGCTGGGGAGATTTATTTTGTACTCCGCTGGGGGTAAACTTCCAGACTCTACTGGGGATGATGCTTCAACTCCATTGGGGAAGCCTTTTTAAGACCGTGCTGGGAAAATTGACTCCACTAGAGGTATCTTGTATTCTGCCGGGGAACGTTCTTATACTCTGTTGAGGAATATTAAGACTGTCGGGGATACTCTTATACTTGCTGGGGAATATTCTTACACTCCGCTGGGGAATATTAAGACCATTTTAGTGCTGATGGTAGACTAACTCTGCTTGGGGAGAGTATTGCTGATTTGTTCATAGTTGCAAGTCTCAGCTGGGAGAGTTTCCATTATTGTCTTACTCTGCGGGGAGTGAAAGTATCTTAGCCATATTCTTCAGCTGAATATACCTTGGTACCTGGTGGACATAGCAACTGTACAGTTCGGACAATTCTTATTTTCCCCTGTTTCTGCTATTACCAGTAATTCATCTTTTGTTTCGCATGTAAATATTTATGAGCAGCAATTAATGTCAAATGCATATATCAAAAATGAACATTGGACGCTCTTTGCAAAACAAAACAGATAAAGAAAAAAATAGTTTGAGATTTCTTTGAAAATGAATTGTATTGATTTTGAAGTTTAGCCTGTAAATAGGCGAGTTTTGTACAAGAGGCTGATGTAACAGCCCGAGCCTTCGGCGTTCCCGACACTATTACCTCACGATCTTCTCTACCCCCCTCACTAGTAGAGTTTTTGCCTTTCGTGGGAATCGAACCCTGTACCCTGGGGTTCAAGTACATGCTCAATGCATTCCCACTACCAATTGAGCTAGTGGGAATGCATTGAGCATGTACTTGAACCCCAGGGTACAGGGTTCGATTCCCACGAAAGGCAAAAACTCTACTAGTGAGGGGGGTAGAGAAGATCATGAGGTAATAGTGTCGGGAACGCCGAAGGCTTGGGCTGTTACAGCTGACGTCCTAGTAAGAGAACGCCGCCGAACAGATAGAATTTACACAATTTGTGAAAAACTAAACAAAACAGCTATGTGAATAATTCCACTGGGTTCCAACTCTGTTATTGCCCTTATATCCTTGAGCATCTCATCACTTTTGCTGCTTGGTTGAAGGTAGATCAGATTGATTAGTGTCGACCGAGCTTGATAGTCAATACCGGAGTCTGGATGCAAGGTGATCCAATGAGACATAGTGTTACGCTTTGATCCCTAATTTTTGCCTGGACCGCCCTTTCGGGTTTTCAGTCCACCGGGATACCCTTTTTTGCCCAAGCCGCCTTTTTAGGTTTTCGACTTACCGGGTGTACAAATTTTTTATTTTCATCCCTTATTTTTGCCCGAACCCTTTTGGTTCACCGGGAAGCCCTTATTTTTGCCTAGGCCAGTCAACCTAGCGGGTCTTTGATTATGCGTAGTATCTTTTCACTATGTCTGCATTGACGGGGTGAGGAAGGTCGTTACCATCCATGGTGGTTTGAATCATAGCTCCTCCTGCGAAAATGTTCGTAACCACAAATGGCCCTTCGTAAGTAGGGGTCCATTTGCCCCTGGGATCACCTTGAGGTAAGATAATGCGCTTGATTACAAGATCCCCAACTTGATACTCTTGTCGTCTAACTTTCTTGTTAAATGCCTTGATCATCCGTTTTTGGTACGTCTGACCATGACAAATAGCAGTAAGTCTCTTTTCGTCAATTAAATTCAATTGATCAAGCCGGGTCTGAATCCAGTCATCTTCACTCAAACCTGCATCCTTCATGATCCGAAGAGAGGGTATCCGAACTTCGATAGGCAAGACTGCTTCCATACCATATACCAAGGAATAGGGTGTTTCCCCTGTTGACGTCTGTGCTGAGGTGCGGTACCCATGAAGAGAAAATGGTAACATCTCGTGCCAGTCTTTGTATGTCACTATCATCTTCTGCATAATCTTCTTAATGTTCTTATTAGCTGCTTCTACAGCCACATTCGTCTTCGTCCGGTAAGGAGAAGAGTTATGATGCTGTATCTTGAATTGCTTGTAGAGCTCGGTGATCATCTTGTTGTTGAGATTGGTACCATTGTCCGTAATGATCCTCTATGGTAGACCGTATCGACAGATCAAATTGTGCCGAATGAACCGTGCCACGACGTTCTTAGTTACAGTAGCAAAGGAAGCTGCTTCAATCCACTTCGTAAAGTAATCAATTTCTACCAAGATGAAATGATGCCCGTTGGATGTTGTAGGTATGATCTCACCGATCATATCAATGCCCCACATTGCAAAAGGCCAAGGCACCGTCAAGACATTCAGAGGAACTAGAGGTATGTGCACCTTATCAGCATAGACCTGGCACTTGTGACACGTTCGAGAATGCTGATAACAGTCGGCTTCCATTGTGGACCAATAATATCCTGCCCGTAGGATTTTCTTTACCATGGTGTGTCCACTGGAATGAGTTCCGAAAGTACCTTCATGTAACTCTGCCATGATCCTTTCTGCTTCATTCTTATCCACACAACGCAGTAAGGTCGAATCATGGTTACGCTTGTAAAGGATGCCATTACTGATGAAGAACTTTGCAGCGAATCTCCTCAGAAACTTCTTGTCATTAACAGATGCACCCTCGGGGTATTCCTGAGTTTCAAGATACCTCTTCACCTTATGATACCAGGGATTTTCTGTTACCTCTTCAGTCTCAATGTCACAGCAATGTACAGGTTCGTCCAATCTTTCAATGATGATCCAGGGAGCTTCGTTGTCCCAATTGACTTTGAACATAGAAGACATCGTAGCCAGCGCGTCCGCCAACTGATTCTCCTCTCTAGGGAAATGTTCAAAGGTTATCTCCTCGAAGTAAGGGAGCAACGTCAACACATACTCCTTGTAAGGAATAAGATTTGGGTGCTCGTATCCCACTCGCCTTTGATCTGACTGATCACGAGAGTGGAATCTTCGAAGACACTTATAAACTTAATCCTTAGGTCAATTGTTGCTCGAAGACCCATGATGCATGCTTCATACTCCGCCATATTGTTGGTGCAGTTGAAACATAGTCGGGCGGTAAACGGATTATGAGAGCCTTTAGGAGATATGATCACGATGCCAATACCATTACCCAAAGCGTTCGAAGCTCCATCGAAGTACATAGACCATCAGGATCCTTCCTCAGGTCCTTCATCCGGTCCAAGTGTCTCACAATTAGTTACCAACATGATATTCTCGTCTGGGAATTCAAAGTTCATAGACTGGTAATCATCCACTGCCTGATGTGCCAAATGGTCTGCCAACACACTCCCATTGATTTCCTTTTGGGTCGTGTATTGTATATCATACTAAGTCAAGATCATCTGCCATCTCGCTATTCTTCCGGATAATGCAGGCTTTTCGAAGATATACTTGATTGGATCCATCTTTGATATCAATAGAGTAGTGTGAGTCAGCATATACTGTCTCAGCCGGCGAGCAGCCCATGCCAAAGCGCAACAAGTTTTCTCAAGCAGTGAGTATCGAGTCTCACAGTCGGTAAACTTTTTGCTAAGTTAATAAATAGCATGCTCTTTTCGGCCAGACTCGTCATGCTGACCCAGCACACACCCCATTGAGTTGTCGAGTACTGTCAAGTATAAGATCAAAGGTCTCCCTTCAACTGGAGGCATCAGAATGGGTGGATCTTGGAGATACTCTTTGATCCTTTTGAAAGCGGCCTGTCATTCATCGTTCCAACGTACCACTTGATCTTTCTTCAGCAGCTTGAAGATTGGCTCACAAGTAGCAGTCAGGTGCGAGATGAATTGGGCAATGTAGTTCAGTCGTCCAAGGAAGCTCCTGACTTCTTTCTCTGTTCTGGGAGCTGGCATCTCTTGTATGGCCTTCACTTTCGCGGGATCCACTTGAATACCTTTATCGCTTACGACGAAACCCAACAGCTTACCAAATCTCACCCCGAAGGTGCACTTGTTCGGATTTAACCTCAGCTTGTACAACTTCAGCCTGTCAAACAGCTTCTGCAGATAGTCAAGGTGTTCCTCCTCAGTTTGGGATCTTGCAATCATATCATCGACGTATACCTTAATCTCATGATGGATCATGTCATGAAACAAAGCAACCATGGCACGCTGATATGTTGCCCCAGCATTCTTCAGTCCAAAAGGCATGACCTTGTAGTAAAAGGTACCCCACTGAGTAACAAAGGTTATCTTCTCCATGTCTTCAGGAGCCATTTTAATCTGATTATAACCGGAGAAACCATCCATGAAGGAGAAGACTTTATGTTCGGCGGTGTTGTCAACCAGAACATCGATATGAGGTAGAGGGAAGTCATCCTTGGGGCTAGCCCTGTTCAGATCCTTGTATTCAACACACATTCGGACCTTACCATCCTTCTTCGGCACAGGAACCACATTGGCCACCCACTAAGGGTAAGAAGTAACTGCTAGAAAACCGGCGTCAAACTGTTTCATAACTTCAGCCTTGATCTTCTCAGACATCTCTGGGCGCATTCGGCGGACCTTCTGTTTCACCGGAGGACAGTCTTCCTTGGTAGGTAGGCGGTGAACCACAATGTCAGTATCCAACCCAGGCATATCTTTGTAAGACCAAGCAAAGATCTCAACATAGTCACGCAGCATCTGAATCAACCGTTGCTTCACACTAAGCTCCAAATTTGCACCAATCTTAACCTCTCTTTTGTCTATCTCTGTACCCAGATTCACCGATTCCACTGGCTCTTCGTGCGGCTGAATGGTCCTCTCTTCTTGGAGTAGCAGTCTTTAAAGTTCACCAGGAACTTCGAAATCATCTTCACCTTCGTCTTCGGCTAAGTTGATCGGATTTTCGAAGTCATAACTGGCAGTAGCAGAGTCGTTACCAGTGAGATCCAGAGTGGATGTGGACCTGTATATGTGAGTGTGTGTAAAATAGCTGTTTTGCAATATATAATAAAGAAAAACAAGGAGCACAAAATTTGAAATGCAAGAAAATGTCCAATGCTTTTATTAATGATATATGTAGATGACACACAAAAATCCCTCACAAATGAAGCCACAGTGCCCCGGGTAAGACACCGGGCCATAAAGTTTAAAACATTGTCTGTTACAAATTCAAAACAAAAAGCTTCATTACTGGGTAACAAAAGTAATAGGGATTAAGTCCTTTGATGTCCAGTTGCTTGGTCCACCGTCGATCGTAGGATAGATCCAGCTGTCGAATTCAGACTCTTCCACATCATCTTCAATGGCATTCACTCCCGAGTTGCTGATGAACACGGGAGGTCTTCCGATCCGTGCATTCCGTACAGCCCTTTGAGCTTCTGCAGTGAAACCCAAACCAAACTTTTTAGTCTTCTGTGTAAAATCAGGGAGTTGGCCCCACTGTGCACACCCATATTTCTTAACAACAGCCCGGGCATCCTTGAGGGAAGCCATCTTCATAGGAGAATTTTCAACAATAGTCTCCGCTGACGCCAGCGTCCAGGGAACCTCTTCAAAATGATGAAATGGGGTCTCAATGAACTCCTCATCCATCTCTACATATCGGAAAGAGTTGAGGTGGCTAACCATGTACTCTTCCTCTCCTTGCACTGTCACAATCTTCCCTTTGACCGGGTACTTCATCTTCTGGTCGAGCGTTGAGGTTACAGCCCCAACTTTGTGGATCCATGGACGACCCAGCAAACAAGAATAAGATGGCCGAATGTCCATCACATAGAACGTAGAATTGAAGACCTGAGAACCAACCTTGATCGGGATATCAACCTCTCCATGTACCATTCTTTTAGACCCATCAAAGGCCCTGACAACAATGTTGCTTGGCTTCAGCTCCAACCCGTCATAATCCAACCGGTCTAGAGCTTTCTTAGGCAAGACGTTCAATGAGGAACCAGTATCCACCAATACATGTGCAAGAGTAGTGCCCCTGCATTCAATGTAGACATGCAAGGCATCGTTGTGATTATTCCCCTTAGCAGTCAAGTCGGCGTCAGAGAAACCCAACCCATTATCAACAGTCAAATTGGCCATGCAATCTGTAAATTGATCTGGTGATGTCTCTTGTGGCACGTGGGCAGTCTTCAAGAAGGTAATCAGAGCCTTGGCATGGGCCTCTGAACATAGCAACAGTGACAAAATATAAATCTTGGACAGGGTTTGCCCCAGCTGTTCGACTACATTGTAATCACTCTTTTTGATAATTTTCAGAATCTCTTCCATCTCTTGTTTAGAAGCTTCAATGGTAATCGTCTTCGGCGCCTCCGTCTAGGCAGGCATAGCAGTGGTGATCCCTTTTCCCCGAGTGTCAGATGACTCGGCGACAGGGGTAAGAATAGGAACTTGAACAGGAATAGTGACAGGTACACTGGCGGGTGTAATAACAACGGGTTTTCAGACAGTTGGCAGAGAGATATCAGGTGAGAAAAGTCTTCTGCTGCGGGTGAATTTAGTAGGTCCAACAATATTTCCGATGTCAGTATCAGCACCCAACTCTTGTTTAACTCCATGAAAATAAACATCAGCCCCGTAATGCGAAGGGACAGCTTTATCAGAGGTGTAGGGGATGGGCCCCGGAACAGTGATGATCACTGGTGCGATTCTTGGAACAAATGTAATTCTAACAGGCTTCCTCGAGGGAGCCTTGGAAGAATTGTCGAAAATGGTAATAATGGAAACTTCTTCAGTAGGAACGGAGGGAACAACAGTCTTCTCAAATAGAATTTCTTTACTATCCATCAGGCGTTGGACACCTGACTTCAAGAGATGGAAACCGGTAGGTAAAACAGAACACATACGGCAACCTTTGTCACATCCCGGAAATAAACCGGCTAGAAAAAGGTTCTTATTTACAGTCATCAAAGGGGTAGCAATATCATTCACAGAAACCACAAACGAGTCTTCATCTATAGCATTTACTCCATGCTTGGGCATAAGAGCAGTCACAACATTAGGCCTCTCGGGCGCCTCGAACTCAATCTCCTTGGCATCAATTAAGTCCTGTATCTTATTCTTCAAAGTCCAACAATCATCTGTATTATGCCCCGGGCTATCAGAGTGATAAGCACAACAGGCGTTAGGGTTATACCTCGGTGATGTTGTGTTTGGATTCTTCGGGGCTTCCCTTGGAATCAACAGATTGGTCTTCAGCAACTGTGGCAGAATCTGAGATAAGGTCATGTTGAGACGGGTGAATTGCCTTCGAGGTCTCTCGTCCTTTTGTTGATTGTTATGCTGAGGAGCACCAGCAGGTTTTGAAATAACAACCGCATTAACAGCTTGGCGGTGTTCAGGTCTATTCTGTCTTTTCGAACTGTAGACAACACTGGACTCTTTCTTAAAGGGCTTCTTCTTGATGCTTGATGAGGCACCCTTATGTATCTTACCAGCCTTAATACCAGCCTCAATCCTTTCACCGGTAAAAATAAGCTCTGTAAACCTAGATGAAGAGCTTCCAATCAGATGACTGAAGAATGGACCGGGCAAGGTCCCCAGAAACATGTCCACAAGCTCCCGATCAGCCAAGGGTGGTTGCACTCTACCAGCGAGGTCTCTCCACTTCTGAGCATAATCTTTGAATCCCTCACCCGTTCCCATTGACATACCCTGGAGTTGGGTACGCGTGGGAGCGAGGTCAGAGTTGTATTGATACTGCCTGTAGAAAGTAGTAGCCAACTCTTCCCAACTGCGGATACTGGCTCCGTCTAACTGGTAGAACCACTCAAGCTGAATCCCTGAGAGACTGTCTTGAAAGAAGTGGATCCATAGGTTCTTATCAGCGGTGTACGGCTGAATTTTCCTTACATATGACCGGAGGTGCAGCTTCGGACAAGAAACTCTGTCATACTTAGCAAAGGCTGGTGCCTTGAATTTATGGGGAATCACCACCCCAGATGATAGACCTATATCACCAAAGTCCAGACCGGGCACCTTCTGAACTTCCATAGAATTCAACCGGTCTTCCAGTTGCTTGTATCTATCCTCAGCAGGAGGATACTGGTCTTTGTCGAAGTCCGTCTCGTTGTCGGAGACCACAGGGCTAGAAGCCCTCCTTTCTTCCTAATTATCTTTCCCTCCAGATGAGGTGGTCAAATTAACTTCATTTTGAAGCCTGTTCCCAAACCTATGTCCTGTGTTAAACAGGATTGTCCTCTTCTTCTTCTTCTTCTCTTTCAGAATCAGGGTCTTCAGATCTTTCTGACCCTTAGCTAGATTCATGAACAGCTATTGGAATTGGGCATTCTGGGCCTGTAGGGCCTTGATTGCTTGCTCAGTTGAAGGTTCAGCAGACATGATGATTGCTGAAATAAATAGCGAAGAAGATAAGAGACCTGTAATGGGTACCTGTTATGGAGTGCATGAGATGAAATGCGTATGATTATGATTTCAAAGACAATCGGGAGGTTCAAATTTGTAAACCAGAAAGGAAACACACTTTATTAGATAAACTTTATAATTCAAATTGTTCAACAAATTTCCCTTAAGGCGTTACAGTAATGGAAATAATGAAAAGTAAATAAAAACTGGAAAGGAAATCAACAAAGGTCAATCAATGCTCCCATGGTCTCTTCTTGGCGGTGCGGACATAGTCATTGAGAATCCGCTCGTTCTCCAACTGCCTAGTCAACTTCTGGATCTTCTGCTCTTGCTCGTTGAACTTCTCCCGGTAAGAATCTCGTTCTTCCCTTAGTTGCATCCAAGACCTTTTTAGTGCCCCAATGTCAGTGGGCATATAAGGATGGAGGATGGTTAGAAGAACCCCTTCTTCATTAGCAATTTCAACAATGATAGGTCGGACAGCTTCATATGGCATACTCAGCTTTTGGGCACGGGTACTGACCCATCTGACATATGGCTCCATTGGAAGCAAATTCTTTAGGCCCATCTCATGTGGATCAGATTGGTGAACTCTATCCCAAGCCATTATGAATCTGCGACGTTGCTCGTCGCTATCCCCTTGAAAATCAAATATGATACTACGCATTAGCATCTCATGAGGTCCTTCTCTTCTGGCACGTCCGAACTGATGTAGAGCTAAGCATGGGTTGTAAGAAATTCCTCCATGGGTTCCTAACAGTGGAACATTGGGGTACTCCCCATATCGATCAATAATAGTCACCTCGTCCATACCCTTGAGAGTCCAGATGATGTCATTATGAGAGAGAGACATCACCCTATAAGCCCAACCCATGCCTTCTTTGTTCTATAGCACTGACTTGGGAAGGTGCAAAATAAACCACCTTGCCAATAAGGGAGCACAGCATATCAAGGTTCCCCGCTTTCGGGCAGTACGAGCATAGAGCTGATGAAGAATGTCACCCAAGAGAGTGGGTACCGGATTCCGAGAGATGAAGATCTTTAACGCATTCACATCAACAAAGGAGTTAGAGTTCGAAAACAATATCAATCCGTATATCAGAAGAGCCGGAATATCCTCGAATGCCTTGAAGTCTAGACTATCCCAGAAATAGTTAGCCTTACCAACCAAGAACTTAGTCAGAAAGCCCTTTGCTCCACTTCTAGTCTCCCAATTAGCCATTACCTCCTCTTTTGTCAAATGAAGGGCTGCAGCAATCTCTTCTGGTCTAAGAATCTTCTCCCAACCAGTAAACGGGGTCTGCTCCAGAACAGAGATACCGAGCAAGTCAGAGAACTCTTCCAAGGTGGGAACCAGCTGGTAGTCCTGGAAAGTAAAGCAATGGTACAGCGGGTCATAGAATTGGACCAGGACACTCATCATCTGCTCGTCCAATTTGGAGGTGACCAAACTGAGAAGATAACCATGTCTCCTGAGGAAGGAAGTAGTATCAGGCATCTTTGCAATCGGATCTTTAAGCAAGGTGGGAACCTGAACAAAGTTGATCCGGATGGTATTCCTACGCCTGGGCATCATGATGACCTACAAAACAGAACAAAGATGAATCCCTCCTGTCTTTGAAATAGGTTAGTCTAATGCAAGATGTATGCAATATTATGATGTCATGATAGATAGCACAACACAAGTATCCATAAATGGCAAACATGGTAAAGGCACACAAGCCACACAAAGAGCCCTTAGATTTCAGGCTAGCAAGGAGCTTAGGTACTACCCTCTTTCAGTTCAGTTGGTTTAAACCTGTCCTAAAAATAGTAACCGGGTTCTAGAGGATCTCAACATCACTGACTACCCTCAATCGGTCATAATTCCAGTTTAGCAACCTTTTCTTGCGGCCGGAATCATAGCGAGAGTTTAGTCTCAATGAGTGTAGCATACTGCTACTGTTCTATGGTCAAGTTGGTCAATTTAAAGGTTCTAAGGTCAGTTGGTGCTTAATGACCACTTAGATGACCCATATTCTCCTCGTTCCAACACAAGGGATATCGGTACAATCTAAAGTGCCATACCAACGTAGCTACTGCTTTAACCGTATCAGTCTATGTTGTACAGTTCCCTCACAGTTTATTGCTACTTACCTAAAGGGTATCCCCCAGATCCGGGTTAGGATCTATAGTAACTCCGATTCAAGCCCACAAATATAAATCCTACAAAGCATACAATTGAAAACACAATGATCTAATCCTAAGGTACACCCCACTTATAAGATTCCCCAGCAGAGTCGCCAGTTCTGTGATACAGTGGGAAAGAACTGACTGTTTTTTGGAATGCTGGTTCGCGTTTTGCGTTTGTTTTTGCAAAATGTCGCGGTAAGCAAGAGTCGCCACTGTCTTTTATTTTATCCAACAAGGAAAGGAAAAAAGCACAAAAAAATTCCTTTTTTGAGATGTTTCTCGGGTTCAGGGGGTAGATTATAGAAAGGGAAGGTGTTAGCAGCCTTTCTATCTGTGGTTATCCACGGGCTCTTAGGTACTTGCTCAAAGTGTTTTCAAAAATTGCTTTTCTTTGTGTTTGTGGGTTTGAAAGAAGTTTTTGTTTGAAAGGAGTGTAAGTGCGAAAAGTTTTGTTTTGTTTTTAGAAAGAGCAAGTACTTAAGAACCATATACCTACTCGAAAAAGGAATCAAACTGTGCTAACGTCCTTTAGACAATTCTATCCCACTATTGATGAGTAGGTAGCACCGTCGTTGGAGTTTAAGGGTCAATTTGATTAAGGGACGTGTGGTCACTGAAGCAATGTTATGATGCCTTAGCAGTAACCCTAATGTATTAGATCATTTTCTCTGAGGCAACTGTTTCGAGGCAACAACGATCTTTGGACAAGAGGGCGACCTCTAAAACTTCCTATACTCAATGACCATGTTTGAAGGCAACCAAGTGAGGTGTACCCTAAGAGTGCGCATGTGCGAGTGTGTTATTTTCAGTTTATTTTATCTTTTGTACATGTCATGGGTGAGCTATGTTGATTTTAAGTTCATACATTCGATCTTGTCATGCATTCCCTATTATCAAACATCTAACAGTTTATAGATTGCGGAAATTAAATTGCGGAAAGTAAAACTAAAATATTACAAGGCGTCGGGTATTTACATCGCCAAAAACAACCCTTGAAATCAAAAATGCAGAAAATAAAATAAAGCGATAAAATAAAGTCCTATTTAAGCTATTACATTTCGGGAAACAGATACATCAATATGGCAAAATAGATCGCGTGCGGGAAATTAAATCGAATGCGAATTTTTTAGGGTTTTTACCCCTTTTGAAAGAAAGCATTTTTTGGTTTATTTTGGATTAAAAAGAAATTGAATTAGGTTAAACATTAAATTAAATGAACTAATTAATTAATTAGTTAATGACAATAATATTTTTTTGGATTTTTGAGTATTTAAAGAAATAAAAATAAATTTGATTTAAAGTTAGTAAAACCTAATATTCTACATTAATTTTAATTTTTGCAAAAAATATTAAAAGTTAAACCTAGTTAAACTAAATTAATTAAATTAATTTATTTACAAAAATAAAGTGATGAATTTAATTTTAATAAATAAAATATATTTTTGTTTTTTTTTTATTTTATGAGAAAAAGATTAATTGGTTAGTTTAAATAATAAAAATAATTAATAAACAATAAATAAATAAATAAAAGATATAACCAAGGGGTTTGGGCCCAGATCAGGGGTGAGAATAGCATGTTCAAGGCCCATTTGAGTTGGCATGCGTTTGACTTTTGGACTCCCATGTGACATGTTGACCAGGGAACATGGTGCACGCTCCATCTGGGCCATCAGATTTGGCCTGGAGGCCATCTGGCAAGTATCTGGGTGATGGTGTATGATAGGCCATGATTGCTGAAAAGTGCTAGAACACCTGAAGAAAAATAGAAAAGTAATATGGGGGGGACCTGGGATTCGAACCCAGGTCATGTGAATAATTGAACGTTCGCCTGGCCACTGCGCCACTATGCTTCTTTTGTTATTATAATAGAAGGCAATTATTATATTGGAAACAAGTTAATATGCCTGGACAAAAAAATAAAAAGCATGAATTTTGAATTGACGAATGGGGAGAGGCCACGCATTCATCTTCTTCGTTGGCCCCTGGATATTTACCTGCAGATTTATATCCGCAGCTAAATCCCTAGGTCGATCCTAAAATCAATTTCAGGCCATGGAAACTCAATCTAAAAACATAGTCATGCTCGTCTCCTTTCCCTGATCACGTCCATGTCCATTGTTTGCATCAATTTTTCCTGTAAATAAAAAACCCAAAAACAAGCTTCCAAAACCCTAGGTTCGGGTATGGGGCTATGGCTCATGAAAACACAATTAAATGATGCAGAAAGTTTAGAAATTGAATGATAAGCATGATTATACCAAAGATTTGTCCAAAAGATGCAGAAATATGGAGTCACGATTTCAAGTGCAGAGCGACTTTCAGGGAGACTTACAGCGCGATTGAGGAGGCTTCAGAGCTTATTAAGGATTGGTTTTGACTCAGTGGATGTCCAGCAAGAGGATAGCATTGAGATTTTGCTTTGAATCGACCTCTAGAAAGGATTTCAGTTTCAAGCTTTTTCAAGTTTTTTCTCAAGTTTGTTCTTGTGATTTTGCAGCCTCTAGGTTACAATTCTCATGCCTTTGCCTTGTATAAGTAACATGGAGTGAATTAGGTCAAGTTTTGGGCTTTGAATCCTTATGCATTGATGATTTAGGATTTGATTTGATCCTCCATGAAAAAGCTTCCAAATTTGTCCAAAAACCAATATTTTGTGCATGATATGGCTTGATACGAGTTTGACCATGTCCATAATGATAATTAAGACCTGTATCAATCAAAAAGATTCCAAGTGATCAAGATTTGGATCTTATTTGGATTTAAATTGATTAAAAATGAATTAATTCAATAAAAATCAAATAAAATAGAAAAATTAATAAATGGACACAAGACTGAAGATAAGACACGTGTGTGGTGTGACAAGATCAAATCAAGTGGAAAAAAGTGGGCCCATTTGACAAAATTTGAAGTTTTGGGGATAGTTGACTTTTGGCAATTTTGGAAAAATGCCCAACTTCAACAATGCATAACTCCTTCAATTTTGAACTTTTAGAAGTGTTCTTGGAATTTTTAGAAACCTTGAGATGTCCTCTAACCAACACTTTTGGTCTCATCTCATTTTGATATTCCATGCTCAAGTTATAAGCTTTGGCAAAAAAGGTGTTTTTGTTGACTTTCAAAAATGACCTATAATGTCCAAATTTGTAACTTCTTGTGAGTGCATTTATTGATCTTGGGGTGTGAAGATGGATTGTAGGAAATTTCATCCTATTCAAAATGAGCTTTGGATGGGTCATTTATCATAAAGTATGAGAAAGTTATGCTTTGTCAAAGTTGAGTTGACTTTTCCTACAAAACCCTAATTTAGCAACTTTTGAGTCTTGATGAATTTTGGGCAATCCTTGATGAATCATGATCAACCCTTGATCAAATGATGAAATATCCTTCAAAATGAGAATGTTGACAAAAAATCTTGAAGTTTGACTATTTGTAGGTCACAGTTGACTTTTGCTCTAGCATAGTCAACTTTTGGACCTCTTGAGCAATTGACTGACCAAACTTCTTTTGCAAGGCTTGAAATTTGACATGGATGAACTTGGGTAAATATTAGGGCATTGGGGAGAACTTTAGGTCATTTGGATGCAAGGAACTTGATGCAACACAAAACCCTAAGTTGAGATTGGCTGCCTTAGGAGATGATTTGACTGTCCAACTCTTGAGCAATCTTGAACCACTTGGAGACTATTCTTGCAATGTCTTGAGAAATATGGGAGGGCAAATTTTGGGGTACAACACTAACATAATATTCTCATTCTGGAATTCAAATTTCATGGATTGGTAGTCATCCACAGCCTGATGAGCCAAATGATCAGCTAGTACACTTCCCTTGATTTCTTTCCGGGTCGTGTATTGGATATCTTATTCGGTCAAGATCATTTGCCATCTGGCTATTCTTCCGGAGAGAGCGGGGTTCTCGAAGATGTACTTGATCAGATCCATCTTAGATATTACCAAAGTAGTGTGGGTCAACATATATTGTCTCAGTCAATGAGCAGCCCATGCCAAAGCGCAACAAGTTTTCTCGAGCAGTGAGTATCTTGTTTCACAGTCGGTAAAATTTTTGATAAGGTAGTATATTGCATTCTCTTTTCGACCATACTTGTCATGCTGCCCCAGCACACACCCCATTGAATTATCTAACACTGTTAAGTACATTATCAAAGGTCTTCCTTCAATCGGCGGCATCAGAATTGGAGGCTCTTGAAGGTATTCCTTGATTCTCTCGAAGGCAGTCTGGCATTCGTCATTTCACTTTACCACTTGATCTTTCTTCAGGAGTTTGAAGATTGGCTCACAAGTAGCAATTAGATGGGAAATGAACCTGGCAATGTAATTTAGGCATCCCAAGAAACCTCTAACTTCTTTCTTAGTGCGAGGAGCTGGCATCTCTTATATAGCCTTCACCTTTGCAGGATCTACCTGAATGCCCTTGTCGCTAATAATGAAACCTAGAAGTTTACCAGACCTTACCCTGAAGGTGCACTTATTCGGATTTAACCTCAGCTTGTACGTCTTCAACCTATCAAATAACTTTTGTAGATGATCAAGGTGCTCTTCCTCAGTTTGAGACCTGGCTATCATGTCATCAACATAGACCTCTATCTCATGGTGAATCATGTCATGAAACAAAGCTACCATAGCTCGCTAATAGGTTGCCCCAGCATTCTTCAACCCAAACGACATCACTTTGTAACAGAAAGTGCCCCATTGTATGACGAAGGTTGTCTTCTCCATGTCTTCGAGTGCCATCTTGATCTGATTATAACCAGAGAAACCGTCCATGAAGGAAAAGATCTTATGTTGTACGGTGTTGTCAACCAAAACGTCAATGTGGGGAAGCGGGAAGTCATCCTTGGGGCTTGCCCTATTCAAATCTATGTAGCCCACACACATCCGTACTTTTCCGTCCTTCTTAGGCACCAGGACCACATTAGCAACCAATTGTGGATAAGAGGTGACAGCTAGGAATCCGATGTTGAATTGTTTCATAACTTCTGCTTTGATCTTCTCTGACATTTCAGGGCGCATATGACGAACCTTCTGCTTTACTGGAGGGCAAGCTTCTTTAGTTGGAAGACGATGAACCATAATATATGTGTCTAGTCCTGACATGTCTTCATATGACCAGGAAAAGATCTCGACATAATCATGCAGCATCTGTATCAACCACTGTTTGGCACTAAGCTTCAAATTTGCACATATCTTGACTTCTTTTATATACTCTTCTGTGCCCAAGTTTATTGTTTCAACTGGATCTTCATGGGGCTGTATAGCCCTTTCCTCCTACTGTAACAGCCTAGCAAGTTCTTCGGGTACCTCACAATCATCCTCACCTTCGTCCTCGTCTTGGTTGATCGGATTTTCAAAGTCATAACCGGCAATAGAAAAAATGTTATCAATAGGATCCAGAGTGGATATGGATCTGCAGTTTGATATGTGAGTGTGTGTAAGAGCATAGCTGTATAGACAAAGTAAAAGCAGAAAAGAAAGACAGAGGGCGCAAAATTTGTATGCAAAACATCCAATGCTTTATTAATGACATATGAGATTTAAACATGATAACCCTCACAAATAAACCATTGTGCCCCAGGCATGACACATGGCCATAGAGTTTATATTATTTAATTATTACATATCTGAAAACAAGAAAGACAATTACTTCTGAACAAAAGTAATTGGTACAAAATCTTTATACGTCTAGTTATTGGGTCCACCGTTGGTAGTAGGGAAGATCCAGTTATTCATGTCATAATCACCATCACTGTCTTCTAAAGCGTTGACCCCATGACTGCTGATGCATAGAGGAAGTCCTCCATCACGAGCACGACAAACCGCCCTTTGAGCCCCTGAAGAGAAAGCCAAACCAAACTTATCAGATTTGTATGGAATGTCAGGGAATTGGACCCAGATCGTACATCCACCTTCTTCAATAACTACTTTGGCGTCCTTGAGAGAAGCCATTTTCAAGGGAGGTCTAGTGATCTTTGGCAGATTAGTAACAGTCTCCATTACAACCATGGTCTGAGGCACCTCTTTGAAGTTCTGACACGGAGTCTCATTAAACTCTCCATCCATTTCCACATACCTGAAAGAGTTCAGGTGGCTTACCATGTACTCTTCTTCACCATGTACCGTGACAATATTTCCTTTCACCGGGTATTTCATCATTTGATGCAGAGTGGATGTGACAGCTCCCGCCCCATGGATCCAAGGGCGACCCAACAAACAAGAATAAGATGGTCTGATATCCATCCCGTAGAAGGTGGAGTCAAAGTTCTGAGAACCAACTTTAATATGGATATCCACCTCCCCATGCACCATTCTTTTCGATCCATCAAAAGCCCTTACTACAATGTTGATGGGCTTCAGGGTCAAACCTTCACAGTCCAATCTGTCTAGAGCCTTCTTACGCAGCACATTCAATGATGAACCGGTATCTACTAGAACATGGGCCAAAGTAGTTCCCCTGCATTTGACGGATACATGCAACGCATCATTGTGTTTTCTCCCTCTGGGTGTTAGATCAACATCAGAAAAACCAAAACCGTTATTAGCTGTCAAACTGGCCACACAATCTTCAAATTGGTCAGTGGAGGTTTCTTGTGGCACATGGGCGGTCTTGTGAAATTTCACCAAGGCCTTTGGGTGAGCTTCGGAGCATAATAGTAGGGATAACATAGAAATCTTAGAAGGGGTCTGCCCCAACTGTTCGACCATATTGTAGTCACTCTTCTTTATTATGTTCAAGATTTCTTCCATTTCTTTCTTGGAAGCCTCTGGAATAGATATTGAATGCACCTTCGTCTGGACAGGCTCAATCAATATGTCTTTGCCCTGAGTCTCGCTCGACTCGGTGATAGGGGTGGCAATAGGGGTAATCATAGGAATTATAGTGGTAGTATCAGTAGGAACAACAATAGGAATGATCACCAGACTAGTAACGGCTTTTGGAGGAGAAATCTCAGGGGAGAACACTCTTCCACTTCTTGTTATTTTGTTGGTCCCAACGATGTTGCCAATGTCAGGATCAATATTTTCATAAACTTGGTCTTCAGCGGCCAACAGGTCTTGCTTAACACCATGGTAGTAGACGTCATCCCCATAGTTCCAAGGAACAGCCTTGTCCGAGGAGTATGGGATTGGCCCTGGCATAGTGATGATCAGAGGAGCCAACTTCGGAGCAGATGTAATTTTGACGGGTCTTTTGGTGGAGACCCCGGGAGGATTGGCGGAAATGGTTATGATTGAAACATCCTTACAAGAAACAGTCGTGATAAGATTCTTCTCAAATAAGATCTCTTTATCATCCATCAGGCGCTGAACACCTGATTTCAACAAATAACAACCAGTCGGTAGAGATAAACATAAGTGGCAACCTTCGCCATAGCCCGGAAATAAACCAGCTTTCAACAAGTTCCACTTAACGGTCATGAGAGGAGTAACAAGTTCCTCAACAGAAGTAACAAATGTATCATCGTCAACAACATTAACACCATGGCCGTGCTTGGGCATGGGAGAAGTTATAACATTGGGAATCTCATGAGCATCAAAGTCAATTTCCTTCGCCTCGATAAGGTCTTGCACCTTGTTTTTCAAAGCCCAACAGTCGTTTGTATCATGACCTAGACTTTCTGAGTGGTAAGCACAGCGAGCATTTGGGTTGTAGCGAGGAGACGTGGTGTTGGGATTCTTGGGAGCTTCCCTCAAGGTAACCAGATTGGATTTCAGTAGATGAGGCAAAACTTGAGACAAAGTCATATTTATCCGGGTGAATTTCCTTACAAGTCTTTCTACTCTAGGATGATTATTTCGTTGTTGAGTAGTTGCGGGCTTAGATATCATAACAGCCCTGACCGTTGGATGGCGCTCGGTTCTTCCCTGATTTCGTTGATTGTAAACAACACTGACCTCTTTTTTCCCTACGAAAGGTCTCTTTCCTTCACTTGAAGAGGCATCCTTCTGAATCTTACCACTTCTAATCCCAGCTTCCACTCTTTCTCCTGTCAAAATCAATTCAGTAAAGCCAGCTGAGGAGCTTCCAATTAGATGATTAAAAAATGGACCAAATAGGGTACCCAAAAACATATCCACTAAATCCCTATCAGGCAGGGGGTTGGACTCTTCCTGCTAAGTCCCTCCACTTTTGAGCATAGTCTTTAAAACCCTCGCTCGAACCCATAGACATACTTTGGAGTTGTGTACGGGTGGGAGCAAGGTCTGCATTATACTGATAATGCTTGTAGAAAGCAGCAACCAGGTCTTCCCAGTTACGAATATTGGTCCCTTCCAGCTGGTAGAACCAATCTAGTTGAGTCCCGGATAAACTGTCTTGAAAGAAGTGGACCCATAAGTCCTTATCAGCAGTGTGAGGTTGGATCTTCCTTACATAAGATCGGAGAGGCACCTTGGGACATGAAACCCCATCATATTTGGAGAACACCAGAACCTTGAACTTCGGCGGGATGTCAACCCCAGAAATCAAACCCAGCTCTTCAAAATCCAGTCCAGGTACCTTCTGGATTTCCATTGCATTCAGGCGATCCTCTAAATGTTTGTATTTTTCACCGGTCGGAGGATACTGCTCCTCATTATAGTCAGTCTCATTATCAGATTCCCTTGGATTGGGGTCTTCCTAACTTGTTTCCCCTTCTTGATTGTCTCCTTCCTTTGATGAAGATGTTAGCTCTACAACTTGCCTTAACGGTCCTTTGAACCTCCTTCCCAAATTCACCACACCAGCTGTCTTTCTTGGCTTCTTGGTCTTCTCTTTAACAATCAAGGCTTTCAGTTCCTCTTGCCCCTTGTCCAGAGCCATGATCATTTGTTGAAACTGAGCATTTTGAGTTTGTAGATCCTTCATTGTTTGTTCGAGAGCCATTTCTTTACTACTGAAATAAACAGCGAAGAAGATGAGAAACCTGCTATGAAACCTGTTTATGCAATGATACGTATGATATGTGTATGCAATGATTTCAAGGATTTCCGAAAATTTAAATTTGTGAACCCAAATGAAACAAAGATTTTATTAGTAGAATTCAAAATACAATTTCCTTTTAGGCGTTCAATTGAAAATTCTAAAAACTAAGAAATCAGGTTTCCCGTGGGCACTTCCTCTTCGTGTCGAGATAGACATTAAGACATATTTCCTCGTGAAGTTTCTTCGTGAGCTCCAAAACTTTCCTCTCATGGGCATAGAAATGATCTCTATAGGTATCCCTCTCTTTCTTCAGCTGAATCCAGGATCTCTGTAGTTCTTCAAGATCAGTGGGCATATCAGGATGAAGAACTGTATAGGGAACATCCCCTTCAGTAATGGGCTCCATAATCACTGGAAAGATTGCTATATATGGCATCATAAGGTTATGAGCATGAGCTCGTACCCATTGGAGATAAGGTTCCATAGGAATGGAAGTCTTTGGCCCCGAAGTCTTGGTGTCAAATCTGTTTACCATGCCCCAAGCTCGTATGAACCTCTGAAGATACCCTTGAACATCATCCTCATAGTTAAACATAATACCCTGGACAAGTATCTTGTGAGGACCATCCCTTCGAGCATAACCAAATTGTCGCAGAGCCAGAGAAGGATTATAGGTTATGCCTCCCTTAATACCGAGTAGTGGGACATTAGGGAACTCCCCGCAACGGTCAATAATAGAAATATCCCCCATAGATCAGGAATACCAGAGAATATCCATGTGAGAAATTGACATTATCCTTTGCGACCAGCCCAAACCTTCTTCATTCTTCAGTACTGTTTTAGGGAGGTGGCAAATAAACCACCTCGAAATCAATGGCACACAGCACATAAGAATCCCTCTTTTCTTCGTGGTACGAGTGTGGAAGGTGTGGAAGGTATGCAAGATGTCTCCGAGTAAAGTGGGCACAGGGTTGCGAAAGAGGAAGACCTTGATAGCATTCACATCTATGAGTGAGTCTGGATTAGGGAAAAGTATTAACCCATAGATTAGAAGGGCCAAGACCTCCTCAAAAGCCTGGAAGTCAAAATCATCCCAAAACAACTGAGCCTTCTCTATTAGGAGCTTGGCTAGAAAACCCTTAACTCTGTTTCTCATTTCCTAATTGGATACAATGTCGGACCATTTTAGGTGTAAAGCTGCTGCAATGATCTCTGACTTTGGAGCTTCTTCCAAACCGGTGAAAGGTAATTGGTCCAAGATAGGTATGCCCAATATCTGAGAGAACTCTTCCATGGTGGGTACCAACTGATAGTCTGGAAAGGTGAAGCAATGGTACTTAGGGTCAAAGAATTGAAAGAGCACACTCATCATCTTCTCATCAAAACCTGAGGTAACCAGATTGAGAATTCGACCATAGTTCTTGGTGAATGAATAAGTCTCAGAAACCCTTGATTCTAGCTCTTTGAGTTGAAGAGGTGTTCTCATAAAGCTGATTCGGATGTTATTTCTACGAGCGGAAGCCATGATCTGCAAAACAGAACAAAGATAAATTTCCCTAATCCTTGAAATGGTTAGTGTAATGAATAATGAATGTTTATGATGCATGATGTCATGTTTAAGCAAATCAATCACACACAAGCAAAGCACACAATAGGCCTTAGGTTCAAAGGCTTGCATGAGGTTTAAGAAAAGTACCCTCTTGAATTTTAGTAGGTTTCAAACCTATCCTAGAAATAGTAATCGGGTTCTACGGAGTCTCAATATCACTGATCTTTCTTTATCGGTATTATCTCAGCTTAGCAATGTTTTTTGCAGCTGAAACATCCCGAAAGTCCAATCTCAATGAGTTTAGTATCGAGTATCAACCAATTCCCAGCTTTACACCGAGACCGGCTATCTCACTACTTTCTAATGGCAAAGTATGTTCAACTAAGGTTCTAAGGTTCGTTAGTGCTTCACGAAACCACGCGGAGGCCCGGTATTCTCCTCGATTCAACACAAGAGATACCGGTACCAACCAAAATGTCACACCAACACAACTATCGCTTCAACCATATCGGTCTATGTCGTAGAGTCTCCATGATCTATTGCTGTTTACCTAAAAAGTGCCCCCAGATTCGGGTATAGGATCTATACAAAAGTACCACAATCAAACCCTCAAAGATAAAGCAGTCAAGGCAAACAAAGAAAACAATTTTAAACTGATCTAGACCCTAAGGTAAACCCCACTTTATAATTAGGCTCCAGCAGATTCGTCAGTTCTGTGATACGGTGGCAGAACCAACTGTTATACTGGTTTGCATTTTGTATTCGTAAATGTCACGGTAAGCAAGAGTCGCCACCGATTTTTTTTATCCAACAAAGGAAAGGGTGAAAAGAACAGAAAAAAACCCTTTTCGAGATTTTCTGAGTAAGGGGGGTAGATTATGGAAAGGGAAGGTGTTAGCACCCTTTCTATCCGTGGTTTTCCACGGGCTCTTATGTACTTGCTCATTTTTGAAAATTGCTTTTGTGTTTGTGTGTTTTGAAAAGCTTTTGTTTGCTTTATGATAACTCTTGTATCAATCCTCAAGAGTGTGATAAAGTGTTTTTTTAAAGAATTTCGAAAGTGTGTAAGTGTAAAAAGGAATCAGATTTGAGCAAGTACTTAACAACTATCTACCTACTTGAAAAAGGCGTTATTTTCCTCCTTTCCTTTAGATAGTGCTATCCAACTATTTAGTGAGTAGGTAGACCTATCGTTGGATGTTGAGGGACTATCGTAAGGGACGTTTATGGTCATTGAAAGCAACATGTAGAGATACCTTAGCAGCTCGAAGGGATTGTCATCATCATATATTCGTAGGCAATTCGAGGGACAAGATCATTTCTTGTAGGCAACTCGGGGGACATTAAGGGACTATAATCTTTATGATGACTTTGAACTGAGGGGTCTTTGCTAAGGTATCCCTACGTTCGAGGGACATGACCATTTCCGAAGGCAACCAAAGTTGGAAATACCCTAGGAGTGCAAGTGTGCAATAGTGTGCTTTTCCAGATATTTTTATCTTGATGTTAGTGATCTAAGATTGATTACTTAATTCTTGCCATACACGCCTAATTTACTACCAGTTTATATACAGGTATATAATGGAGTACAGAAAGTAAAACCTACAGCTATTACAGGGCTTCAGGGCAATTACAATTATATCTGACTGAATTGTAAAATGTGGAAATTAAAACCCTAATTAGACTATTACAAACTGGACACAGTTACATAATTAAAAAAATAATAATCGTACAAAAATAATAACGCGCAAAAATTGAGACAAGAATAAGTTCTAAACCCTAAAAATCTAATTGTTTAATGAAAATATTTTTTGGTATTTTATAAAAAAAGTTGAGATTTAATCTAATTTCTAACTAATTTTAAATTAAAGAAAACAAGTTAAAATTTAATTTAATTAAAATATTTTGCAAAAAATTAATTTTAATTTAAAAAACCTAAGTCCTATTTTTTATGATTTTTGTTGATTTTATGATTTTAAAAAAATGAATTTAAGAAAATACAAACTAATTAAAAAAAAAAGAGAATTAAAAATGGAAATGTGACAGGGGTGAGAAACCAGATTGGGGGGTGTTGCACTGAAGTTTGCTAAGGGCCCAGATCTAGTGGCCCAAAGCCTGCGTGAGATCCAATGGGAGGCTTGCTTGAGGGTCCATTGTGGGGACTACTGGTTGGGCGTTAGATTTGGATCAGTGGATGATCTAGTGGTTGTGAAGGAGGATGTAGGATGACTTTCTTGTAATGAAGCACATTGGAACCTACAAGGAATATCAAGAAAAAATAGGAAAACGTTGGACCTGGGATCAAACCCAGGTCCCTCTCCTCATATACTTACTGACCTTGCCAACAGCGCTGCTTGTTAACTCGTTATACAAAGTGAACAAAAATAATAAAATATGATTCTCATTCAATTATTGAATAACACACACGCAGGTTTGAACTGACTTGTGGGGCTGCACCACACAATCGTCTTCCCCACTCCTCCTTTGTATTTGCTTATGCATTTTTACCTACGGACATTGTCTGTCACTACAGCACCTACAATTCTCAAAATTCACAGCATGCAATATAAGTTAAGTCTAAGGCCGTGGATCAATTGGCTTTGATCCCCCAAACATGATGGCACTCATCTTTAAGCCCAATTTTGCATGTACCTGAAAACCCTAAATCAAAGGTCAAAACCCTAATAATGGCATATCGTCAAACATTCATCAAAACAGACAATTAATGATTCAAATATGTTCTAATCATTCATACAAGCAAGAATGCATGATCAAAATTCATTTATAATGCACATATGACCATAACCGTTTTAAAAAAAGAGAGCACAAACCATAACTGTGTTGAGCACGATTCTTGGAGTTTTGGCGCTTGAGAGTGATGTAGCTAGCTTCATAATGCCTCAAGGAATTGATTGCAAGCTTCAGAATGCCTTGAATCCTTCTGCAACTCCAAATCTAATTTCCACTTTTCTTCGAAATTTCAAGCTTATGAACAAAGTCTTTTTGCAGCAGCTGCGCTTCTCTCTAGGTCTGGAACGTTTATGCATATATAGCATATCATATTAGGTTAACAAATATGGACTGAATCTTGAAGATTGGATGGAAAGGATTTGATTTGCATCTTAGAATTTTATGTTTCCAAATTTGGCCAAAACTTGCTCATTTCTCTCCAATCAGCCCTTACACGAAATTTTGATTCAATCTTCTGATGTTAGGCTCATGATCTGATCATAAAACAAATCTTTGGATTTAATTCATCATTTTACTATTTTATTTGATTTATTAAGATTTAAATGAATAAAAATTCAAATAAATAAAAACAAATCTCATAAAAATAAAATAATGGATTTAAATATCTTGAATAAGTCCATGGATATCTTTGAGATCCAAAACCCACGGCCATTAGTTCAAAAAAATCTAAGTTGCTCACATTGACTTTTGTGCATTTTCATAAAATTGGTCAACTTTATTAATGCATATCTTTCTCAATTTTAACCCTAAGAGGGTGTTCTTGGACTTTTTACAGAGATTAGGATGTTCTCTAAATAACCCTTTTGGTTTCATCTAAATTGGATCCTCCGTGTTTATGTAAGGAGCTTTGACCCAAAAGGTGTTTTTTGTTGACTTTTTGAAAGGACATATAATGTCTGAGCTTGTATCTTTTAAATGAGGCATTTCTTGATCTTTAGGGATGAAGAGAAGTTGTAGGAAATTGGATTCTCTTCAAAATAAGCCTTTGTGGAAATTTTTTTGATAAAGTATGAGAAAGTTATGCCTGGTCAAAGTTTTGTTAATTTTTCCTATAGAAACCCTAATTTGCAATTTTTGACTTTTGATGAATTAGGAGCATTTCTTGAGGAATCATGATCAACCCTTGATCAAATGATGGATATCACTTCAAAATGTTGATGCTGACCAAAAATCTTGAAGTTTGACTGTATATAGGCCCCAATTGAATTTTGACCTAATACAATTGATTTTCAGGCATTTGAGCAGTTGACTGAGCAAACTTGTTGTACAGGGCATGAAATTTGGCATGAACTTTTGATCAAATATGGTCAACATGTAGTAAAACTTCAAGATTTTTGGTCAACATCAACATTTTGAAGTGATATCCATCATTTGATCAAGGGTTGATCATGATTCCTCGAGAAAATCCCGCAAATCATCAAAATTCAAAAGTTTCCAAATTAGGGTTTCCTTAGGAGAAGTCAATTGAACTTTAACTAAGCATGACTTTCACATGCTTCATCAACTTTTCCCCAACCAAAGCTCATATTGAAGGAAATTCAATTCTCTATAACTTTGTATCACTAAGCTCAAGTCTACATGATGACAATCCCTTCGAATTGCTAAGGTGTCCCCATATGTTGCCTTCAATGACCATAGCGACGACCCTACACATCTCCCTTCACACCCAATGGATGGGGCTACCTACCAACTAATGGTATGGATAGCACCATCCCTAACCGAGAAGTAAAAGGATAATGAAAGACCTTTTAGTGGGTAAGATACCCTTAATTGCTTGCTCACAAACTAAAACAATTTTCATACCTCACACTTTCAAAACAACTACTTTCAAACACTTTATAAACACTCTTGAGGACTGATACAAGGGTTATTATAAAGCAGACTTCCTTACATTGGAATTTTCAAAACATTTTCAAATCACACACAAAGCAAATTAAAGTGAGCTAAGCAATTAGGAGCCCGCAGATAACTACAGATGAAAAGGGTGCTAACACCTTTCCTTTTCATAACTTACCCCATTTAACTCAAAATCAATAAAGGTCTTTCCTGTTCTTTCCACCCTTTCCTTATTGGATAAAATAAAAGTCGGTGGCGATTCTTGCTATCTGCAACATTTGTAATAAAACACAAAAACAAGTTAGTTCTCTCACCGTATTACACATGGCATTGATCGTCATTTGAACATGAAGATGTGTCATCCTCAGCCTTTTTATTTATGAATTCACATGAGCTATCACTGAAATATTCATCCGTTGAACATTCTTCATCAGACACATCACTTTCAATGTTAGCACTTGTAATAGAAATGTTAGCATTTGTAGTAAATGGTAAATTATTTGTGGATGAAGAGGAAACTCCATGATTAATTTTTGAAAAGGTATTGAAAAGATTGGTAGCAACTGACTGAATGACACCAACATTTAACTTCATTTTAGATGAATATATGTATCCACTTGACTGTGCATGTATATTATTGTACCTTTTATTATAGGATGAGGAGGTTATATCACATGGAGCCATATCGGATTTTAAAGTGAGTGGAGAATAGTTCAACACATCACCACCATTATTGTTGACAATATTTTCTTCATGTATACTTGACACATTATCCTTCTGTCTAATAATTCTCTTCTCTGCCTTGCACACAAATGATCAAAAGTAATGTTAGATTTGGAGTTGCCTAATGCAGATGTTGGTGTCTTGAGATTAGATATTGATGAAGAGGCAGAATATCGATTCTCACAACCAAAATGCTTAAGGAGATTGGACGAAACAACACGATTCACACCCATGTTCAATCTATATGCATTTGCCGGAATAGTTCCAATTGGATTTGAATTGAAATTCTTCTTTGTTGCATTCAAAATGGAAGAAGTGATATTGGATAGAGGTGTTCTGAAAGGATTTTTGGTAGGACCACTGATGTTAATAAAAGATAGGTTGCAGTTCATATTGATTTCATCAACTCGGGTCCTTTTAGATCTTCTATCTTTTATAATTTACTTCCCTTTGTGTCTTGCCAAGGTTTCTAATTTTTCCTATCCAGAATATGTGAATCCATCTAAGTTGAAAAACACAGACTAACCACAAATTGAGCATGTAAAATCAGGCAATGAAACAATTAATAATGAATACAGTTTGCAAGCTCATTATGTTTATTTAGTTTTGACTGATATGGACAAAAATGAACTAATCTGTTTGTTATTGGTTCTATGTATATGTAACAACTTCTCTCTCATGATGTTAATTAATAAGTTAATGTTTATGTATAGATTAACCATAGTATTGAAAAAAAAATCAGCACGAATTTGGAAAATGTAAGGACCTTTACATACAAATAAAGTTAAACATTATAATATGATGCATGTTAGAAACTGAACAAAATTTAATATTCAATGAGTTAAGAGTTAATACACGCATCTGGTACATATTGAGATACTACCATCATCATTATAATTATGGCAGGCTTAAATATATAAGTTATGCTTTGTTTCCATAGTTATAATATATAATAAACTTTATTAGTTTTAAGAAAATGAAAAAAGTTGGGTATAATAGTAGTTACCAAAGTGTAATAATATTTATGTTGGAAACTTAAATGAAAAGGGAATATTGTTGCAATAAAAAATAATGTTTGTGGGTTGCAATGCATGACACATTATACCAAGAAATATAATAGGGATTGTCCAAAAAATTTCTGCATTAGTAGGTACATTGACATCAAATCAAATAAAGACCTTTAACCATTCTTAGAAGTAACATATGCATGTATTTTATTCTATTTATAAGATAACTTGTGTATGATATGCTTGCATTGTATTGGATTCGTTCACTTGTAGTTGAACAAGTCTCTCTCCATATCATAAGGTTTTCTAAGAGAAGCATGTTACATGTCTTCTCCAAACTTGAGCGGCTAAGTCTCAATTTCTAATCTGACTAACCGTTTTTCCTGTGTTATTAATATGGTTGCATGCAATCATTTGAAGTAGTATTATAGTCATTCATTATTTGTGATTACTGGAGAGATTTGTGCCACTAAACACCTCTCAACTTTATGAGATGCTATCCAATATTAAGGAAGAGCAAGAGACTGTATTACCTGAGAATGCTCCTACCAATGTGTTGTTTCCAGAAATCAATGATGTAAGGAACAAAGTAAAAAAGGAGAGCATCGTTGGAGAACCTTTAAATCCGACTGGAAGTGGAGGAGAGTTGAAGGAAGAGATGACTTGGTTAAAAGAGATAAGCAAAGCTAGAAAGAAGGGGAATCAAGTTTTTGTAATTAATATCCTTAACTATATGAGTTAATCTATTACATTTTGTAGAAATTAGATTTTTACATACTGATTATATGTGTTTTAACATGCAGCATTTCCCAACTAACGTGATAGAAAATTGCCTTCGTCCCGACATTAGATCGTGCCTTGTTAGGGATTTCCACACCGGTGAATATCATTCATACAAGATAATAAAATCTAACAGGAAATATATGGAAATGTACTTGGGAAAAGGGTGGTATTCATATGCTAAGGGGAAAAAACTGAAGGTGGGGATACGCTTGCATGCACTTACAATTCAGATAAGGAAATCTTGTTTGTGAGGTTGTACCGAAAAGGTAAAATTCAGATAAAAGAGTGAAGTGGATATTATGTTTGTTTGGGCTGGAAAAAATCAGGAATTTGGTACCAAGTTGGGAACAATGTTATGTTCTATGTTTAGTTCTGGGAATGATATCATGTTTATGTTTATCTTTATTATATGTTTTGTTAAGACTTTGCTATTAGGCATGCACCATTTTTGTAATGTGTTTCTTTAATTTGTTGTTAGCATCTAAGTGGTTTAGTCTACTAAGAATAATAGTGTATCACTTCTTTTGCTAAATGTATTTCACAAGTTTGGTGTTCTTGTAGTTAATAGTATAATAGTGTATGGTTCCAACAATTGCTTGCTTCATATAGTTTTATCATCTTTTTAACATATGCCACATAAGACATCTAAATAAATAACAATTACATTAACTGAATAGTGTGGAAGATATAATAACATATTATATTTGGAGGCAAATGATTGTATGTACGTGCTTCTTCATGGAATTGCATGAAGTCAAATGACTATTCATTTTGAAGGTTTTTGTAGTCAAGTATAAGATTTAAAGGTTTTAGGCCTGTAATGAACGACAAAATGAAAGTTTTATAGATCCTAATATATGAAGAGAATACTGAAACCATATATAGAGATAACATATATGAAATAGAGAATTATTTAAGAAGTTCAAATAGTGTACATGATTGTTTTCTAACACCATTAAAACCATAATATAAACAATGAACTCACATATATATTTAAGTTGATGAAACAACATCAGTTATTGAGTATATTAAAAACAAGATTTGCATTGGTTCGAGATGCATACTACTAAAATATGTGACAGTAATAGACAAAGATATACTTGATGCACAACACGGTATAACATTCAAAACAATTAACCATAATATAAGATGGAGTTCGACAATCCCAAAAAATTATTAAAGAGATGAAACTGATTTTTTGAAACAAATCCAAAGTATTCAAAGCAAAAAACTTCAAACAATCAGATTGGTTTCTTCAAAACTAACAATAATTTAACATATCATAAATTTGAATATAACTACTTCTCCTTCTTTATATCCTTAATTAACTTTGTTGAGGAAAGTTGGACACTCTCAATATCTTCAACAACATCAGGTAAAGTCCTTTTTGATGGAGTCGGGCTTGAATTTCCAACAGCAGGGTCATAATCGATAGATGCAGATAAAGGTTCCTGCTGGCAATATGGATATAATATACAAGCATTATACAATGTATGGAGATTTGTGTTTTACATAGAGTGCTCAGTTTGAATTAATAACTTACAGTAAAGGATATTGATTCATCTTGGGACGAAGGCTCCGTTGGTAGAAGCTTTGAAGTAAGCTGCCAAGACAAAATAATATTAGTCCAATTAAATCAAGAGTGATCAGCCATGATATTTTTGTGTTTACACCGAGATTACCTCTTCTGAGTTGAAACTCCCTCTAACTCTCTTACGAAAATCTTCATCATTTTGCAACTAATGACAGAAAGTTGGCCTTTGTTAGGCTGAAAAACAACCCTAATAGCCAATTCTTGCTTTAGAATTGCATCAAGTGCATAAGGGAATTCAAGAGGATCATCTTCACCGGCCTACATAAACTCAATGAACTATATTACAAAGTTTTTTTTTTAAAAAAAGAATCAAACTTAATATGGTGTCATTATATACCTTTATCAATTCATTTTTAATTTGAAGAGCGGACTTCCCAATCAACTTGACGCAATCTCCGTCCCAAAAAAATGAATATGGCCTTGTATTTACGGTCAACAACCAAAACTTTGAGTTTATATTTATAAGAAAATCATAAACCATGGATGTAATGCCACCAAAAATTGAACAACATGAATCCTAAATAGCGATACACACAATACCTTGGTACAGGCTCTGGACTAATGTGTTTGGAATAACATACCAGCTTTCCATCCTGCAATGACACACTTTTTGTGCAACCAACACATCCATCATAATACCAGCCTGGCTGTCCAGCCTCAAATTTATCCAAAGTTGCAACAGTAACACATGTAGTCTCCTGATAAAATGATGAAACCTATAGTTAGTTTGATATGATTGTTAATTATAATGTAATTATACAATGAAACATGTCTTACGTGTTGCAGAATTGTTATTTCAGCAAGACTTAAAATTTCTGCCTTCCATAGAAACTTATCGAACTCGGAATAATATGAGTTTTGTGTTATGTCCACTTGAAGACTTGATGAAGATAATAATGGCAATTCAGACTGCATATTGCATGAAATATAAGACAAATGTTCATAATCAGTTTGGCGCGTAATGCATTAACAAAAACATATGCTACAACACGATAAATAAAATGAGTTCAGTCAACACCTGTCTCTGAGTTTGCTAACTTCATCAAGGGTAAAATTATTAATCAGCCACTTTGTGTCATTCCAAGCGTTGGAGATGTTCAAAGGAAACCCTCCTGCAAGTTTCAGTCATTCTTTAGAACATATAGTTGTATAGAACATAAGGATAATATTTGATGTTACATAATTTTGGATTCGCATTTGGTCAAAAAACAAAAAATTTGAAAGTGTCAAACCTTGAGCCTCCTTTATCCTGGCATTAATCAGCAAAACAACTATATTACCATCTTCCTTATGACTTTTATAATAATCGTGAAACGGTATGGCAAGCTGACCCCAAAGAGTACATTGTACTTCAGATCTGTTATTTTGTCAAACATATTAACATTATTAATATGATGATATTAGTTTAGTTAATGCAATAATATTATATAAAAAATGACATGAAGCATACCTATTATCAATAATTGAAAACACAACTTTGCTCTTGTTGTTATCATTATTGATTTGGGTTTGAGAAATCTCGATCACTCCTCCAAGAATATCTACAATAATTCATGTGTTACATACTATATAGATTTATAGACGTTTAAGCACATAAATTTTATTAATTAAACTAAAATTCATTAATAACATACCAACCAAAACATTATACTGGAATTTTCCTTCAACAATGGCATCCAAATGAAGAATGTTCAGGTAATCCATAGGAATATCAGGGAGTTTTGCATTCTTAACAGAAGTTGACCCATAGAACACCAACTTGAAACTATGAGTAGTGGACTTAAAAGAGAAATCATTGTTTGACACTTTGAAATTTTGCATTATGTATGAACATCCAGCCGCGAGATGTTCCTTGAATTTTGAAACCAAGAAGGGTGGCACAATGACTTGAATCACATCTAACTACAATAAACGAACATATAAAGTTATTATTACAGACATCAACATTACAAATACAAACTAAGAATGGTCAGGCTGCTAAAATACCTTAGAATCAACCAAAATTATCTCAATGTGTTCCTTTTTCGAAGCACCCGTCACAATCCACAAATGTTTACACCTAACAGCAATCTTCCATAAATCATTTGACTCATTGATATCCTTTACTGCTTCAATTGGGAGAGCCATATATGATGATATATCCTGTAATAACAACATGACAAAATTAGAATTAGGAATTGTTGAAACAACCGCATAACACGGTAACAACAACATGAAAGCATTTACCCTAATCAGAATAACAGAACTGTATCAACAGCTAAAAAAAGTAAATTAAAATTTCACATGTGAAGCAAACACATATTCTTCAATCAGGATCTGAAATTTTCATTATCTTACACAGGAATTTAACCTAATCCATGAAATTGGGGTTGAAACCATCATTTTAACAAAATAAAATCCATGAATTTGGGGTTGAATCCGATAGGATTTGTGACACAAACAGAAACATCGAATAAAAAAATGTCATGGATTGATGTTGACTACCTGAGTATTGTGAACACTTGAAGATTGGAGAAAGGATAGATTGAGGTTTGAAGAGATACAATGGAGGATATTTATGATTGGGTCAGGAGGAACCTAAATTTGAAAGGATGGATTTCTCCATTGTTGTAAGTTGTGACGTTGATGACTGCTATCAATACACTTGCATTGGAATTGCAAGAGTTATGCAATGTGGCCTCCTATAGCCACTAATTGTACATAATCAATATTACTGCAGTGTGGCCTCCTCGTATTTAATAAATAGATTAGGTTTTTTAAAAAATAAATTAATTATAATTAGTTATTAGTGATTAAATAATTAGTGATTAGTGATTAAAAAAATAAAAAATGGTGGGAAAATATATTTGTTGACACATCAGTGCCATTAAATGTCAAAATAATATGGTGATAGGAGTAGATCAAAAAGAATAATTTGCCCTTAATGACTAGTTTAAAAGTTAATTTTAATTAGAGGGTATATATTGGATTTCCAGGTACTTTAAAGTTTATATATTAATAATAGATCAAACTTATATGTCTCCTGAACTTTCTTTTAACATAGGAAAACAGATTAAAATGCAAAATTAATATCTTGGACAATGGAAAGTCTTTATTTTTTGGTAAAAGAAACACATATATTATTGCTACACAATTCAAAAGGGTTACAGTATAACCCTAAAATCCCACACTCAAATTTGAGTTACATTTGAATACCTAAAATCCCACATTCAATTGAGTTCACAAAAATTGTTCTTCTTCTCTTATAATCTTCTGTCACTCTCAATGGTACCTGCCTCTCGCCCCTTTCTTCTGTATTTAGAATTTTATCTCTTTGTTGTTTGATCTGTTTCAATACCAAAATATATGTCAATGTCACAGTCAATGGACTAAAGCTATAAAACAAGACTGATTTTTGTGAATGAGTGGGTGTTTGTTGGATATTGTTTTTGTATGGTGATTTTATGTTTTTGTTATGTACCGTTTGTACCTAATGTTATATGGTGTTTTGTTTGTAGTTGGTGATCTTCCGGATGAGCAAATTTTGAATGGGAACCAACCTGATATGGATGATTAGGTCACTTCGAAAAATCAAGATAAAGTGGTTGTTGCGATGGTTGAAGAATCCCCTTATGGTAAGCTTTGAAATCTTGAAATTTTACTATTGTATAACTTCTAAACAAATATAGTGTCTCTCCTCTTAGCAAAAACTAAGAAGTTCAAAATTGATGGACAATGTTTTACATGGATAGACTATGAGAAATTTCATGATCTGGTGTGTACTTCTGTCCTATTATTTTGGATTGAATTTGGAATTTGGATTATTGTTTTGTTTATGAAATTTATTGTCAATTTAAACCATGTGGCTTCAGGAAGTATTTTTTATAGCAAAGATTATATGGCTGCCACAAAATTGATGAACCAGAACACCACAAAACCTTAGCTAAGCCAATCTTTTTTCTTGGATATCAAAACTCTAACTTTAACTGAGTCAAATGTTTGCACATGTGTGCAGCTACACTTGGATTTCTCTTTAGAACTCTTATATGTGTACTTTACTTTAATGGAGTTATCATGCTTTTGATGATTTTATTTCCTTTATGTCATGACTTTGGCGCAACAGGTCTATTTTTGTGTAATATATCAGGTCTTGAATTTGTGAAATTCTGGTTTGTTTTGTATATGGTTTAGTTTATGGTAGGGCATTGTTTTTCTAAGGGCTTATTCAGATATGAAGTGCTTGATGATAATGCTAAGTTTAGACGGATTGTAGATGCGGCAAAGAAGTCGATTCAGGAGTATCTTTATAGTTGAAGGGGAAACCAATTTATTACTCAAGAAGTATGTACTTTTGTCTGAACTTAAGCAATGAAAATTCATGTTTTAACTAGAATTCATTTTAGCATTTTGTTGTAGGCCAGATTTTTAATATAATCATGGTTTAGATTGATTCCTTGCAAGAATCATATGTTGCTTTAGTAAAAGCAGTGAGATCTTTGGCAAACTTTTACTCAAGGACAGGGCCATCAACACCATTGCTGGAAGAAGTGAAGTTTGAAATATTAGATTATCTTAATCCTGCTAAAGATTCTTTGTAAAAAATATTACAAAATGGGAGTAGCAAAATCTTTTGTAACAAAGAAACTCATTAAACTTGTGTTTTTTTCTATTCATTTGTCAAGTGAAATATTTAACTTAGTTTTGGTTGATGATTAATGTTTTTTATGTTTGGATTTAAGATGTTTGGCAATATGGAGTAAAAATAAACTTAGTTGTGATTTTTTATAGTAAAACAATTATGTATTTTTTTTTCTATTGATGACTACCTATTAATCACTTTTTTTTTAAAGGCTTAAATGCAGTTTTGACCCCTCTAGTTTAAGGTTTTTGGAGTTTCGATCCCCCTAGTTTAAAAGCCAGGTTTCTAGTCCCCAAAGTTTTCAAATTTGGGATTTTTGAAGCCCCCTCCATCTGGCTGCCCAAAAAGTGACATGGCACAGGGAGAGTAATGCCACATATTATTTTCTTATTTCTTATTTAGAATAATATTTTTTAAACATTTAAATAAAGGATATTAATTTCCAAATGAATTTTTAATTTCATAATTAATATTTTCTGAAAATCCCAAATTGGGTTAAGCAATTTGGGATTTTCAGAAAATATTAATTATGAAATTAAAAATTCATTTGGAAATTAATATCCTTTATTTAAATGTTTAAAAAATATTATTCTAAATAAGAAATAAGAAAATAATATGTGGCATTACTCTCCCTGTGTCATGTCACTTTTTGGGCAGCCAGATGGAGGGGGCTTCAAAAATCCCAAATTTGAAAATTTTGGGGACTAGAAACCTGGCTTTTAAACTAGGGGGATCTAAACTCCAAAAACATTAAACTAGGGGGGTCAAAACTGCATTTAAGCCTTTTTAAATGTTTTGTATTCAATATTTAAATGTTATTTAATTTGTTCAGGATTTATTTTTTATTTTTTATGTGCATTTTATTTATAGAGCATTTGAAATGAAATAAAATATTATTAGTATCTTAATAATCATTTGTTATTTAATTTTGTTAGTAAAGGTTAATGTACAATTTTTTTTTTAATATTGTTTTCAATTAATAAAAATATCAAATTATTCAACTAATTTTAATGTTACTATAACTTCATTTGTAAACGGTAAATAATTATAAAATATTTTTTATTTAAGAAATTTTGTCTCCTGCCTTACAATACAATAAGAGCAAATATATATGTTAAAGATTTTCTCTCTATTTTAAAATAACACATAATATTAACATAAACAAATTATACCTCACACAATTATGATGTATATGAAAAACACAACTTTCATTTGTACTCATTTTTAATATTAACCTTGATTAAGACTAATTAAATATATTTTTTCATATCTTAATAATCATTTTAATTGAATGCTTTTGATTTTTATTTATTGTCCTTCTATTTTTAATAAGAATGAAAAGATAGAGTTTTAGTTAATTTATATATAATTCGCTAATTATGTAATAAGTATGTAATTAATTGTAATTGAGAAAAAACTCACATTTTAATGACATTTATATTATATTTTTTATGAATAAAGAAAAAGAATAGGTTAAAATGCATATTTAAAAAAATAACTATAATACTATATTTAAAAAAATAAATAACTATAGTACTATATTTAAAAAATAACTATAGTACTATGTGATACGGTGGGAGAACTGACTTGAGATTTTGCGTTTGTGTTTACAAATGTTTCGGTTTAGCAAGAGTCGTCACCGACTTTTTATTTTATCCAAAGGAAAGGTCAAAAAGCACAGGAAAGACCTTTGAGATTGTTTCTTGGGTTCGGGGGAGATTATGAAAAGGGAAGGTGCGAGCACCCTTTTCATCAATGGTTATCCATGGGCTCTTAGTTACTTGTTTAGATCACTTGCTTTGCTTTTTCAATTATTTGAAATGGTGCTTTGTGTGGTTTTGAAAGTATTTTGAAAAGAGGCCATCGTTGTGGCAATCTTTGTAATGATCCTTGTTTGAAGAATGTATACAAAGATGTATTTGTCTTTTGAAAAATATTTCAATGTTTGAAAGTTTGTTGGGAAGTTGTTTTGAAATTGTGTATGTGTTTTTGAAAATAGCAAGGATGGTTTGCAAGTTTGATCAAGTAACTAAGAGTTGTCTACCCTACTCAAAGATCTTTCCTACACATTTTTAACCCTTTGACATTGTTGTTTTACCATTGTATTTGGTAAACAACCTTGTGTTTGGATGTTAAACGGGACGGGCGCGGGTCATCGTATGACCATGATAACAATATTGCCAAGTATCTTAGCAAGTTTTTGAGGGACTAGATCATTTTTGTTTAGGCAACCAAGATAGCGTCATTGAGGGACTATGATCTTTTTGTTTGATTTTGTTTTGCCAAGATACCTAGCATGCATATCATGGCCATTTTAAGGAAACAAAGTGGATGAAACCCTAGGGTGCTTGTGTGCATTCTGTTGTCATTTTTCATGCATTTTTGTCTTGTATTTAGTCATGCTATTTGTTTGATTTTGGTCATTTGCATACAAACCCTAGTTTTTACTATCATGGCATTCGAAAGCAATAAAATGCGTAAAAGTAAATCTAAGACTATTACAACATTATTATGGGGAGGGGGATACAAGTTTGAATAGGGGGTATTTGCACAAAATAAAACCCTAAAACTATTATTACAACCAAATTGAAATATTGCACAAATAAATAAATGGACAATTATTTAAATGTACAAATAAAATGTAAATATGCACAAATGTTTTTGTATTAATTTTTATGTATGTAAAAATGAATTTATTTAATGTCCTAAAAAATAAGAAAATGAAAATGATTATTTTTTTGAAAAGGGTGGAAACCCTAGTTTTTATTTAAAAGAAAATATATATTCTAATTATTTATTTATTCATTTTTTATGTACAAGAAAATAAATAAAAATATATACAAAAATGTTAAAAATTAAATTATGTGAGAAAATATTATTTTAAGTGTATAAATAATAAAAATAAAATATTTAAGTATTTCAATATTATTTACAAATTTTAATTAAGAAAATAAAGTAATATTAACCTAATAATTATTTATTATGCAAATAAAAATAAAATAAAAATATGATAAAATGCCAAAAATAAAGAAAATAATTTTTGTGATTTTAAATGTTCAAGAAAAAATAATAAAGTCAGAAAATAAAAAAAGAAATAAAAAATATGCACAAATAAAGAAAATGGGCCAGGGGGTGTAAATAACACAATGGGGGGTGTCAATAGTCAAGCGAAGCCAGGCCCAGCCCAACTCCACTTTGTCCCTGTCCTTGAAATAAAACATGTGCGCTTCTGCAACTCAAACCGTATCTCCTGCATACGTGCTTAAAAACGAAATCTTGCAACATGAAATTTATAGCTTGTTAAATCACGATTCCAACCATATAAAAAACTTGACCTAACTCTAAGAAATCAGGGAGAATTTTGTTGGCCCTAATTTATGACCTAATTTTTTCAGCAACTTCAACATCCAAATTCTCCTAGCTCAGATAATATAAATGGAATCTATGCATATGTACATCTCAAGCAACTTAGAGACTACATTTTTGCTTCACAAACCTAAGCTTAATGATGCCTAAATAAGGAGTTAGAATCTTGAGAATTACCTGTTTCAGTCAAGTTCGAATATGGCAATGTAGCAACTTTCAGTGAGGCCTGAAGTTCTTTTGAGCTTGCTTGATGTTCCCTTGACCTTTCCCAATGCTTAGCTTGCTTTAAAATGGCTTGAATCTCCTTGTAGAAGTCAACCTGAAAACTCAGAATTTGAAAATTGTGAAGCTTGAAAATGAAGTTAAAGTTGATGAACAATGGCTTGGATAGTTCAGGTGGGTTGTAGGGAATGTGTCTGAAGTGGTTTGGGACAAAACGCATGAGTGGAATTTGTTTTGGAAGTGGTTCTGCAGGGCTTGCCCTGTTTTGGGAAGAAATGAAGTATTTGGTGTATTTGGGTGTTTGAGATGCTATGAGCTCATGTTTCTGGCTTGGTATATTGTACTGAAGTTGTTTGAAATGTTTACAAGACTTGCTCTTATCAGATTTCCAAGTTCTTGACTTTTTGCACAATAACTTGCTTTTGAAGAAAAGTTGGAATTGACAATGCTAAGGCCTGTATAGGCTAGCTCAAGGCCTGCACAGAGTTGGTGAGCTTTTCCTGGTGTTTGTGGATGTTGTTTGTACAAAGAGATCAGGTACATGGCTCAAGATAAACCAAATTGCAAAAAGTGTGCTTTATGGAAATGGTATTGCAACCTTTATGCCATTTTTGGAATAAATCAATGTGTAATGCTCCATAACTCAGAACAATGCCTTTGTCCAATATAGTTGCATTTAATTAAGGAGTGTGGAAAGGTTTAATGCCTATAAAAGAAGTACAAGCATGCTTAGGACAGATTTGCAACTTGTAGCAATGTGCAAAATGCCATGGACAAAAGTGATGATTTGCCATTTTCAAACTTTCGATTCTCCCTAACCATAAATGATCTTGGAGAGTTCTTGGACATTTTGGAAAGCTTGTAACATGATATACAATCCATATTTGAAATGAATTTTTATATTCCACTTGTAACTATGTGAAAAATTGCCATGAAGATAGGTCAAAATCCTGCCTAAACTAGGGCAAAATTTCACTAAGTTAAAAGTTTCATGGACCCTTATTCACAAAATCATAACTTGAGATCCAAGAATATTTTGGGAAAACTTTGTGAATAAAAGTTGTAAATTTTGTGGAGGACTACAACTTTCATGTTGGGAGTTTTCTTTGAATCAAATTGCATCATGGTGAAAAAGTTGGGCAAAGTTGGGAAAAAATAAGAAATTTTCATAACTTAGAAAATTTCTAAGTTATTAAAATTTTCCATTTTAAACCCTAATTTCCAAAATTAGGTTTCTTGGTGAACAAGTTTCATGTTTTATGACATTTTTATGAAAAATGACCCTTGGCACTTGATTTTGACCAAAAAGTCAAAGTTTGACTTTTCAGTGTACAGTTGATTTTTGATCAATTGACTGGAAAATTCATCTGTCAATCCAATGCATTTGAGATCTTTTGAACCTTGTGATTAGGTCAAGATGATGCCATTGAGTCCTTGAAACCATGATTGAACCCAATTTGCTATTGGCTAGGTTAAAAATCAAAAATTGCCCTACTACAGTCAAAACCCTAAAAATGACCATTTTGCCCTTTTGATGATCTGATCAAATTTCTTAAGGAGTTGTGGTCCAAACTTGATCAAATGGTTCATATGAGTCCATAATGTTGATGTGGATCAAAAATTATGAGGCTTGACTGTAAATTAGCCACAATTGACTTTTTCTCCAATATAGCTGATTTTTAGGTCAACTGTCCAATTGACTGGGCAAAAATTTGATTCAAGGCTTGAAACTTGGTATGAGAAATCTTAGGAGTCCAACATGAAGTATTAAAGTCACATGAGGCATTGAAAGTCCAAAAGTCCTTGTGCAAACTCAAATCCTAATTTCAGGTCATTAGTGCAAGGAGATGTCTTGAGCTGAGCAAACCCTAATCTGGTCTTGAGTCCAAAGAGTCTTGTGGGAAAAAACTTGATAAAATGAGAGGGCAATTTTTGGGGTACAACATACTATATAACTTGATTTTTTTTTTACCATTACATAAAAAAATCAAAATATAATAAAGTGTTCTTTATTATATTTTTATAAAATATATAGTATTCGTTATTCTTATATTTTTCTTTTTTACTTTGATTCTTTTGATATAAAAGTGATTTTGCATGATTAATATGTATTAATAATAATTAATGGTGTGATAAAAATGAAAATAACGTATTAGATTTATTAAGGGAATGAAATTAAACGTTACGAAGAAAAAATTACATTAAAGTTTATAATTCTAATTTAAATTATAATTGGAAATTCTACTAAATTGAAAATTTAGTACAATGAATGGTTTATAAATAGAAATATATTATTAAACACATCAAACATTTTTATAAATATTTATTATAAATCAATTAAAAATGAATTTTTGGAAACATGATGGTAGGTTAAAAAAAAATTTGGGCAATTGAAATGAATTAAAAAATGAGTTAATTGAATATATTTAAAACATTAATTTTACGGGATAGATTTAAAATATTAATGAATTAATTCAATTTTATTTTGGTTTTTAAATTTTTTTTTTGAATTAGAACCTAATTTTTTTACCACTTCTATAATAATTAATCCAATCTATTAAGTATGATTTTTCTCTTAAATAAACAAATATTATATATTTAATGAAATGATATTTATTTTGGGACGGAGGGAGTATATGATATTATGACATGATACAAGAAAAAGTAAAATTTACTTGAAAACATATTATCTTTTTTTATGATAAAATGTTAACATTTATACTAAAAAAAATTTATACAAATATTTATTTTTATTAAAAACCATGAGACAATTATGATCGTTGAATACACAAATTTCTTATTAAAATATAAATTTGTTATTCTTTTAATATTTTATATACATTTTAACTATCACTATATTATAAAAAAAATATTTATGTATACTATTGATAACAAAGATATTTTATAATAAATTATTATCTTATTTATAACTTTATTTGTAAATTATAAGTAATTCTAAAATATATATTTTACTTAGAAATTTTTTAACCCGTGCCTCGCACGGGTCTAAATACTAGTTGTAAATATAAAGATCACATAGATATTCTAATAATTTTTATATTATATGGTACTACCAAGCATTTTTCTATATCTTTTTTTCTATTTCATTGATATATCTTAAATTACATAATAATCTAATATTTTAAAAAGATGACTTTATATCGTTTCAAATAAAAAAAATATTTCAATAATTATCGAAAAAGATACTAATAAATATTTAACATAATTTTAATTTAATTCAAGGTGAGTTCTATTAGATAGGAATTGGGGTAGAATTAGGATTGATGCATGATATGAATTTGGGATTTAGGGGTTTAGATATGAGATACTTGTTCATGTTGCTTCTAACTGAATAATAACATGTAATTGTATTGTATTTCATATCAATATGTTGCGGGTATGCAGATAGAAGTGTGGAAATGGGGGTTTTGGAACCCAAATTAGAACTGATATCGTTCTGGTTTTTTTGCAAATCACAGACCGCGCTTAGCGCTCCCTCTTGAGAGTTGAACTTAGCAAATGCGCAGACCGCACTTAGCGCGATGATCCCGCTTAGTGTGCCCGCCTGGGGCTTGAAAAATTAAATATTTTGCAGAGCGTGCTTAGTGCGGGAGGCTCTGCTCAGCGCGCCCTCTTGGACATAATTGTGTTAATTGAACCCCTTGAGTGCAATCCCATATTGTAGCGTGTACTGGACGCCTCCTTGGTCTCAGTGATGGTTTGGAAACGTAATGTGCAATGAATATAACCCTTGTGTGATCATTATTCGTTTATGACATGAATATGTACGACTACAACTGGATTATGATTGTACATGATTATATGTAGAATTCAATATGCTTGAAAAGCTATATCATGCTCCTATTAATGGATAGGTATGATTGATACATGTGATCGTTGAAAATTCATTACCTGGAATAATGTTGAAAAATGCATGATGTTGTGTTTGTTCATTTGATTGTTCAAATGTCAATTATGTATGCTTGATACATGTATATGATAAAATGCATTATGTGATAAATGAAATTGTATGAACAATTCCTGATGCCCGTCGTTCCGATTGAATGTTCGGATGTATTATCGTATGACACAATGTGATTGTCATAATTTGGAAATATGCTTGAATCAGAGTAGACCTACTTTTAAGTGGTAAACTGCTTACGATGGAGGAATATTGTTGCAACGTTCTTGTACCGGCCAAGAGAAAGGCATCTTTGCCAAGTGGTAAACATCGGGGCCTCGGTATGTCGTACACACCTGAGCTACAATTACGATGAATGCAAGCGACGACCTTTATGGCATGTGCCCGCTTGGATACTCATCGGCATGCTTGGTATAGTGGGTGACGTGATGCCATGTAGGCAATATCACTTCGGACTCACCTCTAATGGTGCCATGTAGGCAATACCATTAGGATTTCGCCCGGTGGGCTAGTGTGTTCAAGAAGGTGTATTGCACTTGGTGACTCACCTGCGTATTACATATGAATACCATTGCGATGAACACAAGTGAGGGCCTTTATGGCATGTTCCCTCCTGGATACTCATCGACGTGCTTGGTATGATGGGGTTGTGACACCACTTAGGCAATGTCATAATGGAGAACTCATCACGAATGGAATTATATGTAAGAATGATCTGAATTCATCATGCGGTGTGCTTGTGCAAGTCTCTTGACAAATAGGCACTATGACTCACCGAGGGTGGGATAGGTGGCCTAAGTAGGTAAGTAACGTACTTCTGAATTTCTCGTACATGGGTACGGGTCTGTATATTGTTTATGGCCTTGGCCCGATTGTGTTTTCTCATTGCCTCATTAGTCGTTATGGGACTTCTAATGGTGGTGTTACCCTGATGTGTATTTGTACCCATTTGTGAAGAAACCCGGATTTATGGAGAATCTATTTTGTTGCATGTACCCTGTAGTACCGAGTGAACCCATAAGTTAGGGGAACTCACTGAGATTTAGTAATCTCACCCTAATTCTCTCATTATTTTTCAGGAACAAGTTATAAGTGGCAGAATTGCTAGATGGTTGGTTTGAAGAATGCAGAAGGGTAGATGGCAGGAAGACCTTTGCAGATGTTATCTTTTTGCTGTGCAATGTTGAAGACAAGCTTATTGTATACGTCTGAATTTGGATTTGTATTTTTATACAATTTTAATTTCTTTTCTTTTCTAGCTATATGTATGTTCGTTGTACCATTTTTTTAGCATCACTACTATGATACGGTGGGAAAGAACTGACTGTTTTTTGAATGTTGGTTCGCGTTTTGCGTTTGTTTTCGCAAAATGTCGCAGTGAGCAAGAGTCGCCACCGTCTTTTATTTTATCCAACAAGGAAAGGAAAAAAGCACAGAAAAATTCCTTTTTCGAGACGTTTCTCGGGTCTGGGGGGTAGATTATAGAAAGGGAAGGTGTTAGCACCCTTTCTATCCGTGGTTATCCAAGGGCTCTTAGGTACTTGCTCAAAGTGTTTTCAAAATTTGCTTTTCTTTGTGTTTGTGGGTTTGAAAAGAGTTTTTATTTGAAAGGGAGTGTAAGTGCGAAAAGTTTTGTTTTGTTTTTGAAAGAGAAAGTACTTAAGAACCATCTACCTACTCGAAAAAGGAATCAATCCATGCTAATGTCCTTTAGACAATGATATCCAACTATTGATGAGTGGGTAGCACCGTCGTTGGAGTTTAAGGGTCAATTCGATTAAGGGACGTGTGATCACTAAAACAATGTTAGGACACCTTAGCGGTAACCCTAATGTTTTAGATCATTTTTTCGAGGCAACCGTTTCGAGGCAACTATGATCTTTGGACAAGAGGGCAACCTCTAAAGTGACCTATACTCAATGACCATGTTCGAAGGCAACCAAGTGAGGTTTACCCTAAGAGTGCGCATGTGCGAGTGTGTTGTTTTCGGTTAATTTTGTCTTTGTACATGTCAATGGTTATCTATGTTGATTTTAGGTTTAAACATTTGATCTTGTCATGCATTCCCCATTATCAAACATCTAACAGTTTAAAAGTTGTGGAAATTAAATTGCGGAAAATAAACTAACTATTACAAGGTGTCGGGTATTTACATCGCCAAAAACAACCCTTGAAATTAAAATGCGGAAAGTAAATAAAGCGGTAAAAAATATTAAAGTCCTATTAAACTATTACATTCCGGGAAACAGATACAATATTGAATAAAAAATGGATCGCGTGCGAGAAATTAAATCGGGCTCAAGTTTTTTAGGGTTTTGACCCTTTAATCAAAGAAAAGATTTTTTGGTTTATTTTGAATTAATGGAGAAATTAAACTAAATTAAGCATTAAATTAATTAATTAATTAATGAAAATAAATATTTTTGGATTTTTGATATTTAAAGAAATAAAAATAAATTTGATTAATGTTAATAAAACCTAATTGTCTAAATTAATTTTAATTATTGCAAAAGATATTAAAGTTATTTCCTAATTAAACTAAATTAATTAAATTAATTTATTTAACAAAAAATAAAATGCTGGAAATTAATTTTAATAATGAAAATGTTTTTTAGTTTTAATTTTATTAAGAAAAATTTTTAATTGGTTAGTTAAACAATAAAAATAATAACAATAATTAGTTGAAAGAAAAAATAAAAATGGAGAGAGATTTAGGGTTTGGGCCTGATCAGGGGGTGAGAAAGGCAATTTCCAAGGCCCATTTGCATGCAAGCCTGGTGGACTTTCTGGATCCAGCATGGCACCTTGACTAGGGAGTATGGTGGACATCCCATCTGGACCACCAGATCTGGCCTGGGGCCATCTGGCGCTTTGAGATTCGAGGGAGTATAATGCATCACATGCTTGAGTTGTACCTGATTACATGTTAAAAAATAATACAAAGCAATATGGTGGACCTGGGATTCGAACCCAGGTCCTGTAAGTCATTGGACAACGCTTCCACCACTCAACCAACGCGCTTTAGTTGTATACCTATTGGACAATAATAATAAAATAGGAAAACGCGTATTATGCCAGAAAATAAAAAAAGAAATGCGCCAAGTTTGAATCAGCCAATGGGAGGGGGGCACGTCTACATCTTCTTCGTTCAGCCTGGATATTTACCTGCGGATTTATATCCGCAGCTAAATTTGTATGACATTCCAAAAATCAAACCTAGGTCATGAAAACGAACCCCAAGACCATGGTTGTATTCGTCTGGGCATCCTGAGTAAACCTATACCATTCTTGGACCTTGATTTAGCCTGTACAAAAAACCCCAAAAAAACAATCTAAGAACCCTAGATTCGGCTAAGGGGTTACAGGCCATATTAATGCAATCAAGTAATGCAGAAAGCTTGTAAATTGAACAAGCATCATGAATATGCCAATAATTTGTCAAAAAAAATGCAAGAACATGAGGATACGATTTCGAATACAGGGCGGTTTTTTGAGAGACTTACAGCGTGATTGAGAGGGTATGAGAGCGTGCTTTTGATTGCTTTTGACTCAGTGATTGCCCAGCAATAGAGTGGTGTTGAGATTTGTCCCTGAATTTGCCTCTATGCACAATTTCAGTTTCAAGCTTTTTGCCAATTTTTTCAAGTTTGCTTTTGGTATTCTTGCAGCCTCCAACCCCTTATTCATGTGCCTTTCACTTGTATATGTAATAAGCAATGCATTAGGTCAAGTTTTGTGGACTGAATCCTTGTACATTATGGCTATAGGATTTGATTTAATCCTCCATTGAAAGCTTTCCAATTTTGCCACAAATCCAATCTTTTTGCACATGGAATGTTTGATACGAGTTTGATCATGTCATTGATGATAATTAGGTCCTGAAAATGGTAAAAGATCTCATGTAATCAAGTTTTGTGATTTTATTTGATTTAAATTGATTAAAAATGAAATAATTCAAATAAAAATAAAATAAAATAGAAAAATTGACAAATGGACTCAAGGCTGAGGCTAGGACACGTGTGGAATGTGACCATACCAAATCAAGTGGAAAAGAATGGGCCTATTTGACAAAATTTGACGTTTTGGGGATAGTTGACTTTTGGTAATTTTGCAAAAATGCCCAACTTCAACAATGCATAACTTCTTCAATTTTGAACTTTTGGAAGTGTTCTTTGACTTTTTAGAAAGCTTGGGATGTCCTATAACCAACCCGTTTTATATCATCTCATTTTGATATTCCATGCTCAAGTTATAAGCTTTGGAAAAAAATGTGTTTTTGTTGACTTTCAAAAATGACCTATAATGTCCAAATTTGTAACTTTTTGTGAGTGGATTTTCTGATCTTGGGGTATGAATATGGATTGTAGGAAATTTAATCCTATTAAAAATGAACTTTGGATGGGTCATTTATCATAAAGCATGAGAAAGTTATGCTTGGTCAAAGTTGAGTTGACTTTTCCTACAAAACCCTAATTTAGCAACTTTTGAGTCTTGATGAATTTTGAGCAATCCTTGATGAATCATGATCAACCCTTGATCAAATGATGAAATATCCTTAAAAATGAGAATGTTGACAAAAAATCTTGCAGTTTGACTGTTTATAGGTCACAGTTGACTTTTGCCCTAGCACAGTCGATTCTTGGACCCTTTGAGCAATTGACTGAGCAAACTTCCTCTGCAAAGCTTGAAATTTGGAATGGATGATATTGGTAACATATTAGGACATTGGGGATAACTTGAGGTCATTTGGATGCAAGGACCTTGATGCAACACAAAACCCTAATTTGAGGTTGACTGCCTTAGGAGATCGCTTGATTGTCCAACTCTTAAGCAATCTTGAACCACTTGGAGATTTTTCTTGCCGTGTCTTGGGAAATATGAGAGGGCAAATTTTGGGGTACAAAAGTTGCCCCTGTTAAATTTTCTTAAACCTAAGGATATAGATTGGCTTTCGGGCCTCTCGTGATCCGAAGGTGGAAGATGATTGAACACTAGAGTGCCCATAAATTTGCACTCGCATGAAGTGGTATCAGCCTGGTGATGTCGGGAATGGGCTTACAGATGCCATTTGGAGACTGTTGATAGGTGGTCTGAACTTCAACTGGAATATGAATCAGGGAGATCTTATCGGCGATCTAACTGAACTATAGGAGGTCTTGGATTAACTTTGACTGGATCGGCATCAGAAAAATCTTTGAATCGATTTAACTGGACCAGACGAAAGTCTTGGAATAACTTCAACTGGAATACGAATCAGGGAGATATTATCAGCTATCTAACTGAACCAGAGGAGGTCTTGGATTAACTTTGATTGGATCGGCATCAGAAAAGTCTTCGAATCGATTTAACTGGACCAGACAAGAGTCTTGGGATAACTTCAACTGGAATACGAATCAGAGAGATCTTATCAGCAATCTGACTAAACCAGAGGAGGTCTTGGATTAACTTTGACTGGATCGGCATCAGAAAAATCTTCGAATCGATTTAACTAGACCATACAAGAGTCTTGGAATAACTTCAACTGGAATATGAATCAGATATATCTTATCGGTGATCTAATTGAACCAGAGGAGGTCTTGGATTAACTTTGATTGGATCGGCATCAGAAAAATATTTGAATCGATTTAACTGGACCAGACAAGAGTCGGAATAACTTCAACTGGAATACGAATCAGGGAGATCTTATCGGTGATCCGACTGAACCGGAGGAGGTCTTGGATTAACTTTGACTGGATCGGCATCAGAAAAATCTTCGAATCGATTTAACTGGACCAGACAAAAGTCTTGGAATAACTTCAACTGGAATAGGAATCAGAGAGATCTTATGGGCGATCTAACTGAACCAGAGGAGGTCTTGGATTAACTTTGACTGGATCAGCATCATAAAAATCTTCGAATCAATTTAACTGGACTAGACAAGAGTCTTGGAATAACTTCAACTGGAATACGAATCAGGGAGATCTTATCGGCGATCTGACTGAACCAGAGGAGGTCTTGGATTAACTTTGAATGGATCCGCATCATAAAAATCTTCAAATCGATTTAACTGGACCAGATAAGAGTCTTGGAATAACTTCAACTGGAATACGAATCAGAGAGATCTTAGGGTCGATCTGACTGAACCAGAGAAGGTCTTCGACATAGTTGAGAACTTAACTGCATCTTCCCTGAAAGGTAAAGGTCAGTCATATGCAATGCATGATATGGATCAAGCAATGATGTTCTCAAAATAAATGAGATTGTGTTATATGATGCGTATATGCATGTATCATGATGTATGGAAATGTGATATTTTAGATGGGGAAAATAAATCACGGATAGCTGCTGGAGAATATAGTTGAATTCTTCGTTTCCGCTGGGGATGGTGAATGAAAGAGAAGATAACTCCGTTAGGGAATATACTGAAGATGAGATTACTTTGTGGGGAAGAGATGCTCTACTGAGGATTCCGCTGATAAATCCTGTCGGGATGAATTGTCGTTGCTGGTGATATTGAATCCTGTTGAGGATTGAATTCCCATTTGTGACAGGAAAGAACTCCGCTGGGGATGATCTTTTAGTTGCAACTTGCTGGGGATAAACCTGTTAGACTTTTGTGGGGATAATCCTCTGAGTTCTGCTGGGAATGATCCTTTGAACTTGGCTAGGGAGATTTCTTTTTGTACTCCGCTGGGGATAAACTTCCAGAGTCTACTGGGAATGATGTTTCAACTCTGTTGAGGAAGCCTTTTCAGACCATGTTGGGGAAATATTGACTCCACTGGGGGGGGGGGTATCTTGTATTCTGCCGGGGAACATTCTTATACTCCATTGGGGAATATTAAGACTGTCGAGGATATCAAGGCTTTCTAGTGCTGATGGTAGATCAACTCTGCTTGGGGAGAGTATTGTTGATTCGTCCATAGTTGCAAGTCCCAACTGGGGAGAGCTACCATTACTGTCTTACTCTGCGGGGAGTGAAGGTATCTTGGTCATATTCTTCAGCTGAATTTACCTTGTACCTGGTGGACAGAGCAACTATACATCTTGGACAATTCTCATTGCCCCTGTTTCTGATGTTACTCGTAATCGCCTTTTGTTTCGTATGTAAATATTCATGAGCAGCAATTAATGTCAAATGCATATATCAAAAATGAACCTTGGACGTTCTTTGCAAATAAAAACAGATAACGGAAAAACAGTTTGAAATTTCTTTGAAAATGAATTTGTATTGATTTTGAAGTTTGGCCTGTAAATAGGCGTTTTTGTACAAGAGGCTGACGTCCTAGTAAGAGAACACCGCCGAGCAGATAGAATTTACACAATTTGTGAAAAATTTAAACAAAACAGCTATGTGAATAATCCCACTGGGTTCCAACTCTGCTATTTCCCTTATGTCCTCAAGCATCTCATCACTTTGTTGCTTGGTTGAAGATGAATCAGACTGATTAGTGTCTTCCGAGCTTCATAGTCGATACCGAAGTCTGGATGCAAGGTGATCCAATGAGACATAGTGTTACGCTTTGATCCCTAATTTTTTCCTGGACTTCCCTTTCGGGTTTTCAGTCCACCAGGATACCCTTTTTTGCCCAAGCCGCCTTTTCAGGTTTTCGACTTGCCGGGTGTATAATTTTTCATTTTCATCCCTTATTTTTGCCCGAACCCTTTTGGTTCGCCGGGAAGCCCTTATTTTTGCCTAGGCCAATCAACCTAGCGGGTCTTTGATCACGCGTAGTATCTTTTTACTATGTCTGCATTAACGGGGTGAGGAAGGTCGTCACCATCCATAGTGGTTATAATCATAGCTCCTCCTGAGAAAATGTTCTTAACCACAAATGGCCCTTCGTAAGTAGGGGTCCATTTGCCCCTGGAATCACCTTGAGGTAGGATAATGCACTTGATAACCAAATCCCCAACTTGATACTCTTGTCATCTGACTTTCTTGTTAAATGCCTTGATCATCCGTTTTTGGTACGTCTGACCATGACAAATAGCAGTAAGTCTCTGTTGTACCCCAAAATTTGCCCTCCCATTTCCTCAACATTTTCTCATCACAAGACCCTTGAAGATCAAGATCCAGTTAGGGTTTCCTCTGCTCAAGACTTCTCCTTGCACTGTTGACCCAAATTAGGGTTTGTGTTTGCACAAAAATGTTTTGACCTAAAATGCCTAAGATGACTTACATGCTTCATGTTGGACTCCCAAGTTTATCCATACCAAGTTTCAAGCCTTGATTCCAGCCTTTGCCCAGTCAATTGGACAGTTGACCTAGAAATCAGTTGTATTGGGGAAAAAAGTCAACAGTGGCCAATTGACAGTCAAACCTCATGAAAATTGACCCACATCAACATTATGAACTCATATGGACCATTTGATCAAGTTTGGATCACAATTCCACAAGAAATTTGATCAGATCACCAAAAGGGCAAAATGGTCATTTTTAGGGTTTTGACTTCACAAAGGCAATTTTTTGACTGTTTGACCTAGCCAATGGAAAACCAAGCTCACATATGGACTCAAGGACCCCATGGAATTGTCTTGACATACCCAACAAGTTCAAAAGATCCCGAATGCACAAGATTGACAGTTGAATTTTCCAGTCAATTGATCAATTTTTTACTGTATACTGAAAAGTCAAACTTTGACTTTTTGGTCAAAATCAAGTGTCAAGATTCATTTTTCATCAAAACATGCCAAATCATGAAACTTGTTCATCAAGAAATCCAAAATCACAAATTAGGGTTTGAAATGAAGATTTTTCATAACTTAGAATTTTTCTAAGTTATGAAAAACCCTAATTTTTTCCTAAATTTGTCCCACTTTCTCATCAAGATGCATTTGGATTCAAGGAAAAGTCAAAACATGAAAGTTGTAGTCCATTGCAAAATCTACAGCTTTGATTCACAAAGTTTCCTCAAAAGAAGCTTGTAGCTCAAGTTACAATATTTGGAACAAGGGTACCAAACCATTCTTAACTTAGAGAAATTTTGACCTATTTTAGGCAAGATTTTTACCTAACTTCAAGACCACTTTTCACATACTTCCACTTGGAATTTCAATTTGCATTACAAAGATGGATTGTATTACACATTCCAAGCTTTCCAAAATGTCCAAAAACTCATCAAACAACCTCATGGTTAGGGAGAATCGAATTTGGCAATATGGGAAAAACTCACTTTGTTTATGGCCAATTTTCATGTTCATACACTTAGGCAATTTTGAACTCAGCTTGCATTCCTTGATTACAGGTCCTATATCCCATTTGCACTCATAAATTAAATGCAAACCCTTTGTGTTCAAGCCTTGCATTATGTGTTTAAGCATTACATGAAGGTTTAGTCCTAAAATAGAAAAAGCATTATGTCCATTTTTGAAAAAGTAGAACTTTATGTCAATTTGCAAATCAAGAGGTACACAGCAAATCTCCTTGGCACAAGTTTTTGAGCTAATCCCACTGATCAAGGGCAAGCTTAGCAGCACATTAGGGGGGCCTCCATCAGTCTAAAACAGAACTTGACACTTTGTTGCTTAAGTGAGAAGAAAACTTGCAAACTGAACACCAACTCTCATTCCAGCAAGAGCAACCTTAAGCAAAGTTATTATACACATTCTAAACACTAACCCTGACCTGAAACACAAGCCAACCAAGTTCCAAACATCCTCAAACACAGAACCACCATAAAACTGCAAAAACAGGGCATAAGCTGCAGTTGGACTTCCATAGTTCATTCCACTTGTGCATTCTTGCTAAGACTTGTTCAAACACATCCCACACCATCCCTTGAAACTGTTCCAAGCCCTAGACACGACCTGTAACACCCCTAGCTAACATCACCATTTCCATATTTTCTGTTTTGCAGTTGAAGTGCCATAACACGATTCACTTGGTTTTGAAGCAAACTAAAGGTTGGAATAGCATCCTGGGACATCAAGCGAGCTACACAAATCATTACCTTGCCTTGTAAGTATCTCCATTGTTGCACACGTTTCCAACTGAACAGGTAAATCTTTGGACTTCTATCTCTTAATGTAGGAAGAATTAGCTCTAAGTTTGTGAATGAAAAATGTCATGCTCATGCCCCTGAAGCCATACATATCTTTACTTTCCATTTATTTTGCATGTGCTATGAGAATTTTAAGTCTGAACATTGAATGAAAACTAGGTCAGGAATTGGGGGAGAAGAAATTCTCTCTCATTTCTGAGAGTTAGGATGAGTTCTTTATATATCCAGAATCATGGTTTGATGCTTAACATTTTTCATGTTATGAGTTTGTGCTAAAAGTCCAGGAATCCAGATGTTTGAATCAGTGTAGGAGGCGCGCGTTTTTTGACAAATTTCTGGCCAAAGGTTGAAGAAGGTCCTTTGGGCTGGGCCTGAGTTGACTTTCTTTTTACACCACCTTTTTACTTTTGAACCCCCTTGGCCCATTGTGCTTATTTGAAACATTTTTTGACTTTTTCTTGTTATTTCTGATTTGTTTATTTTTTCTCATAATATTAAAAATATAAAAAATATTTTTCAAACCATTTTTGTATTTATTAAGCATTTATTGGTTTAAATTAACATTTGTACATAAATAAATACATAATACTTTTTGTTTAGAATATTAGGAATAATACAGAATATATTTATTTTCTAATTTTTATTTTATTTTATCTTCTGAAAATATTATATATAAAATATACTTTTCTTGTAAATATTAAATATTTTATTTTTTGTATATATTTAATCTATTTAGTAAATAATGCAAATACATATATATTTATTAGAATATTTAGGATAAAATACAAAATATATACATTTTTATTTTTATTAATATTTAACATTAAAAATACCTTTTTGACAAATATACTTCTCTTTTATTTATTTTTTGTATATAATTAATAAATATTGCATATATTATACAATAAATACTTTTATTTGTAAAATTAGGGTTTTTGCCCTAAACATAAAAATATTCAAAAAAATTAACTTTTCTTTTATTTATTTTTTAGTATTTTATTTTATTTGTGAATAAAAAATATACACTTACACAGGAATACCTTCACATATACATTGTTCCATTCTTACACATTTATACATTTATATTTGCGCAATTCAATTTGGTTGTAAATATTGGGTGTTATCCTCCTATAAAGTTTCATCCCCATTTGAACATTTGTACCCCCATTCCCATGATCATTGTGTAATAACTTAGGACTTTTAAATTTCGCACTTTAAATGCTTTCTAAATATGCCATGTTAGAATTAGGGTTTTGTATGCAAATCCAAAAACAACAAATAGTTTGACCTAAATTCAAGATAAACAAGCATGAAAATGGACAACACTAATCACACTTGCACCCCTAGGGTATTCCACTTGTTGCCTTCAATAAATGGGCCATATTGCATGTTAGGTCTCTTTGGGCAAAACAAAACAATCAAATGATCATAGTCCCTCGATGACGCTTTCAAAAAGTTTCCTAAACAAATGATCAAGTCCCTTAAAGAAAATTGTCCAAAGATACTTGGCACCATTGCAATTATGGTCTAAACGATGACCCGCGCCCGTCCCTTTCACATCCTAACACAAGATTGTCCACCAAATACAATGGTGGAACAAACTTGTTAAAAGGGTTAAAACATAGCAATAATCTTTGAGAAATTTAGGAGTAGATAACCTCTTAGTTTACTTGAATCAAACTTGCAAAAAAACAAAACACTTGCCTATTTTCTAAAATCACACCTCACAACACTTTCAAAAAACAACTTTCAAAAACAAATGAAAACCTTTTCAAAAGACATACACCTTTGTATACATCCCAACATGGATCATTACAAAGGTTGCCACCACATTGGCTTCTTTTCAAAACATTTTCAAACACACACACACAAGAGCACCATTTCAAATAATTGAAAACAAAAGGTAAGTTGATCTAAGCAAGTAACTAAGAGCCCATGGATAACCATGGATAGAAGGGGTGCTAATACCTTCCCTTTCTATAATCTACTCCCCTAACCCAAGAAAACATCTCAAAGGTTTTTGCTGTGCTTTTTTAAACCTTTCCTTAGGATAAAATAAAAAGTCGGTGGCGACTCTTGCTCAACCGAAACATTTGCGAAAACAAACGCAAAACCTCAAGTCAGTTCTCCCACCGTATCACAGAACTGGCGACTCTGCTGGGGATATGATTAAAAGTGGAGTAACCTTAGGGCTTAGATCACCTTTGTTTTCAATTGTTTGCCTTGTTTGCTTTTATATTTGTGGGCTTTGCATCAGAGTTTCATAGATCCTAACCCGGATCTGGGGAATACCCTTTTTAGGTAGCATAATCTGTGAGGGACCTGTCCGGCGTAGACCGACATGGGTGAAGCAGTGGCTACGTTGGTGTGGCACCTTGGTCTGTACCTATATCATTTGTGTTGCAACGAGGAGAATATAGGTCTTCTAAGGAGTCATTAAACACCAACCAACCTTAGAACCCTAAATTGACCAAACTTGTCCATTAGAACAGTAGCAGTATGCTACACTCATTGAGGCTAAACTCTCCTGATGGTTCTGGCCGCAAGAAAAGATTGCGATGCTGGAGTTATGACCGATTGAGGGTAGCCAATGATTTGAGATCCTCTAGAACCCGGTTACTTTTGATAGGACAGGTTTTAACCAACGAAACTAAAAGAGGGTAACACCTAAACTTCATGCTGGCCTGAAACCTAAGGGTTATCTTGTGTGACTTGTGTGCCTTATCATGTTTGCCTGTGTGAATACTTGTGGTGTGCTTCATCATAGCATCATGCCATCATATCATTGCATGCATCCTGTATAAAGGACTAACCCATTTCAAAGACAAAAAAGTTTCATCTTTGCTCTGTTTTGTAGGACATCATGATGCCCGTGCGTAGGAATACTGTCCGACTCAACTTTGTTCAACCACCAACTTTGCTCAAGGATTTGGTTGGTAGGATTCCAAACACTTCTTCCTTCATCAACAGGCACGGTTCTCTCTTTGGCTTGATCAATGCAAAGTGGGACCAACAACTGATAAGTGTTCTGACCCAGTTTTATGACCCCCTGTATCATTGCTTCACCTTTCAAGACTTCCAGCTGGTCCCTACCCTGGAAGAATTCTCCTATTTGCTTGGTATCCCTGTTTTGGAGCAAACTCCATTCACTGGTTGGGAAAAGACTCCTAGGCCTGAAGAGGTTGTTGCAGTTCTCCCCTTGACCAAAGAAGAGGTATTGGCTAACTGGGAAACTAGAAGTGGAGTTAAGGGCTTTTTGGTCAAATTTCTGGTTGGCAAAGCTAATGATTTCTGGAATGACTTGGACTTCAAGGCGTACGAAGATATTCTGGCTCTTTTAATCTATGGTCTGGTACTGTTTCCAAATCCTGACACCTTTATCAGTATCTATGCCATAAGGATCTTCATGTCTCGGAATCCTGTACCCACTCTTTTGGGTGATATCCTGCAACAACTCTATGCTCATACTGCCCGAAAATGGGGAACTCCGTGGTGTTGTGCTCCTTTGCTAGTGAGGTGGTTTATTTCGCACCTTCCTAATTTCGTGCTGAAGAATGAAGAAGGAAAGGGTTGGGCTCATAGTTTAATGTCTCTCACTGATAATGACATCACTTGGACTCTCAGAGGTTTGGATGAGGTAGCTGTTATTGATCGTTGCGGAGAATACCCTAATGTTCCGTTGATTGGTATCCAAGGAGGAATCTCTTATAATCCATGTTTAGCTCTCCGCCAGTTTGGAAGAGCCAGAAGAGCAGGGCCTCATGAAATGTTGGTTCCTCACTTCCATTTTGAGTTTCAGGCAGACAGTGACAAACTACGCCATGGATTCATTAAGGCTTGGGACAGAATTCACAAAGCTGACCCACATGAGTTGGGACCAAAGACCTCTCTACCAATGGAACCCTATTGCAGATGGGTCTGCATCCGTGCTCAGAAGTAAGGTATGCCGTACGAAGCTGTCAGCCCTATCATTCTTGAATCTCCTGATGAAGATGGGGTTCCTCCAACTGTCCTCCCTCCTCAGATACCCACTGATTTTGACACAATGAAGAGATCTTGGGTGCAGCTAAAGGAAGAACGGGATTTTTATCGGGAAAAGTTCAACGAACAGGAAAGGAAGATCCAGAGGCTGGCTAAGCAATTGGCGGAGGAGCGGGTCCTGAATAACTACATCCACACTGAGAAGAGGAGGCCATGGGAGCACTGATGGGCTTTGGATGTTTCCTTTTTACAGCTTTCATTTCCTTTTCAGTATTTTTCATTCCTGTAATGCCTAAGGGCAAGTTATTGAACAATTTTAAAATTTGAATCTAATGAAGTGTGTTTCCCTTTTGTCTACAAAGTCGAATCTTGTTTGTCTTTGAAAACATAAAACATACGCATCTCATTGCATCATATGCATAACAGGTACCCTTTTTCACAGGTTGCTTAATCTCCTTCGCTGTTTATTTTGAGCAGTCATCATGAATCCAGACTCATCCAGTGAGCAAGCAATCAAGGCCCTTCAGGCCCAAAGTGACCAGTTTCAAGAAATGGTCCTGAGCCTGGCCCAAGGTCAGCAAGAATTGAAGACTCTACTCCTGAAGAAGAAGAAGAAAAAGAGGGCTGCGTTATTCAACACCGGACGCAGATTTGGGAACACACTCCATAACGAGGCTGATCCAACTACTTCTTCTGCTGAGAAAGACAGTCCCCAAGGGGGAGGAGCTCCTAGTCCTGCAGTCTCTGACAACGAGACGGATTACAATGACGAACAATACCTACCTGCTGCTGACAGATACAAGCAATTAGAGGACCGCTTGAGCGCCATGGAGATTCAGAATGTGCCGGGGCTGGATTTCGGAGATTTGGGGTTATCTTCTGGGGTAGTAATCCCGCACAAGTTTAAGGCGCCTGCCTTTGCCAAATACGACGGGGATTCCTGTCCAAAGTTGCATCTAAGGTCGTACGTAAGGAAGATCCAACCTTACACGGCAGATAAGAACCTTTGGATTCACTTCTTCCAAGATAGCCTTTCGGGGTCACAGCTTGAGTGGTTCTACCAACTAGATGGAACTAGTATCCGACACTGGGAAGATTTGGCAACCGCATTTTACAGACAATATAAATACAATTATGACATCGCTCCTACGCGTACCCAACTTCAGGGTATGTCTCTAGGAACGGGCGAAGGGTTTAAAGAATATGCACAAAAATGGAGAGATTTGGCTGGCAGGGTGCAGCCTCCATTGACTGATCGTGAGCTGGTTGATATGTTTCTAGGGACTTTGTCTGGTCCATTTTTCAATCATTTGGTTGGTAACTCCTCCGCTGGGTTTACGGATTTGATTCTGACGGGAGAAAGGATAGAAGCTGGCATCAGGTCAGGGAAGATACAAAAAGCTGCCTCCACAAGTACTGAGAAGAGGCCTTTCAAGAAAGAAGCAAGTGCCGTCTATGATCCTAGAAGACAAGTCAAGCCAGAAAGCCGCCAAGCCGTCAATGCCTTGGTCATTTCAAAACCTGTTGCTGCTCCTCAGCAGTACAATCAACAAAGAGGTGAAAGGCCCAAGAGGCAGTATACTCGGCTGAGTATGACCTTGTCACAAATCTTACCGCAACTGTTATCAACCAACTTGGTGACCATCAAATAGGCTCCAAAGGTCGTGAATACTGCATCTCCTAAGTATAACCCAAATGCCCGCTGTGCTTATCATTCCGATAGCCCCGGGCATACTACTGATGATTGTTGGGCCTTGAGAAATAAGGTGCAAGACCTTATCGATGCGAAGGAAATTCAGTTTGAGGCGCCTGAGAGGCCAAATGTTGTAACTGCTCCTATGCCCCAGCATAGAGTAAATGCCATTGAGGAAGATTTGTATGTTGTTTCGGTGAATGATGTTGCTACCCCTCTTTTGACTGTTAAGAGGAACTTACTACTAGCCGGTTTATTTCCGCGTTGTAGCGAGGGTTGCCTCCTGTGTGCTGTTATCCCTATCGGTTGTCTGCTGCTGAAATCAGGCATCCAAAGCCTGATGGACAGCAAAGAAATTATGTTCAAGAAAACTGCTGTTCCATTTGTTTCCGCTGAAGAAGTATCTGTTGTCACAATTTACAATCCTACCAAAGCTCCCCCGAGGAAGCCAGTCCAAATTATGTCTGTTGCACCCATTACTATTACTGTTCCGGGGCCTCTCCCCTATGAGTCTGATAAAGTTGTCCCATGGCACTATGGGGCAGACGTGTATGTGCTTGGAGTGAAGCAGGAGTTCAACACCGGTACCAGTATCAGTAACATCACTGGTCCCGCTAAGATTACTCGCAGTGGCAGGCTCTTCTCGCCTGACATTGCACCGCCAGTTATCCGAAAGCCTCTTATCATCACACCCGCAAGTGTGCATGTTCCAAATCAAGTTCCTGTGTCTACTACTGCCGCCGAGTCCTCTGATGCTCGGGGCAAAGAATTTGTTGCCGATTTTCCTGCCAGGACGGAGGCACCAAAAAAGACTGCTGTTGAAGCCTCCCAACAAGAGATGGAGGAAATTCTTAAAATCATTAAAAAGAGTGACTTCAATGTTGTTGAACAGCTGGGGCATACCCCCTCCAAAATCTCTATGCTATCATTGTTGTTATGCTCAGAGGCCCATGCAAAGGCCCTGATTTCATTTCTGAAAACGGCCCATGTGCCGCAAGAGACCTCTGCAGATCAATTCACTGACTGTGTGGCTAATTTGACAGCTGACAATGGTTTGGGGTTCTCGGATGTTGACCTCACCGCCAAAGGGAAAAATCACAATGATGCCCTGCATGTTTCCATAGAATGCAGGGGCACTACTCTCGCACACGTGTTGGTGGATACCGGTTCTTCCCTGAATGTCTTGCCCAAGAAGGCATTGGACCGCTTGGATTGTGAGGGTCTGGAGCTGAAACCTAGTAACATCATCGTTAGAGCCTTCGACGGTTCTAAGAGGATGGTGCACGGTGAAGTAGACATTCTTATCCGTGTGGGTTCCCAAGTCTTCGACTCAACGTTCTATGTAATGGATATTCGTCCATCTTACTCCTGCTTGTTGGGTCGACCCTGGATTCACAAGGCTGGGGCAGTAACGTCCACTCTACACCAAAAGCTCAAATACCCTGTCAAAGGGAAAATTGTTACTTTGCAGGGTGAGGAGGAATACATGGTTAGTCACTTGAATTCATTCCGGTATATCGAGATGGACGGGGAGTTTATTGAAACCCCCTTTCAGCATTTTGAGGAGGTACCTCCAACGTTGGCATCAGCTGAAACAGTGGTTGAAGAAGACTTTCCGTTGAAGATGGCGTCCTTGAAGGATGCCCGGGCTGTAATCGAGAAAGGCAATTGTGCAAACTGGGGTCAGCTTCCTGACTTCACTCAAAAGAATGACAAGTTTGGGTTGGGCTTTACTGCAGAGGCTCAGAGGGCTGTGCGCAAGGAGAAGATCAGAAAGGCTCCGGTGTTTATCTCCAATCCAAGGGTGAATGCTATCGAGGAGGACGTAGAGGAAGCAGAGTTTGACAGTTGGATCTATCCAACCACCAACAACGGACCAAGCAACTGGACGGCAAAGGATTTTACACCTATCACATTTGTCACGCAGTAATTAACTCTTTTGATTTTCAATTTGTAACAAACAATATGTTGAAACTTTTTGGCTCGGTGTCCTACCCGGGGCATCGTAGCTCCATTTGTGAGGGCTTTTTGTATGACATTTCCATATATCATCAATCAAAACATTGGACGTTTGTTGCATTTCAAAGCTTGTGCTCTTTTTCTTTCTTTGTTATATATTGCAAAACAGCTATATTTACACACACTCACTTATACAGGTTTCAATCCACTCTGGATCTCACTGGTAACAGCTCTGCTACCACCAGTTATGACTTCGAGAATCCGATCAACTTGGCCGAAGACGAAGGTGAAGATGATTGTGAAGTGCCTGGTGAACTCGCAAGACTGCTACTCCAAGAAGAGAGGGCCATTCAGCCGCATGAAGAGCCGGAGGAAACGATTAACCTGGGTACTGAGACAGATAAGAAAGAGGTCAAGATTGGTGCCAATCTAGAGCTCAGCGTGAAGCAACGATTGATCCAGATGCTACATGATTACATGGAGAGATTTGCTTGGTCTTACGAAGACTTGCCTGGTTTGGATGCCGACATCGTAGTTCACCACTTGCCTACCAAGGAAGACTGCCCTCCGGTAAAGCAAAAGGTCTGCCGTATGCGCCCAGAAATGTCCGAAAAGATCAAGGCTGAGGTTATGAAGCAATTCGATGCCGGGTTTATAGCGGTAACTTCTTACCCTCAGTGGGTTGCCAATGTGGTGCCAGTGCCGAAGAAGGACGGTAAGGTCAGAATGTGTGTCGACTACAGGGATTTGAACAGGGCCAGCCCCAAAGATGATTTCCCTCTACCTTACATCGACGTTCTTGTTGACAATACTGCTCAACACAATGTGTTCTCCTTCATGGATGGTTTTTCAGGGTATAATCAGATCAAGATGGCTCCGGAAGATATGGAAAAGACTACCTTTGTGACTCAGTGGGGCACCTTCTGCTACAAGGTCATGCCATTCGGGTTGAAAAATGCTGGGGCAACCTATCAACGTGCCATGGTTGCTTTATTTCATGATATGATCCATCATGAGATTGAGGTATATGTTGATGACATGATTGCAAGGTCCCAAACTGAGGAGGAGCACCTTGATCATCTGAGGAAGCTGTTTGACCGACTAAAGTTATATAAGCTGAGGTTGAATCCCAACAAATGCACCTTTGGGGTGAGGTCCGGAAAATTGCTAGGTTTCATTCTAAGCGATAAAGGTATTCAGGTGGACCCTGCCAAGGTAAAAGCCATACAAGAGATGCCAACTCCAAAGATAGACAAAGAAGTCAGAGGCTTTCTGGGACGACTGAATTACATTGCCCGATTCATCTCACACCTAACTGCTACCTGTGAGCCAATCTTCAAATTACTGAAGAAAGATCAAGTAGTACGTTGGAACGATGAATGTCAGGCTGCTTTTGAAAAGATAAAGGAGTACCTCCAAGATCCACCCATTCTTATGCCACCAGTGGAAGGGAGACCTCTAATACTATACCTGACAGTACTTGACAATTCAATGGGGTGTGTGCTGGGGCAGCATGACGAGTCTGGCCGAAAAGAGCACGCTATTTATTACCTGAGCAAAAAGTTTACCGACTGTGAGTCTCGTTACTCACTGCTCGAGAAAACTTGCTGCACTCTGGTATGGGTTGCTCGCCGGCTGAGACAGTATATGCTGACTCACACCACTTTGTTGATTTCAAAAATGGATCCCATCAAGTACATATTCGAAAAGCCTGCTCTGTCTGGAAGAATAGCGAGATGGAAAATGATCTTGACAGAATATGATATCCAGTATACAACTCAGAAAGCAATCAAAGGAAGTGTACTGGCAGATCATTTGGCACACCAACCTGTGGACGATTACCAATCATTGAACTTTGAATTTCCGGACGAAGACATCATGGTGGTAACTGATTGTGAAGTACCTGGACCGGATGAAGGACCTGAGGAAGGATCCCGATGGTCTATGCATTTTGACGGAGCCTCCAACGCTTTGGGTAATGGCGTCGGTGCTGTAATCATATCTCCCAAAGGAACTCATACTCCACTCACCGCCCGATTGTGTTTCAACTGCACCAACAACATGGCAGAATATGAGGCATGTATCATGGGTCTTCAAGCCGCAATCGACTTAAGGATCAAATTTCTGAGTGTCTTCGGAGATTCCGCTCTCGTGATCAATCAAATCAAAGGCGAGTGGGATACGAAACACCCAAATCTTATTCCTTACAAGGAGTATGTGTTGACTTTGCTTCCCCACTTTGAAGAGATAACTTTCGAACACTTCCCGAGAGAGGAGAATCAGCTAGCGGACGCACTGGCTATGATGTCTTCAATGTTCAAAGTTAAATGGGACAATGAGGCTCCCCGGATCATTATCTGGAAATTGGACGAACCGGCATACTGTTGCGATCTTGAGGCCAAAGAGGTAACCGAGAAACCCTGGTATCATGAGGTGAAGAGGTACTTGGAAGCTCAGGAATACCCTGAAGGTGCATCTGTCAACGACAAGAAATTCATGAGAAGGTTTGCTGCAAAATTCTTCCTCAGCAACGACATTCTCTACAAACGGAATCATGATTCAACTCTACTGCGTTGTGTGGATAAGGCTGAAGCAGAGAAGATCATGATAGAACTGCATGAAGGTACATTCAGAACACATTCCAGTGGACACACCATGGCAAAGAAAATCCTACGGGCAGGGTATTTCTGGTCCACAATGGAAGCCGATTGTTACCAATACTCTCGAACTTGTCATAAATGCCAGATCTATGCTGACAAGGTGCACATCCCTCCGGTTCCTCTGAACGTCCTGACAGCACCTTGGCCTTTTGCAATGTGGGGCATTGATATGATCGGCGAGATCCGACCGACGGCATCCAACGGGCATCGCTTCATCTTGGTGGCGATCGATTACTTCACGAAGTGGGTGGAGGCAGCTTCCTACGCCACGGTAACCAAGAGCGTCGTGGCACGTTTCATCCGGCATAACCTGATCTGTCGGTACGGCGTCCCGGAAAGAATCATTACGGACAATGGTACTAATCTCAATAACAAGATGATCACTGAGCTCTGCGAGCAATTCAAGATACAGCACCACAACTCTTCTCATTACCGGCCGAAGATGAATGGGGCTGTAGAAGCAGCTAATAAGAATATCAAGAAAATTGTGCAGAAGATGACAGTGACCTATAAAGATTGGCATGAGATGTTACCGTTTGCTCTTCATGGGTACCGTACCTCAGCAAGGACGTCAACCGGGGCAACACCCTTTTCCTTGGTCTATGGCATGGAGGCAGTCTTGCCAATTGAAGTCCAGATACCCTCTCTCTGGATAATGAAGGATGCAGACTTGAGTGAAGATGACTGGATCCAGACTCGACTTGATCAATTAAACCTGATTGACGAAAAGAGACTCACCGCTATCTGTCATGGTCAGACGTACCAAAAACGGATGATCAGGGCATTTAACAAGAAAGTCAGACCACAGGAGTATCAAGTTGGGGACCTGGTAATCAAACGCATCATCCTTCCTCAAAGTGATCCCCGGGGAAAATGGACCCCTACGTACGAAGGGCCATTTATGGTTAAACATGTGTTCTTGGGAGGAGCCATGATTCTGACCACCATGGATGGTGACGACCTTCCTCACCCCGCCAATGCAGACATAGTAAAAAGATACTACGCATGAATAAAAGACCCGCTAGGTTGACATACCTAGGCAAAAATAAGGGCTTCCTGGCGAACCAAAAGGGTTCGGGAAAAAATAAGGGATGAAATGAAAAAAAATCTGTACACCCGGCAAGTCGAAAACCCGAAAAGGCGGCTTGGGCAAAAATGGGTATCCCGGTGGACTGAAAACCCGAAAGGGCGGTCCAGGCAAAAGTTAGGGATAAAGCGTAACACTATGTCTCATTGGATCACCTTGCATCCAGAATTCGGCATCAACTATCTGGCTCAGACTTTGGCATCGACCAATCAGCTTCATCTTCAACTAAGCAGCAAAGTGATGAGACGCTTGAAGACATAGAGGCGATAGCAGAGTTGGAACCCAGTGGGAATATTGTGCACATAGCTGTTTTGTTTCCTTTTCAAAATTGTAAATTCTATGTTATTCGGCGGCATTCTCTTACTAGGATGTCAGCCTCTTGTACAAAAACGCCTATTCACAGGCAAATTTAAAAATCAATGCAAATCCACTTTTCCATACAAATTGCCAATTGTTTTTCCTTTTTCTGTTTTGTCTTGCGAAGAACGTCCAATGTTCATTTTTGATATATGCATTTGACATTAAATTGCTAAATACTTGCATATGAAACAAAAGGCTAATTACTGGTGACATCAGAAACAGGGGCAATGTAGAGTTGTCTAATGCAGTCTGGTTGCTTTGTCCGCCAAGGTACCAAGGTAGGATCAACTGAAGAATGTGACCAAGTTATCTCAGCTCCCCACAGAGTAAGACAAGATAGCAACATTCCCTGGCGGAATATCAATACCCCAGTGCAATTCCAAAAGTTTCCCCAGGAAGGTGGAATCCATATCCCCAACAGGTCTTGAAGCTTATCCCCAGTAGATTCTGGAAGCTTATCCCCTGCAGAGTACGAACGTCTCTCCCGAGCTTTATGCAAAGTTATTCCTCACAAGGGCTTATAACTGGGTTATCCTCAGCTAATTGCCACGGAAGATCGCCCTCGGCAAAGTTCTTCCTTTTCCCAGCGGAGCTCATCAAAATTCCCCAACATAACTTATCAACACCATCCCCAGCGGAGTTTATCATCATTATCCCCAGCGGGGTCCATCATTGAAATCCTCAGTGGAGCTCTCGTCAACTTCAGCAAAGTATCTCTTCCACAGAGAAATTCCCCACAGAGTGATCTCTCCAACAAGTTTATTCCTCAACGGAGTCATCTTCTCCTACCAGTGTATTCTTAGAACCATCCTCCCCAGCGGAAGCGAAGAGCTCTACTCTTCAATATCAGCCCAGGATTTAATTCCCCGGCCGGTCGTCAAGGATTTATTTTCCTAGACGAAAATACATTTATAAACATTTCACATTTCATACATCTTGCTTACATACATGATAAAGTGCATACAACACTATCTCATGTTGAACATCATGATATCATGCATTTCATACATCATGACATTGCATACAACTGATGTTTTTTGCCTTTTCAGGGAAAAAGACAATCCCAAAGACAACTACCTTCAACTGTCACAATTCCAGATTCAATACCTGTATCTAGTCAGGGCACATCTTGTTGGTGTAAGCCCTAGAGGCCAATACTTTTGGTACTTGTATCGAATTATTTATTAATAATAAAAGGCATTTCTTTATTATGTTTTCCAAAATAATAAAGTCCCTAGAATGGTTTATTGGTTTAATGAAATGTTAAGTGTGACTTAATCATGAGATCCCATTAAACATAAGAAACTATTCCTAAAGTATCCGTAGTCAAGCTTTAATGTGAAGTGGGATAACATTAAAGCATTAAGATTATTATGAAGATAGATTGATGATCACATCTCATGGATCATAGATAAGGAGTTATCAAGTCTTGACATGGGTATGAATATTAGGAGTAATATTTATACTGGATTGACCCGTTATGAGAATACTACATAGAATGTTATGCAAAGTGTCATAAGTTATTCTCATGATGATAATGGTGTATACCACCCTTCGACCTGAAACCACTATGGACCCTAGATGTAGAGTCAAGTACTTTATTGCTGATCAAACGTCATCCGTAACTGGATGACTATAAAGATGGTTGATGGGTACTTCACAAAGCATGCTAAGGGACATGAGTGACCTAGATGGAATTTGCTCATCCTGCATAACAGGATAAATGTCTAAGGGCCCAAATTGAACTGGACAAGGGTGACACAGTGTATGCCTTGTGTTCAATATAGACATGAGGGCAAAAGGGTAATTGTACAACACAAATATTATCACGGAAAAGGTTTGGTCAGATCACATGACATTTTCGTGACTTGGGTAACAGTGATGTGTTGCTAGATACCGCTCACTGTTTATTATATTTAATGTGTAATTTAATATAATTGCCAACGTCGCGAAAACCTACAGGGTCACACACATAAGGACAGGTTGATGAGAGATAGAATAAATAAGGAACACCGTAAGGTACGGTGCACTTAAGTGTAATACGGAAAGTGGTAAGGTACCACGTGGATAAGTGATATATGGTACATCATAAGGTATGATGTCCATAAGCTTAATTGGGCTTTTAGCTTATAGCCTTAATTGGGATTTTAGCTTGTAGCCCACACGAGTGATTCTATAAATAGATCCCTTGTGATGAAGTTTTTTCACTTGATGCATTTTCGTTTTTGACTCTCTCTCTCTCTCACTCAAGGTTTCCGTTCGTGATCAGCTAGCACTGTGACCGGAAGCGATCTGTTCGTGTGGACTGAGTAGAGGCGTTGTTCTTCATCAACGCTCGTGATCACGACATCAAAAGTCTGAATCGCCACAAGAGGTAAAACTTTCTATCACTGACCATGCTCATTCGTAAGGATCTCTAAAGGAAAATTTTATATTCCGCTGCGTTTTAATCGCAATTTTCCTTCACATCTGTGAGTGATCAGTTTCCAGACTCGATTCCTGTATCTAGCCAGGGCACGTCTGAAGATTTCCAGATTCGATTCCTGTATCCAGCCAGGGCATATCTATCAACTATCACAAGTCCAGATTCGACTCCTGTATCCAGCCAGGGCATATCTGTTGACCACATTTCCATACTCGATTCCTGTATCTAGCCAGGGCACATCTGAAAATTTCCAGATTCGATTCCTGTATCCAACCAGGGCATATCTGTTGACGACTATTTCCAGATTCGATTCATGTATCTAGCCAGGGCACATCTGTGAGTAACCGATTGTAGATTCGACACCTGTATCTAGCCAGGGCATATCTGCATGAGGAGATTGAAGATCAAACACCTGTAACAAGCCAGGAAAACATTTGTCTTTCTCAAATACACAAGTTCTCGCTAAGGAATCTCTTATGCGATCAACACTTCCAAATGGCATCTATAAGCCCATTCCCGACAAGGTTCTGTCGCATCTCCAGATGGCATCTATAAGCCCATCTCCCTATCCACCATCTCTCCAAATGGCATCTATAATCCCATTCCCGACATCACATTGCTGGTACTCCAACATGCGAGTGCAAATTTCCGGGCACTCTAGTGTCCAATCTCCTTTTACCCTTGAGTCACGAAAGGCAAACTTGCCAATCTAACTCTTCAGGTTCAAGAAGATTGAACAGGGGCAACTATTGTACCCCAAAATTTTCCCTCCCATTTCCTCAACATTTTCTCATCACAAGACCCTTGAAGATCAAGATCCAGTTAGGGTTTCCTCTGCTCAAGACTTCTCCTTGCACTGTTGACCCAAATTAGGGTTTGTGTTTGCACAAAGATTTTTTGACCTAAAATGCCTAAGATGACTTTCATGCTTCATGTTGGACTCCCAAGTTTATCCATACCAAGTTTCAAGCCTTGATTCCAGCCTTTGCCCAGTCAATTGGATAGTTGACCTAGAAATCAGCTGTATTGGGGAAAAAAGTCAACTGTGGCCAATTGACAGTCAAACCTCATGAAAATTGACCCACATCAACATTATGAACTCATATGGACCATTTGATCAAGTTTGGATCACAATTCCACAAGAAATTTGATCAGATCACCAAAAGGGCAAAATGGTCATTTTTAGGGTTTTGATTGCACAAAGGCAATTTTTTGACTGTTTGACCTAGCCAATGGAAAACCAAGCTCACATATGGACTCAAGGACCCCATGGAATTGTCTTGACATACCCAACAAGTTCAAAAGATCCCAAATGCACAAGATTGACAGTTGAATTTTCCAGTCAATTGATCAATTTTTTACTGTATACTGAAAAGTCAAACTTTGACTTTTTGGTCAAAATCAAGTGTCAAGATTCATTTTTCATCAAAACATGCCAAATCATGAAACTTGTTCATCAAGAAATCCAAAATCACAAATTAGGGTTTGAAATGAAGATTTTTCATAACTTAGAATTTTTCTAAGTTCTGAAAAACCCTAATTTTTTCCTAACTTTGTCCCACTTTCTCATTAAGATGCATTTGGATTCAAGGAAAAGTAAAAACATGAAAGTTGTAGTCCATTGCAAAATCTACAGCTTTGATTCACAAAGTTTCCTCAAAAGAAGCTTGTAGCTCAAGTTACAATTTTTGGAACAAGGGTACCAAACCATTCTTAACTTGGAGAAATTTTGACCTATTTTAGGCAAGATTTTTACCTAACTTCAAGACCACTTTTCACATACTTCCACTTGGAATTTCAATTTGCATTACAAAGATGGATTGTAGTACACATTCCAAGCTTTCCAAAATGTCCAAAAACTCATCAAACAACCTCATGGTTAGGGATAATCGAATTTGGCAATATGGGAAAAACTCACTTTGTTTATGGCCAATTTTCATGTTCATACACTTAGGCAATTTTGAACTCAGCTTGCATTCCTTGATTACAGGTCCTATATCCCATTTGCACTCATAAATTAAATGCAAACCCTTTGTGTTCAAGCCTTGCATTATGTGTTTAAGCATTACATAAAGGTTTAGTCCTAAAATAGAAAAAGCATTATGTCCATTTTTGAAAAAGTAGAACTTTATGTCAATTTGCAAATCAAGAGGTACACAGCAAATCTCCTTGGCACAAGTTTTTGAGCTAATCCCACTGATCAAGGGAAAGCTTAGCAGCACATTAGGGGGGCCTCCATCAGTCTAAAACAGAACTTGACACTTTGTTGCTTAAGTGAGAATAAAACTTGCAAACTGAACACCAACTCTCATTCCAGCAAGAGCAACCTTAAACAAAGTTATTGTACACATTCTAAACACTAACCCTGACCTGAAACACAAGCCAACCAAGTCCCAAACATCCTCAAACACAGAACCACCATAAAACTGCAAAAACAGGGCATAAGCTGCAGTTGGACTTCCATAGTTCATTCCACTTGTGCATTCTTGCTAAGACTTGTTCAAACACATCCCACACCATCCCTTGAAACTATTCCAAGCCCTAGACACGACCTGTAACACCCCTAGCTAACATCACCATTTCCATATTTTCTGTTTTGCAGTTGAAGTGCCATAACACGATTCACTTGGTTTTGAAGCAAACTAAAGGTTGGAATAGCATCCAGGGACATCAAGCAAGCTACACAAATCATTACCTTGCCTTGTAAGCATCTCCATTGTTGCACACGTTTCCAACTGAACAGGTAAATCTTTGGACTTCTATCTCTCAATGTAGGAAGAATTAGCTCTAAGTTTGTGAATGAAAAATGTCATGCTCATGCCCCTGAAGCCATACATATCTTTACTTTCCATTTATTTTGCATGTGCTATGAGAATTTTAAGTCTGAACATTGAATGAAAACTAGGTCAGGAATTGGGGGAGAAGAAATTCTCTCTCATTTCTGAGAGTTAGGATGAGTTCTTTATATGTCCAGAATCGTGGTTTGATGCTTAACATTTTTCATGTTATGAGTTTGTGCTAAAAGTCCAGGAATCCAGATGTTTGAATCAGTGTAGGAGGCGCGCGTTTTTTGACAAATTTCTGGCCAGAGGTTGAAGAAGGTCCTTTGGGCTGGGCCTGAGTTGACTTTCTTTTTACACCACCTTTTTACTTTTGAACCCCCTTAGCCCATTGTGCTTATTTGAAACATTTTTTGACTTTTTCTTGTTATTTCTGATTTGTTTATTTTTTCTCATAATATTAAAAATATAAAAAATATTTTTCAAACCATTTTTGTATTTATTAAGCATTTATTGGTTTAAATTAACATTTGTACATAAATAAATACATAATACTTTTTGTTTAGAATATTAGGAATAATACAGAATATATTTATTTTCTAATTTTTATTTTATTTTATCTTCTGAAAATATTATATATAAAATATACTTTTCTTGTAAATATTAAATATTTTATTTTTTGTATATATTTAATCTATTTAGTAAATTATGCAAATACATATATATTTATTAGAATATTTAGGATAAAATACAAAATATATACATTTTTATTTTTATTAATATTTAACATTAAAAATACCTTTTTGACAAATATACTTCTCTTTTATTTATTTTTTGTATATAATTAATAAATATTGCATATATTATACAATAAATACTTTTATTTGTAAAATTAGGGTTTTTGCCCTAAACATAAAAATATTCAAAAAAATTAACTTTTCTTTTATTTATTTTTTAGTATTTTATTTTATTTGTGAATAAAAAATATACACTTACACAGGAATACCTTCACATATACATTGTTCCATTCTTACACATTTATACATTTATATTTGCGCAATTCAATTTGGTTGTAAATATTGGGTGCTATCCTCCTATAAAGTTTCATCCCCATTTGAACATTTGTACCCCCATTCCCATGATCATTGTGTAATAACTTAGGACTTTTAAATTTTGCACTTTAAATGCTTTCTAAATATGCCATGTTAGAATTAGGGTTTTGTATGCAAATCCAAAAACAACAAATAGTTTGACCTAAATTCAAGATAAACAAGCATGAAAATGGACAACACTAATCACACTTGCACCCCTAGGGTATTCCACTTGTTGCCTTCAATAAATGGGCCATATTGCATGTTAGGTCTCTTTGGGCAAAACAAAACAATCAAATGATCATAGTCCCTCGATGACGCTTTCAAAAAGTTGCCTAAACAAATGATCAAGTCCCTTAAAGAAAATTGCCCAAAGATACTTGGCACCATTGCAATTATGGTCTAAACGATGACCCGCGCCCGTCCCTTTCACATCCTAACACAAGATTGTCCACCAAATACAATGGTGGAACAAACTTGTTAAAAGGGTTAAAACATAGCAATAATCTTTGAGAAATTTAGGAGTAGATAACCTCTTAGTTTACTTGAATCAAACTTGCAAAAAAGCAAAACACTTGCCTATTTTCTAAAATCACACCTCACAACACTTTCGAAAAACAACTTTCAAAAACAAATGAAAACCTTTTCAAAAGACATACACCTTTGTATACATCCCAACATGGATCATTACAAAGGTTGCCACCACATTGGCTTCTTTTCAAAACATTTTCAAACACACACACACAAGAGCACCATTTCAAATAATTGAAAACAAAAGGCAAGTTGATCTAAGCAAGTAACTAAGAGCCCATGGATAACCATGGATAGAAGGGGTGCTAATACCTTCCCTTTCTATAATCTACTCCCCGAACCCAAGAAAACATCTCAAAGGTTTTTGTTGTGCTTTTTTAAACCTTTCCTTAGGATAAAATAAAAAGTCGGTGGCGACTCTTACTCAACCGAAACATTTGCGAAAACAAACGCAAAACCTCAAGTCAGTTCTCCCACCGTATCACAATCTCTTTTTGTTGATTAAATTCAGCTGATCAAGCCGGGTATGAATCCAGTCATCTTCACTCAAACCTGCATCCTTCATGATCCAAAGAGAGGGTATATGAACTTCAATGGGCAAGACTTCCTCCATGCCATATACCAAGGCGTAGGGTGTTGCCCCTGTTGATGTCTGTGCTGAGGTACGGTACCCATGAAGAGCAAACGGTAACATCTCGTGCCAGTCTTTGTATGTCATTGTCATCTTCTGCACGATCTTCTTAATGTTCTTATTAGCCGCTTCAACAGCCCCATTCATCTTCGGCTGGTAAGGAGAAGAGTTATGATGTTGTATCTTGAACTGCTTGTAGAGCTCAGTGATCATCTTGTTGTTGAGATTGGTACCGTTGTCTGTAATGATCCTCTCTGGTACACCATATCGACAAATCAGATTGTGCCGAATGAACCGTGCCACGACGTTCTTGGTTATAGTAGCAAAGGAAGCTGCGTCAACCCACTTCGTAAAGTAATCAATTGCTACCAGGATGAAACGATGCCCGTTGGACGTTGTAGGTCTGATCTCGCCGATCATATCAATGTCCCACATTGCAAAAGGCTAAGGTGTCGTCAAGACGTTCAGAGGGACTGGAGGTATGTGCACTTTATCAGCATAGACTTGGCACTTGTGACATGTCCGAGAATGCTGATAGCAGTCGGCTTCCATAGTGGACCAAAAATATCCTGCCCGAAGGATTTTCTTTGCCATGGTGTGTCCACTGGAATGAGTTCTGAAAGTACCTTCATGCAACTCCGCCATGATCCTTTATGCTTCATTTTTATTCATACAATGCAGTAAGGTCGAATCATGGTTACGCTTGTAAAGAATGCCATTGTTGATGAAGAATTTCTCCGCGAACCTCCTCAGAAACTTCTTGTCATTAACAGATGCACCCTCGGGATACTCCTGAGCTTCAAGATACCTCTTCACCTCATGAAATTAGGGCTTTTCTATTACCTCTTCAGTCTCAATGTCACAGCAATGTGCAGGTTCGTCCAATCTTTCAATGATGATCCGGGGAGCTTCGTTGTCCCAATTGACCTTGAACATAGAAGACATCGTAGCCAGCGCGTCCGCCAATTGATTCTCCTCTCTAGGGAAGTGTTCAAAGGTTATCTCCTCGAAATGGGGGAGCAACGTCAATACATAATCCTTGTAAGGAATAAGATTTGGGTGTTTCGTATCCCACTCGCCTTTGATCTGACTGACCACGAGAGCAGAATCTCTAAAGACACTTAGAAACTTAATCCTTAGGTCAATTGCTGCTCGAAGACCCATGATGCATGCTTCATACTCCGCCATATTGTTGGTGCAGTTGAAACATAGTCGGGCGGTGAACGGAGTATGAGAGCCTTTAGGATATATGATCACAGCGCCAATGCCATTGCCCAAAGCGTTTAAAGCTCCATCAAAGTACATAGACCATCGGGATCCTTCCTCGGGTCCTTCATCCGGTCCAGGTGTCTCACAATCAGTTACCAACATGATATTCTCGTCCGGGAATTCAAAGTTCATAGACTGATAATCATCCACTGCCTGATGCGCCAAATGGTTTGCCAACACACTCCCCTTGATTGCCTTTTGGGTCATATATTGGATGTCATACTCAGTTAATATCATCTTCCATCTCGCTATTCTTCCGGACAAGGCATGATTTTCGAAGATATACTTGATTGGATCCATCTTAGATATCAACAGAGTAATGTGAGTCAACATATACTGTCTCAGCCGGTGAGCAGCCCATGCCAAAGCGCAGCAAGTTTTCTTGAGCAGTGAGTATCGGGTCACAGTCGGTAAACTTTTTGCTAAGGTAATAAATAGCATGCTCTTTTTGGCCAGACTCGTCATGTTGACCCAGCACGCACCCTATTGAGTTGTCGAGTACTGTCAAGTATAAGATCAAAGGTCTCCCTTCAACTGGAGGCATCAGAATGGGTGGCTCTTGGAGATACTCTTTGATCCTTTCGAAAGTGTCCTGGCATTCATCGTTCCAACGTACTACTTAATCTTTCTTCAGTAGCTTGAAGATTGGCTCACAAGTAGCAGTCAGGTGCGAGATGAATCGGGCAATGTAATTCAGTCGTCCCAGGAAGCCTCTGACTTCTTTCTCTGTTCTGGGAGCTGGCATTTCCTGTATAGCTTTCACTTTTGCAGGATCCACTTGGATACCTTTATCGCTTACGACGAAACCCAACAGCTTACCAAATCTCACCCCGAAGGTGCACTTGTTCGGGTTTAACCTCAGCTTGTACAACTTCAACCTGTCAAATAGCTTCTGCAGGTGGTCAAGGTGTTCTTCCTCAGTTTGGGACCTTGCAATCATATCGTCGATGTATACCTCAATCTCATGATGGATCATGTCATGAAACAAAGCAACCATGGCACGCTGATACGTTGCCCCATCGTTCTTTAATCCAAAAGGCATGACCTTGTAGAAAAAGGTACCCCACTGAGTAACAAAGGTTGTCTTCTCCATGTCTTTGGGAGCCATTTTAATCTGATTATATCCGGAGAAACCATCCATGAAGGAGAAGACTTTATGCTGAGCGGTGTTGTCAACCAAAACGTCGATATGAGGTAGAGGGAAGTCATCCTTGGGACTCGCCCTGTTCAGGTCCCTATAGTCAACACACATTTGAACCTTACCATCCTTCTTTGGTACCGGAACCACATTGGCCACCCACTGAGGGTAAGAAGTAACTGCTAGAAAGCCAGCGTCAAACTGTTTTATAACTTCAGCCTTGATTTTCTCAGACATCTCCGGGAGCATTCGACGGACCTTCTGTTTCACTGGAGGACAGTCTTCCTTGGTAGGCAGGCGGTGAACCACAATATCGGTATCCAACCCAGGCATATCTTCGTAAGACCAGGCAAAGATCTCAACATAATCACGCAGCATCTGAATCAACCGTTTCTTCACACTAAGCTCCAGATTTGCACCAATCTTAACTTCCTTCTTATTTGTCTCTGTACCCAGATTCATTGATTCCACCGGCTCTTCGTGAGGCTGAATGGCCCTCTCTTCTTGTAGTAACAGTCTTGCAAGTTCACCAGGAACTTCGCAATCATCTTCGCCTTCGTCTTCGGCTAAGTTGATCGGATTTTCGAAGTCATAACTAGCAGTAGCAGAGTCGTTACCAGTGAGATCCAGAGTGGATGTAGACCTGTATATATGAGTGTGTGTAAAATAGTTGTTTTGCAATATATAATAAAGAAAAACAAGGAGCGCAAAATTTGAAATGCAAGAACGTCCAATGCTTTTATTAATGATATATGAAAATGACACACATAAAGCCCTCACAAATGAAGCCACGGTGCCCCGGGTAATACATCGTGCCATAAAGTATAAAACATCATATGTTACATATTTAAAATAAAAAGTTTCATTACTGGGTAACAAAAGAAATAGGGATGAAGTCCTTTTCTGTCCAGTTGCTTGGTCCACCGTCGGTCGTAGGATAGATCCAGCTGTCGAATTTAGACTCTTCCATATTGTCTTCAATGGCATTCACTCCCGAGTTGCTGATGAACACGGGAGGTCTTCTGATCCATGCGTTCCGAACAGCCTTTTGAGCTTCTTTCTCAACAACAGCTCGGGCATCCTTAAAGGAAGCCATCCTCATAGGAGAATCTTCAACAACAGTCTCAGTTGATGCCATCGTCTGGGGAACCTCTTCAAAATGCTGAAACGGGGTCTCAATGAATTCCCCATCCATCTCTACATATCGGAAAGAGTTGAGGTGGCTAACCATGTACTCTTCCTCTCCTTGCTCTGCCACAATCTTCCCTTTCACTGGGTACTTCAGCTTCTGGTGGAGCGTCGAGGTTACGGCCCCAACTTTGTGGATCCATGAACGACCCAGCAAACAAGAATAAGATGGGCGAATGTCCATCACATAGAATGTAGAGTTGAAAACCTGAGAACCAACCTTAATCGGGATATCAACCTCTCCATGCACCATTCTCTTAGACCCATCAAAGGCCCTGACGACAATGTTTCTTGGTTTCAACTCCAACCCTTCACAGTCCAACCGGTCTAGAGCCTTCTTAGGTAAAACGTTCAATGAGGAACCAGTATCCACCAATACATGAGCAAGAGTAGTGCCCCTGCATTCAATGGAGACATGCAGGGCATCGTTGTGATTCTTCCCCTTAACAGTTAAGTCGGTGTCAGAGAAACCCAACTCATTATCAGCAGTCAGATTGGCCACACAATCTTTAAATTGATCAGTTGATGTCTCTTGTGGTACGTGTGTGGTCTTCATAAATGTAATCAGAGCCTTGGCATGGGCCTTTGAGCATAGCAATAGTGACAACATAGAAATCTTGGACGGGGTTTGCCCCAGCTGCTCGACTACATTGTAGTCGCTCTTTTTGATGATTTTCAGAATCTCTTCCATCTCTTGTCTAGAAGCTTCAACAGTAATGGTTTTCGGTGCCTCCGTCTGGGCAGGCTCACTGGTGCTCCCTTTGCCCCGAGTGTTAGATGACTCGGCGACAGGGGTAAGAATAGGAACTTGAACAGGAATAGTAGCAGGTACACTGGCAGGTGCAATAACAACAGGTTTTCAGGCAGTTGGTGGAGAGATATCAGGTGAGAAAAGTCTTCCGTTGCGGGTAACAGGTCCAACAATATTGTTGACGTCAGTATCAGCATCTAACTCTTGCTTAACTCCATGAAAATAAACATCGGCCCCATAATGCCAAGGGACAGCTTTATCAGAGGTGTAGGGGATAGGCCCAGAGATAGTGATGATCAATGGTGCGGTTCTTGGAACAGATGTAACTCTAACAGGCTTCCTCGAGGGAGCCTTGGAAGAATTATCGAAAATGGTAATAATGGCAACTTCTTCAGTATGAACTAAGGGAACAACAGTCTTCTCAAACAGAATTTCTTTACTATCCATCAAGCGTTGGACACCTGACTTCAAAAGATGGCAACCGGTAGGCAGTACAGGACACATACGGAAACCCTCGTCACAGCCCGGAAATAAACCGGCTAGCAAAAGGTTCTTCTTCACAGTCATTAAAGGGGTAACAATGTCGTTCACAGAAACCACAAATGAGTCTTCATCTATAGCATTCACTCCATGCTTGGGCATAGGAGCAGTCACAACATTAGGTCTTTTAGGCGCCTCGAACTCAATCTCCTTAGCATCAATTAAGTCCTGTATTTTATTCTTCAAAGACCAACAATCATCTGTATTATGCCCCGGGCTATTAGAGTGAAAAGCACAGCGGGCATTAGGGTTATACTTTGGTGATGTAGTGTTAGGATTCTTCGGGGCCTCCCTTGGAATCACTAGATTGGTTTTCAACAATTGTGGCAGAATCTGAGATAAAGTCATGTCGAGACGGGTGAATTGCCTTCGCGGTTTCTCGTCCTTTTTTTGATTGTTGTGCTGAGGAGCACCAGCAGGCCTTGAAATAACAACCACATTAACAGCTTGGCTGCGCTCAGGTCTATTCTGGCTTTTCGAACTGTAGACAGCATTGGACTCCTTCTTAAAAAGCTTTTTCTCGGTGCTTGATGAGGCACCCTTATGTATCTTACCAGCCTTAATACCATCCTCAATCCTCTCACCATTCATAATTAGCTCTGTAAACCCAGACGAAGAGCTCCCAATCAGATGGTTGAAAAATGGACCAGACAAGGTCCCCATAAACATATCCACAAGCTCTCGATCAGCCAAGGGTGGTTGCACTCTTTCGGCGAGGTCTCTCAACTTTTGGGCATAATCTTTGAAACCTTCACCCGTTCCCATTGACATACCCTGGAGCTGGGTACGCGTGGGAGCGAGGTAGGAATTGTATTGGTACTGCTTGTAGAAAGCAGTAGCCAAATCTTCCCAACTGCGAATACTGGCTCCGTCCAACTGGTAAAACCATTCAAGCTGAGTCCCTGAGAGACTGTCTTGAAAGAAGTGGATCCATAGGTTCTTATCAACGGTGTACGGCTGAATCTTCCTTACATATGACCAGAGGTGCAGCTTCGGACAATAAACTCTGTCATACTTAGCAAAGGTTGGTGCCTTGAATTTGTGGGGAATCACTACCCTAGATGATAGACCTAGATCACCAAAGTCCAGACCAGGTACTTTCTGAACTTCCATCGCACTCAACCGGTCTTCCAGTTGCTTGTATCTATCCTCAACCGAAGAATACTTGTCTTCGTCGAAGTCCGTCTCGTTGTCTGAGACCACAGGGCTAGGAGCCCTCCTTTCTTCCTGACTATCTTTCCCTCCAGATGAGGTGGTCAAATCAACTTCATTCTGTAGTCTGTTTCCAAACCTGTGACCTGTGTTAAACAGGATTGTCCTCTTCTTCTTCTTCTTCTTATCTTTCAGAATCAGGGTCTTCAGATCTTGCTGACCCTTAGCTAGATTCATGAACAACTCTTGGAATTGGGCATTATGGGCCTGTAGGGCCTTGATTGCTTGCTCAGTTGAAGGTTCAGCAGACATGATGAGTACTAAAATAAATAGCGAAGAAGATAAGAGACCTGTAATGGGTACCTGTTATGAAGTGCATGGGATGAAATGTGTATGATATGATTTCAAAGACAATCGAGAGATTCAAATTCGTAAACAAGAAAAGAAACACACTTTATTAGATAAACTTTGAAATTCAAATTGTTCAACAAATTGCCCTTGAGGCGTTACAAGAAAAGAAATACTGAGAAGTAAATAAAATTGGAAGGGAAATAATCAAAGGACAATAAGTGCTCCCATGGTCTCTTCTTGTCGGTGCGGACATAGTCATTGAGAATCTGCTTGTTCTCCAGCTGTCTAGTCAACTTCTGGATCTTTTTCTCTTGCTCGTTAAACTTTTCTCGGTAAGAATCATGTTCCTCTCTCAGTTGCATCCAAGATCTTTTCAGTGCCCCAATGTCAATGGGCATGTAAGGATGGAGGATGGTAGGAAGAACCCCTTCTTCATCAGCAACTTCAACAATGATAGCCAGGACGGCTTCATACGGCATACCTAGCTTTTGGGCATGGATACAGACCCATCTGAGATATGGCTCCATTGGAAGAGAAGTCTTTGGACCCAGCTCATGTGGATCAGATCTGTGAACTCTATCCCAAGCCCTTATGAATCTGCAGCGTTGCTCGTCGCTATCCCCTTGAAAATCAAAGATGATACTAGGCATTAGCAGCTCATGAGGTCCTTCTCTTATGGCTCGCCCAAACTGACGTAAGGCTAAGCATGGATTGTAAGAAATTCCTCCATTGGTTCCTATCAGTGGAACATTAGGGTACTCCCCGCATCGATCAATGATAGCCACCTCACCCATACCCTTGATAGTCCAGATAATATCATTATGCGAGAGAGACATAACCCTATAAGCCCAGCCCATGCCTTCTTTGTTCTTCAGAACTGATTTGGGGAGGTGCAAAATAAACCACCTCGCCAATAAAGGAGCACAACACATCAAGGTTCCCCTCTTTCGGGCAGTACGGGCATAAAGCTGATGAAGAATTTCACCCAAGAGAGTGGGTACAGGATTACGAGAGATGAAGATTTTCACTGCATTCACATCAACAAAGGAGTCAGAGTTCGGAAACAATACCAAGCCATATATCAGAAGAGCCAGAATATCCTCGAATGCCTTGAAGTCTAGACTATCCCAGAAATAGTTAGCCTTACCAACCAAGAACTTAGTCAGGAAGCCCTTTGCTCCACTTCTGGTCTCTCAATTAGCCATTACCTCATCCTTTGTCATATGAAGGGCTGCAGCAATCTCTTCTGGCCTAAGAATCTTCTCCCAACCAGTAAACAGGGTCTGCTCCAGAATAGAGATACCGAGCAACTCAGAGAACTCTTCTAGGGTGGGAACCAGTTGGTAGTCCTAGAAAGTAAAGCAATGGTACAGCGGATCATAGAACTGGACTAGGACACTCATCATCTGCTCATCCAATTTGGAGGTAACCAAACTGAGAAGATACCCATGTCTTCTGATGAAGGAGGTAGTATCAGGCATCTTTGCAACCAACTTTTTAAGCATAGTGGGAACCTGGACAAAGTTGATCCGGATGGTATTCCTACGCATGGGCATCATGATGACCTACAAAATAGAACAAAGATAAATCCCTCATGTCTTTGAAATAGGTTAGTCCAATGCAAGATGTATGCAATGTTATGATGTCATGAAAGTAAGCACACTACAAGTATCCACAAATAGCAAACATGGTAAAGGCACACAAGTCACACAGAGAGCCCTTAGATTTCAGGCTGGCAAGGAGCTTAGGTACTACCCTCTTTCAGTTCAGTTGGTTTAAACCTGTCCTAAAAATAGTAATCGGGTTCTAGAGGATCTCAATATCACTGGCTACCCTCAATCGGTCATAATTCCAGTTTAGCAACCTTTTCTTGCGGTCGGAATCATCGCGAGAGTTTAGTCTCAATGAGTGTAGCATACTGCTACTGTTCTATGGCCAAGTTGGTCAATTTAAAGGTTCTAAGGTCAGTTGGTGCTTAATGACCCCTTAGAAGACCCATATTCTCCTCGTTCCAACGCAAGGGATATCGGTACAGACTAAAGTGCCACACCAACGTAGCTATTGCTTCAACCGTATCGGTCTACGCCATACAGTTCCCTCACAGTTTATTGCTACTTACCTAAAGGGTATTTCCCAGATCCGGGTTAGGATCTATAGTAACTCCGATACAAGCCCACAAATATAAATCATACAAAGCAAACAATTGAAAACACAATGATCTAATCCTAAGGTACACCCCACTTATTAAGATATCCCCAACAGAGTCGCCAGTTCTGTGATACGGTGGGAGAGAACTGACTGTTTTTTGAATGCTGGTTCGCGTTTTGCGTTTGTTTTCGCAAAATGTCACGGTGAGCAAGAGTCGCCACCGTCTTTTATTTTATCCAACAAGGAAACGAAAAAAGCACAGAAAAATTCCTTTTTCGAGACGTTTCTCGGGTCCGAGGGGTAGATTATAGAAAGGGAACATGTTAGCACCCTTTCTATCCGTGGTTATCCACGGGCTCTTAGGTACTTGCTCAAAGTGTTTTCAAAATTTGCTTTTCTTTGTGTTTGTGGGTTTGAAAAGAGTTTTTATTTGAAAGGCAGTGTAAGTGCGAAAAGTTTTGTTTTGTTTTTGAAAGAGCAAGTACTTAAGAACCATCTACCTACTCGAAAAAGGAATCAATCCGTGCTAATGTCCTTTAGACAATGTTATCCCATTATTGATGAGTGGGTAGCATCGTAGTTGGAGTTTAAGGGTCAATTCAATTAAGGGACGTGTGGTCACTAAAGCAATGTTAGGACGCCTTAGCGGTAACCCTAATGTCTTAGATCATTTTTCCGAGGAAACCGTTTCGAGGCAACTATGATCTTTGGACAAGAGGGCGACCTCTAAAGTGACCTATACTCAATGACCACGTTCGAAGGCAACCAAGTGAGGTGTACCCTAAGAGTGTGCATGTGCGAGTGTGTTGTTTTCAGTTAATTTTGTCTTTGTACATGTCAATGGTTATTTATGTTGATTTTAGGTTTAAACATTTGATCTTGTCATGCATTCCCTATTATCAAACATCTAACAGTTTATAAGTTGTGGAAATTAAATTGCGGAAAATAAACTAACTATTACAAGGCGTCGGATATTTACATCGCCAAAAACAACCCTTGAAATTAAAATGCGGAAAGTAAATAAAGCGGTAAAAAATATTAAAGTCCTATTAAACTATTACATTCCGGGAAACAGATACAATATTGAATAAAAAATGGATCGCGTGTGAGAAATTAAATCGGGCTCAAGTTTTTTAGGGTTTTGACCCTTTAATCAAAGAAAAGATTTTTTGGTTTATTTTGAATTAATGGAGAAATTAAACTAAATTAAGCATTAAATTAATAAATTAATTAATTAATTAATGAAAATAATATTTTTGGATTTTTGATATTTAAAGAAATAAAAATAAATTTGATTAATGTTAATAAAACCTAATTGTCTAAATTAATTTTAATTATTGCAAAAGATATTAAAGTTATTTCCTAATTAAACTAAATTAATTAAATTAATTAATTTAACAAAAAATAAAATGCTGGAAATTAATTTTAATAATGAAAATTTTTTTTAGTTTTAATTTTATTAAGAAAAAGTTTTAATTGGTTAGTTAAACAATAAAAATAATAACAATAATTAATTGAAAGAAAAAATAAAAATGGAGAGAGAGTTAGGGTTTTGGCCTGATCAGGGGGTGAGAAAGGCAATTTCCAAGGCCCATTTGCATGCAAGCCTGGTGGAGTTTCTAGATCCAGCGTGGCACCTTGACTAGGGAGTATGGTGGACATCCCATCTGGACCATCAGATCTGGCCTGGGGCCATCTGGCGCTTTGAGATTCGAGGGAGTATGATGCATCACATGCTTGAGTTGTACCTGATTACATGTTAAAAAATAATACAAAACAATATGGTGGACCTGGGATTCGAACCCAGGTCCTGTAAGTCATTGGACAACACTTCCACCACTCAACCAACGCGCTTTAGTTGTATACCTATTGGACAATAATAATAAAATAGGAAAACGCGCATTATGTCAGAAAATAAAAAAAGAAACGCGCCAAGTTTGAATCAGCCAATGGGAGGGGGCACGTCTTCATCTTCTTCGTTCAGCCTGGATATTTACCTGCAGATTTATATCCGCAGCTAAATTTGTATGACATTCCAAAAATCAAACTTAGGTCATGAAAACGAATCCCAAGACCATGGTTGTATTCGTCTGGGCATCCTGAGTAAACCTATACCATTCTTGGACCTTGATTTCGCCTGTACAAGAAAACCCCAAAAAAACAATCCAAGAACCCTAGATTCGGCTAGGGGGTTACAGGCCATATTAATGCAATCAAGTAATGCAGAAAGCTTGTAAATTGAACAAGCATCATGAATATGCCAATAATTTGTCAAAAAAATGCAAGAACATGAGGATACGATTTCGAATACAGGGCGGTTTTTTGAGAGACTTACAGCGCGATTGAGAGGGTATGAGAGCATGCTTTTGATTGCTTTTGACTCAGTGATTGCCCAGCAATGGAGTGGTGTTGAGATTTGTCCCTGAATTTGCCTCTATGCACGATTTCAGTTTCAAGCTTTTGCCAATTTTTCAAGTTTGCTTTTGGTGTTCTTGCAGCCTCCAACCCCTTATTCGTGTGCCTTTCACTTGTATATGTAATAAGCAGTGCATTAGGTCAAGTTTTGTGGACTGAATCCTTGTACATTATGGCTATAGGATTTGATTTGATCCTCCATTGAAAGCTTTCCAATTTTGCCACAAATCCAATCTTTTTGCACATGGAATGTTTGATACGAGTTTGATCATGTCATTGATGATAATTAGGTCCTGAAAATGGTAAAAGATCTCATGTAATCAAGTTTTGTGATTTTATTTGATTTAAATTGATTAAAAATGAAATTATTCAAATAAAAATCAAATAAAATAGAAAATTTGACAAATGGACTCAAGGCTGAGGCTAGGACACGTGTGGAATGTGACAAGACCAAATCAAGTGGAAAAGAATGGGCCTATTTGACAAAATTTGAAGTTTTGGGGATAGTTGACTTTTGGCAATTTTGCAAAAATACCCAATTTCAACAATGCATAACTTCTTCAATTTTGAACTTTTGGAAGTGTTCTTGGACTTTTTAGAAATATTGGGATGTCCTCTAACCAAAACGTTTGATCTAATCTCATTTTGATATTCCATGCTCAAGTTATAAGCTTTGGCAAAAAAGGTGTTTTTGTTGACTTTCAAAAATGACCTATAATGTCCAAATTTGTAACTTTTTGTGAGTGCATTTTCTGATCTTGGGGTATGAAGATGGATTGTAGGAAATTTCATCCTATTCAAAATGCGCTTCGGATGGGTCATTTCTCATAAAGTATGAGAAAGTTATGCTTGGTCAAAATTAAGTTGACTTTTCCTACAAAACCCTAATTTAGCAACTTTTGAGTCTTGATGAATTTTGAGCAATCCTTGATGAATCATGATCAACCCTTGATCAAATGATGAAATATACTTCAAAATGAGAATGTTGACAAAAAATCTTGAAGTTTGACTGTTTATAGGTCACAATTGACTTTTGCCCTAGCACAATCGATTCTTGGACCCTTTGAGCAATTGACTGTGCAAACTTCCTCTGCAAAGCTTGAAATTTGGCATGGATGATCTTGAGAACATATTAGGACATTGGGGAGCACTTGAGGTCATTTGGATGCAAGGACCTTGATGCAACACAAAACCCTAATTTGAGGTTGACTGCCTTAGGAGATAGCTTGACTGTCCAACTCTTGAGCAATCTTGAACCACTTGGAGATTTTTCTTGCCATGTCTTGGGAAATATGAGAGGTAAAATTTTGGGGTACAACAACTACATATTATTCTAGACGTATATGTACAACGTGTTACATAAACCTTACAAATGATGGTTTGATAGACGTGTCATGTCAATTCAGACGGGAATCATGCGATAGCACATGTTTCTTACTAGTTTATACTAACTAAATCAATTTAACAACCAATTTACATACCCCAAAATGTCATTATATCTTTCTAATTATTCCCTCCGTCCCAAAATAAGTGTCACATTTTTTTAAAAATAATATAAGTGTCGTTTTTAGTTTCCAATTCAATTTTAGTTTTTATTGTCCAATTATATCCTCTAATTAATACTCATAATTTACTATTTCTCTCACCTTATATTAATGATAATTTGAATACACCAATAACCAACAAGAATGGTTTGGTAAAAAATTTATTTTCTCTCTTTCATTTATTAAATTTTCTTAATTTGTGTGAAAGTGTCAAATGTGACAATATTTTGGGACGGAGGGAGTATTACTTATCAAGGATTATCTAATCAATTTTTTTGAGCTATGGGACTACTTAGTCAATTTCAAAGGATAATCATTATTAAGATCATGTTAATTAATACAACCAATAAAATTGGATTCTTTACATGGTACCAATGCAATTACACGGTTTATTTGACAGACTATGTTATCAAGCTAATTAATAGTGCCAATAAAATCAGATTTTTGGATTGTTTCTAATGCAAGAGGTTCATTACTACAAATATTAGGAAGATATTGATCTTTACGTTTTCCCACATGACCTACTTATCAATGCAAGCAAAAACCTACCCACTATAAGAATGAATCCAATTTCAAACTCTTCCTTAAACTAATTTCTCTTCCCAAATTCCCCTTTCTCTTTGTTTTCTCTACGCTCCTATTCTGCAATCTTTCAAATTCTCTGCAAAAAGGTTCATCTTTTTTCTATTGTTTAGTGTCCATTCCTCTTTTAACATTATTTTCATACAATGTAATTTTTAACCTATTATCAATTTTGAATTCCTTTATTTATGTTGTTCTTTTGTTCATGTTTACATTGTTGTTGCTCTTCGTTTGTACATTAGGGGTTCTATTCTTTTTCTTCTGAATCCATAAAAAAATGTATAATTTTATTCTTGTAAATTAGGGTTTGAATTTTTCGCTTATGACTCCATCAAATTCAGGATTTATCTCCATAACTTCAGACTCTCCTGCATATCTACGATTTCAATTTTCAATTTTCACTTATGAATCTCTAATATAATTTTTTTTTAGGATTTGGCTTCGCAATTGTTTGTTACTATTAAATATGATTTATTGGAACTACTATTGTTTGAATAAGCACGTTGAGGTAGTGAAATTTTTTTCTCTACTCTTTCCTCTAAATTCTACATTATTCTGATTTGTAAAACAGAGAAAAAAAACAGGTTCAATTCTTCTTCCTTGTGTTTTCACTATCATGAAGTTTTTTTAATTGCTACTTGAACTTGAATATAATGTTGATTGATGTTTTATAATTACATTCGAATGCGATTTCTATCATTTTTCTGGAGAGTGTTTATTATACGAGAGCACAACATATCAACAATGAAAAGATGTTTAATTGATTGTTATGTAGTTTTCATGTAATAAACTTTAGAACAATTTTCCTTGCTTGGGGCTTTTTAGTTATATAAATCTTTGGCTTGGATACTGACATCATATTTTATTATTGGGATAACATTATTTTCTGACTTTGCTTATTAATTGACTACACCAGCGTTGTTTTTTATGTCGCACTTATTGTTGTTTTATAATATATAATGCAATTTGTTTGGCAGAGCACAAGTTAAACAATTGGTAGGATACATTGTTGAAGAGGCTCATGGGGATGCTGAAAAGAAGTAGATTTTTATGTAGTTTCCTCAAATTGTATTTAAAAATAATTAAATACATCTTAGCTTAGATAATAGAATAGATCATTAAGTTTTCTATTTTGTTATTATCTTGATCCAATGGTTGTTATTTAATCTAGGCTTATGCATATATTATATAATGACCACTTGTACAGATTTAATTGATTTATTCAATGCAACAGTAAGAACTTTACTCTTTCCTTGCCTTGTCATTTTCTATTAGAATACAGTTAGAATTCTGTTGCTTCTGTTTTGCTCCAATGGAGTTTTCCACCATTCTTGATATGGTATCAAAGCTAATCAAGCTCTGGTAGCCATCCTTCTCTGAGCGACGCTTGCTTTCTTTCTCTTTTGCTCGCGCATTTTCTCGAGCTTCTTCTGTTTCAATGGCTTACCAGAGCTATGTAGATTTTTCTACAAATTCCGCAAATCCTTTCTACTTACATCCGAATGAAAATCCAGCACTGGGGCTTGTTTCGCCTCCACTCGACGTCAAGAACTATCATGTTTGGGCTCGATCGATGCAGATAGCGTTGATATCCAAGAACAAAGACCGATTCATTGACGGATCCCTCCCTAAACCACCGCTATCTGATCCGCTCTGTGCTCCTTGGATTCGGTGTAACACTATGGTTCTTGCTTGGATCCAACGCTCTATTTTCGAGTCAATTGCGAAGTCAGTGTTATGGATCGACAATGCTGCTTGTGTTTGGAGAAACTTGCAAGTTAGGTTTTCTCATGGTGATATCTTTCGTATTTCAGACATCCAGGAGGAATTGTACAAATTTCGTCATGGTACGCTCGACGTTTCTAATTACTTTACTCAGATGAAGGTTTTATGGGATGAACTTGAGAATTATCGCCCCATACCTGTTTGTACCTGTGCTATTCCATGTTCTTGCGATGTTATTGCTTCTGTTCAGCGTTATAGGGAACAAGACTATGTGCTTCGATTTTTGAAAGGTTTGAATGACAAATTCACGCATTCAAAGTCTCAGATTATGATGCTGAACCCATTGCCAAATATTGATAAGGCATTTTCTCTTGTCATTCAACAAGAAAGAGAGATGAATAGCTCTGTCTCTAATAGTTTGTCCCCTACTGATAACATTGATGAGGCCACAACCTTGAATGTTCAAGCTCAGAGTAATCACAATAGTAAACCTGGCTATGGCAACTTTAAATGGAAATCTCAAGGGAATGGTCCTAAAGGTCATGCTAGGGTTTGTACTCACTGTAATAGGACCAACCATACCATAGAAACTTGTTTTCTAAAGCATGGATTTCCCCCTGGATATAGAGGCAAAAGCAAGGTTCCAGGTTCTTCTAATACTTCTCAGCCAACTGCCATGGCCAATACTGCCTCTGAGAACCAATCTACAGGTTCTTCCCCTGCATCCTCTTGTGCCCTTACTCAAGAGCAATACACTCACATCATGGCCCTATTACAACAGTCACAGCTTAATTCCCATGTGTTTACCTTGGGTTTTGGTAAACAACCGCTGATCCTCCAAATGGTTACTTATTTGGTTACTCGCAGGATCGATCAGATTGATCCTATGGACATAGGTTGATTTTGAAGTTTTATTAATGTGGATAAGGCTTTAAGTAAAATGTTTCAAGTAAATTGCATAAAGGAAAGGCTTGGTAAAATAAATAAGGCTTTAAAGTAAAGGTTCGACAGGAATCTTAAAGGAGAAAAGCATGTAAAATACTGGAAAAGTAAATGACTTTTAATTGATAAAATTGGTGTTTCACACATACATTTCTCAACAATTCTTTCGCTCACACTGGGTACTTGAATCTAAATGAGTGACTATGTATTTATTGTGAACACACGCGAGAAACTACACGTCTACTCCTATTTATACAAAAACATTCCAAGTAACCGTCGGGCAGTTACACTGCTTCGAGATTAAGCCACTTGGCACGTTCTCCATGCTCGACGCTCCAGATCCTTGCACGTTTGCACGTAGTAACTGCTGGAAACCGTTTTCCCTCCAAAGCTTTGAATTTCAAACTGCTCCACTCTGGACCGTCGAACACTTTTCATCAAGAGACGTCTTCGACGAAAACTCCTTCGACGTCGAAGGCAATCAGCCTTCTTCCTTGGAAGAAATCCTCTAAGTATTTTGCCATCTTTCGACGGGCACTTCGACAAGCTTAGCCAGTCGAAAGCATCTTTCAGCTTTTAATGGTTGTCATCAATCAAAACAAAGGTGTCGAATTTAGGAGCCAACAAATTGCCCCCCAAGAATGCCTTATTTCGACTCTGAAAGAAAAAGGCATTCTTTGAAAACGCCATTCGACACCTGTTTTTCCACGCTTAGTCACAAGTTAACTTGTGCACTTTTTGTTGCTTTTTACCAACTATTGACAATCCCAAGAAACCATCATTGATTTGATCCTAGGACGTCACTTTCAGTACGGCGTGCAGTACCAAACGTCAGTTCAGAATTTGTCATTATGACAAATCCCAAAAACGAGGACGCACGCTGCGTCTCTCTGTTTCTGCAGAAACGGCCAAAACAACAGGATGCTGCCACGCGTCCCACTAATTCCTGCAGCATTAAATGACATTTAATGTCCTCGTTATTGGGAATTTCTCCCACTACTATAAATAGTAGTGAATATCCCATTGTGGGACTTTTCACGCACACTAGCCCTCAAACTCCCTTGCTTTCATACAAACTTGCTCTCTTTGCAGAAAAAACTCTTCCTTTTCCACTTCATCTTCATCCTCAACAATGGCCTCTGCTTCCACTGCCCCCAAGACTAACGCACCAACTGAACAACTTGCTAAGCCCAAGGTCTTTGTTACTGCTCCGGTAGTGAACTCTACAGGGAAACGAAGGGTCCCTGAACCTTCTGACATCTCCGTTCGCGATGCTTACTCGCGTCACTTGATGATCCCGGTTGGATACTCCAACCAGATCTTCGCAATGTCTGGACCCATGAACCCAAGCATCTCTGAAGCTCTGAAGATCAAGAGCTACTTCCCCATCGTCGAGAAACTTAAACCAGTAGCATGCGCCAAGAAGGACGCAGAAGACAACGAAGACCCTACACACGAGAAGATCGACCTTCGTTTCTTCAACAAAAGTGTTAGAGTCTTCAGGTCTTGCCCTAATCTGACCTCTGACTATGTTGCTTGGCTAACAAAGTTGGAGAAACATCAAACTCCAGTCTGGAAGGAAATGGGAATCTTTGACCTAGTAATGCTGTCGAAGACAGGTTTAAACTACTCCCCAGAGATGCTTATAGCTTCGCTGTTGTTCTGGGATAACTCTCACTTCACCTTCCACCTTCCATGTGGGATGTTAACTCCCACACTCTTCGACGTAGCGGCCATTACTGGCCTTCGACCAACCGGAGATTATTTCGACCCGGAGGAGATGTCGGAGGACCAAATTGGCTTCTCTGAGACTAAGCCAACATTCACCACCTTTATCAACCATTATCACGACAGGTCGACGGACACAGTGTCGGATGTCGAACACATAGCGTTTCTAGCCTTATGGCTAACTCGCTTTGTGTTTTGCTCGAAATCTCTACAAGTGACCAAAAAGATGGTCACTCTGGCCACCCAACAGCATCACCGCCAAAACATCTGTTTGGCAGAACTAATTCTGGCCAGTCTTTATGACTCAATCAGCAATGGGGTTACTCTCCTGAAACATGTCGAAGATAGGAACAGTTTGCTACTCGCTGGGCCTTTCTGGCTACTTCAACTGTGGCTCAACGCCACTTTCGAATCCTTCTTACCCAAGAAGAATCAGATAAATGAACAAGCCCCAGCGATAGCTAATAGACGTATCGAAGGAATTAGGCTGGCTCTACTGACACCTGTGGAAGATGGGCTAGAGTTCCAACAAACCTTCACTAACTTCGTTCTGATGTTCGCTCGAAGGAAGGAATTTGTTTCAACTATGGCTCCATTTGCTCAACGGAAAGTGGGGCCAGCATGGTTCACAAGGCCACACCCAAAGGAGTCGAGTGGTCCCAACGTCGATGAGCACACTGTACTTTGGGAGGCGTTCCTGACACCCAGGATCATGCCTCTTCGATTTAAGAGTTCTAAGACTCATTTGAGTCTGCTTGCCTATCAACCCAATCTGGTATCTCGCCAGTTTGGTATCATCCAAACCCTGCCTTCTCCCATTTTCCAAAGAGAGAAGTCAATGTTGTACTTCTGCAACGATTATACAGAAGACGCTGCTACCAAGCATATCGGAAGATATGCTGGTCGAACAATCCTCTCGCTGTTCAACTACCAGCTTAACTTCCTTTGCTCACCATCTTTTGAAGAGTGGTGGAGAAGCTATTATGCTGAGTACTTCTTCGACGAGAAGGACTTCATAGCAGAGTTGCAGAAGTCTTTTGTCCTAGTGTTGGACAAAGTAAAGAAATGTAAGTTCATGCTCTCACATTTACTTTTTATCTTTCTCTTCGACTGTTAGCCTGTTAACTTTCCTTTTCGCTTTCAGTTGTTCGAAAACCCCTAGCCAAGAAAGCTACAGAAGGCCCACAAGGAAGAGTCCCTTCGACAAAACCTCCACCGCCGGCGAAGACTATAGCGCCAGCGAAGACAACGGGCAACCAACAGGGGGAAGGCTCTTCGAGGAGGCCTCCTGCATCGGTAACCAGATTTTCTTCATTTTCATTCTGGCTTTCGATTTTTTATTTTCGACGTGATTATTCAATCGAATTCCTATTGGTTTTCTAGGCCCCTTCGCCCAAGAAAAGGGCAGCATTGGTGATCGAATCGGGGAGTGATGACGAAAGTGATTCCCCTCCTTCTCCCTTAAAGAGGCGAAAGTTAACGAAGGACGCTTCTGTTCCTACTCCTGCTCCTGAAGGTCGAACCGTCAGAATAAAGGTCGGTGTGAGAAAGCCTAGGCCACCTGCAGTGGTCATCGAGGAACCAACTGAGGAGGAACTGAACGCTCTTGTTACCAAGCCTGTCGAAAGTGACAATTCCAGCCCTGGGGCTGAGGTTAATCCACAGGTAATCTATTGGACCCTTCTTATAACTTAGGCATAGATACCAGTATTCGATTATGTCTCTTTCGACATCTGAAGATTTGTCTTCTTTCTCTTCTTCAGGACACCACTGAAAGTTCTCCACCAAGGACTTCAGAAACTCTAGAATCTGCTGAACTCAGCAGGCCTCAGGAGAAAAATTTGGACCATGACGAAGCCCACACTGAGAATGAGGCCAATGCTGAAACAGTGGAGAAGACAACTGAAGAACCTATGGCGGAGGAAACACAGCCAGAAACGGTTCCTGTGGTGGACTTGTTGTCAGAAGAGAATCCTGAAGGAAGAGACCAAGGCAATGGCGAAGAGAATCAAGATGCTGTTGACGAAGAGCATCAAGGTGGTACTGGCGACGAACACCAGGATGACGCTAGCGAAGAGCCACAAAATGGCGCTGGCGAAGGACCCCATGGTGATGTTAACGAAGAACCACAAGTCGACGCTAGTACCGCCTCAGTCCAAGTCGAAGAGCAACCAAACGAGGCACTCAGTATCCAACCGCCTCAAGCCCAAGATAATACTGTGGCAAGGGTCACCTCCTCAAAGCACAGGTCAAAAGAGGACTTGGAAATCTTGAAACAAACTGACCCCGTCAGCTACCTTAATGCAATCGTCGAGAGTAAGAGTTCTTCTGACACTAGTCAGGAAATTCCTACTCTGTCGGGGAAATCTACTGAGACTTCTCCTCTTGATGATGCATTGGCGAAGGTCAAAGCCCAGTTCTTCAAGAGAGATTTAATGAAGGCTTTAGAGGGGGACCCCACTGCTCCATCATGCTTAAAAGAGGTTTTGAATGCTGTTGACTTCGATGCTGTAGCCCCAGAAATCTCAGACTTAATCATGGAATTACATTCTATGATTTATCAAGTCTCAGCGGATTACAGGCGCCAACGAAACTTTAACAGTCAGCTCGAAACGCTGCATGGCAAGAGCTTATCTGCGTGGACTGCTGTCTCAAGTTCGACTTCTCGAATTGCCGAGTTGTCGAAACAGAAAGCGTCTGCACAGGAAAGGTTCGATGCTATTGAGCGAGAGAATGTCTCCTTCCGAGCACAAATTGCAGAGATAGAGGCGAAGATAAACGCCAACACTGTGCTCCAGGAGGAAATTCTTTCGACCATCCCAGACGCTGAGAGCCAGACTGAGATCAAGCAAGGCCTGGAATTCGCTGAGAGGGCTCAAAGCCTCGACGCTCAAATTGCCAAACTGGTGCAAGAAAAATCTTGGTGCAAAAAGAGGTTGGATCTGCAGCATGCCAAGTATCTTCGACTCAAGAATTCTCTTTCCTTTTGATTGATTCTCTTTTGTAACCATCTTCTGTAATCACTTTCGACGACAATTGCCATTTTGGCTGAAATTAATAAAAATTTCCATTTTGGCATTTTTATGGTTAACTTAGCTTGTTCTTTTATTATTTTATTTTTATCTCTTGAAGTATAGGCTTATATTTTTTCAAATATTTACCATTTACTCTCAAGAGCCTTTTATCACCACTTATCTCTTCGACCTCATAGGCTCCACCAGAAAAAGTTTGGATAACTCTGAAGGGTCCTTCCCATTTGGGTGACCATTTCCCCATGCTTCGATCCCGTCGATCCATGGGAAGAATTACCTTCCAAACTAAATCTTCAGGCAAAAATACCTTAGGTTTTACCTTTCTATTATAAGAGTCTTCTACTCTTTTCTTCTGAAGCCTGAGTAAGTCGAGAGCATGTAGTCTCTCTTCGTCTAAATCCACCAGTTCATCTAACATCATATTCCAATAAACCTCAGAAGGAATATCATAATGCCTCTGAACTCTTGCAGATTGAAGACAAATTTCAGCTGGCAATACTGCATCATGGCCAAAAGTTAGCCTATATGGTGTTGTACCAGTGGCTTCTTTTGGGGACGTTCGACAAGCCCATAAAATCTGGTCTAACGTCTTATGCCAATTCTTTGGTTTCTTCCCAACATGTTTCTTTATCAAGCCAATCACCACTTTGTTAGCTGCTTCGACTTGACCATTCGCCTGTGCATAGTAAGGCGTGGACGTTAGGAGTTTGAAACCTGTTTCCTGAGCAAATTCCTGCATCTTTCGACCAGTGAAAACTGAACCTTGGTCAGTTGTTATTGTCTCAGGGATTCCATACCTAAATATAATGTTCTTTTGAATAAATTCAATGACATTTTCTTGGTCTACATTGACTAAAGGGACAGCTTCGATCCACTTAGTAAAATAATCAATGCCTACCAATATGTATTTCTGACTCTTTGATGATGCTGGTCGAATCTCTCCAATAAGATCCAACGCCCATCCTCGAAAGGGCCAAGGCTTCACTATCGAGTGAAGTTCGCTTGCTGGTACATGCTGAATGCCTGTATGAACTTGACACTCTTGGCAACCTTTGGCGAACTCAACACAATCTTTCAGCATAGTGGGCCAATATAGTCCTTGTCGAAACAACAACCATTTCATCTTATGGCCTGCTTGGTGAGCCCCACATGCCCTAGCATGTGTAGTCGAAAGGGCTATGTATGCTTCAGTTTCACTTAAACATTTCAGCAACACCCCTTCAGGCGTCTTCTTGAATAACTCATTACCCATGAGTACAAAACTCAACGCCCTGTATTTTGTTTTTCGTTCTGTCGGAGCTCCTGGATTTTGAAGATAGTCCACAATGGGTTTCCTCCAATCCTGATCTGACAAATTATCAATGAACGAAATCTCGAAGTTTGAGTGATCAGCATAACCTAGCCTCGTCGATTCCAAGTCTGTTGGTGATAGACAAGTTGCTCTTATCTTCTCTCGAACTTCGATTGCTCTTTGTAATCTCGTTTTTGAAATCTTATACCCAGATGCAATCTGTGCCAAGTCATTGGCTATTTGATTTTCGACTCTGGGTATGTGTCGAATATTGACACTTTCAAATTGTTTCAATAAACGATTTGCAATCACAAAGTACATAATGAGATTTTCTCTTATGCATTTATACTCCTTTGTGACTTGCTTGATGACCAACTCTGAGTCTCCCATTATTTCGACTCGAGTTGCCCCCAATTCCAACAATATCTCAAGGCCAGTAATTAGAGCTTCATACTCAGCCTCATTGTTCGAACAAGAACCTTCGATTTGGTACTTGAATGTTGTTGGAATTTTATCTGGAGAAATAATCAGGACTCCTACTCCTGTTCCATTTTTATGGCTGGAACCATCGAAGTAGAATTTCCAAGGTTCTATCTCCACGTAATTAATTTCCTCGACTTGAATTGAGTGGTCGACTATGAAGTCTGCAACCACTTGTCCTTTTACTGCCTTAAGAGGCATAAAGGTCAAGGAGTATTCAGTCAATGCTAATGCCCACTTGCCAATTCGACTATGCAAGATAGGTTTCGACAACATATATTTGAAAACATCAAAATGAGACGAAACGTAAACATCAACTGGTTTTATATATTGTTTGAGCTTTGTACAAGAGAAATACAGACATAGACACAATTTTTCAACTTCGCTATATCTAGTTTCTGCATCATTCAAAACTCGACTGAGATAATAAATGGGTCTTTCGACTCCATTCTCATCCTCTTGGGCTAACATACTTCCCAGAGTTTTGTCAGATGCAGCTATGTACAATCTCATACTCCTATTGCTACAAGGAGGCACCAAAATAGGTGGCTTAGTGAGGTACCCTTTGATTTTGTCGAAGGCTTCTTGTTGCTCCTGCCCCCATTCGAACCCCTCTTTATTCAGTCGAAGTAAGGGTGAAAAGGCCTGAGCTTTCCCACTTAGATTAGATATAAACCTTCTCAAGAAATTTATCTTGCCTAAGAGAGATTGCAATTCCTTCTTATTCGATGGCGCTTTCGCTTCCAGAATTGCCTTCGTTTTGTTCTGATTGATTTCGATTCCTTTCTTGTGGACAACGAAGCCCAAGAAATCTCCAGCTTTTACACAGAACGCACACTTCAAAGGGTTCATCTTCAGACCATGTTCTCTCATTCTTTCGAATGATTGTCGAAGGTGGTCAATGTGACTCTTCCTGGAAACAGATTTTATAACGATATCATCAATATAAACTTGCATAAAAGTGTTAATAAAATCATGGAAGATAGTATTCATTGCTCGCTGGTACGTTGCCCCAGCGTTCTTTAGGCCAAAAGGCACCACTACCCATTCGTAAGTGCCTAAGGCCCCAGGGCATCGAAAAGCTGTTTTCGACACATCCTCTTCAGCAATGAATATTTGATTATATCCTGAATAACCATCGAGCATACTCAGGTATTCGTAGCCAGCGGCAGAATCGACTAGCATTTCCGCCACAGGCATTGGATATTCATCTTTGGGGGTGGCAGCATTCAAATCTCTGAAATCTATGCACACCCTTAATGTGCCATTTTTCTTAATTACTGGCACAATATTTGCAATCCATTCGACATACCTTGTAACACGGATGAATTTGCATTTCAGAAGTCTTTCGACCTCCGTTTTGATCTTCGACAATATTTCTGGAGCGAAGCGTCTTGGATTTTGCTTGATTGGCTTCTTTCCAGGTTTGATTGGCAACTGAAGTTCTACCAATCCTCTGTCGAGACCAGGCATTTCGTCATAATCCCATGCAAAACAGTCTTTAAACTCTTTCAGCAATTGGATTATTTCTAACCTAAGTTCTGGATCAATTTTGGCGCTGATGTAAGTTGGCCTATTCTCTGATCCTTCGCCTAAGTTGATTTCTTCTAAAGGGTCTTGTGCTAACATCTTAATGTTGTTCGCCAAGGGATCCTTTTCGAAGCCCAAAGGCTCATCGTCATAGATGGCGTCGAGCCTCTGTTCCTGCATTTCCTCTGGCATGATATCAGGAGGTCTTGGATCGAAATCCTTTCCTGGGCCAACAGCAGATAATTGTTGATCATTGGCCTGTGTGGCCATGTACTTCAATTCGGCTTCGAGAGCCGTTATCATCTTGGTTTCGGCTACATAAGCCGAAATTCGCTTCAGAGATTGTGACTCAGTCATTATCACTGAATTCACTTCCCCAACCAGTTGGTTGGATATCAGTTAGCCCACTGAAGTCTATGTGGGACAAGTCTTCTCTGTCCCATTGGAAACCATGCTCAGGATGCAGGTATAGGGAACAAAAGGTGTTTGGCGCTGGCGCCATGTCGAAGTCAGGAGTTGGACATGGCCCTATGTGAGCCAAGTTTTTGTCGAAATCTGTTACACCCAAGTGATTCACTTCGCCAAGGTAGTAACTCTGATCTGCCTCTATGTTTTCGACCATCCCATCTGGACGCCATAGCAGCAGTCTTTGATGCATCGATGAAGGCACAGCACCTACACCATGAATCCACTCACGGCCTAACAAAAGGTTGTAGTTAGGTTTGGCCGATATGACCATGAACATTGTTGGTCGAAGGATCGACCCAACTTTTATGTCGAGCTGGATCACTCCCATGGTGGTCCCAATGCCTCCCTCATAGTTGGACAGGACCATATTGTGAGGTTTGATTTCTTCATCCCTTTTGCCAATCTTCCTTAGCATAGAATGAGGGATAATATTGATAGTGGCCCCACAGTCGACCAATATTTTGTTCACAGTGGTCTCTTCGAGCTTAGCCCTTATGAACAAAGGTTTGAGGTGATTCTTCATCGCCTCTGTAGGTGGCTCGAAGAAGCCATTTTGTTCCTCTGTAGTGCCATTGTCCATGACAAAATAGCACACTGGCCTGTGTTTGGCCATTTCTTGTTCCACCTCCCAGTCACTAGCTTCGACTTCTACCTGTCGATTGAATTCCCTAGGCAGTACTGAAACAATGTTCACCATTATATCCAAAGTATCGTCGGACTCAGCATCATCTTCGTCTTCGACTTCGCTCTGGTTAGGCCAAACTAGCCTGTTGGTAACTGGTTCTCTCTCAAGAGGCTTTCTTTGTTTCCTTTGAGGCACATTCGAACTAGTTTCTGCCTTAGGTTCGTTGGCAGCCTCTCTTTCAGCTTTTCGCCTTCTTTGATATCTCCTCCATTGGGATCTCGACATAGGATTTTTTCCCTTGTAGTTGCTGGACACTTGAGCAACCTTGGGTGCAGCAACTTGAGGATCTTTCTTCTGAATTAAAGAGGAACCTCTTGGCACTTCGAAAGAATGCCATTTCTCTTCACTTGGCCTTTTCCGGCCAGATGTTTTGTACCAAGTGTCTACTGGTACATTTGTTGGAGGCCTAAAAGTCAATGGCCTCTTGTCTTGATTAGAACCCCTCCTGGGATCATGTCGAAGGTCAGCATTCTCCCTTCTCTTGTTCGCTGCTCTCACGCCTTGTATGTGCTCAGCAGCTTTTTTATCAAAGATAGAACTGCATCTTGGACACAGCATCACCTCTGATTTCTTCTTCTGGCATCTTTGTAAGAAATCTGCCAAGTTTTCGTTTTCCCTAGGGAAAGCCGTTTTATTTGCCTGCTCTTGCCTTATGGCTTCTTCTGAAGCCTTAGGGTCAGATAGTTCAACCATGTTGATATTCATGGTATCCTTAGTAGCAAGAGTTAGTTGTTTCATTTGTGTCTCCAGATTCTCCGTCTGGCCTTGTACAGTGGCCAAGTGGGAACTGGGCTTTGGTCCAGTTGTTTGTGCTTCAGCAGTCTTCGACTTCGGGTCTTCGACCGCTTTCTGGACAGCCTCAATTGTCTTCCTGGATAAATTTCCAGAAAAACTGCCAAAGATTGGCATGTTGATGTGGTCCTTTGAGACTTCGACCATGGTAATGCCTGGCTTCTTCGACTGGATGCTGGTTGCCTCTATCATGTTCACCTCAGAGGGTTCTGCATAGTGGGCTTCAGCCTTCAGTGGGTTGGAGTCGACAGCCATGGGGGATTTGTCAGCAAACTTTAATCTCCCTTCCTCAATAGCGTCTTGCACAAGATTCCTGAAAAGAAAACATTGAGAAGTTTTATGGCCCAGAAAATTATGATATTTGCAAAAACCTCTCTTCTTTCTTTGATCAAGAGGAGGCACTTTTACCCCAGGGGGTACTATCATTTGGCCATCTTTAACTAGCAAGTCGAATATTTCATCACATTTTGTGATGTCAAAACTGTAAGTCTTTTTTGGGAACCTATCGTTGGTCCTGTCTGGACCAATGGGATTTTTCCCATTTGAGGGGACTAACTGTTTACAAGAGTATGGTGGCCCTTGTTTTAGTTCTGCTAAATCGACTTCTCCTTCTTCGACAGCTAAAGTATCGTCGAAGGATTCTAGATCTTCGTCATCCATCTCAACATAAGCTATTCTCTCTCTCTCTTGTGAGTTTTCGTTGCCTTAGCTTTTTCAGCTTTGAGGCGTTCGACTTGTCGAACTCTATCGGCCAGTTGGGCCATGTCTCTTAGGTACTGGGTATCTAGCTTCTTCCTAATGGAATAATCTAAACCGCCTGCGGCCATTTCGACCAGCTCATGTTCTGGCACTTGTGTAAAACATCTCGCCTTAAGCAACCTAAACCTATTCAGATATTCGTCTATAGGTTCAGTGAAACGTCTCTTCACACTCGCCAGTTCTTTCAGGCTTATCTTGGTTTGCCCCATATAGAATTGTTCATGGAACAATCTTTCCAACTGGGTCCAATGGTGGATCGAATTGGGGGGTAGAGTTGTGAACCAAGTAAAAGCGTTCTTGGTTAGAGAACTTGGGAAGTATTTGATCCTTAGGTTTTCATTATTTGAAATGTCTCCTGCTTCGATCAAATACCTTGCCACATGTTCGACGGTGGATTCTGTCGTGTCCCCAGAGAACTTAGTAAATTTGGGGACTTTGCTTCTTGGAGGTAAGTCAGTTTGTAACACATATTCTGACAATGGAGATGTAAAGTTGGGCCTTCGAAAGCCCATGTTCATCCCATTCTGATTCATGATCCTTTCGATCATGGTTGCCAGATTATTTTCCAAACCCATGTTTTGGTGTTGGATATGCTGAACCACTTCGTCAGCATTTTGGTTTCTGTTAACTAACCTTACCTCTGGGGCTATTACCCTAGGTTCTTCGACAGGTTGTTCTACAGGCTGTTGGGCCTGATTAATGGTGGTTTCTTCCTCTACAAATATCCCCTGATTTCCCCTTATTTGCGCCCTTTGGGGCTGTCGAATAGGTGGGGGTACTCCAAAGAAGTCAGCCAAACGCGTCATTTGCGCTGTAACTTGCTGATTCGACTGAGTAGTATTTTGTATTAGAGGATTTAGCACTGTACTCAAGGTTTGTGCCAACATTTGCACCATATCATGGTTGCTTTCGTCCATCTGTTGCCTCAAGACTGCTGTCGAGGCATTTGTGAGGCCATGGGCTACTTGGGACGTTCCTCCTAAGAGTTGGGTCCTATTTCTATTCGCCATGCCTACTCCAGAGCCTTGGAGTGGCGAAGTAGCACTCACGAAAGGGTCTGAATAAGTGGACGCAGCATTCGTCAGGCTTGCCACTTCAGAAGTTGGCATACCATAGAATGGAATGAATCCTGGGGGAACCACAGGCCTTGTGCCTATATTTCCCCTTGGAGGGGGAGTTCCCAAAAGTATTCTGGGGCCTGAAAACGAAGTTATTGGCCCCGTGGTTGTGACTGACACTGCTGGTGTCGAACCAACATTCGTCGCTTCACTTACGGTCATATTAGCCGTTGCTCCCACACTTGGTGGTGGAATTTCGTTATTGTTTGGCGGATTCGCCATCTCTTCCCTTCTTCTGGCAGTATTGTTATCGTTGGTATATATTCTACCACTCCTCAATAACATACAAATCGAAAAGATGAGATTATTTTCAACAATCAACACACAGTCCCACCGGGTGTGCCAATTTGTTTACCTTGGGTTTTGGTAAACAACCGCTGATCCTCCAAATGGTTACTTATTTGGTTACTCGCAGGATCGATCAGATTGATCCTATGGACATAGGTTGATTTTGAAGTTTGATTAATGTGGATAAGGCTTTAAGTAAAATGTTTCAAGTAAATTGCATAAAGGAAAGGCTTGGTAAAATAAATAAGGCTTTAAAGTAAAGGTTCGACAGGAATCTTAAAGGAGAAAAGCATGTAAAATACTGGAAAAGTAAATGACTTTTAATTGATAAAATTGGTGTTTCACACATACATTTCTCAACAATTCTTTCGCTCACACTGGGTACTTGAATCTAAATGAGTGACTATGTATTTATTGTGAACACACGCGAGAAACTACACGTCTACTCCTATTTATACAAAAACATTCCAAGTAACCGTCGGGCAGTTACACTGCTTCGAGATTAAGCCACTTGGCACGTTCTCCATGCTCGACGCTCCAGATCCTTGCACGTTTGCACGTAGTAACTGCTGGAAACCGTTTTCCCTCCAAAGCTTTGAATTTCAAACTGCTCCACTCTGGACCGTCGAACACTTTTCATCAAGAGACGTCTTCGACGAAAACTCCTTCGACGTCGAAGGCAATCAGCCTTCTTCCTTGGAAGAAATCCTCTAAGTATTTTGCCATCTTTCGACGGGCACTTCGACAAGCTTAGCCAGTCGAAAGCATCTTTCAGCTTTTAATGGCTGTCATCAATCAAAACAAAGGTGTCGAATTTAGGAGCCAACACCATGCCAATTCCATCTCAACTTCTCCTCTTGCCTTGAATTTTCAGTCAGGCTCTAATGGTAAGAATTCTAACATTTGGATCCTTGATATTGGTGCTACTGACCATATTTGCTTTGACATTAGCCTGTTTCTTGATCATAAAAATATTGTCCCTATTCCTGTAAATTTACCTAATGGCTCTCAAGTAATTGCTTCTATAGCTGGTATTGTTGTTCTTTCTCCCTCCCTAACTCTGCATCATGTCTTGTTTATCCCTAGTTTTCATGTTAATCTTGTCTCTATTGCCAAGCTTGTTGACAGCAATAATTGCTTTGTTCAATTCCATGCTAATTCTTTCCACATTATGCAGAATCATTCCAAGGCAATGATTGGTATAGCTAATGTGCAAAGGGGACTCTTTACTCTTGAGCTTACAAGACCTAATTCTGTTTTTTCTTTTGTCAATAATACTTCTTGTAATACATGGCACTTAAGATTAGGTCATGTGCCTTACTTAGGATTACAGGAAATTTCTAAAGTTTTTCCTTTCATTAATTGTAATTCCAAATTGGATCCTTGTGACTCATGTCACTTTGCAAAGCAAAAGAAGCTTTCTTTTCCTATTAATACTTCTGTTTCATGTGCTCCTTTTGATATTTTGCATGCTGATTTATGGGGCCATTCTCCACTGTATCTACTCTTGGTCACAAATATTTTTTAACATTAGTAGATGATTATACAAGGTTTACATGGGTCATTTTCCTCAGCACTAAAGATCAAACTAGGGCTAGCCTCATTCAATTTGTAGCTCTCATTGAAACTCAGATTAACACATCTCTTAAGTGCCTTAGGTCTGACAATGGTACAAAATTCCTTACCATTGCTGATTTTCTTTTATCTAAGGGAATTGTGCATCAAAAATCTTGTGTTGAGACTCCTCAATAGAATGGTGTAGTTGAGAGAAAACACCAACATATTCTAAATGTTGCTAGAGCCTTATATTTTCATTCCAATGTCCCCTTATCTCTCTGGAACTTCTGTGTACAACATGTTGTTCACCTTATAAATAGACTACCCACACCCCTTTTAAAATCAAAATCTCCCTATGAAATTTTGTTTAAACAACCACCTTCCATCATACACTTAAAGGTGTTTGGCTGTCTATGTTTTGTTTCTACTTTGCAGGCACATAGGACCAAATTTGATCCTAGGGCTCACAAAGCTATCTTTCTTGGTTTTAGGGATGGTACCAAGGGGTACATAGTTTACAATCTTCATAGTCATGCTATTTCTGTGTCTAGAAATGTCATCTTTTATGAAGATGTCTTTCCATTCAAACTTTCCTATGTGTCATCCTCTCCTTCCTCTATTCCTTCTTTTGTCCTCAATGACTTTCTTGACATGCCATCACCATTTAACAATGCTATTGACCATAGCAGCACTGATTTGACTTCACCATCTGTTCCAAGTACTTCTCCTGACAGCAGTGGTACTCCTCAATCTCCCTATAATCCTAGATCTCCTTTATCTTTTAGTCCCTCTGCTGTTACATCCCCTCACAGTCCTTCTAGTACATCTAGTCCTTCTAATGCCACATATTTTCCTGTGCCTTCTGACCAAAATCAGAATCCTCATGTCTCTTCTCCTGAGTTGTCTAATCAGTCCATAGACTTCCCTACTCCTATTCCTCCTATAAGGCAGTCCAGCAGAACTTCCAATCCCCCTAGCTACTTATCTGATTATCACTGTTATTCCACTCTTACATCTCATTCTAGTCCTTCTTCATCTAAAATTATATATCCTCTTTCTTTTATTCTCTCTTATAAACATTGTTCTCCTGCTTACAAAAACTATTATTTTTCTATTTCTACCAATATTGAACCCAAAACATATGCTCAAGCAATTAAGCAGGAATGTTGGAAGAATGCCATGGATGATGAGTTGAAGGCTCTTGCTAAGAATCACACTTGGACTGTAATGGATTTGCCTCATGGAAAGGTTCCCATTGGTTGTAGATGGGTTTACAGAATAAAATACAAAGTTGATGGGTCTATAGAGAGGTATAAGGCTAGGCTTGTTGCCAAGGGATATACTTAACTTGAAGGAGTTGACTATTTTGACACATTTTCTCCAGTTGCTAAGATCACCACTGTCAGAGTATTGTTATCCATTGCTGCCATTAAGGGTTGGCACTTGGAACAATTGGATGTAAACAATGCATTCTTGCATGGTGACTTGAATGAGGAGGTATATATGTCAGTTCCACCTGGTCTCTCTGTTTCCAATTCTACTCAGGTTTGCAAGCTACAAAAGTCATTGTATGGTTTAAAGCAGGCTAGTAGACAATGGTACTCTAGACTTTCTGTGTTTCTTCTTTCCTTGGGGTACTCTCAATCACAAGCAGATCATTCTTTGTATACCAAGTCTATTGAGCACAGTTTCACTACTTTACTTGTCTATGTTGATGACATAGTCCTAGCTGGGAATTCTCTACAGGAAATTCAGTTTGTTAAAAATGTTCTTGACAAAGAATTCAAGATCAAGGATCTTGGTCAATTGAGGTTCTTTTTAGGTTTTGAAATTGCAAGGTCCTCTAAGGGTATTTTTTTTAATCAAAGGAAGTATGCTCTTGAGCTTTTAGAGGAGACAGGTTTACTTGCTTGCAAACCATCTTCTGTACCTTATGATCCTAACTTGAAACTTTATGTTTCTACTGGTGAACCTTTGCAGGATCCTTCTTCCTATAGACAGTTGATTGGTAAATTGATTTACCTTACTAATACCCGGCCAGATATTTCTTATGCTGTTCAACAGTTAAGTCAGTTTGTGTCTCATCCCTTACTTCCACATCATCAGGCTGCCATTAAGGTTCTGAGATATTTGAAGAGTAATCCTACCAAAGGCATTTTGTTCTCTTCTAATAGTGCTCTTAAAGTGTATGGTTTTGCTGATTCTGACTGGGCACGATGTCCAGATACGCGCATGTCAACAACTGGTTTTTGTGTTCTTCTAGGTACTTCTATCATTTGCTGGAAGTCCAAGAAACAGAACACAGTGTCACGTTCTTCAACTGAAGCAGAGTACCGTGCCCTAGCATCCTTGACTTGTGAGCTTCAGTGGCTTCAGTATTTGTTCAAAGATCTCACCATCACTTTGTCTCAACCTGCCTCAGTCTATTGTGACAGTAAGTCCGCTATCTATTTGGCTCACAATCCTGCATTTCATGAGCGTAGTAAACACATAGAAATTGACTGCCATGTTATACGCGAGAAGATTCAGTCCAAGCTCTTGCACCTTTTGCCTATTTCTACAGTGGATCAGCTCGCGGACATGTTTACTAAGCCATTACATTCTCCAGCTTTGACCTCCATTTTGTCCAAGTTGGGTCTATGCAGTATCCATAGTCTAACTTGAGGGGGCCTCTTAGCTTAGATAATAGAATAGATCATTAAGTTTTCTATTTTGTTATTATCTTGATCCAATGGTTGTTATTTAATCTAGGCTTATGCATATATTATATAATGACCACTTGTACAAATTTAATTGATTTATTCAATACAACAGTAAGAACTTTACTCTTTCCTTGCCTTATCATTTTCTGTTAGAATACAGTTAGAATTATGTTGCTTCTGTTTTGCTCCAATGGAGTTTTCCACCATTCTTGATAATACACAATGATGTTTGTTTATGAATCAATCAGTATAGGTTTAATCAGTATAGGTTTGAAAATGTAACATGATTATGTGAAATTGTTAACTAATCATGCTTCATTTAAAATCTAAACCTTGAATTTAATTGGAAAAATTGTGAACCTTAATACCTTATGTTACTGAGAGCTTGAGCATGATTTCAATTTTTTATATTGTCTATAGTGTCGTTCATGCACAATATCTATTTAATTTAATTTAGTTATCATTGTTTTTGTGTCTTGATTTGCAGTCAGAATTTTCAGTTGAATTGGGGAGTTAGATTGAAGATTGTACAAGAAGATAGCTTTTGATTATATGATTGGGATTAGATCTTAAATATTTTAGATTGTACAGAAGTATGACTTGGGGATTTAATCATTTTTCTCCCATTTGTAAAATAATTAACACTCCCTCTGTCCCATATTATCTGTAACCTTTGATCATTTCACACAGATTAAGAAATAATAATAAATGAAAGAGAGGGAGAATAGTAACTTTACTAAATTATCTTGATTAACTATTGGTGTATTCAAATTAACATTAATATTAAGTGAAAAAACAATAAATTAAGAGTATTTATTAGAGGGTACAACTAGAAAATTAAATATAAAATTGCATTGGTAATCTAAAGCGACAAGTATTTTGAGACAAATTTGTTTCTAAATGTGACATTTATTTTGGGACGGAGGGAGTAACATATTAATTGTCAGATTTTTTGAAATGTTTTATTATTTTTGAACGCATGTTGTTGCAATATCTTGGAAGATAGGGCAACTTCTCGTTTTCCAACGTTACCGGGGTTTTTTTAATAAAAATGCCACTAAAAAATAAAAGAGGACATTAGAAAACGCTTTTCATAATAAGTGTTGGCGTAAGGTATCCACATTAGGCAACGCTTTGTAATATAAGTGTTGTTGCATGTTTAATAAAAATAATAATTTATAAAAATTATATATTAGACATCGATTTTATGATAGACAATGCTTATTATTAAATATAAGTGTTGCCTTAAATAGTACATTACGCACTTTAATAAATAAAAGCATTGCCTTTATTAATTACTAAAAACGCTTCCTTATGTAGTACATTAGGCAGCGCCCGTAAACATACAAAAAACACTGTCTAATGTACACTAGAATCTTTGAAATTTAAACTAATTAAAATTTCCGAAAAAATCAACATTAGACAACGCTAATTAAGAAATAAAAGTGTTGCCTTAAGTAGTATATTAGGCAGCGCTTATTAATAAATAAAAGTGATGCCTTAAGTAGTACATTAGGCAGCGCTTATTAATAAAAAAAGTGTTGTCTTAAGTAGTACATTAGACAACACTTATTAATAAATAAAAGCGCTGCCTAATATACTACTTAAAACAACGCTGATTAAAAAAAGCAATGTCTTAAGTAGTACATTAGACAACGCCCGTAAATAAACAAAAAATATTGTCTAACGTACACATAAAATCTTTAAACTTTAACTTATTAAAATTTTCGAAAAAATTAACATATGTCAGCTCGACCACTTGGCTTCTTTTATATATATATTCCAAAAAAAACTGCTATAATAAGGGATCAAACCTTTGATATTCACAAACTTCTCAACCACTCAACAAATAGACATTTTATGCTACTGTTTTCTTATTTAATAGTTAATAAATATTTTAAAAATAAACTTTGAAAAATATAAAATTATTTTTCTTTCAACTCACTTATTTCTTTTTATTATTTAAGGTTTGTGAAATGTTTTTATTCTTTTTCTTTATGCTTGCAATTAAAATTTTTGTTTCTTTTTCTTTATGTTTGTGAAAAATCTCCTATAATAAGAGATCAAGCCCCTGCTCTTAGGGTTATTCACAGACTTCTCAACCACTCTAACTAACATACGTTTTATGCTATTATTTTCTTATTTAATAATTAATAACTATTTTAAAAATAAACTTAAAAATATACAAAATTATATTTCTTTTAACTCTATTATTTCTCTTACTTTTCATTATTTTTAGAGCTCGTCACTTCTTCTCTTTCATTTTGTAGGTTTTATGTTTCTTTTTTTATTATTTAACGTTTGTGAATTATTTTTATTCTTTTTTTATGTTTCACATTCGAGTCATGAATTGTTTAACTACGTGCATAATGAGATCTTTCTCCAAAGCATACATTATAATCGCCGAATCCTAATAAGCTATTTCCTCTACAACGTCCTCTTGCTCAATTACCACTTTCATTTCACCACCCACAATCTGGGGCACGATGAAATCAATGGCTAGATTGTTTTCAAGAATTCTATTCCCGCTAATCACATTAATCCATAATTTCTCATGAGTATCAACCTCCTCATCTGATTTTTTGCTATCAGATGTGTCGTTGTTACCATTCTTCACTCCATTTCCATTTCCTTCAAAATTACTTTTGATTTCTTGTGCCTTATTTGAAGTAAAGTTACTATAATTCGTTTCCTTTTCTGGTCCCAGAGAATTGAGTTTTTGAGGGGCTTCCTATTCTTCTTTGGCCTTCCTCAACCCATCTTCAAGCTCAAAATTGGAAGTTCAACAAACCCTACACTGAGAAAGGTCCCCAACCCTAAAGTTAGGAATTTAAACCATTCCCAGTTCCTGGTCTATCAAACCTAACTGATATGAAACCTAAAATCAAAGCCCTAGAGAGCACCCCGCAGTCACCGAAGTTTTCTACTTATTGTCAGGAAATCATTGATGCTACTAGAAATCGCCAAAGCCCTTTTGGATACTTTGATATTTCTTCAATAATTATCTACTATAAGTAAAAAACAATATATTTTATATATTATTTTGTAATATATCCTTCAATAATTAATGTGATTTATCTTTCAATAATATATTATTTTGAAATCTCTCCTTCGATAATTAATTTATCCTTCAATATATACTTTTTTTACTTAAAAAATATAATTTTTTCTTCAATAATTAATTTATTCTTCAATAATGTATTATTTTTTAATTTCTCCTTCAATAATTAATTTATTTTTGTTTACTTATAAAAACAAAATGATATTTATAAGAAAGAAAAATCTTAATTGAACGGAAATAAGAAATTTATCATTCAATTCTTACCACCAATACCTATATTATTTTCTAGAAAAGACAATAATTGAATGACAATATGAAAATATTAATTGAATAACGATAAAAAAAAGATGACAATAATAAATGATATCAAAGTTTTAATTTATAAAAAGAATTGTTAGTATTATTTTTATGATAAAATGTTATCAGTTATAAGAAGAAAAAAATTATAATATTTGTTTTTGATAAAAAACACGGGACAATAATGATAAGTGAATACACAAATTTGATAAGATAGTTTTGATCCTATAAAAATTAATTCAATCAATCAAGTATATTTTTTTTATAAATTTATTTAAAACATTATCATAAACTAGATGAAAAAAATTATATCTAATATTATGACATAATACAAGAAAAAAATACTTAACTCCTTATAATAAAAATTTAAGATGAATCATTTTAATTTCAAACTAAAATATAAAAAATATTTATTTAGTTGTTAATCCAAATTATAAAAAAAAAATACTTAACTCCTTATAATAAGAATTATAACTAATTACCTCTAATATTATTTTAAAGAGAATACCTAGATACAATTTCATAGGTGTGATTCATACTTTTCTTTAATAACAATATGACAAATATACTTAAATATCCTTTAAGAAATAAAAATAGGAAAAAATTGCATATGTGTAAGAGAGAATTATAGACTTATCATATTTTTATTAGAAAAAAAAACATAAACCACACTTAAAAAATCGTACCTAACTTTTTTTCCTTATTTCAATTCATTGGTTATCTAAATTTATTTACTATAACCAAAGCATAGGTTGATTAGGTTTTTGTATTATTTAATTTATATATTTATTGTATATCTATATACCATATTTTTCTTTAGATATCTCTACTTTTTTTTAAAGTTGATATTTAGTTCATTTAACATAATTTTGTTGTATATCTTGACAAAACACAACTACCTTCTATACTAAATTAATTTATATATCTTTAATATTTATTTCTTAATCATCATTATATTATATTTATTTACTATTTATAACAATATTGTGTGATCGGTGCAAATACACGAGTAGATGATTATTTAATTATTTCCTTTATTTTTCTACTAAAATATATATTTTCAACGGGTCAATACTATTTAATTTATATATCTTTTATATATATTTTTAACCATTATTATACTATATTTATTTACTAATTATAATAATATTGTACAACCATGCAAACATAGATAATCAATTTTATATGTGTGTGAAGTGTATTAGACAGTATACTTATATATTTTTCAACGTAATTTTTATATATCTTAATAATTAATACAACTTAATAAATTAAATTAAAGTTTATGTGACAATCATCATTAAAAATTTTATTTCTCTTAATTCATATATATTTTTCTTAATTATATAACTATATAATATTTATTTAATATCCGAATGTATAAATCCTTTACTAATTTTCAATAATAATCCTAGAAAATCTATGTTAAAAGAATATTAATTTTTTCAGTTTTATTATAATTTTAAATATACATATAATAATATAAAAACAACACTCATTTTTTATAAAATTAGTGTAAGAACTAATTTTTTTAAAGGTAGACGGATATCTTAATATATTAATTGATTAGATGGCTTTAAAAAGTAGATGGATACAGCTGGACAAATATGATATTATATATCCGTCGTCTCATATCTGTATGCGTGTTTATCAAACAAATATTTATAAATTTTTAGATGTTTGCAGATATTTATGAATATATATTAATATTATTATTTAAATTTTTAAAAAATCAAAGTTAATTAAAATGTATTTATCTTTGTTTTAAGGACATTATAAAAAAAAACAGTTTTAAATTTAACAAAGAAAATATTAAACAAATAAACAAATCACATCCTTTTTCTGAATAAGGTAAGGAAAATGCGTTACGAATGTTTATTTTATTTCTTTTTTTATCACGTAATTATATGAGATTTAATAAAAATTTAATAATAATAATAATAATAATAATAATAATAATAATAATAATAATAATAATAATAAACTCATTTGGATATAATCTGTAAATAACTATTTCTTTTTTTTAAAGATGCATACAATGGTACGAAGAGAGATTATATTGAACCTTATTGAACAAGGTTTCATTGATATCTCTATGTATCACCTTCAAAGTCATTAGTGTTGGTGCACAAAAAAGAGATGAAAGATAAAAAGTATATACTAAATGACGACTACAAAAATAAAGAATAATGATTTACGATGAATTACATTACCCTACCTCACTAGGCTATGTATACACAAAATAAAATCTTAAATATCCTCTAACAAAGATATAATAATATCTTCTAAAAGATATTCTTAAAATATAGATTAATATCCAAAAGATATTCCTAAATATAAATTAAAGCTAACACCATTCCTTAATTTATATTTTATTCAAAATTGACAACACCAATTTCATCCCTCAAGCGAAGAAATTGACCAGTCTTGATAGCCTTTGTTAGAACATCTGTCAGTTGCTTCTGGGTGCAACAATGCACAACTTCTAATATTCTGCTCTGTACTTGATTCCTCAGAAAGTGATATTTTGTCTCAATATGCTTGCTTCTCCCATGCAGCACTGGGTTTTTGGCAAGATTGATTGCAGGCTTGTTATCAATCATCAGCTTCAGAGGTTTGTCTACTTCAATCTTCAGATCTTGCAACAAGTTCAGAATCCACACAACTTGACATGCAGTCAGAGCGGCTGTAATATATTCTGCTTCACAGGTTGACAGCGCAACAACAGGTTGCTTCTTGGAACACCAAGAAATATAACCTCCCAGAAATTTGAATAAGTACCCAGAAGTACTTCTTCTGTCCACTCTATCTCCGCACCAATCAGAGTCTGAATAACTCAGAAGTTCTGATTCGTTCTTTCTTCCAGACAGAAATAACACTCCATACTTCAGAGTTCCTTTCACATACCTCAGAATTCTGACATCAGCTTGGTAATGAGACCACTTTGGTTTACTCATAAATCTGCTAACCATTCCAACTGCGTAGAAAATATCAGGTCTGGCATTACACAAATACCTCAGAGAGCCAACCATTTGTTTGAAGGTTGTAACATCCACATCCTCTCCATCAAAATCATAGTCCAACTTCTGATTCGTATCATCATGTCTGATAGCAACTTTGCAATTCTCTAGCTCAAATCTCTTCAGAAGTTCAAGTTCATACTTCATCTGATGTAAAATGATTCCTTTCTCAGAGTACATAAATTCCATCCCTAGAAAGAAACTCATTTTCCCAAGATCTGTCATCTCAAACGCATCTATCAGAATTTTCTTGAACTCAGTTATCTCTTGTTTAGAACTTCCTGTGAGTAATATGTCATTAACATACAAATAACCCATAATCATATTACCTTCTGAAGTGTGCTGAACATAAACATCATACTCCATCTCACACTTCTGAAACCCTTGTTCCTTGAAAAACGAATCAATCTTCAAATTCCAAGCTCTGGGCGCTTGCTTCAATCCATACAAGGCTTTATGTAATTTGAACACCATCTCTTCCTGATTCTTTTTCTCAAATCTAAGAGGTTGTGATACGTATACCTCTTCTTGTAATAGACCATTCAGAAATGTAGATTTTACATCTAAATGCATCAGAGGCCAATTCTTATTAGCAGCTATTGCAATCACTAGTCTGATTGTTTCATGTCTCGCTACAGGTGCAAACACTTCAAAGTAATCCAGCCCAGGCTTCTGTAGAAAGCCTCTTTCTACTAATCTTGATTTGTGTTTACCAATTGATCCATCTGGTTTTAGCTTCTGCTTGAAAACCCATCTGACGCTGATGGCTTTCTTGCCTTTTGGAAGTTATGTCAGCTTCTAAGTCTTGTTTCTCTCTATAGCATCAAGTTCTTCTTTCATGGCCTGTAACCAAACTTGCTACTAAAGAGCCTCTTCCGTACTCACGGGTTCAGAGTCTACTAAAATTGCACACTGAGTAACTTCTCTTCCAGAGTCTACTTCAATGTCTTGTAACATGTCAAACTCTGCAAATCTTCTTGGGATGCTTCTGACTCTTTGTTGCCTTTGAACTGGACCTTCAGAACTTTGGACACCAGAACTTTCCCCTTCAGAAGCACTTGCTTCAGAAATTGGACTTTCTCCAAAACTTTGACTATCTTCAGAGTCTGGATCACCATCGGAGTCAGAGTCAGAATCATCTTCTCCTTCTGTATCATCTTTAGAGTCAGAGTCTTTACCAACTTCAGAAATATGTGTTTCTGACTTTTCTTCAAGATTTCTCTCATCAGAGTCAGGACAAGACCTTTCCTAATTCCAAACTTCTAATTCCTCTATAATGAAGTCTCTGTTGAACTCAACTTTGTTAGTTTCTAGACATCTTTCAGAACCACTACCTTCAGAAATACCATCTTCAAAAGTTGGATCACTTTCAGAAGCTCTGCCTTCAGAAGTTCCACTTTCAGAATTATGATCACCGTCAAAGACTGAATTTCCTTCAGAAGCTCCTCCTTCAGAAGGTCCATCCTTACAGTCATGATTTCCACCAGAAACTTGATCATCTTTAGAAGCTTGTCCTCCAGAACCTACGTCTTTAGAGTTTTCCCTTCCATAAGCATGATCACCACCAAATTCTGGACCATCATCAAAATTTGGATCCGAATCAGATTCACCATCTGACTCACCTTCAGAGTTTCCAAAGTCATCATCTTCTGACTCTTCAGAATCAGAATCTTCTTCGGATTCTGACTTGTCTTCGAAATCTTCAGTGTCGTCTTCTGATTCTGACTCGTATTCAAACACTCCATAATCAGAATATTCAGATTCATATTCTTCCCCTTCAGAATCAGAAAATGACAATTTCATCGGTTCCTCATCAGATGCATAAGCCATAAATAGCACAGGTTCATCATCTGACTCTCCTCTGACTATATTTGCTTCTTCTAACTTCCTTTCTTTGTTTGACCAGTAATTTTTGGCATAGTGACCAAAGTTCTTGCAACAGTAACACTAAACATTCTTCTTGTCAGGCTTCTCCTTTCCCTTCTGGATATTCTTCTGCCTATCAGAGTTTGAAGCTTCTGACTTTTGACTACCCTTAGTTTTTTTCTTGGCTTCTGACCAAGTCTGTTTCTGATACTTCTTACCAGAAGTTACTTTCAGAGCCTGATGCTCTACTTCCCTCTCAGAAGTTCTCGCAGTCATACGCAACTCATACGCCTATAGACTACTTTGAAACTCTTCAACTCTCATGGTGCTCAGATCTTTGGAATGTTAAATTTCTACCACAATGTAATCAAACTGAGAATTTAAATATCTCAAGATCTTCTCAATGATTACTTGTTCAGAAAGAGTTTCTCCACAAGCTTTCATCACATTAGTGATCGGAATCACTCTAGAGATGTACTCAGAAACCTTCTCATTATCCTTCATGTTGAGATTTTCATATTACTTTCTGAGAGACTGAAGCTTCACCTTCTTCACTGATGCGTCACCACCGTAACATCTGACCAGTGTGTCCCACGCAGCCTTTGCTGTTTCAGAATCAGCAATCTCCTCAAACACATTTGCATATACACATTGATGGATGTTGAACAACGCCTTCTGATCTTTCTTCCTTAGAACCCTATGTGTTATATTTTGTGCCTTTGTTGTGTTTGCTTCTAACAGATCATAGCCATCGGTGACAAGATCTAACATATCTTAAGAACCAAATAACACGCGCATCTGGATCTTCCAACGGTTCCAGTTTTTGCCATCAAATACTGGAAGCTTGGAATGGACATATCCGCCATTTCCGTTCATCTTCTACCTTATGAAATTTACGTAGAAAATCAATAAAGCATAGTTTCCCATATCCCAGAATTAGAAACAACGATTATCACACAGCACCTCATTGTTCTCTCGTGTTTCCCTTTTTCTCGTTGATTTTGAACCGGAGCTCTAGATACCGATTGTTGGTGCACAAATAAGAGATGAAAGGAAAAAAGTATATATTAAATGACGGCTACAAAAATAAGGAATAATGATTTATGATGAATTACATTAACCTACCTCACTGAGCTATTTATACACAAAATAAAATCCTAAATATCCTCTAACAAATATATAATTATATTTTCTAAAAGATATTCCTAAAATATAGATTAATATCCAAAAGATATTCCTAAATATAAATTAAATCTAACAATTAGTGACTTGAAAATTAATGCATAATATTATTGTAACAGATTCGAAGAGGAATGCATATGGTGTTGATGTGCTCTCTTCAATCATGATATGGAAACTGGAGACCACTATTTCTTAGATGCAACTGCATTTTACTTTTCTAGCATTGGATTAAGAGGTTATTTAACATGGACATTGATAGAACTAGTTACGAAAGCTTATTCAAACTTGTTGGTGTATATTAATTAACCTTCAATGAACCACCAAACCAAATAGTTTAATATCATTCTACCTCTGCTGTTTATTTCTTTAATTTTTTCTATGGGCGTACTAGTATTTAATACAAATTTTAAAAAAAAGTTCTAAAGAAAAACATCCCAATCATTTTTATTAAAAATAAATTTTGTAATATTGTTAACCTAGATTTTTGACCTGGACTTTAGGACTATGATCTTAAAGAATTGATCTTTGGATGATCTATATAAAAGGGAGAAGGATCTTCAACGACTGCATTAATTTTCTTTAGTCAAAGCGTATCTTCATCGAATGATGGTAAGGAGAGGTATCTGGCATCTTAGTCAAATACTTCCTACAGGGGAGCATTGAGAAAATACAATATGCAAAAGGATTTATAAAAAATTATGTTATATTTGTGGTTTGAAATTGTCGATCGAAGCCTCTAAGTGGATAAGAACAAATAGTTTTTTCAAGGACAAGTGGAAACTTATCAGACGAAGCATGCATGGATCAGAGACGTGGCAGTTATAACTTAGTTGACCGCTAGAAACGATTATTTTAATATTTCTATATAAACAACATTTTTTTCTTCAGTTTTAGAGGTCTGCATTTGTTACTTTGTGAGAGAAAACTCAAAATATTTGTGTCAAAGTGAGAAAAGAGTGATTTTCTGGAAAATGTATGTATGTGTTCCAGTTTATTAATTCCAAGGTATTTATTTCCTTTTCAATATGAAGTTCTTGTTTTAAAACATTACCTTTTCTACATTTCATTTTCCGTTCTCCGCATTCTAAGCTTTTCGACATTACCTTTACATAATTCATCAAAACATACTTAAAATAATAGATAAAATATAAGAGATCTTAACACTTTGTCCTAGGATTCCCTAGTTGATCTTGCAAGTAACTTTTAATAAAAAACTAGAGGTTGTTTACCTAAAATGTTGGTAAACAAATTGGCACACCCGATGGGACCCTTGTGCTAAAAAATTTCTTAAATAGTTTGTAATATTTGTCGTTGTCACTGTGGGTGTTTGTTGAGTTTTTCATGACACTAATGTCTGGTTATGCATGAACTTGAGAAGTGGAAAACAATTGTCTAAAATGTCATGTTCTTGCACAGATACCAACACTTTAAACCCTGCACAAAGGAACTCTCTAAATGTGGATGTAGTGCCAATGGGTACCACGTCTCAAAATGTGACGGTTTTATCCCCAACAAGGACGTCTGTCGCCACCGAGTCGACTAAAGCAGTCTAGTCCTCACTGACAATCATTGGGGGTTCACTTCCTCCATCCTTCAAGGGCTCTATTTAAATTGGGGTCGATGCCACCCCCTGGATTCTATAAATATGGCATGCCTCAATCGATGTTGACCAGCCTTCAGTCGAACGCATCGACGTATGCTGATAATACGATGGCCACCGGGCCATCTGTGAATAATAGTATTCGACCAGGAGGGATAAGTTATGTCCCCCAAACGTCACCATCATTGAATACAACTTTTATGATGTCTCTTAGACAACATATGGATGAATCCAAACATGAAATGGTGCATGATATCACCCAGCAAATTGGGACAATTTTCACCCCCATGATCAATAATACAAATGAAGTTATTAAATACTGGCAAATCAAATGGCTAGAATAACAAATTTCTTCGGCACTCGACAACCTCAACCAAGTCCAACTCTCCAAATTTCGAATGTTAGGCCTGGCGAAACACCTCATAATGGGGAAATCTCTGGAAATTTATTGGCAAATACCAAATAGAGATGACAAAGAAATCCTAGGTCAATACGTTCCAAGGGTAGTGGTAAATGGAAATCAAGATGTCGAACAAGTACTTAGGAACACCCAAAATAACCATGGGGGCCACAACAATATAGCAAACATGGTCGAACAAATTTTAGTTCAAAATAGCCTAAACATAGGGCTATATAGGCCAAATTTCATTTACCCACAATCGGAATTGAAGGTAGAGAAAACACAAGAAATGAAGGGTTAAAATTGGGTTTATAGAAAATATTCCCTTTTAGAAATTCTTAATCACTCAAATGATAAAAGCCATAAAGACAATGAAGAGTAGAGAATACAAGTGATTTTTCTAGGTTCACCTTAACAAGGTTGATCTTGTCCACCCCTCAAGGTGATTTGCCTTTAACAAGGACTTAATTCACTATAACCAAACTGATTACAAATGCACAGGAAACTGCCAGTGACTAACAAATAATGACACGTTCACTGATCCAACCAGATATAACATTCATTGACCCAACAAAATCCGATCACTTAAGATCTCCCATTAGGATTTTACAATGATCATGAGCCATTATCTTCTTCAGGTCAGACCTTCACTCAGTCACTCAAGGAATCTTTCAATGATATGTTCAGTGATTCGATTTAATGAATATAATAATCATTAACACAACAGAGTCCGATCACTTAAGATCTCTTATTAGGATTACACAATGACCAAAAACCACTATCTTCTTGAGATCAAACCTTCACTCAGTCTCTCAATGAACCAATCAATGATATGTTCAATGGTCCGATTTAACGGATATAACAATCATTGACCCAACAGAATCCAATCACTTAAGATCTTCTATTAGGATTTTCTATAATGACAAACAACCAGTGTCTTCTTGAGATCAGACATCCACTCAGTCTCTCAAGGAATCAATCAACAATAAATGATAATGTTTTTTGTTTACAAGATTGTTTCTTCTAAGCAGTTTACACAAGTCAATTAAGTACATATTATTTAACACATTTTTGAGCAACAAATCTTGTGTTAAAATAATTTACATGAAGATATTAGAACTATAACACAATACAAGCAACAACTCTTGTGTAAATTACAATGTTCTATCTTTGATCAGAAGTTGGTGTGATCGGTGGGAATAGAACTGACTATTTTGGAATGCTGGTTCGCGTTTTGCGTTTGTGTTAGCAAAATGTCGCGGTAAGCAAGAGTCACCATCGTCTTTTATTTTATCCAACAAGGAAAGGACAAAAGCACAGAAAAATTCCTTTTTCGAGATGTTTCTCGGGTTCGGGAGGTGGATTATAGAAAGGGAAGGTGTTAGCACCCTTTCTATCCGTGGTTATCCACGGGCTCTTAGGTACTTGCTTAAAGTGTTTTCAAAAGTTTGCTTTTCTTTGTGTTTGGATTTGAAAAGAGTTTTTGTTTGAAAGGAGTGTAAGTGCGAAAAGTTTTGTTTTGTTTTAAAAGGAGCAAGTACTTAAGAACCATCTACCTACTCAAAAAGGGAATTAAACTGTGCAAATGTCCTTTAGACAATTCTATCCCACTATTGATGAGTAGGTAGCACCGTCGTTGGAGTTTAAGGGTCAATTCGATTAAGGGACGTGTGGTCACTAAAGCAATGTCAGGACGCCTTAGCGGTAACCCTAATGTCTTAGATCATTTTATCCGAGGCAACCGTTTCGAGGCAACTTTGATCTTTGGACAAGAGGGCGACCTCTAAAACTTCCTATACTCAATGACCACGTTCGAGGCAACCAAGTGAGGTGTACCCTAAGAGTGGCATGTGCGAGTGTATTGTTTTTCAGTTATATTATCTTTGTACATGTTATGGTGAGCTACTGTTGATTTTAAGTTAAAAATTTGATCTTGTCATGCATTGCCTATTTATCAAACATCTAACAATTAATATTGTGCGGAATTTAAATTGCGGAAAAATTAATCTAAGGTATTACAAGGCGTCGGGTATTTACATCGCCAAAGACAAACCCTTTAAAATTAAATTGCGAAAAGTAAATAAAAGCGGTAAATAAATAAATAAAGATCCTAAGTTAAAAACTATTACATTCCCGAAGCAGTTACAATATTGAAATATGGATAAAAAATAACACGCGCGCGAGAAAAATTAAATCGGAGTACCTTAGGGTTTTGACCCTTTTTATTCAATAAAGCATATTTTTTTTGTTTTTTTGAATTAAAAATTAGTCTAAGTTAATAATTGAATTAATTAATTAAATGAAAATATTTTTGGGTTTTTATTTTAATTAAGGAAATAAAATAAGAATGGTTAAAAATATTAAAAACCTAATTCTAAATTAATTTTAATTTATTGCAAAATATGTTATTATTAAACCTATTTAAACTAAATAAATTAATTAATTGTTTATTTACAAAAATAAAATAACAAAATTAATGGAATTAATAAAAATATTATTTTTGTTGTTTCTGGTTTTTTTTATGAAAAAGTTAATTTGTTAATTAATTAATTAAGATAATAATAATAATAAAATAGAAATAGAAAAAATAATGAAAAGGAAATAAAATAAAAAAGAACAAACTCAGGGGGGTGTGGGCCTGAAGAAGGTGTTTGAATGGCAATTCCCAAGCCCAGAACTTCCAGCCTGTTTGACCTTGGAAATCCAGCGCGTGCTTGTTGATTCTAGTCCATGGTGAACCTCCAATCTGGATCACTGGATCTACCTGGTGGGCCACTTGGCAGCTGAGATCTAGAGGCATATGATGCACCACACCCTAAGCGTTGCACATGAATACCTGAAGAAAAAATCAAATAAGGTTTTGGGGGACCTGGGATTCGAACCCAGGTCCCAAGGGGTTTTGCAATAGCACGCTCACCAATCCAACCAGCTTGTTTAGTTGTTATTAGAATAAAAAGTAAATATTATATAAAAAACAAAACGCTCAACCTGAAAATAAAAAAAAACGCGCTAATGATTCAAACAAGCCAATGGGAGAAAGACACGTGATCGTCTTCCTCAAATACCCTGGTTATTTACCTGCGGATTTTTATCCGCAGGAAGATTCGTAGGGCATCTCAAAAACCTTCTCCAGGCCATGTAAACGAAACCTAAGAGTACCAATGCACTCGTCTCTTCCTCCTGGTCATTCCTATATCCATCATTGGCCTCAATTTATCCTGCATCAAAAATGCCTAAAAAGCAAGAACAAGAACCCTAGTTCTGGATACGGGGTTATAAGCCATAAAAATAAAATTAAATATTACAGAATTGTTGGAAATTGAATGGTGAGTATGAATGTACAAGAAAATTGGCAAGAGGATGCAAGAAAATGATTTCACGATGTCATGTTCAGATCTTGGTTCGTGATGACTTACAGTGCAATTTAGGCAATGAGAAGGCTTGGTTTTGATTGGTATCGCTTCAGGGGATGGCAGGGAAGAGAGTTACGTCAAGCTTTTGTTTGTATCGAGCTCCAAGATGGATTTCAGAATTCAAGTTTCCAAGCTTTTTTCCAAAGTTGTTCTGGCCGTTTCAGCAGTATCCTGTGCGTGTTCTTGGTCTGGCTTGCTTGCACATGTATATTAGAAGTGAATTAGGTCAAGAGTTGGGCTTTTATCCAAGTGCATTCAAGGTTTTGAGATTTGATATGATCACCATTATCAAGTTTCCAAATATAGGCCAAATCTGATTTTTTGTGCATAACCAAGCTTGATACGAATTTGATTTGGTTCATGATGATAATTGAAAGTTGTACAAATCACAAAGATATTATTTCATCAATTTATAGATTTTATTTGATTTAATATTGATTATAAATGAATTAAATCAATATAAATTAAATAAAATAGAAAAATAAATGAATTTCCATGAAATCAAATATGGGACACGTGTGTGGTATGACAAGACCATATCAAGTGGAAAAAAGTGAGCCCTTTTGTCAAAAATTGGAGTTTTGAGGATAGTTGAGTTTTGGCAATTTTGGAAAAAGGCCCAACTTCAACAATGCATAACTTCTTCAATTTTGAACTTTTGGAAGTGTTATTGGACTTTTTAGAAACCTTGAGATGTCCTCTAATCAACCCTTTTGGTCTCATATCATTTTCATGTTCCATGCTAAAGTTATAAGCTTTGGAAAAAAAGGTGTTTTTGTTGACTTTCAAAAATGACCTATAATGTCCAAATTTGTAACTTTTTGTGAGTGCATTATTTGATCTTGGGGTGTGAAGATGGATTGTAGGAAATTGCATCCTCTTAAAAATGAGCTTTGGATGGGTCATTTCTCATAAAGTATGAGAACGTTATGCCTGATCAAAGTTGAGTTGACTTTTCCTACAAAACCCTAATCTAGCAACTTTTGAATCTTGATGAATTTTGAGCAATCCTTGATGAATCATGATCAACCATTGATCAAATTATTAATTATCCTTCAAAATGAGAATATTGACAAAAAATCTTGAGGTTTGACTGTATTTGGGTCACAGTTGACTTTTGCCCTAGCACAGTCGATTTTTGGGTCTCTTGAGCAATTGACTAACCAAACTTCCTCTGCAAGGCTTGAAATTTGACATGGATAGACTTAAGAACATATTAAGACATTGGGAAGAACTTTAGGCCATTTGGATGTAAGGACCTTGATGCAACACAAAACCCTAATTTTGACTTGAATGCCTTAGGAGGTGACTTGACTGTCCAATCCTTGAGCCAACTTGAGCAACTTAAAGATCATTCTTGGCAAATCTTAAGGGATATGGGAGGGAAAATTTTGGGGTACAACAGTTGCCCCTGTTCAATTTTCTTAAACCTGAGGATATAGATTGGCTTCCGAGCCTTTCGTGATCCGAAGGTGGAAGATAATTGAACACTAGAGTGCCCAGAAATTTTTCACTCGCATGGTGTAGTATCAGCATTGTGATGTTGGGAATGGGCTTACAGATTCCATTTGGAGATTGCTGGTAGGAGGATGGGCTTACAGAGGCCATATGCAGGAGTGTCGATCACATAAGAGATTCCTTAGCGAGAACTTGCCTACCTGTTGTTGTAAAAGATTCCGCTGGGGAAGTCTAACCTTTGTTGAGATTTAGGAACTTGCTTGTACTTCAACTGAGAGAATGCTTCAGCTGAGTTTTAAGAACCTGTCCATAATTCAATTAGGGGGAAACATCTTCATCAAGATCTAGGAACTGTCTCGTGCTCAACGTAGTATACCGCTGAGGTTATAGAACTTGTCCACACTATGACAGAGGAAAACATCAAGATCTAGGAACTGACTCGTGCTCAACGGAGTATACCGTTGAGGTTATAGTACTCGTCCATACTATGACGTAGGGAAACATCTTCATCAAGATCTAGGAACTGACTCGTGCTCAATGGAGTATACCGTTGAGGTTATAATACTCGTCCACACTATGACGGAGGAAAACATCAAGATCTAGGAACTGACTCGTGCTCAATGGAGTATACCGTTGAGGTTATAGTACTCGTCCACACTATGACGTAGGGAAACATCTTCATCAAGATCTAGGAACTGTCTCGTGCTCAACGTAGTATACCGCTGAGGTTATAGAACTTGTCCACACTATGACGGAGGAAAACATCAAGATCTAGGAACTGACTCGTGCTCAATGGAGTATACCGTTGAGGTTATAGTACTCGTCCATACTATGACGTAGGGAAACATCTTCATCAAGATCTAGGAACTGTCTCGTGCTCAACGTAGTATACTGCTGAGGTTATAGAACTTGTCCACACTATGACGGAGGAAAACATCAAGATCTAGGAACTGACTCGTGCTCAATGGAGTATACCGTTAAGGTTATAGTACTCGTCCACACTATGACATAGAGAAACTGTCGAGATTGAGAACTTTATCTGAAATTCAACCGAGGATAATTCAATTGAGATTTAAGAACTGGTCAGGTCTTCGACTAAGCTGAGAACTTAACTGCATCTTTCCTGAAAGGTAAAGGTCAGTCATATGCAATGCATGAGATGGATCAAGCAATGATATTCTCAACATAAATGAGATTGTATGGTATGATGCATATATTCATGTATCATGATGTATGGAAATGTGATGTTTTAGCTGGGGAAAATAAATCCTGGAGCTGCTGGAGAATAGAGTTGAATTCTTCGTTTCCGCTGGGGATGATGAACGAAGATGATGGTGAGAATAAACCTGCAGGAGAAAAGAGCTCCATTGGGTAATAAACTGATGAAAAGATTACTCCGAGGGGAATTACTCTGGGAAAAGGATATTCTGCTGAAGATTTTAACGATAAACTCCGCTGGGGATTCCATTGATAAGCTCTGTTGGGGATTTCAATGATGAACTCCATTGAGGATGGATTACCGTTACTGTGATATTGAATCTGCTGAACTCCTGTTTGGGGAAAGAAAGGAATTCTCTGGGGATGATCTTTCAGTTGCAACTTGCTGAGGATAACCCAGTTAGACTCTTGTGGGGATAACCCTCTGAATTTGGCTGGGGAGATTTATTTGCATTCTGCAGGGGATAAGCTTCTAGAATCTACTAGGGAAGATGATTCAACCCTGTTGGGAAAGCTTTTTTAGATTGCGTTGGGGAAACGACTCCACTAGGGGTATCTTATATTCCGCCGGGGAACATTCTTATACTCTGTTGAAGAATAATAAGACTGGCGGAGATGCTCTTATACTTGCTGGGGAATATCTTTATACTCCGCTGGGGAAGATTAAGACCTTCTGGGGATACCAAACCTTTTTAGGGATGATGGTAGACTAACTCTGCTTGGGGAATGCATTGCTGATTTTTCCCGTAGTTGTAAGTCTCCGCTGGGAGAGCTACCATTGCTGTTTTACTCGCGGGGAGCGACGGTATCTTAGCCACATTCTTTAGCTGAACCTACCTTGGTACCCGGCGGACAAAGCAACTACACAGTTCGGACAATTCTTATTGCCCTTGTTTCTGCGGGAGAAGGTTCCTGCGGAGGCCCTGTGGATCGAGTATTATCCTACCTATGAGGTGCTTGGTATCTTTCGGTCAATAATGACAAGTCTTCTTCTGGTAGGCCAGTGACGAGATGACGAGGCATAGTCGTACGCTTTGATCCCTAATTTTTGCCTGGACCGCCCTTTCGGGTTTTCAGTTCACCGGGATACCCTTTTTTGCCCAAGCCGCCTTTTCAGGTTTTCGACTTGCCGGGTGTACAAATTTTCATTTTCATCCCTTATTTTTGCCCGAACCCTTTTGGTTCGCCGGGAAGCCCTTATTTTTTCCTAGGCCATTCAACCTAGCGGGTCTTTGATTATGCGTAGTACTTTTTGACTATGTCCACGCTCTCAGGATGTAGGGAGGTGTCACTGTCGGTAGTGTTGTGTTGCCATACTACCAGAAGATGTTTGATCATGCAAGATTTGTTGCTGGAATTCATGTCCAATTCCCCAATTGATTCAGATGGAGATTTGCCCCCGGCTATTTGGCATTTTGAGAGATTCCTTGAATCTTAACTTGGCTGCCCCAAATGATGGACAATGATCATGCCGTGCCCCTTGATTGGAAGTGTTTTTCCACTTTAGGTGATCCTTTTTATTGAGAAGGTTTTTGTTCACTAGGTATTCGTCGCGCGAATTTCTCTGCTGTTTGAACAAATAGTCTTATGCAAACAATGTTATTTTAAGAATGCAAAGCTTATGTCTGTCTTGAAATTTTTTGAAAATGCATTTTTTTGTAAAACAGGCCATTTTTGTAAAATGTGATGTCAACTCAGGATTTACAGCAAGCCCTACAGGAGTCAGGATACCTTTGTAACAGTATGCTTTCGGACTAACCCATGCTTCAGCTAGGACTTTTTAAGGGTTATAATGTGGCCTGGTTCACGGTTTAAGAAACAAAGGATAAAGGCTCAAATTTTATTTGTACCCACCCGTTCTTCGTGATGTTCTTCGATCCTAAACTCAGCTAATCGTGCATTAGATCTTGTTTGAGTCTTTGCTCTGACATACCAGTGATGGTTCGGATACTGACAATTTACTTTGAACAGGCAGTCATTTTGTTAAGAGTTTGTAGGACCTCTTTCTTTTTGATTTTATTGTCCTTGTCTTTTGCCTGAACTATTTCTTTTGTAATTACAGTCAGCGAGATGCCCCAGTTTTGTAAGTCTCCTTCATAGGTTTTGACTTATTGGGCTTTTATTTTGAGAGATAATGACTGCCTGTCCTTACGATTATACGGAACCAACACCGTCTTTTGTTTCGGAAGGACTTCTTTGATGCCATTCATTGCGCACCTGGATCAACTGAGAAAACTACCCTGCCCCAGGTTATAATTAAGGGTTTTAATTTGTGAAAAGAAAAACTCCAACTTCTTTGGCTCAAAGGGGTTGACTAGAGATTATCTTTCTTATAACTCCACCGTTTAAGATTTGAAACAATGCCTGTACCTCGTCAGCGGGGTCTGTTCAAAAGCATAATGTAGATATTTTGATATCGTTTTCGTCATCCTCCCTCTAAAGGCTTAGAGTTTTTTTTAATCGAGAGTTGAACATCACAAAAAGGAAATATGAAGCAATTTAAGCATAGTGAAAACAATTAATTCAAAACAGACACGTGTAATGCATTATTGAAATAAAAAAGTTTGACATGATAATAATTGTTTGAATAAGCAAAGAAAAATACAACTTCAGAATTCAAATGAAAAAAAAGTCTCTTAGTTTGAACTAGTCATCTCAAGTGGAGAACCTTCAGCGGAAGATTTTCATCTCGCCATCCGGCATGAATTCCAGCACTCCTCCATCAATCAAGTCTTGGATCTTGTTTTTCAAAGTCCAACAGTCGTCGGTGTCATGTCCAGGACTATGGGAGTGGTATACACAAAATGTGTCGGGACGATAGCCAGGAGCAGAGGTATTGGGATTCCGGGGAAGATCCTTTAGAGTAATCAGATTGACCTCCAACAAGCGTTTCAGTATTAGAGATGATGGTATATCAGTCTCAGAGAAATGTCTTCCAGATGCATTTTTCTTGCACGGATTACCCCGTTGATGCTGGCGAGGTTGTTGGTGGGCTTGTGACCCTGAAGCAAGCTGGGGAGCTTTTCCTTTGTCTTCTTGTCTCAAAGGAGGTTGAATGATGATTTGATCTTCAACCCTAGTTGTTTGCCCCACTTGGTTATTTTGAAGCAGCTTGTTGACGAGGACCCTGAGCTCTTCTTGTCTTTGAGTTAGGTCTTGAATGAGAGCCATCTGGCCCACCAGCTGTCTCATCATCTGGATCTTCATTGTTGCCAAATCGATTTGTAGCCCTTCCAACTGATCATTCCTGATGCCGCCTGGATTCCCTAGGACCAAGCCCCTTGTGAGGAGAGCTTTTATTTCTTCTTGCCCCTGGGATAGGTTCAAGAACATTTCTTGAAGTTGGGCGTTTTGAGCCCAAAGATCTTGGTTGTCTTGCCACATAAGGTCCACCATACGCATTCACATGCTAGCTTGCCACATAATCTGAATGATCAATCCAAAGGCCAGAACGTGAAGACCACCATACACTTGGGTCAACCATCAAGCGTGTGATCCTGGAAAGTCAAAAAGGGCTTCATTCTGATGGGCCAAAATGCTTCAATAAACCTCCTTTTGGGGCCTGATACCCCCCATGGTTTGCATCATTTTTATTTTTATTTGATTTTCCTTTTTATTCTTTTAATTGTTTTTTAATTAATTTCATAAATTAATTTTCATAAATAAAATACAGAAAAATCAAAAATGTTTATTTTATTAATATTAATTTCACCATTATTATTTTTGTAAATAAACTTTAACAATTAATTAGATTAATTTAGGTTTCAAAACTTTAATATTTTTCTTAATAAATTAAAATATGTAGAAACTAGGGTTTTTTTAACATCATCATCTTTTTTTCTTTTATAAATAATTTTCTCATTATTATTATTATTAATTATCAAATAATTTTGTAAATACACATGTACATTAATTAGCATAAATTAGGTTAAACTTTAATATTTTCTTAATAATTAAAATAACTTAGAATTAGGGTTCCTTTTAATTTTAATTTTAATTTTATTTATTTTCATTAAATGCCAAAAACATAAAAAACATTTTTTTTCTTAATTAAATAATTAATTAGCTTTTTTAATTTCCATTTAATTTCAAAAGGGTCCAACGCCCTCGAACGTGCAACTTTAATTCTTTCGCGCATTTATTCTTATTTTCTTATGAATATTATGTAACTGTTCAAGCCATGTAATAGTAATTAGGAATTTATTTACTTTTTGCATCTTTTATTAAAACGGGTCTTTGTAATTTGGCGATGTATAGACCCGCGCCTTGTAATAGCGTAGGATTTACCTTTCCGTCATTTAAATTTCTGCACTTTTAAATTCTAAACTTTGCATGAAAGAATGTATGGCCTAAATTAAAAACAAGCGTAGATCACCATGATACATGTACAAGATAAAACATAACATGGAAATAACACACAAATTCACACACCACTTCTAGGGTACGCCTCACTGTTGCCTTACCTTCGAAACGTGGTCGTCGAGTATAGGACGTTTTAGTAAGTCCTTATGTCCATGACATGATCCAGTTGCCTCGAAACGGTTGCCTCGGAATTAAAAAGGATCAATGGCATAAGGGTAGCTTCTAAGGTGTCCTACTGTTGCTTTGGTGACCACACTGTCCCTAACAAACGAATTGACTCGAACACCTCCAACGGTGGTGCTACCTACCTCTCAATGGTGGGATGGCACTACCTTAAGGACATTTACACAGCCTAATTCCTTAGAGTAGGTAGATGACTCGTAGATACTTGCTCTATTCAAAAACAAATCAAACTCTTTTCACACTGACACTTTCAAAAAAGCTTTCAAAACAATTTTTCAAACACTCTTGAGGACTGATACAAGAGTCGATCTGAAATCTTTAAACGAAACTTTTTCAAACCCACTCACAATTGAAAAGCAAACACTTTCGAAAACACAAATGAGCAAGTATCTAAGAGCCCATGGATAACCATGGATAGAAAGGGTGCTAACACCTTCCCTTTCTATAAATCTACCTCCCGAACCGAGAAACTATCTCATAAGGAATTTTGCTGTGCTTTTGTCCTGTCCATGTTGGAGAAAATAAAAGACGGTGGCGACTCTTTCTTCCGCGACATTTTGCGAACCAGCGTTAAACAGTCAGTTCCAGATCCACCGATCACACTAACAACAATGAAAAGTTTGCCATGAAAACACATACCTTCGATATAACTAAATGTGACGAAATATTTGATTTATTAGTAACTGGTGGGAAGATAATAGTGCCTCCAGGCCTAAAGAATCCCATATTAGAACAAAAGAAGAAAAGAGGATTTTGTAAATTCTATAATTTTCTTGGTCATAAAACTTCTCAATGTGAACTTTTCAGGGATTTGGCGCAAAAAGGTCCGAAAGAGGGAAGACTCCATTTTGGCGAAAAGCCAAAATCATCTATGCAAGTTGATGTCGACCCCCTGCTTATTGGAGAGGCGAACTATGTTGAACCATTCAAAGTGATGATAATATAGGCTATTAAAGGTCTCGATATGCAGGTTGGAGAAATTGAAGAAACTCCTGCAGTTTTCAATAGAGGAGTGCATTCAATCTATTCTCATGTTGATGAAGGACTGATTGATTTCTTGCAAAGATGAAAGATGAATGATTCTGAAGTCGGGGTTGTGCCCGAGATGCAATGCAGTATATGATAAAGAAACATTTGGGTATACTAGAAGGTATGATCCTAGTAGGGGAAAGTCATATCCTCATTTCATGTTCAACAAAAGGGGAGTTCCCTGTCGAAATGAAAATTATATGAGACAATTTTAAAAGTCTAAACTAATACATTTCGTCCTCCTGCCGATGTCCCATAAGAAAAGTGGGTGAAGCTTATTTATCAGAAAGGGGAAAACAACCTAAGTGGAAAGTTTTTGACCTAGAATAAAGGTAGTGGATCGAGGCAGAAATCATAAGTATCTCCAAACTATAAAGGTAAGAATCCAATCACCAAGATGCAATGGAGGCGTCATCATAGGAAAAAGAAGGTTTAAAAAGAAGCCTCAGCAACACAGAAAAAGTATGCTGAAACCTCTACTTAGAAAAAACCTTATTCAAGGAAGTTAAGTGAGGAAGAAAATAAGATAGCCAATCACAAGCTATCTATGAGAGTGGCACATTTAGGAAAGGATAATTCTAATTCGATTGAAGTTCCTGAATATACCCCTCGGCCTGAAGAGAGAGATTCTGAATACACCCGTCAACCTGAAGATGGAGATCCAGAATATGACCCCCTTCTAGAATATGAGTTGGTAGAGAATGACTTCGATACTGGGTCGGAAGATGAGTTGATAATTGACTGAGGTATTGTGTCAGTATTGTCGGTAGATTATGATCGTGTGTCAGAAGTATCAAAGGTTGATGATGATTTTGTGCAAGACAAAGAATCCAATGAGAAGCCTTTATGTTACTATGTCAAAGGGTGCCTGTGATACGGTGGGAGAACTGACTTGAAGGTTTTGCATTTGATTGCAAATGTAGCGGTTAGCAAGAGTCGCCACCGACTTTTCTTTTATCCAAAAGGAAAGGTGAAAAAGCACAGGAAAGACCTTTGAGATTTATTTCTTGAGTTCGGAGGGTAGATTATGAAAAGGGAAGGTATTAGCATCCTTTTCATCCATGGTTTTCCATGGGCTCTTAGTTACTTGCTATATCACTTTCTTTTGTTTGAAATTGTGCTTTGTGTGGTTTTTGAAAGTATTTTGTAAAGAGGCCATTGTTTAGGCAATCTTTGTAATGATTCTTGTTTGTAAGAATGTATACAAAGATGTTTGATCTTTTGAAAATGTTTTCAAGTTTGTAAGATGTTTTGAAAGTGTAGGTGTTTGTTTTGAAAATAGCAAGGATGTTTTGTTTTGAAATTGAGCAAGTAATTAGGAGCATTCTATCTACTCAAAAGTCTTTCTTGTTCATTTTTCTTTTCCTTTGACATTGTTATCTTACCATTGATTTGGTAAGTAACCATATCTTTGGATGTAAACGGGATGGGCGTGGGTCATCGTATAACCATGATTAGCAATGTTGTAAGGTATCTTAGCATTCTCTTTGAGGGACTAAGATCATTTGAAAGGCAACTTAGATAGCGTCATCGAGGGACTATGATCTTATACTTTGCTTGTTTTTGCTAAGATACCTCGTATGTTTAATATGACCATTTTGTAAAGGCAACCAAGTGGATTTACCCTAGGGGGTGCTTGTGTGAAAGTTATTGTTTTCATGCTTGATTTTGTCTTGAATTAGGGTTTTCTAAGCATTGGTTTTAGTCTTTCCATACAAACTCTAATTACTAGCATTTGTATATAAAAGCGATAAATTGCGGAATTTAAAGTTACTACGCTATTACAATACTTGTGGGAGGGGGGGGGGGGGTACAAATCATAAATGGGGATTGCAAGAAAATAAACCTAATTAATCTATTACAACCATATTGAATTGGTACAAATGTACAAGAAATTAAATGAATGTAATGTACAAAATGAATAAATGTACAAGAATGCAAATGTGAAGAAAATGGATATTTGTTTGGATTTTTTTAGAGAAAAGAGGTTTTGAGTCTAACCTAATTAATTAAAGGGAGAAATAATTAATAAAAGGTGAAAAAAGTAAACCTAATTTTACTAGGAAAAGATTTTAAATAAAATCCTAGCTTTTAATTGATTAAAAAGAAATTGAGTTTAAGAAAAGTATTTTTTGTATTTTTGTCTTGAAAATAATTTATGGTATTTAAAATATTTTTGGCCTTTTTTATTATATTAAAATACTATATTTTAATTGGTGTAAAAGAAAATAACTAAAACCTATTTTTAATTAAATTTACAAAGATAATTAGTAAAATAAATAAAGTATTAATTAAATAAAATAATTTTTTATGAGGAAAAATAAATAAACTATGTTAAAATATAAATTACTATTTTTATATTTTTTTTAATGATTTTTTAGTATTAGGAAAATATATTAAGAAAATAAATAAAATAAAATAGGAAAAGAAAATAAAAACTGGGTCAGGGGTGTGAATAGCCTGCAGGGGTTAGAGAGTAAAAAAAACAAAAAAAAAAAGCCCAAAGAGACCCAAGCGCCTTGTCAACAAAGTCAGAATGCAAAAAATCAAAAAGGTAACACTAGGGCTCGAACCCAGGTCCCTCGGGTTACAGGCGCGCGCTTCTACCACTGGGGTGGCTATACACCCGTTAACATAAGCAAAACAATAAATATATGATACAAAACACGCCCTGACTTACACTTCATCTTCAACCTCCAACCAGACCAATTGTAACTTGTTCAAATCTCAACAAAAATGAAAACTGTAAACATGAAACTTATAGAAAATTTCCTCACGATTTCAGAAATGTAAAGCATTAAAACTATAGCTCAAGGATAAACATAAATTTTAATGACCCTATTCTGAACCCTAAAAATATCATAAAATTCAATCTTAAAATTCTCTAAGCTCAGGCAAAATTAAAGGAAACTATGGACATGGTTAGCTTTAGGGAAAGGATATCTACATGTTTCATTCACAAATAAATCATTGATGATGACTGTATGAAAAGTTCCAAAGTTAGAAAACTTACCTTGCAAGAGGGTATCGAGTTTGAAGTTTGAGCAGCTTTCAAGGAGTTCCAATGATTGGGTTAGCTTCCTCAAGTTCCCAGGAAGCTAATGGGATGCTTAGCTTGAGCTGAAAGTACCTACGGAGTTTTGGAGAAGTCCAAGTGCAAAGCTCTATTTTTGAAAATGGAGGATGGTGTTAATGGTGTTACAATTCTGTAACAGTGTGTGGGATGAGTTCTAAATGATGTTTAGAAGCTTTAGGAACAAAGATGCTTGAAAACGCACGAGGGAGTTATGAGTTTCAAGTTTTTGGTCAGTTTATGTGAGAATGGAGGTATGAGATGTGATTCTGAGCTCTTGGTGTTTTTAGGGGTCAAGCCTTCGTGTATTTTGTGGAAAATGGTGTGTATATCTATAAGAAAAAGGATTGGAGTGGTTTGGAAAATCAGAAGTACAAGTTTTTAGCTAATTGCTAGGTTACTTGATTTTGAAAAAAAAGTGGGAAACCAAGTTTCAAGGGGAGGTACAAGCATGGGTTGAGTGATTGTAAGTGTCTAACAAGTTTCTTATGAGTTATAGGACTTGTATGACCTGAAGAGAACAAGTGCAAGGCTCAAGAACAAGTTTTGTGTAAAAAAGCACTTTATCAAAATGGCAATGTACACTTTCTTCCAAAAATGGATATAAAGCATGGCCTTGCATTGAATGCTTGAAATGAGATCTCTAACAGCTCTGCAAGAAATTAATTATGGAGTGCCTAACAAGTTTGAGGCCTGCAAAGTAGATTTTATGCAGCACAACTTTGAATTTGAATTTTGTTCATCATAAAATGCCTTGTAATTCAAGTGATAAAATCCTAACTTCATCTCTTCGATTCTCCCTACTCAAGAATGATCTCAAGGAGTTCTTGGACATTTTGGAAAGCTTGTAATATGCTCTACAACCCATCTTTGAATTTCTTTTGAATATTCCCCTTGGAAATATATGAAAAAGTGCCATGAAGTTGGGTCAAAATCCTGACCAAATTAGGGTAAAATTTCACTAAGTGTTTTGTTTCATGACCACATGTTCTTAAAATTATAACTTGAGATCCAAGAACTTTTGGAAGAAGTTGTATGAATAAAAGTTGTAGATTCCATGGAGATCAACAACTTTCATGTTATAAGTTTCTCTTGAATCATCTTGCATCATGGTGCAAATTTTGCTCAAAGTTGTGAAAAAATAAGAAATTTCCAACACTTAGAAAAATTTCTAAGTTTAGAAATTTTCACTTTTCAAAATGAAATTTTGAATTTTGGATTTCTTGATGAATAAGTTTCATACTTATACATGTTTTTATGAATTGTGATCTTTGGCATTTGATTTTGACCAAAAAGTCAAAGTTTGACTTTTCAGTATACAGTTGACTGAAAAATTCATCTGTCAATCCATTGGACTTACAATGTTTTGAGCCATGTAATTAGGTCAAAATGATGAAATTGGATTCTTGAGATCATGCCTTAAACCAATTGATCATTTTCTAGGTCAAAAATCAGAAATTTCCCTTTTTCAGTCAAAAACCCTAATTATTACCATTTTGCCCTTTTGAAGATTTGATCAAATTTCTTGAGGAGTTGTGGTCCAAACTTGATCAAATGATACATATGAGTTTAAATTGTTAATGTGGATCAAAAATTATAAAGTTTGACTGTAAATTGGCCATAGTTGACTTTTTCCCCAATACAATTGATTTTTAAATCAGCTACTCAATTGACTGAGCAAAAGTGTGATCCAAGGCTTGAAACTTGACACGTGTAATCTTGGGGGTCCATAATGATCCATGAAATTCATATGAAGCATTGAAAGTTCAAAAATACTTTTGCAAACTTAAACCCTAATTTTGGTCATCAATGCTTAAAGAGGTGTCTTGAGCTGATCAAACCCTAATGTAGTCTTGAGCCCAAAGGAGATCTTGTGAGAAAATTCTTGATAAGTGAGAGGGAAAATTTTGGGGTACAACAGCTGCCCCTGTTCAATTTTCTTAAGCCTGAAAAGTTAGATTGTCGAGTTTTTCCATTCGTGACTCGAATATGGAAGATGATTGGACACTAGAGTGCCTAGAAATTTGCACTTGGTGATATGATGGTTGAGGGAATGGGCTTAAAGATGCCATTTAGAGAGATGATAGAAATTTGTTGGAGATGGGCTTGTAAATACCACCCAGGAATGGTTGATGAACCGTGTCTGTAAGCTGAAACTGAATGAGTATCAGAATGGCGTCCGTGTCTGGAGCATATCTGAACTGTATCTAAAAGTTGAATCTGAATGAGTATCATGATGGCATCCGTGTCTAGAGCGTATCTGAATTATATTTGAAAGTTGAATCTGAATGAGTATCAGGATGGCATCTGTGTCTGGAGCGTATCTGAACTGTATCTAAGAGTTGAATATGAATGAGTATCAGGATGGCATCCGCGTCTAGAGCGTATCTGAACTGTATCTGAGAGTTGAATCTGAATGAGTATCAGGATAACATCCGTGTCTGGAGCGTATCTATATTTTATCTAAAAAAATTGAATCTGAATTAGTATCAGGATGGCATTCGTGTTTGGAGCGTATCTGAACTTTATCAAAAGTTGAATCTGAATGAGTATCAAGATGGCATCTGTGTCTGGAGCGTATATGGTATGTATCTGAGAGGCTGAATCTGAATGAGTATCAGAATGGCGTCCGTGTCTGGAGCGTATATGAACTGTATCTGAAAAAGCCTTTGAACATTGTTAATGGTATCTATTGATTAACCTTATCCTGAAAAGGGTAAAATGTGAGCTAGAATACAAAGTCATGTTGTATGAAATGCATGGTATAATGAGATTGTTATACATGCATCCGTGCTATCAATGTTTATAATATATGGATGTGATGTATGCATATGTGAGCTAATCTATTGCACTATTGTTGGATTGGACAAAGTAAATCCCTGACTGTTGTTGAGGATATGGAGTGTAAGTCTTCATGTTGTGAAGTTGAAGTGTTGATGAATTTCCTTTTAGAGAAGTAAACTCTATTGTAAGGGAAACTTCGTACACTGCTTGTAAAATCCCATTGGGGAATCCTGAGAAATTGGACGACTTCTACTGGGGATTGATAACTGGAAGCTTTGTTCAGCTGGGGATTAATCTGCATACTGCAGGGAATTTTATGGAATAGTTTAAAGATATTTCCCTATCTCTTAAAGTTGTCAGTGATTGTCTTTCTATTTTGTTCATTTGTAAATGGTAATTATGTTCAAATACACATGTTCAAAAATAAATCATTCGATGTTTTTGTAAACAAAACACAAAAATAAAGGAAAAACAGATAGTTTTGCATTTTCAAAGGGATATCTTTTTATTGACTTTGAGTAAGTATTTTTGTACAATGAGACAAACATTATAGTAAGAGAATGTCGTCGTAAAAAATGAAATTTGATACAAAGAAAAAGATAGCTATGTGCAATAGTCCGATGGGGTTCCCATTCTGCTATAGCCTTCGTGTCTCTGAGCATGTTGTCTATTTGTTGCCTTGTCCGAAGTTGATTGGATTGATCAGAACCGTTGAGTTTGTCAGTTGAGGCCAAAGGTTGTCCGTAAGGTGATCCAATGGGACATAGTCATGCGCTTTAATTCCATAACTTTTGCTTGGACCGCCCTTTCGGGTTTTCAGTCCACCGGGATACCCTTTTTTGCCCAAGTCGCCCTTTCGGGTTTTCAACTTGTCGGGTGTACAGATTTTTTTGTTTTATCCCTAATTTTTTCCCGAACCTTTTTGGTTCGCCAGGATGCCCTTGTTTTGCCTAGGTGTATAAACCTAGCGGGTCTCTTATGAGTAGTGTCTTTTGACTATGTCTATGTTAACGGGATGTGGAAGGTCATCACCATCCATGGTGGTCAAGATCATTGCTCCACCAGAGAATATGCTTTTGATTACAAATGGTCCTTCGTAGGTAGGAGTCCATTTTCCCCTGGGATCACCTTGCAGCAGTATGATATGTTTGATCACCAAATCCCCGACTTGATATACTTGGCGCCTGACCTTTTTGTTGAAAGCCTTGATCATCTGGTTTTAATACATTTGACCATGACAGACAACAGTAAGTCTTTTCTCATCAATCAAGTTCAGTTGATCAAGTCGAGTCTGGATCCAATCTTCTTCATTCAGCCCTGCATCCTTCATAATTCTGAGAGGGGATCTGGACCTCAATAGGCAAGACAACCTCTATGCCCTAAACTAGAGAGTATGGTGTTGCCCCGGTTGATGTGCGAGTTGTGGTATGATACCCGTGGAGAGCGAATGGTAGCATATCATGCCAGTATTTGTATGTGACTGCCATTTTCTGTATGATCTTTTTAATGTTCTTATTTGCGGCTTCGACAACACCATTCATCTTTGGCCGGTAAGGGGAAGAATTGTGATGTTGGATCTTGAATTGCTCGCACAGGGTGGTGATCATAGTATTGTTTAGATTCGTACCATTGTATGTGATGATCCTCTCCGAGATACCATACCGGCAGATGAGATTTTGTTTAATGAACCGGGCTACAACATTCTTGGTCACGGAAGCGAAAGAGGCTGCCTCAACCCACTTTGTAAAATAGTCAATGGCCACTAGGATGAAGCGGTGTCCATTGGAGGTTGTTGGTTTGATTTCCCCAATCATATCGATGCCCCACATAGCAAAGGGCCAAGGAGCCGTCAAGACATTCAGAGGAACCGGAGGTACGTGCACCTTGTCAGCATAAATCTGACACTTGTGACAGGTTCGAGAATGTTGATAACAATCTGCTTCCATGGTAGACCAGTAATAGCCTACCCGTAGGATCTTATTTGCCATTGTATGCCCACTGGAATGGGTGCCAAAAGTGCCCTCATGTAACTCATCCATGATCTTTTCTGCTTCAACCTTATCTATGCACTGAAGTAACACAAAGTCATGGTTGCGTTTGTAGAGAATGTCGTTACTAAGGAAGAATTTAGCAGAGAATCTCCTTAAGAATTTCTTATCATTGACTGAAGCTCCTTCTGGATATTCTTGAGCCTCGAGATACCTCTTGACTTCGTGAAACCAAGGCTGGTCCACTACTTCTTCAGTATTAATCTCGTGACAGTGAGTTGGTTCATCCATTTGTTCAATGGTGATCTTAGGAGCTTCATTATCCCATTTAAGTTTAAACATGGATGACATTGTGGCTAGTGCATCTGCTAGCTGATTTTCTTCTTGTAGGAAATGCTCGAAGGTAATCTTCTCAAAATGTGGGATCAATGTCAGCACATGTTCTTTGTAGGGGATAAGGTTAGGGTGTTTGGTGTCCCATTCTCCTTTGATCTGGCTGATGAACAAAGCTGAATCTCCGAATACATTTAAGGATTTGGTCCCCAAATCTATGGCAACTTTGAGACCAAAGATGCACGCTTCATATTCCGCCATGTTGTTTGTACAATTGAAGCAGAGTCTTGCAGTAAAGGGAGTATGACACCCTTCAGGAGATATGAGTACAACACCTATACCATTGTTGACTGCGTTAGATGCCCTATCAAAAATCAGAGTCCATCGGGATCCTTGTTCAGGTTCGTCATATGGTCTGAATTCTTCACAGTTGTTTACCATCATGATGTCTTCATCCAGAAATTCAAACTTCATGGACTGATAGCCTTCCACGGCTTGGTGGGCAAGGTGATCAGCTAGTAAACTTCCCTTTATTTCTTTCTGGGTAGTATACTCTATGTCATATTCTGTCGGGATCATCTGCCATCTCGCTATTCTCCCAGAGAGAGCAGGTTTCTCAAAGATGTATTTTATTGGATCCATTTTAGATATCAACAAGGTAGTATGGGTCAGCATATACTGTCTTAGCCAGCGAGCAGCCCATGCCAGAGCGCGGAAAGTTTTCTCGAGCAGTGAATATCTTGTTTCACAGTCGGTAAACCTTTTTGCTCAGGTAATAAATAGCATGCTCTTTTTGGCCAGAATCATCATGCTTCCCCAACACACACCCCGTTGAATTTTCTAAAACAGTCAGATACATGATCAATGGTCTTCCCTCGACTGGTGGCATCAAAACTGGAGGCTCTTGCAGGTGCTCTTTGATTTTGTCGAAAACAGTTTGGCACTCATCATTCCACTTGACTACTTGATCTTTCTTCAGTAATTTGAAGATTGGTTCACAAGTAGCTGTTAGGTGAGAAATGAATCTGGAAATGTAGTTTAAACGTCCCAAGAATCCTCTGACTTCTTTCTCAGTACGAGGAGCAGGCATATCTTGTATTGCTTTCACCTTGGCAGGATCCACTTTAACACCTTTATTGCTGACAACAAAGCCTAGGAGTTTACCAGTCCTCACCCCAAATGTGCATTTATTTGGGTTCAACCTCAGCTTGTACTTCTTTAGCCTCTCAAACAGTTTCTGTAAATGATCAAGATGTTCTTCTTTTGTTTGAGATCTAGCTATCATGTCGTCCACATAAACCTCTATTTCATGATGTATTGTGTCGTGAAATAGAGCTACCATGGCACGCTGATAGGTTGCCCCAACATTTTTCAGTCCGAATGGCATAACCTTGTAGCAGAATGTGCCCTACTGTGTGACAAAGGTTGTTTTCTCCATGTCCTCAGGCGCCATTTTGATTTGGTTGTAGCCTGAGAAACCGTCCATGAAGGAAAACACTTTATGTTGTGTCGTATTGTCAACTATAACATCAATGTGGGGTAGTGGGAAATCATCCTTAGGGCTTGCCCTATTCAAATCTTTGTATTCTACAGACATTCACACTATGTCGTCCTTTTTAGGCACGGGAACAACATTGGCAACCCACTGCGGATAGGAAGTGACGGCCAAGAACCCAGCGTTGAATTATTTTATGACTTCTGCCTTAATCTTCTCCGACATGTTTGGTCGCATGCGATAGACCTTTTGTTTCACCGGTGGACAATCTTCTTTTGTTGGTAGATGATGTACCACAATATCTACATCGAGTCCTGACATGTCTTCATACGACCAGGAAAAGACCTCAACATAATCGTATAACAACTGAATCAGTCGCTCCATGACACTGGGTTCTAGATTGGCACCCACCTTGACTTATCTTTTGTCTTCTTCGGTACCTAGGTTGATTGTGTCCACTGGTTCCTCGTGGGGCTGAATGGTCCTCTCTTCTTGTTGTAGTAACTTGGCAAGTTCTCCTAGTACTTCGCAATATTCCTCACCTTCTTCTTCGACTTGGTAGATTAGATTTTCAGAATCACAGAAATCCATAGCAAAATCGTTACCCATGGGATCCCGAATGGATGTAGACCTGCATTGTGAGTGTGAGTGTGTGTAAGAGTAGCTATCTTTGAAAGAAATGAAAAATGTATAAAAATAAAAACAAAGAGCACAAAGTTTGTATGCAAAAACGTCCATGATTCATTAATGTCATATGTAAATGAGATCATAACCCTTACAAATGGACCATTGTGCCTCGGGTAAGACACAAGGTTTTAAGAGTCTGAATTTTTTTAATATTACAGATCCGAAAAAATGTAAAGACAAATTATTGTTGGATAAAAGTGATCGGGACGAAATCTCTAGCCTCCTAGTTGCTGAGCCCTCCACTGACAGTTGGGTAAATCCAATCCTCCATGTTGTAGCTGTCTTCATCATCTTCTACTGCGTTGACTTGGTGGTTGCTGATCTTCAAGGGTGGTCCTCCGGCACGAGCGTGACCTACAGCGCTCTGGGAACCTGAAGTGAAACCCAGACCAAATTTATTAGATTTGTATGGGATATCTGGGAGTTGACCCCAAATAGTGCACCCACCTTCTTCTATCACTGCCTTGGTATCCTTCAAAGATGACATCTTGAGCGGAGGCCTTGTAATCTTGGGGACTTGAGACACAGCCCTGGTTACTGCCACATCTTGCAGGACTTTTTCAAAATGCTGGAATGGAGTTTCAATAAATTCACCATCTAGTTCCACATATCTGAAGGAATTTAGATGGCTGACCATATACTCCTCTTCTCCATGAACGGTGATGATTTTCCCTTGAATTGGATATTTCAGCATTTGGTGCAACGTAGAAGTAACGACACCAACATTGTGAATCCATGGTCGGCCTAATAAGCAGGAATATGAAGGGCGAATATCGATTACATAAAAAGTTGAATCAAAAGTTTGGGTTCCAACTTTTATGGGGATGTCCACTTTCCCATGCACCATCCTCTTTGAGCCTTCAAAGGCCCTCACTACGATGTTTCTCGGTTTCAATGTCAATCCCCCACAGTTCAGCCTATCAAGAGCCTTTTTAGGCAATACATTCAGAGACGAACCGGTGTCAACCAAAACATGAGCCAAAGTCGTGCCCCTGCATTCGACTGAGACATGCAATGCCTCGTTATGCTTCCTCCCCTTTGGTGTTAAATCATTATCTGAAAAACCTAAGCCATTATCTGCAGTCAAGCTGGTTGCGCAGTCTTGGAACTGATCGACAGATGTTTCTTCGGGTACATGGGCAGTTTTGAGGAATTTTACCAAGGCTTTTAAATGAGCCTCGGAACATAATAGTAAAGCCAACATGGAAATTTTTGATGGAGTTTGCCCCAGTTGCTCAACTACACTGTAGTCGCTTCTTTTTATGATCTTCAGAATTTCCTCCATCTCTTTCCGGGAGGTCTCAAGGATAGCTACTGATTGTGCCTTCGTCCAGACAGGCTTAACCAGAATATCTTTACCTCGAGTCTCGGTTGACTCGGCAGCAAGAATGTCAGTAGGGGTGATAGCAAGGATTGTAACAGTTTTGTCAACAAGAGTATTATCAGAGATGATTACAGGACTAGGAATAGCCTTTGGAGGAGAAACAACAACATGAATGATTACGGGTCCAGAAACAACTTTTGGAAGAGCAATTTCTGGAGATAAAACCCTTCCACTTCAGGTTATCTTACTAGTCCATGCGATATTACTGACGTCAGAGTCAACTCTCTCAGAACTTGAATTTTCAGCAGCTGGCCAATCTTGCTTGATACAATGGTAGTAGACATCACCTCCATAATTCCATGGGACAGTTTTGTCTGATGAATATGGGATTGGTCCAGGCATAGTGATTATCAGCGGAGCTACCTTAGGAACTAATGTAATTCTAACGGGTCTTTTGGTGGAGACCCTGGGAGACTTGTCGGAAATGGTCACGATGGAAACATCATTATAAGAAACAGTTGGAATAGAAGTCTTTTCGAACAAAATTTCCTTGTTATCTATTAGGCACTGAACTCCTGCTTTCAACATAGGACAGTTGGTTGGTGAGGATAAACAAAAATGACAGCTTTCATCACAGCCTGGGAAAACACTGACATTCGACAAATTTTCTTTGATAGTCAGGAGTGGGGTCACAAGTTCATCAACTGAAGTAACAATTATATCTTCCTCAACGGCGTTGACATTATGGCCATGCTTGGGCATATGGGCAGTAATGACATTGGGCTTTTCTGGTGCGTCGAATTAAATCTCTTTGGCTTCAAGGAGGTCTTGTACTTTGTTCTTTAGAGCCTAACAATTGTTAGTGTCATGGTCGGGACTCTCAGAATGGTATGCACAGTGGGCATTAGGATGATAGTGAGGAGAGGTTGTGTTAGGATTCTTTGGAGCTTCTTTCAAATTCACTAGATTGGATCTTAACAAATGCGGAAATACTTGAGATAGTGTCATATTAATTCGGGTGAACTGTCTGACAGATCTTTCGGTTCTTGGTTGGTTGTTTCTTTATTCAGTAGGCTCTGGTTTAGGAATCATGACATCCCCCACCAATGGACGGCGTTCAACCCTATCTTGATTTATCTGAGGATATACAACAACCACTTCCTTCTTTCCAATGAATGGTTTCCTTGCAGCAGCAGAGGATGCATCTTTTTGAATCTTCCCTTTCTTTATCCCACCCCCTACTCTTTCTCCGGTCAATATCAATTCAGTAAATCCTGTTGATGAACTCCCAATTAAGTGATTGAAGAAAGGTCCGGACAAGGTTCCCAAAAACATATCAACTAACTCTCTTTCAGATAGGGGAGGCTGGACTCTTCCTGCTAAGTCCCTCCACTTTTGCGCGTAGTCTTTGAAGCTTTCACTTGAAACCATGGCCATACATTGGAGTTGAGTACGGGTGGGCGCAAGATCAGCGTTGTATTGGTATTGTTTATAAAAGGCAACAACAAGATCTTCCCAGTTATGAACATTGGCTCTTTCTAACTGATAAAATCAATCAAGTTGAGTTCCAGACAGACTGTCTTGGAAGAAGTGTACCCATAAATCCTTGTCAGCGGTATGAGGCTGGATTTTCCTCACATAGGACCGGAGATGCATTTTGGGACATGAAACTCCATCATATTTGGCAAACACCGGTGCTTTGAATTTCGGAGGAATGACTATGCCAGATACTAACCCAACTCCTCAAAGTCCAATCCAGGCAATTTTTGGATTTCCATTGCACTTAAATGTTCTTCTAGATGCTTATACTTGTCGTCGGCTGGAGGATATTATTCTTCAGAATAGTCTTCTTCTTCCACTTCCTCTTCTGAATCTGGTTGAAAAACTACTTCCTTGCCTTTCCCATCTTGATTGTCTTTCTCACCAGATGATGTAGCAAAGTCTAAAGTCCTTCTTGCTTGTCCTTGGAATCTTCTTCCCATGTTCAGAACTCCGATTATTTTCTTTTTATTCTTTTTCTCTTCAACCAGCAAGGTCTTCAACTCTTCTTGTCCTTTGGCTAGAGTTAAGAACATCTGTTGAAATTGGGCATTTTGAGCTTGGAGGTCCTTCACCATTTGCTTGAGATCCATCTTACTGAAATAAACAGTAGAAATATGAGGAGACTTGTTGCAAGAAACATGCTTATGTTATGATGAATGGTAAATGCGTATGCAATGATTTCAAGGATTTTAAAGATTCAAATTTGTTTTAGACAAAAAGGAAACACACGTTATACTAATAAATTAAAGTTTGAGTACATCAATTCCTTTTTGGGTAAACAAATACAAAAACTCTAAGATAAAAAGGTTGTACGCATCCTCTTTGGTGTGATGTAGGCATTCAGAGTCTGCTCCTCATGAAGTTGTTTAGTGAGCTCCAAAACCTTCTTCTCGCTAGCGTAAAATTAGGTTTCGAAAGTATCTCGCTCCCCTTTGAGTTGTATCTAATCTCTTTGTAAGTCTTCAAGAGAGGTGGGCATGTCAGGATGTAGGATAGTGTATGGAACATCTCCTTCCTTAACAAGCTCAATGATTACTGGGAGAATGGAAGGATAAGGCATTATAAGACTCTGAGCACGAGTTCGTACCCATTTGAGGTAAGGCTCAAGAGGGATGGAATTCTTATGCCCCAATGTCTTGCTATCTACCTTGTTCAACATCCTCCAAGCTCGGATAAATCTCTGGCGAAGACCTTGATCGTTGTTCTCGTAGTCAAATATCAAACCTTGAATGAACATCTCATGAGGGCCATCCCTTCGAGCGTAACCAAACTGTCTTAAGGCTAAGCAGGGGTTGTAGGTGATACCTCCTCTAATGCCAAGTAAAGGGACATTAGGGAATTCTCCACAATGGTCGACAATAGTAACATTCTCTATAGATCGGGAACACCAATGGATGTCTGAATGTTTGAGCGCCATCAACCTTTGTGACCACCTTGAACCTTGCCCGTTCTTCAATATAGATTGGGGAAGATGAGAAATAAGCCATCTTGCCAAGAGAGGATTGCAACACATAAGGACACCTCTTTTCCTCATAGTGCGAGTGTGAAAAGAATGTAGGATATCCCCTAGCAAAGTAGGCATCGGGTTACGAGACATGAAAATTTTGGCAGTGTTCACATCTATGAGTTGGTCAGGATTTGGAAACAAAACCATCCCATATATGAGGAGAGCCACAATTTCCTCAAAGGCTTGCAAATCCAAAGAGTTCCAATAGTTTCAGACTTTCTCAAACAAGAACTTTGCTAGGAAGCCTTTGACACCACTCATTGTTTCCCAATTAGTTGTGACATCAGATGATTGCAAGTGTAGAGCTTGAGCAATCTCTTCTGGCTTTGGGTCTCTTTCCGTACCGTTGAAAGGTATTTGATTGAGAATGGGAATCCTCAAGAGTTGGGAGAATTTTTCCAAAGTTGACACAAGTTGATAATCGGGAAATGTGAAGTAATGGTGTAAAGGATCAAAGAACTGAAAGAGCACCTTCATCATGTATTCATCAGTGTTAGAAGTGACCAAATTGAGTAGGCGACCATGTCTTTCGGTGAATGTATAATTTTCAGGAATCCTTGAAGCTAGCTCTTTGAGTTGAGGAGGAATCCTTACAAGATTGACTTGAATAGTTTTCCTGCGAATAGAACCCATGTCCTACAAAACAGAACAAAGATAAATCCCAAGATCCTTGAAATGGTTAGTGAATGAGTATGATGTTATGATGTTTATGATTTTATGTACAAGTATATATATACAAACAAAGCAGGCAAGTCCTTAGGTTTAGGCTTGCATGGAGTCTTATAGGTAAGTACCCTCTTGAAGTTTAGTTGGCTAAAACCTGTTCTAGCAATAGTAACTGGGTTCTAAGGAGCCCAATATCACTGGTTTGTTTCCTTGAGCATTGTCTCAGCACAAGCCTCTTTAATGGCGACCAAAATATCTCAAAAAACCAAACCTCAATGAGTGTAGTATCGAGTATCTACCAACTTTGGACTGCACCAAAATCGGTCATCTCACTATATCCTAATGGCCAATTTGGTCAAGTAAAGGTTCTAAAAGTTCATTAGTGCTTCATGACATCACTCAGTGGCCCCGTATTCTCCTTGATTAACTCAAGGGCTACCGGTACCCACAAATATATCGCACTAACGTAGCTATTGCTTAGACCATATCGGTATACCCCACACAAATTCCACAACGTATTTCTAATTACCTATAAGGTATCCCAAAATTCGGGTCGATGATTCAAACACAAACAAAGAACCATAATGTAAAGTATACAAATCAAACAATGAAAGTAAGTAAATGTGATTTAACCCTAAGGTAACCCCACTTTTAGAATTTTTCCCCAGCAGAGTCGCCACCGACTTTTCTTTTATCCAAAAGGAAAGGTGAAAAAGCACAGGAAAGACCTTTGAGATTTATTTCTTGAGTTCGGGGGGTAGATTATGAAAATGGAAGGTATTAGCACCCTTTTCATCCATGGTTTTCCATGGGCTCTTAGTTACTTGCTAGATCACTTGATTTTGATTGAAATTGTGCTTTGTGTGGTTTTTGAAAGTATTTTGTAAAGAGGCCATTGTTTAGGCAATCTTTGTAATGATTCTTGTTTGTAAGAATGTATACAAAGATATTTGATCTTTTGAAAATGTTTTCAAGTTTGTAAGATGTTTTGAAAGTGTAGGTGTTTGTTTTGAAAATAGCAAGGATGTTTTGTTTTGAAATTGAGCAAGTAATTAGGAGCATTCTATCTACTCAAAAGTCTTTCTTGTTCATTTTTCTTTTCCTTTGACATTGTTATGTTACCATTGATTTGGTAAGTAACCCTATCTTTGGATGTAAACAGGACGGGTGTGGGTCATCGTATAACCATGATTAGCAATGTTGTAAGATATCTTAGCATTCTCTTTTAGGGACTAAGATCATTTGAAAGACAACTTAGATAGGGTCATCGAGGGACTATGATCTTATACTTTACTTGTTTTTGCTAATATACCTCGTATGCGTAATATGACCATTTTGTAAAGGAAACTAAGTGGATTTACCCTAGGGGGTGCTTGTGTGCAAGTGTATTATTTTCATGCTTGATTTTGTCTTGAATTAGGGTTTTCTAAGCATTGGTTTTAGTCTTTCCATACAAACCCTAATTACTAGCATTTGTATATAAAAGCGATAAATTGTGGAATTTAAAGTTACTACGCTATTACAATACTTGTGGGAGGGGGGTGCACAAATCATAAATGGGGATTGCAAGAAAATAAACCTAATTAATCTATTACAACCATATAGAATTAGTACAAATTTACAAGAAATTAAATGAATGTAATGTACAAAATGAATAAATGTACAAGAATGCAAATGTGAAGAAAATGGATATTTGTTTGGATTTTTTTAGAGAAAAGGGGTTTTGAGTTTAACCTAATTAATTAAAGGGAGAAATAATTAATAAAAGGTGAAAAAAGTAAACCTAATTTTACTAGGAAAAGATTTTAAATAAAACCCTAGTTTTTAATTGATTAAAAATAAATTGAGTTTAAGAAAAGTATTTTTTGTATTTTTGTCTTGAAAATAATTATGGTATTATAAAATATTTTTGGCCTTTTTATTATATTAAAATACTATATTTTAATTGGTGTAAAAGAAAATAACTAAAACCTTTTTTTAATTAAATTTACAAAGATGATTAGTAAAATAAATAAAGTATTGATTAAATAAAATATTTTTTTATGAGAAAAAATAAATAAACTATGTTAAAATATAAATCTACTATTTTTATATTTTTTTATGATTTTTTAGTATTAGGAAAATATATTAAGAAAATAAATAAAATAAAATAGGAAAAGAAAATAAAAGCTGGGCCAAGGGTGTGAATAGCCTGTAGGGGGTTAGAGAGTAAAGAAACAAAAAAGCCCAAAGAGGCCCAGGCGCCTTGTCAACAAAGTCAGAATGCAAAGAAAAATGTAAAAAATAAAAAGGGTACCACTGGGGCTCGAACCCAGGTCCCTCAGGTTACAGGCGCGCGCTTCTACCATTGGGGTGACTATACACCCGTTAACATAAGCAAAATAATAAATATATGATACAAAACGCACTCTGACTTACACTTCATCTTCAAACTCCAGCCAAACCAACTGTAACTTGTTCAAATCCCAACAAAAAGGAAAACTGTAAACATGAAACTTGTAGCAAATTTCCTCACGACTTCAGAAATGTAAAGCATTAAAACTATAGCTCAAGGATAAACATGAATTTTAATGGCCCTATTATGAACCCTAAAAATCTCAAAAAATTCAATCTTAAAATTCTCTAAGCTCAGGCAAAATTAATGGAAACTATGAACATGGTTAGCTTTAGGGCAATGATATCTACATGTTTCATTCATAAATAAATCATTGATGATGCTTGTATGAAAAGTTCCAAAGTTAGAAAACTTATCTTGCAAGATGGTATCAGGTTTGAAGTTTGAGCGGCTTTCAAGGAGTTCCAATGATTGGGTTAGCTTTCTCAAGTTCCCAGGAAGCTAATGGGATGCTTAGCTTGAGCTGAATGTACCTGAGGAGTTTTGGAGAAGTTATAGTGCAAAACTCTGTTTTTGAAAATGGAGGATGGTGTTAATGGTGTTACAATTCTGTAACAGGGTGTGGGATGAGTTCTAAATGATGTTTAGAAGCTTTAGGAACAAAGAGGCTTGAAAACGCACGAGGGAGTTATGAGTTTCAAATTTTTGGTCAGTTTATGTGAGAATGGAGGTATGAGATGTGATTCTGAGCTCTTGGTGTTTTTAGGGGTCAAGCCTTCATGTATTTTGTGGAAAATGGTTTGTATATCTATAAGAAAAAGGATTGGAGTGGTTTGGAAAATCAGAAGTACAAGGTTTTAGCTAATTGCTAGGTTACTTGATTTTGAAAAAACGTGGGAAACCAAGTTTCAAGGGGAGGTACAAGCATGGGTTGAGTGATTGTAAGTGTCTAACAAGTTTCTTATGAGTTATAAGACTTGTATGACCTGAAGAGAACAAGTGCAAGGCTCAAGAACAAGTTTTGTGTAAAAAAGTACTTTATCAAAATGGCAATGTACACTTTCTTCCAAAAATGGATATAAAGCATGACCTTGCATTGAATGCTTGAAATGAGACCTCTAACAGTTGTGCAAGAAATTAATTATGGAGTTACTAACAAGTTTGAGGCCTGCAAAGTAGAGTTTATTCAGCACAATTTTGAATTTGAATTTTGTTCTTCATAAAATGCCTTGTAATTCAAGTGATAAAATCCTAACTTCATCTCTTCGATTCTCCCTACTCAAGAATGATCTGAAGGAGTTCTTGGACATTTTGGAAAGCTTGTAATGTTCTCTACAACCCATCTTTGAATTTATTTTGAATATTCCCCTTGGAACTATATGAAAAAGTACCATGAAGTTGGGTCAAAATCCTGACCAAATTAGGGCAAAATTTCACTAAGTGTTTTGTTTCATGACCACATGTTCTTAAAATTATATCATGAGATCCAAGCACTTTTGGAAGAAGTTGTGTTAATAAAAGTAGTAGATTTCATGTAGATATACAACTTTCATGTTTTAAGTTTCTCTTGAATCATCTTGCATCATGGTGCAAATGTTGCTCAAAGTTGTGAAAAAATAAGAAATTTCCAACACTTAGAAAAATTTCTAAGTTTAGAAATTTTCACTTTTCAAAATGAAAATTTGAATTTTGGATTTCTTGATGAATAAGTTTCATACTTTGACATGTTTTCATGAATTTTGATCTTTGGCATTTGATTTTGACCAAAAAGTCAAAGTTTGACTTTTCAGTATACAGTTGACTTTTGATCAGTTGACTGAAAAATTCATCTATCAATCCACTGGACTTGCAATGTTTTGTGCCATGTCATTAGGTGAAAATGATGAAATTGGACTCTTGAGATCATGACTTAAACCAATTGATCATTTGCTAGGTCAAAAATCAGAAATTGCCCTTTCTTAGTCAAAAACCCTAATTTTGACCATTTTGCCCTTTTGGAGATTTGATCAAATTTCTTGAGGAGTTGTGGTACAAACTTGATCAAATGATACATATGAGTTTAAATTGTTTATGTGGATAAAACATTATGAAGTTTGACTGTAAATTGGCCATAGTTGACTTTTTCCCCTAATACAGCTGATTTTTAGGTCAACTGCTCAATTGACTGAGCAAAAACGTGATCCAAGGCTTGAAACTTGACATGAGTAATCTTGGGGGTCCATAATGATCCATGAAAGTCATATGAAGCATTTAAAGTTCAAAAATACTTGTACAAACTCAAACCTTAATTTTGGTCATCAGTGCTTAAAGAGGTGTCTTAAGCTGATCAAACCCTAATGCAGTCTTAAGCCCAAAGGAGATATTGTGAGCAAATTCTTGATAAGTGAGAGGGAAAATTTTGGGGTACAACAGTGCCAATGACGTTGGTTTGAAGTTCTACAGAACCAAGTTGTCCCATAATGCTTCTGCTAGTGGTTAGGGGTCTAACAATTCCTTCTCTGTATCCCCATCTGGTTGGCTTTGAGCCTGGAGCATCTGGACACTATCTTACAGGGCTTTATTCTGCTGTCGTAGAGCCTCAACGACGACCATCAAGTGAGCTATGTCCAGAGGAGGATCCTGATCACTTCTGTTGGGTGATGATCCAAACATTCTTGAAAAAATGGTATTGATGTGAGGCTTGAGAAAGTTTTATCTAGGTCCCACAGTAGACGCCTAATGTTCCTGAAAAACACTTTTGGATAGCCTCCCCAAATTTAATCAGGTGATACCTCAATAGTTATGTATCTTTTGTATGTTGTTGCGATATAGATTAGTGGATTTTCTTGCATGGGAGGCTCTCTTTTATACTTTAACCTTTATGATCTGCATTCATTGACAATTTATAACTCATGTCGTCGTAATCATGAGATATAACGCCCTTCCAATGATTATGCAACCATTGAACTACAGTGTGTGTGTGTGTATATATATATATATATATATATATATATATATATATATATATATATATATATATATATATATATATATATATATATATATATATATATATATATATATATACACACACACACACACACACATTGTCATACTCTAAATTTGCTTGCCCCATTTTTAAAATATTTAAATTATTTTTAAACATGCTTTCATAAATTTTTTTGGGTATTACTCACATTTAGTTTAACAATAATTTATTTTTGCTTATTTAAAATATATAATAGTTTACTTTAAATTATTTGTATTTTTAAAATAGCAAAATATTTTCCCACCTTCAGTGCTTCTATGTGTCTTTTTGTTTTGAGTTGAATGACATAACACAGTTGGAACAAGAGTAAGACTTGCAAATGGAAGGTCTTGAGTTTAAGTCTCATTACACTACTTTTTGGTATTATATTCTTTTGTGTGTTTTTTAATAAAAAGGATAAAAAAAAGTCATTTTTCAATTATTATATTAATATTTTAAGGGTATTTTAAAAAAAAAGTTTAAATCTTTGATTTTATAAACATAATAGTCAAGATGTTAAAAATAATTGAAATCTTTCAAAATCAATTTTTACTAATCACCAATTCAATCACAATATTGAGAAAAAATCACAAAAGTGTCTAGGTTCATAATGTTGTCCTCCAAGTTTTAATCAAATCTCAATTGGTATAAATCTTCCCAAAAAATCACTTTTTTATTATTAAATTATTATTTTCGTATTTTTTAATTAATAAGTTTTCAAAAATAGTTTTTTTATCACTTTATTCAATTTTTAATTAAAAAATAACCAAAAAAATCATATAAAATATAAAAACAACAAAATCACATGATTTGTCACTTTGATTAGTCATATGTTGACAAAATTGATTTATCATTGATCAGAATTTGTAGACTTGCTGACCAAGATAGAATCTACAAAACTTGAGCTTTTTATGTTGGATAATTTATTTTTTGGTGTTTTTAATCTAATTTTTAATTCTATAAATATGGCTCTCTTCACCTTAATTTGTTATCAACAATTTTCTATCTCTCTCTCACAAATATTCTTTCTACGCAATTTTTTTGGTTTATTTTAGGGTTTTTAACATAACATCTAAAATCTTTCTATCTACGATCATTTGGAGAATCAACAATTGTCAACAATATTTAGGTCAGTGTCTTGAACAGAAAATGACCTAAGAACAAACAGCCACGAGATCTTTTTTTAATTGCCTCTTCAGATAGATAACTGAAAGATCAGACATTCGTGTAGTAAGTGGTTTCTCCTCACTTTATAAGTTATTTTAAAATTTATTTTTGGTTTGTTATTTTTACATTATTAATATGGAACTTAATTATATTTATTTAATTACTTACCTTATAAAAGTTAATTAGATTCATTTAGAAATAAATTTCACCTCAAACTCATTGCTACTCAGACTCTAAAAATTACTACCATAAGCAATACTACACCCCTCCTGCATTTTTTGGACTTAATTCAATATATGAACTTGGATCCTTACTTGTCATACTCCCCTAATTTACTATCTAGTTATAAAACACACCCCCATTCAATTTGGGCTCATAATTTCTTTTGGGCCCAAATAAAGTTCTACAACATTACATAGTCTTAATGTTTATACCCCCCTTAACTTAATTAATTAATTTTATCTTATTTTTTTATTTTATTTAATTTAATTGTGACGTATTCTTTTGTATCATGTTTACATTAAAATAATTTTACATATTAATAAATAATTATTGGATATTTTTTATTAAAAATATTAACATATTAGAAAAAATAATTATTTATTGTTTAAATATTTTCTAAAACACTAACTCTATTTTTCTAATTGCATTAAACTTTTTTCTCATATAAATTTATTTTTTGCATATTGCATAACATATTCTAAAACAGCTAACCAATCAAATGCTAATCTTTTTTTACTAACATAAAATTCAATATTATTTTCAAAAAGGATTGTGGAAATCTTTTATATTAAATGCAAACTTTGTCTATGATTCCACTATTTTCAAACTCAGACTTGGTTCAACGATTAATTTAAAATATTTCTATAATCCATAAAAAAATTAACCAAAAACTACGAACTACGTAATGGGACTCTGATTCTTCATAAGAAGATACGTAATTACGCGGCTTAAAAACCAAGGCGAGCCCCATAGTTAAAAGACTAAACCCTTTTCCCCTAACTAAAATGTTAAAATCCTTTTCACAAATTATCTTCGAAACCTTATCTTACCCTTAAACCTAAATTTAGGACATCCTTGAGGACAAGGTAGATGAAGAGTGTCTAAAACCTTTCATTCGTCTAAAACGAAGCACGAGTTTATAATCTCTGTACACTTAGGATTATTCCATTATTCACCCGTCGTTAGGACAAAAAGTAGTGGTGACGACTCGTTATTTTTTACCGGTTATGACAGTTGGCGACTCTGATGGGGACTTAACCCTAGGGTTTATAAGCTTCTCTCTTTTTAGGTTTAGGGTTTTTCTAGGGTTTTTGGTGTTTTCCTATTTTTTATTTTATTTCTATTTATTTATTTATGGTTAAATTAACTTTATTATTTATTTGTTGGTGGGATTTTTAAATTCGAAAAATTCAAAACCTTAGAAAGAAGGGTCGTCTATTGGTCAAGGGGATACATCATCCCTATGAGTTTTTGTGACGGCTTCGCCTAGAGTTGGTAGAATTCTGAAAAAGGAATATGTCTCAAGAGCTAGCCTTTTGGGGGATAGGACTTCGGAATGAAACCTATGACTCTTTGTGTAACCCTAAAACAAAATCCAATGGTGAGACCTTGTACGACCTAAGAGACAGGAGTTCCAGTCTTCAAAGAGGTTTCGGTTAAGGGAGGCACTTGTGCCTTTCCCTCTAGCGTTATCCATGATACCCTTAAGGAAACCACCTTATGGGAAGGGTAGAATATTCGTAGGATGAAACTAGGAACCTACCTACTAAGGATATCTTGTCACCATCCCTAAACCTACAAGGGTTACCTTATATCTGTTACATGTAGGGGTTTTATTTTTTATATCATAATCTATAGCCAGTAGGGTGTCTCTCTATAAGTCATAATCCCTAGCCTGTAGGGGTTTTATTTTAACTGTCACCCGAAGGGCTTCTGTTCGTGTCATAGTCCATAGCTTGTAGGGGTTTTCTATCCCTAAACTCATATAGAGTGTACTTAGGTCTACCCTTATCATACGCCTGCATGTTATTGTATCTCCATGAAATTTTTAGCTTACCCTCAAAAGCCAAAAAATATTTTTTGCATACCCACGCAATGTTGTACATTCATACATTCGCATTTCATGCATTTCCACCTTCGCCCTCGGTCGCTATCAATCCAGCTAGCAAGATTGCCCAATACTCAAAGAACAAATTCCAAGTATGCTTCAAGAAAGTTATGATGAAACCCAAGAAATTCCTAATTTATTGAAGGAGAAAGTCAACCAGTGAGCTTGGTCCTATAAATATTGTTAAGGAGAGAAGGAAGCCCTTCTTCATACAAGTCAAAGGCCTAAACAATGCCTCAAAGGCAATTATCATTGGTGATTCATAAATAATAGTATCAACAATTTCCATCTCAACAAAATTGGTATGCCCAACAAAAGAAAAGATAAAGGTCACCCCTACTTTACAAGTCCAAGATCATCAAGGAGATATCCTAGAGTCAAGTGGATCGACAAAGAAGCTCTTCCATAGGATCATTAAATCATATCAATTTTAAGTTGTAGTTTCTAAGTTGCTAAGTTGTATTTGGTGTAAATTTGTATCTTTTGACTAGTGATTCAAATAAAATGAGCATGCATATTTTTGAAATCAATCAACTTGTTTCACTCTTCCATCACTTTACATAAATATCAACTATTCACTTCCATCTTCCATTTCACAACTTTAACAAACTTTGAGGGAGAATGATGAAAATTAAATAACTGAATTTTTCTAAACTATGTTTTCAATGGTGAGACCGAGCTGATGATATAAGGCATTGTTTCAATTCCTAAACAACGGAGAAATAAGGAGTTAATCCATAGTCATCCCACTCGAGCCAGGAGTTGGAGTTTTGGTCTATTTTCTAAAAAAACTCTTAATCTTAACCAGGGGAAGGGTAGTATTTCAATTAATTCAATGATGCATTATAATCTCAAGAGGATCAAGTAAATATAAGCGAAAGGTTCAAGCACTTCCTCTTCCTCACATTCATCATCCAAGGTTGAGGAATCCATGAAGCTCTCAATATCTTATTCCTCTATACAATATTTAAGATCAAGGAAACAATGAAGACGAAGCTTACAACAATCATGACATTCACAAGTGTTAAAAATCAAAAAAGTAAAAAGAAATTCAAAAGGAGAAAGCCCGCTAAGTCAAAGAAAATAAAAAAATTGACTTAGGCAAAAGATAGGGTATCCCGATAGACCAAAATTCAAAAGAATTGGTCTGTGCGAAAATAAGGGATTGAAAAAAAATAAATTGGAGAATAATATTGTGAGTTCAACCTCAAGAATCATCAAGGCTTCTGATCAATGGTTGGATCTTATCAATATTTTTGCATCGGTGCTTGGATCTTTATTAATGCTTATGCTCATCATCGCGACTACAAAAATTCTCTTGCAAACTGAATACATCCATTAGATTAATTGACCTTAAGATTGGAGAACATCAAGGAGAATGGGGTGGGCTAAATAAATTTTTTAGTCTTATATCCTTTATTTCTTAAACCACGGACCATGACCATGTTACAACATTCAAAAGTCCTAATTGAAGCAAGGTTAACTATGAAAGTATACTTAGCTAAGTTGTGCTAAAATGACTCTTATGCTTGTTAAAATTATTGCTAACCACTTTGCTTCTTCAAATCTTCATCTCTAATCATCCATTCCATAACAAACTTTGAATTAAAAACTTACATGTGCATCACTAAGAATTACTTTTCAAAATGTATAACTTTATATGCGGATCAATATTTAGCATCAAGGAGATCTCAAAAAGATTTGGTTTAGTAAAAAATATCCTTTCCAAGAAACTCCTAACTAGGGGCAAAGCATCTAAAGAAGAACCTTATAATCATAAGCAAGACTAATGATCGTAGGGGTATATCACATGAAGATCCTATTGACTAGGGGGGGAAATCTAAGAGGAGCTCATGATCAGAGGCAAGACTAGTGATCATAGGGGCATCCTATTAACAAGGGATGATCATTCTGAGATTCGATCAACTTGAATCACATTTCAAAGCACTGTTTAGTCAGGGGCATACCTTTCGAAGGGGAATTCTTTAATCAAGTTCATATCACAACATGGTAGGACTCGAGTCCCTTTTTCGGAAACTTATCAAGGCCCTGATGATCAGGGGAAACCTTCCAAGATTTAAATGTTGAGGGCAGTTTATACCAAGTTCATCTTATGACCCGTAGGGTCCAAGTTCTCTCTTAAACCACTTCAAGGACGAACTGTTCAAGATTTGAATACTTGGGGGAATCCATATCAAATTTATATCACATTATGGTGAGATCCAAGTTCTTTTTAAGGGTACTTCCTCTAGATCCTGGAGATTGGGGGTATACCTTTCAAAAACTCGAATATGGGGGCAGATCACTACAAGGCTCGATCAAAAGGATTTGATTCAAAATGGTTCATCAAGGGAGATTATTTTCAAGAGTCCACTAATCAGGGGCATAATTCAAGATAATGGGGTCATTCATACTATGATCAAAATACTTTTGAAATCATATCAAGGAGAGTCTTTTCAAAGACCCTACCAGCAAATTGGGGCAAGACATTCCACAAAGAGGAACGCTCTCTACATACTTTCGCAATCCCTAGTGCATCCTTCTCCTACATCACTAATCTGTAAGTTCAAAACGAGTATCGAAAAATAATGTCAGCATAACACCCTACCACCATGTGACAAGCAGCCTTGTTTCATAAGCAACTTCTCCATGCCTTAACCATCTACGACCCATCATAGAGGCACCGGTTAAAAAGCATTCGAGTCAATTTCAAAAATTTCAAAAGAACAACCTCAAGACAACTAACTTCGAAGCAAGTGAAAACATGTGTTACAAAAGAAAAAAAACATTTATAACACTTGGTACATTTACATATTCATAACATTTTCATTAAGCATTTTAATCGTGACATGGGCAGAGGGATACTTTGACAGAATGTCTGGGCCTATTTACTAAGATAAGCTAAGCCACCTACGTAAATTTCAAATTCAAATAGTAGCTTTCACACTATTACAAATAGCAACCTCGGTTATGAGCAAACATAACAATTAGAGGTGTTACAAACCAGATTTCCTAAGGCGGTGTATACCTACGACTTTAAGGATTTTCAAACTTTTCTTTCAAAATTGTAAAAATCAAATTTTTCGAATTCAAATTTCGAAGTTGGCGAATTCAATTTTTTAGATTCTAATTTTTTTGAACTTTCAAGTTCAAATTTTCCAGAGGTCAAGAGTCTAAATTCAAATTCAATTTTTTCAAGTGGTCAAACTTAACTTTTTTCAGTCAAGTTCAAACTCTGCGATTATAAAATTCAAACATTTTTGGTCAAATGATACAAATATCATTTTTTCAAATACAAATCTTTCATATTTAAAAACTGTCAATTTCAAGTTAGAATTTCAAACTCACATTATCTACCCCTTTGGTTGCGGTAGATAGGAAAAATCTGTTATATCTTATTATGTTAGTCTCAAGGCGTTAGTAAGTTCCTTTTCAAGACTCATGTTATCTACTCCCTAGATTGTGGTAAGTATGCAAAAGTATGTGATATAATTTATTGTGTCAGTCTTGAAGTAACGATGAATTATCAAGTTTGTGTTATTTATCCTATAGGTCGTGATAAATACATAAACTTATACTCGTGTTATCTACCCCTAGGTTGTGGTAGGTATACAAAAATATGTGATATAATTTATTGTGTCAGTCTCGAAGCAACAATGAATTATCAAGTTTGTGTTATTTATCCTCTAAGTCGTGATAAATACATAAACTTATACTCGTGTTATCTACCCCATAGGTTGTGGTAGGTATGCGAAAATCTGCAATATAGTTTATTGTGTCAGTCTCGAAGCAACAATGAATTATCAAGTTTGTGTTATTTATCCTCTAGGGCATGATAAATGCACAAGCATATACTTGTGTTATCTACCCCCTAGGTTGTGGTAGGTAGGCAAAAATCTATGATATAGTTCATTGTATTAGTCTTTAAGCATCAATAAATTATTGAAATTGTGTTATTTTCGCCCTAGGTTGCGGTGAATATGCAATAATTGCAATGTAATCCATTATGTTAGTCTCGAAGCGTCAACATGTTATCAAAATTTATGGTATTTATCCTATAGGTTGTGATAAGTACACTAGCAATGCCTTACTATGTTATTCTCTATGCGTTAGTAAGATATTTTCAACCCATATCGTTTACTTCCTAGGTTGTAGTAGATGTACGAAATCTGCGATATAACTCACTGCGTTAGTCTCGAAGCAGAAATAAGTTATTTGTCCCTCTGCGATATAATTCATTGTGTTAGTCTCTATGCGGCAATGGATTAATAAACTTTGTTTTATTCATCAACTAGGTTGCGATGAGCATATGAAATATGTGTTATAGCTTACTATGTTAGTCTCGAAGCATTAGTAAGTCAATTTTCAAACTTGTGTTTACCTCCTAGGTTATGATAAATACGCAAAAATCTACGACTACTTTTCTAAATATTGGCGAGTTATCCGCGGCACCGTATCTAGGTCAATCATACTCTTTACTCTAGTCTTGGTGGGATGACGGCATCATCCCTGCCTATTTTCCGTACTTTTGAGTATATTTTACAGTTTATCCTTATCTTTTCTCTTGGGTATGCTTTACAGTATATCCTTATAATCTTTTGGTCAAATTTTGGGGTTCTCCATTATTTAATAACCCTTCGATCTGAATGTGCGAGACCTTCATATTTTTGCACTCTTCAATCAAAGAGTAATAAAATAGAGGCAGTTGTCATACCCCAAATTTGCCTGCTCTATTTTTAAAATATTTAAATTATTTTTAAACTTGGTTTCATAAATTTTTTGGGTATTACTCACATTAGGTTTAACAATAATTTATTTTGGCTTATTTAAAACATATAATAATTTACTTTAAATTATTTGTATTTTAAAATAGCAAAATAATTTTTCACCTTCATATGCTTCTATGTGTCATTTTGTTTCAAATAGAATGGTATAGAACAATTGGTAAAAGAGTAAGGCTTGCAAGTGGAATGTTTTGAGTTCAAGTCCCATTACACTACTTTTTGGTATTTATATTCTTTTGTGTGTTTTTTAATAAAAAGGATAAAATAGTTATTTTTCAATTATTTTATTATTATTTTCGTTTTCTATTTTAAGGGTATTTTAAAATTATTTTTTTATTTTTTTAAATCTTTGATTTTATACACTTAATAGTCAAGATGTTAATAATAATTGAAATCTTTCAAAATCAATTTTTATTAATCACCAAATCAATCACAATATTGAGAAAAAATCACAAAATTATCTAGATTCATAACATTGTTCTCCAAGTTTCAATCAAATCTCAATTGGTATAAATCTTCCAAAAAAATCACATTTTTATTATTAATTATTTTTTTCATATTTTTTTAATTAATAAATTTCCAAAAATAATTTTAATTAAAAAATAACCAAAAATCATATAAAACATAAAAACAACAAAATCACATGATTTGTCACTTTCTGATTGGTCACATGTTGATAAAACTGATTTTTCATTGGTCAGAGTTTCTAGACTTGTAGACCAAGATAGAATCTACAAAACTTGGGCTTTTTATGTGGGATAATTTCCTTTTTGGTGTTTTTAACCTAATTTCTAATTCTATAAATAGGGATCTCTTCACCATAATTTATCATCAACAATTACATCAACAATTTTCTATCTCTCTTTCATAAACATTCTTTCTACACAATTTTTTGGTTTATTTTACGATTTTGAACAGAACACCTAAAATTTTTCTATCAACAATCATTTGGATAATCAACAATCATTTGGAGAATCAATAATTATTTGGAGAATCAACAATTGTCAACAATATTTGGGTCATTGTCTTGAACAGACAATGACCTAAGAACAAACACTCATGAGCTCTATTTTTCAATTGTCTCTCCGGATAGATAACTGAAAGATCATACATTCGTGTAGTAAGTGATTTTCCCTCACTTTATAAGTTATTTTCAGTTTTTGTTTTTTCTTTTTACATTATTCTTATGGAACTTAATTATATTTATTTATTTACTCACCTTATAGAAGTTAATTAGATTCATTTATAAATAAATTGGACCTCAAACTCATTGCTACTCAGAGTCCTTACACTAATACCCTAAGCAATACTACACCCCTCCTGCGCTTTTTAGGCTCAGTTCAATATCTGAACTTGGGCCCTTACTTGGCAGACTCTCCTATTTTACTATCTAGTTACAAAACACATTCCCAATCAATTTGAACTCATGATTTCTTTTGGGCCTAAATAAATTTCTACAACAACACCTAGTCCTAATGTTTATACCTTCTTAACTTAACTAATTAATTTTATCTTATTTTATTATTATTTTTATTTAATTATCACTTTTTTTATCATTCTTACATTAAAATAATTTTACATATTAATAAATAATTATTGAATATTTTTTATTAAAAACATTAATATATTAGAAAAATAGTTATTTATTAATTAAATATTTTTTAAATCACTAACCCTATTTTTCTAATTGCATTAAATCTTTTTCTCATTCAAATTTATTTTTTTACATATTGCATAACATATTCTAAAACACCTAACCAATCAAATGCTAACCCTTTTTTTACTAACATAAAATTCAATATTATTTTCAAAAAGAATTGTGGAAATCTTTTATATTAACTGCAAACTTCGTCTACGATTCCGCTATTTTCAAACTCAGACTTGGTTCAAGGATTAATTCAAAATATTTCTACAATCCATAAAAAAACTAACCAAACACTATGAACTACGAAATGGGACTTTAATTCTTCATAAGAAGATACGTAGGTACGCAACTTAAAAACCAAGGCGAGTCTCCTGATTAAAAGACTAAAACCCTTTTCCCTTAATTAAAAGACTAAAAACCTTTTCCCTAAATTAAAACATTAAAGCCCTTTTCACAAATTATCTCTGAAATTCTATCTTACCCTTAAACCTAAATTTGGGGCATCCTTGAGGACAAGGTAGATGAAGGGTGTTTAACACCTTCCTTTTGTCTAAAACGAAGTACGAGCTTAGAATCTCTGTACACTTACTGTTATTCCATTATTCACCTGTCGTTAGAATAAAATGTAGTGGTGATGACTCTTTATTTTTTGCCGGTTACCACACACACACACATATACACACACGCACACACACACACACACACACACACACACACACACACACACATATATATATATATATATATATATATATATATATATATATATATATATATATATATATATATATATATATATATATATATATATATATATATATATATATATGTGTGTGTGTGTGTGTGTGTGTGTGTGTGTGTGTGTGTGTGTGTGTGTATGTGTGTGTGTATTGATCTTATCGGTTGATCAGAACTTGGAAGAGGGTTGAAGCATGACGTCTGTTTAGCGGGAAAGATGAGGAGGGATATGGGTGTACCTGCAAGGCACTCTGACGATCTAGTGAGAAAGAGTGCAAACAGATACAATAAAGAGATTAGGTTTTTAGTGTGAATATTGGATCACTGGCCCACACAAGTGTGAGGATTTATATAGTGCCCCCGGCGTGTAGCCATTGATTCCTATTTTCGGGCCTAGATATTAGGTTCCCTAAAAATAGGTAACTGCCAGAACCTGGTCAAAACGACAGTCTTGCATGTAACTAGTCGTTGCTCCGAGTAAGGATGAGATGACAGGCAGGCACATTGTGAGTGCCTTCCTGGTTATCTGCTCGACGTATATTGAGCAGACCTGAAGGTAAAAATTGATACGGGCAGACGTATGGTCAAGGCACCGTTATCCTCGACATTCTCACGGTGTGGTCGATCAAGCGTGCTCGACTGAAGACCAGAGTTAATGTGCCAATGCTTATTGGGCCAAACTGAGGGTAGAAGCAGATTAGGCCGATTCTGACTATTGGACCAATTCAAAACAGGAGCCCCTCCGTCATTGCTTCTGGGAAGATGAGTGATGACTTTGGAACATATAGTCCTTTTAAATATCATAATCTTTCATAAAGAACATATAAATAATAATAATCTTTGACGAAGTTGTTTAACTTTTTTAATATTATATTATATTTATTAATATCTTGAGTTTTAAAGGTTCAATTTTTTATTTAAAAATATTTAGATTTTAAAATTTCATAATGTATTTTTTTCCTACCTCATTCTTAAAAAAACATTCCAAAATTTAAATCCTTTTGAATTTAAAAATATAATATATTTTTTAGATAGATCACATGGTAAAGATTGTAGAAATATTAAATAATTTGACAATTTATATAATCATATAAATTTATCATCAAGAAATAAAATAGTTAATATGTGTATAAGTTATTAAAAAGAATTTTTGAACAACTTTCTTTAATAACACTATGAAGTATGAAGAAAAATAAGTCATTCGCAAAAAAAATTCGAAAAGATATACTTAAAAAATATATATTTTAATAGATAACAGAAATTTGACACTAATAACTTGTAATTTTCAAAAATGCATAATGTGTGGCACTGTATGGAGTGTAAACTAAACTATTTGTTAGACTCTAAATTAGTCAATATTAATGAGTTAGAGGATTTTTTTATAAATCTGGTTTAGACTATTTTGAAGTGTTTGCAACTGTAGCTAGACATGAAGTCTGATCTTACTGGTTGATCAGAACTTGAGGTAGACCGAAGAGATGATGTATGTTTGGCTGGAAATTTATGGAGAGGAGGGGGTGTACATGCAAGGCACTCTGACGATCAAGTAAGAATGGGTGCAAAGAGATACAAGAAAGAAATTAGGGTTTTAGAATGAATATTGGATATCTGGCCCTCACAAGTGTGAGGGTTTATATAATTCCCCCGACACTTGGCCATTAGTTCCTATTTTTGGGCCTAGATATTAGGTTTCTAAAAAATAAGTAACTTCCAGGACTTGGTCAAAAAGGGCTGTCGTGCCCGTAATTAGACGCTGCGATATAAGTTAGTCTTGAAGCAGAAATAAGTTATTTGTCCCTCTGCGATATGATTCATTGTGTTAGTCTCCATGCGGAAATGGATTATCAAACTTTATTTTATTCATTCCCTAGGTTGCGATGAGTATATGAAATCTGCGTTATAGCTTACTATGTTAGTCTCGAAGCGTTAGTAAGTCAATTTTCAAACTTGTGTTTACCTCCTAGATTATGGTAAATACACAAAAATCTACGAGTACTTTTCTAAATATTGACGAGTTATCTGCGTCACCGTGTCTAGGTCAATCATACTCTTTACTCTAGTCTTGGTGGGATGGCGGCATCATCCCGGCCTATTTTTCGTACTTTTGGGTATACTTTACAGTTTATCCTTATATTTTCTCTTGTGTATGCTTTACAGTGTATCCTTATAATCTTTTGGTCAAATTTTGGGGTTCTCCATTATTTAATAACCCTTCGATCCAAATGTGCGAGACCTCATATTTTTGTACTCTTCAATCAAAGAGTAATAAAATAGAGGCAGTTGTCATACCCCAAATTTGTCCGCCCCATTTTTAAAATATTCAAATTATTTTTAAACTTGGTTTCATAAATTTTTTGGGTATTACTCACATTAGGTTTAACAATAATTTATTTTTGCTTATTTAAAATATATAATAATTTATTTTAAATTATTTGTAATTTTAAAATAGCAAAAAAATTTTCCACCTTCATATGCTTCCATGTGTCTTTTTGTTTCAAATAGAATGGCATAGAACAATTGGTAAAAGAGTAAGGCTTACAAGTGGAACGTCTTGAGTTCAAGTCTCATTACACTACTTTTTGGTATTTATATTCTTTTGTGTGTTTTTTAATAAAAAGGATAAAATAGTTATTTTTCAATTATTTTATTATTATTTTCGTTTTCTATTTTAATGGTATTTTAAAATTATTTTTTATTTTTTTAAATATTTGATTTTATACCCTTAATAGTCAAGATGTTAATAATAATTGAAATCTTTCAAAATCAATTTTTATTAATCACCAAATCAATCACAATATTAATAAAAAATCACAAAATTATCTAGATTCATAATATTGTCCTCCAAGTTTCAATCAAATCTCAATTGATATAAATCTTCCAAAAAAATCACCTTTTTATTATTAATTATTATTTTCGTATTTTTTTAATTAATAAATTTTCAAAAATAGTTTTTTTCTCACTTTTTTCAAATTTTAATTAAAAAATAACTAAAAAATCATATAAAACATAAAAACAACAAAATCACATGATTTGTCACTTTCTGATTGGTCACATGTTGACAAAACTGATTTTTCATTGGTCGGAGTTTGTAGACTTATAGACCAAGATAGAATCTACAAAACTTGAGCTTTTTATGTTGGATAATTTCTTTTTTGGTATTTTTAACCTAATTTCTAATTCTATAAATAGGGATCTCTTCACCATAATTTATCATCAACAATTTTCTCTTTCTCTTTCATAAACATTCTTTCTACACAATGTTTTGGTTTATTTTACGATTTTGAACAGAACACCTAAAATTTTTCTATCAACAATCATTTGGAGAATCAACAATCATTTGGAGAATCAACAATTGTCAATAATATTCGAGTCGTTGTCTTGAACAGACAATGACCTAAGAACAAACACTCACGAGCTCTGTTTTTCAATTATCTCTCCGGATAGATAACTGAAAGATCAGGCATTCGTGTAGTAAATGATTTCCCCTCACTTTATAAGTTATTTTCAATTTTAGTTTTTGTTTGTTCTTTTTACATTATTCTTATGGAACTTAATTATATTTATTTAATTACTTACCTTATAGAAGTTAATTAGATTCATTTAGAAATAAATTGGACCTCAAACTCATTGCTACTCAGAGTCCTTACACTACTACCCTAAACAATACTACACCCCTCCTGCGCTTTTTGGACTCAGTTCAATATCTGAACTTGGACCCTTACTTGGCATACTCCCCTATTTTACTATTTAGTTACAAAACACCTTCCCAATCAATTTGAGCTCATAATTTCTTTTGGGCCTAAATAAATTTCTAGAACACCACCTAGTCTTAATGTTTATACCTTCTTAACTTAATTAATTAATTTTATCTTATTTTCTTATTTTATTTTATTTAATTATCACATATTCTTTTTTATTATTCTTACATTAAAATAATTTTAATTATTAATAAATAATTATTGAATATTTTTTATTAAAAACATTAATATATTAGAAAAAATATTTATTTATTAATTAAATATTTTCTAAAATACTAACCCTATTTTTCTAATTGCATTAAATCTTTTTCTCATTCAATTTTTTCTTTACATATTGCATAACATATTCTAAAACAGCTAACCAATCAAATGGTAACCCTTTTTTTACTAACATAAAATTCAATATTATTTTCAAAAAGAATTGTGGAAATCTTTTATATTAACTGCAAACTTCGTCTACGATTCCGCTATTTTCAAACTCAGACTTGGTTGAAGGATTACTTCAAAATATTTCCACAATCTATAAAAAAAACTAACCAAACACTATGAACTACGAAATGAGACTCTAATTTTTCATAAGAAGATACGTAGGCACGCAACTTAAAAACCAAGGTGAGTCCCCTGATTAAAAGACTAAAACCCTTTTCCCTTAATTAAAAGACTAAAAACCTTTTCCCTAAATTAAAACATTAAAGCCCGTTTCACAAATTATCTCTGAAACCCTATCTTACCCTTAAACCTAAATTTGGGACATTCTTGAGGACAAGGTAGATGAAGGGTGTCTAACACCTTCCTTTTGTCTAAAACGAAGTACGAGCTTAGAATCTATGTACACTTAGTATTTTTCCATTATTCACTTGTCGATAGAATAAAAAGTAGTGGTGATGACTCGTTATTTTTTGCTGGTTACCACACACACGCACACACGCACACACACACACACACACACACACACACACACATATATATATATATATATATATATATATATATATATATATATATATATATATATATATATATATATATATATATATATATGTGTGTGTGTGTGTGTGTGTGTGTGTGTGTGTGTGCGTGTGTGTATATTGATCTTACCGGTTGATTAGAACCTAAAAGAGGATTGAAGCATGACGTCTGTTTAGCGGGAAAGATGAGGAGAGATAGGGATGTACTTGCAAGGCACTCTGACGATCTAGTAGGCTCTCTTCTCAGTTTGCGGTGAGCTTAGCCTCACGAGATTCTTTGTTATTTATCTTTAGGACTAGGCTTCCGACTTCAAATTCACACCGTATGACTTTGGTGTCATATCGTATGGAGGTTTTTTGTTTGAGAGAGGCTTATTGTAAAGCCGCTCCCGTTCGGATTTCCTCGACAAGGTCGAGCTCCTCCCTTAATGATATGTCGTTCATTTCTTCATCGAGGGGAGCTTCAGTCCGTCTGGAGGGCTCTCTGATCTCGACCAGCATTATGATCTCGGTTCTGTATGCTAGTCGAAAGGAAGTCTCCCCAGTGGATGAGTGAGTTGTTGTTCGATAGGCCCAGAGTAAACTACGCAGCTCCTTGACCCATTTCTTTTTTATTTCTTCCAACCTTCGTCTGAGGCCTTGTAGGATCACTGTGTTTGCAGACTCGGCTTGTCCGTTTGTCTGTGGGTGCTCGACGGATGCGAAGTGTTGGATGGTGCCCAAGACTGATCAAGAATTATGATAATCGTCACATGCACAAGACCGATCAAGAATTTTTGTTTAGACACCAGCTAAGCAACAATTGTCATCTTTATTTACCAATAAATTTTTCAAAACTTTTAAGTTTATATATTATCCTTATTTAGACGATGTTTGGGGTTCAACCACCATTGGGATGAATAACCAGGCGAGGGTTACCCGACTTAGAAGGCTGGTTACTTTTTACCTCCTTTTTATCATTTGGTGCTAAAATTATTTATTTCTCAACCAATCATACATGCATGTGAACCTAAATTATGCCGGGATGTCAAGATAAACTAATCAGGAAGTACTTCTTAGAGTCCAAGTATGGTATAAATCTACATGTTAGACTCATATCTCTTTTGGGGAAACCTAGGGTGTTCAAGCAAAATCCCTTTTTGTCATACTTTTTTTGGTTTCCCTAACCTCAACCTTTCATCTCAAAAACTCTATATACTTTCTCGGTTTCCTCAAACTTAAAACTCTTTTGTAAAATTTTCTTTTGGTAAAAAATTTAGGAAAATGGCGAGAAGTGGTATTTTAAAAAAAATGAAGAAAATCGAATACACAAAGATAAAACAAGAAAAGTAGAAGCAAAGTAAAAGGAACCCCCTCAAACTTGAACTAAACATTATTCTCAATGTTTTTGCACAAGTGAGGCGAGGTAGAACTCACTAGGTCCTCAATCGGGAGGTGTAAAATGGTCTTTCAAAATTTTCAACTTCATCACCTTTTCATGCTCCTTCTTTGCGAACCTTTTTTATTAGCTGAAAACAAAAACACACAAACAAAAAAATCTATTAGCAACAAAAAGTGTAAGTCATTGATTCGATCCCAACTGTCTGGAAAAGTCACAGCAGGGATGGAGCCTGCGTTCGAGGAGGTACTTCTTCATGCCGTAAGTCGTGCAGACTTGTACGGATTCCTGGTTGAAACATTCAATGTACTCAGAGGGACTCATCCCTCCCTTGGATGATCCCCTTAAGAGATGCTTCTTACTTTGGATACCGGCGAGACGCTGTAAAGTTCCTGGGAAATTGTTTCCTTAGGTTCTTCCACGACTTGATGGATTCATTGGGAAGGCTCGTGTACCACACCATGGCCCATTCCTAAGAGTTATAGGAAAGAGTCGACATTTGATCACCCCACAAACTCCTCTGTAATTGAGAAGCGTGTCGATGTTTTTGATGTGCTCGTCAGAGTAGGTTGTTCCATCATAGGTTCCCAAGTGATAAGGTTTCTATAGACCTACATGGAGTTTGGTCTTCATGATTCCTCTTGATATCGAGCCGTGAGGCTCGTCGTCGTTGCTTCTATCAGGAGATGGTGATGGAGAATGGTGATCCCTTCCTTGCCAGAGTTTGTTGTCCCGCTGGGGAGAGATGCTCCTTTTTGGCTAGGGGAACAGTGAGTGGTCACGGTCAACATAGTTGTTCTTTGTCTTCTTGGAGATCATGGAGTGCCAATCTTTTTGGGGAGGCGTGCGACCCCGTTTCTTGATGAAAGAAAAATCTTATTTCTCTCGTGCGGGGGGACGACCACGCCTTGGTGAAGATGGACTGCGGGAGTCATAACACTGGTGTCTCTGAGGACGGGACTTTGACCGCTTCTTCTCCCAGAACCCAATTCTCTTGCTCTGCTGCATGATTAGGGTGTTGGTTTGATTGAGGGCAGTGAGCAGTGCTTCCATGGCCGGGTCAACATTCAGTGGAATAGGAACTGGCTAGAGGAATTCTGGAAGCTCCCCGTTGGGGTTCTTGGCTCTCTGATTGTCCAAGAGTTAGAGGTTATCGCGTTCAACATTGATTGAGTCTTGAGGCGCTGTCTGATCATCTCTGATATCAGGGATATCTTCTAGATGAGGAAGTTCTTTGCTCCCATCTATCTTATGGACATGAGAAAGTACAATTTATCCAGACAAATGGAGATCATCATTATCAGTCATGATTTGAAGGTATGGAGGTATCTTCGGTCTTCAGCTTCGAGGAAGAATGAAGACAGGGAAGATAGCTTCCCATAAACAATGCCACTGATCTTACCGATTAATCAGAACCTGAAAGTGGGCCTTGATGGTGATGTCTAGTTGGCTGGAAACATGAGGAAAGAAGGGGTGTACCTTTAAGGTACTCTGACGATCAAGTAAGAATGGGTGCAAAGAGATACAAGAAAGATATTAGGGTTTTTAGTATGAATATTGGATATCTGACCCTCACAAGTGTGAGGGTTTATATAATGCCCCCGACGCATAGCCATTGATTCTTATTTTTTAGCCTAGATATTAGGTTCCATGAAAATAGGTAACTGTCAAGACCTGGTCAAAATGGGAAGTCGTGCCTGTAACTAGTCGTTGCTCCAGGCAAGGCTGAGATGACGAACAGACGCGTTTTGAGCGCTATTCTGGTTGTCTACTCGATGTATAACGAGCATATCAGGGAGGGAGCTATCGTAATGGGAAGGCGTAAGGCTCGAGGCGAGTTGGTGTCGCTATGCTTGGGGATCAATCGATCAGGCATGCTCGATAGAGGACCAAAGTTGATGGGCCATAGTTATTGGGCCACGTTGGAAGCAGAAGTGGATTGTGCCAATTCTAATTATTGGGTCAATCCAGAACAGTTAGCTTGTCATAAGAGGCTGACAACACGTGATAGATTGAGTAAGATTGGAATTTTGGCTGATATTAAATGCAGCTTATGTGGTGCTGCAAAAATTCTCAATCATCTATTTTTTGATTGTGCAATTGTCAAGAGAATTTGAAAAGAAGTAATGACTTGGATAGGGGTTCCACATGAGCCCCTGAACTGGGATAGGGAGATTCATTGGTTGCAGCAAAGTGTGAAAGGAAAAGGCTGGAGAAAAGCTATCCTTAAGCTGGAGGCAATAGAGATAATCTATGAAGTTTGGAAGCTTAAAAATAGAATTAGTTTTGGGTCAGTTAGAGAGAATATGAATATTGGGAACCATATTATTGACTTGATAGTTTATAGAGGCTGGTTTAATAGTAAACTTAAGAACCATATAGCAAAATTGATGTTATATAGTTTATTTGTCTGTTTTTAGGACCGGATCTTTGCGGTCGCCTTATATATATATATATATATATATATATATATATATATATATATATATATATATATATATATATATATATATATATATATATATATATATATATATATATATATATATATATATATATATATATATATATATATATATATATATATATATATATATATATCTCATTTGATGGATTACCTCATTTCTTCTCTGAAAAGGTTAGACATTCTTTAAGAAGTAAAAATGATGGGATAAATATTAATTATCCTGATCTTACTTATGGTCAAATTATTAGTACTTCTGTTAATGAAGGATTAACCTTATGTAATGATATTAAGCTTAGAAATCAGCTTAAAAAATAGAAACTTTCTGAAAAACACCAAATGGGTGAATTCTGCGACCAGTTCGCCTTTGATCTTGGAAGATCTCCTGAGAATAAAAAGAAAAAAGGAAAAAATTTCAGGAATAAACCTCATAAAAATAAAGATAATTATAAAAACTCTTATAAGAAGAATAAGAAACAGGGTCACTTTAATAAAAGTATACCAAAAGAAAAGACTTTTAATCATAAAGGCAAAAGAAAAGCTAAAATGCTTGATGTATCTTGCCACAAATGTGGTAAAGCTGGTCACTACGCCAACCAATGTTGGACCAAAAAAGCTCTCAATGAAATCGAGGATGAGCAATTACGCTCTCAACTTGAGAAAGTTTGTTCACTTAAATCTGACTCAGAAACCAATTCTTCTAATGAAGATATTGACATGATCTATGAATCATCATCAGATTATTCCTCTGATAGTTCTGACAATAATAATTGTCAATGTAATCAAATAGATTATTGGAAGTCTATTGTTGACATGAACGGTCTTAATGTTCTTACTGCAAAACAAGATGAAGCTATAAAAGCTATTGAATCTATTTCTGATAATAATCTTAAAAGAAAAATGCTTGAAGTTTTAATTCAAGAAAACTCTAAAAAAGAATCTCTTGTTATTATTGAAGCCCCTTACCAATTAAGTGAGGTTCTATCTAGATTTCAACAGTCCCATATCCGTGAAACTCTTGTTTCCCTTACTGATTTAAATAGGGAAATTAATCTTTTGAAATCTGAAATTATTCAGACAAAGAAGGATAATAAAAAATTATCTCAAAGGGTTTCCTTACTTGAAACAGGTACCCCTAAAGTTGAAGAAATATCTTCTACTAGCAGTCTTTCCGCTAATGATAGATTTCTTACTCTGATTGACAGAGTAATTTCTCAAAAATGGTTTGTTAGAATAACTTTAGTTATTAACAAAACATTTATATTACAGAATGAAGTCGCCCTTATTGATAGCGGCGCTGACCTTAATTGTCTTCAGGAAGGAATTGTTCCTACCAAATATTATACCAAAACCACTCAAACCCTTGCTCAGACTAGTGGTGAAAAATTAATGGTTAATTATAAATTACCTAATACCTACGTTTGCAATCAAGATATTTGTTTACCTACCCATTTTATATTAGTTAAAAACATGACTCACAGGGTTATTCTTAGAACTCCTTTTTTAAATAGCATTATGCCTTTAATAAATGTTGACACTAAAGGCATCACCACCATGATTAATGGTAAGAAGGTCACTTTTGAATTCATTATTGATCCTCATATTAAAATGATTTCTATTATAAAATGTGTTTCAAAATTTCAAGATGATTTACTTAATAAAATTTTTTTGTTACAAATTGATTGCAGCTCTGCCAAATTAATTATTGAAGAAGATGTTAAAAATCTTGTCGCAAAACAAATATTTGCTAGCTGGCAATCTCAACTATCTATGTTTGAATTTGATATTAAACATATTAAAGGTGAAAATAATTCACTTGCTGATTACCTCACCCGTGAATTTTTGCAGGGAAAGAATGACGCCCCCATCTAGGGGAGGAAGAGGCCACGGTTATGGACGAGGCCTTGGAAGAGGGAGTAACAATATGTTACCCCAAAGTGAATCAAACATTCCCCTTATAGGGGATTGGACTATAATCTATAAAGGTAGAAATATGCAACAATTACCTACCTCAAAAAAGAAAGATATACCTTCTTCTTCTTCTAAAAAGATTATATCTTACAAAGAAATTACGGTCAATGACCCCCCCTCAAGAACAAGTAACTGATTATTTCGAGAGTCCAGTTACATAAAAAGTTATGTATATTGATGATGAGGATATAAAAATAAATCCAAATGATGGATGGGCTATCAAAACAAGATACCTTGAATCAAGAGGATATCCAGGCCTTCCTGGTAAATCAAGACCACATTTAGAAATATTACTAGCAGTTACTGAATCAACAACTTTTACTCTTCATTATCAAAACAACAATCCTGAAAGTTTCATAAACTTCAGCAAATGCCACATTAATAAGATCTTATCACCTAGAGAATGAGGTCTTAACCCTAATGGTGAAAAGGCAATAAGAATTGCCGAAGGAAAATATATTTATTTCAATTATTGGGACTATGTCCAGGCTTTCACCCAAGCCTTTTATTACCAAAATCCTAAGAACAAACATTCTTGGTTTTTCTCAATTAATCAAGATGTGATTAATAGACCCATTCCAAATTGGTTTTATGCCTGGTGGATTAAATTTGGTCCTACGCTAGAAATTTTGCCAAAAGAGTTAAACGAATTATATACTCCTTGGTGCGAAAATAGTCCACTAGTATTAAATATTTCATCAAATTTGATAACCGGACAATGTCCATTTCTTTTCTTCACTAAGTTTCAAATTCCTTGTATTTGGAGATGGACTATCACTATTTCCAGTGACAAATTTAATGTGCCAATTCTAGAAAGAAAAATTTTCTACAAATGGTGGAATAAAATGAGTTTAGAAGACATCCAGGACAAAATTGTTCTAATCAAATCCGCCTTGAGTGAAGACAAAAATAGTAATGTTAAATATCAAAACTCCCAACAAATGTCTATGGGAAACCTGAAAAACATTTTTCAAAGAAAGTATCCCAATGAAACAGAAGAAGAAATTATGGTTAGAACTTTAGATCATATGAAGACCCAATTCTTCTACACTTTCCAATCTCAAACTTCAAAAGATGATATGCAATCCATGAAGACTAGTTCATCCATGGGATCAATAGATTCCAACACCTTTGAAGGTTTAGCTGGAGAAGCTCAAAATGATGATCCCACAGCTGAAGACTTCTAGGATGCTATGATTCAATCTATGACCCAAAAGGCTAAAGAAAAGGCCAAGGCTAAAGCTATGACAAGGGACTAAGCAATAATTACAAAAATGAAGATAAGAGAGAATCTTATCTTGAAACAATAAAAAAGGAATATGTTGTCTATTTTGTCGTTTGTAAATTATTTTTGTGTCGACGGGGCCCATTGTGTACCCGACATTAATAATTCATCTTTGTTTGTTGTAACTGGCTATCATAGGTAGCTATTACCGGCTATATATATATATATATATATATATATATTATATATATATATATATATATATATATATATATATATATATATATATATATATCTTTCATTTGATTCGGAATATATATATATATATATATATATATATATATATATATATATATATATATATAATATATATATATATATATATATATATATATATATATATATATATATATATATATATATATATATATATATATATATATATATATATATATATATATATATATATATATATATATATATATATATATATATATATATATATATATATATATATATATATATATATATATATATATATATATATATATATATATATATATGGTGTTTTTGAATTAATAGAATCTTTCATTTGATTCGGAAAAAATAATTACAATTTAATTTTTGTTATTAATTTAAAATAAAATTTTATTAGTTTTAATTTTCAAAATAGTAAAATAGATTTTTTTACAAGTAAATGTTTTATACTTTATTACATTTAAAATTTTCTAATTATATTATCGTTAACATGTGCCCTTAAGATACACGTTAATAATAATTTTTTTTAATCATAAGACGATTATAGTCTTGATGACCTTACACTTGAGTTGATTAATTAATATATTATGACAATAATTAACAATAAAGCTAATAAAAATTATCAAAAATAATGAATTATTAAATAAAATAAATTATTTTAGAGTTACTCTTAAAATTAATATATTATTAGTCATATATATTTTATTTATTTTTAATTTTTATTTAAATTTATTTATTATATAAAACAAAAATTGACAAATTAAATAATATGGTTCAAATAAAAAACAGTCGAAATAAATAAAGTTATTAAAAAATATTTTGGCATGCAAATATTTATGATGAATCGTTATCCTTCTTATACTGTTTCAATTTGTATTCCTTCATAGCATGCTAATAGTTGTTTAAAAAAAAAATATGAATGGTCATAGCCAGCATTGGAAATATGCACTTCTTATTCCCAATTTACTACATCAAGGAGTAATTTATAATTATAAAAAAATTTAGTGTCACAAATATAAACTATTGCCTTTTTAATGATATGATAGGTGGCATATTTTGAACCAATACAATTATGATAATTCAGAAGAGTAAAGTATATTTTAAAACTAAAGTATATTTTTTAATCCAACTAATAATAAATGTCATTTAGTGGCTAAATTTTTTGTTGTGGAAGGTTAGATAACTTAGAAGAAACTAAGTATGTAGGTTCTTCTCTTGATATTAATAAATATATATCATGATAACAAGTAATAAGGGTTTTTCAAAACTAAAGAGGTTTTTTAGTGTTTTCTTACATTCATTGTTTTCCCGGAGAAGGGAGTGTCAAATGAATTTGGAAAGAAAATTTTTGTTAAAAAACATTGGACATCCTTAATTTAGGAGAGATCTTTCTATCCCTTAGAGTTGATAGTTAAACAATATTTTATTTGCAAAGATGACTTATCAGTTGTTGCCTACATATATTTATATTAAGATCAAGAGTTATATTTACCTACTTGGTTTTACCTAAGATAGCTAATCAACCACAATATCCTTAGCATATCATATTTATGGATTATGATGATGATAATCATCAAAACAGTTTGATTAAACATGAAGAACTTATGGAATATCCAAAAAAATTGGATAAACTTAACAAATGGACAATTCCATCAGTACCTTCAAACCAATTTATAAATTTGGAAAAATAGATATATTATCTCGTTTTGCTGTTAAAAGCTTAGAACAAACTATTCAAATTTCTGAAAGTACTCAAGCAATCAAACTTTTAACAAAAAAGGATTTACTTCCTTTACAAAATTATAATTATATCCATGTTGGTTTAATACAATTTGCTGTTAAACCTTTAACTTTGCTAGGATTAAATACTAGCATCCTGTGATATATTAGAGATGGTAGATATAAAGATTTTAAACAATCTTTAGCTGCTTTAATTGAGACAAGCTTGTGTCATGGACCAGTTTATTTTGATGTCTCTCCTAATATAAGCTTATCTATGTCTGATAAAAATTTATTAGATGCTCTTCAATTAACTATTCATACCAATGGTTACAGTTTTAAACCTGGAAGTGAAATTATGGCTCTATGTTACATGATTTATTACAAAGTTCTTACCACTTTAAACCCTAAAGCTAAATAAATATCGTTCCCTGGAACAACTACTTTAGTTCAAAATAATTTATTAATATCTAATGTTACAACTAATAGGTTGCTAAAATGGGATGTGTTGTACCCCAAAATTTTCCCTCTCAATTCTCAAGGCTTTTCTTACAAGGATTTCAAGGTTCAAGCTTAAACAAGTGCATTGGGATTTTCCAAAATTAAAAGGAAACTGTCAAAAAGGGAGAAAACAGATAAAAATATTATTTTGACAAAAAATGGAGAAATACAAGTGTCCTTCGTTTCAGCTCTTTCGATTGGCCTTTTGGCCTCTTTCGACACAAGCTTGGCTTGCATCTTTCGATTGGCATTTTGGCCTCTTTCGACACAAGCTTGGCTTGCATCCTTTGATTGGCCTTTTGGCCTCTTTCGCCTGGGCATGTGACTTCTTGTTGCAGGTTTCGTTTGTGTTTTTTGCTGCCTGCATGCTTGCAATCGAAGGCCATGACCTACTGGTCACATGTACCCCCCTGCAAGGCAAGTCTTCGTTTGGGCACTCACATTCTGTGTGCCTGGATGAAAACTTCAGTTGAGCAAGAGCCTCCTTCGAATGCAACTTGGATTACATCCTTCCTTTTTAGCAAAAGCCTCCTTCGAATGCAACTTGGATTACATCCTTCGTTTTTAGCAAAAGCCTCTTTCAAATGCAACTTGGATATGTCCTTCATGTTGAACTCTAAGCTTCCTTCGAACACGGACTTTCGATTGGGAAATATGCTTCCTTCGAGCATGAGCTTTCGATTGGGCAATATGCTTCCTTCGAGCATGAGCTTTCGATTGGGCAATAGCTTCCTTCGAGTTAGCTTGTTTCGACCACAAGCTTCGACTGAGGCAAAGACTTCCTTCAAACAGGTGTGCTTCGATCTCACTCTTGCATTTGACTCAAGACCAAATCTAGTTTGCCAGGCTGTGTTGCGTCCAAATCTTTATATAGTCAGAAGCTTGTACAAAGGTTTTAAACTTTACCTTCTGGATACTACTATTCTGGGTTAAAGGCTACATACTCTTTCTTCAAACAGAGAGTACTTTATCACAAAAGCAGCTTTCCACCTGAATTTGGTCTGAGCACAAGCAACGTCAGAGGCCTCAGTCACATCTCCTGCACCACAATTGTCAACAGGCTCCCATATGTACTGTCACGTTATCCATTATTTTATTATTTTGCAAGGCTGGCTGTTGAAGACATGTCCATTCTTTTTCTCTATAAATAGAGGAATTTATGCAAAGCTAAGAGAGGATCTTTTGGCCAGGCGAACGAATCTGCAAAATTTTCTCAAACATAGTAAAACTCTCAAAGTTCATAAACACTTTAGAGATAAAAAAAAATCCAGAGAGGACTTTTTGGCCAGTGGAACGAATCACCCAAAGTTTCTCAAACACAACAAATCTCTCAAGTCCCTTCAACACTTGTGAGAACAAACCCAGAATTTACTTGCTTCAATTCTGAAGAACAAGTATTCTTCAGTATCCTTTGAATCCAGTTTGGAAAGAAACATAAGACTTGTTTCTTTTCTTCCTTCGAATCCAGCAGTCCAAGCACAGCTGTTGGCCCCCTCTATCAAATCCAGAACCTTGGGCCTCCACTCAAGGTCCCACATCCATTCAAGTCCTGAAGCAAGGTAAGTTATTCTTACCTTTGAACTTTTCGTTTCATGACATAACATGTAAATAATCTTTACGTTCGTTTGAAACATGTACATACCACTGTTCTTTTCATTTCCACTCTTTTAACATGTTTTAAGAGCTAAACCCTTTCGTTTTTGCTTGCTGTTTGCCTGAACTAGCTTTAGTTATTAAACTGTTTGAAAGATAAATACTAGCATGGCCTCAGGCCATGTTGTCATTTAATGCTTGAAATGAAAGAAACAGGAAACAGGAAATAGGGAACGAAGTTTCTGGCTTCTACCCTCTTTCTCCAGGTCAAACGAAAGAGACAACCAGGAGGAAAACCATGTTGACTTCTAGGCCCAAATGAAAAGCATGCCTTCACTGACTTCCAACCCCTAATCGAAAGGCATTCCCTCACCGACTTCCAGGCCCCAGTCGAAGGATACAACTTACTGCTACCTTTGCTCAATCGAAGGACAGGACCTCGCCCATGCCAAGGCCCAATCGAAAGACGTGACTTTGCTATTGCCAGCCCCAATCGAAGGAGGCCAACAGAATTCAAATCGAAGGCTGCTTCCCCCCAATCGAAAGACACTCATTTTTCTTACTTTTATCTTATTTTTTCCTTCATACTTTCTATGCACTTCAATATGGTTGTAATAGTGTAGAATTTATTTTTTGCACTTTTTGTTACTTTTGTACAAATGCTAGTAACTAGGTGTGTATGGCAAGATAAAACCAACAAGTAGACAACCTAAAAATCAAAGACAAATGCATGCAATAAAACACACTTTGCACACATACACCCTTAGGGTAATCTCACTTGTTGCCTCGGAAAATAGTCATGTCCCTCGAGCATGGGCGTTTTAGCAAAGACCCTCGATAAAAGATCGTAGTCCCTCGACGACCCTCGATGTTGCCTTCGGTAAATGATCTAGTCCCTCAAACGACATTGCTAAAACGTCCCATATGTTGCCTTCTATGACTATACAAATGTCCTGCGCCTGTCCCGTAAACATCCTAACGCAAGGTTGTTCGCCAAATAAAATGGTGAAACAACACTGTTAAAAGGGTTAAAAACATAAGAAAGATCTTTGAGTAAAATAGGGTAGACAACTCTTAGTTACTTGATCAAACTTGCAAAACATCCTTGCCATTTTTCAAACACACATCTCAACACAATTTCAAAACAAACTTTCAAAAACATTGAAACATCTTTTCAAAAAGACAAACACCTTTGTAAAATATTCAAACAAATTATTACAAAGGTTTCCTAGACAAGGCATCTTTTTTTCAAAACATTTTCAAAACCACACACACAAAGCACCATTTCAAACAAATGAAAAGCAAAGGCAAGTGATCTAAACCAAGTAACTAAGATCCCATGGATAACCATGGATGAAAAGGGTGCTAGCACCTTTCCTTTTCATAATCTACCCCCGAACCCACAAAAACATCTCAAAGGTCTTTCCTGTGCTTTTTGACCTTTCCTTAGGATAAAATAAAAAGTCGGTGGCGACTCTTGCTAAACCGAACATTTGCGAACACAAAAGGAAAGCCCAAGTCAGTTCTCCCACCGTATCACAGGATGAAATTGATTTTCCAGAAACCTGGAATCTTCCTCAGGCCATAGAACCTAATCCCATCCTTAATAAGGATGTTGATCAAATAATCCAGACTAATGAAGGAGATTTGGAGATAAACTTTAACTCTAAAAGAATGATTAGAATACCTAGATCTATGTCTGAAAGATATTCTGTAAATTTTAGAGATAAGTTTTACACTGCTCCTAGTCAATTAGCTAGACCTTCAACTTCTCAATTAAGAGAAGAAATACAAGTCGTTGAGAATATAAGACTTAGAGAAAACAAAATTCCCCATGGTATATATCAAAAACCAAATCCTCCTAGAGTAGAATCACCTACTCCCTCAGATATGGATTTCCCGTTATAATGTTAAATTATTCCCCAGGTAGTAATCTAAGAAACTTTGTAATGACGAATTTCAGCATGAAAGATACGCTCAATTTAGAAAATGGTTTTTTTAAAACTTTACCTGCTCCAGTGTTAGCTAGATTTAAGGATGAGTAATATACTCAGATGTCTATGAACTAAGATTTCATTCCTTTTGTCAAATAGTTCATTAGTTACTTTATAAGTAAAAAAAAAGAAGAGTTAGTTGTTATGAAACAAGACGAACTTTTAGTTCTACAATAACCGTGGGAAAATATCAAAGGAGAAAAAATGGAATATCCTTTTTCCCCAGAGCAAACCATAAGTTTGGGTCCTCATACTGAGGCTACACCTTATCTTACCCTTCAATTACAAAGAGTTGAACAAAATTAGGTTATTTTTAAGGAGTTAAATTCCATAATTAAATCCAATAATTATACTAATGCCTACCTTGTTTGTCTAGGAGAACAATTTATTTCTCTAAAAAAAGAGATCTTATCCATAAAAGACCTTTTAGACAAACAAATAGCTCGTCAAAAAGCTTATTATTGACCTTATTAATAAGCCTAAGTTTCAGGAACAAGCTTCTACCTCTAATATTTCAGATGTTCCTATAATTCAACCTCTTATTCCTATAGAAGGATTTAAAATAGAAACCAACGGAGATGAGTTTGTCTGTATTCTTGAGAAAAAGCTTAAAGATTTACATTTAACGGTTATGTCTAATCAAGACCTCTTCTAATGAAGAAGACATTAATGATTTAGCAAATATGTTTGCTGACTTAGACATTAGTAATCAAAATAATAATGAAATAAACCCTATACAAACCAATGTTGGACCAAAAAAGCTCTCAATGAAATCGAGGATGAGCAATTACGCTCTCAACTTGAGAAAGTTTGTTTACATAAATCTGACTCAGAAACTAATTCTTCTAATGAAGATATTGACATGATCTATGAATTATCATCAGATTATTCCTCTGATAGTTCTGACAATAATAATTGTCAATGTAATCAAATAGATTATTGGAAGTCTATTGTTGACATGAATGGTCTTAATGTTATTACTACAGAACAAGATGAAGTTATAAAAGCTATTGAGTCTATTTCTGATAATAATCTTAAAAGAAAAATGCTTGAAGTTTTAATTCAAGAAAACTCTAAAAAAGAATCTCCTATTATTATTGAAGCCCCTTACCAATTAAGTGAGATTTTATCCAGATTTCAACAGTCCCATATCTGTGAAACTCTTGTTTTCCTTACTGATTTAAACAGAGAAATTAATCTTTTGAAATCTGAAATTACTCAGATAAAGAAGGATAATAAAAAATCATCTCAAAGGGTTTCCTTACTTGAAACGGGTACCCCTAAAGTTGAAGAAATATCTTCTACTAGCAGTCTTTCCACTAATGATAGATTTCTCACTCTTATTGACAGAGTAATTTCTCAAAAATGGTTTGTTAGAATAACTTTAGTTATTAACAGAATGTTTATATTACATAATAAAGTCGCCCTTATTGATAGTGACACTAACCTTAATTGTCTTCAGGAAGGAATTGTTCCTACCAAATATTATACCAAAACCACTCAAACCCTTGCACAGGCTAGTGGTGACAAATTAACGGTTAATTATAAATTACCTAATACCTACATTTGCAATCAAGATATTTGTTTACCTACCCATTTCATATTAGTTAAAAATATGACTCACAGGGTTATTCTTGGAACTCCTTTTTTAAATAGCATTATGCCTTTAATAAATGTTGACACTAAAGGCATCACCACCGTGATTAATGGTAAGAAGGTCACTTTTGAATTCATTATTGATCCTCATATTAAAATGCTTAATGAGGTCAAAATTATTCTCTTAAATAAAGAAAAACAATTAGGTTTTCTTAAAGAAGAAGTTAGTTTATTAAATATTAATGAACAACTTAATAAAGATGAGATAAAGGGACAAATCAAATTAATTGATCAACAATTTAAAGATGAAGTTTGCAATGATTTGCCAAACGCTTTTTGGGATAGAAAGAAACATGTTATTTCTTTACCTTATCTTGATGACTTTAATGAAATCCAGATTCCCACTAAAGCCAGACCAGCCCAGATGAATCATGAGTATTTAAACCTATGTAAAGAAGAAATAAACTCTCTTTTAGAGAAAACTTTAATTAGAAAATCTAAATCTCCTTGGAGTTGCACTTATTTTTATGTTAATAATGCTGCTGAAAGAGAACGCGGCGTCCCTAGACTTGTTATCAATTATAAACCCCTTAATAAGGTGTTGAAGTGGATTAGATATCCTATTCCTAATAAAAAGGATTTATTAGTTATATTAAAGACTGCTTTAATCTTTTCTAAATTCGATATGAAATCTGGCTATTGGCAAATTCAGATTAATGAATCTGATAAATATAAAATGCCCTTCATTGTGCCTTTTCTATATTTCGAATGGAATGTCCTCCCGTTTGGGCTAAAGAACGCCCCCTTCCGAATTTCAAAATATTATGAATGCTATTTTTATTCCTTATACGGAATTTATAATTGTTTACATTGATGACGTTTTAGTTTTTTCTAAAACAAATTGATCAACATATGAAACATTTGAAAATATTTAAGGGGTTTAATTAAGTAGAATGGATTAGTTATATCCGCGCCTAAGATGAAAATATTTCAGACTAAAGTTAGATTTTTAGGACATGAAATTAATCAAGGAATTATTATTCCTATTTAAAGAAGTATTGAATTTGCTTCTAAGTTCACTGATATTATTACTGATAAGAAACAATTACAAATATTTCTTGGTAGTCTTAATTATACTGCTGATTACTATTAGAATCTTTCCAATGATACTAGTATATTACATGCTAGGCATAGAAAAAATCTTGGCCCTTGGACAGATAAACATTCTCAAGCAGTTCGAAGAATTAAAAACAATATTAAATATTTGCCTTGCTTATCTCTGGATAATCCCAAGTATTTTAAAATCATTGAAACTGATGCTTCAGACTTAAGATATGGATGAATTATAAAACAGGTTATACTTGAAACATCCAAAGAAGTTTTGGTTAGGTTTACCTCTGGTAAATAGAATCCTACTCAGTCAAAATATTCGACCATCAAAAAAGAAATGCTTTCTATTATAAAATGTGTTTCAAAATTTCAAGATGATTTACTTAATAAATTTTTTTATTACAAATTGACTGCAGCTCTGCCAAATCAATTATTGAAAAAGATGTTAAAAATCTTGTTGCACAATAAATATTTGCTAGCTGGAAATATCAACTATCGATGTTTGAATTTGATATTAAACATATTAAAGGTGAAAATAATTCACTTGCTGATTACCTCACCCGTGAATTTTTACAGGAAAAGAATATCACCCCCATCTAGGGGAGGAAGAGGTCGCGGTTATGGACGAGGCCTTGGAAGAGGGAGTAACAATATGTTACCCCAAAGTGAATTAAACATCCCCCTTATAGGGGATTGGACTACGACCTATAAAGGTAGAAATATGTAACAATTACCTACCTCAAAAAAGGAAGATATACCTTCTTCTTCATCTTCTAAAAATATTATATCTTACAAAGAAATTACGGTCAATGACCCCCCTCAAGAACAAGTAACTGATTATTTTGAGAATCCAGTTCCAAAAAAAATTATGTATATTGATAATGAGGATATAAAAATAAATCCAAATGATGGATGGGCTATCAAAACAAGATACCTCAAATCAAGAGGATATCCAGGCCTTCATGGTAAATCAAGACCACATTTAGAAATATTACTAACAGCTACTGAATCAACAACTTTTACTCATCATTATCAAAACAACAATCCTAAAAGTTTCATAAACTTCAGCAAATGCCACATTAGTAAGATCTTATCACCTAGAGAATGGGGTCTTAACCCTAATGGTGAAAAGGCAATAATAATTGCCGAAAGAAAATATATATTTCAATAATTGGGACTATGTCCAGGGTTTCACCCAAGCCTTTTATTACCAAAATCTTAAGAACAAACATTCTTGGTTTTTCTCAATTAATTCAGACGTGATTAATAGACCCATTTCAAATTGGTTTTATGCCTGGTGGATTAAATTTGGTCCTACGCTGGAAATTTTGTCAAAAGAGTTAAATGAATTGTATACTCCTTGGTGCGAAAATAGTCCACTAGTATTAAATATTTCATCAAATTTGATAACCGAACAATGTCCATTTCTTTTCTTCACTAAGTTTCAAATTCCTTGGATTTGGATATGGACTATAACTATTTCCAGTGACAAGTTTAATGTTCCAATTCTAGAAAGAAAATTTTTCTACAAATGGTGGAATAAAATGAGTTTAGAAGACATCTAGGACAAAATTGTTCTAATCAAATCAGCCATGAGTGAAGACAAAAATAGCAATGTTAGAGATCAAAACTCCCAGCAAATGTCTATAGGAAACCTGAAAATCTTTTTTCAAAGAAAGTATCCCAATGAAACAGAAGAAAAAATTATGATCAGAACTTTAGATCATATGAAGACTCAATTCATCTACACTTTCCAATCTCAAACTTCAAAAAATGATATGCAATCCATGAAGACTAGTTTATCAATGGGATCAATAGATTCCAACACCTTTAAAGGTTTGGCTGGAGAAGCTCAAAATGATGATCCCACAGTTGAAAACTTCTGGGATGCTATGATTCAATCTATGACCCAAAAGGCTAAAGAAAAAGCCAAGGCTAAAGTTATGACAAGAGACAAAGTAATGACAAAAATTGTTCAGAAACAATAATGCCAAAAACAAAGATAAGAGAATCTTATCTTGAAACAATAAAAAAGAATCTTCTGTCTACTTTAAAAGTATTTTTGTTGTTTGTGAATTATTTTTGTGTCGATGGGGCCCAATGTGTACCCGACATTAATAATTCATCTTTGTTTGTTGTAACTGGCTATCATAGGTAGCTATTACCAGCTTAAATAGTAAGTATTTGTATCCCTATATAAAGAGATTTTTATTTCCTCTGTAAGCACGCAGTTTTAATAAAAAAAGTTTTTAAAAATGCTCTGCTTTCTTTCTACCTTAAAATACTTATTATTCCGATCCTAATTCCGCTGCCAAAAACAATATATATATATATATATATATATATATATATATATATATATATATATATATATATATATATATATATATATATATATATATATATATATATATATATATATATATATATATATATATATATTACTTCTTAGTTTTGAACAGGTATTGTTTTACTTAGTGTGAATATATATAAGTACTCTCTATTGAAATATTAAAATATATTTGATTTAATTTAATATTTAAATATAATTTAAATTTTGTTAGTTAAAACTTAATTAAAATTATATATAAATAATCAAGTCAATAATAAAATTTTTATTTTCTTAATTATTTTTTCATTTTTTCATCACTAAAATTATTTCACGTTTAACACTCTCTATATGTGAAGTTATTATTTGAACATAAGATATTATTTAATATACAATTTTTTTATAAACAAAGTGAAATTATACTGGGTAGCTATACAAGAATAACATGTGTAGACATTTTACAAAAATCACAATTGAGTTTGAGTTTTGTCCAAATGATAAATGAGTTTCTTTTGAAAAAAATAAAGATTCGTCCAATATTGAGTTTGATTTTTAATAAAAATAATATTTAATTAATATTATAATTTTTTAGTACAAATTCTGAATTACAAAAATATTATTTTCCTAAAAACTAAAATACATAAAAAAAAAATGAAATTTTATTGATAATTATTACACGCATTCAACTTTTAATACAAGAAAGATCACATACAAAAAATATCTTATTAAATTAATACACATTCATAATAAAAGAAGAAATATTTTTTTACCAAATTATCCTTGAAATATTTATTTTAGAGTAATGAAAATAATACTAATATTTAAGGGGCGGCTTATTAAAAAATATTAATATTATATTAAAATTTTAATTGAAGTATTATTTTATAACAATAATTTTAGTCATGGGACAAAATAATTTTAGCTTGAAGGGATTGCGAGTTTCGATCTTATCGTGGGTTGCTTGAAGCTTGCAATATCAATAATTGAGAAAGCAAATAATTAGTTTATTAGTCATTGCATGTGATGATACCATACATTAGTTCAAGTGCCATGCCACTGATTAATGTAAATAAAATATGGAGAAAAAAGTGTAGAACATGCCCTTTTATGTATTTTAAAAAAATAATAGATTAGAAAATTCTTAATAACAACATGGTATATATGAATATTTTACAACTTTTTATTTGAATTACATTAAGATTATAAAATTCAAATCCGCAGAAATTTATGGATTTTGTTGTAAGGCATATTAAAGAGGGAGGATTTCTTAAGATCTTGGTCGTAGGTGATCTTTCTTTGCTTATAAAGAATTTATTGTCTTTAAATTTCTTCTTGATTCAATAGAAGTTTCAGTTTAGTGAGGAGAGTGATAGTTAAATTTCAGGATATATTAGAGATGACTTATTTTCTATGATATATTTATCAAATTCAAGTTGACATTTGTCTTTCAAATGTGGACCCTTTATTTATGGAGAATCTAACTCTTTTTATTTGTGATAGTTTAACTCCCTCTAATATGGTGGTCTTTTCTTGACTGCTTATGCAAAAGAGATTTCCGACAAAAAAAATTTGTTCAAGCAGAAGGTCATTGTCGACATGGAGGACATCTTTAGTATTTTTTGTGTGGAGAATGAGTTAAATCAACCTCTCATTTATTTGTTACTTATAACCTATCTTCTAGTGTTTGATATATGAGTTTTAAGTGGCTAGGAGTTCAGTTGACAATTCCGTGGGAATTGAGGCTTCTTTTTTAGTTTTCTTCTTTCTCTAGGTGGTAGGGATAAGTTTAGAGGAGATTTTGCTTTGATTTGACTTTCAATGGTGTTAACTATCTGATTGGTGCGTAATGATAATTTGTTTTCTAGATCGTCAACAAATGTGAAAGAGATGGATGATAAGAGGTTTTTTTTTGTCTTTGAGTTAGTTACTTAATAAGTCAACATTGAACTCATCATTTTTCTCAGACTGTCTTGAGAATCCTATCTTATGTCTTAGTCAATAGCATATCAAGAATTCTAACTTGCTCTAGAGAGATCAGTAGTCTTTCTTGTTGCAAGTAGTTCTTTTGATCTATTGATGGTGGATCTCGTGGTTGGAGCTCTAATCAATTTTTTTATTGGGAGGTGCTTCGCGATTTGCCTTCCTTATAGAAAATTTGCTACTTTTTAGATATTCATCTATTCTTATTTATTGTTGTTTTCCCTTTACTTTTACACCTATTATTTTTTGCATTTTACTTAGCAATCCTTAACCATATGACTCTTCCTAAAATATATATTTTCAATCAAGATGAAAATTATTGATGTTAGTTAAAAATACACATGTTAAAAAAATCTTACATTGTTTAATTTTGTAAAAGAAGAGAGAGTTCAACAATATATAATACATTAAATTCTTCACTATAAAATACATCAATAAATTTTTTTTAAAACTTATAATTGATATTTTTCTATTTTGGCTTATACTCTTGTGTTGTAAAATCTAAATAAATATTTTATTGAAAGAGTGTTTATTTGTTAGCCTCTAATTTATTTTCATTATTATTTTAGATATTATGTTTATTGGGCCTCTTTTTAGTTTATTATTTTGGCCCATTATTAATTTGTTTCTTAGCTAGATACATTTTAGGTTTTTAGTTACCAACTTACCACTATATATATAGAGGCCATTATTCTGTATTTTTAGTTTTTGATTAATAGACTTTATTTCTTCTTTTTTTCGTCTTTTTCTTCAATGCTATAAGAGTCAAAGAGACTATTAGCTTCACATGAATTACACATTAGACTATTTAAATCAAACTTCTACTTAAACACCTCAATCTCATACTTATACTTGTGACCAACTTATTAAAAAATCTGATCATCAAAACCACCAACTTACCTTGGAGATTATCATTGTTCCCTCCTTCAAGATAATACTATCAACACTTCATGTAACACTAACTTCCCTATATCTCATTACATTTCATATGATAATTTATCTCATGATCATAAATTATTTATTTTAAAATTATTTGTTAGAAAGATACTAAAAATTCACATTAGAGATAAAGTATTCATAAAATTTATATAGAGTGATATTCCTCGTCTTACAAGTTAATTTTGTAGGAATAAATTAGGTTCAACCCACACACTTATCAATCAGATTATAGACCATTCCAATCAATCTGGATATTATTTTATATTTTAACAAATTCGATAGAAAAAAGAAAGTTAAATGCATAAACGACAATAATAGTTTATTGCTAAAAGTTTTGACCGTTGATCTGAAATTGAGTGATTATTTCATCTATTTTATTGAAATTGAAAGTCTAGCGAAAACATTGCATATAGATTTTTTATTTTGTTTTTGTTATTCTATAGATATGGATATTCGAGAATATCATGATAAGAATTGGCTTATAAGCTCAATAAAATTTATCTGAATTTTTAATGATGAGATTTGAATATGATTATGGTTCAATTTCGTTTACATTGAGTGAGCAATCCTGCTATAAGATGAATAAAATCACTATATTGAATTAGTTGGTTAAACATGTACATCAATGGTAATTCATTCATAAATATTTGTGTGTGAGAGGGTTAAAAATATAGAATAACTCTATTTGCGAATTTAAAGAAAAGTATTAAGGATTGTGAAAATGGTTTAGAGTAGATTATGTATTATAATAAATTTTTATATAATATTATTTTTTATTTATCATTTGATTCGTGATATTTTGTTTCTAAGCAAAAAAGTTTAAAGAGGAAAATCCCGTCATGCTGTTATAACATGGAAGGACAAATTTAATAGAAAAAAGAAAGTTAAATGCACAAACAATAATAATTGTTCATTGTTGAAATAATAATTGTTCATTCTTGTAATAGATATGAATATCCGAGAATATTATGTTATGGATTGGTTTATAAGCTCAATAAAACTTATCTGAATTTTTATTAACGAGATTTGAATATAGTTATTGTTCAATCACATTTACGGTTAGAGTGAACAATCCTACAATCCTGCTAAGATAAATAAAATTACTATAATAAATTTGTGGTTAAACATATACATCAATGACAATTATTTCATAAATATTTGCGTGTGAGAGGCTTAAAAATATATAGGGTTAATACCTATTTTCACTCCTGACATATAGGGTGTATTTGAAAAAACCCCTGCTAAAAAAAAGTAGTTAAAAAATTTTTGTTTGCAGTGAACGCTTCTTACACTAGACCAATGCATTTTCTTTGTTACATATATGCATCAATAAATATTCATATCATTAACATATTAATTACAATTATCAATAAATTTTCTTAACTAATTGATTTAAATAATTTTTAAAAAAATGTTTTACATATTTTATCTTTTTACTGTAACTTTTTTTAAATTTTAAATTTTCAAAAATCACTTAAATTTTCAAAAATCACTTAAATTTTCAAAAATCACTTAAATTTAAAAAAATCACTTAAATTTTCAAAAATCACTTAAATTTAAAAAAATCACTTAAATTTAAATCACTTAAATTTAAAATCACTTAAATTTTCAAAAATCACTTAAATTTTCAAAAATCACTTAAATTTAAAAAAATCACTTAAATTTTCAAAAATCACTTAAATTTTCAAAAATCACTTAAATTTAAAAAAAATCACTTAGTTTTGAAAATCACTTAGTTTTGAAAATTTAAGTGATTTTTGAAAATATAAGTGATTTTAAATTTAAGTGATTTAAATTTAAGTAATTTTTGAAAATTTAAGTGATTTTTTTAAATTTAAGTGATTTTTAAAAATTTAAGTGATTTTTTTAAATTTAACTTATTTTTTTAAATTTAAGTGATTTTTTTAAATTTAAGTGATTTTTGAAAATTTAAGTGATTTTTGAAAATTTAAGTGATTTTAAATTTAAGTGATTTAAATTTAAGTGATTTTTGAAAATTTAAGTGATTTTTTAAAATTTAACTTATTTTTTTAAATTTAAGTGATTTTTTTAAATTTAAGTGATTTTAAATTTAAGTGATTTAAATTTAAGTGATTTTTTAAAATTTAAGTGATTTTTTTAAATTTAAGTGATTTTTTTAAATTTAAGTGATTTTTGAAAATTTAAGTGATTTTTTTAAATTTAAGTGATTTTTGAAAATTTAAGTGGACTGAGTGCAGTGGTCTTTTCGGGGTCTTGTTGGGAGTGCAGTGGGGGGGGGGGGGGGGGGGGGGGGTGGGGACAGAGACGCGGTCTTTTCGGGGTCTTGTTGGGAGTGCAGTGTACTGAGTCAGCCCTAGTCGGGGTGCTCGAGGTGATGTCGAGCTGGACAGTTGGATGTCGAGCAAGTAATCTCAGGGAGCACGTCGGGCACGACGGTGACCCTTTGGTCGGCGTGGCCCTCAGCAAGTCCGTTTGGATTGGGCCTTATCAATGCTATTGGGCCTGTCGGGCCCAGTCCAGAACAGGAGCCCCCCAAGTCGTGGTTCCTTGGGTTAGGAGCCATGGCTTGATTTCAGGTTGTTTCCGTTTCGGGGTCTCGCGCCCGGGTCAGAGATGCAGCTCCTCGAGGGCTTCTCCGTGTCGTGCTCGGAGATAAATCCTTCGCGGTGGATGCTCGGGGAATCCTCACCGGCGCGCGTCTGTCGAGCACACGGGGTATCCTTCGGGAACTGTGCCGCCACCCTATGATGATAGAGTCATCATTGCCTTGGGAGCCGTGCGTCGAGGAGAGAAACTCCGTGGTTGCCCGAGGTGACGTTTGGTATTCCACGTCATCACTATAAATAGGATCCTTGGGCCCCATAACGCGTTACTACTCTTTGCGCTCCTACTGCTGCTGTTCTTCCAGACTTTCATAGCATAGCTGCGATTCCCGTCACAGATTTCTTTCCTCCGTTGTAGAACTCACTCCTTGATTGCAAGTAAGTGACTTATCTTCTTCGTTTTCTTGTTGTGATGCATGATTTTCACCGTTGTAGACGTTTTAGGGACTGTGCGCGTGGGACTAGCCCGGTATATTCATGTTTAGCTCGACAAATTCATGCTTAGGACCGGCAAACACATGCTCGTGGCCGGTAGATACATAGTTTAGGTTACAATCTGCAGCGCTGCCCGGGGTCTTCATGATCCAGGGCGCCCGATTCATGATCGTGCCCGGTATGTTCATGGCTCTTGGCCGTAGGTTTTATGATGTTGCTCGCCATGTTCATACCTTGGGTCGGCATATTGGAGAGTGACCGCGTTGTCGGTTTGCTTAAGCGGCTTGGAGAAGGTCTCGTCGAGTTATCCGGACGTCGGGGAGGCGACTGCTATTTTGTTTCAAACTTAACCTATGGTCGCGCGTGGAGCGACGTGGTTTGTCGCACGCTACATCTGGTCCGTTACGTCGAGCGTATGGTTTCGTGCCCAATTGACTGGTTTCCCGTGCTCTGCAGGTAACCATGGCGGACGAGCCGTGCTCTTCTGGACGCCCCGAACGGGAGGAACAAAGTGCCGATGAGGCGGTGAGTTTGATCGACACTGTCGACGACCCTCTGTTGGACTGGGTGGGCGTCGAGCCCAGAGGAATCGCGTCGATCTATAGTCGGCGTAACCGAAAGCCATATGCTGTCCTTGAGGCGGGCCACAGTCAGCCTGATTTTCAAAAGAATTTCGTCGTTACGCGACCGACCTCCACTGCCCGGATCTGCTCGGTGTACCCCGAGTATAGTTTCCCCATGTACGAAATTGCGTTCAAAGATCTTGGGCTGCAGCTGCCCTTCAGTGACTTTCAGACCGGGGTCTTCGCCCATCTGGGGCTGGCCCCGTCGCAGCTACACCCGAACTCGCTCGCCTTTATCCGGGCGTTTGAGCTGACATGTCGTTTTCTGAGGATCGGGGCGACTATACCTCTCTTCTTCAGAATTTTCCATCTGCAGCGCCAGTCCCGAGGAGGGAAGTACAACTGGGTCTCCTTAAAACAGTCGAGGAGACTATTCAAGATGTACATGGACTCCGTGAGGGGTTTTAAAGACAAGTGGTATGTCGTGAGGCCGGTTACTACGCCTGCTTTAGAATCCCTGTACGAGGAGGAGGCGCCCATAAGCGACGATGACGGGGAGGCGATTTTAGACAACGACGGGTATCCCGTGATGGCCCGCACGGCCAAGTTCCCCGTGCATTGGATGTTCAGGCATTATGAGCACGGGACTGGATAGTATCATACCGCTGCGGGCGACATGTGTTCCGAGGATGAGAAGGCGTACGACACTCTTTGTCGGTTCGTTGACAGCTTCCACCCCGCCAGGTGGGCCACGAGGGAGGGGGAAGATGTGTTGGACGTGGAGGGTTATCCGACATTCGAGGCCCGACCGATCGATACTAAGGCACTCGTGGAGTGCCAGTCGTTCAGGCAGGCTGCTCGTCTGCTAGGTCGTTTATTGCTTGAATTTCTTTGCTTGTCATTTGTTTGCGTATTTGCTCGACACTAACCCGTCTTTTATTTTGTGCAGGTTCGATGGCCGGACGATGGGAAAGACTCTTGAAGCTGTCTTGCGACCAGAAGCGGGGTAGGAGGGTTGTGAAGGCTCCCCAAGCAACGAGGATGGGCCCGCCGCATAGCCCGGGCGCTCCTCATGTGGTGAGGGTGGATTCGTCGCCCAGCTCGGGGGCCGCGTCGGACGAAATCCCAGAGGTTCAAGAGGTCGAGCCACATGCCGACCTGATACAAAGGAAGAGGAACCGGGTGGAAAGCGGGCCGGCGGTCGGCGAGGACGCCAGCGTCGTAAGGTCCTTCGGGTTGCCCCCTTGCTTCAAAGAGGAGGGTTTCTTCGAGAGATTCCCTCTGTCTGTGGTTGCCGATGAGGCTGAGACTATCAAGAGGATGAGTAAGGAGGATCGGAGGAGGCACCTGGCTGCCAACATGGTCGGGCTGGTGAAAATGGCCGAAATGGCCATGGTGCTGTCCGAGGAAGGGGAGGATCCTGTCCGTATTGAAGAACTGGAGCAGGAGAAAGAGGCTCTCACCTCGAGTTCGCGGAAGTTAAGGACTGCCCTGGAACGCTCCGAGGAGATGTTCCGCGAGCAGGCATCGCTACTGGCCGCTGAGAGAGAGATGCTGATCCTGGAGAAAGAAAATTCGGGGAAGCTAGCCGAGGAGGGAGAGCTTATCCGCGGGGACAGGGATCGTCTGGAGGCCGACATCGGGCGCCTGAACCAACAGATCGAGGACCTGAAAGTCGCCATGCTTCCTGCCGAGGACGAGCCAGAGGATATAGCTGCTTTGAAGAGTCGATCGGAGCTGGTCGCCCATATCCGGCTACTCGAAGCAGATTGCGTCGGTGCTATGGAGGAGGGGTTCGACTCCGCAGTCGGCCAACTTTCCTTGCTAAATCCTGGTTTGGTCACTGAGGGGACGGGCTACACTTATCAGATCGTGGATGGCGCGATCGTTCCCCCGCCCGACTCTCCTGTTGTCGACAATGATGGTTCCGGGGAAGCTTGATTGTAGGATAGCGGGCCTGCGTGCCTTTGATATTTGTTTGTATTTTTTGGGCCTGCGTGCCCGTTGGTTGTACTTCACGAACATCGCCGGCCTTCTTGGTCGGTTTATACTTATTTGCTTTGTTGCCTTCGGGCGTTTTTTTGAATGAATGCTGTTTCAAATTTGATTGTTTGCCCGTGCTTGATTTTTATATTTTTGCATAAAAATTAGCCTAAGTTATGGGCCCGAGGAGTGCCCGTAAGTGGCTGTGACTTAGCTGGCGAGTTTGCCCGCCTTTCGTTTGTATACGTGCCCGGCCTTCTTTCGCTGGCCAGAGTCACCTAAGTGTTGCACTCGAGGGGAGAGACTTCCCTTTGACCCTTTTAGATGGCCCGTCATTCTTGACGACTTGTCGGGCAATGGAGCGAAGTTGCTCAGTCGGGCGCGAAGCTCGGTAGGGACTATTTGCCCTTGGTGTGAACTGCCCATCGCGAGCTGGGTGTTCTGCCTTACAGGTACTGCGACGGTGGGGCTCGGTGTAGTTGTCCACGTCGGGCACTATCGGTTGGTCTTGTTTGTTGAGCGATGTTGTGCGATTTAGCCATATGTCGGGCTTGTACCTCAGCCTCTATACGGAGTCGGACGTTTTTCCTCGTCTACCGGGCGCGGGTGCCGATGGTCGAGGGTCCTAGGTGTTGGTAGTTTTTAACTATAGTACTGCTTTAGCTTAGCAGCGTTCCAGGGTCGTGGTAATGGCTCTCCGTCTAATTGCTCGAGATAGTACGCCCCGGTACCAGTGGTGCCGTGGACGCGATAAGGTCCTTCCCAGTTCGCGGCCAGCTTCCCTTCGCGGGAATTCTTCTGGTTCCTACGTAATACCAGGTTGCCGATTTCTAACTTGCGCTTGATGACCTTGTCGTTGTGGCGTAGAGCCACTCGTTGTTTTAGGGTGGCTTCGCGCAGGGCTGCACCAGATCGGATTTCCTCGACTAGGTCGAGTTCGTCCCTTAGCGCCTCGTCGTTCATTTCTTCGTCGAGGGGGTTCTCTGTTCGTCTGGAAGGTTCCATGATTTCAACTGGGATAACGGCCTCGGTGCCATACGTCAATCGAAATGGGGTATCGCCCGTCGTTGAGTGGGGCGTGGTTCGGTATGCCCACAAGACGCTGTGGAGCTCCTCGACCCATCCCCTCTTGGCTTCGCCGAGTCGACGTTTGAGTCTCCGGAGGATAACCCTGTTCGCGGCCTCGGCCTGCCCGTTAGTTTGAGGGTGCTCGACAGAAGTGAAGTGTTGTTTTGTCCCGAGTTTGGTGACGAAATCTTGGAATCCGTGGTCGGTGAATTGGGTGCCGTTGTCGGTCACTAGCGCCCTCGGAATTCCAAATCTGGCGAGGATGTTTCTTTTGTAGAAACGGAGGATGTTATGAGAGGTGATCTTCGCGAGAGCCTCGACCTCGATCCATTTCGTGAAGTAATCCACTGCGACGATGAGGAATTTGTTCTGGTAGGTTCCTTGCACGAAGGACCCGAGGATGTCCATACCCCACCAGGCGAATGGCCACGGGGACGACAGTATGCTCAGCTCGTGCGGAGGAGCGAGGTGCATGTCCCCGTGTTTCTGGCACTTGTCACATTTCTTGACGTGTTCCTTGGCGTCCTGCTGCATCGTTGGCCAGTAGTATCCCGCTCGAAGGGCTTTCCTTGCTAGGGATTTACCACCCATGTGCTGGGCGTTGATCCCTTCGTGTATCTCACGCAGTACTTCGGGGACTGCGGACTCGTCGATGCATTTTAGGAGGGGGATGGAGAATCCTCTGCGGTACAGTTTCTGCTCGAGAACCACGTAGGAACACGCTCGTCGCTTTGTGACGGTAGCTTCGTCCTGGTTCGATGGGAGTTCGCCTTTTGTCAGGAAATTGTAAACCGGGGTCATCCAGGACGTCGCATCCCCGATGGCATGGATCTCGACTGTAGTCGAGGATCGTTCGATACTTGGACGCGCTAGAGATTCCTGGATGACGGATTTGTTCCCGCCCTTCTTTTGTGTACTCGCGAGTTTGGACAATATGTCCGCCCTCGTGTTTTTCTCGCGGGGAACATGTGAAATTTCTGCTCGTACGAACTTTGTCATGTATTTTTTGACTAAGTTCAAATACTCGATGAGGTTGTCGTTTTTGGCCTGGTAGCTCCCCTGTACTTGAGAGGCGATGAGCTGGGAGTCGGTGTAGATATGTACCTCGCGGGCTCCCAGGTCCTCGGCCAGTCTCAGTCCTGCGAGCAGGGCTTCGTATTCTGCCTGGTTGTTTGACGTCAGGAAGGAGAGAGCTAAGGAGTGCTCGATTACTATGCCTTCTTCGTTTTCCAAAAGGATTCCTGCGCCGCTTCCGGACGAGCTGGATGCTCCGTCTACGAAGATGGTCCACTTGTGTTCTTTCCCCGGGGAAGGGTCGTGGGTGGTCATTTCCGCGACAAAGTCGGCCAAGGCCTGTGCTTTCAGGGCTTTCCTGCTTTCGTACTGAATGTCGAATTCGTAGAGTTCCAAGGACCATTTTAGCATTCTGCCCGCCATATCGGACCGGCCCAGGAGTTGTCTCACTGGTTGGTCGGTTCGCACGATGATCGTGTGGGCCAGAAAGTAGTGTCTGAGCCTCCTCGCCGCGTTGACGAGGGCCAGAGCCACCTTTTCTATCTGCTGGTATCTGCTTTCGGGCCCCTGTAAGGCCTTGCTCGTGAAGTAGACAGGTTTCTGCCCGTCGGGGGTCTCGCGGACAAGAGCTGCGCTGATGGCTTCGTTTGAAACGGCCAAGTACAAGTACAACGGTTCCCCTTCGTCTGGTCGAGATAACACGGGCGGCTGAGACAGACTTTGCTTTAGGTGGCGTAGTGCCTGCTCGCATTCCTCATTCCATTCGAAGGCTGCTTCCTTTCGAAGGAGTTTGAAGAAGGGGAGGGCGTGCTGAGCGGATTTCGCGACGAAGCGGGACAGCGACGTGAGCATGCCGTTCATGATTTGTATCGACTTCTTTGACGTCGGTGTCGGGAGATCGGAGAACGCCCAACATTTGTCGGGGTTGGCTTCGATTCCCCGTTTTGTTAGATAGAATCCAAGGAATTTTCCTGCCTTAACCCCGAACGTACATTTCTCGGGGTTGAACCTCATTTTACACTGTCTTGCTTGGGCAAAGACTGTCTTGAGATGAGCTGCGTGGTCGGTGTCTGCCCGGGACTTGACGATCATGTCGTCCATATATACCTTGAGCATGTCGCCGATCTGTTTGTTGAAAACTCTGTTCATCATGCGCTGGTAAGTTGCTCCGGCATTTTTCAGTCCGAAGGGCATTACGTTGTAGTAATAGTTGCCCGAGCTGGTCATGAATGCCGTGCAGTGTTTGTCGCCCAGGGCCATTGGGATTTGGTTATAGCCCGAGTAGGCGTCCATGAACGACAAAGTTTTGTAGCCGGCCGAGTTGTCGACCAGCATATCTATGTTAGGTAAGGGAAAAGCATCTTTCGGGCAAGCCCGGTTGAGATCAGTATAATCAACGCACATTCTCCATTTTCCATTATTCTTTTTCACGAGTACAACATTTGACAGCCAGGTGGAATACCGGGCTTCAGAAATAAAATTTGCCTCTAGGAGGTCTTTTACAGCTTTTTCAGCAGCCTCTGTTTTTTCTGGAGACTGCCTACGCCTACGTTGTACTACGGCCCTAGCGGCTGGATCAATGGCGAGGTGGTGACAGGCGACCTCAGGGTCGAGTCCGGGCATCTCCGCAGCGCTCCAGGCGAACAGATCAGCATTCTCGCGCAGACAGGCCTTGATTTGCTTCCTGTCCAAGTCGGGGAGGTCTTTGCCAATCTTCACTTCCTTGGTCGGGTCTGTGCCGAGGGGAACGAGTTCAAAATCCCCGTCCGGTATTGGTCGGAGTGGGATTTGCTCGCTGCTGGATGGCTCGTCCTGATCGAAGCGGGTGTCCAGATCTATGGAATCGACCTTTGGTGGAGCTTTCTGGACTTCTTCCTCGGGGGATGCTTTCTTGTCGGGCTCCTGTTTTGTCCTTTTGGCGGGTCTGGTCCCTATGTCGACGGTATCCCGTCCCTTAGAAGCGGCGTTGAAGCACCTGCGGGCAGCGGCTAGGTCTCCTTGGATGGTGGCTACCCGTGCCCTCCTGGTGTAGAACTTCATCTTCAGGTGGACGGTCGAGGGCACCGCTGTTAGCTCTGCCAGTGTCGGTCTCCCCAAGATACAATTGTACAGAGACGGGCAGTCAATGACGAGGAAACGGACTTTAACTTGTCTCGTAGCCGTTCCTTCGCCGAACGTAACCAGGAGCTCGACATAACCCCAAGGTTTGGAAGTCGAGTCGTTGAAGCCTTGTAGATCCGACCCTACATACGGAGAGAGATGTGAGTCGTCCAGCTGTAGGGTTCGGAACAGTTGGCTGTACATCACGTCGACGGAACTCCCTTCGTCGACCAGGATGCGATGCACGTCAAAATTGGCCATTCTTGCCCTTATCAGTAAGGGGATGACCGCGTTCGGGGCTCCGCCGGGGAGCTCTTCTAGGTAGAAGGTGATGGGCTCTGACCTGCCCTTCACCCTTTCGAACGTTACTGTTTGCGGGGGAGCCGCGTCGACTAGCTCGTCCAACTTCCTCTTAGCTGAATTGATGGTGAGGTCGTTGAACCCGCCCCCATTAATGACCATGGCGGAGGGAAAGTATTCCCACCTGCTGTGCGTTGTCAACGGTTCCTGCAGGTGCTCGGGAATGTCGAAGTCCTCGGGCCTGGTCACCGAGAAGGCGGTCTGGATAGGCACCGACTCGTCTGATGGTCGGGCGTCTTCTTCTGGCTCCTTGGCTTCATGGGCGTCACGACGAGGAGCGTCGTTTCGCCGGTACTGTGCGAGCCTCCCTCCCTTGATGAGGGTTTCAATGGCGTCCTTGAGGTGGACGCAGTCCTCTGTCAGATGGCCATGACTCCTATGGTATTGACAGTATTTATTTTTGTCCGCCCCAGGCTTGGCGGGAGCAGGTCGGGGACGCTTGACGCCGCCGTCCTTGAAGTCTGTACTGGCACACTCCGCCAGGATACGCTCGCGGGAAGCTGTGAGCGGAGTGTACTCGGTGAAACGGCCCGAGGGGCCCCTTTGTTCCCGGACTTCCCGGGGTCTGTCTTCTTTCCTTTTCTCCCCGGTTCGTCGAGGAGGAGCCTCTTGGCGCGAGCTGCTGTTGTTGGGACCCCGAGTCCTGGAATCTCGGGCCCTGTTGGCCGCTTCCCTCTCCTCGTAATCCATGTATGCCCGAGCTTTTTCGAGGAGGGCGTCGAAAGACCTGGGCGGCTCGATTCCCACGACTTTTCTGAACTCTGTGTCGGGGAGGAGCCCTCTCTCCAGCAGATATCTCTTCATGTGGTCTGTGCAGGGGACCTGTATCGCTTCTCGGTTGAAGCGGTTGATGAACTCCCTCAAGGTCTCATCCTGTCTTTGGATGATGGCCTCGAGCGCCGCCTCGGTCTTTGGATGGCGTCGAGAAGCGGTGAAGGAACTGATGAACTGGTTCTTCAGGTTCCGCCACGAGGTGATTGAGCCCGGGGCGAGCCCTTTGTACCAGTCCATGGCCGCCTTCCTGAGAGTCGTGGGGAAAAGACGGCACTTGATGGGCCCCCCGACATTGTGATAATGGAGCATAGCCTCGAACCCTCAATGTGGTCGTCCGGGTCCGCGACTCCATCGTACTCCTTCAGATGTGGGGGCTTCTCCATGCCCGGGGGGATGGGTGCATCCATGATGGCCTGCGACAGGGGACCGCGGGGGTCGTCCTCGTCGCTCCTCTCTGGAGACAGAGATGGGGACCTGTAGTATTGTCTGGCACGGTGGTCGTGATGAGTCTCCCTCGAGCGTGATGCTCGTTGGTTGAATGTTACACGCCCGTCTCCGGCGTGTCTCTTGTCGTGCCTTACCGGGTCGCGACTGGGTTCTCCGGCAGGGATGACGGGCTCTCTCTCCAAATAGGGTCGCCTCTGCTTTGGCCGGGGAGATGGGCTTCGAGAGGTCTCCCTGTAGTGTCTCCGCGGGGGAGAAGGGTGTCGGGCTTCAGTCACTCGAGGAGGGGGAGTATATGGTCTCTGATGCCTCCTCGAGGGTCTTCGCTCGTCTTCAAGCGCCTTTAATCTCTCTCCTTGGGCGAAGATTGGATAGTTCGTTTGATTAATTGCTGCGAACAGCGCTTGTGTGGTGGCATCCGCCCCGGAGGGGACGGGGACTTCCTGAAACCGGGCGGCTCTGTAGTGGGCGAGGGCCGCCGGGTCGTCCTCGAGTGGTGGTGGGAGCAAGGAGGATGATGCAGTAGCCCCGTCCCTGTATGAGGAAGTTCCGGGGACGGTTGTTGCAGGAATTGTGTTGTGGCCGGGATTGCCGGCGTTGTCGAGATGTCCGTTCTTGTCTGCCGTGCCGTTATTAGTGTCGGCGACACAGACGTTCTGCTCATCGCGAGCTGGATCAGCCATGACAGGTAGTTGAATATGAGCTTTGGTCTTTTGAGTTGTTTGTAAGACGGGGAAGCTAGATTCCCACAGACGGCGCCACTGATCTAACCTGATCAGACTTGGACCGTCACGGCTGGCTCCGAGCTGAAAGTTTTGAACGAGGTGGGGGGGGGTACCTGCAAGACACTCCGATGCTGAAGTAAGTAAGAGCACGAGCAGGCAATAGTAAGTATGGGTAGAATGATGAATACCTGACCCTCTGGAAACAGAGGGTATTTATAGCCCCCAGCGCTGGGCCAAGGTTCCTTCATTGGGCCGGGCAGGTTTGGCCCAATGGAGGAACTGCCAGGTTCTACGTGCGTAGTGGGGACCCGCACGTGGTCCCCTCCCTGGATGTTCTGCGTGAAGTGCGGGCGGACAGAGACGCGGTCTTTTCGGGGTCTTATTGGGAGTGCAGTGGACTGAGTCTGCCCTAGTCGGGGTGCTCGAGGTGATGTCGAGCTGGACAGTTGGATGTCGAACAAGTAACCTCAGGGAGCACGTCGGGCACGACGGTGACCCTTTGGTCGGCGTGGCCCTCAGCAAGTCCGTTTGGATTGGGCCTTATCAATGCTATTGGGCCTGTCGGGCCCAGTCCAGAACATAAATATTAAAAAATATAAAATAAATTTAATATTTTATTACATAATTATTTATAAAATAATAAATAAATATTTATTATAAATATATTTGTCATTTTCAAATTAATATAACAACAAATATTATTTTATATAATTTTTTTAAGTTCTCCGAAATCCTTATCTAGTAAAATATCTTAATTCTTTAAATCAAACGGATTTTATATTAGTAATAAAAATAAACTCTTCAACATCCTCTCCACCTAAACCTTTTAATTTTTTTATTCAATTTTTTTTTTTTTAATTTTCTTCTATGTTTTCCACTTTAAATATAATTTAATTAAAAAATTTATATACAAAGGCCATTTAAGTATTATAATTAAATTTTGAATAGACTAAAATCTAATAGAAATGACAATTGTACTCTATTTAATAAAAAATATCCATAATAAATAGGATAAAAATCTGCAAAAATTACTCAGTTTAACTAAATATTTTCTTTTAACTGTTACTGAATAAAAATAAAAACAAAAACAATATAGCTGTTGGGCTCTCAAATAGAAGATACGCTCTTTCAGAATTTTAAATTTCTATAGCTGGTGCAAAAAGCAAATATGAAATGCAGGGTTCTTATAAAGCCCAATTTAAACACGAAATAGGTATCTCCAAATAAGAGGAATGCAAATAGTTATCAGGCCTAAAAACTATGGTTCATTATAGGTATTTCTCGTATACAAAAAAAATCCAAAATATTTCTATCTAAGTTTTTTTTCCCATGACATATCCTATGAATAAAATAAATAATAAAATAAGATAAATTAGAGACATTATCTCAGGTGGTCGACTCAGATTATTTGTAGTCAAATTCGAGATATTTTGGGGATTATAGGGTGACCATGAGGCCATGGCATTATCTTCATATGTCGATATGATATTGTGAAGACTTTCAATTATCGATGTTGGCATGCTATAATTGTAGTTCCTAGTGCCTGTTGGCCTTGAAAAAATGGGTTAAAATGGTGTTTGAGGATTCGCAAATATAAGCCTTGAAATCATAAGGTCAAAAGAGGAACTTCTTAGTGGTGATGATGGTATTCCCCATTGCCACGGTATAGACGAAACTGTCGATGTCATTGCAGCAACAGTTGTTATCCCGACAAGGGTCAAAATCATTGCATTCTCATTCGTCGAACCGATCAGTGTTTCTACTATGTTTTGTGTATTGTTCTATGGTGAGTTAGCAGTGTTATTGTTATCCATAGTTAGACGGGCCATTTCAAGTAAAAATATTCCACTTCTTAAATTCATGCATAAACGAACATTGTAACTATTGTATGTCGAAAGAAGAAATCACAACGAAGAAACACAAATTTCTAAAAAGTATTTTATTTGAAAAATCTTTAGCACATGGTCCCACTGGACGTGCCAATTTATTTATTGTGAAATTTGATAAACAACCACTAGTCTCTTATAAAAGGTTACTTACATGATCGACTAGTGAATCCTATAACATAGTGGATACAATTTTCTAAAAGTGGCACATTGTGTAAAAGTAAATGATTTCGACAAAGAAGGAATTTGGATACTTGAATGAAAGAAATAAAAGTAAAGTTGCTGGAAAAAGTAAAGGACTTCGACAGTGGTCGAAACCTTGAAAAGGGCTTAAAACAAATGAAAACTAGAATGCAGAAAAAGTAAATTTAAAGTAAAAGACTTTGCATTGAATAAAAATGGTGTTCGAATACATACATTGCACTCAATTAACTCATTTCTCTCTTCACTTGGGTACTTTAAGTATAGTGAGTTTTGTAGAAAAATTCAAAACCCTGAATCCTAATAATAAGGTTCCTATTTATACTAAAATCTAAATAACGGTAAAAAAAAAGTATTTTCTCCACTGGTTAACATGTCTTCGCTGCATGTGTTTCGCCTTCGATCTTGCCTCCACGTGTCCTCCAAATGTAGATAAGGCAAACAAGTAGTTATTTAGCCATGCTACACATTCCAAATGCCTCTATCGAAATGTTCTTTATGTTGCTCTGAAAATCACAAAATCCTAAATACTACTGCGCATACAGGGATTTCAACGTTTTCTTTTGAGGTTGTCATATCGAAAAGTACCTCGAACACGTCCGTCAAAAAATACCACTAGAATCATACAAATTCTTCTAAGTGTTTCTTCAATCTCCTTCTTGTTATGCTGAGATTTAAGGATATTAGAAACCCCAGATAATAGTATTCCACTACTTAGGCTTTCATGCCCTAATTTGTTTCCACACGTCTTCAAGGATATAGTCGCTGAAAAATCAAGTATCATGCTGATAACTGCTTCGAACTTCTCATTTTCCTTTGTCGAGAGTCTTCGACTCAACCTTATAGTGTTGAGACATCTCTATATCACAAAGTCTTTAGACTCAAGAATATCCTAAGTCTCTAATATTTGGTAAATGAACTAACTTCGACATTGTGTCAAAGGTTTGTCTTATGTAAATCTTTTCGAGATTTTGGACATATTTTGAAGAGAGAGTGATCATAATTTTGTGGATCTGTTCTTGAGATTCTTTCAAACCATACTTATCACACTAGTCGAACTACTTAGTCGACATGGTTAATACGTCGAAACTTTTCAATCGAGACTTCCTAACACTTAACATTTTTCAACATAACGGTTAATATTTTTTATTGATTTTTCTTCCGATAAAATTTCTAAACTAACACATACTTAATCAATTTTCTCCAAAATTACTATCTTCCTTAATCAAATTCTTTATCTAAAATTTTCAAAATAACAATACTACCACTTATCCTCGTCCTTCTGTCTTTCAATTTATATAAAAAAAACAATTTTTATTTATTTTATTTTAGAATATCTAACAATAAAATATAATTTCTTTTCTACTCCACTCTATTTTATTTTACTATACTTATTTCATTAATTTTATAATATATAGGTCATGCTAATATATCCCATACAAATATATGTTAAAAATATTATAATTAAGAAAATTTTAAGTATAATAAATTATATTTAAAATTTCAAAAAGTTAAATATATATATTTTCAGAGAATATTATTACAAATAGTTTTTTAACATATATTCTTAAATACATATTTGTATTTTCCAATATTTATAGATAAAATGAGGTCGGTACTGTTGAAAATGAAGTACATTGAGATTTGAGATTATTCTCATAGTGTTGACAAAAGGACAAATGGTGTCATGAAATAGGAGGCTGCCAGAACACTGTCGAATTCGACAAAAACGTGTGAAGAGGAGAGAATAAAAAATGAAAAGAGAAAAAAATATTTTTATAAGTTGGGGTTTATGTCTTTTTGTAATAGAGTAAAGATCTTCTCCACTTCTTCGAAGAAATGAAAAATGTTATTAATATTTTTTATATAATAATTAAAATATATAAAAATATATATTATACATTTTAATAATATAAATATATTATATCTTAAAATTATAATAATAGTATTCTTTATTTTTTTAAAGAATGGAGAGGATAATTCTTTGTGATGGTACTTGTAAAAACTTGGGGCAAAGTGGAAATTGGGATCATATCATTGGAAACCGTATGAATATTCAAAAGTTTTTATTTATTTATCTATTTATTATTCATGTTTTAATAATATCTTTTAAATAATTATAAAATAAAATTTTTGTATTAATCAATTTGTATTTTTAAAAAAATTATGAATTTTAAAATGACATATCTATTTCTATTTTTAATACTTTTTTGAATATACATCTTTATAATATATGTAAACCTTTTTTTTTTATGAAGTTTTGTTTAATTGTGTTATGTAGGTTTAAGTTAAAAAATTTCAAAATATATTTGTATCGAAAACAACAATAATAAAATTTAGAATAATAAAACATTCAATTTTAATAAAATATTTTTACTTTATATTGTTTATCAACTTAAAATATAAGTCAAGATTTCTTATTTACTATAGAAACTTCATACAAACGGATATAAGGACTAATCCAAACTCATAAAGAATAAGTTCAAATACTTTGAATACAGATTATGAATTTAGCACGATCAAGAATTAGTCACATTCTATTTAAATTAACATAATTTTTTTGTAACATCTCAAATTAATTAATAGTACTACTATTAATTTTTTAATTGATAAAATTAAAATATTTGAAGTTTTAAAAGTGATATGTGTTATTATTGGTAAGTGAAACTGAGTATTAATCTTGAAAATAAGTGAAATTTTATCAATTGCATTTTTGAAATTTTGTGAAAAAAATTGATTTTGAATAAATTAATTTTATAAAATTAATTTTAGTGAAAGTTGAGTTTAATATAAATTGATTTATGTTTGAATATGTATTTATAACAAAAGTGATTTATATGAAAGATGATTTTTTGATGTATAAATGACATAAAGAGAAATAAGATGATGAGAGATATTGATGTTTAATTTAAGGGGGGAAAATGGATGGAAAGGAAGAATTGATTTCAAGAAGTTAAGAATTATAGCGTCATAAAAAAATCAATGTTGAACACAAAAAAAAAACACGATGGCGACAAATATTGTTTGAGAATATCAAACATGTTAGAATTGATTTTGAAAGACCATAATTGATTTTGAGAGTTTCTACTTGATAATTAAACATAAAATAGAACATGAGGACTATTCCTCATTTTGATCAATATATGTTTTTTCTTCCTTTCCTTCTCCCTCCTTGATTAAACCTTTCTCCCTCCTTGACTAAACCTTTCTCGTTCATAGTCGTTCTGAGCCGCACACGAAGCTCAAGACTAAAGGTTCAAATGGTAAAACAGAGTAGTAAAACGTACAAAATAGGTAAACTTTATTGTCTCTAAAGTAGATAATTACGTCTTCAAGAGCTCTACTGATTGTCTAAATCAGTCTTGCAGTAGAACTTAATGCACACCTCACTCTACAATTTTTGTTGAAATTCGTTTCCACTAATAAAGAGGAAACACATGGTATTCTAAGATATTAAAATTCGTTCTAATTTTCACATTTTTTTAAATCTTTTTACTGACTTGGATGTGTGAGTGTCTGTAACACCCCATTTCTATCCAACAAATTATATAAAGTCAAAGTTATAAAATTTCCAACAAACAAATTGAATGTTACACCTTCAACTTGGAAACAACGACATTCAATCACCCATAGTTCAGATACATAACACATAAAATTCGGATGAACCGATAACAACCTGTTTAGTCTTTAAAAATAAAACAACTTTCGTTACTACGCAACGGATTCACAAATTCAACTGAAAACACCATAACTTCTTGTCCAACTCAAAACAACTTTAAGACAACAAGTCTTTAATGAAAACAACTTAAAAATTCAAAAATATAATGAAAACCAACAATAAAGGAAACATGCGTTCATCCCCCGAGTGCTACGTATCAGAGCGACAACACCGACTCAAACTAACGAAGGTAACAACTATCCTTCTTGATTACCTGTACGTTACCAACAAAGGACAATATTCAAACAGAAGGGGTGAGATATTGAACCATATAATTGAGTGTATGATAAACAATTTATTAGATCAGATTATATAAAATCACCACTTCACAACTTTCAACCAACATCAATCATCACAAGTCAACAACACAACATATTAAATATGCAACACGAAATGTGACTCGTTACAATGCACATGCATGTGGTACCAATGGAGCAAAACTCCCAACATGGAAATATGCCAATTAATAGAGGCATCAACAAGGCATAAGCCTTCAACTTAATTTGCCAATCTAGGCCAACTTACCGAGCATCATCTCCAACTTGATATCCTATATATGCGACCCAATATGAATGTCAGGATAGCAACAACAAAATTTCTTAGCAACACAACAACAAATCAACATGGGCCATAAGCCCACAACTTAATACTTTTCCCATAAATAGAGGCAATAATATCACCTGCTAATTCATATTTTTCAACAAAGAACACAATACAACGAGTCAACCAAAATTTATTACAAATAAACCATATAATTATTTATACTATTACGACAATTTCGAGTTAATTAATTATCAGCTAAAAATTCTATTATTCCTACTTTGTTCTAAGATTCTCATTATGTCTTTGTTAAATTAATACTAAACTGTTATTAGAGTCTGTACTATCAATAATACAGTTCTGCTATTTTATTAACTTCTAAACCTACTACTGATTTAGCCTGCTAAATATTGCTTCTACTATTGCTACTTTATACTATTTCCATTTTCTGCTACTTATAACCATATACCACACTATTACTTTATTAATAAGCCTACCACTAATTCCTGCTGCTTATCTTAATTTATTCTAGTGGCATACTACTACAATTGATTAAACAAATTTCCATACTGATAATAAATCATAATTTAGCAAAGATGTATTATTATTTGGAAACTCCAACTTACCATACTGACAACTCTAAACATGTCTGAATTATGCAAAACAAATAAAAGTGACTTTTAATTATACAAAACAACTCTATTGATAACTTTAATAACACTATTGACAACTCTAACAACCCTATTGACAACTCAATTGACAACTCTATTGATAATTCTAACAATTCTATTAGAATAGAAATTAACTTAAATTAATCAATTAACTCTAATATTTAACTCCTAAATTATAATTTATCATTTATACCAAATAAAGTATTATATATATATATATATATATATATATATATATATATATATATATATATATATATATATATATATATATATATATATATATATATATATATATATATATATATATATATATATATATATATATATATATATATATATATATATATATATATATATATATATATATATATATATATATATATATATATATATATATATATATATATATATATATATATATATATAATATGAATCAATAACGTTAACATAATTCAATTAATAAGTTTTCCGCTACAATATATTATCTTAACATTTGTTACAACACATTACTAAATTGGTATCACTAATGGCCCCAAGTCTTTATCGCTACAGTATATGCTTAAGAATATAGTCACTAATCAATTCCGCTACAGTGCCAACATATGAGACCTTTATCACTTTTCGCTACAGTATTTGTCAAATTGGATTTCCAATTGATATTTCTTACAAAAACCTATGGTCGCTACAGTATTGTCATTCTCACTTTGATTTCTAAGTGTATAATGTCTATATATTAAATTGGTTCTCAATCATATCTCAATTTCAATAATATATCAATTTCAAACACAAACATAAACAATTTTTACAACCCAATCCCACATACCATTTCTCACATACTCTATTATAGAGTCAGAACCTCACCCTTACCTTGGATTGAAGGTTGCTCTAACTCTCCGATTGCACTTGTACGTATCTCTTCCAAAACCCTTATCTTCTTCTTCTGCCAAAACCTATTCTTCTTTCTCTCTACTGATACTTCTATTTTCTTATTATTTCTAAACATCTATTATAATATAACTATTATACTATTATTTTTATTTTGCCTTGTTGGGCTTAAATTTCTACACCTCTCTTTCTACTACTTCTAACATTAAAATAGGCCCACATAAACAATAATAGTATTATTCAATATTAATCCAACAACTTAATCAACTAATTAATTCAACTAAGAACGACACAACTTAAAACAACATTTCACAACTTCGAAAATTTAATCAGAAAATATTCGAAAATAGTTAATTAAATATTGGGCATTACAACTCTCCCCCACTTAGAATATTTCCGTCTTCGAAAATTTACCTTGTTCGAACAACTCAGGATAGGAGTCCCGCATCATCAGGAATACAAATTCGATTACGGAATATCAACACAGCTTACACATCTAACTTAAAATCTTTATTCTCGAACTGATCGATCCAAACTATCGAGTCTACCATTTTCACATCTAACTTCTGAGCTTCTTTGATACTATCCAGAAATTCATTGTTAATTTTCAACATTCCCAACATTACACTCTACGGTGCCACTTCGCAAACTAAGCTCATATCTCTGAACTGTTAAATCAATTCAAACTCTTTAACCATCATTGTTAACATATGTAAAGTCTTTCGACTTAACGCGTCGGCCACCATATTCGCTTTTCCTGGATGATAATTCAAATCGAAATCGTAATCCTTTAACAACTCCAACCATCTTCGTTGTCGCATGTTCAATTCTTTCTGATCAAATAGATATTTTAGACTCTTATGGTCACTAAATACTTCAAATCTAGAATCATAGAGGTATTGTCTCCAAATCTTCAGCATAAAAACAACTGCAGTAAGCTCTAAATCATGCGTAGGATAGTTCTTTTCATGAGTCCTCAACTTTCTTGACGCATAAGCAACTAACTTTTCATCATGCATAAGCACACCTCCTCAGCCCATCTTGGAAGCATCACAATATACTACAAAAGGTTCTCCTGGATTAGGTAATTTCAAAATTGGAGCCGACGTCAATACTTTCTTCAATTCTATAAAACTTTCTTCACACTGAACATCCCACACAAAAGCTCTACCTTTACAGGTCAACTTAGTTAAAAGAAGTGCCAACTTAGAAAAATCTTCGATAAACATTCTATAATAACCATCTAATCCCAAAAAGCTTCTAATCTCGATAGCCGACTGTTGTACCCCAAAATTTGCCCTCTCTTTCTTCAAAGCCTTTCTCACAAGGATTTTCAAAGTTAAAAAAAAAACCTCAAATGCATAGGATTGACAGATGAATTTTTCAGTCAACTGATCAAAATTTGACTGTATACTGAAAAGTCAAACTTTGACTTTTTAGTCAAAATCAAGTGCCAAGGGTCATTTTTCATCAAGACATGTCAAATTATGAAACTTTTTCATCAAGAAACCTAAAAATGCAAATTAGGGTTTAAAATGAAAAAATTTCATAAATTAGAATTTTTCTAAGTTATGAAATTTTCTTATTTTTTCCCAACTTTGTCCTATTTTTTCACCAAGATGAAAATGGATTCAAACAAAACTTGCAACATGAAAGTTGTAGTCCTTCACAAAGTCTACAACTTTGATTCACAAAGTTTTCTCATAAGAAGCTTGTATCTCAAGTTATGATTTTTGGAACAAGGGTACTTAAAACTTTTAACTTAGACAATATTTATCCTAATCTAGGCAGGATTTTGACCCATCTTCTTGGCCACTTTTCACATGGTTCCACTTGGAGTTTAAAGTTACATTACAAAGATGGATTTTAGTACATATTCCAAGCTTTCCAAATTGTCTAAGAACTCCTCAAATACCCTTGTGGTTAGAGAGAATCGAATTCTCAAAGTTGGCAAAAAACTCACTTTTGTTCATGACCAAGGCATGTTCATACAAACTTGCATTTTCAAATTAGCATGTTTGGTGCTAGCTTGCAGGCCTCAAAACCAACTTACACTCCTTAATTTAATGCTTAACCATTTAAATAAGGTTTTATTTTAGCCATTGGGTCATTACATACAAGATTAATCCCTAAGTAGAAAAAGTGACATTTCCATTTTTGCCAAAATGTGCTTTATGTCAAAACCGAATCCCTTGAGCATTGGTCCATATCTCATACAGCAAATCAAGTCCACAAATTGGGGGAGGGGGGGGGGGGGCTAGAGGATTGTGTGCGGCATACAAGATGGCTGGTACATGCATGTTCAAAATACTGACACATCTTGGCTTCATAAAAGAAATATTTGCAAAAACAGAAAGAGAGGATTTTTCTGTTAACACGAGCAAAAACAAACTTTGCAAATAAGTTCCAGACATAAAAAACAAACCGTGTGAAAAAATTCCATACCTCCCATATTCTAAAACTCTCCCAGATTCTGAAACTCTCCCAGATTTTCAAACTCTCCAACGTTCTCAAACCTGCAAAACTCTAAGATTTATCATAAAAAAGTCTCAGTAGTATACCTTTCGATTTTACTTCCCCTAGACTAAAGCAACCTTCGATTCACGTATCACCATCATATACTCTCTTCGATTCAGTGACTGCCCAAACCAAACAGTAACAGAACTAACTTCAGGAAGATCCCAGCGAGGCTCCCTCCACCATCAAAAAAAGGTCACCTATAGCTCTTTCGACTAAGCATTTCTAGAGGTAAGTTTTCTCTAAACTTGGAACTCTTTCGTTTAAACATCATGTGCACATACCAATAAAGAAAAATGTAGATATTTCTAGACCATGTTTTAACATTCGATCCTAACTGCCCATATGCTGAAAACTCAACCTTAATTAGTTATACTTTGGACTTTGAGACCCATTGTTTTGTTTTTGTGCTAACCCCTGGACTGTAGTTATGTTTGGATGTTGCATTTTAAGAACTTGAGACAGGTTTGTTATACCCTTCGATTGGCTAGCTGCACAAGCCTTTCGAATCACAATTTGAGGGCCTAATATGCTTACAAGGAGTCAGCAAGGAGCCTGTGGAAAAGCCAGAACCTTGTTGTTTCCAGACCTCAGACGAAATCCATAACCTTTCCGTTTCCATGCCTCAAACAAAAGATAGAACCACTGACTCCAACCCCCAGTCGAAGGAGACAAAGGAAAATCGAAGGGCATGACTCCACTGACTCCAACCCCCAGTCGAAAGAGACAAAGGAAAATCGAAAGCCACTCCCTCACTGCTTTCAACCCCCAGTCGAAAAAGGCAGAAAGGCAGATTACATCTTATACTGGTTCCAGGCCCAATCGAAAGGCAAAACATGATGTCCCAATGGTCCCAATCGAAAGGCACAATATGTTGTCCCACTGGTCCCAATCGAAAGGCACAACATGCTGTCCCACCATGTCCAGTCGAAAGGAATTCCTTCACTGCTTTCAACCTCCAGTCGAAGAAGGCAACAAGGCAGAACCAGAAGGCTTCGCCATACACTGACTTCTAGGCCCCAGTCGAAGGATACAACTTGCTGCTGCCTTTGCCCAATCGAAGGACAGGACCTCGCCCCTTCCAAGGCCCAATCGAAAGATGTGACTTTGCTGTTGTCAACCCCAATCGAAGGAGGCCAACAGAATGCAAATCGAAGGCTGCTTCCCCCCAATCGAAAGACACTCATTTTTCTTATTTTTATCTTATTTTTTCCTTCATATTTTTTATGCCTTTCGATATGGTTGTAATAGCGTAGGATTTTATCTTTCTTCATTTTATTTACTTTGTACAAATGCTAGTAAAATAAGGGATGTATGGCAAGATAAAAACAACAAAATAGATAATCCTAATCAAAGACAAAAGCATGAAAATAATACACCATACACACTTGCACCCCTAGGGTTTCATCCACTTGTTGCCTTCAAAAAATGGGCCATGGTTGCATGTTGAGTACTTTGGAAAAACAAAAACAAACAAAAAGATCATAGTCCCTCGATGACGCTACCTGAGTTGCCTAAACAAAATGATCAAGTCCCTCAAGAAAATTGCCAAAAATACTTGACACTATTGCTTTCATGGTCTATACGATGACCCGCGCCTGTCCCGTTCAAACATCCTAACGCAAGGTTGTTCATCAAACACAATGGTGAAACAACATTGTTAAAAGGGTTAAAAACATGAGAAATATCTTTGAGTAAAATTAGGGTAGATAACTCTTAGTTACTTGATCAAACTTGCAAAACATCCTTGCCATTTTTCAAACACACATCACAACACAACTTCAAAACAACTTTCAAAAACATTGAATTATCTTTTCAAAAAGACAAACACCTTTGTAAAACATTCAAATAAGAATTGTTACAAAGGTTGCCTAGACAAGGCATCTTTTTCAAAACATTTTCAAAACCACACACACAAAGCACCATTTCAAGCAATTGAAAAAAGGCAAGTGATCTAAAACAAGTAACTAAGAGCCCATGGATAACCATGGATGAAAAGGGTGCTAGCACCTTCCCTTTTCATAATCTACCCCCCGAACCCACGAAAACATCTCAAAGGTCTTTCCTGTGCTTTTTGACCTTTCCTTAGGATAAAATAAAAAGTCGGTGGCGACTCTTGCTAAACCGAAAGATTTGCAAACACAAACGCAAAATCCCAAGTCAGTTCTCCCACCGTATAACAGAACTGGCGACTCTGCTGGGGAAATTTCTAAAAGTGGGGTTACCTTAGGGTTTTAGATCACCTTTACATGCTTGCTTTGATTGCTTTGATTGCTTTACTTTTTGGGTTCCTTGTTTGGGTTTGTTGTAAATCCTACACCCAGATTTGGGGGCACCTTTTTAGGTAAATAACAATAAACTGTGAGGGAACTGTGTGGGGTATACCGACATGGTTGAAGCAGTAGCTATGTTAGTGTGACATATTTGTGGGTACCGGTAGCCTTTGAGTTAATCAAAGAGAATATGGGGCCGCTGAGCGATGTCATGAAGCACTAACGAACTCTTAGAACCTTACTTGACCATCTTGGCCTTTTTAGGGGTAGTGAGATGACCGACTTTGGTGCAGTCCGAAGTTGGTAGATACTCGATACTACACTCATTGAGGATTGTTTTCTTGGAATATTTTGGTCGCCAATCAAGTGGCTAAACCAAAACAATGAACACAGAAAATAATCCAGTGATATTGAGCTCCTTAGAACCCGGTTTCTATTTTAGGACAGGTTGAGCCAACTAACTTCAAGAGGGTACTTACCTACAAACCCCATGCAAGCCTAAACCTAAGGACTTGTCTGCTTTGTGTGAATATGATTACCTGTATATACACTTGCTTACTTTTTCATACATGTACATAACATCATAACATCATACCATAACATTTTTTCAATAACCATTTCAAGGATCTCGAGGGTCTTTTGATACAGGGGCACGTTGAACCAGACGTCTACCAAAGAGAAAGAGGGTTCCCCTCTAACCAAACACCGTCAAAGATCAAGTGCAAAAACTTGAATCAGGGGCTATGACCCACTTGACATGGTGAGCTTGATTCTCGTGGAAAGACATCCACCGATACAGAGGTATCCAATCAAAGATGTTGATCGAGGTTCAACCTCTAACATTTTCTCGTGTTTACCCCGCGAGATCCTTGAAAACATGCATCCATATATCATGCATCATATCATGACAGGTTTCTCCCATATAGGTCTCCTTATCTTCCTACTGTTTATTTCAGTAAGATGGATATGGAATAAACGGTGAAAGATCTCCAAGCTCAAAACGTTCAATTCCAACAAATGCTTCTGGCTATGGGTAAAGGGCAAGAGGATCTGAAAGCTCTCCTTCTCAAAGACAAGAAGAAGAAGAAGTCCAAGAAGGCAGCGGGCATCCTGAACTTGGGAAGAAGACCTAAAACCCTAGATCTTTCAACTCCATCCAACATAGGGGATAGTCTTGAAGAAGACCACAATTTGGAGATCGATGATGTTGAAGCTGACTACTCCGAAGAACAATATCCTCCCGCTGATGAAAAGTACAAACAATTGGAGGATCGTCTCAGTGCTATGGAGATTCAACAAATACCTGGCTTGGATTTAGGAGACATGGGTTTAGTTTCTGGGTTGGTCATCCCGCCAAAGTTCAAAGTCCCTATCTTTTCCCTGTACGATGGAGTCTCTTGCCCTAAGATGCACTTAAAGTCTTATGTCCGCAAGATTCAACCATACACAACTGATCCAAAGCTTTGGACCCATTTCTTCCAAGAAAGCCTGGTAGGGACTCAACTAGAGTGGTTTTATCAACTGGAGAGTTCTCGCATCCACACATGGGAGGATTTAGCTGCTGATTTTTACAAACAGTATCAGTACAATGCTGATCTTGCACCAACTCGTGTGCAATTGCAGAACATGGCCATAGGTTTCAACGAGAACTTCAAGGGATACGCTCAAAAGTGGAGAGATCTGGCTAGTAGGGTACAACCTCCTTTAACTAACAGGGAGCTGATTGACATCTTCATGGGAACTTTGATAGGGCCTTTCTTCAATCACTTAATTGGAAGCTCCTCAGCCGGGTTCACCGAGCTAATACTAGCCAGCGAAAGGGTCGAAGTTGGCATAAAAAGTGGAAAAATATAAGGAGCTACACCCTCTGATTCCTAGAAAATACCCTACAATGGGAAGAAAGAGTCCAATGTTGTGAATAGTCAAAAAAGTCACCGCGACCGACACGTAGGGGCAGTCCTGGTCTCTGGTTCTGCGTCACACCGACAACAACAAAAGGGAAATCAACGAAGGCCAGATGAGCCTAAAAGACAGTTCACCAACATCAACATGCCGTTGTCTCAAGCGTTGCAACACTTGTTGAGGATGAATCTAATTACATTGATAGGACCTCATCCAAACCCCAAGACTTCTTCTCCTAACTACAATCCTAATGCGACATGCACTTATCATTCTGACAGTCCCGGGCATGATACTAACGATTGTTGGGCATTGAAGTACAAGATTCAGAATTTGATTGATGCCAAGGAGATTGAGTTTGGTCCTCTGGAGACTCTAGCATAATCACTGCTCCTTTGACGAATCATTGAGTGCGTCTTTGTTTCTTTGAATTTTCAAGTTGTAACTTCTTTTGTTATTCAAACAATTATCTGTTGATGTCAAACTCTGTTTCATTAATGCACTGCATATGTTTGTCTTGAATTCATCCATTCGTTTTCACTATTCTAAAACTATGCTTTCTACTTTCTTTATGATATTTAACTCTTGATAAAAAGCTACAAGCCTTTAGAGGGAGGATGACGAAACAATGCCATAATCTCATACAATATGCTTTTGGACAGACCTTGCTGACGATGTACAAGCGTTTCTTTCAAATCCTAAACACTGGAGTTATAAGGAAGATAATCCCTAGTCAACCCCTTCGAGCCAAAGAAGTAGAAGTTTTCTGTTTTAAACACAAATTGAAACCTTTAATCAAAACCTGGGGAGGGTAGTCTCTCAGTTAATTCAAAAAAAAAAAGAGATGCGCATTGAAGTCGCAAACTCTCAGTTCGTAACACAACGAATGACATCAAAAACTTTCCTTTGGAACCAAAAGACAGTGATGGTTCCTTATCTCATAGGCCGTCATTATCTCTCAAAAAAGAAAAGCCCACTAAGCCAAAACCTACAAAGGAGGCTTAAGAAATTTGGGGCATCTCGCTGACTGTAATCTTGAAAACAGGAACAGTCAGGCAAACGTTAGGGATAACAAATCAAAAGAAAAAGATCATTACCAATCCTCAACAACATGAAAAATGTTGCAAAAATGACTGCCTTCCAAAATCCAACTTGTGTGAACCATCACCAAAACGTCGTTCCAAATTCGAATAGAGTTCGACGCACAATTAACTGAGTTTAGGATTGAAGAACATCACGAAGAGCGGGTGGATACAAATATACTTTGAGCCTTTATCCTTTGTTTCTTAAACCGTGAACCAAGCCACGTTACAACCCTTCAAAAGTCCTAACTGAAGCATGGGTTAGTTCGAAAGCATACTGTTACAAAAGGTATCCTGACTCCTGTAAGGCTTTGCCCTAAATCTTGTGTTGAATTTGTCTTATAAAAAGTTTTCTGCTAAAAAACGCATTTTTCAAAACTTCGAGACAAGCATAAACTTTGCATTACTTGAATATCACTGTTTGCATTTGGCTATTTATTTGACAGCGAAGAAATTCACACAATGAATATCCGATGAACGAAATCTCTCTCAGTGAACAAAATCACTTCAAAAAGGATGACACTTCCATTGACAAATCTCCTATCAACAAGGGGGCATGGCATGTCACTATCCAGCACACCTGGGGCAGTCCAGTCAAGATTCAAAGAAAACTCTCAAGAATTGCAGAGTAACCAGGGGCAGGCCTCCATCTCCATCACTTGGGGCATTAAACGTCAAATCTCAGTGAAGGATTACGTACAATTAAACATTTTCTGGAAATGTCACAAACACTTGCTACTAGGGGCAATGACAAATCTCCCCAAAATCCTTCTCATAGGATGATTCCCCAGCAAGAGTATAATCGCTGACCCCCTTTCCCCAGCTGAATCAACCTCAAGAATCCTCGAGGACTTCCCCCAACAAAGATGTCACCTCTCTAGCAGACTGGCGACAAGGTTTATTTCCCCAACAACACCAGGATTCCCCAGCTTGAGTTTGCCTCTCCGACTACTACAAATCAAAGGACCACAACTCCTCTTCCCTAGTAGACTACTCTACAATCCCCAACAAGTTACTGCGAAACCTGGACCCGACCAGATATCAGTTTAACTTCGACTCCCCAGTAGAGCAACAGACGACTAAGACTCCTAAACTTTTTTTCCCAAGCATAAATAAACATACTCCCCATAGAGTTTTCAATATCCCCCAGCGGATTTCTCCTCAAACAACAAAGCAGGGATCCCCGGTGGAAACATTTTGAGGAAAGTCCAAGACAAAATTACACTTCAACAACATTCATAACATATGCATACAAAATACATATGACACAAATCTCATTTTATTTTGAGAACATCATTACACAATGCATACATCATGACATTGCATACAACTAACTCTTTACCTTTTCAGGAATGATCAATCAACAGGCAAAGATCATCATCTTCCGAGATCCCTTCTAGAGACAGTTCAGATGCGATCCAGATATGGCTGACATTCTGATACTTATTCCAGATTCCTTCTAGAGACAGTTCAGATGCGATCCAGATATGGCTGACATTCTGATACATATTCCAGATTCCTTCTAGAGACAGTTCATATGCGATCTAGATATGGCTGACATTCTGATACTTATTCCAGATTCCTTCTAGAGACAGTTCAGATGCGATCCAGATATGACTGACATTCTGATACTTATTCCAGATTCCTTCTAGAGACAGTTCATATGCGATCCAGATATGGCTGACATTCTGATACTTATTCCAGATTCCTTCTAGAGACAGTTCAGATGCGATCCAGATATGGCTGATATTCTGATACATATTCCAGATTCCTTCTAGAGACAGTTCATATGCGATCTAGATATGGCTGACATTCTGATACTTATTCCAGATTCCTTCTAGAGACAGTTCAGATGCGATCCAGATATGACTGACATTCTGATACTTATTCCAGATTCCTTCTAGAGACAGTTCATATGCGATCCAGATATGGCTGACATTCTGATACTTATTCCAGATTCCTTCTAGAGACAGTTCAGATGCGATCCAGATATGGATGACATTCTAATACTTATTCCAGATTCCTTCTAGAGACAGTTCAGATGCGATCCAGATATGGATGACATTCTGATACTTATTCCAGATTCCTTCTAGAGACAGTTCAGATGCGATCCAGATATGGCTGACATTCTGATACTTATTCCAGATTCCTTCTAGAGACAGTTCAGATGCGATCCAGATATGGCTGACATTCTGATACTTATTCCAGATTCCTTCTAGAGACAGTTCAGATGCGATCCAGATATGGCTGACATTCTGATACTTATTCCAGATCCCTTCTAGAGATAGTTCAGATGCGATCCAGATATGGCTGACATTCTGATACTTATTCCAGATTCCTTCTAAATACAGTCCAGATACGATCCAGATTTGGATGTCATTCTGTCACTCATTCAAATACAGTCCAGATACGATCCAAATTCGTATGTCATTCTGTCTCTCATTCAAAATACAGTCCAGATACGATCCAGATTCGGATGTCATTCTGTCACTCATTCAAAATACAATCCAGATACGATCCAGATTCGGATGTCATTCTGTCACTCATTCAAAATATAGTCCAGATACGATCCAGATTCGGATGTCATTCTGTCACTCATTCAAATACAGTCCAGATACGATCCAGATTCAGATGTCATTTTGTCACTTATTCAAAATACAGTCCAGATACGATCCAGATTCGGATGTCATTCTGTCACTCATTAAAAATACAGTCTAGATACGATCCAGATTCAGATGTCATTCTGTCACTCATTCAAAATACAATCCAGATATGATCCAGATTCGGATGTCATTCTGTCACTCATTCAAATACAGTCCAGATACGATCCAGATTCGGATGTCATTCTGTCACTCATTCAAAATACAGTCCAGATACGATCCAGATTCAGATGTCATTCTGTCACTCATTCAAAATACAGTCCAGATATGATCCAGATTCGGATGTCATTTTGTCACTCATTCAAAATACAGTCCAGATACGATCCAGATTCGGATGTCATTCTGTCACTCATTCAAAATACAGTCCAAATACGATCCAAATTCGGATGTCATTCTGTCACTCATTCAAAATACAGTCCAGATACGATCCAGATTCGGATGGCATTCTGTCACTCATTCAAAATACAATCCATATACGATCCAGATTCAGATGTCATTCTGTCACTCATTCAAAATACAGTCCATATACGATCCAGATTCGGATGTCATTCTGTCACTCATTCAAAATACAGTCCAGATACGATCCAGATTCAGATGTCATTCTGTCACTCATTCAAAATACAGTCCAGATACGATCCAGATTAAGATGTCATTCTGTCACTCATTCAAAATACAGTCCAGATACGATCCGGATTTGGATGTCATTCTGTCACTCATTCAAATACATTTCAGATACGCTCTAGGCACGGACGCCATTCTTTGGCTCATATAGACTCAGTCTCCAGATACAGTTCAAATGCATTCCGGACATGGATACCATCTTGATGCTCATTCTTCTGACCTACAACATTGCACTTACAACAAACATTCTTGGATGGCATCTTTAAGCCCATCTCCGATAAGATTCTGTCACATCTCCAAATGGCATCTTTAAGTGCATTCCCTACATAGTCAACTAACACATCTTCGAGTGCAAATTTTTTGGGCACTCTAGTGTTCAATCATCTTCCACCTTCAAGTCACGAATTGTAGAATTACCAATCTAACTCTTCAGGTGTAAGAAGTTTGAACAGGGGCAGCTGTTGTACGCCAAAATTTGCCCTCTCTTTCTTCAAAGCCTTTCTCAAAAGGATTTTCAAAGTTCAAAAAAAAAAACCTCAAATGCATAGGATTGACAGATGAATTTTTCAGTCAACTGATCAAAATTTGACTGTATACTGAAAAGTCAAACTTTGACTTTTTAGTCAAAATCAAGTGCCAAGGGTCATTTTTCATCAAGACATGTCAAATTATGAAACTTGTTCATCAAGAAACCTAAAAATGCAAATTAGGGTTTAAAATGAAAAAAATTCATAACTTCGAATTTTTCTAAGTTATGAAATTTTCTTATTTTCCCCCAACTTTGTCCTATTTTTTCACCAAGATGCAAATGGATTCAAACAAAACTTGCAACATGAAAGTTGTAGAATTTTTTTATTAATAACCAAGTATTAAAATAATATTTCGCAAATAACCGGGTTTCGGAAAAAAAATACGCAAATAACCATGTTTCAGATGATTGCACAAAGGAGGAGCCATCTGAAATGGCGCATGCACCTCTTTTTTTAAGGGAGGCGCCATCTCACTTGGAGCCTATGTGCTTAGGGCATGCCCTAAGCCAAGTGAGATGGCGCCTAAGTGTATTATTAGGGCAAAAATTTTTATTTTTTTATTTTTTTTCCTGTGCATTGCCTGTTGGACAGAGATCAACAAAATGGACTTTTTATTAAAAAAAAAAATTACATCCAACTGTATTACATTAAAATAACAGTAAAAAAATGGATACAAAAAAACTGGGAAAAAAAAGATACATCAGTGATCCCCCGGAACCCGATAATGACCCCCGGTTCCGCATCCCCGTCCTCGCCTTTCTCTTGCTGGGTGTCGTCGCGTTTCCTGTTGCGGCAAGGTCGATGGCCCAGCGAAGTCAATGCGGTCCGAATCCATAAAATCAGTCAGATCTCCATATCTAGAAGATCCGCTCTGGTACAGTCGGTTACCCATACCCTTAAAGTTTGGTCGTGTTGGTGGTGGGTGGGGTTCCATGGTTGGTCTGTAGCATTGGTCGTCTGAGTACGGGGGGTAGAAAGGAAATGGATCTTGGGGTGTTTGGTATTGAGGATGTTGGGTGGTTTGGTGATATGGTGGGTGATGGTAGGTTTGGTCGGCTTGGTCATAATCTTCCGACATTCCCATATCAGGGCTAAGGCTGGATGTTGAGGGCGCCATATTGGGATATGTGGAAGACTAAAATTGTGTGTGGGGTATGTGGGTGTGCTGGTATTGGGGTTAGTATTGTGGTTGGGTTTGAGGCATATCGGGGTATTGGTAGTTTGGTGGTGATTGTGGTTGGTTGTACGACATTTGATTGTAGTTGTGTTGTGGTGGGGAATGTGGTTGGGTGTTTGTGGGTCTGTTTCTTCTTGGGGGTTGGTGGGAGGTTGATGGGTTTTGGGTTTGTTGATGGGGAATCGAGGGTTGTGCCCATCGTGTGCGTGGGTCAACCAAGTACCTCGGATGAGACACGTGTATTTCTGGGTTACTAACCGACCTGTACCACGACAAATATTGATCCGTGTGTCGCATGTTACCTTGAGTAAGGAAAACCGGGAATTGCAAGACGTAGCGGTGACGCCTCTGCCATATCTTACACCATTCCGGAGCGAAGTCTTTCTAGTTGGTAAGACCCCACTGGGCGTCGACCCTTTTAAGATGCCATGGGGACAAATCTGTTGGATCACTTGGTATATCTTGATGCATTCCGAACTGCATCTTCACACGGTCGCTGTGGTGCATCTCCATAATGTTGAACCGAATGATTGCAGTCTTTGCAGTCCAAGTTGCTGCATCCTCTGGGTTTGGATCATGGCCCAAATCCAAATATGGTCTCCAGACGAACTGCGATAAAATTTAAATCAGGTTAGCGCAAAAGTAATGTATAAATAATTTAAATGAACAAAAGTTAAAAGCTACGACGTACGTCATCTGGGCCTAAGTGATCCAACAGATTGCGGTAGAGTGCGACATTGAATCTTGGAATCTTGCCGTAATCCATACCCCTCACGCAGTACCTAAAGGAAATGAGAAACATGTTATTCTTAGCATATATTTTGGGAAGAGCAGAATAGTTATAAATGCTATAACTTGATGACTTACTTTGTTGCGTACGGGAAACCAAAAGTGTTGTTGTTGACGGGGTTTAAGGACTCCATCCTCCACCAACCCCAGGCTTGTAGTAAAAATGCGCACCCATAAAATGTACATTTTTCCTTGACTGCGTTTTTGCACAAGGAACTGTATAGGTGGGCTAATACTGCAGAACCCCGACTATATTTTCTTGTTTTTTCAAAATTTGTTAGTAAATGTAAGTACATAAAATTTACACTATTTCCCGTACTTTCGGGAAATAAAAATGTACCAAAAAGTATCATAAGATACGTTCTGGCTTTTACTACTCTGTCATTCTCTGAGGAATTTTCATTTAATTCCAAACTTGCATAATGACGTTTCAGGTCAGTTAGTAGTATTCCCTGCCCTCTTGCTCCACCACCTTCTACCATATCCCTACCCAACAGTTCTTCACACTGTGAGTTAGGTTGTTGAACCGACCCGTTCACGGCCTTACCGTCGATAGGGAGACCCAGTAGCATGTACACATCCTCTAGCGTGATGGTACATTCACCTATTGGTAGGTGAAATGTATGGGTCTCCGGTCTCCACCTTTCCAACATTGCAAGAATGAACTTCGAGTCAATGGTGCAGTTGGAGATCTTTATCACATGTCCAAAACCTGCGTATTCCAGATAAGGGACGATAAATGGGTCGGGAGCCAGGTAGTTATGCGAACGGATTCTGAATCTTTTTGTGTCCTGAGTTCATAATTCAACAGGTGTAAGATTAATTAAGATGAACAACGCGTTATTTGAAGTATGAAAAATGTATAACCAAAGAAGAGACTTACAAATGCAGCAATGTTTTCCCTTGTGCCTCTGTGAGTATCGCCCATTGTTAGAAGAGCCATTGTTTAGAATGCTTGAGAGTATGAAAGACTTAGGAAGAGATAGAGAGTATGATAGACTTATGAAATATTTCGTAGCAGAGAGTGAGACTTGTGTGGGTGTGAGAGATGTATGATATGGTATGTATTTATAGGCAAATAAGTTTGATGTAGTGGTTGCTTGTGCTTGCATGCCTGCGAAGTGTCACATTTTCATGCTTAGGGGGTTACACATATGCATGCATGCATTTACAAAAAATGAAAGGTGTCACTCTTGCAGGCTAGGTGGCAGCCCATGCATGTATCACGATTGGACAGTAAGGGAGGCGCCATTGGACTTGGCGAAAGAGTACAAAAATGAATGGTGTCGCCACCCCAATTGGCGAATAAGAGGTGTCATTTGTTACAGCATAGGCTCAGGCTACGTGATAGCCTTTGGGATTCCTTTCATTATTGCATGCAAGCCCATTGGAGTTGATGGGTGGAGTCTTACAACAAACATGTATATGTGCAGAATAGGGCCAGGCTAGGTGGCAGCCTATGGGGTTTCATAAGCCCATGCATGTATCACGATTGGACAGTAAGGGAGGCGCCATTGGACTTGGCGAAAGAGTACAAAAATGAATGGTGTCTCCACCCCAATTGGCGAATAAGAGGTGTCATTTGTTACAGCATAGGCTCAGGCTACGTGACAGCCTTTGGGATTCCTTTCATTATTGCATGCAAGCCCATTGGAGTTGATGGGTGGAGTCTTGCAACAAACATGTATATGTGCAGAATAGGGCCAGGCTAGGTGGCAGCCTATGGGGTTTCATAAGCCCATGCATGTATCACGATTAGACAGTAAGGGAGGCGCCATTGGACTTGGAGAAAGAGTACAAAAATGAATGGTGTCGCCACCCCAATTGGCGAATAAGAGGTGTCATTTGTTACAGCATAGGCTCAGGCTACGTGACAGCCTTTGAGATTCCTTTCATTATTGCATGCAAGCCCATTGGAGTTGATGGGTGGAGTCTTACAACAAACATGTATATGTGCAGAATAGGGCCAGGCTAGGTGGCAGCCTATGGGGTTTCATTATTGCATGTAATATTATTGGCAGCTTTGGGGGGTTGCATCCTTACTTAATTGAAATTTTTAGCCTTACGTTTAACATAACATTGATTCACATAATCTGTCAAATATTCCAACCTTCGAATCAGTCATCAAATTCATACATTCCAACCTTCAAACATTACAACATTCATACCTTCATACAATCAATAAACCTCAAACATTCCAACCTTCAAACCTTAAAACAATTCTACGCAATGGCCTCTTCACCATAATTTATCGTCAAAGCACATTTCAACGGTGAGACATACATTTGTCCCACAGTTGGGTTTTTGTTTAGAAACACAGACAACATTCGATTTCTCTTAAACGGGAAAGCCAATTTCTCGTACTTCAAGAAAAGATAGGAGGCCAAACTTGAACGAGGCCCGGTGTCCCAGATATTTTATCAGAATCCAGTTTTTTTTGGAAACAACCAAGTAATTTTTTATAAGGTTGAAGTTCAAGATGACGAGGATCTCCAGAATATGATTTCCAGCCATGTCTATTCTAGATACGACTCTATTGAGTTGTACGTTTTGCTTCAAGAGCCTCCGGTGACACAGGAGGTAGAGCCTCCGGTGACACAGGAGGTTGATCCTTTGGAGAATGAACAAGATGAGGTAGATGCAGTTGATGATGAAGAAGAAGATAACGAGTTAGAGTTTGATGAAATGGTGAACGATGATTCTGACGATGATGGCATCCCTAGTATTCCTACAGACAAAATCTACACACCACCTCCGCACATGACAAACTTCAATATGGGCGGAGATGAACCTTCTACTGACTTATTTTTCAAACCGTATATGCAGTCGGATGAAAATTTAAAAGAGAAGGACAAGTTTCGTAACAGAGAGGAATGCATCAGGGCCATTAAAAAATTTCACATGCTCAACTCGGTTGATTTTAAGGTGGATCGTGTCAACCCGGAAAGGTACAAGATCAAGTGTGTCCACCCTAACTGTATGTTCAAGCTGACCGCATCATACAGATTAAGGGGTGACTGCTGGGTCATAGGTTCCATGACTACCCACACTTGTGTAAGTTCCACTCAATCACAGGACCACCGAAAACTCAACTATGATCTAATTTGTCAAGAAATCCTACCCCTGGTCAGCAACGACCCATCTTTGAAGGTGAAAACAATCATCTCCCACATCACCACGGTTTTTAACTACACTCCGTCTTACCGTAAGGCGTGGTTAGCAAAGACTAAGGCGATTGATAGGGTGTACGGAAACTTGGAGGAGTCATACCGAGAACTTCCCCGCTACCTGAATGCACTCAAGACGTATTCTCCAGGTAGTGTTTACGTTCTGGAAACATTGCCAGCGTACGCCCAAGATGGTAGTCTACTGCATGGCAACGGAATATTCAGTCGCGTGTTTTGGGCATTTCAACCATGCATCACAGGGTTTGCATCATGCAAACCAATTCTACAAATTGACGGGACTTGGTTGTATGGGAAGTACAAAGGCACGCTATTGATGGCAGTTGCACAAGATGGCAACAACAACATTTTCCCCGTTGCGTTTGCCCTTGTTGAGGGGGAGACCGGTGGTGCTTGGAGCTTTTTCCTGAAAAATCTTCGGACACACGTGGCTCCTCAACCGGATCTCTGTTTGATCTCGGACAGACATGCCTCCATTGAAAGTGCCTACAATAATCCAGCAAATGGTTGGCATGACCCTCCTTCTACGCATGTCTATTGCGTCAGGCATATCGTCCAGAATTTCTCGAGGGAGGTCAAGGATAAAACATTGAGGAAAGCGGTTATGAATGCGGGATATGCATTGACACAACCCACATTCAAATATTACCGCAACGAGATCCGTTTGTCTAATCCAGAAGCCGGTAGGTGGATCGACAATATTCCGGTGGAAAAGTGGACTAGGTCATACGACAATGGCCAAAGATGGGGGCATATGACAACGAATCTTATTGAATCAATGAATGGGGTATTCAAGGGCATACGAAACCTCCCAATCACTGCCTTGGTAAAATCTACGTATTTTAGGATGGCTGCGTTATTTTCCAAAAGAGGTGAAATATGGAATGCGGTGTTGCAATCTGGACAACTATGGAGTGAAAGCTGCATGAAATACATTAAGGATGAAAGTGCTAAAGCCAACACTCACATGGTTATACGGTTTGACCGACACAGCCACAACTTCATTGTGAAAGAGACAATCGACCACAATGAAGGCCTGCCAAGACAAGAATACAGGGTCATTTTACCTTCTCAATGGTGCGATTGTGGCAGGTTTCAAGCATTTCGTATGCCTTGCTCTCATGTCATTGCCGCTTGTGCTCATACCCATCAAGACGCGCTTCAACTGCTGTCAAACATTTACAAATCTGAAACGTTGCTCACTGTTTACAATAACAACTTTCCTTTGGTGGCAAAACCGGATTATTGGCCTGAATACAATGGCGATATAGTTTGGCACAATGACCAAATGCGAAGGAACAAGAAGGGTCGTCCCAAAAGTAGGCGCATCACAACAGAAATGGACGATCTTGATAGGTTGGAAAGAAAGTGTGGTTTATGCCGTCAGGTCGGACACAATCGCAAAAACTGTCCGAATCGGGCGTCTGGCTCGACCACATAAATATTGTAATACATAAAATATTTTCAATATTTGTGTTGTAAACATTTGGGTTTTCCGTTAACAGATTTTGCTACAGTTAATAAAACGCGTACAACAATAATTAACGATATTCAATCTAGGAAATTACAACTGTTAACACAATTTCATCTGACCCATGCATCATCAGCATTACATCACTGTCTGTTTTGACTTCCTCCAACCACACATTAGGTCTTCCTGTCGCATGTGAGGTTGTTGTTCGTTTTCGCTGGATCCTTCGAATTTTTCCCCCTCTGCGATGTCTCCATCTAGCCACCGCATCAAATCCCACTTCAGACGCTCCATGGAGTGAATGTGCTAGAATTTCATTTTCATCGCAGGTTTCGTGGCGGAGAATATAACGTAACCATCTCTGCTAAAAATCATAGGCAACATCATGACACAAATAACGGAGTACAAAATAAAAATACAGTGCGAGAAAGTGTGAGAAATTTCGGAGAAACGAACGAATTATTTATAAAACAACATTTTGCCCTAGTTTTGCTCTAGGAGCCAAGTGAGATGGCGCCTCCTCTCATTTTTAAGGAGCATGCGCCATCTCACTTGGCTAAAAGCCAAGGGAGGCGCCAAGTGAGATGGCGCCTAGGGCAAAACCCTAGGTGCAGGCGCCAAGTGAGATGGCTCCTCCTTTGTGGAGTCATCTGAAACATGGTTATTTGCGTAATTTTTTCCGAAACCCGGTTATTTGCGAAATATTATTTTAATATATGGTTATTAATAAAAAAAATTCAACTAATATTACCTCTCAGTTTTATAATCCTACAAACGGAATAAATTTATTTGAAATAAAAAAAAAGACACCAATATAAAAAATATATATTAATTCTTACTAAAAATGAGAAAAATGTCTTCAGAAAGTTAAATAGATGTATTATAAAAAAAATAATAAAAATTGTAAGAGATGAGATTAGAAGTGTGATCACTTAGCCACATTTCTTCTTGGTTGGATGTAACAATCGGGGAAATATGTGATATATTTTTAATAAAAAATTAAAATTAAAATTAAAATAAAAGCGTATAGATGAAGTGATTGTACTTTGGTTGGTTAGAACACCGAGGCAAATCTTTGTCAAGAAATTTAGTATTTGTAGTAGTCTTCATCGAGGAGAAAAGATGAAGAAAATTCATCTTGTAGAATCTTTGAACAAGTAATATGTTTAGAGACTCAACATTAAGGAGAGATCTTGAAGATTCAACCTCTAATAGAATCTTTCACTAGTGCAGAAATGACTTTTTACATCGGGTGAAACTGACTTTTTACATCGGTTCTGGGTCCGATGTAAAGTCAGGCGATATAGTAAATCAGGGACTTTTTACATCGGTTCTGGGACCGATGTAAAAAGTCCCTTTTTTACATCGGTTATAATATAAGAACCGATGTAATAAACAGTTATTATGCATATTTTTTAAAAAATTGATCCAGTTTTTTACATCGGTTGGAAGTAATACCCGATGTAAAAAGTCCCTTTTTTACATCGGTTATAATATATGAACCGATGTAAGAAACATTTATTATGCACATTTTTTTTAAAAATTGATCCAGTTTTTTATATCCGTTGGAAGTAATACCCGATGTAAAAAGTCCCTAGTGACGCGACTTTTTACATCGGTTATTATCCCCAACCGATGTAAAAAGTCCCTTTTTGAAAGTTTTTACATCAGTTTTTACTAATAACCGATGTAAAATATATGAGATTTTTTTGGAATAGATTATTTATTTTCTGGATGTTTCCCTGTACAAATATAATTTGTACCCATTTTTTCATATTTTTCCAATATCACATAAACTATATTTATGTCGCTATATAGATTTCATAGCTTTCCAACATCACATATATCACATCTAGGTCGATGTTTTCATATTTTTCACAACAAACTTACAAATTGAACAATTGTATTACAAACTTGTATTGTATTACAACAAACAAACTTACAATTACAAATTCTTCACAAAATATACAACAATATTCAACTATTTATAAGTCTTTTTTCAAAACTTACAATTACATATTATTCACAAAATATACAAAAATATTCAACTATTTCTAAGTTTCCAAACTTAAATTACCAATATAAAATCTTCGGTAGACAACACCAAAATCACATTGCCTGACAATAAATAATAACAATTAACATCAGCAAAAAAATCAAGAAACTCAATAAATATGCAAAAACCATATGTATTGTGCAAAAACCATAACTTATACAATTCTATAAAACTCACCAAGATAAACTTAATTTTCATGTAACTCAAAGAAACATTTTGCCCAACGAAGTCGCAAATCATACAAATCATCTGGTGTTAATTCTGTTGGGTCATCAAATACCTATAATACTTAAATATAACAATATAGAGTTAATTTTTAAAATTCATATTAATTCGAAAAATAAAAAGTAAATAACAAAGTAAAGTTATTTTTAGTACCTGCATCCAATTCTCGGTTATATTAGCAGAGACAATATCCAACATATTTTTCATCACATAGTATCCACAATCATTAGAGTTATGTTGTTGCCTTGTCTACAATTGAATGACATAATTAGTGAATACTTATCATAAATTTAACTATATAATTACAATTTACATCACACTTACATTGGGATGAAGCCATGTAGCCTTTTTTCTATTTCCATTTGCCATTTGATGAATCTCAAAAGAACTAATACAGAAAGATAAACATCACATAGCTAAATTTACTCGCAAATGAAAAATGACATAACTATTAGTTGTCAATGAAAGTCACATGAAAGATAAACTTACTTTGTAATAATTTTCTTCGTGTGATGGTAAATTTCCCGATGAAGTGAACAAAATACGACAACTAAATTGTCTCTTGGACACATGACTATTAATTGCCAATGTCTCTTGTACGTGTGTGTGGAAACAGAAAAGTCACATAAAATATATATGTTATCAAAATTAAATAATATAAAACATAATTATATAAAAATTCTTACCCATGAATTAATGGTAGTAAGTGGCACACTCTGTTTTCATCACGTAACTTTTCTAGTACGTAATTTTTAACATCTTCTTGAGATTTCGCTACATTATCATTATAAATACACCTAGCAGGGTCCATAAATCCATATAATTCTGAAATGGAATTCTCAAGACAAACACGATGAATATACCTGGATAATTTTAAAATAAACATTAGAATTAAAGTGATGAGAGATATGACATATTAATATAAATTGACTTTAATAAAACAATAAAATGTATTTACGTGCACCAAATTTACAGAATAGACACGTCAAGCCAATGACCTAAACCCACCAATAACTCTCTGATACATTTAGCTAAAACATAAAAATTAGAGACACTCGCACAATGACTTAATTGTATTGCCAAATGGTTATCATCCATTTTCAAAACCATGAGTAACAATCTCTGAACATCATCAACTTCCACGTCTTTTGTGCTCTCTTTTGTGCTTCCCTTTGCAGCTGAACAACTTCCTTTTCCGCTTCCATCGATAATTTCCAATTTGTCAATGCATTTATTATCACCTGTGCTTTGTGATAAACCCATAGACTTAAGTGTCTCCATTAATGATTGTTGAAACATCTTATGCTCTTCAACCAACTTTTCTTCAAGTTCAGCTCTAAGTTTTGTTTCCAATATTACAAGTTGTTCATTTACGTCGATATGTTGACGTGATCTTCCAAAGTAAGTGCTTTGTTTATGGTGTTTTCCAACACCACGAACACGACCTCCATGCTTAGATGTTCCAATGGCTAATGATAAGATATCGTTACGTCCATCCGGAACAATTGCACCTTTTTCAGCTTCTTGAACTAGAGAATCCTACAAAATGAAAAAACATCAATTAATCAATCACAAATATAATGATACTTGAATAATTTTTCGTTGTTTACTTACAATTTTTTCAGCAACCTCTTGTGTAGATTTTGATGTGTATTCTCCTCCTTTATTTTGTCGTGCTCTCTTCCATAACTCATGGCGTGATGGTGGAGATGGACTATCATTATCATCTAATGTGGAATTATCTCTCAATGATGACTTTTCTTTCATAATTTTCTCCTCAAGTAAGCGATACCCTCCACGAGACAATACATGTGGGTATACATTCTTGGCCATATTATCCTTACCCTTCTGACTTTTTTCCTATTATAAACTCAAAAAAGTAATTAATCACTAAATATAATAAAAATGTTATGCATACAAAAACATATAACTCCTACTAACCTTAAATTCAGGGGTATCTCGAATCTTGAGAAACTCTTTCCATGCGTCTTCCGTAATAAAGTTATACTTGACATATAGAGGAGGATCATTTTCTATGGGATGATGAATATATCTATCTGTGAGTTGTGTCTTAAAACCTCTCCATCGCTCTCCCGCATATTTAATCCATTCTTTCTTCAACCTATCCTTCTTTGGATCTTTACATTCTGGAATAGTAAAATGAGCCTACAAATATAGTATATGTCATATGTTGTTAATTAGTATATGATTATAAAATATAATAAACTATTGTATTTAAAATACCTGAATATCAGTCCAAATAGCATCTTTTACGCCTTTATCTACTTCTTTCTAATCATTTTTCACAATACTACAATACTGTCGAGCAAGAGATGTTATATAACTCTTGAAATGTGTAGCATTTTTACCAACACCAATACATTCATAGGTTCTTGCATTAAACTCGACCTTTATCTTTTCACCTGTTTGATGAACTTTGTCAATTTGTGTCATTAAAGTGGGACCTCTAACTCTTCTTTTATTGGGGTTTGAATCACCCATGTATCTGTTTACACAAAACAAAAATAATTAGAAATAATATTAAGCACAAAATAAAAACAATTAGAAATAAAATTAAGCACAAAATAAAAACAATTATAAATAAAATTAAGCACAAAATAAAAACAATTAGAAAATAAAGTAACGTGGAATTAACTTATACAAAAAATCTTACTAGTCCTCCCATATCCCTTCTTCATGGTCTATGCGAATAGCATGCACATCATCCCCTTCATTTTCTTCAATGAATGTAGTCACATTTGTTGAGAAAGGATGAGTTTCAGAAATATCAAGATTCTCATCATGATTTTCATCACTATCATGGACCTTTCCTTGTAAAACCACTGACCACTTTTTATTAGAAGGATCTGTGACATAAAACACTTGTTTTGCTTGAGATGCCATGATGAATGGTTCGTTTGCATAAGCTAACTTGCTAAGATCAACCAGTGTAACTCCAAATTCATCGATTCTGACACCACTGTTGATATCAATCCATTTGCATTTAAATACAGGAACTTTAAACACAACATAATTAACTTCCCAAATCTCTTCAATCACCCCAAAGTACGGTGTAGATGCCATAACCGGGTTTTTATCTTTAACACTAGAGAAGTGCATGGACTCGGCCACAATCCTTACCCCGCTATTTTGCGTGGTACTACGGTCATCCTTTGACTTTGTATAAAAAGAGGTTTTATTAATATCATATCCACTCCAAGTTATTATGTTACATTTAGGCCCGTAAGACAACCACTTAATTGTATTAGAAACACTATCTTCATTAGCAATTCTTTCTTTAAACCACTCAGAGAAACTCTTATTATGCTCTTTTAACAACCCTCTTTCATTCATCTTGGGGTACTTTTTCTTTATGATGCTTTTGTGAGCAGATAAGTAAGGTTGAACTTCATCTATGTTATTCAATATATACAAATGCGCTTGAACAACCACATCAATACTTAAGCTCTTGACGTTTAAACCTTGTGTACCCACACCCTTGTATCTTCCATCATGATGAGACTTGGGAACCCCTACAACATCCACTCCTGACAAATAGTTAGAACAAAACTCAATTGCTTCTTCTGCAATGTACCTCTCAATAATCGATGCTTCTGGACGGTGTGGGTTTTTTGTATACCCTTTTAGAATCTTCATGTATCGCTCTATTGGATACATCCACCGTAAAAAAACTGGACCACATAATCTAATCTCCCTTACTAGATGAACAATCAAGTGAACCATAATGTCAAAAAATGAAGGAGGAAAATACATCTCTAATTGGGACAAGATAACTGCAGCCTCATTTTCCAAATCGTCTAACTTTAGTGGATCAATGGTTTTACAAAAAATTGCATTGAAAAATAAGCACAACCTAGTTATAGTCTTCCTTACGTTGTTAGGCAATATCCCACGAATAGCCAATGGTAGTAGTTGTTGCATTAAGACATGACAGTCGTGAGATTTCAAGCCAACTAATTTAAAATCTTTAACTAATACAAGCCTCTTGACATTTGATGAGTAACCATGCGACACTTTGATACTTTGTAAACACTCACAAAAACTTGTTTTCTCTTTTTTAGACAAAGTGTAGCAGGAATGAGGCAAATATGTCTTGTTACCTATATATTATGGAGTTAACTCTTCTCGTATACCCATCAAACCCAAATCCAGACGAGCATTAATACCATTTTTTGTCTTTCCTTGAATGTTGAGAAGTGTTCTGATTACACTATCGCATACATTTTTCTCCACGTGCATCACATTAATACAATGTCTTACATCAAGACTAGACCAATATGGAATATCGAAGAAAATCGATCTCTTTTTCCATACATTTTCACAGTAGATCGTTTTTGGTACTTTCCAAAGACAACATCAAATCCCTTTTGTCGCTGATAAACTTCCTCTCCAGACAAGGGCTTTGGAGCAACACCATGCTCTTGTTCCCCATTGAAAGCTTTCCGCAATCTATGATATGGATGATAACATTTTAGAAATTTTCGATGCCCGAGATAAACGGTCTTCTTTCCTTTTTCAAGCTGATGGTAACAAGTGTATTTTTCACATATAGGACATGCATTATGCCCTTTAACTTTATACCCAGACAAATTACCATATGCTGGAAAATCGTTGATGGTGCAAAACAACATGGCACGCATATTGAACTGTTCGCCAGAATACGCATCAAAAACATCCACCCCTTCCTCCCACATCACTCTTAAATCATCAATCAGTGGACTTAGATAAACATCTATGTCATTTCCTGGTTGTTTTGGGCCCGATATCATCATCGATAATATGATATATTTACGCTTCATGCACAGCCTAGGAGATAGGTTATAAATCATCAAGAGAACAGGCCAAGAACTATGGTTAGTACTCAGATTACCAAACGGATTCATTCCATCAGTAGCAAGTCCAAGTCTAAGGTTTCTCGACTCTTTGCCAAAATTTGGAAACAAAGAATCTATTTTCTTCCATTGCAAAGAATCGGCTACATGACGAATTTGTCCATCATATTTTCTTTCTTCTACATGCCATCTAAGATTCTTTGCGTCATCTGCATTGGCGAATAATCTCTTGAACCTTGAAATTATTGGTAGGTACCATACCACTTTCGCAGGAGGACCCTTTTTGAACACCTCATCATCAATTGATTCACCATCTTTCTTTTTGTAGCGTGAAGCCTTGCATTTTGGACAATGATTATACTTTTCATACTCTTTTTTGTATAATATGCAATCATTAGGGCATGCATGTATCTTTTCATACTCCAAACCTATCGGACACAATATTTTCTTCGCCTCGTAATAACGACTTGGCATTACATTACCTTCTGGAAGCATTTCGGTCAACAATTCAAGCAACTCGATAAAACTTTTGTCAGTCCACCCATTCTTTGCCTTCAGATTAAATAATTTTAACACGACTGACAGACGTGTAAATTTTTTGCATCCCGTGTACAATGGTTTATCTTTGTCATTGCATATAGTATCATACGCATGTGCCCTCTTAAACAAATGTTGTCCAATATCACGCAACATGTCTTCTAGACGATCATCCATTTCTACACTAACATCATCTCTTTGAGACACGTTTGACTTTGCTACTACTTCACCGTGCCATATCCATTTTGTATAACTTTGATAAATCCCTACACAAATTAGATGATCCATGATTTCTTTCTTACTACGTTTTGGTTCTTTATTTGCACAACGAACACATGGACAGAGAAAAAGCGTAGGAAGACTTTTGTCAGCATTACTTTTAGAAAACTGTAGAAATTCCATCACTCCATGTTCGTACTCATCACTTAATCGATTAGCTCTCATCCAACTAACATCCATAACTATGTTCACACGGAGGAAGGTCTGACGAACAGTGTGCCCGCGAATGCGCTACTTCACGGAGATTCCGAGATTGCAAGTTGCGCTGCTTCGCGGAGAAAGAAAAATATAATCAAATTTCAATGGCAAGGTGATAACTCTATTAAGATTTCAAGATTCAGTTGCTAATTTTCTATGGTTGGTTGTTGGTTGGTGTTATTGACACTATATTAATTGCATTTTTAAGAGACATAAAAAAGAACGTGACAATAATGGTGGCTAGCTAGTAGTCACAAATTCATCAAGCCATTCCTTATCTATCTCTATCTATACAGTATTATATCTACATTATCAACAAAATATATATATATATATATATATATATATATATATATATATATATATATATATATATATATATATATATATATATATATATATATATATATATATATATATATATATATATAAAACCAATTGCGGAAACTTTTTCTGAGATATCTATTCTAACACCTGATGTCAATGAATCATGTATTATATATATATATATATATATATATATATATATATATATATATATATATATATATATATATATATATATATATATATATATATATATATATATATATATATATATATAGATTATAAATTGTTTTTATAAATAATTTTGAAGAATTTCAAAAAATATTATAAATTGTTTTGATAAAATCAATTTAAATATCACGTGACAAAACTTATCTCGTTAAAAATATTATAAGTTAAAATGAATTCAAACAAAAAATTTGTACATAATGTACTGTAGCATTATCTCCTCTAGCATGTTAATCTTCCCTAAGAACAAGATTTCTCTATTCTCTAGGTATGTTTTTCAATATTTTCGATTATGGTTTCACAATGCATAACACCTTATCTTCTCTTAAAGATATTGTTGCTTTTTTAACTCAACAAATAAAGTTTCTCAAAGAAAATTGTTCAAGTTAAAGCGTTTGTAATGAATTTATACCTAGTGTTAACATAAGGTATTGACTTAAATCAAGAGAACAAACATTGAATCAATAACATTATGGATCAAATAAGTGAAGAATGTGACTTACAGTTGAAACGGCGAGCGAGGAAGGGCGTGAATTGGCCGGTGAAAAGTCGTGAACAGCGTGAACGGAGTGAACGACGTGAAACGGCGACAAGGAGACGTAATCAAATTTCAACAAACCACATCATCTATGTTCATCAAACAAATCTGCAAATTCACAACAAAAATCATCATCAATGGCGGTCGAAAACGATGAAACACGAACGAACAGAACCACCGCGGTCGAAGACGACGACCAGAAACAGCGGAAACATGAACGGAAACCACCGCGATTGAAGACGACGACCGGAAACGGCGGTCGAAGAACCTTCGTGAATGGAAACGTCGATGATGGTGGCTGGGAAACGGCGGTGGTAACGTTTGTGAAACAGCGGTCGTAAGGGTCGTATGCGTACAGTGGAAAGGAGTGAAACAGCGACTACGGAATATTGTACAGTGGAAATATTGAAATATTTTGAATTTGGGAAATAAGGGTTTGGAAGCTATTACCTCGGTGGAAATGAATACCCGATGTAAGGGTTGGCTTAGTGGAGAAGCTATTACATCGGTGTATCCTAATAACCGATGTAAGGGTTTTGAACCTATTACATCGGTGGATACTAATACCCGATGCAAGCTTTTTTTTCTGACTTTTTTACATCGGTTTAAACTTCCACCGATGTAATATGTTGTGAAGATATTAATTTATTCTTTAATTTATTTTTTATATTAATATCTGTTGTGAAGATATTACATCGGTTTTTAGTTAACCGATGTAATATGTTGCATGTTTTTTATTAATATTTCTACTATCTTGTTTCTTATTTATAAAAATGCCACCGTATTTTTTTCTGAAAACTTTTTACATCGGTGGATGCGTTTGCCCGATGTAATAGGTAGCGAAATATATATTTTTTCTTATTTTTTATATCATTGCAAATAAATACCTGATGTAAAAAGTTTGTTAATTGTATTTTTTACATCATATATTTTGATACCCGATGTAAAAACCTTTTCTCAAATGTCTTTTTTTTAGTAGTGTTTGAAGATCTTTCATCCAATAAAGAATATGAACAAGTTTCTTGTAAGCTTCTCACGAATAAAATGATTGTGAGATAACTACTTTATCATACAAGAAACTATTTAAATTAAATTTTAATTTAATCAAGAAACATGATAAGTTTGAATAGCGTAACCTAGATCTTAAAGACTGCATTGAATTTGTAGAAAATAGAAATTAAATGCTATATGAAATAGCTAATGTTATAAATCAAAGTATTGAATCTAAGACTTGTGTCTGATGAAAAATAAAGTGAAATATCTTCATGAAACCCTAAGTAAATTTACTAAAGGGAAAAAAAATCTAGATTTGATTCTTTCAAATCAAAGGACTTCCTTAAATAAACTAGGTTAGTTTTTAAAACGGGTTGTTCACATAGTAAAAGCATAAATAAGAAGACATTAGATCGCCATATTTATAAGTGCTCGTTTTATAATGTATTTGTCCACCTAGAGCCTTTTTGTTATGATACACTGAGAAGGTCAAAAGGTAGTAACCGTAGACCTCTTAGAGCTACTAACGCAATAATATCCAACAAAAATTCGGGTATCAAAAGTGAAAACCTTATTTGTTTTGAAGAAATGATTTGTAGCTTTAATGGAGCCTTAGTTCATATTAAATGAATTTATACAAAGTAAGATGGAATATCCTTGATATCTTTGAGTATACATGGTGATATTTGATGATACTAATGCTTTTGATCCAAGTATATTTGTTGATGGTGTATTTCAACGTACTAAATCAAAATGCACTTTTGTTGAGAAGGTACTGTAATGGGTTTATGTGTCTCGTTGTTTAAATCAACTCTCATATCAATTGATTCGCAGAGAAGGATTTATGATATTGTTTCGTCATTCACTCGAAATCGAAAGTCTTCTCAAGTCTACTTGAAACTTTAAGATGATACACTTTTTAGAGGTTTCAAAATAAATAAAAAAACTCTGATTAATCCTCTAAATAAGTGATTTTATATTTGTTAAACCATTTAAAATTTTTATTATTAAGAAAATATTTAAATTTTTGCATTTCCAAAGAAATGGGTGCAATCTGAATGAAAAGGGTGTCAAAAACAATATAACGTAGTTAAACCTCAATCCAAGATTCAAAAGATCAAAGCGGTTGAAATCAAGGTAAATAATCAATAAGATATCCAAGGCTTTCAAATTTCTGATGGTTGTGTTGTTGTTTTTTCATTCTATTTTCTGATTTGTTAGGGGTGTTTTAGTACTTCTCATGTCTCTACCAACCTCGTCATTTGTATCATTACACTTTATGCCTCTTTATTTATATATTATATTTGTTTTTAAAAAAGAAATTTTATTTTGCAGTCAACAATATTTACCATGATTATTATCACTACTAAAAAAATGACATTTGAGAAAAAGTTTTTACATCAAGTATAAAAATATACGATGTAAAAAATAAAATTAAAAACATTTTACATCAAGTATTTATTTGCAATGATATAAATAATATGAAAAAAAATATTTTTCGCTATCTATTACATCGGGTCATTTAATCCACCGATGTAAAAGGTTTCGTGAAAAAAACACGGTGGCAGTTTTGTAAATAACAAACCAGGTGACAGAATTGTAAATAAAAAACTGGCTAGATATTACATCGGTTCCTACAATCCACCAATGCTTGCACCGATGTAAAAAGTAATATATATAATGTTGAAATAACCCCTAAATGCGAATTATTTCGTTACTGTTCAACTTCTCTGTCCCACGAACGCACCCTTGCCGCTACTCCGCCCGTCTCGCCTACACCGTTCCGCCCGTCTCGCCTACGTCACTCCTCACAGATCCTCCGTCTCCTCGCAGATCCGCCGCCGGCTGCACGAAGACGGAGACGTTTCCCGCATTATACCCAAGAGCTTGGACAGTATATGAGGGTGAGCTACGCTAATTCACACACTTCCAACTCCATTACCGTATTTATAAATTATACTGCATTGCATCTCTTACCTTGATCATCTCTATTGTTCACATGCAAAACCTGATCCAGCATTGAAAATAGTTTGTCGCCAGATTTCACCTGTTATACCCCATAACTACAAGGAGAGTAGCTATCCTGTATGCTTTGTTAATTTACTTAGAGGAATAAACAAAACAAAAAATTATAGAAAAACATTGCATTAGCATCTGATATTCTGGTGTATTTCTGATGCAACTCCGAAATTGGAAATATAGTTTGAAGCTTTGTTTCCAAATCAGTTAGAAACGAGATTATCCCTATATCTACTATTCTACTTTAGTGTATTTGAGGTTGGCCGCTCCCCGCGTCTATCCTGTTAAGACTGGTTTTGATATGAAAAATGTCAGTGTTAGAAACTGGTTCTGATATGAATAAACACCGGGAAATGCTACTCTTTAAGAGTTACATACAATACAAGACAGTACTCTAACTGTCACAAACAACCCCTAGGAATTAGAGAGCCTATTGTCGCCCAACCCAGCCAACATACAAAATACCCAATCCCCTCCCTTTTCCTTTCAGCCTATATTTATAACTATTAACTTTTTTCAGCAGTTTTTGACTTCCTGCAGATGTTAGACAGCAGTTACTGCAAATTCAACATTTAACAATAATAAAATAATTTGCCTACTAGTAAAACATAATTTCTGTTGCAGCATTAACTTGATTTATATGCTTCTTTCTGACACAAGTCCTAGTGATAAGAGGCCTTTTACTAACACATCCATTGTTAGTTTGTGTTTAAAACAATTAAATTTTATTGCAATTGTTGAGTTATTGTGATGTGAAGTCATGTGGTTAGGACTTAGAAACTTGCTTTGTCTATTACTAGCAATAGCAACCAAATTACGAGTCCTTGGCTTTTTTTCTTTTTTCATTGAAACTGAATGTTATGAACAATGACACCCCTTTAATTTCTGGAAGCAAGTTTTAGCTATTATCTGAACTGGACTTTAAGATAAACTTAGCTTTTTGAGTTATTATGTCTATAAAATTAAGCATATGTATTCTACTGAGTTTCTCAGCTGGTTTTGGAATGATCAAGAATTATTATCACCTATATGATATACCGATGAATCATACAAAGACATCTTTTAACCCGTATGTGTATTAAAGATGTCTTTACATGTTTGGTTTTTCTTGTTTCTACATTTGTTCTGTGTGGCTTGTTATATTGATGATGGAGCATGGGTTTGATAATTGTTAATGATGAGGGACTAGTTATTATGGTAACAAAAGTCATGTTTGTCTCTCTTCATTTATGCTATTTGTTTATGACATTTTGTTCTTTTTTCTCTTCGAGGTATCTTTTCTCGTACATGATGAATGTGTTGTTAGGTTTGTGATGAATGTATCAACTAATAAGTAGCAATTATTTGACTATGCTGCTAAACTAGAGTTTGAAGTGTCACTGTTGTTACTACTGAAGAACAATTATTTTAATCATTATTATTTCTATGGTCTATTTATCTAATAAACCCCACCACTTCAACGTGTACATAATATAGTCATTAAACTAGAAATTTGAGATAAGCAAGCTGTGGTAATTTACTCATAACTTTTTTTTTGGTTACGTTTATGAAGTTAAAATGTGTGTGATTGTAGATTTTCTCCAACTACAATTTTTCCCCTTAATGACAATGGCTTTGAAGAACTCCTTAAATTATTGATACTTGAATCATTAGTCTGTATTGTATCTATAAATAACTATCGAGTATTTAGCTGCTGATTTAAATAGAAGAATTCTGATAATCTGATGGAAGATTCTTGTCCAGGGCATATATCAGGTGTGATGATTTTTGTTGATACAAGTGGAGAATCCTTAAGGAAAATGCAAAATTCTGGGGTAAGCTTTTGGTTTTCTCTCTTTTTTATTAATGTGTTTTGTATTTTTCGAATACCACTTCCCAGCATAATGATTCCTTTGTTTAATCTTCATATCCATATCAGTTTAGAAAGCTTATATTAGTTGGTTCTCAGAGATTTAATTTTTTAAAGCCGATTGAAAGTTTATTCAAATAATAAATACTGCCTCAAAAGATTTCACCTTGCTTTTCACATGGGCTGTAAGTGAAATGTTTTTTTGCTAGCTCTTTACTGTTACAGTATGTTTCTTGAGGTATTGAGTGCAACCAATTTGTTGTGTACATTCAGAATTCCGTTGGAGGGTAATCTGAATTTACTGGTCATCACTTCAACTCAAAGATAAAGTAAGAAAATTGTCTGTTGGTTTACAATCTACATGAAGATGTTCCCATTTTATTGCTTTCCCCATCCCCACACCTTGCCTTTACTTCATTCTAACATTCAAGATACATATTACCTCGTGCTAGGAGGCCTGATGGCGTGCATGGTGTGCTTCTACATCACAAGTAACTCTCTAACTTTTTAATACACTTTTAGGCAATGGATGAAAAATTAACTGATACATGCATCTACAGGACTGCAAGTGAGCAATCTCTGCTCACATTTGCAATTGCAGCAGAAGAGACTGAATATGTTCATATCTCAAAATGCCCTGTCTTTGTTATATTCGATTCTCACAAAGGCATCTCCGCGAAGGACATGTGGCATGAAGTTAAACAGGTTATGGACCTGCTTTCAGATTTTATTGATCTTTGTTTTTTTGAAATGTCTATGTTCGGTGTTATTACCATCAAGTTATTCATTCTTTATTCAGGCTGTGTTGCCCCATATAAGCTATCACTATGCTCCAAGCATTTTATAACACAAGTACTTGAAGTTTCCTTTATTTCATTTTCCTTTTGTTGCGTGCCTGATTTCTTCTTATCAGTTATCATGACAATGATCAATACCTGACTCTCTTTGAACACCACTCTTTCATCATATTTTAAGATTAAAGAATCTTACCTCTTGGACTGTATTTATTAATTTTACATACCACGCCACATGTTCATTGGTAGTAATAGTATTGGTCACTGCAACTATGGATTTACATATGCTGATACTTATGTTGGAATCATATTTGCTAATCAAAAGATGAGGTAACTTAAGGAACTCATTCGCCGCAATCCACTTTATGTAATCTCTAGCCCAGTGTCAATGTGACTGAAACATCATTTACTAGCAGATTATGTTTGTAGAAACTTAGCACTTTAAGTTAACTGGCTTTCCAAGGGTGGATAGGTTGGAGACCTAAATACTGTCAAGAAACAGAAGTTTGTTTTAATATTACTTCCAGTTCATGGTTTAATCTCCACCGATGGACAGTTTAAGATAGGGATGGCTGAGCTGATTAAATGAAGATCACACAATATGTGTATCCAAAAAGGCATAAGGTAGAGACTAAATATGTTGTTCAGGGAAGGTATTTCACTAAACTGAATGGTGGTACTCATTTTATTTTCAACATGGGTCATTTGACAGCTGAATAAAGTAGTATAAATGCACATGGGCTAAAAGCACTATCATCATCCTTTCCTCTTCACACTTGTACTATTACTGGCAATTGTTAATTAGCTAGTAATAGCCATGGCTGTAACTTGTGACAAGGGATTTATAGATAGTTATATGATTTTAAATCCAAAAGATGCTCATTTATTTGATATTATTCATGTTTTATTTTCCCGTAATATTGGACATAGAAAATTTGTGGACAGTAATGCTGAGGGAGATGTTGAGGGAAGTTTTAGAGGTAGATGGCTTATATTTATCTCTGTTGTTCTACAGAAGTTCTTGATGTTCATTGCTACACCACTTGCTAAGTTGGGAACTTGTGTAGAGATGTTGTTTAATCTCATTGCTCTTAACGGAGGCATCATCATGATCATAATTAACTTTCTCTCTGCTGAGTTCTTCTCTGATTTGTAGTTAATTTAATTAATTATCTTATTTGGTTGGACTCTATTGAAAAAAAATTCAAATCTCATGTTGATATAGATATAGGATTGGATAAATTTTATATTTGATAGAATTTTTTTTTATAAGTCGATTTTATAAAATAAATTAAATCAAACTCTAATTCTAATATATATATATATATATATATATATATATATATATATATATATATATATATATATATATATATATATATATATATATATATATATATATATATATATATATATCAGAATTAGATTAAGAATCATTTATGTTTTACTGGAACGTCGGTGCCTTCAGAACCAGGATCATCCATTGGAGCAGCTATTGCAGCAACTGTGACTATTCCACCTGATGCTCAACGCAATGTGACATTTTCATTGGCATGGGACAGCCCTGAAGTGATGTTCCCTGGAGGACGGGTTTATAACAAGTTAGTGGTAGAAAACGTGAATAAGAAGGTTTCTTGTTTAAAGACCATACAAAACTAATGAAACTTGATTATCAGGCGTTACACCAAATTTTATGGTACTAAAGGAGATTCTGCTGCAGATATTGCACATGATGCTATTATTGATAATCTTCTTTTCTGAAATTCATTAGCTTTTGTACCTATAAAATGGAGATTGCATCTAGCATAATTATATCAATAGATAGGCTGTAAAGAGGCAGACTATATTTATTTAAATTTTTGTGCCAAATTTAGATGAAGTTTCCACCATATTGACAAAACCGTGCAGAGGCATACTTATTTGTGAATAATTATTATATCAATTGGTAGACTTTTAAGAGGCAGGCTATATTTATATTTTTCGGGATGTATGTGTCCTTCACACGTTGTTACAAAATAAAATTTGTTAGAATTTGTTAAATCAATTGATGAGCATTACTCATGACTCATGTAAAATTTATTTAATTATTTATGTATTTAATATTTTAATTTTGAAACTTAAACAGTTTATTTAATTATTTATGTATTTAATATTTTAATATGAAAAAATGGGTACAAATTATTTTTGTACAGGGAAACATCCAGAAAATAAATAATTTATTTTAAAAAAATTTCTTACATTTTACATCGGTTATTACTCCCAACTGATGTAAAAACTTTCAAAACTGTATATATTACATCGGGTTTAGATTATAACCGATGTAAAAAAGGGACTTTTTAATCGGTCCACACGTTTAACCCATGTAAAAAATTGCGTCAATTTTTTTAAAATAATGTTATAATTATTTTTTACATCATTCTTAGATCACAACCGATGTAAAAAGAGACTTTTTACATCGGTCCACACGTTTAACCGATGTAAAAAGTTGCGTCAATTTTTTAAAAATAATGTTATAATTGTTTTTTACATCAGTCTTAGATCACAACCGATGTAAAAAAGGGACTTTTTACATCGGACCCAGAACCGATGTAAAAGTACATGATTTATTATATTGTCTGACTTTACATCGGACCCAGACCCGATGTAAAAAATCAGTTTCACCCGATGTAAAAAATCATTTCTACACTAGTGTATCTTTCTAAAGAAAAACTAAGAATTGCAATTTTGATTAAACAAATTATCAAACATATAAGTCACTTGGTTGTTGTCATTCTCTGAAAAAAATCATACATCAGTTGACAAATAAGTCTTAATCTACCTAAACTCTTCAATGACTGAACAGGTGTTGATGACCCATCATATTTACAATAGTTTAGCCAAACATTAATATTATTTTATTTGTTATTGTACAATATATATGATCTTTTCTTTGTATTGCAAAATATATTATCTAATTAAGATATTTTTATTCTTCTAACATTATCTTGTCCCATGAGCATTTTAAGTAGCAGCTGATTCAAGATTGTATTCATTTTCTAAAAAACATTCTTAATTGTGCAAAGATGAAAAATAAGCCATTTATCTTCATGTGCTTTTGTGCACTTCTTATTTCTATTGTGGCATTTGAGCCTTCTAAAGATGAGAAACAATGTATATATATAATTTCTTTTATTTAATTTTACTTTTTTTATATATATTTAATAAAAAGTTTTGGTTTTTTCTGTAGTTGGTGAAATAGAGAAATCATGGATTAATATTGGACAAGCTAATAACCCTCTCTTTCTCAACTGTGAAAAAGATGGTGGCGGTGGAAATGGTGATTGCGATGGAGAGGAAGGTGGGGGTGTAAAAGAGGGCGACAAAAAAAAAGAAGATTGCAATGGTAATCCCCCTGTAAGACACTATCCTGATATTGGAATGGGGTATGGTTGTGGAAGCGTTGTTCCTATGCCCAACGGTGGAAAGAGTGGTGGTAACTGATGAAGCTAGTAATGCATTGGGAAAATATCCATAAAAAATATCAACATATAAATATATAATGTGTCTATGGTTACAAAATATACAATGGGGTGAGAAATGTAAAATAAATAATGGACAATGCAGCAATCGCATGAATAAACAATAATGATATTTAAGGAGTCCCTCTGGATGTCCTAGCTTGTAAAAAATCTTAAAACTTAGTTACTTTGAAGAAATATCTTTTTCAATCTATATAAAGAAACATGAAGACTCTACATTAATGTTCTAGTGAGAGAAGGTCTCACCTCTAGCTAGTTTTTGTTCTTCCATTTTCAGTTTTCATGCATTCTTCTTCACGTCCATTCATGCATTTTTATCTTTTTAGGAACAATAGGTTAGCAACTCAATCTTGCGTTCAATCCTCTCCTTGTGTGCTTCTAGTGCATAGCATCAACTAGTTATCATGCACACTAAATAATAACATGCATTTAAGTATAGGGTTCTATTTAGCTTATGTTGCATTGCATTAAGGTTTGGTTGTACCATTAGCTTGTCTATTTCTACAGAAGTGCTTCATAGTTCTCCAGGGTAGAATGTCGGGGTTATGTTACGAGGATGGGTGGTTTTCTTTCTTCTTACAAAATTTTCTGATTTAATCATTGAATGGGATATGAGAAACGTATCTTCAAATCCTTGATATCTTGGAAAGATCAAATGCTAGAAAATAATATATTCTCAATTGCTTTTCTCTGCATTTGTTCCTGATATTAACAAAAAAAAAGGTTAGATAAATAAAGGCTTAAATGAAAAGGGGTTAGATAAATAAATATTTAAGTAAACAAATCTTAAACGCAAATAATTTTATGCTCTTGCAATCCATCATAGAGAACACTTCATAACAAAGACTCTTGCATATCTTAAAGTGGATGACAGTTTCAAGTGCTTCATGACGTTTTATAATCAATTTTTGATATTCATAATGCTTTTATAATGGAAGTTAACCTAGGTTTCACACAGATCACTAATGATAGTGTCTTGAGCATTGATAGTCATGAAATGGATGACAAAGATTTAATTATGGACGGTGACAAATATCATCAATTTTAACGCTAAATTATCCCCTCGATTTTGAGAAAAACCGGGGTGGAAATAAATTATTATTTTTAGTAACATTGTTTACAAAGAATATCAGAAAAATAATATTACAATAAATTCCCACTATTGTTTTAGGCTTACTGAATTTAACAAAAGCATAGCCTTTATTCAGCACAGTTCTGCAAATTAATAGCAAACCACACAACATCAATAATCATCCTTACTTTAAACGTATGAACACTTAATGTTCTAGAGAAGAAATTTGGTAGCGTACCTAAAATCTATCGACAAATAAACAAAATCATAGGAGAAAGTGTTTTCAACAACAGATCTTTGGTGGAATCTAAATTTTATTGTATACCTTTATTTTGCATATCCAAAAAACACTCCATAACTTATCCATCTTTGGATAAGTTATTTTAATTTCTGCACTTGCAATCCATCTCAGATATCTGTTCTTAAGTGTTTCTAGATCAAAAAAATTCATGGCAATGGACAGTAGTAAATATTTCTTGTATCTGGTGCGACTACATATAAGTTAGAATTAGGGTAAAATATGATAAACTAAGGTATTTATAATAAAAGCTGATTACTTTACTCCTCAGATTTACCTTAAAACGGAGGTATATTATCTTCTGATTTTATCTATCACCTTGGTCTTTTTAAAAAACCGAGGTGAAATATATTTTTTTAACTTACATTGTTTACACAAAATATTAAAATAAATAGTTTAAAAACAAATCTTTGCTCCTTTGAATGAATATATTCGCTGACATCCATCATCTGATTAGTTAAAATCCCTTCTTTACATAACGTTTGAAAAGAGAAGGGAGCTTAACTTCTTTCATTGTCTCCTTGAAGGGAGAAAGAGTTTTCTACACTTGCAATCTATCAAATGAGCAAAAATACAACAACAACAAAATCAAAAACAACATCAATACCAACAACAACATCAACACCATTATGTGAGATAGATTGCAAGGGCAGAAAAAACATTTTGTTCTATAAGAAAATTGAAGGCTTTTTATGTCTTGCAATCCATCCCAAAGAATGATGCAATTTCGAGTTTGGGGAGGCTATAAATAAGTACGAATTAGGGTAAAATTCGTTTGCTTTTTATAGTGTAATCTAATTTGTAGACCCCTCGATTATATCGAAACATCAAAGGGTTAGTTAATTTAACTTATAATTATAATCAAAATAAAACATAAACTACAAAAGTTAGGATTCGAAACGCGTCCAGAATAATTTTACCCGTCAAATTTATTAGAAACCCATGTAGGTTGAGACTTTTCCCATTAAAAAAATATAATACATGACGCGCCTAGGCTTAATACCTCGTTGTTTTTTTGGATGTCATGAAAGCTTTGTCATGAAATGCATTATTTATTGTAGTGACTACTACAAAATTGCCATACCATAACGGTTGAAAAAAGGATATCAGAACGTTTGATCAAGCATTGTGTGGTAAGGGGTGGTTGTATGTTTGATGCTTTCCACCACGGTTGCGAGACTGTGATAATAAGGCATGATATGCGCTACCTATCATAATGGTTACGCTTACCAAACATTGTGATATATATTTAGATAATGGGTTCTAAACCCAACAATAACAATTTTTTTGGAATATAAATAATATTTCATCACGATTACAATAGATAACCGTTGTGAAAAGTACCTAGAGTTTATTATATAATATGTAGATTGTATGTTTTTCCGTACACCTCAATAAAGAAACACAACCATTCAAATTGATGAAGAAGTATATAATCTTAAAATTAAACTATTCTTGAAAAAGAACTTAAACAAACTATTGTTTTTCGAATTGCATGTGTGTCACAGTTCATATATTTCCCATTAACGTTTAGAATATGGTTCAATGTCCTATGTCCTTCATGACATCGATTCTTCGCTTATAGTTTATTTTTAATAGTATCAATTTACTGGTTGTTGTACCCCAAAATTTCCCCTCTCATTTTACTTAACACATGCCTATTGAGGTCCCTAACTTGCCCAAGGATGACCAAACAAATTCTCCTCATAAAGGCAATGAACCTCTAACTAGGGTATCAATTTTCATCAAGATGTGTGAACTCTAATAGTCTCAAATGTTTTAAATAGTCCTAATATGTCATCAAGGTTATCCATATCAAATTTCATGCCTTGTACAACAAGTTTGCTCAGTCAACTGCTCAAATGCCTGAAAATCAACTCTACTAGGTCAAAAGTCAACTGTGCCCTATATACAATCAAACCTCAAGATTTTTGGTCAACATCAAAATTTTAAAGTGATATCAATCATTTGATCAAGGGTTGATCATGATTCCTCAAGAAGTGCTCCTAACTTATCAAAAGTCAAATACTGCAAATTAGGGTTTCTATAGGAAAAGTCAACCAAACTTTGACCAGGCATAAGTTCTCATACTTCATCATAAATTTTTACACCAAGGCTCACTTTAAAGAGAATCCAATTCCCTACAACTTCTATTCATCCCTCAAGTTCAAGAAATGCCCCAGTTAAAATATACAAGCTCAGACATTATAGGTCCTTTTAAAAGTCAATAAAAACACCTTTTGGGTCAAAGCTCCTTACATGAACATGGAAAACCCAATTGAGATGAAACTAAGAGGATTGATTAGAGGACATCCCAAGCTCTCTAAAAAGTCTAAGAACACCCTCATAGAATTAAAATTGAGAGAAATATGCATTGGTAAAGTTGACTAATTTTTGAAAATTGCACAAAAGTCAATGTGAGTAAATTGGATATTTTGAACTAATGGGCGTGGGTTTTGGATCTCAAACATATCCATGGACTTATTCAAGTCATTTAAATCCATTATTTTATTCTTATGAGATTTATTTTTATTTATTTGAATTTTCATTCATTTAAATACTAATGAATCAAATAAAATAGTAAAATGATGAATTAAATCCAAAAGGTTTGTTTTCTGACCATATCATGAGTCCAAAATCAGAAGATTAAGACATGAATTCGTGTGAAGTCAGATTGTAGAGAGAAGAGCAAGTTTTGGCCAAAATTAGAAACATAAAATTCTAAGATACAAATCAAATCCTTTCCATCCAATCTTCAAGATTCAGTCTATATTTGTTAACCTAATATGACATACTATTATCATAAACGTTCCAGACCTAAAACAGGCGCATCTGCTTCAAAAAAGACTATGTTCACAAGCTTGAAATTTCAAAGAAAAGTGGCAATCGGATTTGGAGTTGTAGAGGGATTCAAGAGGTTCTGAAGCTTGCAATCAATTCCTGGAGGCATTCTAAAGCTAGCTGCATCATTTCCAAGCATCAAAGCTCCCAGAATCACAACCCATACTATCACGGTTTGAACTTTATTCTTTAAAAACGATTATGGCCATACATGCGTTATAAATATGTTTTGATTATGCATTCTTGTTGTATGAATGTTTAGAATGTATTTGAATCGTTAATTGCCAGTTTTGATGAATATATGATGACCTGCCATTACTAGGGTTTCGACCTTTGTTTTAGGGTTTCCAGGTACAGGTAAAATTGGGCCTAAAGATGAGTACCATCATGCTCAGGGGATCAAACCCAATTGATTCATGGCCTTAGGTTTGATTTATATTGCGTGCTATGGATTGTGGAAATTACAGGTGTTGTAGTGATGGACAACGTTCGTAGGTAAAAATACAAAATCTAACACGATGGATGGGTGGAGAAGATGATGGCGTGGCGTAGCCTGGTTGGCTGGTGCGAACTAGCGCGTGTTTTTTTTGTTTCAAAGATATTTTGGCCTTTGTTTTGCATATAGTATTGTGTGCGTGGTATAATAAACGAATTGACAATCAATGTAGTTGGCAAAGGCGTGGACGTGTGAAGGAAGGGACCTGAGTTCAATCCCAGGTCCATCATTTTCCTATTTTTCTTAATATTTCTTGTAGGTTCCAGTACGCTTCATTACAAGACAACCATCCTGCATCCTCATTCCCAACCACTGGATCATTCACTGATCCAGATCTAACATCCAGTCAACAGTCCCTACGGTAAACCCTCAAACACGCTCAACATTTGATCTCGCACAAAGCAATTAGGCCAACAGATTTGGGCTTAGCAAAACTTCAACAAGAACCCCCCCATTGCTCCTAACAGGCCCATTCTTCCTTTTTTTTTTGTTTTTTTTAATTTCCTTGTTTTTTATTTCAATTATTTTAAAATCAATTTTTTTCTTCATAAAATCAAAAATCACAAAATTAGATTTAGGATTTTTTTTAGTTAAAATTAATTTTTGTAAATAAATTTAATTATTTAATTAACTAGAATTAGGTTTATTCACATATTTAATTTATTTTCTTTGATATCAAAAAATACAAAAAAAAAACATGTTTTGATTAATTTTTCTTGTAAATAAATGATCAATTAATTTTATTTCTTGTAATTAAAGATAATTAAATTTAAATATATTTTTGGTAATTAACGTTAATTAGGTTTAGATATTTTTGCCAACTAAAATCAATTAGACTTAGGATAATTTAATCAAAATTTTTTTTCTTAAATTAATCAATTTTGAATCTTTTGCCATTAATTTTTTAAATATTTCTTTCTTACTAACCCTAATCCTCCCAACCTCCATTCTCTCGATTTTGACATTTTCTTACCTCTTCATTTTGTTAAGTTACTTTCTCGTTTTCAATTATGTAACTATTTCTCGGATTATAATAATTTTAATTAGGTTTAAATTTTCGGATCTAATTATGTAACCGCCCCAAGGCCTTGTAATAGCTTAGGAGATTTTCTTTTCCGAAATTTATTTTTTGCATTATTGTTAACTGTTTAGATTAATAGGATTGTATGAAAAAATACTGAAATTAAAACGAGTAGATAACCCTAAGTGCGCAAGATAATATATCTGAATCAAGCACACTTGCACATGCTCACCCCTAGGGTATCTCCCACTTTTTTTGCCTTCGGAAACGGTCACAATTCTGGAAACGTGAGAATTTTTAGTGACTGTCTTTGAGTTCAAGAGATCAGAAGTCCCTCGATGACCCTTTCGATTGTTGCCTCGGTTAAAAAGTGATCTTAGAACTTTAGGACAATTACTAAGAGTTCTTGCCCAAGTGCCTTAGTGACCGTAAACATCCATTCGATAGTCCCTCAACATCCAACGATAGGGCTACCTACTCACTAATAGTAGGATAGCACTATCTAAAGGAAAAGAGGAAAAGAACGCCTTTTTTCAAGTAGGTAGATAGCTGTTAGATACTTGCTCAAAACTAATTCTTTTTTACACCACACTTTCAAAACCTTTTCAAAAACGCTTTATCACACTCTTGAGGACTGATACAAGAGTTATCATAAAGCAAACAAACTTTTCAAAACACACAAACACAAAAGCAGTTTTCAAAATGAGCAAGTACCTAAGAGCCCGTGGAAAACCACAAATGGAAAGGATGCTAACACCTTCCGTTTCCATAATCTACCCCTTACTCAGAAAATCTCAAAAAAGGTCTTTTTCTGTTCTTTTCACCCTTTCCTTTGTTGGATAAAAGAAAAGTCGGTGGCGACTCTTGCTTACCGCACATTTGCAAATACAAAACGCAAACCAGTATTAAACAGTCGATTCTGCCACCATATCACAGAACTGGCGACTCTGCTGGGGAGAATTATAAAGTGGGGTTTACCTTAGGGTCTAGATAATTTTAAATTGCTTTCTTTGTTTACCTTGACTGCTTTATCTTTGAGGGCTTGTTGGGGTATTCTTGTAAAGATCCTATACCTGGATCTGGGGCATCTTTTTAGGTAAACATCAATAGATCGTGGAGACTGTACGACATAGACCGATATGGTTGAAGCGATACTTGTGTTGGTGTGACACTTTAGTTGGTACCCGTATACCTTGTGTCGAATCAAGGAGAATACAGGGCCGCCACGTGGTGTCGTGAAGCACTAACAAACCTTAAAATCTTAGTTGAACAAACTTGGCCATTAGAAAGCAGTGAGATAGGAGTTCTCAGTGTAAAGCTAGGAATCAGTTGATACTCGATACTATACTCATCGAGATCGGACTTTTGGGATGTTTCAGCCACAAGAAAAGATTGCTAAGCTGAAATAATTCCGATAAAGAAAGATCAGTGATACTGAGACTCCTTAGAACCCAGTTACTATTTCTAGAACAGGTTTGAAACCAACTAAACTTCAAGAGGGTACTTACCTTAAACCTCATGCAAGCCTTTGAATCTAAGGTCTATTGTGTGCTTCGCTTGTGTGTGATTAATTTACTTAAACATGACATCATGCATCATAAAATTCATTCTTCATTACACAAACCATTTCAAGGATTAGGGGAATTTATCTTTGTTCTGTTTTGCAGATCATAGCTTCCGCTCATAGAAATACCATCTGAATCAGCTTGTGAGAATACCTCTTTAAATTAAAGAGCTAGTATCAAGGGTTTCTAAGACTTCTTCATTCACCAAGAACTATGGACGACTTCTCAATCTGGTTACCTCAGGTTTTGATGAGAAGATGATTAGTATGCTCTTTCAATTCTTTGACCCTAAGCACCATTGCTTCATCTTTCCAGACTATCAATTGGTTCCCACCATGGAAGAGTTCTCTCAGATATTGGGTATACCTATTTTGGATCAGTTGCCTTTCACCAATTTGGAAGAAGCTCCAAAGCCATAGGTTATTGCAGCAGCTTTGCACCTGAAATGGTCCGACATTGTATCCAACTGGGAAACAAGAAGCGGAGTTAAGGGTTTTCTAGCCAAGTTCCTAATAGAGAAGGCTCAACTATTTTAGGATGATTTGGACTTCCAGGCTGTTGAGGAGGTCTTGGCCCTTCTAATCTATGGGTTAGAACTGTTCCCTAATCCAGACTTACTCATAGATGTGAATGCTATCAAGGTCTTCCTCTCTCGCAACCCTGTGCCCACTTTACTCGGAGACATATTGCATACCTTCCACACTCGTACCACGAAGAAAAGAGGGATTCTTATGTGTTGTGTGCCATTGCTTTCGAGGTGGTTTATTTCTCACCTCCCTAAATCAATACTGAAGAATGAAGAAGGTTTGGGCTGGTCGCAAAGGATAATGTCACTTTCTCACGCAGATATTCTCTGGTATTCCCGATCTATGGGAGATATTTCTATTTGACCGCTGCAGGGAATTCCCTAATACCCCACTACTCGGCATTAGGGGGGGAATAACTTATAATACTTCTCTGGATTTGCGACAATTTGGTTACGCTCTAAGGGATGGTCCTCACGAGATTCTTATCCAGGGCATCATGTTTAACCATGAGGATAATGTACAAGGGTATTGTCAGTGGTTCATGTAATGCCCCAATTTCGATTGTTCGCTTTTTAATTAATTTAAGTGATTTGTTATGTGTTTATAACATATTTATGTGCCTTGTTGTGAATAAAATGAATATTATTGGTTTGTGGCCTTATATGTGTTTGTGGGGTCGGTGTAGGGTATGTGTCCCTAATTGATCGGGTTAGTGTGAGGTCACTAGAATAATATAATATATTAGTAGTATTTATTTAATTGGTTAGTATATGATTTAAATTAATTAATTAAGTGATATAAGAAATAAGATAAGGTTAGTGGGCCTTGTGTAGTGTTAGTAGAGAGGGGGTGCCAATAGGGCCCAACTAAAGGAAAGAAAAAGAATAGAAAGAATAAAAAAGGGAAAGAAAAGGGAAGTGAGTAGAAACTCAGTTATCGTGAATAATAGAGAGAAAAGCAGAGAAACGAGAAAAGGGAGAAGCTGCCCTAGAGTGCTTGGAAGAGGAAGAAAGAAGCGAAGCTTTGCCGAATTCGTGAATTACACCAGGTAAGGGTGGGGTTCCTTGTACTTATTCATGGGTAGGAACAAATTTAACATGAGTTTTGGGTATTGGGTGATTTCTCTGAGTTTTACAGATTTTTGGATTAGACACCATTGTTATCCCCGGAGCTTAGAGCTCAAATGAACATAGGTAGTATTGCATGTTCCCATAGTTATAGGTATTAGTTAATACTTTAGAATGATTCTAATTGCTATTGCTATATGGTAGGAATTCGATTTTGATGGTTTTAGGATGTTTGGGGATGATTAGGAATGGTTTGGGGTGATTTTGGGAAGCATAAAAACGTGAAATATGGTGTTGCAGAGTCATCAACACGGGCCGTGTTGATGCATACGGGCACCCGTGTTGATCTTCTGTGTTGATGCTCGGGTAGGCTTTTCCCAAAAATCATTTCGGCCATAACTTTTGAACCGTAACTCCGATTTAGGCGCCGTTTGATGCGTTGGAAAGCTAGTGAAATTTTCTATATGATTATAAGGAATTAATTAGCTTTAAGAGCTTATTTTAATAAGTGATTATTGGAGAAAGTGTTTATGTTTATAAGTGAGTTTGATTGTTATGTATTTTAGTGAAGTGTTTGGAGATATTTGGGATTGGAGCTCTGAAGAACGACGAACAATCGCTCAAGAGTTCGAAGCTGCAATTTGATAAGGTAAGGGGGGCTACTACTCAATTTATATTTGCTTATGGGTTTAGATGCAATTGGTTGGGTAATCGTAGGATAACCCCATTTTCTCTGATGTTCTTAGTGATTGATAACTTTAGGGTCGAATTTTGTTAGAAAAGATTAGGTTCCCTAAAGGTTGTGAATCGATTAAGAAATTAATCCCTATTGTTGATTTAGATCGAAATTGTATGATCGTGAGTTTACCTTAGGTGTTCTAAAGATAACCTTGAAGGATTTGAGTTATTCAATTTGTGGGAAATCGATGAACATAAGTCAGAGGCATAGGAAATTGATGTTTTGGAAACTTGATGTGTATTTGGATGTTTTTGTACTGCATTGCACTGCTGTAGAAAGGTATTTTCATGCAAATATGTTGGCATATGAGCTGCTGCAGGTACAGGAATTTCCGGGATCGCGCTCATCAACACGGGCCGTGTTGATTCACACGGGCACCCGTGTTGATCTACTGGATGGGTAAAGAAAAATGTGTTTCCAGACACATTTCAACACGGGCCGTGTTGATTCACACGGGCACCCGTGTTGATCCACTGTATTGGCAAAATAACGTGTTTCTGGACACATTTCCACACGGGCAGTGTTGATTCACACGGGTACCCGTGTTGAACCTCTTGTGTTGGTTTCTGAATTTTGTTTTCTGTACATGCTGTTATGTACAGGATTGATCCTGTTTTGATGTGCAGTGTTTGATATGTTTTGAATATACTGCTTATTGATTCCCTAGTGTTGTTTGACGTTGTACCGAATAATGTTTGTATGTTATGATACCAACACTGCGTGGATGTTATTGTCATGCTTTTAGATGATGTTATCAAGCATGAATTATGATATAACTTGATATGATTGATGTTTAATAGTATGCTGAGTGATTACATGCTATCCATATCCTGTTATGATTGATGTTGTTGATGTTGCATGATATGTTGATTGATGTTAATAGTATGCTGAGTGTTACATACTTTACATATCATGTTGCATTTGTTAATTCCCATTGTGTGGAATTAACATGGTGGCCAATATACGTGTCCGCGATTTAATGGAATGTTGAGGTGGTAGCCGTCTCCGTGATATAATGGAACGGTGAGTTATCCGTGACCCGAGATTTAATGGGGCGGTAAAATGGTACCACATGCATGGGTGTGTTGCATTATATTGAATATAACATGAATGGATGATTTTCCAATGTTGTATTTAATTGATTGTATGCATGTATTGTTGCTGGATTGTTAATGATGTCTGATGTTAATTATGAGTATGAAAAGTAATAGATTATGAATATATGAATTGTAAAGGTTTTCGTAAACTATGAAACATGCTAACTGTTTGGGTGATGCTTATGGTGTTTCTGAATTGATTGTTATGAACGTATAATCAAATGTATAGTTGAGATGCTCACCCTTACTGTTGAACATTTCAGATTGAGGAGCTTCGTTCAGGTGCTTGGCGAAGGCTTGTCGTTTCTAGTTTATTTCTGTTTAAGTATTGTCTGGGTCATGCTCTGATAGTTGTAACTCCGGGAACGTTTGTTTGTCGAGCTGCTTTAGTCAGACTCGTTTATTTCCTTATGTTTGTTATAATATGATGTTGATATATTCCAGGTGTTAATCCCTGATGATTTTGAAAATATTATAACATTGGTTTTGTTAATTGAATTATTCCGCTGTGTAAACATGTATGAGTTGCTTCTATGTTATGCATGACAGGAACTTTGTTTTTATTAAAAATAGAATTGTGGCATCCTCGTTAATACATGTACTCTGAAAGTATGTTTTATTTAAAATCGCGAAAATTTATGTGGGGTTTTAGAGGGTGTTACAATAGTGGTATCAGAGCAGTTCGGTCCGTCCGGCCAGTGTTATTGAGTCAGTCGGTCCGACAGTGTATACTGTCAGTGTTTTCTTGTTTTGTTGTGATTGTAGCTGTTGGAATTGATCGGTTGGAAGGAGCGGTGCTGCAATTGTTGTTGTTCTTCCAGAGGCAAGGCTAAAATAAGTGGGGGAGAAGCTGACGCTTCTCTGCGATGCGACGAAGAGGGATTGGTTTGACTCTGGGAGAATGTTTAAAGGTTAGAATAGTACTTGAGATACTAAGGTGGTCGTGTAATGATTATTTATACATTTGTTTTGGTTTCGACTATTCTTTGGCAAATTAAGGACTTGATCACCCTTGATGTGTTGTCGATAGTAGTGGAATTGAAAGAGATGAATATATGTATTGTTTCCGACTATTTAGTATGTGTGTTGGACAAAGGTGCTGGAGTTGGATACTCATTATGGAATCAGAAGTGGTGAACGAATCAGAGGAATGCGTAACCCCAGGATGATTGGTAGTAGTTTTACTCAAGGTAACATGAAGAGTAGACTTGGAGTGTTGTGGTTAAACAGAAATGGGTATCGTTGTGAAGCTAGTGTCATACTATAAGTGAAGGTGTCAAGGCATCATCTGGAAATTGGGCGAATCTCGGATGCATGGATTTGAATCTAATAGGAACTCAAAAGTAAGTATTCGTATCGGATCGGAGAAGAGGACTTTTGGAATTTCGGTTCAGGTAATGTAAAGGTAATACTTTCGAAGTCATGGTAAATTATGGATGTTCAGAAGATGTCTAAGCATAGTCGTTAAGAACTGTATTGGAATAATGGATGTGGAGGTTTAACTAAGTCTTGTTTTGAGTGAGGATTCTTGATGTCGTGTCGAGTGATTATGCTGAAGTGACAACCCAGGAAAGTGTGATCACCGGATGAGTTGAGACATGAATTAGTAAGACTAAGATTGTCGATACGGATAATTGGAATGTGATGGACAAGAGATGAATGAACTTATGGACTAGTATGTGAGAGGGATTTATGGATGAAATTTAATTGGAAGAATTGTCTTCATTTTAGGATTGGATCGTAGAGTGAGTAACAGATGGGTAAAGGTTTGGGTTGGACCAGACGAATTTGGATAAGAATTCTATCAAGGATAATTAAGGAGGATTTTATGATTTAGTTGGTCAGCGTAAGTGGATACTGAGGGTAACCTTGGGCAAGAAATCAAAGTGTTTATGGATTTTGGTTGGTAACCATTATTGGTAAGAGTAAGATGAAGGCGGTTCCAGATACAGATAGTCAAGGTTGCAAGTACTCAGGCAAGAGTAGCTCATGTTACAAGATATGAGTGGGAATTGTAATTAGAAGGATTTCGGTCATTGAGTGCGAAGCTGGAACGCTAGAATATTCGTGGATTGATTGTAAGTGAATAAGGGGAAGCTGGATTATGGACTTGATAAGGATTTGAAGTGGGTTCGGAGGCAAATCGCCATATGCTGAACTGAGCACTTAAGTGGGAGTTTATGTCCCGCACGGTTCGCGCCGCGTCCCCTAGTTGGCACCGCGAACTGCACTTTTCCTGTCATCGCGCCGCGAACTGGATGTCGCGCGGCGTGCTGTAGCAGACCATAATGGATTACTTCTTTATGATTTATGGATTTGAGGTGTTAGAATCGTATTTCTTGGTGAAGGTAAATTGCAAAAGGAGAAATGTGGATCATCCTAGAGAAGGTGCTAGTCGGGATTGCGCGAGTAATTAAGAATGCGAAGGTCTTAACTCTTGGTTTAAGAATTTGAGGTGTCGTAATAATGTCGGATAAAGTGATTATTAACTTTGGAAGAGTTAGCAAGGGAGTACTGAGTTGGTTTCAATTTTAATTAGAGAACGAGATTTGGGTTGATTTGTTCTTATGGAAGAAGTGTATTAAGAGAAGTGTGTTAATCACAAGGACTTGCAGAGCATTGTACGGAAGTCAGTGTTGTATCGGGATAAAAAGGATTCAAAGATTTGTGTGGAGTATAGGCTGGTATCGTAAATTTGAGTAACGAAGTTGCCGTGTTAATCGAACAGAGGAACTCTAAGGAAAAGATCAGGGTGGCGCAGCGAAAGCGAAGTGCGGATTTGTGTATAATGACTGGTGTAAATTGGTGTGAGTCGAAGACGAGACTCAGATTTGCAAATAGTATGTGATCGTTGGATTCGTTTAAAGAGTAATTAGTAATGAATTGGATATAGTCGAGTAAGTCAACTGGCAAGGAACCACTTGAGTTCGTGGAATTGATAACGGCAGTGTAATGCAGGTATGTTGTGAGAGGTGTTCTGATTACTGGTGGTAATGACTAAGGTTCCAGTTGAGAATGGACAGAGGAAAGTTGAGGAACTGAATTATGTAAGATGTCTTATTATGTTTTGGGATGATTGCATGTGACTGTTGTTACCATGCTGTATGAATTCGTGTTTCGTGATTTTGGATTGGTTTTGGTTAGAGAATTTTCGAGGACGAAAATCTTTTAAGTGGGGAGAGTTGTAATGCCCCAATTTCGATTGTTCGCTTTGTAATTAATTTAAGTGATTTGTTATGTGTTTATAACATATTTATGTGCCTTGTTGTGAATAAAATGAATATTATTGGTTTGTGGCCTTATATGTGTTTGTGGGGTCGGTGTAGGGTATGTGTCCCTAATTGATCGGGTTAGTGTGAGGTCACTAGAATAATATAATATATTAGTAGTATTTATTTAATTGGTTAGTATATGATTTAAATTAATTAATTAAGTGATATAAGAAATAAGATAAGGTTAGTGGGCCTTGTGTAGTGTTAGTAGAGAGGGGGTGCCAATAGGGCCCAACTAAAGGAAAGAAAAAGAATAGAAAGAATAAAAAAGGGAAAGAAAAGGGAAGTGAGTAGAAACTCAGTTATCGTGAATAATAGAGAGAAAAGCAGAGAAAGGAGAAAAGGGAGAAGCTGCCCTAGAGTGCTTGGAAGAGGAAGAAAGAAGCGAAGCTTTGCCGAATTCGTGAATTACACCAGGTAAGGGTGGGGTTCCTTGTACTTATTCATGGGTAGGAACAAATTTAACATGAGTTTTGGGTATTGGGTGATTTCTCTGAGTTTTACAGATTTTTGGATTAGACACCATTGTTATCCCCGGAGCTTAGAGCTCAAATGAACATAGGTAGTATTGCATGTTCCCATAGTTATAGGTATTAGTTAATACTTTAGAATGATTCTAATTGCTATTGCTATATGGTAGGAATTCGATTTTGATGGTTTTAGGATGTTTGGGGATGATTAGGAATGGTTTGGGGTGATTTTGGGAAGCATAAAAACGTGAAATATGGTGTTGCAGAGTCATCAACACGGGCCGTGTTGATGCACACGGGCACCCGTGTTGATCTTCTGTGTTGATGCTCGGGTAGGCTTTTCCCAAAAATCATTTCGGCCATAACTTTTGAACCGTAACTCCGATTTAGGCGCCGTTTGATGCGTTGGAAAGCTAGTGAAATTTTCTATATGATTATGAGGAATTAAGTAGCTTTAAGAGCTTATTTTAATAAGTGATTATTGGAGAAAGTGTTTATGTTTATAAGTGAGTTTGATTGTTATGTATTTTAGTGAAGTGTTTGGAGATATTTGGGATTGGAGCTCTGAAGAACGACGAACAATCGCTCAAGAGTTCGAAGCTGCAATTTGATAAGGTAAGGGGGGCTACTACTCAATTTATATTTGATTATGGGTTTAGATGCAATTGGTTGGGTAATCGTAGGATAACCCCATTTTCTCTGATGTTCTTAGTGATTGATAACTTTAGGGTCGAATTTTGTTAGAAAAGATTAGGTTCCCTAAAGGTTGTGAATCGATTAAGAAATTAATCCCTATTGTTGATTTAGATCGAAATTGTATGATCGTGAGTTTACCTTAGGTGTTCTAAAGATAACCTTGAAGGATTTGAGTTATTCAATTTGTGGGAAATCGATGAACATAAGTCAGAGGCATAGGAAATTGATGTTTTGGAAACTTGATGTGTATTTGGATGTTTTTGTACTGCATTGCACTGCTGTAGAAAGGTATTTTCATGCAAATATGTTGGCATATGAGCTGCTGCAGGTACAGGAATTTCCGGGATCGCGCTCATCAACACGGGCCGTGTTGATTCACACGGGCACCCGTGTTGATCTACTGGATGGGTAAAGAAAAATGTGTTTCCAGACACATTTCAACACGGGCCGTGTTGATTCACACGGGCACCCGTGTTGATCCACTGTATTGGCAAAATAACGTGTTTCTGGACACATTTCCACACGGGCAGTGTTGATTCACACGGGTACCCGTGTTGAACCTCCTGTGTTGGTTTCTGAATTTTGTTTTCTGTGCATGCTGTTATGTACAGGATTGATCCTGTTTTGATGTGCAGTGTTTGATATGTTTTGAATATACTGCTTATTGATTCCCTAGTGTTGTTTGACGTTGTACCGAATAATGTTTGTATGTTATGATACCAACACTACGTGGATGTTATTGTCATGCTTTTAGATGATGTTATCAAGAATGAATTATGATATAACTTGATATGATTGATGTTTAATAGTATGCTGAGTGATTACATGCTATCCATATCCTGTTATGATTGATGTTGTTGATGTTGCATGATATGTTGATTGATGTTAATAGTATGCTGAGTGTTACATACTTTACATATCATGTTGCATTTGTTAATTCCCATTGTGTGGAATTAACATGGTGGCCAATATACGTGTCCGCGATTTAATGGAACGTTGAGGTGGTAGCTGTCTCCGCGATATAATGGAACGGTGAGTTATCCGTGACCCGAGATTTAATGGGGCGGTAAAATGGTACCACATGCATGGGTGTGTTGCATTATATTGAATATAACATGAATGGATGATTTTCCAATGTTGTATTTAATTAATTGTATGCATGTATTGTTGCTGAATTGTTAATGATGTCTGATGTTGATTATAAGTATGAAAAGTAATAGATTATGAATATATGAATTGTAAAGGTTTTCGTAAACTATGAAACATGCTAACTGTTTGGGTGATGCTTATGGTGTTTCTGAATTGATTGTTATGAACGTATAATCAAATGTATAGTTGAGATGCTCACCCTTACTATTGAACATTTCAGATTGAGGAGCTTCGTTCAGGTGCTTGGCGAAGGCTTGTCGTTTCTAGTTTATTTCTGTTTAAGTATTGTCTGGGTCATGCTCTGATAGTTGTAACTCCGGGAACGTTTGTTTGTCGAGCTGCTTTAGTCAGACTCGTTTATTTCCTTATGTTTGTTATAATATAATGTTGATATATTCCAGGTGTTAATCCCTGATGATTTTGAAAATATTATAACATTGGTTTTGTTAATTGAATTATTCCGCTGTGTAAACATGTATGAGTTGTTTTTATGTTATGCATGACAGGAACTTTGTTTTTATTAAAAAGAGAATTGTGGCATCCTCGTTAATACATGTACTCTGAAAGTATGTTTTATTTAAAATCGCGAAAATTTATGCGGGGTTTTAGAGGGTGTTACAGTTCATACAAGCTTGGGGCATGGTAAACAAATTTGATACCAAGACTTTGGGTCCAAAGAATTCCATCCCTATGGAACTTTATCTCCAATGGGTACGAGCTCGTGCTCAGAATCTTTTGATGCCATATATATCCATCTTACCAGTGATTGTGGAACCCATTACTGAAGGGGATGTTCCTTATGCAGTTCTTCATCCTGATATGCCCACTGATCTTGAAGAACTGCAGAGATCCTGGATTCAGCTGAAGAAAGAGCGGGATACCTATAGAGATCATTTCTATTCCCATGAGAGGAAAGTCTTGGAGCTCATGAAGCAACTTCACAAAGAAAGAGGTCTTAATGTTTATCTCGGCACGAAGAGGAAGTGCCAATGGGAAACTTGATTTCTTAGTTTTTAGAATCTTCAATTGTACGCCCAAAAGGTAATTGTATTTTGAATTATACTAATAAAATCCTTGTTTTATTTTGTTCACAAATTTAAATTTCCCGAAATCCTTGAAAATATTGCATACATATATCATACATATCATTGCATAAATAGGTTTTAAAGCAAGTTTCTCATCTTCTTTGCTGTTTATTTCAGCAGTAAAGAAATGGATCTCAAACAAACAGTGAAGGACCTATAAACTCAAAATGCTCAATTTCAACAAACGATCATGGCTCTGGTCAAGGGGCAAGAAGAGCTGAAAGCCCTGATTGTCAAAGAAAAGACCAAGAAGCCAAAGAAGTCAGCTGGTATGGTGAATTTGGGAAGGAGGTTCAGAGAACCGTTAAGGCAAGTGGTAGAACTAGCATCTTTATCAAAAGAAGGAGATAATCAAGAAGGGGAAACGAGAGAGGAAGACCCTAGTACAAGGAAATCTGATAATGAGACTGACTATAATGAGGAGCATTATCCTCCGACTGATGAAAAGTACAAACAGTTGGAGGATCGTCTGAATGCAATGGAAATCCAGAAGGTACCTGGGCTGGATTTTGAAGAGTTGGGTTTGGTTTCTGGGGTTGTCATCCCGCAGAAGTTCAAAGTTTCGGTGTTGGCTAAATATGATGGGGTCTCATGTCCCAAGATGCATCTCTGATATTATGTGAGGAAGATTCAGCCTCACACTACTGACAAGGACTTATGGGTCCACTTCTTTCAAGACAGTCTATCCGGGAATCAACTAGAGTGGTTCTATCAGCTGGAGGGAACCAATATTCGTAACTGGGAAGACCTGGCTGCTGCTTTCTACAAGCAATATCAGTATAATGCAGACCTTGCTCCCACCCGTACACAACTCCAAAGTATGTCTATGGGTTCTAGCGAGGGTTTTAAAGACTATGCTCAGAAGTAGAGGGACTTAGCAGGAAGAGTCCAACCCCCTATATCTGATAGGGAGTTGGTGGATATGTTTTTGGGTACCCTATCCGGTCCGTTTTTCAACCATCTGATTGGAAGCTCCTCAGCTAGCTTTACTGAGTTGATTTTGACTGGAGAAAGAGTGGAAGTGGGGATTAGAAGTGGCAAGATTCAGAAGGATGCCTCTTTAAGTGCGAGAAAGAGACCTTTCATAGGAAAAAAAGAGGCCAGTGCTATTTACAATCAACGAGATCAAGGCAGAACCGAGTGTCGTCCAACGATAGGGGCTTTTATGATATCCAATCCTGCAGCTACTATACAATGAAACAATCAACCTAGAGTAGAAACTCCTACGAGATAGTTCACCCGGATAAATATGACTTCGTCTCAAGTTTTGCCTCACCTACTGAAATATAATCTGGTTACCTTGAGGGAAGCTCCCAAGAATCCCAACATCGCATCTACTCGCTACAACCCAAATACTCGTTGTGCTTACCATTCAGAAAGTCCAGGCCATGATACAAACGACTGTTGGGCTTTGAAAAACAAGGTGCAAGACCTTATTGAGGCGAAGGAGATTTAATTTGACGCTCCTGAGATTCCCAATGTTATAACTGCTCCCATACCCAAGCACGACTGTGGTGTTAATGCTGTTGATGATGATATATTTGTTACTTCTGTTGAGGAACTTGTTCCTCCTCTCATGACTGTTAAGTGGAATTTGTTGCAAGTCGGTTTATTTCTGGGTTGTGGTAAAGATTACCACTTATGTGTATCTCTACCGACTGATTGTTATTTGTTGAAAGCATGTGTTCAGCGCCTGATGGATGATAAAGAGATTCTATTTGAGAAGACTCGCGTCATAACTATTTCCTGTAAAGATGTTTTGAGTATAACCATTTCTGCCAATCCTCCCAGGGACTCCACCAAAAGACCCGTCAGGATTACATCTGCTCCAAAGTTGGCTCCCCTGATCATCACTATGCCAGGGCCAATCCCATACTCCTCGGACAAGGCCGTTCCCTGGAACTATGAGGCTAACGTCTATTACCATTGCGTCAAGCAAGACCTGTTGGCTGCTGAAGATAAAGTTTCTGGAAATACTGATCCCGACATTGGCGATATCGTTGAAACCAGTAAAATAACAAGAAGTGGAAGAGTGTTCTCATCTGAGATTTCTCCTTCTAAAGTCGTTAATGTTCATGTGATCATTCCTACTATCGTTCCCGCTGATACTACCACCGTAATTCCTGTGATTACCCCTGTTACCGCCCCTATCACCGAGTCAGTTGAGACTCGAGTAAAAGACATATTGGTTGAGCCTGTCCAGACAAAGGCGCACTTAGAATCCATTCCAGAGGCTTCCAAGAAGGAAATGGAAGAAATCTTAAAGATCATTAAAAAGAGCGACTACAATATGGTCGGACAGCTGGGGAAGACCCCTTCTAGGATTTCAATGTTGGACCTCTATTATTCTCCAAAGCTCATGCAAAAGCTTTGGTGAAATTCCTCAAAACTGCCCATGTGCCACAAGAAACCTCCGCTGACCAATTTGAAGATTGTGTGGCCAGTTTGACGATTGATAACAATTTGGGTTTTTTTGATGCTTTTTTGACACCTAGAGGAAGAAAACACAATGATGTGTTGCATGTCTCCATCGAATGTAGGGGCACTACTTTGGCTCATGTTCTAGTACATACTAGTTCATCGCTGAACGTGCTACCCAAGAAGGCTCTGGATAGATTAGACTGTGAAGGTTTGACCCTGAAGCCCAGCAACATTGTAGTGAGATCTTTCAATGGTTCAAAAAGAATGGTGCACGGGGAGGTGGACATCCCCATTAAAGTTGGTTCTTAGACCTTTGACTCTACCTTCTACGTGATGGATATCAAACCGTCTTATTCTTGTTTGTTGGGTCGCCCTTGGATCCATGGGGATGGAGTTGTCACATCCACTCTGCATCAGATGATGAAGTACCCGGTAAAGGGAAAGATTGTCACGGTGCATGGTGAAGAGGAATACATGGTAAGCCACCTGAACTCGTTCAGGTATGTGGAAATGGATGGCGAGTTCATCGAGACTCCTTGTCAGAACTTTAAAGAGGTGCCTCAGACCATGGCTGCAACCGAGACTCTTACCAGTGTTTCGAAGATCACCAGACCTCCCTTGAAAATGGCTTCTCTCAAGGACACTAAAGGAGTAATTGAAGAAGGTGGGTGCACCATTTGGGACCAACTTCCTGACATTCCATACAAACCTGATAAGTTTGGTTTGGGTTTCTCTTCAGGGGCTCAAATGGTTGTTCGTCATGCTCGTGCTGGAGGACCTCCCCTATGCATTAGCAACCATGGGGTCAACACTTTAGAAGACAATGATGGTGACTATGACATGAATAGCTGGATCATCCCTACTACCAATGGTGGACCCAGTAACTGGACGGCTAAAGAATTTGTACCGATTACTTTTATTTAGAAGTAATTGTCTTTCTTGTTTTCGGATATGTAATAAATAAACAATATAAACTCTATGGCCATGTGTCTTACCTGGGGCACAATGCTTTATTTGTGAGGGTTATCATGTTTCAATCTCATATGTCATTAATAAAGCATTGGACGTTTTGCATACAAATTTTGCAGTCTCTGTCTTTCTTTTCTGCTTTTTACTTTGATAATAACTATGCTCTTACACATACTCACGTATCAAACTGCAGATCCATATCCACTATGGATCCCATTGATAACGGTTCTGCTATTGCCGGTGATGACTTTGAAAATCCGATCAACCAAGCCGAGGACGAAGGTGAGGAAGATTGTGAAGTACCCGAAGAAACTGCCAGACTGTTACAATAGGAAGAAAAAACTATACATCCTCATGAAGAGCCAGCTGAGACAGTGAACTTGGGCATAAAAGAGGATAGAAAAGAAGTCATGATAGGTGCAAATTTGGAGCTTAGTGTCAAACAGCGGTTGATATAGATGTTGCATGATTATGTCGAGATTTTTGTTTGGTCATATGAAGACATGCCAGGGATAGACATGGATATTGTGGTTCTTCGTCTCCCGACTAAAGAAGACTGCCCTCTAGTAAAGCAGAAGGTTTGTCGTATGCGTCCTGAAATATTAGAGAAGATCAAGGCAGAACTGATGAAGCAGTTCAACACTGGGTTCTTAGCTGTCACCTCTTATCCATAATGGGTTACTAATGTAGTCCCGGTGCCTAAAAAGGACGGCAAGGTACGGATGTGTGTGGACTACTGAGATTTGAATAGGGCAAGCCCCAAGGATGACTTCCCACTTCCACATATTAACGTCCTGGTTGACAACACCGCACAACATAAGATATTTTCCTTCATGGACGGTGTCTCTGGCTACAATCAGATCAAGATGTCACCCGAAGACATGAATAAGACAACCTTCGTCACACAATGGGGCACTTTCTATTACAAAGTGATGACATTTGGGTTGAAGAACGCTGGGGCAACCTATCAGAGAGCTATGGTGGCTTTGTTCCATGACATGATTCACAATGAGATAGAGGTCTATGTTGATGACATGATAGCCAAGTCTCAAACTGAGGAAGAGCACCTTGATCATCTATAAAAGTTGTTTGGTAGGTTGAAGACGTACAAGCTGAGGTTAAACCCGAACAAGTGCACCTTTGGGGTAAGGTCTGGCAAACTCCTAGGCTTCATTGTCAGTGACAAGGGTATTCAGGTAGACCCTGCCAGGGTTAAAGCCATACAAGAGATTCTGGTCCCCCGTACTGAAAAGGAAGTTAGAGGTTTCTTGGGACGCCTAAACTACATTTCCAGGTTCATTTCTCATCTAACTGCTACTTGTGAGCCAATTTTCAAACTCCTGAAGAAAGATCAAGTGGTAAAATGGAATGACGAGTGCCAGAATGCCTTTGATATAATCAAGGAATACCTTCAAGAGCCTCCAATTCTGATGCCTCTGATTGAAGGAAGACCTTTGATAATGTACTTAACAGTGTTAGATAATTCAATGGGGGTGTGTGATGGGGAAGCATGACGAGTCCGGTCGAAAAGAGCATGCAATATACTACCTTAGCAAAAAGTTTATCGACTGTGAAACAAGATACTCACTGCTCGAGAAAACTTGTTGCGCTTTGGCATGGGCTGCTCGCTGACTGAGGCAGTATATGTTGACCCACACTACTTTGTTGATATATAAGATGGATCCAATCAAGTACATCTTCGAGAAGCTCGCTCTCTCCAGAAGAATAGTGAGATGGCAAATGATCCTGACCGAATACGACATTCAATACACGACCCAGAAAGCAATCAAGGGAAGTGTATTAGCTGATGATTTGGCTCATCAGGCTGTGGATGACTACCAATCCATAAACTTTGAATTCCCGGATGAGAATATCATATTAGTGACTGACTATGAAGAACCTGGACTAGATGAAGGACTTGAGAAGGGATCCCGATGGACCATGGTTTTTGATGGAGCTTTCAATGCACTCGGCAATGGCATCGGGGCTGTAATCATATCTCCCGAGGGCTGTCATACTCCTTTCACTTCCAGACTATGTTTCAACTGTACCAACAATATGACTGAGTATGAAGCATGCATCATGGGTCTCAAAGCTGCTATAGACTTGAGGATTAAGTTCTTGAGTGTTTTCGGAGAATCGGCTTTAGTAATAAGTCAAATCAAAGGAGAGTGGGACACGAAGCACCCTAATATCATCCCTTACAAAGAACATGTGCTGACATTTCTTTCATACTTTGAAGAAGTCACCTTTGAACATTTTCCACGAGAAGAGAATCAATTAGCAGACGCGCTAGCTACTATGTCATCTATGTTCAAGGTCAGATGGGACAATGAGGCTCCTTAGATCACTATTGAGAGATTGGATGAAAAAGCTTACTGCTATGAGATCGATATTGAAGAAGTAATGGATAAACCTTGGTTCCATGAAGTGAAAAGGTATCTCGAAGCTCAAGAATACCCTGAGGGGGAATCTGTCAATGATAAGAAGTTTCTGAGAAGTTTCTCCGCAAAGTTCTTCCTCAGTAATGGAATCCTCTACAAGCGCAACCATGACTCTACTTTACTTCGGTGTGTCGACAAGAGTGAGGCAGAGAGGATTATGGCAGATTTACACGAAGGTACTTTTGGCACTCATTCTAGTGGATACACCATGGCTAAAAAGATCCTACGAGCATGATATTACTGGTCCACTATGGAAGCAGATTGTTATCAGCATTCCCAAACTTGTCACAAATTTCAGATCTATATTGATAAAGTACATGTACCTCTAGTTCTCTTGAACGTCTTTACGGCTCCCTGGCCCTTTGCAACGTGGGGAATTGACATGATCAGAGAGATTAGACCTACCGCTTCCAATGGGCATCGCTTCATCCTAGTGGCCATTGATTACTTCATGAAGTGGGTTGAGGTTGCCTCTTTTCCTACTGTTACCAAGAATGTTGTGGCGCGGTTCATCAAGCATAACCTTATCTATCGGTATGGTGTTCCAGAAAGAATCATCACAGATAATGGTACAAATCTCAACAATACTATGATCACCGAACTCTGTAAACAATTCAAGATCCAGCATCATAATTCTTCCCCTTACCGACCAAAAATGAATGGCATTGTGGAGGCTGCTAACAAGAACATTAATAAAATCATACAGAAGATCACCATGACATATAAATACTGGCATGAGATGTTACCATTTGCTCTTCATGGTTACCGCACCTCAGCACGCACGTCAACAGGGGAAACACCTTTCTCTCTGGTGTATGGTATGGAGGTTTTCCTACCTATTGAGGTCCAAATCCCTTCTTTGAGAATCATGAAGGATGTAGGTTTGAACGAAGATGATTGGATCCAGACTCGAATTGACCAACTAAATCTGATTAATGAGAAAAGGTTATCTATTGTCTGTCATGGTCAGATGTACCAAAAGCGAATGATCAAGGTTTTCAACAAAAAGGTCAGACGTCAGGTATATCAAGTGGCTGATCTAGTAATCAAGTGCATCATCCTTCCACAAGGTGATTCCAGGGGCAAATGGAATCCCACATACGAAGGGCCATTTGTAATCAAAATCATATTTTCTGGTGGAGCCATGATTCTAACCACCATGGATGGTGACGACCTTCCTCACCCTGTGAATGCGGACATAGTGAAAAGATACTATGCATTAATAAAGACCCGCTAGGTTGACTGGCCTAGGAAAAAATAAGGGCATCCCGGTGAACCAAAAGGGTTCGGGCAAAAATTAGGGATAAATACAAAAAAATAGGTACACCCGACAAGTCAAAAACCTGAGAAGACGGCTTGGGAAAAAAAAGGTATCCCGGTGGACCGAAAACCCGAAAGGGCGGTCCAGGAAAAAGTTAGGGATTTGAAGCGTATAACTATGTCCCATTAGATCACCTTGTGACCAGACTTTAGTGTCAACTATCAAGCTCAAACGGTACCAATTAATCTAGTCATCTTCTAACAAGTAGCAAAGTGATGAGACACTCAAGGATATAAGGGCAATAGCAAAATTGAAACTCAATGGGATTATTACACATAATTGTTTTCTCTCTATACACTATTTTGTATAGTTTTCAATTTCACGATGGTGTTCTCCTACTAGAACGTTAGTCTCTTTATACAAAAATGCTTGTTATAGGCATACTTCAAAATCAATGCAAATCATTTCCTTGAAAGTAAAGAGATATTTTGTTTTCTTTTTTCTATTTTGTTTTGCAAAAACGTCCAGTGATTATTTTTGACATATGCATTTGAATATGATTACTGTTTACAAATACTTGCATAAGAAACAGAAAGACAGTTGCTAATGAATTTAAGAAACGGGGAAAAGTCTAAAAAAGCCATTTGTAGTCCCGACAGTTACTCTTTCCATAAGGCACAGGGGAATCCTCCTGTCACATCCTCAGGATACGTCCCCAGTGATGTTTATGTCCATGCAGAATGAAAACAACCAAAATCCTGACCTTCTCCTCCCCAAGCAAGAATTACCTCCTCCAGCCGAATTCCCTCAGAGATCTAAGATCCATGTTTCTAGCTAAGTTTTTATAATCTCGAACATTTTATAAAGCCTTATCCCCGGTAGAGTTTATTTCTCTAACTGCGGAAGTTTATCCCCCAACAGAGTTTATTTCTCTACATTGGTACAACAAAGCATCTTTTTCCCCACATGGTCATTTTCAAGCAAAGTCAAAGATCCCCAGCAGAATATCCTCAAACAAAAAGAGGAAATCCCCGGAAAAATCACCTCCATTCACCATCCCCAGTTTAAATGAAAGAATCACTTTCCTGATTTACCAAACAGCTGTCCGGGATTCAGCTTCCCAGTACTCTCCAGCATCAGTCAGGGATTTATTTTTCCAGACAAGGAAATATCACAACAACATTCCATATTCATACATCATGGCATGCACATACACATTACATACAGCATAATCTCATTTATTTTGAGAACAACATTACACAATGCATTCCATACATCATGACATTGCATACGACTAACTCTTTACCTTTTCAGGTAAGATCAAATCAACAGATACCGTTGACTACTTATATGACCTGGCATTCTTCTCAAAGGCTACATCTAACGAATGGCTATTCCAGCATTTTCCTCAGAAAGATCATTCTCATAAGACCTTCTTCTGGTTCAGTTAAATTGACACTAAGATTTTTCTGATTTCTATTCCAGTTGAAGACAATTCAAGACCGTTCTCTGGTTCAGTTAAATCGACACTAAGATTTTCTGATTTCTATTCCAGTTGAAGCTAAATCAAGACCTTCCTCTGGTTCAGTTAAATCGACACTAAGATTTTTCTGATTTCTATTCCAATTAAAGTTAATTCAAGACCGTTCTCTGGTTCAGTTAAATCGACACTAATATTTTTCTGATTTCTATTCCAGTTGAAGTTAAATCAAGAGGTTTCTTTGGTTCAGTTAAATCAACACTAAGATTTTTTTTATTTCTATTCCAGTTGAAGATAATTCAAGACCTTTCTCTGGTTCAGTTAAATCGACACTAAGATTTTTCTGATTTCTATTCTAGTTAAAGATAATTCATGACCTTTCTCTGGATCAGTTAAATTGACACTAAGATTTTTCTGATTTCTATTCCAGTTGAAGATAATTCAAGACCATTCTCTGGTTCAGTTAAATCGACACTGATTTTTTGATTCTTACCCAGTTAAAGAAACTGTAAAGCCTGTAGTCCAACCAGATAGTAGTTAATTTCATGTTCCCCAGTAATCCGTTGTGAAGCCTGGAATACAACCAGCTAGCAGTCAGCCTTATTATCCTTATAAGGTCACTGTGAAACCTGGATCCTGACTAAATAGCAGTTCACTTCTGTCTCTCCGGTAAAGAGATGACTCCCTAGTAGAGTAATGGACAAATGAATCTCCTAAACTCTATTTCTCAAAAAAGAGACCAACATTCCTCAGCGGAGTCCTCCTCAACAACAGGAATAGGAATCCCCACAAAGGAATGTCTCATGAAATCAACAATGTTCTCTAGATGGCATCTTTAAGCCCATCTCCTACGACTCTCTGTCATATTCTCTGGATGGAATATTTAAGCCCATATCCGACGATCTTCTGCCATCTTTTCCAAATGGAATCTATAAGCCCATTCCCAATATTATCCACCAACAATATCACTTCAGACGAGTGCAAATTTCTAGGCACTCTAGTGTTCAATCATCTTCCACCTTCAGATCATGAAAGGAAGACCAACCAATCTATATCCTCAGGTTTAAGAAGATTGAACAGGGGAAGCTGTTGTACCCTAAAATTTTCCCTCTCATTTTACCTAACACATGCCCATTTAGGTCCCTAACTTGCCCAAGGATGACCAATAATTGACCAGACAAATTCTCCTCCTAAAGGCAATGAACCTCTAACTAGGGTTTCAATTTTCATTAAGATGTGTGAACTCCAATGGTCTCAAATGTTTCATATAGTCCTAATATGTCCTTAAGGTTATCCATGTCAATTTTCATTCCTTGCCCAACAATTTTGCTCAGTCAACTGCTCAAATGCCTGGAAATTAACTATACTAGGTCAAAAGTCAATTGTGGCCTTTATACAGTGAAACCTCAATATTTTTGGTCAACATCAACATTTTTAAGTGATATCTATCATTTGATCAAGGTTTGATCATGATTCCTCAAGAAGTGCTCCTAACACATCAAAAGTCAAAAATTGCAAATTAGGGTTTCTATAGGAAAAGTCAACCAAACTTTGACCGGGCATAACTTTCTCATACTTCATCAAAAAGTTTTCCACCAAGGCTCATTTTGAAGAGAATCCAATTCCCTACAACTTCTCTTCAGACCTCAAGTTCAAGAAATTATCCAGTTAAAAGATACAAGCTCAGACATTATAGGTCCTTTCAAAAAGTCAACAAAAACACCTTTTGGGTCAAAGCTTCTTACATGAACATGGAAAATCCAATTGAGATGAAACCAATAGGGTTGTTTAGAGGACATCCTAATATCTCTAAAATGTATAATAACATCCTTATAGAGTTAAAATTGAGAGAAATATGCACTGGTAAAGTTGTCTAATTTTTGAAAATTGCACAAAAGTCAATATGAGTAAATTTGATCTTTTGAACTAATGGGCATGGGTTTTGGATCTCAAACTTATCCATGGACTTATTCAAGACATTTAAATCCATTATTTAATTTTTATGAGATTTATTTTTATTTATTTGAATTTTCATTCATTTAAATACTAATAAATCAAATAAAATAGTAAAATGATAAATTAAATCCAAAAGGATTGTTTTATGACCATATCATGAGTCCAAAATCAAAAGATTAAGACATGAATTCGTGTGAAGGAGGATTGGAGAGAGAAGATAAAGTTTTGGCCAAAATTAGAAACATAAAATTCTAAGATGCAAATCAAATCCTTTTCATCCAATCTTCAAGATTCAGTCCATATTTGTTAACCTAATATGATATATTATATATGCTTAATCGTTCCAGACCTAAAACAGGCGTAGCTGCTACAAAAAAGACTATGTTCACAAGCTTGAAATTTCAAAGAAAAGTGGCAATTGGATTTGGAGTTGTAGAGGGATTCAAGAGGTTCTGAAGCTTGCAATCAATTCCTAGAGTCATTCTGAAGCTAGATGCATCATTTCCAAGCATCAAAGCTCCCAGAATCACAACCCATACTATCACGGTTTGAACTTTATTCTTTAAAAACGATTATGGCCATAGATGCGTTATGCATATGTTTTGATTATTCATTCTTTTTTTTATGAATGTTTAGAACGTATTTGAATCGTTAATTGCCAATTTTGATGAATATACGATGATCTGCCATTACTAGGGCTTAGACCTTTGTTTTAGGGTTTTCAGATACAGGTAAAATTGGGCCTAAAGATGAGTACCATCATACTCAGGGGATCAAACCCAATTGATTAATGGCCTTAGGTTTGATTTATATTGTGTGCTATGGATTGGGGAAATTACAGGTGTTGTAGTAACGGACAATGTCCGTATGTAAAAATACAAAAGCTAACATGATGGATGGGTGGAGAAGATGATGGCATGGCGTAGTCCGGTTGGCTGATTTGAACCAGGGCGCGTTTTTTTTTGTTTCAAAGATATTTTGGCCTTTGTTTTGCATATAGTATTGTGTGCGTGGTATAATAAATGAATTGACAATCAGCGCAATTGGAAAACGCATGGACGTGTGAAGGAAAGGACCCGGGTTCGATCCCAGGTCCAACATTTTCCTATTTTTCTTAATATTTCTTGCAGGTTCCAGTGCGCTTTATCACAAGACAGCCATCCAACATCCTCATTCACAACCACTGGATCATCCAATGATCCAGATCTAGCGCCCAACCAGCAGTTCCCACGGTGAACCCTCAAACACGCTTAGCATTGGATCTCACGCAAAGCAATTGGGCCAACAGATCTGGGCTTAGCAAAAATTCAACAAGCACCCCCCGCCCCTCATTGCTCCTAACAGGCCCATTCTTCCTTTTTTTGTTTTTTTAATTTCCTTGTTTTTTTATTTCAATTGTTTTAAAATCAGTTTTTTTTCATAAAATCAAAAATCACTAAATTAGATTTAGGGTTTTTTTAGTTAAAATTAATTTTTGTAAATAAATTTAATTATTTAATTAACTAGAATTAGGTTTATTCACATATTTAATTTATTTTCTTTGATATCAAAAAATACAAAAAACACATGTTTTGATTAATTTTTCTTGTAAATAAATCATCAATTAATTTTATTTCTTGTAATTAAAGATAATTAGATTTAAATATATTTTTTTGTAATTAACATTAATTAGGTTTAGATATTTTTGCCAACTAAAATCAATTAGACTTAGGATAATTTAATCACATCTTTTTTTCTTAAATTAATCAATTTTGAATCTTTTGCCATTAATTTTTTAAATATTTCTTTCTTACTAACCCTAATCCTCCCAACCTCCATTCTCCCGATTCTGACATTTTCTTACATCTTCATTTTGTTAAGTTACTTTCTCGTTTTCAATTATGTAACTGTTTCCCGGATTGTAATAATTTTAATTAGGTTTAAATTTCCGCATCTAATTATGTAACTGCCCTAAGGCCTTGTAATAGTTTAGGAGTTTTTATTTTCCGCAATTTATTTTCTGCATTATTGTTAACTGTTTAAATTAATAGGATTGTATGAAAAAAGACTGAAATTAAAATGAGTAGATAACCCTAAATGCGCAAGATAATATATTTGAATCAAGCACACTTGCACATGCTCACCCCTAGGGTATCTCCCACTTTGGTTGCCTTCGGAAACAGTCACAATTCTCAAAACGTGAGAATTTTTAGTGCATGTCCTTGAGTTCAAGATATCACAAGTCCCTCGATGACCCTTTCGACTGTTGCCTCGATTAAAAAGTGATCTTAGAACTTTAGGACAATTTCTAAGAGTTCTTGCCCAATTGCCTTAGTGACCGTAAACGTCCCTTCGATAGTCCCTCAACATCCAACGATAGGGCTACCTACTCACTAATAGCAGGATAGCACGATCTAAAGGAAAGGAGGAAAAGAACGCCTTTTTTTCTAGTTGGTAGATAGCTGTTAAATACTTGCTCAAAACTAATTCTTTTTTACACCAGACTTTCAAAACCTTTTAAAAAATGCTTTATCACACTCTTGAGGACTAATACAAGAGTTATCATAAAGCAAACAAACTTTTCAAAACACACAAACACGAAAGCAATTTTCAAAATGAGAAAGTACCTAAGAGTCCGTGGAAAACCAAGGATGGAAAGGGTGCTAACACCTTCCCTTTCCATAATCTACCCCCTTACTCAGAAAATCTCGAAAAAGGTCTTTTCTGTTCTTTTCACCCTTTCCTTTGTTGGATAAAAGAAAAGTCGGTGGCGACTCTTGCTTACCGCATATTTGCGAATACAAAATGCAAATCAGTATTAAACAGTCGATTCTGCCATCGTATCACACCAGCGCCAAGAACTAAAAAGCAAGTTAGAGGTTTCCTTGGGCGGTTGAATTACATTTCCAGATTTATTTCCCATGTGACTGTAACAAGTGAGCCGATCTTTAAGGTGTTTAAGAAAGATCAAGGTTGTGCATGGACAGATGATTTTCAAAGGGAATTTGAAAGTATTAAAGAGTATCTGCTTGAACCTCCTATCTTGCTCCCTCGTGTTGAAGGAAGACCATTGATTATGTATCTCACATTGTTAGATAATTCTATGGGTTATATTTTGGGACAACAATATGAAACTTGGAGAAAAGAATATGCCATTTATTATCTCGGCAAGAAGTCTAATGATTGTGAGTCACGGTATTCTATGCTTGAAAAAACATGTTGTGCACTGGCCTGGGCTACAAAGCGGTTGCGGTAATATATGTTGAATCCTACTACTTGGTTGATTTCCAAAATGGATCTGATTAAGTATATTTATGAAAAGCCTGCTCTTACTGGTAGAATTGCCCGTTGGCAGATGCTGCTGTCTAAATATGATATTGAATAACATCCTTAGAAGGCTATAAAAAGCAGCATGTTGGCATATTACCTTGCTCACCAACCGGTTGATGACTATCAGTCTGTGAAATATGACTTCCCTGATGAGAATTTGATATTTTTTAAAATAAAAGATTGTGATGAGCCTCTTCCTGGGGAAGGTCCTGATCCTGAATCTCGGGTGGGGCATGGTGTTTGATGGAGCTGTGAATGCTTATGGGAAAAGAATTGGTTTTGTGATTATCACTCATCATGGATCTCATATCCCTTTTACTACAAGGTTGACATTTGATTGCACCAATAACATGGAATAGTATGAAGCCTTTATCATAGGTCTCGAGGAGGCTATAGATCTCAGAATCAAAATTCTAGATGTATATGGTGACCCAGCTTTGGTAATAAATTAGATTAAAGGAGAATGGGATACTAGCCACCCTGGCTTGATTCCCTACAAAGACTATGCTAGAAGATTATTACCTTTCTTTAACAAAGTTGAATTCCATCATATTCTCAGAGATGAATATCAGATGGCGGGTGCTTTAGCCACTTTGGCTTCTATGTATCAAGTAAATACTTGGAATGATGTGCCTCATATCAAGTAAATACTTTGGATCATGTGTTTCCAGCAGAGGAAACGTCCGACGAAAAACCATGGTATTGTGACATCAAGCATTTTCTCCAGACTCAGGAATACCCGGCTGGTGCGTCAAACAAAGATAGAAAGATATTGAGAAGGTTGAGAAGGTGCATCAAATAAAGATGTGCTATATAAAAGAAATTATGACATGGTATTGCTCAGAAGCGTGGATAGACACGAAGCAGACATGTTGATACATGAAATTCATGATGGCTCCTTTGGCAATGTGATACGGTGAGAGAACTGACTTGGGTGTTTTGAGTTTTATCGCAATTGTTGCAGATAACAAGATTTGTCACCGACTTTTCTTTTATCCAATAAAGGAAAGGGTGAAAAGAACAGGAAAGACCTTTTGAGAATTTTTCTTGAGTTCGGGGGTAGGTTATGAAAAGGGAAGGTATTAGCATCCTTTTCATCTGTAGTTATCTACGGGCTATTAATTGCTAGCTCACTTTGAAATACTTTATAAATGTGCTTGTGATTGTTTGAAAGTATTTTTGGAAAGTGCCTTCGGTTAGGAGAACTTTGTAATGATTCTCGTCTCTATAAGAATGTATACAAAGTGTTGACTTTTGAAAATATTTCATGAAAGTGTTTGTATGTTATGAAAGATGTTTGTTTTGAAATGTTTGTGAGCAAGAAACTACGAGCGTTCTACCTACTCAAAAGAAAGTCTTTGTTCTTTTCCTCCTCATTTAGATAGTGTTATCTTACCATTAGTTAGTAAGAAACCATATCATTGGATGTGAAGAGACGGACGTGGGTCATTGTACAGTCATAGAAGGCAACATTGTAGGATACCTTAGCAATTTGTCATAAGGGACTAAGATCATTTACCAAAGGCAACGTTGAAGGGTCATCGAGGGACTACGATCTTGCAATCGAGGGTCTTTGCTAAAGTATCCCACGTTCGAGGGACATGACTGTTTTTAATCTAAGGCAACAAGTGTGGGTTAACCCTAGAGGTGCAAGTGTGCAAAGTGTTTTCGTTTTCATGCATTTGTCTTGAATTAGGATTGTCTATTGTTTGGTTTTAAGTCTTGCCATACAAACCCTAATTACTAACAATAATATGGAAAGTGATAAATTATGGAATTTAAATATCCTACGCTATTACAATACTTTGGGGGATGGGGGATACAAGTTTACAAATGGGGATGACAAGTAAAAATAAACCCTAATTACTATTACAAGGCTTTGACAATTACATAATTTATAATGCGAAATAGTAAAATGCGCAAGAAAATGTAAAGTAAAAAGAATTTTTTTAGGGTTTTTTTGATAGAAAACGTTTTGTATAGTGTTAGGCCATCTCCAAGCAATGCAAAATGTCTAGTGTACCTTTAATGATCCAAAATTATAGCAAAAATATCAAAAATCAAGATTTCTTGTGCCTAGGTTGACACGGGCCGTGTCGTCGGACACGGGCACCCGTGTCAGAATCTGCCCATGCCACTCTACACATTTTTTGTTCCAGGAAAATTGACACAGGCTGTTTCGTGTGACAAAGGCACCCGTGTCAGCCCCTGTCCTGCCTGCTTTGCATGTTTCTGACTGACACGGGCACCCGTGTCAGCCCCAACCCTTCCTGTTTTGACAAATTTCTAACCTAGCTGAACTGACAAGGGCCGTGTCGTGTGACACGGGCACCCGCGTCATCCCCTGGCCTGCTTTTTAGCTAAGTTTTCTCTTTAATCTGTCTTGTTGTATCCTTTTTAAAACAGAAATAAGTGATGTATGGATAAAGATATCAAAGTTTGAGGAACCTTACCTCTTGAAGAGAAAACTTTAGAACACGTACGCCTGTTTCTATGTGTAAAGCATTGATTGATTGAGCTTCTTTGGACCTCCTTGAAATTGTTCTAATTGTTACTTTGTGCTGAAAGTTACTGAATCACTCCAACCAATTCAAGTTGCAAGGTGCTGGTTTTGAGTTTAAAATACGCTGATAATGAGGTTACAAAAGTTGTTCTTGTATTTGAACAACTTCTATATGATGGATGTGAAGTATTTGGATGATTTGTTATGGCAAAACTTGCAAGTTGTGAGAGGTTTAAAGGTTTGGACTTCAAAGCTCAAAAATGGAGGTTTTGTGGACAATTATTGTTTTTTTGAGAATATATGGGTTTTGAGGGCTTGTTCATACCTTTTATCTTGCAAATGATCTCTCTATTTATAGGCAAGACGTTTTAAGACAAGGGTTGATCATATTTTCAAGATCACATGTTGTGGCTAGGTTGGATTGTAATTGAAGCAAGCTTGAAGATCATAGTTCCAATGCTTTGTACTTTGCTTCATAGAGTTGTTGGATACTTTAAGCATGCTTGTCTGATTTTGTATTTTGAGTGTGTGTAAAAGGAACAAGTTAGAGGCACAGGTAGAGCTGACTTTGTGATTAAAGTTACTTTGCAAGAATGGCAATGTTAACTTTGTGCCAAAAATGGAAAGATCACTTGGACAATGCTTAAATCAAATGGACCATAGCTCAAAAGTTTGTGTAAACATTAAATTATAGTGAGATTTACAAGTTATAAGGTCTGCAAAGTAATATTATGCAGCATAACATGTAGATTGAATTATGTGTTCTTCACTAAAATTACTTGTAATTCAAGAATGGATGCATAACTTAATACCTTTGGATCTCCTAGCTCAATTATGATAAATTCATGCTCTTGGATGTTTTGGAAAGCCTGAAACATTGTCTACAACTATCATGTTGACCACTTTGGCTAAATCAAACTGGAACTTGATGAAAATTGGCCAAGAAGTTGAGATGAAAACTGACCAAAACCTGTTGAAAATTTCTCTAAGTTTTAGATAAAAATGTCATGACTTCATGGGATTATATCTTCAAATCTAAGCATTTTTTGGACATCACCCCTCTAATACAAAGTTGTAGAATTCATCAAGATCTACAACTTTCATGTTGAAATTTTTCTATAAATCATCTGGCATCTTGGTGAAAAATGTCATGAAGTAGTGAAATTATCAAGTGTAAAAACACTTAGAAAATTTCTAAGTATTGGAAACTATGACTTTTTGTTGAATTTCTTGACTTTCTTGATTTGTGATGATCAAGTTTGTTATTTTTGAATGTCTTGATGAATTTTGATATTTGGAATGTAATGTTGACCAAAAAAAGTCAAAGTTTTGACTTTTTGTGTATCAATTGACTTTTCATCAGTTGATCCAAATTTCAACTATCAAACCTTTGATCCTGAGAAATGATTCGAGCCATGAAATTAGGTTAACATGTTGTGTTTGAGTCATTGAGATTATGTTTCAAGCCATTAGGTCATGTATTAGGTCAAAGATCGGTGATCAGTCATTTTTAGTCAAAACCCTAATTTGGAGGTGAGCTTGTCTGATCAAAACTCTTAAGAAACCTTGAGTATTTGAGATCTTTGGTGAGGAATATCTTAAGAAAAGAGATGGAAAATTTTGGGGTATAACAGATGCCCCTGTTTAATCTTCTTAAACCTGAAGAGTTAGATTGGCTTGTTCACCATTCGTGACTTGAAGGTGGAAGATGATTGAACACTTAAGTGCCCAAAAATTTGCACTCGTTCGTGCATGAAGTAAAACTGTTTGTTGATTATGTCAGGAATGGGCTTAAAGATTCCATTTGGAATTATGATGGAGAGTTGTCGGAGGTGGGCTTGTAGTTGCCATCCGAAGTAACTTTGGTTTGATCTTTAAGAAACGTATCCAGAAAAGAGTCTACACGCGACTACTACTTCGACATGTAATGAAGGAATCTATAACGACTACTACTTCAGCAGGTGATGAAGGAATCTATGATGACTACTACTTCAGAAGGTGGTGAAGGGATCTATGACAACTACTACTTAAACAGGTAATGAAGGAATTTATGACAACTACTACTTCAACAGGGGATGAAGGAATCTATGACGACTACTACTTAAACATGTGATGAAGGAATCTATGATGACTACTACTTCAACAAGCGGTGATGGAATTTATGACGACTACTACTTCAACAGATAATGAAGGAATCTATGATGACTACTACTTAAACAGGTAATGAAGGAATCTATGACAACTATCACTTCAATAATTACCAGAAGGAATCCAAGCTTGATTTCGTCTTGGAGAGATATTCTTCAGAATGAGTCGCTGGTGAAAGTCTTCAATTGAAATACTTATCAGATTTCAGTCTATGTAGAAATTTGTTTGATTATGTAGATGGTTGATGATATTCATTTGTTGATTGATCTTTCCTGAAAAGGTAGAGAGTTAGCTGTATGCAATGCCATGATATATGAAATGCATTATTTAATGATGTTCTCAAAATAAATGAGATCATGCTATATGTTTCGTATGCATACGTCATGATGTATAAATGTTTTTGAAATGTATCTTTGTTTGGGAAAATAAATTATTGACTATTGTTGTGGATGAAGAGTATGTATATCTTCAACTTTGTCTAGAATACTTCCGCTGGGGATTCTTGTTTGCTGTTTGAGGAAACTCTATAGGGGATGTTGATTTCTGCTTTGGGAGTAGAGTTCAAGAACCTTGGTTGTCCATTGCTCAACTAGGAAATTTAATTTTCATATACACTGACTAGGGATAAAAGAGATGATTAAACTTCTTATTTTTCTAGGGAAATTAAAGTTAATTGGTATTCTGGTCAGATTCCATGTTTTACAGCAACTCTCTGGGGATACTATCAACTCTACTGGAGAAGAGGAGTTATGTCAGTGATGTGTAGTAGTCTGAGGAGTAGACTCAAGCTGGAGAAATTATATTCTGTTGGGGAAATAAACCTTGTTGAGGAAGATATTATGGAGATTTCAATGGGGAAACAAATTCTTCTAGGGAAGAAATTTGCAAGGTTTCTCTTTCAGTTTTGGAATACCGAACTCGGCTGGGGAAGAGAACTTCCAGGAGATATACAAAATGTAACTCCGACAGAAAATTGTGTATGAATTTATTCTATGGGGATTTATGGACAGCATAAGTGTCATCCTAGCTCTTTAAGTAAGTACTTATTCCTATTCTTATGAATATTTGTTAATAGTTAATCATGTTCATATACATATGTTTATTTCAATTTTAGTCATTGGACGTTTTTGGAACCAAAATAGAAAAAACAAAAGGTTTGCACTTCAAAGTATATTTGTATTGATAATTTGCCTATAAACAGGCGTTTTTGTACAAAGAGATAGAAATCCTAGTAAGAAGAAGTCGTCATGAAATGAAAAGAATACAAAGTGAAAAAAAATATAGCCATGTGGAAGTGATCCTATTGGGTTCCAACTCTGTTATTGCCCCTATGTCTTCGAACATCTCATCCTTTACTGTCAGAGGAAGTTGATTGAACTGATCTAGTATCATTTGAACTTTTAACCTTGGTAATAAAGTTGGCTGTAGTGATCCAACGAGACATAGTCGTACGCTTTAATCTCTAAATTTTGCCTGGACCTCCCTTTCGAGTTTTTTGTCCACCGGGATACCCTTTTTTGCCCAAGCCTCCCTTGCGGGTTTTCGACTTTCTGGGTGTACAATCTTGTGTATATCCCTAATTTTTCTCAAACACTTTTGGTTCACCGGGATTCCCTTGTTTTTTCCTAGGTATGTCAACCTAGCGGGTCGTTCTTATGCATAGTATTTTTTGACTATGTCCGTGTTCATAGGGTGTAGGAAATCTTCATCGTCCATAGTGATTAACATCATAGCACCGCTAGAGAAAACTTTCTTGACAACAAATGGCCCTTCGTAGGTGGGATTCCATTTGCCCCTGGGATCACCTTGTGATAGAATGATGTGTTTTATTACCAAGTCCCCAGCCTGGTATACTCGGTGTTTGATCTTCTTGTTGAATGCCTTGATCATACGTTTTTGATAAATTTGACTATGATTGACAGTAGCCAGTCTCTTTTCATTGATCAAGTTCAACTGATCCAACCTAGTCTGAAACTATTCGTCTTCGCCTAAGTCTGCTTCTTTCATAATCCTTAGAGAAGGAATATGAATTTCGACAGGCAGAACAACTTCCCTGCCATATACTAAAGAGAATGGGGTTTCCCCTGTTCATGTTCGCGCCGAGGTACGATAGCCATGAAGAGAAAATGGTAGCATCTCGTTCCAGTATTTATAGGTTACCACCATCCTTTGCATAATCTTCTTTATGATTTTGTTGGCAACTTCCACTGTGCAATTCATATTAGGTCTGTATGGCGAAGAATTATGATGATTGATCTTGAACTGTGTGTAGAATTCAGTAATCATAGCATTGTTGAGGCTCATATCGTTGTCAGTGATAATCCTTTCAGAATTCCATACCGAAATATGAGGTTATGTTTGATGAACCTGGCTACAACATTCTTGGTAATTGAGGCAAATGAAGCTGCTTCGACCCATTTGGTGAAGTAGTCGATGGCGACGAGGATGAAATGATGTCCATTAGAGGCGGTGGGCTTGATTTCTCTGATCATGTCAATGCCCTTCATTGCAAATGGCCATGGAGACGTCATGACATTCAAGGTTATTGGAGACACGTGAACCTTATCGACATAAATCTAGCATTTATACAAGTCCTTGAGTGGTGGTAACAATCAGTTTCCATTGTCGACCAATAGTACCCAGCCCTCAGAATCCTCTTGGCCATAGTGTGTCCACTGGAATGAGTTCCGAAGATACCTTCATGCATGTCCTTTATGATCTTCTCTTCTTCCTTCTTGTCTACATAACGGAGCAGAGTTCAATCATGGTTGCAGTTGTACAAAATCCCATTGCTTAGAAAGAACTTGGCTGAGAACCTCCACAAGAATTCCTTGTCATTGATTGAAACTCCCTCAAGATACTCTTGTGCTTCAAGGTACATTTTCACCTCATGGAACCAAGGCTTCACCTCATCAATGTCGATCCCACAATATTGCGTCAGTTCGTCAAATTATTCGATAGTAATTCTGGGAGCTTCGTTGTCCCAATTGACATTGAACATAGATGACATAGTTGCTAAGGCATCTACCAACTGATTTTCTTCCCTTGGGATATGCTCAAAGGTGACCACTTCAAAGTAAGGAATCAAGGTGAGCACAAGTTTTTTGTAAGGGATCAAATTTGGATGTTTGGTATCCCATTCTCCTTTAATTTGACTGATTACTAGGGCTGAATCTCCATATTCGCTTAAGGATTTGATTCTTAGGTCAATGGCATCCTTAAAACCTAAGATGCATGCTTCATACTCTGCCATGTTATTGGTACAGTCGAAGAAAAGTCTGGCAGTGAAAGGTGTATGGCAACCTTCAGGAGAAATGATCACAACACCAATTCCGTTAACCAATAAATTGGAAGCTCCATCAAAAACCATAGTCCATCGAGATCCTCGTTCAAATCCTTCATACAGTCCAGGCTTTGCACAGTCGGTTATCAACATGATATTCTCGTCCTGGAATTCAAAGTTCATAGATTGGTAGTCATCAACAACTTGATGGGCCAAATGTTCTTCAATATGCTTCCTTTGATTTCTTTTTGTGTAGTGTACTAGATGTCATATTCAGTCAAAATCATTTCCCATCTGGCTATTCCTCCGGATAGAGCTGGATTCTCAAAGATGTACTTGATGGGATCCATCTTAGAGATCAAGTGAGTAGTATGAGTCAACATATATTGTCTTAGTCTGCGAGCATCCCATGCCAAAACGCAGAAAGTTTTCTCGAGCAGTGAATATCTTGTTTCACAGTCGGTAAACATTTTTCTAAGGTAGTATATAACATGCTCTTTTCGACCAGACTCGTCATGTTAGCCCAGCACACACCCCATTGAATTCTCTAATACGGTCAAGTACATAATCAAAGGTCTTCCTTCAAATGGAGCCATTAGGATCAGAGGTTCTTGTAAATACTCCTTGATCTTCTCAAAAGTTGTTTGACAGTCGTCTTTCCATCTTACTAGTTGATCTTTCTTCAACAGTTTGAAGATTCACTCACAAGTAGCAGTTAAGTGAGAGATGAATCTGGTAATGTAGTTGAGGCTACCTATGAAACCTCTGACCTCCTTCTCAGTACAAGGAGATGGAATTTCTTGTATGGATTTGACATTTGCAGGATCAACTTCAATACCTTTTCCACTGATGACAAATCTTAGGAGTTTTCCCGATCTTACACCGAAAGTGCATTTGTTGGGAATTAGCCTCAACTTGTATTTCTTAAACCTTTCAAATAGCTTGTGTAAATGATCTAGGTGTTCTTCCTCAGTTTGAGATCTTGAAATCGTGTCATCAACATAGAATTCTATTTCATTATGAATCATATCCTGAAATAAAGCTACCATAGCCCATTGATAAGTTGCGCCTGCATTTTTCAAACCAAAAGGGATGACATTATAACAGAAGGTTCCCCACTGTGTGACAAAAGTGGTTTTCTCCATGTCTTCAGGCGCCATTTTGATCTGGTTTTACCCAGAGAAGCCATCCATGAAGGAGAACAACTTATGTTGAGTAGTGTTATCAACCAAAACATTAATATGTGGTAGTGGGAAATCATCTTTGGGGCTTTCCCTATTTAAATCCCTGTAGTCTACACACATATGAACTTTTTCGTCTTTCTTCGGTACTGGAACAACATTTGCAACACATTGGGATACAACGTCACTGCCAAGAAACCTACATTGGACCATTTCATTACCTCATCCTTGATCTTCTCAGGCATATCTAGCCACATGTGAGGAACCATTTGATTGATCAGAGGACAATCTTATTTCATTGGTAGACGATGAACTAAGTTATCAGTATCAAGCCTTGGCATAACTTCGTATTACTAAGAAAACACCTCAACATAGACATGCAACATCTGAACCAATCTTCCTTTGACACTGCCTTCCAGGTTAGCGCCAATCTTGACTTCTGTTGTACCCCAAAATTTTCCCTCTCATGTTTCCCAAGGTTTTTTCTCTTATATGGGTGGTTACAAGCACTTGCCTAAAGAAAATGAATTTTTTGAAGATAATCAAGTGTCTTTCGATTGGCATCTGAATAAGGTGTCCTTCGATTGGTATCTTGACAAGCTTCGATTGGGCATCTAAATCCTTCGAGCAAGATTTATTTCAAAGTCTTTGATTAGACATCCGGACCTCTTCGATCGTGCCTTGATTTCATAATGTCTTCGGTGGAGCGCTGGGCCTCCTTCGACCAAGCTTGGTTCCCAAGGTTTTGACTGTGCATTAGCTACTTCAGACTTGCCTCCGATTCACAAGGTAAGAAACCCCTACAAGTTCCTTTCGATTCACTAGCAGTGGCCTCTATGTGCAACCTCCAACTCACTAGGCAAAGGCCTCTTCATGCTTTCCTTGGATTCACTAAGTCAAAAGCTTCCCCCAACTGGACTTCGATCCACAAGATAGAGGTTTCCTCAGACTTGTCTTGAATTCACAAGGACAAATGCTCTGACAAAGAGAATTTTGGGCAATTCAAATTGATGCAGATATTGACTTAATTTAAGAAAATCTGATAAGGGAAAACTCTGAAGATTTGGACAATTCAAATTGATATGGATGGACTCCATCGAAGGAGCTGAATCAGAGCCATCTGAAGGAGGCAATCAGAGCCATTCGAAGGAGCTGAATTAGAGCCATTCGAAGGAGGCAATCAAAGCCATTCGAAGGAGGCCATCAGAACCATTAGAAGGAGCTGAATCAGAGCCATTCGAAGGAGCTGAATCAGAGCCATTCGAAGAGGCAATCAGAGCTATTAGAAGGAGGCCATCATAGCTATTCGAAGGAGCTGAATCAGAGCTATTCGAAGGATTTGAATCAGAGCAATTCGAAGGAGGCCATCCGAGCCATTCAAAGAAGGCAATCAAAGTCATTCAAAGGAGAGCATTCGAAAGTCAAATGTCCAGGTTCAATTAAATTCAAAAAGGGACAAGAAACCATGTCTTTTGCAATGTTTCAAAACGGTATTCATGGCCTTAAAACATAAATCTTCTTGTCCCCTCCATCCCCTCTATATAAGGAGACCATATACATACACACAGAAGGTGGAGACACAAGCCCAGGGGAACCATACACACATATATTGTTTTACACGCATACACAACCTAAGAGAAGCACACCAAAAACTCTCAAAACTCAACAAGATCACACTATACTTGTTCTTTCTCCTTTCGAATCCAAAAGCATCCAGCAACTCTAGTTCCCCATGCAAGTTTCAGTTTCAAGCAAGGTAAGCCCCGTTTACCTTGCGTCTTTCGTTTCAGTATGGCATGTCAATAGCCTTTACTTACTTTTCGTTTCAGCATAACGTAGATAGCCTCTTAGTTATATTCTTCATTCCTGCCCTTTTGGTTTGTTTTCTTTTCTTGTTGGTACTAACCTGTACAGATTTAAACAAAAGACAAAATTAATATGAACGAAGGATATGCATTCATGTTGTTCCGTAGGTCCATTTTACTCCATATTCTAAATTGAAAGAAGTAGAGAAGGCTGCAATCGAATGTTGCTCATGCCCACTCCCTGACTCAATCGAAAGAAGTAGAGAAGGCTGCAATCGAAGGTTGCCCATATCATTTCCAACCCCAGTCGAAGGAGGCAGGAAAGGGTGCAAATCGAAGCTTGCTCACATCAACCCTTAAGCCTAATCGAAAGAAGGAAAAAGAAGGGTGAATTGAAGGAGTCCATGGCCTGGATTAAAGAATTCATTTCTCTTCTTTATTATTGTTCTTTGTTTTTTACATTTTTCTTGTCTTTCGATTTGGTTGTAATAGCGTAGGGCTCTTACTTTCTGCATTTTTTCTACTTTTCATATTAACTGTTAGATGTAAGACTAATAGGATTGTATGGAAAGACGAATAACAAAATGCTAGCAGACCTAACAAAAAATACAAAAAAAAAAACTGAACATAACACACTTGCACATATGCACCTCTAGAGTACCCCACTTTGGTTGCTTTTGGAAATAAAACAGTCATGTCCCTCGAGACAGGGACGCTTTAGTAAAGACCCATAAATCAAAAGATCATAGTCCCTCGATGACCCTACAATTGCCTTTTGATAAATGATCTAGTCCATAAACAAAAATTGCTAAAGCGTCTCTACATTGTTCCTTTTATGACTGTACGTCCCTTCGATGTCCCTCATACATCTAACAATAGGGCTACCTACTCATTAATAGTAGGATAGCACTGCCTAAAGGATAGTAGGAAAAGAACTACATTTTCGAGTCCAAGTAGATAGCTGTTAAATGCTTGCTCAAAACACAAACTTTTTTACACTTACTCATTTCAAAAACAACTTTCAAAAACATTTTCTTTGTCAACACTCTTGATGTCAGATATAAGAGTTATCAAAAAAGCAAATCGCTACACTAAGGCATTTCAAAACATTTTTTTCAAAACATACAAAGCACAAGCAATTTTCAAAACATGAGCTAGCATCTAAGAGCCCATAGATAACTACGGATGGAAAGGGTGATAACACCTTCCCTTTCCATAATCTACCCCCTTACTCAGAAAACTCTCAAAAAGGTATTTTTCCTGTTCTTTTCACCATTTCCTTAATTTGGATAAAAGAAAAGTCGGTGGCAACTCTTGCTTACCGTAACATTTGCGAATACAAAACGCAAATCAGTATTAAACAGTCGGTTCTGCCACCGTATTACAGAACTGGCGACTCTGCTGGGGACATATAAAAAGTGGGGTTACCTTAGAGTTTAGATCATTTTAATTAGTTTCCTTGTGTGTTTTGCTTGATTTATTTTTAAAGGGTTTCTTGGGTTATTGTTAAAGATCCTACACCCAGATCTGGGGCACCTTATTAGGTAAGTAGCAATAAATCATGGAGGTTGTACGGTGTAGACCGATATGAACGAAGTGATGTCTACGTTAGCGTGATACTCTAGCTTGTACTAATGTTCCTTGAGTCAGTCAAGGATAAAATTAGGCTTCCTTATAGTGTCATTAAGCGCTAACTGACCTTTAAAACCTTTAACTGACTCATCCCATGCCATTAGAAAGTAGTGAGATGGTCGACTTTGGTTCTGACCAAAGATTGGTTGATACTCGATGTTACACTCATTGAGATTGGACTTTTAGGATATTTTGGCCGCAATACTTTGGTGCTTGAGCTAGAACAATGCCTAAAAGTAAGGTCAGTGATATGAGACTCCTTAGAACCCAATTACTATTAATAGGATAGGTTGAGCCAACTAAACTTCAAGAGGGTACTTACCTATGGAATCCATGCAAGCCTGAACCTAAGGCTACTTGTGTGATTTGTTTTCTTTCATTATCTAACGACTTAAACTCTTTGTAGGGTTTTGTTTATTATATCATAATATGAGTCATTGCCTAATAATTTGGATTTCCTGCACGACATACTTGGTCTGAACCTTGGTCTGCCTTTTGGCTAAGTTTTCTCTTTAATCTGTCTTGTTGTATCTTTTTGAAAACAAAAACAAATGATGTATGGATAAAGAGATCAAAGTTTGAGGAACCTTACCTCTTGAAGCGAAAACTTTAGAACATGTACGACTGTGTTCTGGTGCAAAGCAGTGATTGATTGAGCTTCTTTGGACCTCCTTGAAATTGTTCTAATCGTTACTTTGTACGGAAAGTTGCTGAATCACTCCAACCAAGTCAAGTTGCAAGGTGCTGGTTTTGAGTTTAAAAGACAGTGATAATGAGGTTACATAATATGTTCTTGTATTTGAACAACTTCTATATGATGTATGTAAAGTATTTGGACGATTTGTTAGGGAAAAACTTGCAAGGTGTGAGAGGTTTAAAGGTTTGGACTTCTAAGCTCAAAAATGGAGGTTTTATGGACAATTCTGGTTTTTAGAGAGTGTATGGGTTTTGAGGGATTGGTCATCCCTTTTATCTTACAAATGATCTCTTTAATTATAGGCAAGAGGTTTTAAGACAAGGGTTGATCATATTTTCAAGATCACATGTTATGGCTAGGTTGGATTGTAAATAAAGCAAGATTAAAGATCATAGTTCCAATGCTTTGTACTTTTCTTCATAGAGTTGTTGGATACTTTAAGCATGCTTGTTTGATTTTGTATGTTGAGTGTGTGTAGAAGGAACAAGTTAGAGGCTCAAGAAGAGTTGACTTTGTGATTAAAGCTACTTTGCAAGAATGGCAATGTTAACTTTGTGCCAAAAATAGAAATATCACTTGGATAATGCTTAAATCAAATGGACCATAGCTAAAAAGTTTGTGTAAACATTAAATTATGGTGAGATTTGCAAGTTAGAAGGCCCCATGTAGATTGGACTATGTGTTATTCACCAAAATGACTTGTAATTCAAGAATGGATGCCCAACTTCATGCCTTTGGATCTCCTAGATCAAGTATGATAAATTAATGCTCTTGGATGTTTTGGAAAGCTTGAAACATTGTCTACAACTTTCATGTTTACCACTTTGGATAAATCAAACTGGAATTTGATGAAAATTGGTCAAGAAGTTGAGATAAAAACTGACTAAAACCAGTTAAAAATTTCTCTAAGTGTTAGATAAAAATGTCATGACTTCATGGGCTTATATATTCAAATCTAAGAATTTTTTGGACATCAACCCTGTAATACAAAGTTGTAGAATTCACCAAGATCTACAACTTTCATGTTGAAAGTTTTCTTTGAATCATCTTGTATCTTGCATCATTGCTTGAGAAAAAAGAGGGCAAATTTTGGGGTACAACAGGCACTCATGCTAATGGACATTCGATGGAAAAAAAGATGTTTAGGGTAGGTTACTATTGGCTGACAATGGAATCTGACTGTTACAAATTTGTAAAGAAGTATCATAAAGGCCAGATTTATGCTCACAAAATTCATGTGCCTCCGACACTTCTCAATGTTATTTCTTCCCCGTGGCCTTTCTCTATATGGGGTATTGACATGATTGAAATGATTGAACCTAAGGCGTCAAATGGACATTGTTTTATCTTGATGGCAATAGAGTACTTCACCAAATGGGTGGAAGCAACTACATATGCTAACATTACTAAGCAGGTGGTAGTACGTTTTATCAAGAACAATCTTATATGTCGGTATGGTGTGCCAAGCAGGATTATCACTGACAATGGCTTAAATATGAATAACAAGATGATGACAACACTTTGTGAAGAATTCAAAATTTTCCTTCACAGTTCATCTCCCTACAGGCCAAAGATGAATGGAGTTGTTGAAGCTACCAATAAAAACATTAAGAAGATCATCCAGAAAATGGTTGTACCTATAAATATTGGCATGAGATGCTCCATTTTGCTTTGCTTGGTCGTACATCCGTCCGCACTTCAACAGGAGTAACCTCGTTCTCTCTTGTGTATGGTATGGAAGAATTGCTCCCCGTTAAGGTTGAGATTCCCTTTTACGTGTGATAATGGAAACCAAATTGTCAGAGGCTGAATGGGTCCAGAATAGGTTTGACTAATTGAATTTAATTTAAGAAAAGAGAATGACAGCCTTGTGTCATGGTTGTAATACCCCAAATTTTCCCTACCTTTTTTTACTTTTGTTTGGATTTTAACTTTGCATCCTGTGATCGGTGGAAATAGAACTGACTGTTTTTTAGCTAGTTTCGCGAAATGTCGCGGAACCAAGAGTCGCAACCGTCTTTTATGTTCTCCAACATGGAAAGGACAAAAGCACAACAAAATTCCTTATTCGAGAATGTTTCTCGGTTCGGGAGGTAGATTTATAGAAAGGGAAGGTGTTAGCACCCTTTCTATCCATGGTTATCCATGGGCTCTTAGGTACTTGCTCTTATGTTTTCAAAAGATGTTTGCTTTTCAAATGTGTGTGTGGGTTTTGAAAAAGTTTCGTTTGAAAAATTTCTAAATAACTCTTGTATCTGTCCTCAAGAGTGTATGAAAAATTTGTTTGAAAACTTTTAGAAAGTGTGAGTGCGAAAAGTTGTTTTGTTTGTTTGAAAAGAGCAAGTACTTAAGAGAATCTACCTACTCTAAGGAATTAAGCTGTGTAAGAGTCCTTTAGATAGTGCTATCCCACCATTGAGAGGTAGGTAGCACCGTCGTTGGAGGTGTTCGGGTCAATTCAATTATCGGGATATGTGTGGTCACCAAAGCAATGGTAGGTCACCTTAGAAGTAACCCTAATGTCCTAGATCCTTTTATCCGAGGCAACCGTTTTGAGGCAACTGGATCTTTTGGACAGAAGGGCGAACTCTAAGACACCCTATACTTGACGACCACCTTCGAAGGCAACGAGTGAGGCGTACCCTAGGAGTGGCATGTGCTTTGTGTGTTGTTTTTCAGTTAATGTTATCTTGTACATGTTATTTGTGAGCTACGGGTTAATTTTATTTACATACATTCTTCCATGCATTTTAGCAGTTAGGGGGTGCGGAAAGTAAATTGCGGAAATATAAATTCTACGCTATTATAAGGCGCGGGTCTATACATCGCCAAAAATACAAAGACCCGTTTTGATAAAGTGCGGGAAATTTAAATAAAGCGGTAAAATTCCTATTTAACTATTACATATCTGGAGACAGTTACATAAATAATCAAAATAAAATACGCGCGAATAGAAATTAAATCGGGAAGGTCCTAAGGGTTTTGACCCTTTTAAGAAAAGAATTGAATTTTTGTCTTTTTTTGTAATTAATGAAATTAAAACTAATAACTAATTAATTAATTAATTAAGAAAATGTTTTTGTATTTTTATGTTTTTTATGAAATAAAGAAGAAGGAATTAAAATTAAAAGTTAATAAAAAAACTAATTCTAAATTTATTTTAGTTATTAAGAAAAAAGGTTAAAGTTGCCTAATTAAAACTAATTCAATTTATTAGTATTTATTTACAAGATAAGTTAATAAATAATAAAATGTTTTCTTTTTTTGATTTTTTTAATGAAAAATATTAATTATGTTAGGTTAATTAACAATAATGATAATAATTAAAAAATTAGTTAAAAGAAAATAAAAAAGGAAAAGAAAACAAAAGAAAATAAAATAGAACCATAGGGGTGTTGGGCCAGAATTGAGGGTTTGTTTAGCATTGTTGTGGCCCATTTGCACAAAGTCACGTTGACTCCTGGAATCATGTGCGTATGGTTGACTGAAAAGCATGGTGCTCATCATTTCCTGGCCACTGGATTGTTGTTTGTAGACACTTGGCATACTGAAGCGTTAGGGCACATGGTGTACCACTTTTAGAAACCTGCACAGGAATACATTGAGAAAAAATGGAAACAAGGAAATTGAGGGACCTGGGAATACTTACAGTGCTTGATAATGGACCTTAGGACGTGGCAAGGGTTGCTTTAGCTTCAGGGTATGGCAAAGAAGAGAGTCACGTTCTCCTCTTGGCCTGAAAATGCTTGCAAAAACTCCTTTTGATCTCACACTTTTTTTGACAAATTTTGAACTTTTCTCTGGCCATTTGTGCACTTTTTCTAGGTTGTGAATGAGGCTTGCAAGGCTTGTATATATAGTAATGAGTGAGAATAAGTCACATTTAGGAGCCTTTAACCATTGCCATTAAGCTTTGGATTTTCTCATAACCACGATTAAAGAAACTTGCCATTTTTGTTCAAAATTTGAATTTCATGCTCATAATAGGCTTGGCACGAATTTGGCATGTGTATTATGATGCATCAAGGTCATCCAAACCACAAGATATCACTTAATTAAAATTTTTATTTATTTATTTGAATTTTATGGATTTAAATGAATTAAATCAAATAAAATTAAATAAAAATAGAAAAATTAATGTTTAATCTTGAAATTGATCATGGGACACGTGGGTGGCATGACAAGGCTGAACCAAGTGGAAAAGTGGTCCCTTTTGTCAAAAATTGAAGTTTCAAGGATAGTTGACTTTGGCCATTTCACAAAAATTTCCCAACTTCTCCAATGCATATCTTGCTCAATTTTGATCATATGGACATGTTCTTGGACATTTTGGAAAGGTCTTGAAGTCCTCTAACCAATGCCTTTGGTCCCATGTCATTTGAATTTACCAATCTCAAGTTATGGTCTTTGACTTAAAGTGCCTTTTTGTTGACTTTTGAAAATGACCTATAATGTTGGAATTGATAACTTTTTGTGAGAGCATTTCTTGGATTTGGAATGTGAAGTTGAGTTGTAGGAAATGTCCTCCCCTTCAAAATGAGCATTGGATGGGATTTTTCTGATGAAACATGAAAAAGTTATGCCTTGGTCAAGTTACAGTTGACTTTTCAATTATCCAAAAATAGAAACTCTTGACACCTTGATGATTTTTGAGCCATTCTTGTGAAATCATGGTCAAGATTTGACCAAATGATGATTGTGGCTTCAAAATAAGATGTTGACCAAAATTTTTGACTTTTGACTGCCAAATGACCATTTTGCCCCTATAGTTGATTGTGAAGCAATTAGGGTTTTTGACTGTGCAACTTGACCTTGTGAGCCTTGAAACTTGACATGTAGGTGCTTGACAATGTATATGAGCATATGGGACTTTATTGAGCCCTTGAAAACCTCAACTTCCTTGCAGGAACCAAAACCCTAGTTTGACTGGCTTAGGAGGGTGGTTGACTGTGCAACCCTTGAGTAGACTTTGAGCAAATTGAGATGATGCTTGTCAAAACTTTGAAGAATATGGGAGGGAAAATTTTGGGGTACAACACATCCCATTTGCATCATTTTTACTAAGTCGTTTGCATATCCCGTATCTCATGGAATCAGGAACTTTGGTTCAAAGCATTAGGGTTGTGCCATCCTTATGGTTAGCTTTTGTTTGAGGTTTCCTATATCAAGTAAAAGGAAAATTCATCTAATTCTCGATTAGTGGATTGTGGAATGAAGTTATGAGATATCATGGATTTCCTTCTTCGTTAAGTCACAAGGATATTCTTCAAGAGCATAGATTAGGGCTTATTTCCCTATTGTTTGTCAAGATGCTAGGGTTTTGGATCCCTGATTTTTGTGAAATGTTTCTTTCCCCATCCTCAAAGATAACCCAAAGTCAATTACATTTGGTTAGGGATTTCATCTCCTCGCAATTCAAGTTTTCTTCTTAAGATCTCTAAGTCACCGAGTCAAGAGTTTGAATTTTAAATTGATGAACATGGAATCTGGGCATAAGAAATATGGTTGGAGATTCATGATAATCAAGGCATGTTTTTCTTGCTTCAGTTACAAGTTACTGGTGGTTTAGATATCAAAGTTACAGTTCTTGTTGAGAGTGCAAGTGTGGTTTAGACGTGATAGGAAGAGTGAAGTTAGAAGACAAGTTATAAAGGTCATATGTGATTTCTTGAAGTTCAAGTTATAAAGTGAGGTGTATCATTCAAACCATTCAAGTGGAAATTTCTAATTCCAATTAAGATTCAAGAGTTTGTTTGATTTCCATACAATAAATTCATCATTCATAAAATTCACTCAAGTTTTGTGTTCAAGTTACATTTTTGAACAATTTACAAAAAGGATTACAATGCGAATTACGAACTACATTTGTTTTGTTTACAAAAAATAAATAATGTTTCTTCTTCAATTTTCTTTTGCTTCATCTTCAAGAAACTCGTCCACGCTCTTTGCTAGCCATGGAGTTCTCATCTTTTAACCTCGCCTTGGCTGTCCAATCCCCATTGATCATGAAACAAGGAAGGGAGAAAGTTAGAAAACAATCAACATGTGAAAAGATATCACCTAGCCCATACAATAGTCCAAATAGCCTGCAAAACCTGCACCTCATTTGTGCCACACCTGCTCCAAACACCCTGAAGATGATATCAAAATAGGCAAACAGAACCTGTACTCAAAAGGCCACCAAGTCAGCATACAATTTTGTTCACATTCACAAAACCTTCCCTCCAATTTTCACCCTGATATCAATATAAAGCCATTGTTCCATTGACCAACAAAAAGAGAGATTTTATACAGCCAACAAATAGAGAGAGAGAGAGAGAGAGAGAGAGAGAGAGAGAGAGAGAGAGAGAGAGAGAGAGAGAGAGAGAGAGATTTTTACCAAGTAAAAAACTAGAGAGAATACAGAGAGAAAACCACCAACACACAAGAGGGCCAACGGACCTAAAAGAGAGTTTTTACCAAGTAAAAAGCCAGAAAACAAGAAAAAGATACCAACTACAAAGCCTAAATCAGAGGAAGATATTAGAAAAAATAATAACCAACCTCTGTAGTATTTTTAGCAGTAATATCCCTCCAAAGTAATCTGAAAAATCTCCATTAACCTGTATCAAACACATATTGTTAAACAATTTTTCAGGTTTCAGAAGAAGTGGAAGGGATTTTCCGAGCTCACCTCTTTTGAAGCTCTGTCGGAGAGACTCCGACAGGTAACTGTTTTTCACCATTTATACATCTCCATGCTTGTGATTGACTGTTATACGAGAAAAGTCACTTTTATTTTGTTTTTTTATGAATGTGTTTGTTTTCAAATCTGAACCATGAATAAAGAAAACAACGAGTAAAACATGTAAAATCAAAAACGGAACAATAGATTAGCCTTTTACCGAAACAACGACACTGATAGAACAACACAGAGAAATTCGTAAAAACCCTTTAACAAACCTGCTTCAAATACCCAAACTTCCGCGAGCCAACATCTCTCCACCTTTCTCCCTCGTTCATCTTTCCAGCAACCACATCATTACCCAGCCTTCCATCTCCATTCTTCAAACTTAATACTCCCTTCCTCCTTTCTCCTCGTACTTATTCGACTGCCTCCATCAACTCGCCAGTTTTCACGATACCCACCTGTAAACACTCAACTCCCTTCCACTCTAGATGCTACCTCGCCATTGCAGCTTCCGTAACAACACCTTAAACCACTTTTATAAAACCGTAATCACCTTCTGCAACCATCTCCTTCAGCCCTCATAAACAACATGGCGATCCAACCTTCATCTTTTACCGAAGACACTTCCCGTAGAAACCGCAGCAACATACAACAACAAACAGATCCAAAAAGTAGAAATCAAAATTAGAAGATAATAGAGAAGAATCAAAGGCATAACAGTGGCAGAGAATAAATTACACAGTGAATCGTACGATTAAGAAACCAAAGAAATATCAAAGACAGATATGGAAGGGTTTAAGGTTTACCTACCAGAAAAGAGAAGTGAGGAACTGGTGATGATGTTGTTTGTTGGGGAAGAGAGAGGAAGTATGCACGATGAAGAAGATGATGGAGTCAGAGGAGTTTTAAGATGGAGATCAAAGCAACATTGCATAGGACTCAGAGGTTTGAAATTGATGATGTTGTTCGAGGAAGTACGTGCGATGAAGAAGATAATGGAGTCAGAGGAGTTCAAAGATAGAGATCGAACCAACATTGTAGAGGTCTCAGAGGTTTGAAGTTTGTAATTAAGGGTGAGATGAGAAGATGATGGTACAGATGAGAGAGGGGATGTTGTGTTTTTTCAACCTTTTTTTTCCTTTATTTTGTTTTACTGTTAAACTATAATAATAATAGTTTAGTCTGCATTCTTTGCCTTCCCAATAACTAGAAATAATTATTAAATCTTTTTCCTTTCCCCGTACACACTCCCAGCGGCGCCATTTTCTTGTTAGGGTTCCAAAATATTTTCCTTGTTTTTTTCCTCCAGTCGGGTCAGCCCATTGGGGCTTTTGGCCCAATCCCTCAATTGTTTTCAGCTTTTGTATTAATTAAATCATGTTAATAACAGATAAAAAACTTAGTACAACTGGAAAAGCACATCACCATTAACCTTAAGGACCCGGGATCAACCCCTGCTGGGGCCTTTTTTTTTGTTTTTTAGTTCTTTAGATCTTATCTCCCCATATTTTACTATACTTCTTAAGCAAATATTTATTTAGTTTTGTACGTAATTATTTCATGAGAAAATACAAAAACATGCTCTTTTTTTTTTAAATTAATCTTTCTTTTTATTATTTACTTAATCTTTTATTTAATATCTTTTAATTCATTTTTTAATTATTTATTTAACTTGATAAAGAATATAAAACATTTTGAATTTAAGTTTCTTTACTTTGTTCGTTCAAACCTTGATACCATACTCCCTTAGGTAGCTCCATGAGGCGATTAAATCTCGTTTTGATTGCTTTATGTCGAGGTAGACTTTTAGCTCACCCCTGTACATGACAACATTAGGGTTTTTATAGTCACCTCTTAATCTTTTTTTTCTTTTGTAATTAAAACTTATCATTCAGAAATAAAAATTCCAAAAAAACGCCTTTAATTATTACTTGAATTTATTTTAAAATTCCCAAAACACTCAACAAATGAAAACTTCCCTCAAAGGGCATGTTATCTATGTTCTACCGCGATACCGACTATGCCTATTGCTAGAATGTGTGTGTTAACGTTGCTCACTAAAACACACAAACAAACTAACATGTTTTAGAGGAACTATGATGTTCTGATTCCTTCACTGGATATGTAGGAAAAGTGTGGCGAAACCCTCACGAACGCAATAATAAAAACCCATTTCTTTCCCCTTAAGAAAATATATTTATAGATAAACACACCCTTAGAGAAAAACAAACAGAATGGATCTCGTTGACCGACTCCCTTACCCTTTCTGTTGGTCGTAAGACCATCTTATCCATCCTCTTGTGGTTTTCTCGATATTTCCCCTTCCTTCGGGATAAATAAAGTTTGGTGGCGACTCTGTGTTTTCTGCTGGTAGCTTTAATGGTCAGTTATACCAAAAGAAAATGAAGAAAGATTTTGATAAGAAGGTAAAGCCTCATGAATTCAGAGAAGGTGAACTCGTGCTCATGAAGATCATGTCTTTTAATGCTAATTCTAGGGGCAACTGGACTCCCAATTTTGAAGGCCCATATGTTGTCAAGAAATCCTTCTCTGGCGGTGCATTGATTCTTGAAAATATGGATTGTAAGGAGTTCCCACATCCTAGGAATGCTGATGGAGTCAATAAATACTCCTCCTAAAGAAATAAAAGAACAACTCGCTAAGTCGAAAACCTAAAAGGGAGGCTTAGGTAAAAATGAGCGTCTCGGTAGGCTGAAAACCCGAAAGGGCATTCTAGGCAAAAATAAGAGACACGAACAGAATAAATATTCCCGCTAGGTCGAAAACTCGCAAGCGAAATCTAGGAAAAAGTTATGGATTTCTTGGCAAGTAACTACGTCAAACAAGACTTGATCATTGAAGAAATAATCTTCTTGGATCCTCACCACACTTCAATAAAAGTCGTTGCTCAGGAATTCAAAGTCGTTAGGGAGGATAATGGTTATTGTGTTTCAATGTATCATTTCCAATGTATTACCATTTTCTAAACCTTGTAATCATCTAAGGGGTCTCGCCATTCATAGACTACCATTCCATTAATAGAGATTGAGCTTTTATCCAATTCTTTGCAATTCTTATTTTATTCTGCTTAAAAAGAACCCATTTGTTATTGATAGTAATTTTCAAAACAAAGAGATTTAATAATAAGATTGTTTTGAAAAGAATTTACAAATTACTTTTTATTTAGATTTTGTGACTCAATAAAAACAAAAAAAAATAGTGATTCCAAGGAAGGACGAACTCTGAAATTTTGGTAGTATATATTCCCCGGGAAAGTTCTTTCAGATTGCTTTCACTGATATGCGCATGATCTTCTTGTGTTTCTCAAATAGTTGGAGTTGATACCAATTGATGTATGTTGCCGTGTTGGGTTTGTAATCCCATTTCCCCAATCAAGTCTTGATTCAGCTTTTCTCCAGGTTATTTATTTTGATTTCGGGTTTGCATGGTCTGAAGCCTCTATCCCATATTCCCCAGTAAGGTCTTCACTCATATGATGAAAGTCCCTTCTCCCTTTGTATGCTGAGGTAAAATCATTTGCAAAACATCTCCCTTTTGTAGTGTTGGCATTATTGTTGTTGTTTGGAAACTAGACAAGAGCAATATCTTTTATAAGAAGTGTTGAAACAATTGTCAACTTTTTGGGTTTTCTCCAGCCAAGCATTGGGTTTGATTTAAAATCCCCATAATTTTGATTTCTTGCTGAATTGTTTGACTTCTTAAATCCCCAAGTAATGCTAAGGTAATGTCTCTCTCGGAAAGTTGTTATCCCCATGTGGTTTCATGATTTCTCCCCAGTGAAGTTTATGTAATCATCACTCTTGGTATTAAAGAATGTATTTTGGGCTTATCTCGATGATGTGGTATTGTCCTCCCAAATGAAGTCAACACGAGATCCCCAGTTGATATCTCGATGATGAGGTTTTCATCTTCCCTAGAGAAGTCAGTATTGTAATCCCCAGTGGAAATCTAGACATTGAAACTTTGTTTTCCCCATTGATGTCTGTGTGATATTCCCCGGTGAAGCCTGGAGGAGGATGTTATATCCCTATATCTGTTTTGATTTACTGTTTTGACTTGTTTATTTTAGGATTATGTTTCTTCCCAGAGGAGTTAAGCCGTGAAATAGGAATTTATTTCTGTAAATATGAAGTGTGTCTAAGAGGGGGTGAATTAGGTACTTTAAAAGTTTTACCGTTTTAGTGATGATGGATATTATTTTTATGGTTTACGGTGAGTTTAAGAAAGAGTAAAGTGCATAAAAATAAAGAGACACAAGTGATATATCCTGGTTCCCCTCACAGTCCGAGAGTACTCCAGTCCCCTTTCAACATGAAAGAGAGTTCCTTATTGTGGCAAACTTAAACAAGAACTACCCAAAACCAAGAACAATCCTCTTGGACCAAGAACAATTCTCTTGGATTTTCACTATGTCAACAATGAGAACAATCCTCTCAAATTGACTTTACTTGTATCCAATAATCCTGGAAAAACAAGATTTACAAAACCACTTGAACTTATTTCTAACAATCCTGAAAAATAAGCAAGTATATAGCACCCTTTTGAATTAGCATAAAAATTATGCATATGAATCATGAACAATTGCCAATATTGAGTGAAAGGTTTCCATGAATTGGTGTTATGAACAGGCATGAGTGAATCTGTTGTTTTTCAAAATCGTTCAGCATGCAATCGATTGCACCCTTGTGTAAATCAATTGCACGGGGTTTTTACAGCTAAAACTTCAAATATTTTGAGTGTGAAATCGATTGCACAAGTGTGTAAATTGATTGCACTTGAAGTCAGTGGAAAAAATTAATTGAGACTAATCGATTGCACAAACATGCAAATTGATTGCACTTATAAACAATAGCAAATGTTTTGAAAATTTGAAGCATGCAATCGATTGCACCAATATTCAAATCGATTGCACTCAAGTGAAAATTGAATTTTTTCTTAAAAAAACTTGAGTAAAAATTTGGATAATATGAAATATTTCTTTTGACCGTTGAGCATCTATGTCTTAAGTTCAAAGTAAGTATTATCATTATATCTTGAAATTTGCTAAGTGCTTGAACCAAATACTTCATCCATATATGTTTTTAGCTTGATCAATCATCTTTGCCTTCTTTTCAACATGGTTTGTTTTCATCAAAACAGAAGTGCATTTGAGAGCTTGATTTTACATTCTCCCCCTTTTTGATGATGACAAACACGATCTTGCTTGATGTGTTGTAATTTCCGGAAAGAAGCTTCTCCCCCTAAGATGCATAACTCCCCCTTTGTATGAGAAGGTTGGAATCCTTTGAATTTGTTCATATTGGTTGAAGAGTACCTTAGAAATTTAAGACAGGAAATATACAAGCATAAAGTGCCACATCCTTCTCCCCTTTTGACATTATCAAAAAGAAGGGAAAGATGCAATAAAAATGGATAATAATAAAACAACATTAAAAGAAACATAATCATGCATAAAACATAGTCATAGTACAATAACAATTACAAATACATTTGAACAACAACAAATAAAACGCAGCATAACAGAACAACAAACAAAAACTAATATAAATCACAATGTTGGACAGAGCTTTATGGTTGATTCATGTCATGGTTGTTATAGAACCAAGATCCTTGATTGGGAAATTGTTGTTGTAAAGGAGGTTATGTGTAATGTTGTTGAGGTGCAGCAGGATTATTTGGGTCGTATGGAGGTATGTGAAGGTGAGAGTAAAGGTAGGAAAATTGTTGATTCACATCTGTGCAAAAATCATTGATCCAGGTTGTTGTAGAATCATTGATAGAATTCCATTGGTTGTTGATGTTGGTATTCTTGGAAGCAAATTGTTGAGACATAAAATCCATAAGATCTTGATTACTTGGACCAGAGGGAGTAGTAGGTGGAGGAGGTACATCTTCACCACGTTCTTCTTGATCGTGTCCTTCATCACCAACCACATCTTTACCAATGTAAGTTATAGTTTTCGTTTCCGGATAATAATGAACACCCATTCTTGAGTCAGCATTTTTGATTGAAATCTTATGCACATTTGGATCCATATTAACTTTCTCAAAACCAGCAAAATCAACTCCAATTTCTTCCATAATCAATGTAACAAAGTAAGCATATGGTAGGAATTTTGACTTTGTATCAACCCTCAGCATATGAACCATTATGAGGCTTTCTTAATTAACACTTATACCTCTCTTCCTTGCGTAGATCAGCTGCATTTCCAGATCAGTCACGGTGTAGTGGTTTCTAGCCCGCGGAAACATAATGTCGACCATGAAATAATGAAATAGTCGATCATCTATAAAAAAGTTACCTGCACTTCATGAGTCTCTATATGGAATCACTCCTCCTAGACCACAAATTATTTTGGCACGAAATTCAGCTTTGCTCAATCTGCCAATGCTGTGATAAAATTCCTTTTTCCTGTAATCATCCCATGCTTCATTTTCAGGGTCGTACAAAGAACTTATAATATAGGGAATATGTAGAATCTCACCAACAATATCATAGGTTAGAGAGATTCTTGTACCCAACACATATGTAACCATCTTGCCTTTGTGAGGAGTCAAATTGCTGAAGAATACTCACACCAGATTTGGATAGTATGGACCAAATGACGAAATTAGTGGTTCCGGTCCATATACAGTTAAATCATTCTGAAAAGAAAAACATTCCTGAGGAAAAGATGACAGCATACCATATTTAGGAGTGGACACTATCTTTCTGTGATACGGTGGGAAGAACTGACTGTTTTTTGGAATGCTGGTTTGCGTTTTGCGTTTGTTTTCGCAAAATGTCGCGGTAAGCAAGAGTCGCCACCGACTTTTATTTTATCCAACAAGGAAAGGAAAAAAGCACAGAAAAATTCCTTTTTTGAGATATTTCTGAGTACGGGGGGTAGATTTATAGAAAGGGAAGGTATTAGCACCCTTTCTATCCGTGGTTATCCACGGGCTCTTAGGTACTTGCTCATTGTTTTCAAAATTGTTTTCTTTGTGCTTGTGGGTTTTGAAAAGTTTTTGTTTTTAACTTCGATTTAACTCTTGCTTCTGTCTTCAAGAGTGTAATGAAGTGTTTTTGAAAACTTTGTTTAAAAAGGAGTGTAAGTGTGAAATTTTTTTGTTTTTTGGATGAGCAAGTATCTAAGAACTAATCTGCCTACTCGAAAAAGGAATCGTTCTATGTTAATTTCCTTTAGAGAATGTTATCCTACTATTAGTGAGTAGGTAGCACAATCGTTGGAGTTTGAGGGTCAATTCGAAAGAGGGGCATACGGTCACTAAAGCAATGTTAGGACGCCTTAGCGGTAATCCTAATGTCTTAGATCATTTATTCGAGGCAACAATATCCGAGGCAACCATTTTGAGGCAACTATGATCTTCTAGACAAGAGGACGACCTCTAAAATAACCTATACTCAATGACCGTTTACGAACGCAACCAAGTGGGGTGTACCCTAGGAGTGCGCATGTGCGAGTGTGTTGATTTCAGTTATTTTTATCTTTGCACATGTTAAGGGTGATCTAACTGTTTTTTAATTAAGCATTCATTCTTGTCATGCAAGCCCTATTAACAAACATCTAACAGTTGTATAATTTGCAAAATTTAAAATGCGGAATTTAAACGAAATTATTACAAGGCGTCGGGTATTTACATCGCCAAAAGCAACCCTTTGAAATTTAAAAGCGGAAAAATAAATCAGTGTCCTATTAAAACTATTACATCCCATGAGCAGTTACATTAAATATCATTAAAAAAATAAATAAAAGCGGTAAAGGTAAATAAACGTCCTAATTAAATTATTACAAACTGTGAGCAGATACAATAATTAGGCAAAATAATAATAAAGCACACGATTAAAAATTAGATCGACGAGAAATTAGGGTTTTGACCCTTCTATCCTAATTAAAAAAAAGAAAACGTTTTTTGTTGTTTTTTAATATTTTTTTAAGAAAAGAAATTAGATTTTTAAATTAAATGCAAAATTGATTGGTTATTAAATTAATTAATGAAAATAATTAAATGACATATTTTTGGGTTTTTGTTATTTTAGGAAAGAAATAAAATAATTAAGTTAGTAATAAAACCTATTTATTCTAATTAATTTTAATTATGTAAAAAGAAATTAAAGTTTTCTAATAATTAATAACCTAATTAAATTACTTACTTTTTTTAATAAAAATAAATATCTTGAATTTAATTGGATAGAAAAATGTTTTGTGATTTTTTGATAAAAAAGAAAATAATTTGATGGGTTAATAAAAATAAATAAATGAAATAGTATAAATATAAAAGAATTAGAGAAAAGCAAACATGGCCTGCAATGTGGGGGTGCAATCATCATAAATCTCTAGGCCCGAATCTTCGAGAGCTTCATGCTCTAACTATGGTGTTTTTTTATTTATTTTTGTGTGGTACCTATGATTCAAACATCCATAACTGTTCTATATAAACTCAAGCAAACGTTAACATACCATAAAATGTGATTAAAATTAGAGATTCGAAATTTAAAATTTTACCAAACCGGTGTCGTCAAATGGGGGCGTGCTAGGCGTGTGATGGATTGCTCTTGGGCCTTGTAAGACTCTTGAGGACTTCAAGAGGATGGTTTGAGGCTTGATGTCAATTGAGAGAGACCGAAAGCTCGAGATATGACTTGCACCAATTCTTTGATTTCTGGAGCGCTTTTTGAAGAGCTTTTAGAGAGCTTTTTGAAGAGCTTTTTGAGAGCTTTTTAGAGAGGATTTTCTCCCTTTCAAGCTTGTATGGCTCTATATTTATAGAGGAGAATGAGGAGACAAGAAAGCATGGAAAGAATCTCCCTCATAATGTTGTGTTTTAAGACCATGATCAAGATTTGAAAAAAATGCCATATTTGATTATTTTATGCCATTTTTACATGTGAATGAACCTGGACATATTTTAAAAGTTATTGCATGAAATAAATTGACATAAACCAGCATAAAACTTTCCCAAAATGGATTCACATCAAAATTTACATTATTTCTATTATTTATTTATTTAATTCTGAATTTTAATGAATAAAATATCAAAATAAATAGAATAAATAGTAGAAAAATGTATGGGTTGGATTAGAGATCGTGAACCATGTTAGGAATGAGTTTCAAACTTGAAAAGATAGGCCCATTTGGAAAAAATCTAAGTTTGGTCAATATTTGCTTCATGCATTTTTTCAAAAGTTGTCCAACTTTGACAATGCATAACTCCCTCAATTTTGACTCTTTGGAGGTGTTCTAGGAATTTTTAGAAATATTGATATGTCCTATAAGCAAACCGTTTGGTCTCATCTCATGTTTATACTCCATGCTCATGTATGAAGCTTTTATAAAAAAAAGTGTTTTTGTTGACTTTCAAAAATGACCTATAATGTCCAAATTCATAACCTCTTGTGAGTGCATATTTTGATCTTGGGAGATGAAGATGGATTGTAGGAAATTGCATCCTCTTCAAAATGAGCTTTGGATGGGTCATTTCTCATAAAGTATGAGAAAGTTATGCTTGGTCAAAGTTATGTTGACTTTTCCTACAAAACCCTAATTTAACAACTTTTGAATCGTGATGAACTTTGAGCAATCCTTGATGAATCATGATCAACCCTTGATAAAATGATTAAATACACTTCAAAATGAGAATGTTGACAAAAAATATTGAAGTTTGACTGTATTTGGGTCATAGTTGACTTTTTCCCTATCATAGTGGATTTTTGGACCTTTGAGCAATTGACTGAGCAAACTTCCTCTACAAGGCTTGAAATTTGACATGGATGTTCTTGAGAACATATTAGGAAAATGGTGAGCATTTGAGGTCATTTGGACTCAAGGATCTTGATGCAATGTGAAACCCTAATTTGGGATAGACTGCCTTATGAGATAGCTTGTCTGGTCAATCTTTGAGCAACCTTGAGCAACTTGGAGATTTTTCTTGCAATGTTTTGAGAAATATGGGAGGGAAAATTTTGGGGTACAACAGCTGCCCCTATTCAATCTTCTTAAACCCGAGGATGTAGATTGGCTTTCATGCCTTTCGTGATCCGAAGGTGGAAGATGATTGAACACTAGAGTGCCTAGAAATTTGCACTCGCATGAAGTGGTATCAGCCTTGTGATGTCGGGAATGGGCTTACAGATGCCATTTGGAGATTGGTGACGAGGGGATGGGCTTAAAGATGCCATCTGAAGGAGTTTCGATCGCATAAGAGATTCCTTATCGAGATCTTGTATACCTGTTGTTGTGGAAGATTCCGCTGGGGAAGTCTGATTTTTATTGAGGTTTAGGAACTTGCATGTACTTCAGCTGAGAGAACATCTCTGCTGAGTTTTAAGAACTTGTCCGTACTTCTACTGAAGGGGAAACATCTTCGTCAAGATTTAAGAACTCGCCCGTAATTCAACTAAGAAAACTCTGTTGAGATTTAGGAACTCGTCTGTAATTCGACGGAGGAACTTTGTCGAGATTTAGAACCTTATCTGTAATTCAACTGAGGATAATTCTGTTGAGATTTAAGAACTAGTCAGTAATTCTACTGAGGGAAACATCTTCATCGAGATTTAAGAACTCTCCCGTAATTCAATTGAGAAAACTCTGCTGAGATTTAGGAACTCGTCTATAATTCGACGGAGGAACTTTGTCGAGACTTAGAACCTTATCTGTAATTCAACTGAGGATAATTCTATTGAGATTTAAGAATTGGTCAGTAATTCGACTGAGGGAAACATCTTAATCAATATTTAAGAACTCGCTCGTAATTTAATTGAGAAAACTCTGCTGAGATTTAAGAACTTGTCTGTAATTCAACTGAGAGAAACATCTCTGCTGAGATTTAAGAACTTGTCAGTAATTCGACTGGAGGGAAACATCTTCATCGAGATTTAAGAACTCGCCCGTAATTCAACTGAGAAAACTCTGCTAAGATTTAGGAACTCGTCTATAATTCGACGGAGGAAAACTTTGTCGAGATTTAGGACCTTGTCTGTAATTCAACTGAGAAAACAACTTTGTTGAGATTTAAGAACTTGTCAGTAATTTGACTTGGGGAAACATCTTCATCGAGATTTAAGAACTCTCCCGTAATTCAACTGAGAAAACTTCTCTCCTGAGATTTAGGAACCTGTCTGTAATTCAACAGAGGAACTTTGTCGAGATTTAGGACCTTGTCTATAATTCAACTGAGAAAAAATCTCTGCTGAGATTTAAGAATTTGTCAGTAATTCGACTTGGGAAACATCTCCGTCGAGATTTAAGAACTCGCCCGTAATTCAACTGAGAAAACTTCTCTGCTGAGATTTAGGAACCTGTCTGTAATTCGACGGAGGAAAACTTTGTCAAGATTTAGGACCTTGTCTGTAATTCAACTGAGAAAACAACTCTGTTGAGATTTAAGAACTTGTCAGTAATTCGACTTGGGGAAACATCTTCATCGAGATTTAAGAACTTGCTCGTAATTCAACTGAGAAAGCTCTGCTGAGATTTAGGAACCTGTCTGTAATTCGACGGAGGAACTATGTCGAGATTTAGGACCTTGTCTGTAATTCAACTGAGAAAAACTCTGTTGAGATTTAAGAACTTGTCAGTAATTCGACTTGGAGGGAAACATCTTCATTGATATTTAAGAACTCGCCCGTAAATCAACTGAGAAAACTTCTCTGATGAGATTTAGGAACTTGTCTGTAATTCAACGGAGGAACTTTGTCGAGATTTAGGACCTTGTCTGTAATTCAACTGAGGATAATTCTGTTGAGATTTAAGAACTTGATAGTAATTCGACTGAGGGAAACATCTTCATCAAGATTTAAGAACTTGCCCGTAATTCAACTGAGAAAACTCTGCTGAGATTTAGGAACTCGTCTGTACTTCGACGGAGGAAAATTGCCGAGATTTAGGACCTTGTCTGTAATTCAACTGAGGATAATTCTGTTGAGATTTAAGAACTGGTCAGTAATTCGACTGAGGGAAACATCTTCATCGAGATTTAAGAACTCGCCCGTAATTCAACCGAGAAAACTCTACTGAGATTTAGGAACCTGTCTATAATTCGACGGAGGAACTTGTTCGAGATTTAGGACCTTGTCTGTAATTCAACTGTGGATAATTCTGTTGAGATTTAAGAACTGGTCAGTAATTCGACTGAGGGAAACATCTTCATCAAGATTTAAGAACTTGCCCGTAATTCAACTGAGAAAACTCTGCTGAGATTTAGGAACTCGTCTGTACTTCAACAGAGGAAAATTACCGAGACTTAGGACCTTGTCTGTAATTCAACTCAGGATAATTCTGTTGAGATTTAAGAACTGGTCAGTAATTCGACTGGAGTAAAAGCTTCATAACTGAGAATTTAACCGCATCCTTCCTGAAAGGAAAAGTTTAGCTATATGTAATGCATGACATGTATCAGGCAATGATATTCTCAAAATAAATGAGATTGTGTTGTATGATGCGTATATGCATGTGTCATGATATATGAAAATGTAATGTTTTAGCTGGGGAAAATAAATCCCGGATAGCTGCTGGAGAACAAAGTTGAATTCTTCGTTTCTGTTGGAGATAGTGGATGAAGATGATTGTGAGAATAAACCTGCAGGAGAGGATAACTCCATTGGGGAATATACTGATGAGGACATTACTCTGTGGGGAAGAGATGTTCTGTTGAGGATTCCACCGATAAATTCCATTGGGGATGAATTACCATTGCTGGTGATACTGAATCCTGTTGGGGATTAAATTCCTGTTTGTGAAGGGAATGAACTCTGCTGGGGATGATCTTCAGTTGCGACTTCGTTGGGGATAACCTTTTAGGCTCTACCGGGGACAATTTTCCAAAGTCTACTGGGGATGATTCTCCATACTCCACTGGGGAAGCTTTTTCAGACTACACTGGGGAAAATTTTCAAACTCCACTGGGGATATTTTATACTCTACCGGGGATGATAAGACTTTTCAGTGCTGATGGAAGATAAACTCTGCTTGGGGAGAATATTACCGATTCATTCAAAATTGTGAGCCTCAGCTGGGGAGAGTTAATATTATTGTCTTTTTCTTTTACTCTGCGGGGAGTGAATGTTACTAGGACGCGTGCTAAGGATATGACGATGGCTTTGCATCGAGACTTTTTTGCCCCTGTTTCTGCGGGAGAAGGTTCCTGCGGAGGCCTTGTGGATCTAGTATTATCCTAACCTATGAGGTGCTTGGTAACTTTCGATTGAAGTGACAATTCTTCTTTTGGTAGGCTAGTGACAAGATGACGGGACATAGTCGTACGCTTTGATCCCTAATTTTTTCCTGGACCGCCCTTTCGGATTTTCAGTCCACCGGGATACCCTTTTTTACCCAAGCCACCTTTTCAGGTTTTCGACTGGCCGGATGTACATATTTTTTTTCATTTTCATCCCTTATTTTTGCCTGAACCCTTTTGGTTCGCCGGGAAGCCCTTATTTTTGCCTAGGCCAGTCAACCTAGCGGGTCTTTGATTATGCGTAGTACTTTTTTGACTATGTCCATGCTCTCAGAGTGTAGGGAGTTGTCACTGTCAGTAGTGTCGTGTTGCCATACTACCAGAAGATGTTTGATCATGCAAGATTCGTTGCTGGAATTCATGTCCAATGCCCCAATTGATTCAGATGGAGATTTTCCCCTGGCTATTTGGCATTTTGAGAGATTCCTTGAATCTTGACTTGACTGCCCCAGATGATGGACAATGATCATGCTGTGCCCCTTGATTGGAAGTGTTCTTCCACTTGAGGTGATCCTTTTTATTGAGAAGGTTTTTGTTCACTAGATATTCTTCGTGCGAACTTCTCTGCTGTTTGAACAAATAGTCATATGCAAACAATGTTATTTCAAGAATGCAAAGCTTATGTCTGTCTTGAGGTTTTGAAAATGAATTTATTTTAAGTAAAACAAGCGAATTTTTGTAAAATGTGATGTCAACTCAGGATTTACAGCAAGCCCTACAGGAGTCAGGATACCTTTTATAATAGTATGCTTTCGAACTAACCCATGCTTCAGCTAGGACTTTTAAGGGTTATAACGTGACCTGGTTCACGGTTCAAGAAACAAAGGATAAAGGCTCAAAATGTATTTGTACCCACCCATTCTTCGTGATGTTCTTCAATCCTAAACTCAGTTAATTATGCATTTAGACCCCGTTTGAGTCTTTGCTCTGATATTCCAGTGATGATTCAGATACTGACAGTTTATTTTAAACAGACAGTCATTTTGTTGAGAGTTTGTAGGATCTATTTCTTTTTGATTTTATTATCCCTGTCTTTTGCCTGAATTGTTTCCTTTTATGATTACAGTCAGCGGGATGCCCCAGTTTTTTTCTTAAGTCTCCTTCACAGGTTTTGACTTAATGGGCTTTTATTTTTGAGAGATAATGACTTTCTGTCCTTATGATTATACAGAACCATTACCGTCTTTTGTTTCGGGAGGACTTCTTTGATGCCATTCATTGTGCACCTGGATTAACTGAAAAAACTACCCTGCCCCAGGTTATAATTAAGGGTTTTAATTTGTGAAAAGAAAAAACTCCAACTTCTTTGGCTCAAAGGGGTTGACTAGGGATTATCTTCCTTATAACTCCACTGTTTAAGATTTGAAACAATGCCTGTACATCGTCAGCAGGGTCTGTTCAAAAGTGCACTGTAGAGATTTTTGATATCATTTTCGTCATCCTCCTTCTAAAGGCTTAGAATTTTTTTTAATCGAGAGTTGAACATCACAAAAATGAAAGCAATTTGAATATAGTGAATACGAATGGATTGATTCAAAACAGACATATGCAATGCATTGATAAAGTAACAAACTTTGACATGAATAAATGTCTGAACAATCAAAAGAAAATTACAAATTGAAAATTCTAATGAACAAAAAGTCTTCTCGTCTGGTCTTGTCACTTCAGAGGGCGTGCCTTGGAGGGATGGTAGAAGAACTCATCCTGACCATCTTGTGTGAATTCCAATGCTCCTTCATCAATCAGGTTTTGAATTTTGTACTTCAACTTCCAACAGTCGTCAGTATCATGCCCCGGGCTGTTAGAATGGTATGCATACCTTGCATCAGGATTGTAGTTGGGTGAAGAAGTCTTAGGATTCGGATGAGGTCCTACCAATGTCACCAGATTCAATCTCAATAGGTGTTGCAAAGATTGGGACAACGGCATGTTGAGCTTGGTAAACTACCTCTGATTAACCCGTTGTTTATGGCAAGGTTGTTGTTGGTCCCTTGAGGTAGTAACAACTCGGAGAGGTCCATTCTTTACCAAACCAAATCTTTGTCTTCTTGGAGGCTGATTAATGAATTGGTCCCCGGCCTCGACTGTTTACTTCATACTTTTGTATTTGTCTTGGTGAAGCTGGGTGATAATGGTTCTCAGCTCTTCTTGTTCCCGAGCTAAGCCTTGGATAAGAGCCATCTAACCCAGCATCTGGGTTTTCATGGCACCTAACTCAGCTTGCAGTTGTTCCAACCGTTCGTCCTTATTGTCTTTAGGACTTTTCTTGACCAAGTTCCCAATGAGGAGTGTTCTCAACTCTTCCTGCCCCTTGGATAGGTTTAGGAATATTTCCCTGAACTGAGTTTCTTGAGTTTGAAGATCTTGGTTGTCTTGTTGGAAAGCCATTGCTGAAATAAACAACGAGAACATGAGAGACCTGTACTGGGAGACCTGTTATGCAATGATATGTATGATATATGTATGCAATGTTTTCAAGGATCTCGTGGGGTAAATAAGAAACTGTTAGAATTTGAATTTTGTAGCTTTGATTGAAGGAACTTCGTGTTGTCAAGAGTTCTTCCTCAAGAGTCAAGCTCACCATATCGAGTGGGTCATAGCCCCTGACTCAAGTCATCGTGTTTTAATCTCTAGACGACATTGGCTAGAGGAAAATAAATCCCCTTTTCCCCTTGCTAGACATTTGATTTACCATGACCTGCATCACAAACCCTTTAGATCCTCGAAATGGTTAAGGAAATGTTAAGGCATGATGTTATGATGTGTATGCTATGCGTTTAAGAAAAAGTGTGAGGTGCTGTAAGTATACCCTGCAATAAATCAAAATTATTGGATAAGGACTGTAAACAAAACCTGCAAGGAACTCATGTTGTCAGATAACAAGAATGTGCAAGTAGCTCAAGTTTGAAAGCACACAAGTCACACAATAGCCCTTAAATTTCAGGTTGTCATGGAGTTTAGGTATTACCCTCTTTCAGTTTAGTTGGTTCAACCTGTCCTAGTAATAGTAATTGGGTTCTAGAGGATCTCAATATCACTGACCACCCTCGATCGGTCATAATTCCAGTTTAGCAACCTTTTCTTGCCGCCGGAATCATCGCGAGAGTTTGGTCTCAATGAGTGTAGCATACTGCTACTTTTCTATGGCCGAGTTGGTCAATTATAGGTTCTAAGGTCAGTTGGTGCTTAATGACCCCTTAGCAGACCCATATTCTCCTCATTACGCCATAAGGGATATCGGTACAGACTAAAGTCCCACACCAACGTAGCTACTACTTCAACCATATCGGTCTACGCCGTACAGTTCCCTCACAGTCTATTGCTACTTACCTAAAGGGTATCCCCAGATCCGGGTTAGGATCTATAGTAACTCCAATTCAAACCCACAAAGATAAAGCATACAAATCAAGCAATTGAAAACAATATGAACTAATCCTAAGGTACACCCCAGTTAAAATCTTCCCCAACAGAGTCTCCAGTTCGGTGATACGGTGGGAAGAACTGACTGTTCTTTGGAATGCTAGTTTGCGTCTTGCGTTTGTTTTTGCAAAATGTCGCGATAAGCAATAGTCGCCACCGACTTTTATTTTATCCAACAAGGAAAGGAAAAAAGCACAAAAAAATTCCTTTTTAAAGATATTTCTGAGTACGGGGGGTAGATTTATAGAAAGGGAAGGTATTAACACCCTTTCTATCTGTGGTTATCCACGGGCTCTTAGGTACTTGCTCATTGTTTTCAAAATTGTTTTCTTTGTGCTTGTTGGTTTTGAAAAGTTTTTGTTTTTAACTTCGATTTAACTCTTGCTTCTGTCTTCAAGAGTGTAATGAAGTGTTTTTGAAAACTTTGTTTAAAAAGGAGTGTAAGTGTGAAATTTTTTTGTTTTTTGGATGAGCAAGTATCTAAGAACTAATCTGCCTACTCGAAAAAGGAATCGTTCTATGTTAATTTCCTTTAGACAATGCTATCCAACTATTAGTGAGTAGGTAGCACAATCGTTGGAGTTTGAGGGTCAATTCGAAAGAGGGACATACGGTCACTAACGCAATGTTAGGACGCCTTAGCGATAATCCTAATGTCTTAGATCATTTATTCGAGGAAACAATATCCGAGGCAACCATTTTGAGGCAACTATGATCTTCTAGACAAGAGGACGACCTCTAAAACAACCTATACTCAATGACCGTTTACGAACGCAACCAAGTGGGGTGTACCCTAGGAGTGCGCATGTGCGAGTGTGTTGATTTCAATTATTTTTATCTTTGCACATGTTAAGGGTGATCTAACTGTTTTTTAATTAAGCATTCATTCTTGTCATGCAAGCCCTATTAACAAACATCTAACAGTTGTATAATTTGCAAAATTTAAAATGCGGAATTTAAACTAAATTATTACAAGGCGTCAGGTATTTACATCGCCAAAAGCAACCCTTTGAAATTTAAAAGCGGAAAAATAAATAAGTGTCCTATTAAAACTATTACATCCCATGAGCAGTTACATTAAATATCATAAAATAAAAAAAACGGTAAAGGTAAATAAACGTCCTAATTAAATTATTACAAACTGTGAGCAGATACAATAATTGGACAAAATAATAATAAAGCGTGCGATTAAAAATTAGATCGACGAGAAATTAGGGTTTTGACCCTTCTATCCTAATTAAAAAAAAGAAAATGTTTTTTTTGTTGTTTTTAATATTTTTTTAAGAAAAGAAATTAGATTTTTAAATTAAATGAAAAATTGATTGGTTATTAAATTAATTAATGAAAATAATTAAATGACATATTTTTGGGTTTTTGTTATTTTAGGAAAGAAATAAAATAATTAAGTTAGTAATAAAACCTATTTATTCTAATTAATTTTAATTATGTAAAAACAAATTAAAGTTGTCTAATAATTAATAACCTAATTAAATTAATTACTTTTTTTTAATAAAAATAAATATATTGAATTTAATTGGATAGAAAAATGTTTTGTGATTTTTTGATAAAAAAGAAAATAATTTGAGGGGTTAGTAAAATAAATAAATGAAATAATATAAATATAAAAGAATTAGAGACAAGCAAACATGGCCTGCAATGTGGGGGTGCAATCATCATAAATCTCTAGGCCCGAATCTTCGAGAGCTTCATGCTCTAACTATGGTGTTTTTTTATTCTTGTGTGGAACCTATGATTCAAACATCCATAACTATTCTATATAAACTCAAGCAAACGTTAACATACCATAAAATGTGATTAAAATTAGAGATTCGAAATTTAAAATTTTACCAAACCGGTGTCGTCAAATGGGGGCGTGCTAGGCGTGTGATGGATTGCTCTTGGGTCTTGTAAGATTCTTGAGGACTTCAAGAGGATGGTTTGAGGCTTGATGTCAATTGAGAGAGACCAGAACCTTGAGATATGACTTGCACCAATTCTTTGATTTCTAGAGCGTTTTTTGAAGAGCTTTTAGAGAGCTTTTTGAAGAGCTTTTTGAGAGCTTTTTAGAGAGGATTTTCGTCCCTTTCAAGCTTGTATGGCTCTATATTTATAGCGGAGAATGAGGAGACAAGAAAGCATGGAAAGAATCTCCCTCATAATGTTGTGTTTTAAGACCATGATAAAGATTTGAAAAAAATGCCATATTTGATGATTTTATGCCATTTTCACATGTGAATTAACCTGGACATATATGAAAAGTTATTGCACGAAATCAATTGACATAAACCAGCATAAAACTTTCCCAAAATGGATTCACATCAAAATTTACATTATTTCTAATATTTATTTATTTAATTTTGAATTTTAATGAATAAAATATCAAAATAAATAGCATAAATAGTAGAAAAATGTATGGGTGGGCTTAGAGGTCGTGGACCATGTTAGGAATGAGTTTCAAACTTGAAAAGATAGGCCCATTTGGAAAAAATCCAAGTTTGGTTAATATTTGCTTCATGCATTTTTTCAAAAATTGTCCAACTTTGACAATGCATAACTCCCTCAATTTTGACTCTTTGGAGGTTTTCTTGGACTTTTTAGAAATCTTGAGATTTCCTCTAAGCAACCCGTTTGGTCTCATCTCCTTTTGATACTCCATGCTCGTGTATGAAGCTTTTACAAAAAAGGTGTTTTTGTTGACTTTCAAAAAAGACCTATAATGTCTAAATTCAGAACCTCTTGTGAGTGCATATTTTGATCTTGGGAGCTGAAGATGGATTGTAGGAAATTGCATCCTCTTCAAAATGAGCTTTGGATGGGTCATTTCTCATAAAGTATGAGAAAGTTATGCTTGGTCAAAGTTGAGTTGACTTTTCCTACAAAACCCTAATTTAGCAACTTTTGAATCTTGATGAACTTTGAGCAATCCTTGATGAATCATGATCAACCCTTGATCAAATGATGAAATACACTTCAAAATGATAATTTTGACAAAAAATATTGAAGTTTGAATGTATTTGGGTCACAGTTGACTTTTGCCCTATCAAAGTCGATTTTTGGACCTTTGAGCAATTGACTGAGCAAACTTCCTCTGCAAGGCTTGAAATTTGACATGGATGTTCTTGAGAACATATTAGGACAATGGTGATCATTTGAGTTCATTTGGACTCAAGGATCTTGATGCAATGTGAAACCCTAATTTGGGATAGACTACCTTAGGAGATAGCTTGTCTGGTCAATCTTAGAGCAACCTTGAGCAACTTGGAGATTTTTCTTGCAATGTTTTGAGAAATATGGGAGGGCAAATTTTGGGGTACAACAATTTCTTTGAAAATACTTTGTAAATATTTCTTCTTGATCTTCAGTGAGAGTTGAGATTAATGGATTCTCTGCAGAGGATGAACCAACCTTTTTCTTCCCTTTCTCTGAAGTTGGCACCTTTCATTTTTTCCTTGATGCCATGGGTTAGGTGTTTTTAGGGTTTGGAAGGTTTTGGGTTTTGAGAGGAAGATGTTTGATGAGCTGAAGTTTGGATATGATTTGTGAGTAAATAGAAATGAGTGGGTTGTGTTATATGTAATGAAGTTTAATTGACTTTTCAATAATAGAGGTGAGATTGGGAATATGAGAGAGAGAGAGGAATTCTGACCAACAAATATTTCTGTCATAAAAGCATATTACAGTGGGTGCAATCGATTTGCATACAGATGCAATCGATTTGCACAACAAACAGAGGCAAAAGAAAACTGAAACGTACAGTGTGAAATCGATTTGCACTGAAACATAAAGGTCAAAAAAATAAAAACATACAGTGAGCAATCGATTTACACTATTGTGAAATCGATTTGCATCAACCAAATATGACCAAAAACATATTTTTCTTAAACTTAAACACCACTCAACATATATATTCACATATAACAAGGTTAAAACAAGTATATAAAAAGAATAAAAAGGATAGAAAGCACCTTATATGTCGTGTTCATCAAGAATGCCAAGTTCTCGCCGAATCTTATAAAACGGTTCTCTTGCCAAAGGTTTAGTGAAGATATCGGCAAGTTGATTATGATTATCTATAAATGTGACCTCGACATCTCCTTGAAGTACATGATCACGAAGGAAATGATGTCGTATTTCTATGTGTTTGGTTCTTGAGTGCATGACAAGATTCTTTGTAATGTTTATTGCACTTGTATTGTCGCATCATAGAGGAATGCATACTAGATCGAGTCTGTAGTCACGAAGTTGTTGCTTGAGCCACAATATTTGAGCGCAACTACTATTCGCTGCAATATATTCTGCTTCGGTCGTGCTAAGAGCAACACATGCTTGTTTCTTGCAAGCCCATGATACTAAAGCATTTACAAGGATGTGACAAGTACCACTTATGCTTTTTCTATCATTTTCGAAACCTGCATAATCCGCGTCAGAATAACCAACTAAATTACAAACACTACCTTTAGAATACCATAATCCAACATTTGTTGTTCCTTGAGATACTTCATGATCCGTTTTACCTCTATGAGATGAGATTCCTTCAGATTTGCTTGAAAGCGAGCACATAGACAAACATTAAACATTATGTCAAGACGGCTTACCGTCAGATATAATAAGGAGCCAATCATACCTCGATATTTTGTAATGTCAATGGAAACACCTGATTCATCTTGATCAACATATGTACCGGAACCCATTGGTGTAGACATTGCCTCACAGTTATCCATGTCAAATCTTTTCAACAATTCCTTGCAATACTTGGATTGGTTGATGAAGATCCCATCCTTTAATTGCTTGATTTTAAGTCCAACAAAATAATTCATTTTACCCATCATGGAAATCTCAAATTCTCCTTGCATCATTGCTGAGAATTCTTCACACATTTCTTTGTTTGAAGAGCCGAAAATGATATCGTCAATGTAGACTTGAACTAGCAAAGTGTCACCTTTTATTTTCTTGATAAACAATGTCTTGTCAACTTTACCCTTTTCAAAACTTTTTTCGCATAGGAAGTTACTTAGCCGATCGTACCATGCCCTTGGTGTTCGTTTTAAACCATAGAGAGCTTTTCTCAATTTAAATACATGAGATGGATTCTTGAAATCTTCGAACCCCTGGGGTTGCTTAACATAGAATTCTTCATTGATATATCCATTCAAGAATGCGCTTTTGACATCCATTTGGAAAACCTGAAGATTTAATGAGCAAGCATGGGCAAGTAAAAGACGAATAGCTTCTAATCTTGCAACTAGAGCGAAAGTTTCTTCAAAATCTATTCCTTCTTTTTTATTGTAGCCTTGTGCTACGAACCTTGCTTTGTTCCGAACAATTATTCCATTTTCGTCAAGTTTGTTTTTAAACACCCATCTTGTTCCAATAATGTGTTTGTTGCTTGTCCTAGGGACAAGTTCCCAAAGTTTGTTCCTTTCAAATGGATTTAACTCTTCTTGCATAGCAATAATCCATTGGTCATCGCCTAAGGCTTCATCAACTTTGGAAGGTTCAATTTGAGAGACAAACACCATGTTTAGACAAGCATCTTTGATATTTAGTCTTTTTGTCACACCTTGACTTATATCACCAATTACTTTATCGATAGGGTGATCTCTATGAGTTCTCCGTTCTTTTGGTAGATCATTGAAATTTGATTCTTGTTGGGGTGATTCTTCTTGTTGAATTGGTTGATCTTTGGAAGTATTTTCTTGAGGACCTTCAAGGTTATCTTTGCCGTTGTTTAAGACAAAGCATTTGCACCTAAAAATGTGAAAGAAAGCAATGTTTGGTTCCTTCCTTTGAAAAGTTCATATGGAGTTTTCTTCAAGATTGGTCTTATGTTAAATCTATTGCTAACAAAACATGCCGTTCTCACTGCATCCGCCCAAAAATATTTTGGAAGATTTGAATCAATAAGCATCGTTCTTGCAAGCTCTACAAGGGACCTATTCTTTCTTTCCACCACTCCATTTTGTTGAGGAGTCCTTGGTGCCGAGAAGTTGTGAGATATTCCATGTTCTCCATAAAATTCTTCAAAGATAGCATTTTGAAAATCTCCACCATGATCACTTCTTATGGGGGCAATTGTTAGAGATTTCTCATTTTAAATTTGTTTAGCATACTTCTTGAAAGCCTTGAATGCATCACTTTTCTACACTAAAAAGAATGTCCAAGTATATCTAGAGAAATCGTCAACAATAACCAAAGCATATGCATTACCTCCGAAACTTCTTGTTCTTGATGGACCAAATAAGTCCATATGCAACAATTGTAGTGGCCTTGTAGTAGACACCACATTCTTAGATTTGAAAGTTGATTTTGTTTGTTTCCCTTTTTGACAAGCATCACAAATTTTATCTTTGATGAAATTTATTTTAGGAAACCCAATGACAAGATCATGCTTGATTAGTGTATTCAAGTGTTCCGTATGAATATGAGCAATTCTTTTGTGCCAAAGCCATGAATCATCATTGTCCGCCATGAGACATTTTACCTTTAAATATGGATCATCAAGGGAAATCACGAATATATTACTAATTCTTCTACCTTTAGTATAACCTCATGTGTGACTTCGTCTTCTATCAAGCATTCATCTTTGGTGAACTTGATCTTGAAGCCTTTGTCGCAAAGTTGGCTAATACTAAGAAGATTGTGCTTTAGTCCTTCAACATAAAGAACATCTTTAATGGATGTGAAAGGTGGAGCACCAACTTTTCCTTTTCCAAGAATTCTTCCCTTATTATTGTCTCCATAAGTGACAAAACCCTTGGCCTTTAGAACCAGATTTGAAAATTGTTTTATGTCTCCCATCATATGCTTTGAACAACCATTATCAAGATACCAAAGATTGCATGTGGTCTTCAAGCATACCTACAAAACACATTAGTTTTTGTTACGTACCCAAGTTGCTTTGGGTCCTTCATAATTAGTACCTTTCTTTACCCACACATAATTCCCACTTGCCACACTAAAGTTTCTAACATAGCAAGCATTATGTGTATGGCCTTTAATACCACAATAAAAACAAGTAGGTTCAAAATTAGTTATATATCTAGAAGGATAATATTTCTTCTTAGTAAATGTTTTCCTTTTAGGATAGTGATGAACCACTTTAGGTTTGTTCACTTTCTCTTTGGATGTTTGATCACTAGCCTTACAAAGATAGTTTTATTAGAACTTGGTTTTGAAAACTTTGAATATCCAAGTCCACTTTTATCATTGGAATATCTTTGTTGGCTAAGAACACCTTCTAATCCAATTTGACCTTTTTCATATCTTTCAATAACTCTTTTTAATTGGACAATTTGGAAAGAGAGTGATTCATAATTTTTGCATACAAAATTCGTTTTTTGTTCATCACTTAATTTTTGTTTTTCTTCTTTGAAATCTTTTTCCATAGTTTCATATTTTTCTTCTAAAGATGAAATTTGTTTCTTTTGAGATGAAATAGTTTTATACAGAATTTTGCATTCATTTAATATTTCATCTATTCCACCTTGTGCATCACTATCAAAAAGATAAAATTCATTACTATCCTCATCATCTTCATTATCGGAATGGTGTGAGGCCATCAATGCTAGATTTTCACTTTCATTACTATCGGAATCAGATGAAGAACTTATTTCATTATCCTCCCATGCAACATAGACATTTTTGTTCTTAAATTCCTTTTTGCTTTTGTAGCCACCTTTCTTGGAGAGTTTTGAACAATCCAGCTTTATATGACCTTGCTTACCGCATTCATAACATGTGACTTCTTGTGTTTATGTGGAAGCTTCCTTTTTCTTGAATTGTTTCTTTCTTTTTGTATGAGAAAAGGATTTGTTATTTCTACCAAAGAACTTACCAAGACTTTTAACAAGAAGCATGAAATTTTCATCTTCTTCCGGATTGTCTACCTTTTCAACTTCCTTAGAATTTATCTTTAAAGCAATATTCTTGGATTTCTTCTCTTGATTTTCATACTTTTCAAGTCTTCCCGAGTTCCGTATCATATTCTTGAAGTTTTCCAAACAATGTTGCAGAAGTCATTGAGGAGAGACTTTTCTTTTCTGAAATTGTCGTTACCTTTGGTTTCCATTCCCTAGTTAAGGACCTAAGTACTTTCAGATTTAGTTCATCATTCGTTAAAGTCTTACCAAGAGCACTTAGATGATTTGTCAAGTGCACAAATATCTTTTGCAAGTCAAGGATGGTTTCTCCGGGCTACATTCGAAATAACTCATATTCTTGACACAAAGTATTTAGTCTTGATCTTTTAACTTCAACAGTTCCTTCATGAGTTTGTACCAAGGTATCCCATGTTTCTTTCGCTGTTTTGCATGCCGAGACACGGAAGAATTCATCCATTCTAAGTGCACCTTGAAGAAGATTTGTTGCCTTTTTATCATAGATAACCTTCTTCTTATCATCTTCGTCCCATTCAGCTTTAGGCTTTGATGAGCCAGCACCATTGATTACCGTTATAGGAATAAATGGACGATTCTCGACGGCATCCCATATTTCTTCTCCTTGCGCTTCTAGATGTGCCTTCATGCATATTTTCCAGAAGTAAAAATATTCACCACAAAATAGAGGAGGCTTGTTGTTACTACCACCATCTCTGAAAACAGGATTTTGATTTGCGGAAGCCATTTTGGATCTTTTAGGAACAGGTTACTTATAACCATCTCTGATGCCAATTGTAAGTACGAAGTGCACCTAAGAGGGGGGGGGGGGAGAGGGGGGGGGGGGGTGAATTAGGTACTTTAAAAGTTTTACTGTTTTAGGGATGATGGATATTATTTTTCTGGTTTATGGTGAGTTTGAGAAAGAGTAAAGTGAAGAAAAATAAAGATACACAAGCGATATGTCATGGTTCCCCTTACAGTCCGATAGTACTTCAGCCCCCTTTCAACATGAAAGAGATTTCCTTATTGTGGTAAACTTAAACAAGAACTACCCAAAACCAAGAACAGTCCTCTTGGACCAAGAACAATCCTCTTGGATTTTCACTATGTCAACAATGAGAACAATCCTCTCAAAGTGACTTTACTTGTATCCAACAATCTTGGAAAAATAAGATTTACAAAACCACTTGAACTTATTTCCAACAATCCTGAAAAATAAGCAAGTATATAGCAATATTTGATTTGAGTGAGTTTGAGTAACAATGATCACTTTGAGTGATTTAATCAATGAATTGATCTTCTCTCCCAATGACAATAGTATACAATGACTCAATATATATAATGCACAAAGTTTTCTGGTTGATAATATGTGAAAGTGTGCAGAAAACATGTGTATGAAAGTCTATAAAAGCTTGAGTTTGATTTTTGAAAATTCAGAAAATATGATTGGAAGAGGTACTTAAAATGATTTTGAAAAAGAGTATTTATATTTTCATATAACCCTTTTGAAACAACATAAAAATTCTGCAAATGAATCATGAACAATTGCCAAGATTTAGTGAAAGGTTTCCATGAATTGGTGTTATGAACAGGCATGAGTGAAGTTGCTGTTTTTCAAAATCCTCCAGCATGCAATTGATTGCACCCTTGTGTAAATCGATTGCACAGGGTTTTAACAGCTAGAAATTCAAATATTTTGAGTGCGCAATCGATTGCATAAGTGTGTAAATCGATTTCACTTAAAGTCATTGGAAAAAATTGATTGAGAGTAATCGATTGAACTTAGAAACAATAACAAATGTTTTGAAAAATTGAAGCATGCAATCGATTGCACCAATATGCAAATCGATTGCACTCAAGTGAAAATTGAATTTTTTTTCTTAGAAAAACTTGAGTAAAAATTTGGTCAATATAAAATATTTCTTTTGACCATTGAGCATACATGTCTTAAGTTCAAAGTAAGTATTATCATTATACCTTGAAATATTCTAAGTGCTTGAACCAAAGACTTCATCGATATATGCTTTTAGCTTGATCAATCATATTTTCCTTCTTGTCAACATGGTTTGTCTTCATCAAAATAGAAGTGCATTTGAGAAGCTTGATTTTACAGTTTCCTCAGTCGGTGCTTACTTTCTTATGAAATTTTCATCCTGGATGTAATTTAGCCGAGTGTTGACTTTACCCAAGTTGGTTTTGTCTGGTTATTCCCAGTGCTTTGTATCTGTCTTGTCAGCATATACATGATAACATTCATACATTCATACATCATGCATAACTGAATTTAGTAATTCATTGATCATTTGTATTCATTAATATTTTGTTGGCATATTACCCTATTTTGCAGAGTTATGTTACCCTCTCTCCAATAGAGTGTCGATTTTAAGCAGAAAGTGTATATCCTTTCAATTTCCCCAATGAGTTATCCCTCGTGGAAGAAATGTGCTTTAGCCTTCCTATGCAACTCATTATCTGGTTAGTTCTGTTTTTCCCTTTTGAGTTTATTTCTCATTAGGTGCTATCTGGGCTAACTGTTTCACTCTAGTTTATTTCTGGTTCAAATATGTAGTCCCTGACAACATTATTATTCTGTTGGCGCTTCCCCAGAGAAGTCAAATTTATTTCCTAAGCAGGATTGTGTTGGCACTTCCCCAGAGAAGTCAAATTTATTTGCCCAAAGGTTTTCTTATAACAGCAGATGGCAGGTATCTTTATTTGAGCAACATGCACTTTCCCGGTAAGTCTGTTAGTTCCAAGAGAAGATCAAGATTTGTTACTCCAATGGATGGTAGTCTCGTAATTATGGGAGATAGTTTGTTGTTGAGATTTTGTTACCCCAATGGATGGTAGTCTTGTCATTATGGGAGATAGTTTATTGTTGATATTTTGTTACTCCAATGGATGGTAATCTCGTCATTATGGGAGATAGTTTATTGTTGAGATTTTGTTACTCCAATGGATGGTAGTCTTGTTATTATGGGGCATAGTTCGTTGTTGAGATTTTGTACTCCAATGGATGGTAGTCTCATAATTATGGGAGATAGTTCATTGTTGAGATTTTGTTACTCCAATGGATGGTAGTCTCGTGATTATGGGAGATAGTTCGTTGTTGAGATTTTGTTACTCCAATGTACGGTACTCTCGTCATTATGGGAGATAGTTCGTTGTTTAGATTTTGTTACTTGAATGGATGGTAGTCTCGTCATTATGGGAGATAGTTCATTGTTGAGATTTTGTTACTCCAATGGATGGTAGTCTCGTCATTATGGGAGATAGTTCGTTGTTAAGATTTGTACTTCGATGGATGATAGTCTCGTCGTTATGGGAGATAGTTCTTCGTTGAGATTCGCTTTGATTTAAAAAAAATTTCACATGTTTCCAGTCATAAGTACTGATGCTAATCATTTTTACCTACCCTAATATTGGTATTTACCGATATTGTTTTACCATTTTTGTTGCCTGTGACTCTACGTTACTTTTTTTGCTATCTTCTTAGTTAGTGGATAATTCGTAAGTATCTGTCGATCTTTTTCATCCATTACTTTTTCCCTAAATAATTGATTTGATGATGTTTTATCTCTTCCTTGGGCTTTACCCAAGTAGAGTTGAGTCTTCTGTTCACCAGCAATTTATTTTCCTGTTTGGACTTTCCTTTGATCCTTTATTTTATTCCCCACATCCCCAATGGTGTCTTGTGTCACCTTTGAATTTGTTTGTTTGCGTGCATGGTCATAATCATTTCATGGCATCTTAGGGCCAAAAATATGGTTTGCTTTATACTTAAGTATCTTCAATCGCGTCGACACAAAGATTTTAACCTTCGTATCTCCAGATAGAAGACACTTAAATAAGGGCACCTGTTGTACCCCAATTTTTGCCCCTAAGATTCCTCTATCATCTCATATCAACTTAATCACAACAAGATCACACTAGGGTTTGGCTCTTCTCCCTATCTTTAGGTTTGCTCATGAGGAATCACCAAGCACCTTAATTTGTATATTATGATCATATATGTTTTGTGTTGATTAATTTTAACAAACAAATACAATGAATGTTTGCTCTAATTGATGATTCTATAGGTGATGGAACAACACATTTCATCAGGTAAATTCATAGGTTCATAAGTTTGCTTCCATGCCTTCTTCAACAAAGCTTTATTGAGATTCAAGCTTCACTATTGAAGATACTTTAAATTAATATCTTTAAAATTTCTAATATTATTCATCATGTCTCAATTTGTCAAAGAAAGTCAAAAGATGCAAGGGTTGATTGAATAAGTTTGACCTAATTGGACAAGTTCTTAATTTCTTGATCACAAGTGCATAACTCTCTTAATTATTAACATATGGAAGTCGTTTTTGGTTCTATTGTTTCTTTTTATTATCCTTAACAACTTCTATTCACATAGCAAAAGTAATTGTGCAAGAAAGTTTGTCAAAATTGAAAAGGGTTTTCAAGTCATTTTGGTTCTTGAGGAGCTAGGGTTTTGAACTTTTAAGGGCTATATCTTTCTCATCTTTTGATATTTTTGAGTTATTCCAAAGATATGCTTCTCTTTAAAGGGTTATAAACCAATAACTTCAAAGTTTTCAAGCAAATTTTGTGTGGAATGTTCCTAATGATGCAGAAAGATTATATGTCCTCTAGATAGGCTATCAAATTCCCTTATGTGACTTCAAAAGATCATAACTTGGTCAATTTTTATCTCCTTGAGACCACTATTTTTCCATAATGATCTTAAAGATGTGAAATTAAACTCCTCTTTTATGAGCAAAGCTTGAAAATGAGTGGAAGATGCCTTAAGAACTCAAAAGATTATAGGTCACCTCATGAATTTTCACCAATTTCACATGGTCATAACTTTTTCAATACTTGGTATTTTATAGTGATTCAAGTTTCACAATTCTCTTTGGGATGTCCACTTTAAGCTAGCATCATTGATCCAAACTAAATTTTGGAGTAATACCTTGTTTGAACTCAAAACATTATAGGTCACTTTTGAAGAAAAACTTAGAATTTTTCTAAGTACAAAAAGTCAACATCTTTTTCTCAACTTTGACTCATCAAAACTTTTAGCTCAAGCATCCAATTGATCTCACTATTTGCACATTTTAAATTTTGTGATCTTATCTTTCAAATGCTTCAATAATCATTCCCTAAGATTCCTTGAGTTGTGAGCACCATGGATTCAAAGATGGTACCTTGAAACATAAGTTTTCTCCAAAGTCAGAATTTGAAAGTCATAATATGGCTCCTAATCATCAATTTAGCATGCGTTTTTGATTTAAACATGTTTAACAAAGTTCCCAAAGTTGAATTAAGGATCAAAACACAGGAATTGATTGACTTTTGATGCACACGGGGTCACACTTTTTTCACTTTTGAGCTTGATCCAATTTCCCTCCAAACTTCAAATTTCCTCTGAATTCTTTGCGCCATTCTCTTTCCTATAAATAGAGGACCTCACTCCTCTAATTTTATCAAGCTTGAACAGTCAAAATCACTCTGTCAAACTCCCTCCATAACTCACTTTTCTGAGATTTCGAATTCCTTTTTCTCCACTTTTCAATCCAATTTCTTCATTGATCCTTCATCCTTGAACTTCACTTAAGCTAACAGAAGAAGAATCAAGCCTTTAGGTATCCTGGATCATGCTATCCAAGTTCATTTATAAAGCGAGTTCATCTGAATTCGTTCAGGTAGTTTAAGGTATCAAATCCTCTAACTCAAATTACTAGAATTGTCTATGATGTTCACTGATACTCGCTCTTAACTCGATTTTGGTGAAACAATGCATTTGATGCTTCTTATTTTTTATTTTAACATTTTTAAACATCTCTGGTTTTTTCAAATCGACTACATTGTGCTTTTTATAATTTTTTTGCGAGCATATGGTTGTGATCATCTCAAGTAGGCGCATCTAATGGTACCACTATGAACGCTTAAATTTAGAGATTCAAGGATCTTGGATTTGATCTACTTGCATGAGGTTGGAGGTTGAAGACGACCTACGTGTCGTTTTTTAACCAATGACACTCAACCAATTGTTTTATTTAGATTGGTTGGACTTTCTTGTGTAAAATGCACATGCCTTAACTTGGGTCCATGATACTCCCTCACCTCAGCTCCATTAGATCTGCCAACGTGTATAAGTGAGAGAGATCCAACGTGCGTGGTTTTTTCTGACTTGTGTTTATTTTATAAAATTATTTTTTAAATTTCTTTTACCTTTAAAAATTTATAACTCTTTTATTTTTTATCCAAAAATTATGAAACAAATATATAGATGCTTTAAATTATTTCTGATTTTGTGAATATTTCTTCATATTTTTATTTTAATGTTTGATATTTTTCATAATTTTTGTTTTTGTTTTTCTTACTTTAATTATTTTAAAAATACTTCTTGGCACTTTTTAAATTCTAAGAAATTATATCAAGATCATTTTCTCTATTTCTTACTTTTTTGAAATTTTTCTAGAATTTTATTTTGACTTCTACTGTTTTTGATATTTTTTCACTTATTTGAGTGATTTTAATTAGTTTAAAAATACTTTTCTATTTTAAAAAATTACAAAAAAAATTATAAAAATATTTGAGATCATTCCTGATTTTTCTATGGTCTCTTTAAATTTTTCTTTGATACTTTGAATATAGTTTTCTATTTTACCTTTTATTTTCATTTTAAAAACAATTTAAAGATCTTTTTATTTTTTATTTTTTTTCATTAAATGCAATTTTTTTTTATATATTCTGACTATGTGATTGTTGATCATTAACTTCATTAACATCATTGGATCTTGGATGTTGAGTTTAACTCCACCAAAATGGATGAATGATTTTAAAGATAGTTTGATCAATTTTTTTTGATTCAAATACATCCCCTCCCTCTCCATCTTATCTCTTTCATATTGTGCTACATATCGTTAGAGGATGATCTACATATCATCTCTCCAAACATATAGCACATAGATTGCTATTGACCAGGCTCAAAATAGGTGCGGCTTCTATATAAGTCAACTTACGATTACTTAATATAGCGCAAAATTTTGTCTCGATTCGAGAAATAATAATTTGTGGCCCAAACCTATGTTTTCAAGCCCAAGTATGTTTAATTTGAAACCTTTGATCCAATAAACTTGAGGTTCATTGCTATGAGGCTTTGGTATTATCAATCCTCTGATGAACTTTCATAAGATTTGGTCTAAGTGAATCATTTAAACATCATTGATCATTTGTTGTTGCCTCAAGATTTTAAAATGAATGATATACTTGACAAAAAGTAAATGAAACTTTTTATTGAGAGGCTTTGATTTTATCAATCTTCTAATGAGTTTAAAAATGCAAGATTCAAGATGGTCATTCAACTAACCTCTAATTTATAACCCATTAACAATTGACTTTTTATTTCATGCTTTTACTTTATGTCTTTATTTTTACGCACCATTTTATTTTAACATTTGCATTTAGTACTATTTTCATATTTTCTCAGTTGAGCATTTATCTTTATGTCATTTTATTTTGCTCACTTGAGCTTTCATTTTCTTTTTGAAGATACCTAATAACTAACTTGAACAATAAAAAAAACATTAAGGCTACTTGGACTATTTGGTTACTATCCTTGGCATTTTGGAGTTATGGACTTCTTAGACATAGGATTAGAGACCTTGACCTACCTTGAGACCTTGGGGAATTCTATTGTTATTTTGTCTGGAGCTCTTGGGGTTTACCCCGAGACATTGGGTTGTTTGTTTTCCTTGTGTGCGTGTTATTTTGATTATATGCTTTACTTATTATTGGGAATTCATCTGTATATAGTCGTTACTATGCCCAACTTTTGTGAAGATATAATGCATTTGAAGTTTGGGTATTCTTAAGAGGTTTAGTATCTTTGCTTGCTTGGTTTCAATCCAAAGGACGGGAATTCTACATTGACTTATTGTGTCCAGTGTTAGCTTCTTGTTGGTTAGACGGTTCTTTTCCCTAGCTTTTACCTTATGCTTTAGGATAGTCCCTTCATCTCCTCCCATCTTCTTTAATTTCAAAAATCTTCTCCCTCCTTTTCAAAATTTATTCTTGTTTTCTAAACTTGAACTGCTTTCACAATAAACTTGGACTTAGGTCCATGCATTTTCAAAATATTTTCTTAATTAAATTTTAACCAACTTAATCATACTTTGACATTTTTGTGAGAAGATTAAAAGTCAATCATTCTCATTCAAACCATTTTTTCCATTTTGGCTTTTTACCTTCAAATTTTTCTCAAAAAGATTAGACTCTTGTCAATCTTTGTAGTGATACGAGCTACTATACTTCTACGATATATAGTGAAGTGAGATATTTTCCACTTAGGTGTTGAGTGAAGCTTTTTTGATTTTAAAATCTAAGTTATATCCTCCACTTTGAGATGATGCAGATTCTCTATTATCATAATCTTGGGTAGTAAGTATGTTCCTCCACTATGATACGACGATGATGTCCCGTCTCTTAAAATTAACCAACACACTTGTGTTTTAAAATTTATAAAGGTGAACCATGAATACCCTGATCCCCTATTGCACGAAAGGTGGTAAGTAGGCACTAAAGGTTCACAACTGCGGCGAGTGAAAAAATTGTAAAAAAATACTTCTTTTATCATTCCCACAATCTATTTTTTGTATACAACCCTTATAGCCAAAATACACAAATTTTCAAAGAGGTTCTTGCGGATTACTGTAGATGTTTAGGGTGCTAATACCTTCCCTTTGCATAACCAACCCCCGAACTTAGATTCTCTACCCCTCTTTTTGGTTTATTCGATCTTTTCCAATTTATTTGGAAACAATAAAGCGTGGTGGCGATTTTTGTTTGATCTATGCGAGTTAAGTCAATCCAATGGCTTAGTCTCAACATTTCTACTGCTACAGCCATGACGCTTTATTTTTTCAAAAGGAAATGTGAAAAGAGCGAATAAACCCAAAAAGAGAGGGGAGAGAATCTAGGTACGGGGGTTGGTTATGCAAAGGGAGGGTGTTAGCACCCTAAAAATCTACGGTACTCTAAAGGAACCTCTTTGAAAGTCTGTGTATTATGGCTATATAAAAAGTGTATACAAAAATAGATGGTGGAGATGAGAAAAGAAGTATTTTTTTTTATAATTTTGCACCCATCGTGGTTGCGAACTTTTAGTGCCTACGTACCACCTTCCATGTAATAGGGGATAGGGTACTTGTAGTTCACCTTAAAAGTTTTAAAACACAAGTGTGTTGGTTAATTTTAAGAGAAGAGACGTCAAAGTATGGTTAAGTTGATTAAAATTTTATTACGAAAAGATTTTGAAAATGCATGGACCTAAGTCCAAGTTTATTATGAAATTGGTTCAAGTTAGAAAACCAGAAGAGTTTTGAAAATGATGGAGAAGATTTTGAAATTAAAGAAGATAGGAGGAGATGAAGGGACTATTCTAAAGCATAAAGGTAAATACTAAGGAAAAGAACGATCTAACCAACAAGAAGCCAACACTTGACATATGAAGTCAATGTAGAATTTCCATCCTTTGGATTGAATCCAAGCAAGCAAAAATACTAAACCTCAGAGGAATACCAAGTTTCAGATGAATTAAGTCTTCACAAAAATTGGGCAGAGTGACGATTGTATACAGAGAAATTCTTAATCACTGACAAAATGTATAATCATAATAACCTGCACACAAAGAAAAAAACAATCCAATACCTTGGAGTAAACCCCAATGATTTCAGACAAGATAACAATAGAGCCACAAGGTCCCAAAATATCAAGGCTTCTAATGGTAAGTTCGAGAAATCCACAACTCCACAATGCCAAGGATAGTAACCAAATAGTCTAAGTAACCTTAAGACTTTTAATGTTAAGCTTGATTATTAAGTGTTTTAAAAAGAAAATAAAGCTCAAGTGAGCAAAGATAAAAATGACATAGAGATAAATGCTCGAATAAGCAAGGATAAAATGGCATAAAGATAAATTATCAAATGAGAAAAAGAAAAATGGAATGGAATGTAAATTCTAAAATAAATGGTGTATAAAAGTAAAGGCACAAAAATAAAAGGCATAAAGTAAAGTTAATTTTTAGTGAATTAGAAGTTAGAGGTTAGTTGAATGACCATATTGAAGCTTGCATTTGAAAACTCGTTAGAAGATTGATAAAATCAAAGCTTGTCAACAACAAGTCTCATTTGCTTTTTGTCAAGTATATCATTCATTTCAAATGCTCAAAACAAACACATATGATCAATGATGTCCAAATGATTCACTTAGACTAGAGTTCATAAAGTTTGTTAGACAATTAATAAGATCAATGTCTTCTAACAATGAACTTCAAAGTTATTGAATTAAATGTTTTAATTTAAATATACTTGGGCTTGCAAACATAGGTTTGGGCCACGCATGATCATTTTTTGAATCGGGACAAGTTTAACGTTATGTTAAGCAATCGTAAGTGAACTTATGTAGAAGTCACACCTATTTTGAGGCAGGTAAATAGAAATCTATGTACTAACATATTAGAGAAATGATATCTAGATCATTCTCCAAAAACATGTAGCACAAGTAAAAACAAGAAAGGGATAAGATGAAGAGGGAGGGGATGTATCAGATGAAAGGGTTTCAAATATCATCAACATCATTCTACCAATTTGGTGGATTTGGTTTTTCAACCTATCAACACCCAAGATCCAATGAGGTTGAGGAACTTGTCCCAAAATAATACTCAAATCAGGACCAAACAAAAATAATAAAATACATTTAATAAAACATTTTTTAAATCATTAACAAAAGGGAAATAATTGGTAAAATACACAAAATGTGTTAATACACCAAATAAAAATTCTAAAAAAATATTAGAAGTCAAACATGAGTCAATACGTATTGACAAAAAATTTTAAAATTTTTTAAAGTCAGAAACAATTTTTTAAATTTAAAGAAATAAGCAAAATAAGTCAAAATTTGTGAAAAATGGTAAAATCAAAATAAAAAATAAAATGAGGTCACCAATATTTGTTAAGAGGTCATTGGATCCTTCAACATTTTTTTTCAGAATTTAGAAATCAAGAAAAGTATTTTTAAACAGTTAAAACATGTCAAATAAAGTGAAAAATCATTAAAAAAAATATCAAATCACAAAATAAAATTGTGATAAAATAAAAATCAGAAAGAGAAAAATCAAAAGTATTTTGGAGATTTTTTCAGAATTTTAGAAGTTAAAATGAATTTTTGAAGTTTAAAAAAATTAAAATTAAAATTTAAAAAATAAAAATGAAGCCAAAAAGATGTAGACCACTAAATCAATCTCAAAACATATTAATAATCAAATCCAAGGTATCTGGTGATGTAGCGGTAGAAATGTTGATACTAAGCAATTGGATTGACTTGACTCGCACAGATAAAAAAAATCGCCATCGCGCTTTATTGTTTCCAAAGGAATGGGAAAAGAGTGAATAACCTAAAAAGAGTGGGAGAGAATCTAAGTTCAGGGGTTTGTTATGCAAAGGGAAGGTATTAGCACCGTAAAAATCTACGGTACTCCATATGAACCTCTTTGAAAATTTGTGTATTTTGGCTATAAGTGTTGTAAAAAAACATAGATGGTGGAGGTGAGAAAAGAAGTATTTTTTACAATCTTTTACATCCGTTGCGGTTGCGAACCTTTAGTGCCTATGTACCACTTTCCATGCAATAGGGGATCAGGGTACTCGTAGTTCACCTTTAAAAAATTTAAACGCAAGTGTGTTGGTTAATTTTAAGAGACGAGACATCATCGTCTTATCCGAGTGGAAAACATACTTACTACCCGCGACTATCAGAAATGAGAATTTGCGTCCTCTCAAAGTGGAGGATATGGCTTAGATTTTAAAATCTACAAAGTCTCGCTCAACACCTAAGTGGAAAATATCTCGCTTCACTATATACTGTAGAAGTATAGTAGCTCGCTGTGATACGGTGGCATAACCGACTGTTAATACTGGTTTGCGTTTTTTCCTGCAAATGCCGCGGTAAGCAAGAGTTGCCACCAACTTTTATTTTAACCAATCAGGAAAAGGAAAAAGAACATAAAAAACCTTTTTCGAGATGTTTCTGAGTACGGGGGGTAGATTATAGAAAGGGAAGGTGTTAGCACCCTTTCTATCCGTGGTTTTTCACGGGCTCTTAGGTACTTGCTCATTTTGAAAACTGCTTGTGTGTGCTTGTTTTGAAAAGTTTTGTTTTACTTCGTATTAACCCTTGTTTCTGTCCTCAAGAGTGTTACGAAGTCGTTTTTGAAAACTTTGTTTGGAAAGTGTTGGTGTGAAAAAGTTTTTGTTTGTTTGAGCAAGTACCTAGGAACTAATCTACCTACTCGAAAAAGGTTTGTTCGTTTTCCTTTTAGACAATGTTATCCCATTATTGAGAAATAGGTAGCATCGTCGTTGGAGTTTTTTAGGGACATTCGAAGGGACAAATACCATCACAAAAGCAATGTTAGGAAATATTAGTAATCATCCTAAAGCCTTAAAGATCTTTTTCCGAGGCAACATCCGAATGGGTCATTTTAGATCTTTCGGGGCTAGAGGATAACCACTAACAAACCCTATACATCATGATCGTTTACTGAAGGCAACCTGAGTGGAGTAAACCCTAGGAGTGAGTATGTGCGAGTGTAATTTTCAGTTAATTTATCTTTGCACATTTAGGGTTTTCTACCGTATTAATTTTCAGTTTGTCTTTCCATACAATCCTATTAACATACATCTAAGAATTTTATAGTTTGTGGAAATTAAAGCGAGAAAGTTAAAGTCCTAGCTATTACAGGGCTTTTGCAGATACATAATTATTTTGACCGAAAATAAATATTAGGAATTGAAACCCTAATTACTATTACAAACTCAGAGCAGTTACAATAATAATAAAAAGGAAATTAAAAAATGTGCGCGACGAATTAAATGCGAGAATAATTAGCAAAACCTAAAAGATCTAATTTAAAAAAATTGAAGGTTAGTTTTTTGAGAAAAAAATCAGATTATATACAAAATTAAACCCTAAGTGTAATTATTTTAAATTATGACAAAAGAAAGAATTAAATTGCATTAATTAAACTAATTAATTAATTAAAGAAACAAAATATTTTTTTATGAAAAATTATTTGGGGTGTTTTTTAAGATTTTTTGGTTAAATGAAAAAAGTAATGATTTTTGTGTTATTTTTAAAAAGAAAATAATTAGAAAATAATTAAAAGAATTAAAATAAAAAAGATAGAATGGGCCTGTTAGAACCTGAATGAGGGGGTATGATGCTGAATTGCTTAGGCCCATGAAGCTGAGCCCATTCCATGCGTGTGATTCCCTGTTGGGCCAGCCTGGGAGTGCACCATAGTCCTTCCTTGGTTGAGGCGTTGGATCTGGCTAGCAATGAATCCAATGGCAAGATGGTGACAGCGCATGGGAGGTGCTTGGAAAGGCAATGCACATAACCTGTAGAAACAAAGTGAGAAAATAAAATTTGCTGGGACCTGGGATCGAACCCATGTCCTCCCATCAAATCAATACACGTCTTGCCATCTGGCCTATCTGCTTTGTTTGTTAGTATAATAAAAACAAATAATAATATATGAAAACACATGAATAAAAACAGAAACGCGCTCCAGCATTTGAATGGACCAGTACCATGATGCCAAGTCATCGCCTCCTTCATTGAGACTGTCGTCTTAGGTATCACCTTTTACCTACAGACAAACGTCTGTAGCCATAGCCTGTACACTTCAAACATCAAGAAATACGCATGATAAATGAAATTAAAGACCATGGTTTAACTTATCTTGATGCCACGAACACCATGGCATCCTTTTCTTGGCCTAATTTAGCCTGTAGAGAAAAAACCTAAAACAGCCGTGAAAACCCTAACAATGGCAAACACATACAAGCCTTAAAACTTCAATTAAACAATCCAGGCATGTTGCAAATACATCAATAATCACAAGTATATCATTAAAATATGCTAATGATGCAAGAATTGTTGTAATCGATTTTGAAAAAGAAAGCAAATCGTATGAAGTCTAGGGGTCGATTCTGGGCGTGAGGATGCGTGAAACTGATTGTGTTAGCTTCAGAGAGGCTTCAGGAAGCGATTGGGAGTATTGGAATGGCTTGAATTTCCTTCTAGGTCCAAAAACGATCCATCACTTTTGTCCAATTTTTTGATTTTTGGTATGGCGTTTTACGAATGCAAATCCTTATGTTTTTGGCTTGTTCTTGCTCAATATATACTAGAATGAATTAGGGTAACAAAAACAATTTGAATCTTTGGATATCATCAAGATTCGGTTTGTTTTTTCCCTTGTATCATATCTTTCTAAATGCATCAAAATCATGCCAATTTGAGCCATTCCACCCTTTCACGATTTTATTTGGTCATGCTAGGTTTATTTGATTTGATTCCTACAAAAAAATTAGATCAAAATCAATCTTTTGTAGTTTTTGCCATTTATTTGATTTAATTTGTATTTTAAATAATAAAAAATCAAAAGAAAATAAATAATGAAGGAAATAAAGTGTGGATGCTGATTTGGGTCATGGACCATGTCCCCAATAAGATTCAATCATTAAAAGCTAGGCCCATTTGACAAAAAAATGCACTTTTGAGCACATTTGACTTTTGGCAATTTTGCAAAAATGGTCAACTTTGACAAGGCATGTCTCCTCCAATTTTAACCCTAGAGAGGTGTTCTTGGACTTTTTAGAAAGCTTAAGATGTCCCCTAAACAACCCTTCTGGTTTCATCTCAATTGGGTCTTCCATGTGCATGTAAGAAGCTTTGACCCAAAAGGTGTTTTTGTTGACTTTTCAAAAGGACCTATAATGTAGAAATTCATATCTTTTGATGAGTGCATATTTTGAACTTATGGGCTGAAGACGAGTTGTAGGGAATTGCATCCTATTCAAAATGAGCCTTAGATGGAAAATTTATGATAAAGTATGAAGAAGTTATGCCTGGTCAAAGTTTGGTTGACTTTTCCTATGAAACCCTAATTTAGCAACTTTTGGGTTTTGATGAATTTGGGGGCATTCCTTGAGGAATCATGATCAACCCTTGATTAAATGATGGATATCTCTTCAAAATGTTGATGTTGACCAAAAATATTGATGTTTGACTGTATGTGGGCCACAATTGACTTTTGACCTAGTATAGTTGATTTTCAGGCATTTGGGCAATTGACTGAGCAAACTTCTTGTGCAAGGCATGAAACTTGACATGGATGATATTGAGAACATATTGGGACCATGTAAGGCATTTGGGACCTTTGGAGTTACGACACCCTGATGAAAATGGCAACCCTATTTTGAGGTACATTGCCTTAGGAGAGATTTTGTCTTGTCAACTCTTGGGCATCCTTGAGCCAGTTGAGGACCTCAATGGGCATGTCTTAAGTAAAATGAGAGGGAAAATTTTGGGGTACAACAGCTGCCCCTGTTCAATCTTCTTAAACCTGAGGATGTAGATTGGTTGTCTGCCTTTCGTAATCTGAAGGTGGAAGATGACTGAACACTAGAGTTCCCAGAAATTTGCACTTGCCTAAGATGGTGTTGGACTCTCTATGTAGTATCAGAAATGGGCTTGTAGATGCCATTTGGAGGAGATGACGAAAGGTCACCAGAGACGGGCTTAAAGATGCCAACTGGAAAATATGATGGAGAATCGTCAGAGACGGGCTTAAAGATGTCATCTAGAGGATGTTGATTTCCCGAGATATTCCTTTGATGAGAATTCATGTTCCTGTCGTTAAGGAGGAATCTGCTGAGGAATGTTGGTCTCTGTCTTGGGAGAAATGTAATTTTAGGAACTTCAGTTGTCCGTTACTCTACTGGGGAATCATCTCTTAGTCGAGGAGATGAAAATGAATTGCTATCTGGTCGTGCTCCAAGACTTATAGTGATTTGTTGAGGATAATAAGACTGACTGCTATCTGGTCGTGCTCCAGGTTTTACAGTGACTTATTGGGGAGATGAGATTAAACTTTCTATCTGGTCGTGCTCTAGGCTTTGCAATCTCAAAAACTATTATCTGGTCGTGCTCCAGGCTTCAGAAGGAATTAAGTGGTTATCCGATCGCATCCGGGTTTCAACTTGAATTTAAGGCATACTAACATCCGGTCGTTTCCAGGCTTCAATAGTAATTGGCCGAGTAAACTGTTATCTGGTCGGATTCCAAGCTTCGCAGTACCTTATACTGTTATCTGGTCGTGCTCTAGGTTTCAGTGTCTTTTACCGTTATCTGGTCGTGCTCCAGGCTTCAGTAATTTGGGGAAATTAAGCTGTTAACCGGTCAGTTTTCGGGCTTCATAGCTTTTTTAACTGGAATAGAAATCATAGTATTGATTTGACTGAACCAGGGAAAGGTCTCGAGTTGTCTTCAACTGGGAGAGAAATCTTAGTATCGATTTTACTGAACCCGGGAGAGGTCTCGGATTAACTTTGACAGGCATAGAAATCAGGAGAATCTTAGCTGCGATTCGGCTGACCCAGACGAAAGTCTTAGAACATCTTCAACTAGAATAAAAACCTTAGTGTCGGTTTGACTGAACCAGAGAAAATCTTGAAAAGTGTTGGAATATCTTCAACTGGTATAGAAACCTTGGTGTCAGTTTGACTGAACCAGAGAGAACTTGTGAGAACTTAATTGCATCTTTCCCTGAAAGGTAAAGAGTTAGTCGTATGTAATATCATTATGTATGAAATGTATTGAGTAATGATGTTCTCAAAATAAATGAGATTGTGATGTATAATATGTATGCACATGCCATGATGTATGGATATACAATGCTATTGTGATATTCTCTAGCTAGGAAAAATAAATCCTGGACTGCTGTTGGAGAGTATAAGAAGTTGAGTTCTTCGTTTCCGCTGGGGATAGTGACCAAAGATGATTGGCTGGGGATTTACATCCATTCTGCTTGAGAACATTCTGTCGGAGGAGACTCTTTCTGATAATAATCATGTAGGGGAATGACTCTGTGGGGAAGAGAGATACTCTGTTGGAAGATCTGCTGATTTGGAGAAATAAACTAAGCTGGGGATGAACTTCCATTGCTGGAGAGAAGAGCTCTGTTGGAGATTGAGCTTCAGCTGTCAGAGAAATAAACTCTGCTCAGGAGATGGCTATATAAACTGCTCATGGTTATAAAACTCGGCTGGGGAATGCAGATATTAGCTTTCTGAAGGAACCTGCTGGGGAAGGAATTCCTGCTTGGGGATATGGAGGTCAGACCTTGGTTGTCTCGGATCTGTGGGGAATATAGGTATCACTGGCTTGTATGTGATAGTGACTTTGCTTCCAACTGTCTCTGCCCCTTGTACCATGATGGACGGGGTAACTGTCGGTATTTAGGTTTTGTACCAGTTTCTTTGAGTTCTTAGTAACTGTCTTTCTGTTTTATATGCAGATATTTGTGAACAATAATCATATTCAAATGCATATGTCAAGAATAAAACATTGGACATTTTTTTGCAAAAAAAAATAGAAAAAAAAACACAGAGTTTTGTACTCAAAAGACGCTTTGTATTGATTTGAAATTTTCCTATAACAGGCATTTTTTACAAGGAGGCTGACGCTCTAGTAAGAGAACGCCGCCGTAAAAATTGAAATTATTACAAAAATTATGTACAAAAAGAAAATAGCTATGTGTAGTGATCACACTGGGTTTCAATTCCGCTATTTCCCCTATGTCTGCAAGCATCTCATCACTTTGCTGCTTGTCTGAAGCTGACTGGATTGATCGGTACCGTTTGAGCGTGATATCTGATTACTGAGGTCTGATTGCAAGTTGATCCAATGAGATATAGTGATACGCTTTAATCCCTAATTTTTGCCTGAACTTCCCTTTTTGGTTTTCAGTCCACCGGGGTACCCTTTTTTGCCCAAGCCGCCCTTTCGGGTTTTCGACTTGCTGGGTGTACATATTTTTTCATTTTTTATCCCTAATTTTTTTCCGAACCCTTTTGGTTCGTCGGGATGCCCTTATTTTTGCGTAGGTATGTCAACCTAGCGGGTCTTTATTATGCGTAGTATTTTTTTCACTATGTCCGCATTAACAGGGTGTGGAAGGTCGTCACCATCCATGATGGTCAGAATTATGGCTCCACCCGAAAATATGTTCTTAATTACAAATGGTCCTTCATAGGTGGGAGTCCATTTTCCCCTGGGAACACTTTGCGGCAGTATGATGCGCTTGATTACCAGATCCCCTACTTGATACACTTGTTGTCTGACTTTCTTATTGAAGGCCTTGATCATCCGTTTCTGATACATTTGACCATGACAGACAACAGTAAGTATTTTCTCGTCGATTAAGTTCAATTGATCAAGTCGAGTATGGATCCAATCGTATTCTCTCAAACCCGCATCCTTCATAATCCATAGAGAAGGTATCTGGACCTCCATGGGTAGGACAGCCTCCATGCCATATACCAGAGAATAGGGTGTTGCCCCTGTCAACGTACATGCTGAAGTACGATACTCGTGAAGAGCAAACGGTAACATCTCGTGCTAGTCTTTGTATGTCACCACCATCTTCTGTATGATCTTTTTAATATTCTTATTAGCAGCTTCGACAACCCCATTCATCTTCGGCCGGTAAGGAGAAGAGTTGTGATGCTGAATCTTGAACTGTTTACAGAGTTCAGTGATCATCGAGTTATTGAGATTAGTACCATTATCCGTGATGATTATCTCAGGGATACCATAACGAAAAACCAAGTTATGCTTGATGAACCGTGCCACCACATTCTTGGTAACCGTAGAAAAGGAGGAAGCCTCAACCCACTTCATGAAGTAATCAATGACCACTAAGATGAAGCGATTCCCGTTGGACGCGGTAGGTATGATCTCGCCGATCATGTCAATGCCCCACATTGTAAAGGGCCAAGGAGTTGTCAAGATGTTCAAGGGAACTAGAGGCACACGCACCTTATCAGCATAGATTTGGCACTTGTGACAGGTTCGAGAATGCTGATAACAGTCGGCTTCCATAGTGGACCAGTATTATCCTTCTCGTAGGATCTTGTTTTCCATGGTATGTCCACTGGAATGAGTGCCAAAGGTACCTTCTTGTAGGTCTTCCATGATCCTCTCTGCTTCGCTCTTGTCTACACACCGTAGTAAGGTAGAGTCATGATTTCTCTTATAGAGGATTCCATTGCTGAGGAAGACTTTGCAGCAAACCTTCTCAGAAATTTCTTGTCATTGACAGATGCCCCTTCGGGGTATTCTTGAGCCTCGAGATACCTTTTCACCTCATGAAACCAAGGTTTGTCGGATACCTCCTCAGTATCGATCTCACAACAGTATGTCGGTTCATCTAACCTCTCAATAGTGATTCGGGGAGCTTCATTGTCCCACCTGAAATTTAACATTGACGACATAGTAGCTAGCGCGTCCGCTAACTGATTCTCTTCTCGTGGGAAATGTCCAAAGGTGACCTCTTCAAAATGCGGCAGCAATGTCAGTACATGTTCTCTGTAAGGGATAAGGTTCGGGTGTTTCGTATCCCATTCGCCTTTGATCTGACTTATCACCAAAGCAGAATCCCCGAATACACTCAAGAACTTGATCCTTAGGTCAATAGTAGCTCTAAGACCCATGATACATGCTTCATACTCTTCCATGTTGTTGGTACAGTTGAAACATAATCGGGCAGTGAACGGAGTATGACAACCCTCGGGAGATATGATTACAGCGCCAATGCCGTTACCCAGTGCGTTTGAGGCTCCATCAAAAAACATATACCATCGGGATCCTTCCTCGGGTCCTTCATCCAGTCCAGGTTCTTCACAGTTGGTTACTAATATGATGTTCTCATCCGGGAACTCAAAATTCATGGACTGGTTGTCATGCACGGCTTGATGTGCCAAATGATCAGCTAACACACTTCCCTTGATTGCTTTTTGGGTTGTGTATTGGATGTCGTACTCGGTTAAGATCATTTGCCATCTTGCTATTCTTCCGAAGAGATCGGGCTTCTCGAAAATGTAATTGATCGGATCTATCTTAGATATCAATAAAGTAGTGTGGGTCAACATATACTGTATCAGTCAGCGAGCAGTCCATGCCAAAGCACTGCAAGTTTTCTCGAGCACTGAGTATCGTGTCTCACAGTCGGTAAACTTTTTGCTAAGGTAGTATATTGCATGGTCTTTTCGACCAGACTCTCCATGCTGCCCCAACACACACCCCATTGAATCATCTAGCACTGTTAAGTACATTATCAAAGGTCTTCCTCCAGTCGGAGGCATCAAAATAGGAGGTTCTTGGAGGTATTGCTTGATTTTGTCAAAGGCGACCTGGAATTCGCCATTCCACTTTACCTCTTGATCTTTCTTCAGAAGCTTGGAGATTGACTCACAAGTAGCAGTCAGATGTGAAATGAATCAGGAAATGTAATTTAGGCGTCCAAAGAAACCTCTAACTTCCTTCTCAGTACAGGGAGCCAGCATCTCTTGTATGGACTTCACCTTTGCAGGGTCTACTTGAATACCTTTGTCACTGACGATGAATCCCAGAAGCTTACCAGACCTTACCCCGAAGGTGCACTTGTTCGGATTTAACCTCAGCTTGTACGTCTTTAACCTATCAAACAGCTTTTGTAGATGATCAAGATGTTCTTCCTCAGTTTGAGACCTGGCTATCATGTCATCGACGTAAGCCTCTATCTAATGGTGAATCATGTCATGGAACAGAGCTACCATAGCTCGCTGATAAGTTTCCCCAGCATTCTTCAACCCAAACGGCATCACCTCGTAGCAGAAAGTGCCCCACTATGTAACAAAGGTTGTCTTCTCCATGTCTTCAGGTGCCATCTTAATCTGATTGTATCCAGAGAAACCTTCCATGAAGGAAAAGACTTTGTGTTGTGCGGTGTTGTCAACCAAAACATCGATGTGGGGAAGCGGGAAGTCATCCTTGGGGATTTCCCTGTTCAGGTCTCTGTAATCCACACACATTCATACTTTACCATCTTTCTTAGGTACTGGAACCACATTAGCAACCCACTGCGGATAGGAGGTGACAACTAAGAACTCTGTGTTGAACTGCTTCATAACCTCTGCTTTAATCTTCTCTGACATCTCAGGACACATACGATAGAACTTTTGCTTTACCGAAGGGCAGTCTTCTTTAGTCGGCAGACGATGAACCACTATATTCGTGTCTAGTCCCGGCATGTCTTCATATGACCAGGCGAATATTTCAACATACTCATGCAACATCTGTACCGACCGTTGTTTGACACTAAGCTCCAGATTTGCACCTATCCTAACCTCTTTTCTGTCTTCCTCTGTATCCAAGTTCACTGTCTCAACCGGTACTTCATGAGGCTGTATGGCCCTTTCTTCCTGCTGTAATAGTCTAGCAAGTTCTCCGGGTACCTCACAATCTTCCTCACCTTCGTCCTCGGCTTAGTTGATCGGATTTTCAAAGTCATAATGAGCAGTAGCAGAACTGTTATCAATGGGATCCAGAGTGGATATGTATTTGCATTTGGATACGTGAGTGTGTGTAAGAGCATAGCTGTATAGACATAATAAAAGAAAAGAAAGACAGAGAGCGCAAAATTTGTATGCAAACGTCCAATACTTTATTGATGTCATATGAAAATGAAACATGATAACCCTCACAAATAGAACCATTGTGCCCCGAGTAAGGCACATGTCTATAGAGTTTATATTGTTTTTAAATTACATATCCGAAAAATTAGAAAGACAATTACTCCTGAATAAAAGTAATCGATACAAAGTCCTTGGCAGTCCAGTTACTGAGTCCGCCGTTGGTAGTCGGGAAGATCCAGCTGTCAATGTTAGAATCACCATCACTGTCTTCAAGCGCATTGACCCCAGGATTACTGATGCGTAGGGGAGGTCCCCCAGCCCGAGCGCAGCGAACAACCTTTTGAGCACCTGTAGTAAATCCCAAACCAGATTTGTCAGACTTGTAATGAATAACCAGGAGCTGACCCCAAATGGTAGACCCACCTTCTTCAACCACTGCTCGTACATCCTTGAGAGAAGCCATCTGCGAGGGAGATTTGGTGACCTTTGGAGGACTGTCGGTAGTTTCTGCTGTAGCCATAATCTGAGGCACCTCTTCAAAGTTATGGCAAGGAGTCTCGATGAACTCACCATACACTGTGACAATATTTCCTTTTACTGGGTACTTCAACATTTGGTGGAGGGTAGATGTAACAGCCCCAGCCCCATGTATCCAAGGGCGTCCCAACAAGCAAGAATATGATGGTTTGATATCCATTACGAAGAAAGTGGAGTCAAAGGTCTGGGAAACAACTTTGATAGGGACATCCACTTCCCCGTGAACCATCCTCTTCGAACCATCGAAAGCTCTCACTACTATATTGTTAGGCTTCAAGGTCAAGCCTTCGCAGTCCAATCTGTCCAGAGCTTTTTTAGGTAGCACATTTAATGAGGAGCAAGTATATACCAAAACATGGGCCAGAGTCGTGCCCCTGCATTCAACAGAAACATGAAGAGCATCATTATGCTTCCTCCCCTTTGGTTTCAGATCCGCATTGGAAAAACCCAAACCATTATCGGCAGTCATACTAGCCACACAATCTTCAAACTGATCAGCAGATGTCTCTTGTGGCATGTGAGCCCTCTTCAGAAACTTAACCAAAGCCTTTGCATGGGCCTCAGAACACATCAACAAAGCCAACATAGAAATTTTGGACGGAGTCTGCCCCAGCTGCTCGACCACGTTGTAGTCGCTCTTCTTTATTATCTTAAATTTTTCTTCCATTTCTTTTTTGGAAGCTTCTGGTATGGTTACTGAATTGTCCTTTGTCAGTACATGCTCAATCAGTATGTCTTTGCCTCGAGTCCTGGCCGACTTGGTGATGGGAGGATCAACAGGAGTGATTACTAGAATTGTAGTAGTAGTCTTGGGTGGAACCACAACAGGAATGATCACAGGTCCAATAACAGTCTTCGGGGGAGAAATTTCAGGGGAGAACACTCTTACACTTCTTGTTATACTACTATTTCCGGCAATATTGATGACGTCGGAATCAGCATTTTCAGCAATCTTGTCTTCAATGGCTAGCATGTCCTGCTTTACGCCGTGGTAATAGATGTCGGCCCCATAGTTCCAAGGAACAACTTTGTCCGAGGAGTATGGGATTGGCCCTGGCATGGTTATGATCAACGGAGTCACCTTCAGAATTGATGTAATCCTGACGGGTCTCTTAGCGGAGGCCCTGGGAGGATCGGCGGAAATGGTTATGATAGCAACATCTTCACAGGAAACAGTTGGAACAAGAGTCTTATCAAACAACATCTTTTTGTCATCCATCAGGCGCTGAACACCTGTCTTCAACAAAGGGCACCCAGTCGATAGAAATGAAAAAAGGTGGCAACCTTCATCACATCCCGGAAATAAACCGACCTTCAGCAAATTCCCTTTGATAGTCATGAGTGGGGTCACCAATTCTTCCACAGAAATCAAAAACACATCTTCTTCAACGACATTAACACCCCGACCATGTTTCGGCATAGGGGTAGTGATAACATTGGGAGTCTCCGGGGGATCAAATTCAATCTCCTTAGCATCAATCAGATCCCGCACTTTGTTCTTCAAAGCCCAGCAGTCATTGGTGTCATGGCAGGGACTTTCCGAATGATAAGCACGACGAGCATTCGGTTTATAGTAAGGAGAAGTGGTGTTCGGATTCTTCAGAACTTCCCTCAGAGTAACCAGATTGGACTTCAGCAAATGAGGTAAAACCTGAGACATCGTCATATTGATCTGACTGAACTGTCTAGCTGGTCTTTCTGCTCTTGGCTGATTATTTCTTTGCTGAGCAGGTGCAGGTTTGGGAATCATAACAGCCCCTACCGACGGACGGTGCTCAATTCGATTCTGATTCTTTTGGTTATAGACGGCATTGACTTCCTTTTTACCTGCAAACGGATTCCTTGCAGCACTAGAAGAGGCATCCTTCTGAATTTTTCCACTTCAGATTCCAGCTTCCACTCTTTCTCCTATTAAGACCAGTTCAGTAAAACCCGCTGATGAACTTCCAATCAGATGGTTGAAGAATGGCCCAGTCAAAGTTCCCAGAAACATATCCACGAGCTCCCTATCAGCCAAGGGAGGTTAAACTCTTCCAGCCAAATCTCTCCACTTCTGAGCATAATCCATGAAACCCTCGTTCGAACCCATAGACAGATTTTGGAGTTGTGTACGGGTGGGAGCGAGGTTTGCATTATACTGATATTGCTTATAAAATTAAGCAGCAAAGACTTCCCAATTACGAACATTGGCTCTTTCCAGCTGATAGAACCAATCCAATTATGTTCCAGACAGACTGTCTTGGAAGAAGTGAGCCCATAAGTCTTTGTCAGCAGTATGAGGCTATATCTTCCTTATATAGGAACAAAGATGCATTTTAGGACAAGAGACCCCATCATACTTAGCAAATACCGATGCCTTTAATTTTGGGGGGATGACAACCCCGGAGACCAAACCCAACTCTTCAAAATCCATCCCAGGAACCTTCTGGGTTTCCATAGCACTCATACGCTTTTCTAACTGGTTATACTTTTCATCAGCCAGAGGGTACTGCTCCTCATATAATCAGTTTCATTGCCAGACTCTTTAGGACTAGGGTCCTCTTCTCTGGCTTCACCCTCTAGATTCTCTCCCTCTTTAGATGAAGAAGCTAAATCAACAACCCGTCTTGGCGTCCCTCTGAACCTTCTGCTCATATGTGCCACATCGGCTGTCCTCTTGGTTTTCTTAGTGTTCTTCTTAACAATCAGATCCTTCAGCTCTTCCTTTTTCGGTATGAACCTTACTCCAAGCTTGTATGAACCTTTTTCGGTAACCCTGAACATCATTCTCATAGTTGAAGGCAATTCCTTGAATAAGTGTATCATGAGGACCATCCCTTCTCGCATAACCAAACTGTCGTAATTCTAAGCAAGGGTTATAAGTGATTCCTCCCCTAATGCCTAAGAGAGGGACATTAGGGAATTCACCATAGCGATCGATGATAGTAACATCTTCCAAGAACCGTGAACACCAATGAATGTCTGAATGCGTAAGGGACATCAGTCGATGAGACCATCTTTTACCCTGTTCATTCTTCAAAGTAGATCTGGGTAGGTGCGAAATAAACCACCTAGCCAATAGAGGAGTGCAACACTGGAGGGTCCCCCTTCTTTTTAGAGTGCGAGCATGCAGAGAGTGTAGAATATTATAGAGTAATGTAGGTACCATATTCCGAGACAGAAAAACCTGGATTGTGCTCACATCTATTAATTGATCCGCATTAGGGAACAGTACCATCCCATAGACAAGAGCGCCAAAACCTCTTCAAAAGCTTGTAGACCCAGGGTATCCCAAAAATAGTAAGCCTTCTCGAACAGAAATTTAATCAGAATTCCTTGAACACTCCCTCTGGTTTCCCAATTTGCCACTATGTCAGACCGTTGTAAGGATAGAGCTTTAGAAATTTCTTCAGGTTTGGGATCTCTTTCTGTACCGCTAAAAGGTAGCTGATCAAGAATGGGTATCCCTAATAACTGAGAAAATTCCTTTATAGTAGGAACTAACTGGTAATCCGGGAATGTGAAATAGTGCTGCAGAGGATCGAAGAACTGAAACAACACTTTCAACATTTCTTCGTCAGGTTTTGTAGTGACCAAGTTGAGCAACCGACCATGCTTTTCAGTGAAAGGAGAGCTTTCGGGAATCCTTACTGCCAAGTCCCTTAATTGGGGAGATACTTTCACTAGGTTAATCTGAATAGTGTTCCTGGGGGCGGATGCTATATCCTACAAAATAGAGCAAAGATGAGCCCTAAAAACCCTTGAAATAGTTAGTATGATATGCTATGGTATGACGTTTATGATGTCATGATAAATCACATGTATAGCAAACATAGACAAATCACACCAAGTCCTTATGTTTAAGGACTACTTGAGTTTTAAGGTCATACCCTCTTGAAGCTGGATTGGTTCAACCTGTCCTATAAATATGTAACTGGGTTCTAAAGGGATCTCAATATCATCAATATTTCCCCCAAGCCTTGTTCAATCGATGATTGACTCGTAATCAAACAAAACTCAGAAGTCCTACCTCAATGAGTGTAGCATCGAGTATCTGTCGACCTTGGGTATACACCAAAGCCGGCCATCTAGCTACGTCCTACTGGCCAAGTTGTGCAATTAAAGGTTCTAAGGTCAGTTGATGCTTTATGACACCACGCGGCGGCCCCGTACATCTCCCTAATTGACTCAAGGGTTACAGATACCAACCAAAGTGCCACATCAACGTAGCTACTGCTTCAACCGTGTCGGTATACCCCAGCAGAACTCCCTCACAGTTTATTGCTACTTACCTAAAAGGTGTTTCTCGATCTAGATGTAGGATCAAATAACCCAAACAGTTCCCATAAATATAAAGCAAAAAAGACAATCAAGAGAAACCAATTAAATATGACCTAGATCCTAAGGTTTACCCCACTTTATATTCTTCTCCTCGATAGGGTCGCCAGTTCTATGATACGGTGGCAGAACCGACTGTTAATACTGGTTTGTGTTTTTTGTTTGCAAATGTTGCGGTAAGCAAAGAGTCTCCACCGAATTTTATTTTATCCAATCAGGAAAAGGAAAAAGAACCGAAAAAACCTTTTTCGAGATGTTTTTGAGTACCGGGGGGGGGGGGGGGGTAGATTATAGAAAGGGAAGGTGTTAGCACCCTTTCTATCCGTGGTTTTCCACGGGCTCTTAGGTACTTGCTCATTTTGAAAATTGCTTGTGTGTGCTTGTTTTGAAATTTTTTGTTTTACTTCGTATTAACCCTTGTTTCTGTCCTCAAGAGTGTTATGAAGTTGTTTTTGAAAACTTTGTTTGGAAATTGTTGGTGTGAAAAAGGTTTTGTTTGTTTGAACAAGTACCTAGGAACTAATCTACCTACTCGAAAAAGTTATGTTCGTTTTCCTTTTAGACAATGCTATCCCATTATTGAGAAATAGGTAGCATCGTTGTTGGAGTTTTTTAGGGACATTCGAAGGGACAAATACGATCACAAAAGCAATCTTAGGAAATGTTAGTAATCATCCTAAAGCCTTAAATATCTTTTTCCAAGGCAACATTAGAATGGATCATTTTAGATCTTTCGGGGTTAGAGGACAACCACTAACAAACCCTATACTTCATGACCGTTTCCGAAGGCAACCAGAGTGGAGTAAACCCTAGGAGTGAGCATGTGCGAGTGTAATTTTCAGTTAATTTATCTTTGCACATTTAGGGTTTTCTACCGTATTAATTTTCAGTTTGTCTTTCCATACAATCCTATTAACATACATCTAAGCAGTTTATAGTTTGCGGAAATTATAGCGAGAAAGTTAAAGTCCTAGGTATTACAGGGCTTTTGCAGATACATCATTATTTTGACCGAAAATAAAGATGCAGAATTGACACCCTAATTACTATTACAAACTCGGAGCAGTTACAATAATAATAAGAAGGAAATTAAAAAATGCGCGCGGCGAATTAAATGCGAGAATAATTAGCAAAACCTAAAAGAACTTATTAAAAAAATGTTTAGGTTAGTTTTTTGAGAAAAAAAATCACATTATATACAAAATTAAACCCTAAGTCTAATTATTTTAAATTATGACAAAATAAAGAATTAAATTGCCTTAATTAAACTAATTAATTAATTAAAGAAACAAAATATTTTTTTTATGAAAAATGATTTGGGATGTTTTTTATGATTTTTTGATTAAATGAAAAAAGTAATGATTTTTGTGTTATTTTTAAAAAAGAAAATAATTAGAAAATAATTAAAAGAATTAAAATAAAAAAGATAGAATGGGCCTGTTAGAAACTGAATGAGGGGGTATGATGCTGAATTGCTTAGGCCCCTGAAGTTGAGCCCATTCCATGCGTGTGATTCTTTGTTGGGCCAGCCTTGGAGTGCACCATAGTCCTTTCGTGGTTGGGGCGTTGGATCTGGCTAGCAATGAATCCAATGGCAAGATGGTGACAACGCATGGGAGGCGCTTTGAAAGGCAATGACATAATCTGTAGAAACAAAGTGAGAAAATAAAATTTGCTGGAACCTGGGGTCGAACCCAGGTCCTCCCACTCAAATCAATACATGTCTTGCCATCTGGGCTATCTGCTTTGTTTGTTAGTATAATAAAAACAAATAATAATATATGAAAACACATGGATAAAAACAAAAATGTGCGCCAGCATTTGAATGGACCAGTACCATGATGCCAAGTCATTGTCTCCTTCATTGAGACCGCCATCTTAGGTATCACCTTTTACCTACCGACAAACATCTATAGCCATAGCCTGTACACTTCAAACATCAAGAAATACGCATGATTAATGAAATTAAAGACCACGGTTCAACTTATCTTGATGCCACAAACACCATGGCATCCTTTTCTTAGCCTAATTTAGCCTGTAGAGAAAAAACCTAAAATGGCCATGAAAACCCTAACAATGGCAAACACACATACAAGCCTAAAAACTTCAATTAAACAATCCAGGAATGTTGCAAATACATCAATAATCACAAGTATATCATTAAAATATGCTAATGATGCAAGAATTACTGTAATCAATTTTGAAAAATAAAGCAAACCTTATGAAGTCTAGGGGACGATTATGGGCGTGAGGATGCATGAAACTGATCGTGTTAGCTTCAGAGAGGCTTCAGGAAACGATTGGGAGTATTGGAATGGCTTGAATTTCCTTCTAGGTCCAAAAACAATCCAACACTTTAGTCTAATTTTTTGAGTTTTGGTATGGCGTTTTACGACTACAAATCCTTATGTTTTTGGCTTGTTCTTGCTCAATATATATGATAGAATGAATTAGGGTAACAAAAACAATTTGAATCTTTGAAGATCATCAAGATTTAATTTGCTTTTTTCCCATGCATCATATCTTTCTAAATGCATCAAAATCATGCCAATTTAAGCCATTCCACCCTTGCACGATTTTATTTGGTCATGCTAGGTTGATTTGATTTGATTCCTACAAAACAATTAGATCAAAATCAATCTTTTGTAGTTTTTGCCATTTATTTGATTTAATTTGTATTTTAAATAATAAAAAATCAAAATAAAATAAATAATGAAGCAAATAAAGTTTGAATGCTGATTTGGGTCGTGGACCATGTCCCTAATAAGATTCAATCATGAAAAGCTAGGCCCATTTGACAAAAAATGCACTTTTGAGCACATTTGACTTTTGGCAATTTTGCAAAAATTGTCAACTTTGACAAGGCATATCTCCTCCAATTTTAACCCTAGAGAGATGTTCTTGGACTTTTTAGAAATATTAGGATGTCCCCTAAACAAAAATTTTGGTTTCATCTCAATTGGGTCTTCCATGTTCATGTAAGAAGCTTTGACCCAAAAGGTGTTTTTGTTGACTTTTCAAAAGGACCTATAATGTAGAAATTCATATCTTTTGATGAGTGCATATTTTGAACTTGTAGGCTGAAGTTGATTTGTAGGGAATTGCATCTTATTCAAAATGAGCCTTAGAAGGAAAATTTCTGATAAAGTATGAAGAAGTTATGCATGGTCAAAGTTTGGTTGACTTTTCCTATGAAACCCTAATTTAGCAACTTTTATGTTTTGATGAATTTGGGGGCATTCTTTGAGGAATCATGATCAACCATTGATCAAATGATGGATATCTCTTCAAAATGTTGATGTTGACCAAAAATCTTGAAGTTTTACTGTATGTGGGACACAATTGACTTTTGATCTAGTATAGTTGATTTTGAGGCATCTGGGCAATTGACTGAGCAAACTTCGTGTGCAAGGCATGAAACTTGACATGGATGATCTTGAGAACATATTGGGACCATGGAAGGAATTTGGGACCTTTGGAGTTCCGACATCCTTATGAAAATGGAAACCCTAGTTTGAGGTACATTGCCTTAGGAGAGAGTTTGTCTGGTTAACTCTTGGACATCCTTGAGCCAGTTGAGGACCTCAATGGGCATGTGTTGAGTAAAATGAGAGGGAAAATTTTGGGGTACAACACTCGCATTACTACTAGGATTGACAAGATTCTAATCTTTTGAGAAAAATTTTAAGATAAAAAGCCAAAATGGAAAAATGGTTTGAATGAGATTTATTGACTTTTAGTCTTCTCACAAAAATGTGAAAGTATTATTAAGTTGTTTAGAGTTTGATTAAGAAAACATTTTTGAAAAGGCATGGACCTAAGTCCAAGTTTATTGCGAAAGCGGTTCAAGTTTATAAAACAAGAATAGTTTTGAAAAGGATGGAGAAGATTTTTAAAATTAAAGAAGATGGGGGGAGATGAATGGGCTATCCTACAACATAAGATAAAAGCTAGGGAAAAGAATCGTTTAACCAACAAGAAGCCAACACTTAACATAATGAGTAAATGTTGAAATCCCATCCTTTGGATTGAAACCAAGAAAGAAAAGATACTAAACTTCTTAAGAATACCAAACTTTGAATTTATTAAGTCTTCACAAAAATTGGGCAGAGTAACGGCTGTATACAGATGAATTCCCAATCACAGACAAGGCATATAATCAGAAGAACCTGCACACAAAGAAACAAACAACCCAATGTCTCGGGGTAAACCCCAAGAACTCCAGACAAAATAACAATATAAGACCCAAGGTCCCAATGGTAGGTCAATGTCTCTACTCCTAAGTCCAAGAAGTCCATAACTCCAAAATGCCAAGGATAGTAACCAAATAGTCCAAGTAACATTAAATATTTTTATTGTTCAAGTTGATTATTAGGTATCTTAAAAAATAAAATGAAAAAAATAGCTCAAGTGAGCAAAATATAAAGACATAAAGATAAATTCTCAAGTGAGCAAAGAAGAAAATAGCATGAAATGTAAATGCTAAAATAAATGGTGCTTAAAAGTAAAGGCGTAAAGTAAAAGCATAAAAATAAAAGTCAATTGTTAATAAGTTAGAAATTAGAGGTTAGTTGAATGACCATCTTGAATATTGCATTTGAAAAATTATTAGAAGATTAATAAAATCAAAGTCTCTCAATAACAAATTTCATCTTTTGTTTGTCAAGTATGTCATTCATTTCAAATTCTCAAGGCAACAACAAATGATCAATGATGCTTAAATGATTCACTTAGTCCAAAATTTATGACGATTCATTAGAGGATTCATAAGACCAAAGTCTCATAACAATGAACCTCAAGTTCATTGGATCAAAGGTTTCAAATTAAATATACTTGAGCTTGCAAATATACGTTTGGGCCATGAATGATCATTTCTCGAATCGGGACAAAATTTAGCGTTATGTTAAGCAATCGTAAGTGGACTTATATAGAAGTCGCACCTATTTTGAGGTCGGTCAATAACAATCTATGTACCATATGTTTGGAGAGATGATATGTAGATCATCCTCTAACAACATGTAACACAATAAGAAAGGGATAAGATGAAGAGGGAGGGGATATATTTGAATCAAAAAATTTAATCAAACTATCATTAAAATCATTCATCCATTTTGGTGGAGTTCAACTCAACATCTAAGATATAATAATGTTAATGAAGTCTATGATCAACCATCACATAGTCAAAATATATTAAAAAAATAAATTGCATTTAATGAATAAGATAAAAATAAAAAATGATTTTTAAAATGTTTTTAAAATGAAAATAAAAGGTAAAATAGAAAACTATATTCAAAGTATCAAAGAAAAATTTAAAGAGACCATAGAAAAATCAGAAGTGATCTAAAATATTTTTATAAAATTTTTGATAATTTTTTTAACAGAAAAAAACATTTTAAATTGATTAAAATCATTCAAATAAATGGAAAAGGATTAAAAATAGTAGAAGTCAAAATAAAATTCTAGAAAAAATTAAGAAAGTCAGAAATAATGAAAAATTATTTTTATAAAATTTTTTAGAATTTAAAAAATATCAAAAAGTATTTTTAAAACAATTAAAATAAGGCAAACAAAACAAAAATTATGAAAAATATCAAACATTGAAATAAAAATATGAAAAAATATAAACAAAGTCAGAAATAATTCCAAGTATTTTTGTATATATTTTTTCATAATTTTTGGATGAAAAATAAAAGAGTTGTGAATTTTTAAAGATAAAAGAAATTTAAAAATAATTTTGTAAAATAAAAACAAATCAGAAAAAACACGCGGGTTGGATCTCTTTCACTTATACATGCTGGTAGATCTAATGGATCTGAGGTGAGGGGGTATCATGGACCCAAGCTAAAGCGCTCACATACAACACAAGAAAGTCAAACAAATCAAAATAAAACAATTGGCTCAGTGTCATTGGTTGAAGAACGACATGTAGGTCGTCTTCTACCTCTAGCCTCCTGTAAGTAGGGCAAATTCAAGATCCTTGAATCTGTAAATTTACGTGTTCATAGTGGTACCATTAGATGCGTCTACTTGAGACGATCACAACCATATGCTTGCAATAAATTTATATAAAGCACAACATAGTCGATTTGGAAAAAACCAGATATGTTTAAAAATGTTAAAATCGAAAATCAGAAGCATCAAATGCATTATTTCACAAAAATTGAGTTAAGAGCAAGCATCAGCGAACATCATAGAACATTCCAGTAATTTGAGTTAGAGCATTTGGTGCCTTAAACTACCTGAACAAAGTCAGATGAACTTGCTCTATAAATGGACTTGGCTAGCACAATTCAGGGCACCTCAAGGCAGCGAACATCGTAGACCATTCCAGTAATTTGAGTTAGAGCATTTGGTGCCTTAAACTACCTGAACGAAGTCAAACGAACTTGATGTATAAATGGACTTGGCTAGCACGATTCAGTGAAGTTCAAGGATGAAGGATCAATGAAGAAATTGGATTGAAAAGTGGAGAAAAGAGGAATTCAAAATCTTATAAAAGTGAGTTATGGAGGGAGTTTGATAGAGTGATTTTGGTTGTTCAAGCTTGCGAAAATAAGCGGAATAGAGCCTGTATTTATAGGAGAAGCGAATGGAATCAAGAGGAGGGGTGAATGATGCAATTTCCCTTGAGTTCATGCACACCTGTGATCATGAAGAAAGTGTGACCATATGTGCATCAAAACTCAATCAAACGATGCGTTTTATCTTTCTATATGATCCAAACATATTTACTAATTATGTTTAAGTGGAAAACGCATGGAAATTTGGTGATTAGAAGCCAAATTCAAATTCTGACCTTGGAGAAAACTTCAGTTTCAAGGTACCAACTTTGAATCAATGGTATTCACAACTCAAGGAGTCTTAGGGCTAGATTCTTGAAGCATTTGAAAGGTAAGATCACAAAGTTTACAATGTGCAAAGAGTGAGATCAATTGGATGCTTGAGCTAAAAGTTATGATGAGTCAATGTTGAGAAAAAGATGTTGAATTTTTGTACTTAAAAAAATTCTAATTTTTTCTTCCAAAGTGACCTATAATGTTTTGAGTACAAACAAGGCATTACCCCAAAATTGAGATTTGATAATTGATTCTAGCTTGAAGTAGACTTCCCAAAGAGCATTGTGAAACTTGAATCACTCAAAAATAGCAAGTATTGAAAAAGTTACAGCCTTGTAAAATTTGAGAAAATTCATGAGGTGGCCCATAATCTTTTGAATTCTTAGGGAATTTTCCACTCATTTTCAAGTTTTTCACATGAAATAAGGGTTGAAGTTCACATCCTTAAGATCATTGTGGAAATATAATGGTCTCAATGAGATAAAAATTGAACAAGTTATGATCTTTTGAAATCACAAAAGAAATTTGATGGCCTTTCTAGAAGACTTGTAATCTTTCTTCATCATTAGGTATCTTCCACACCAAATTTTCTTAAACTCTTGAAGTGATTAGTTGATAACCCTTTAAAGAGAAGCATGTCTTTGGGTTTAATCAAAAATCTCAAAATATGAGCAAGATATAGCCCTTAGAAGTTAAAACCCCTAGCTCTTCAAGCACCAAAATTACTTGGAAACCCTTTCAATTTTGACAAACTTTATTGCATAATAACTTTTTACATGTGAATAGAAGTTGTTTTGGATGATAATAAGAAACCATAGCAATAATAACCACTTTCAAATGTTAAGAAATGAGAGAGTTATGCACTTGTGATCAAGAAATCAAGTACTTATCCAATTAGGTCAAACTTCTTCAATCAACTCTGTATCTTTTGACTTCTTTGACAAATTGAGCCATGATAAACCATAGTAGATCTTGTCATGATATTACTATAAAGCATATTTAATGATGAAGCTTTAATATCAATGAAGTTTTGTTGAAGGAGGCATGGAAATAAACTCATGAACCTATAGATTAACCTGATAAAGTGTGTTGTGCTCTCACCTATATAATCATCAATTAGAGAAAACATTCATTGTATTTGTTAGTTAAAAGTTAATCAATACAAAACAAGTATGATCACAATATACAAATCGAGGTGCTTGGTGATTCCTCATGAGAAAACCTAAGGATAAGGAGAAGAACCAAACCCTAGAGTGATCTTGATGTGGGTGAGTTGTAATGAGATGATAGAGGAATATTAGGGGCAAAAATTGGGGTACAACAGGCGCGTTGTGCATATCATAGTAATTAGTGAATAAACCACCAAATCATTTATTTAAAACAGATTTTGAAAAATTTGTGGCACCATGTCATTGTATGAGAGATGACACACTGATCATCTTCAACCTCCAGCCACGCGTGAGTTGCATGTCTCATAAACTGTAAAGTCGGGAGCTCAGACCGGTGCCATTTGGTTCGTCTCTTCATGGAAATTTCAATGGTACCCTATTGAAAATTTTATTTAAAGTGTAGCTCAGTCGATTTGAGAAAAACCAGAGAGTTTTGAATTTTTTTGAAATAGAAACAGATGCATAAAATGCATCGATTGATCAAAATTAAACCATCAGTAAGCAACAATGAACATCATAGACCATTCTAGTAATTTAAGTTAGAATAACTGATGCCTTAAATTACCTGAACAAAGTATGAAGAAATTGATCTGAAACTAGACTTGGCTAGCACGATTTAGAGAACTACAAGACTTGGTTCTTCTTCTGTTAGCTTTAGTGAAGTTCAAGGATGAAGAATGAACAAAGAAATGGGATTCAAAAGAGCTCTAAAACCAAATTCGAAGTTGCATAATTGAGAGGTATGTAGGAAGTTCAACATGGGTTTTTTGGCTCTCTAAAGCTTGCACAAATGAGTGAGATATGGTCTGTATTTATAGGATAAGTGAATGGAATCAAGAGGATGGGTGAATGATGCAATCTCAATCGAATTCGTGCACACCTTCCTCATGAGTAAAGTGTGAGCACATGTGCATCAAAACTCATCCAACTGATGTGTTTTGACACTCTAAATGCTTAAGACATATTTGCTTATCATGTTTAAGTGGAAAACGCGTGGTACTTTAATGATTAGAAGCCACATTTCACAAACTTACTTCTGACTTCAAGTGATTTTTTAGTTTCAAAGCATCAACTTTATAACCATGGTGCAAACAACTTAAGGATCTTCATGATATAATCTTGGATTCTTTAGAAAGCTGAATAATTAAGCTTGACAATGTGATTTAAAAGTTTCCATTTGTATGCTTTAGTTTAAAGTTATGTCCATTTGAATTTGTGAAAAGCACACGGATATTTGGACTTAGAAAATTTTCTAAGTATAGAACTCCAAGGTGACCTATAATGTTCTTCAAATTTACATGACCTTCCACTCAAAATTTGATCTTGATATCAGAAGATGACATAAAGTATACCTCTTGATTTGAATTATGGAATTGAGAGAACTCAAAAATTATAAAAATTGATAGAGTTATAGTCTTTGGAAGATGATGAATAAATTTGGGGAAGTTAACAAAAGACCTATAATCTTTTCAATTCTTCAACCACTTTCTAAGCATCTTCAAATCTTTCACATTGAAACAAAGTTGTAGTAGAGATCCCAAAGATCATTGTGGAAAAATAATGGGCTCGAGGAGATAAAAATTGACCAAGTTATGATCCTTTGAAGTCAAACCCTAAAATTCAATGGCTTTTCAAGGAGACTTGTAATCTTTCTTAACCATTAGTGATCTTGCATTCAAAATTAGCCTTAGATTCCTGAAGAGAGCTTGTTAAGGACCCTTTAAATAGAATCATGGCTTTAGAGTCATTAAAAAATCTCAAAAAATGAACAAGATATGGTCCTTGGAAGTTAACAAACCCTAGCTCAGAGAGTGTCAAAATGAATTGAAAACCCTTTCAACTTTTGATGACTTTTCTTGCATAATTAGATCTTGTCATGTGAAGAGAGGTTATTGTAGATAATGATAAGAATCCATAGCAAAAAGAACCAACACAAAAAGTTGAAAATTGAGAGAGTTATGCACATGTGATCCCTGAATCAAGCATTTTCTCAATTAGGTCAAACTTGTTGAACTATCCTTGAATCTTTTTGAACTTTGTTGGCAAAATAAAGCATGATGGATCATAATAGGCCTTAAAATGATGTTTTCTTGAAGCATACTCAAAGATGGAGTTAAAGTATCAATGAAACTTGTTGAAGAAGGCATGAAAATAAACATATGAACCTATGAAGCTTCTTGATGAATGCATTGAAGAAGTGAAAAACACAAGAAGGGGGGGGGGGGGGGGGGTGAATTGAAAACTTGAAATCAAATGCGCAATGACACAATATTTTTATCCTAGTTCGTTTGATCTCAAACTACTCTAGTCCACTCGTCAAGGTGATTTCGCCTCTCTCCAACGAAGTCTTAATTCACTAATCTCAAAAGGATTACAATCACTACTTTAACAACTATCAAAGTCTTCTTGAGTACAACCACAATCCGGTTAATCTTAAGGAACATTGTATTAAACAAAGATACAAGAATGTGTGTACAGATGTTTTTTGTTACAAAAACAATTATCACAACTATGATATTTTACACAAATTTAGAGCGTGGAATAGATGAGTAAGCTTGCAGCGTTTTTGAATTCTCGTGTAGTAGTATTGGCAAATCGTGTACGATTTGATCACTTAGCTTGTTTATATAGGAAATGAATTCCTGTTGATCATTAAGCGAGATAAATGACATTAACTCAGTTTCCATATGGATAAGATCCTGTCTGAATGAAGCCGTTGTAATTGATGCTTTCTTAATTGAATAGTAATGCTTCAGAATCTTCCATCCTTGCCTGCTACTGATGCTTCAGAACATTGATGACTTAGATTATTATGCTCTTGTTCAGAATCAGAGTTTACTTCACTGAAGCGCATGTTCTGGTCATCAATCTTCAGCACAAATTTTGATTGCTTCAGCGTGTAGCTTCTATAGCCTAACTTCTGATGCTGCTTTGGTCAGAACTTCTGTATACACAATAACATAATTTTTAGGGTGCATATTTTTTCTTTGTATTTTTTATCATCAAAACTCTAACTAAGGGTTGTAGAATCAAACTATGTTCTAACAATCTCCCCCTTTTTGATGATGACAAAAACTAGAACTTTCAATAAAAAATAAAGAACAAAAGGTTTAAGAGAAACTCCCCCTGAGTTGATTACTTCCCTGAAGTTCCTTCTCGTCAGAGTTTTGGCTGCATCTCCTATCAGAATTTGTTCCTATTCAAACTTTTTAGAAAGTAGAGGTTAAATAATTCAGAATGTTTGAGACTTTTGTCCCGGTAAACCATTATTGAAAATATCTTACTTTCTCCCCCTTTTTTGTTAGGTATCAAAAGGGAAATATAATCAGAGCCAAAATAGATGAATTATATTTAAAACATAATGCAATGACAAGTTTCAGAAGTAAAGAGGTAAAGATAAAAATTACAGATAAACAATTTTAAAAGAAAATCTAAGAAGGAGGGGAAGACGTGTGAACAACGCTTCCAACAAGTTCTTGATATGAGTATTTGACTCTTCTTGCTTGCCCAAAATGCATTTGATTTCCTTTGTAGTGTCTTCTTGTTTACCCAGAATACTTTTAATTTCTTTGTTTGTATCCTCTTGCTTATCTAGTCTTGCATGGATTAAAGCATTTTCTTTCTTCAACTCTTCCAGAGTTTGCATGACTAAGGAGGAAGCTGATGTCTCTTCAGGGTTGGATGTTGCTCAGAACATTCTGCAGCCTCTTCTGAGTGAACCATTTCTTCTTCTACAATCATGTCTTCTGGAGCAGTAGTCAGAGAGAGACTTTCTGATTCTGGTTCAGCTACTTCTGAAGGATGATTCTCTTTCTAGGGAGAATTATCCAGCGAGAGGATATCTTTCTTGAACATTTGGCTCAAAACTTGGTCTTGGAAAGCCTTCAGCTGATCACTGAAGTTCTGCTGAGCCTTTTCATAATCCAATTCCCTCAGCTTCAGAGTTTCAGTGTTGACCCGTTTTCTGAATCTTTCCCACATATAATCAGAAGCAATAGGATTAGAAATCTCTTGACTTGCATGCTTCAAAGAATTAATCCATTCCTGCATTCCTGTTTCAAAAATCAACAAACTTGTACGAACATCTGATGTGCTTGCAGTTGGTTTAGGTTTGGGAATCGCAGTCTTGTGTGAGGTTGAAGCTAGTCTTTCCAGCACAATTGGATCAATGACAAGTCTGAAGTTGTCAGCTGGACGGTTAGTGGGTGAAGGAGTGGGAGATTCAGGAATAATAATTGGTCTGGTAGGGGTGTTTGGTGGTGTGGATTCAAGGGATGACAAGATTTCTGGAATATCATGAATAGTGAGAGGCATGTGAACCGCAAGTGGTTCTATTATTCTAAGGATTGGGATTGTGGTATCAGAATCTGAAGGAGAGTCTTCAGATTGGTTTGTGGTAGCATGTTGGATTTCTGATTCAGGAATATCAGAAGATGGATTTTCAGAAGGTTGAGTTTTTGGTTGTGGTGAGTTGGGTTTCAGATCTTCTGGTTGAGGAGATTGTGGTTGAGCATTTTCTGGTTCTGGAATTTCTTGTTGAGGTGATTGTGGATGTGGAATTTCTGGTTGAGGAGATTGTGGGATTTCTGATTGAGGAATTTCTGGTGGTTGTTGAGTGTTTGGATTTTCTAGGAGTTGAGAGTTTGATTTTTCTGGTATAGGAGAGGAAAAATCTTGATCAAATAGTTCAATGTTATACAGAACTTTGGCAAGTTTTGGTTATTGATGTTCAAGATTTGGATTTTGAGTAGGGAAGTGAGGTTCATTCAAAAAATTACCTAGAGTTACAGATGGATCAAACTCTATGTCAAAATCTTCAAAGGTTTGGGGTGATGAATTTTCTGGTTGAGAAGGCATGGCTTCAGATGTTGAAGCAGTTATTGATTCTGTAACAGAAACAGAAGACGGATTACCTTTATTTTTACCAGCTTTAGGTGTCCTCTGAGAGGGTCCTTCTCCTGCTGCTTTCCTCTTCTTTGATTTCTTTAATGCAAATTTTGGAGCAGCCTTGTGCAGATCCTGAATGTTGATTTCTGGAGCGGTCCCATCAGCCTTGCAAGCTTCAAGGTATCTGACTATTATTTCTGGTTTGGAGTCTATCTCAAAATATAAAGGAAAATCCTTCAGAGGTATCTTTCTTGAAGTAATGGTCACATGAGCAGTAATAGTTGGTTCCTTCATGATATTCTCAATGATCTTCATTTTCTTCAGATTCTTGGCGTTCAAGGGCTTCCCAGCAGTTGCTTCCAATATGCTTATTTCTTGTCCCTCTGTCTATCAGCCTGTTCTCTGTTATAATATCTGCTATCATCCTTCCTAAGGGAATCCAATCCCTTTTAGTCCTTTCGTCTTCTCTGGTTTCCTTCACACTTGTTCTAAGATGGTTGAAGAGCAAGTGTGGGAGACTTACCTTTGTCTTTTTAGCAATGAAATAGATCAGAAATTGCTGATCAATATTGATGTAATCAGGAGAGCTTGTGGGCTTCCTGTGGTGGATACATCCCAGAATGATTCTGGCCCAGATTCTGTGATGATCCTTCAAATCTCTGATTTTACTGGAGGGTTGTCCAGAAGTAAAAATTTCCATTCAAATTGATCTTAGGTCAGAGCATCTCTCAGCCATATCAATGCATCTGACTCCACCACCATTGTATCCAAGAATCTTCGCAATAAGATCTTCTGTTATCACAATTTTCTTCCTCATGACATAAGAAGTAACCTGGTGATTTGATGAAGAAGCATGTATCAAGAATTCTTTGACGAGAATGGGAAACGTTGGAACCAACAGACGGTCAAAATACTTGTTCCATCCCTGTGCCGTAACATCTTCATAGAGGTTGAAACCATTTTCTTGCAAGCTCTCAAAATCGATAATCAGTTCAGAGAGAACTTCCAGGTTGTCAACAGGAGTGAGAAGCATTCTAAAGGGTTCTTCATATTGTTCCATTGAAGAAGATTCAGGAGCACTGAGATTTTTTAGACTTGATGATGCCATTGTTCACACGGGTTTTAGAGGAAGATGAGGAGGGTTTTTGAAACAAGAGAAAATATTTAGGAGAGTAAAAGTGAATGAATGAAAAAAGTAATTTTGAGTTTAAATAGGTTTGTTGAAAACCTGAGCAGTAAGTCAGAGAAAAAATTAGTAATGATTATATGCATTAATGACACCTGAAATTACGGGATTTAGAAAGATATTGAACGGTTACCATTGACAAGTGTCTCAATGCATCCAATCAGCGCTTTGCACCCTTCATAAATTGAACGCGTATTCAGCCTCGGAAGGTAGCTGTTGAGAGGATGAAAAATGTTTGATGATGCGAACTGCACGCCTCTATCCTTGAAATGAAACGTTCAGATCTTCATGGATAGATTCTGATGCAATCTGTACTTCTAAACTCTGAAGACAGGTTGATCAGTTGTTCACAGAAAATAATAAATTTTTGAGGGTTAGATATAAATAAAACCTTTTATTCTGGGCATAACTTCATGCTGAGATGTTTCATAATGAAGTTGAACCTATCTTCAGAAAGAGGTTTTGTAAATACATCAGTCCATTGATGGTCTGTGTCAATAAATTTTAAGGTAAGAATTCCTTTCTGAATATAGTCCCTAATGAAATGATGTTTTATTTCTATATGCTTAGCCCTAGAATGCAAAATAGGATTCTTACTGAGACATATAACAGAAGTGTTGTCACAGAGGACATGAATGTTACTCTCAAATATGTTGAAGTCTTCAAGTTGACTTTTCATCCAGAGCATTTGCGTGCTACATCCAGCAGGTGCTATGTATTCAGCTTCTACTGTTGATAGTGCTATTATAGACTGTCTCTTGCTGGTCCATGAGATCAGATTTTATCCCAGAAACTGGAAGCTTCTAAAAGTGATTTTACGTTCTACTCTGTCTCCAGCGAAATCAGCGTCACAATATCCTACTAAGCTGTAATCATTTGATTTTATATAAAACAAACCCAGATTAGTAGTACCTTTCAGATACTTGAAAATTCGCTTAACTGTTGTTATGTGAGATTCTCTAGGATCTGATTGGAATATAGCATATAAGCAAACACTAAATAAAATGTCAGGCCTTGAAGTCGTCAGATAAAGGAGAGAACCAATCATACCTCTGTAGACTTTCTGTTCTACCTTTTTACTTACCTCTTCCTTTTCCAAAATGCACGTGGGGTGCATTGGAGTCTTTGAGGGCTTACATTATGAGAGATTAAATTTCTTCAGAAGTTCTCTGACATATTTTCTCTGATGAATGTAAGTTCCTTCTGGAGTTTGGTTTATCTGAATGCCCAGAAAGAATTTGAGTTCCCCCATTAAGCTCATCTCAAACTCTGCTTGTATGCATTTAGAAAACTCTCTTCCCAGAGAGGGTTTAGTAGATCCAAAGATGATGTCATCAACATAAATATGACATACTAAAATGTCATTCTTAAATTTCTTACAGAACAAGGTTGTGTCCACTTTCCCTCTGGTGAATTCCTTTTCTAACAGGAAGTTACTTAGTCTTTCATACCAAGCTCTGGGAGCTTGTTTCATACCATAGAGTGACTTCTTTAGTTTGAAAACATATTTTGGGTGTTTGGAATTCTCAAAACCAGGGGGTTGGTGAACATATACCTCTTCATCTATATAGCCATTTAGGAATGCACTTTTGACATCCATCTGATACAGAGTGATTCCATTGTTTACAACAAATGATATTAAAAGTCTGATAGATTCTAAACTGGCGACTGAAGCAAAGGTTTCTGTATAGTCTATTCCCTCTTGCTGACTATAACCTTGTGCTATCAGTCGTGCTTTGTTTCTGATGACTTCTCCTTGCTCGTTCAGTTTGTTTCTGAACACCGACTTTGTTCCAATGACGTTGAATCCTTTTGGTTTGGGAACTAGATCCCATGCGTCATTTCTGGTGAACTGATTCAATTCCTCCTGCATTACCAGAATCCAGTCATTGTCCAGAAGCGCTTCATCAATTGTTGTTGGTTCAATCAGAGAGACCAGTTCCATAAGGGATTCTTCAGAGTTTCTGAATGTTGATCTTGTTCTGATTGGATCATCCTTCTTTCCCAGTATTTTATCTTCTGGGTGAGCTATGCTGCTTCTGGATAGCCTTTTCTGAAGTTGATCAACTGAAGGTGTTGGATTGCTTGCAATAACTCTTTCTGATGTTGTGGGAGTGTCTCTGTTGAGAACTTCTGACGAGTTGTCTTCAGTACCTGTAAATTCAACTTCTATATCTGCAAGGAATTCATTCTTCTTTGACTTTTGAGAGTCAAGCTTATCATCAAATCTAACACTGATTGACTCTTTAACAATCTGTGTTTCTGTATTGTATATTGTGTACCCTCTTGAGCGTTCAGAGTATCCTAACATGATACACTTTTGTTCTTTAGAGTCAAACTTGTTTAGATAATTTTTTGTATTCAGAATAAAGCAAGTGCATCCAAATGGATGGAAATAGGAAATGTTGGGCTTTCTGTTCTTCCATAATTCATATGGAGTCTTTTCCAGAATAGGTCTTATTGAGATTCTATTCTAAATGTAGCACGCTGTGTTAATTACTTCTGCCCTGAAGATCTTAGCAACGTTAGTCTCATTGATCATGGTTCTGGCCATTTCTTGCAATGTTCTGTTCTTTCGTTCTACAACTCCATTTTGTTGGGGAGTTCTAGGACAAGAGAAGTCATGCAAGATGCCTTTTTCATTAAAAAATGATTCAAAATTTTTATTTTCAAATTCCCCACCATGATCACTTCTGACTTTCACAATTCTAAGATCCTTTTCATTCTGAACTTGGTTACAGAAGGTAACAAACATAGAGTGTGACTCGTCCTTGTGTCTTAAGAACTTTACTCATGTCCATCTGCTATAGTTATCTATGATCACTAACCCATACTTCTTGCCACTAACAGACGTAGTTTTTACTGGTCCAAATAAGTCTATGTGCAGAAGTTCTAATGGCTTAGAGGTGGAAACAACGTTTTTAGATTTAAAAGCAGGTTTTGAAAATTCTCCTTTCTGACATGGTTCATATAGAGCATCTGAGCTGAACTTCAAATTAAGAAGTCCTCTGACCAGATTGAGTTTGTTAATCTGAGATATTCTTCACATACTAACATGCCCCAATCTTCTATGCCAGACCCATTGCTCGTTGTTAACAGAAAGAAAGCATTTTAAGTTCTGACTCTTAAGTTCAGAAAGTTTTATTTTGTAAATGTTGTTTCTCCTCTTTCTATTAAAAAGGGTAGTTCCATCTTTCTGACTAACAGCTTTGCACGAATTTTGATTAAAGATTATATCATAACCGTTATCACTTAATTGACTTATGGATAACATGTTATGCATTAATCTATCAACTAGCAGTACATTATTTATAGAGGGAAGATTTCTGTTACCTACTGTTCCAGAGCCAATGATCTTTCCTCTTTGGTTTCCTCTAAAGCCCACGTAGCCTCCAGGTTTAAGTTCCAGGCTTTGGAACATATGCCTTCTTCCCGTCATGTGTCGAGAGCATTCAGAGTCCAGGTATCATGACTGGTGCTTTAGCCTTGCTGCTAAAGGTATCTGCTACATATATAATTTTATCCTTAGGTACCCATATCTTTTTGGGTCCTGGTTTGTTAGTTTTACCAAAATTCTGGTTGAATTTTGGTTTGACAGAGTAATCACTACTAGTGTATTTTATGTCATGTGTGTACCCATATATAAAATGTGATTTAAGTGGTGTGCGTTTTATGACTAAGTCCATGGCTTGCTTAGGTGTAGATACCTTACCTTGATATCCTATCCCTTTTCTTCCATTTCTGCTAACTTTATAGATCATTGAAGCCATCTTTCTTCTATCTATGTTTTTAGCCAGAAACTTCTTAAAGTTGTGATCATACTCTTTAATGATCTCATCAGCATTACTAGGAGTCTCTGAGATTATTTCCTTCTGATAATTTTGCAAAACCAAGTTAATATTTTATTATCAAGTATATTTAATAAAAATGAGAAAATGAGGATAAAGAACTAAAAAGTGGAAAAAAAGCCCCGACAAAGGTTGAACTCGGGCCCCTAAGGTTATTGGTGGTGTGCTTTACCAACTGACATAAGCTAATTATCTGTTATATCTATGATTCTATTAATAAATAAGGTAAAAACGGTTGAGTGATTGGGCCAAAAGGCCCATTGGACTGACTCGGTTTTGGGAAAGAATATCGAAAGTTTTTGTAACCCTAACAATGCAAAAGGTGCCGCAGTATTGTTGTATTGGGAAGGAAAAAAGGATTAAACATTATTATTATTATTGTTCCAACAAAAAAAAACAATTAATGTAAAAACATGAAACAAAAACAAACACAGTCCTCTCTCTCTCTCTCACGGATCTCGTATCGTCACCATCTCCTACAACTCTATTCCATCTTTTTTGACATTGTCATCTCTTATAGCAACTCCACTGTGATGACACGGTCCATAAACTTCCTCAGGTTAGTTGCTTCCAGAGCTCTAGTAGCTTCCTCTTGGGTTTCAAACTGGATAAAATAAAAATTCTTTATGATCCTTAAATTTGATATTTTCCCATAGGGATCAAAGTGTCTCTCTAAATCCCTTGTCCTAGTGTGAACAGGATCAAAATTTATAATAAACAAAGTCTTTGATGGTCTTGTATTAGTTGATTATTTCTTCGAATCACCACCAAACCTTCTGTTTTCACTCTCTTGCTTAGTCCACTCGACACGAATTCGCCGACCCTTTCTACCAAATTCTGTTTGATCAAGCTGTCTGATTGCATACTCAGCATCACGTTCGTCTTCAATATAGTCTAAAGCAAAACCAGACTTCAAGTCGACTCTATCAATCTTGCCTTATTTTCTGAAAAACCTCTCGACATCAGATTGTCTTGCACAAAAATCTAGATTTCCATAAAAGATCAGCTTCATATCTTCGCAATTTAGAAATGCTTATGCAACCAACCTCTTCAGAGGAGATAGAGTTTGCGGGTGAAACCCTGAGACAAAGCTTTTGGACAAATTACAAAAATACAAGGAAGATAGAGTATCGGTAATGGTATACATAAGAATGGAAGAGGAGAATTGTGTTTTGGTTTTCAATCATTTTTGGACTTTATCTTTCGTTTTCTCTCTCTCTCTCTCTCTCTCTCTCTCTCTCTCTCTCTCTCTCTCTCTCTCTCTCTCTCTCTCTCTCTCTCTCTCTCTCTCTCTCTCTCTCTCTCTCTCTCTCTCTCGGAGCAACAACAAATGAAAACAACCACAAAATGAAATAGTAAACAAACAACAACAGTATTAGGAAAATATTTAAATGAAGAATCGAGTTACCTACGGCAAGGAGGACTTCGCCGGATAAAACAGGTGTGTGTAAATGTTGCCCTTCAATTTGTGTTATTATGTTTTCATGTCACATGTTGCATTTGAAGTTGTGATGCTAATGCATTTTGCAACTCTTTTCTTTTTTACTTCTTCTCCTCCTTGAATTTTGTGTTTGATTGTTGTGTGTAGAGAGAGAACAGAAGTATGAATGATCATTGTCAATGAGAGCAACTTAGAGACCGAAAGAGTGATCACTAAGAGCAGAAAAGCCTCACAAGTTAACGAGTTGTTGTCAATGGAGAGGCTCAAAAAAAGAGATGGATGACTGTGTCAACATGATAGAAATGCCTTGATAGAACCATCCATCATCACCACCTCATTCAAATCAATATCCAACAAACAAGAAGAAACAGTTCAACAAGCCAAATCTTTTCCCAATCTGGGTCAGTTATCAACCATAAAAACTATATCTAAACAAGGCTGCAACCACCTTGTATTAAAGATTTACAAAGTTTTCAGTTGATATAGGATTTATCTCTTTGTCGTGGGTACTAAGATGATAATAAATTTGTCATGGATCTTTTGAAAGATCAAACCCAAAGTACTAAAAGTGATAAAAGATAAACTAGGGATAACTTGAATATTCTTAATTTCCTGAAAAATATTTATTCTGAACCCCATTTACATTTCTTGAACATAATCAATATCCTATTTGTTTACCATCTTTAGAAATGGGCATCTTGTGTTTTTCAATGCACCACCCTATTTCTCTAGCATCTAGGGGTTGGGTAGTGTGATACGATGGTAAACCTACTGTTATATACTGGTTTTGCGTTTATGTTTGCAAATGTTGTGGTAAGAAAGAGTCACCGCCGACTTTTCTTTTATCCAAACTAAGGAAAGGCTGAAAAGAACAGAAAAAGACCTTTTCAAGATTTTGAGTAAGGGGGTAGATTATGGAAAGGGAATGTGTTAGAACCCTTTCCAACCATAGTTATCTACGTGCTTTTATAGGTTTTCTCATTTTGAAATACCTTTGTGCTTTGTGTATTTGAAAGTTTGTTTTGAAAATGCCTTGGTATGGTAGACTTTGTAATGTTTCTCGGGAATGTGGAGAAAGTATACAAAGTGTCTTGAAAATGTTTTTGAAAAGTAGTTTTTTGTGTAAGTGCAAAGATGTTTTGAGCAAACTTCTAACAGCTATCTAGTTTGTACTCGAAAAGACGTTCTTTCCCTCCTATCCTTTAGACAATGCTATCCTACTATTAGTGAGTAGGTAACCTTGTCATTGGATGTTTGAGGGACAACCGAAGGGATGTTACGGTCACGAAGGCAACTTGGTAAGAAATTTTAGTAACTGTCCTAAAGTTCTCAGATCACTTTTTACCGAGGCAACATCGAGAGGGTCATCGAGGGACTTGTGATATTTTATACTAGAGGATAGTTACTAAAACTTCTCACGTTTCGAAAATTGTGACCGTTTTCCGAAAGCAACTGAAGTGGGATATCCTAGAGGTGTGGATGTGCAATTGTGTTTGACTCGTGTTATTTATCTTGTATTATTAAGTTTTTCTAACGTTTTAATTTCAGTCTTGCCATATAGGCCTAGTTACTAGCAGTTAATATGTACAGAAAAATAAAGTGCAGGAGGTATAAATCTAGACTATTACATGGCTTTGGGGACGGGGATTTACACTGTACAATGCTTTAGGAAAAAATAAAGAAAGCAGTAAAAAAAGTCATACTTAATCTATTACATGCCGGTATACAGTTACATTATTATAAAAAATGCGAGAACAAGAATAATGCGCGCGAAATGAATGTTACGTCTAAAAGGAACTTAAGAAAAAACTATGTAAAAAAATCCTTTTTGGTTGTTTTTATTTTAAGAAAATAATTAAATTGAAATTATCCTAAAGTCTATTTGGAAAATAAAATTAAATAAGTTCTTTTTGGTTTTTTATTATGAAAATAAAATTAAATCTAAATTAAGTCTTAAATTCTAATTTGTTTTAAGTTAAGAAAATGGTTAAAATTTAATTAATCAATTAATTAAGAAATTAATTATTTAACTAAATGTCTAAGCCTAATTTTTTGTGATTTTTTGATTATTTATTGCTAATTAAAAAATTAATCAAGAAAACAAAAATAAATAAATAAATAAAATAAAAGAAACAAAATGGGCCTGAGATGGATAGAAATTGGGGGTGAGAAATGAATTTTGCTAGGCCCAATATTGTGAAGGCCAAGGCCAGCGTTGGATCAGGTGTGGAGTGGTCTTGAGGGTGTGTGGTGGGCCTGTAGATGGGATGCATTAGATCTGATCAGATAGGACTCTGATGATGATGGTTTGATGGAGTATAGTGGACCCCAGTTAGCATAGCACATGGAATCTACATGAATCAAATCAGAAATATAAAATGCTGGACCTGGGATTCGAACCCAGGTCCTCTCCCTCATATGCATGCGCTTTTATCAACTGAGCCACCTGCTCATTCATTACATAAAATAGAATAATAATGTAATATAAGAAAAATGGCCAGATATATTTAAAAAAAAGAATGCTTTATTTGAATTGGCCAATGGGACACTGCCACACTTCGTCCCCTTCCTCCATCCGTCATTTTAGATGTTAAGACCTATAGTGACAGTTTTGGTTTGTCACTATAGCACCTGCAACTAAAAAAACATAATACGCAACATAATTCCAATGTGAGGCCATGGATCGATTTACCTTAACCTACTGAGTACAATGGTGTCTTTAGTTTAGGCTAATTTTGGCCATTGTAACAAAAACCCAATTCGAAAAGCCAAACCCTAAAAATAGAAAATCGTGATACCTGCAACAAAACTGCAATCCAACTATACAGGAAGCTTGCAAATACTCAAATAAACAAAAATACATGGTCAAAATGGATTTATGTCACATAATTCGAGCAAAATGAATTTGAGGAAAGAAGCAAACCGTGAAGGCTGGTTGTGATGTTTTATGATGCTTCGGGGCTTCGTAATGATGGTAAACACTTCATGGGACCTCCAGGAGTGGATTAGGATCCTTGGTTTGGACTAAGGAAGGCTAGAACCTGAAACTCTAATTTGACAACTTTGATATTTTTTTGCAAAATGTGTAGAGTTTTTCCAGGTTGTGTGTCAGTGCTTGAAGCTTGCCAATGTCTTTTATTTATAGATGAGATGGTAGGAGACAAGAAAACAAAGTTTAAACAACCTTAAACATGATGTTTCAAGGCCATGAATGGTGATTTGTAACCTAGGCCAAAATCAAGGAATCTTGTCCATTTTCAAATTTGAATGCACCTAGACAATGTTGGCCTTGTTGTACACGAAATATGGGGCCTCTCCATGCATCAAACCAAGCCCAAACAATAGAGGCCCATATAATTTGCAATAATTTTGATTTATTTGATTTTTAATTAAATAAAATTAATATAAAATGCAAATAAAATCAAGACTATGAAAAAATGGTTTTATGGGTCCTCTATAATCTTAGGAAGATGTTTGAAATCCAATAAATTAAACCCTTGTCTTAAAACATAAAATTTTCTCAATGCACTTTTCTTGAAATTTCCCCAATTTTCCCAACTTGGGAAAGCCATAACTTTCTCAATTTTGATCTCATGATGATAATCTTGGACTTTTTGGAAATACCAAGATGTCTACTTCAATCCCTCTTTTGATCAATTTTGCATTTGAAGATGTTACCTTGATGTAAAAGGTCTTGGAAAAAGGTGACTTTTGTTGACTTTCTAAAAATGACCTGTAATGTATGAGCTTGTATCTTTCAAGTGTTGCTTTTCTTGGACTTTAGGGATGCCTAGAAGTTATAGGGAATGAGATTATATTCAATATGAGCTTTGGTTTTGGAAAAATGGATGAAGTATGTGAAAGTTATGCCTGGTCAAAGTTCAGTTGACTTTTCCTATAGAAACCCTAATTTAGCAATTTTTGACTTTTGATGAATTAGGAGTATTTATGGAGGAATCATGATAACCCTTTGATTAAATGATGTATATCACTTCAAAATATTGATGTTGATCAAAAATCTTGAAGTTTGACTTTACATGGGTCACAGTTGACTTTTCACCTAGTACAATGTATTTTCAAGCATTTGAGCAATTGATTGGGAAAACTTGTAGTGCAAGGCATGAAATTTGTCATGGACAATCTTGAAGGAATATTAGGACAATGGAAAACATTTGAGACCTTTGGATCCCACACATCTTGATGAGAAGTGAAACCCTAATTAGAGGTTCATTGATTGGGAGGGGAATTTGTCTGGTCAATTCTTGGTCAATCCTTAAGCAATTGAGGATCTCTAGGAGCATGTTTTGAGTAAAAATGGGAGGGAAAATTTTGGGGTACAACAGCTGCCCCTGTTCAATATTCTTAAACTTGATGGTTTAGATTTACTTGTCTTCCTTTCGTGATCTGAAGGTGGAAGATGATTGAACACTAGAGTGCCCAGAAATTTGCACTCGTATGAAGTAAAACCGATGGTTGATGATGTCAGGAATGGGATTACAAATTCCATTTGGAAAAGATAACTGAGAGTTGTCAGAGATGAGCTTAAAGATTCCATTAAAAGTAGATGTTGATTTCACACATGGTCCCTTTGGGGATTCCTGTTCCTGTTGTCTGAGGAGGAGTCCGCTGGGGAATATGGGTTTCTACTGTTCTCCTGCTTGAGGAAAAATCTGTGGGTAATAGAGTCTAGGAACTTTAGTTGTCCAAGGCTCTACTGAGGAGTTATCTCTGGTCTAGAGAGATGAAATTTTGTTGTTTTCTGGTTGAAATCCAGGCTTCACGGTAACTTGCTAGGGATAATGGAATTAACCGTTATCTGGAAATGTATTAGAAAGAGGATATGTAGGGCTATTTTAGGATGAGTCTGTGTTAGACTGTATCTGGATGATGAGAAGGAACTCGTGTAAGATTGCTTCATGGTGGTCATGTAGATAGATTTCCTATCTGGTTTCAGGTGTTAATCTATAATCAGTCATTCATAGATGGTTGTCCTATCTAGTTTCAAGTATTAATCTGGAACTTGCTTATTTGTCAGTCATCCACAGATAGTTGTCTTGGCTTGTTACATGTATTAATCTGGAACTATGTTTTTGTTTGGTTGTTGAGATAGTTGTCTTGGCTGGTTTTAGGTATTAATCTCTAACTTAAGAAATAAATATAGTTTTCCTGGCTTATTACAGGTATTAATCTTCAATCTCTTCATGTAGATAGTTCTCCTGGCTTGTTACAGGTATTAATCCATAATCGGTCGTCCACAGATAGTTTTCCTGGCTGGTTTCAGGCATTAATCTAGAACTTGTTTTGCTTGTCTCGTAGATAGTTTCCCCATCTGGTTTCGGGCATTAATCTGTGGCCTACTATATTTGTTGGTAAACCAGTCTTGTTTTGGGAGTTCAAACCACTTGGTCGTGTAGATAGTTTCCCCATCTAGTTTTGGGCATTAATCTTTGACCTGTTGTATTTGTTGGTAAACCCGTCTTGTTTCGGGAGTTCATACCACTTGGTCATGCAAATAGTTTCCCCGTCTGGTTTCGGGCATTAATCTTTGACCTGCTGTAAAAGTTGATAGTAATTGTCTGTTTGCTAATTTAACCTGAAAAGGTAAAAATTAGTTTCATGCGATGTCATGATGTATGAATTTCATGATGATCCCAAATAAATAAGATTATGATATATGTATTTGTATGTACATGCCATGATGTATGAACATGTAATGCTGTTGTGCATGATCTTTGTTTGGGAAAATAAATCCCTGGCTGCTGCTGAAGATTATTGGGAAGCTGAATCCCGGACCAATGTTGGTGAGTGAAGAAAGTGATTCTTCAATATCTGTTGGGGACAGTGAACGGAGATAGTTTTGTTTGAGATTCCCTTTCTCGGCCGAGGATCTTTGAATTCTGTTTGAGAATAATTTTTCCAAGAGGAAGAGTTCCGTTGGAATGTTTCACCAATTTTGAGAAATAAACTCCGCTGGGAGATGAACTTCCATAGCTAGAGAAATAAACTCTACTGGGGATAAGGTTTTATAAACTACTTGAGTTTTACAAAACTTTGTTGCAGAAGGTGAACTCCATAAACTGCTTGGGGATTTTGTTGAAATCCTGTTGAGGAATCCTGAGAAACTTGGTGACTTCACTGGGGATTTTGGGAGCAGTTAATTGGAGATTTTTGCTTCTGTCGTGGATGCGAGAACAACTGACATCAATAGGTTACCTGCTGAGAATATGGAAGTGACCTTGTATTAGAATGTCCCTGCCTCTGTACCTGCTGGAGAAAGTATCTGCCGGGGAGGACATCTGCGGGGATCTTGTGGATGGCCCTTAGATATTGTTCTGTTTCTTAAAGTCATTAGCAATTGCCTTTTGTTTTTAGGCGTATATTTGTAAGCAGTAATCATATTCAAATGAATATGTTCAAGAATAATCACTGGACATTTTGCACACAAAATAGAAAAATAAAAACAGAAGTTTTGCACTTTTAAAGGAATAGCTTTGTATTAACTTGAAATAATCATTTTTGTACAAGGAGACAGACATCCTAGTAATAGAAAGTCATCGTAAGGATGGAATTTATACAAAAATAATATACAAATAAAGACAGTTATGTGAAATAATCCCATTGAGTTCTAATTCTGCTATTTCCTTTATGTCTTTGAGCGTCTCATCCCTTTCGCTACTTGTTTGAAGCTGATTGGATCGATTAGTACCACTTGAGCTTGATAGTTGATACTGAAGATTGGATGTAAGGTGATCCAACGGGACATAGTTATACGCTTTTCAAGTTTTCGACTTGTCAGGTGTACAGATTTTTTATGTATATCCCTAATTTTTAACTGAAGCCTTTTGGTTCACTGGGATGCCCTTATTTTTGCCTAGGTCAGTCAACCTAGCGGGTCTTTGTTCATGCATAGTATCTTTTAACTATATCCGCGTTTATAGGGTGCGGAAGGTCTTCACTGTTGTACCCCAAAATTTGCCTTCTCATATTTCTCAAGACATGGCAAGAAAAATCTCCAAGTTGCTCAAGTTTGCTCAAGAGTGGGTCAGACAAGTCATCTCCTAAGGCAGTCAACCCCAAATTAGGGTTTTGTGTTGCATCAATGTATTTGAATACAAATGACCTCAAGTGCTCCCCAATGTCCTAATATGTTCTCAAGATCATCCATGTTAAATTTCAAGCCTTGAAGAGGAAGTTTGCTCAGTCAATTGCTCAAAGGGTCTAAAAATCGACTATGCTAGGGCAAAAGTCAACTGTGACCCAAATACAGTCAAACTACAAGATTTTTTTGTCAAAATTTTCATTTTGAAGGATATTTAATCATTTTATCAAGGGTTGATCATGATTCATCAAGGATTGCTCAAAATTCATCAAGACTCAAAAGTTGCTAAATTAGGGTTTTGTAGGAAAAGTCAACTCAACTTTGACCAAGCATAACTTTCTCATACTTTATGAGAAATGAACTGTCAAAAGCTCATTTTGAAGAAAATGAAATTTCCTACAATCCATCTTCACACCCCAAGATCAAAAAATGCACTCAGAAGAAGCTATAAATTTGGACATTATAGGTCATTTTTGAAAGTTAACAAAAACACCTTTTTTGCCAAAGCTTATAACTTGAGCATGGAATATCAAAATTAGATGAGACAAAAAGGGTTGGTTAGAAGACATCTCAAGATTTCTAAAAAGTCCAAGAACACCTCCTAAAGTTCAAAATTAAAGAAGTTATGCATTGTTGAAGTTGGACATTTTTACAAAATTGCCAAAAGTCAACTATCCCCAAAACATCAAATTTAGTCAAATGGGCCCATTCTTTTCCACTTGATTTGAGCTTTCATCAGTGTCCACGTGTCTTAGCTTCATCCATGAGCCCATATTTTATTTTTACTATTTAATTTGATTTTTATTGAATTTATTCATTTTAAATCAAAATTAAATCATATAAAATCCAAATATTGATTACTTAAGATCTTTTTGGTTGTTTCAGAAACTTAGACCAATCCCAATCTCTTCCTGGGTGTTCACTCAACCTTCCTGGATCAAAGGCAATCATTCTCAGACACCACAACACACTGTAAATACCACGATAATCTGCTTCTTTCTTGAATTCGTAAATCATCATTCTTGCATCATTTGAGTAAATTGTTGGTATATTTGAAATCCTCATAACATTTCCAAACTATTGGTATTATTAAATTTTGTTTATCTGACCTATACTGCAAAGTACCATAGCTAGGGTTTCGTGGATTTTTTTGGGTGTTTCTATTTCAGGGATAATTGGCCATCAAGAAGGGTATGGTTGTGACCGAGATGATGAGACGAGCACAACCATGCCCTTAGAATTCATTTTCATGGCTTACAGAGACTTTTGGAATGGGAGTGACTTATAGTGACGGTCTTTGTCTGTTTGTATAAGTCTAGAATGTTTTAGCCACAGACGTGAGGTAGAAGACGAAGATGTGTCACACCATCAATGGCCAATTCAAACCATGCACACATTTTTGTTTTGTTCTGACCATTGACATGTTTTCTTTTATTATATATTATTTGTATATTATTAACAGATAAAGCCAAGTAGCCTAGTGGTAAACGTGTACATCCATTAGCCTACAGGATCTGGGTTCGAATCCCAGGTCCCCCACTTTCTTCGTTAATTTTGTTCTTCAGGTAATCAAGTGCACATCCAAGCATATGGCATACCATGCGCCCTAATCTATCCAACAGCCAAATGGCCTGAAGGCCAAATCGGATGGCCAAGCGCTGAAGGTCTATGTGGAGCCCAGTCAACACATGCATATGGAATCAAAAAAGTCAAACAAGGGCTAATGCAATTGGGCTTCTCATTTGATGTCCCAACACCCTAAATCACGCCCATACCCCCTCTCTCTCTCTCTCTCTCTTTTTTTATTTATTTTGTTTTAATTATTTATTTTATTATTTTTGTTTAAATACTAACCAATCAAAATTCAGTCTTTTCAAAAACAAAATCACCAAAAATATTTTTATTCAATAAAATTTTAACCTTTCCTTTTTTATTAATAAATACTAATTAAATTAATTTAGGTTCTTAATTAAAATAACTTTAACATATTTTTAAATAATTAAAATTAAATTAGATTTAATTAGGTTTTTATTAATTCAATTAATTTTTGTTTCTTTCTTAAAATAACAAAAACCCAAAAATAATTAATTTTCATTAATTAGTTTATTTAATTTAATTTAGTAATTAACTTAGATTAATTTCTTTCTTAAAATAAAAAACAACAAAAAAATCTTTTCTTTAACAAAAAGGGTCAAAACCCTAGAACTTTGCGCTCGATTTAATTTCCCGCACACGATTCATTTTCTTTTATCCTATTATGTATCTGATTCTGGTTTGTAATAGTAAATATGACCTTTTATTTATTTATCAATTTATTCATTTTTAAAGGGTTTGTCTTTGGCGATGTAAATACCCGACGCTTTGTAATTTAAATTCCGCAATTTATTTTCCGTAATTTATAACTGTTAGATGTTTGATAATAGGGATGCATGACAAGACTGAATGTTTTAACCTAAAATCAACTTAGATCACCTTTAACATGTACAAAGATAAAATAACTGAAAATAACACACCCGCACATGCGCACTCTTAGGGTACACCCCACTTGGTTGCCTCCGTACGCGGTCATTAAGTATAGGTCACTTTATATGTCGCCCTCTTGTCTAAAATATCATAGCCGCCTCGAAATGGTTGTCTCGGATATAATTTCCTCAAACAAACGATCTAAGACATTAGGGTTACCGCTAAGGCGTTCCAACATTGCTTTGGTGACCGTAAGTCCCGCATTCGAATTGACCCTTAAAACTCCAACAACGATGCTACCTACTCATCAATAGTAGGATAGCATTGTCTAAAGGAAGATAGCATAGAACGATTCCTTTTTCGAGTAGGTAGATGGTTCTTAAGTACTTGCTCTTTCAAAAAACAAAAACTCTTCACACTTACACTTTTCGAACAAAGTTTTCAAAAACACTTCATTACACTCTTGAGGGCTGAAGCAAGAGTTAAATCGAAGTTTCAAACAAAAACTTTTTCAAACCAACAAGCACAAAGAAAAGCAATTTTGAAAACAATATGAACAAGTACCTAAGAGCTTGTGGATAACCACGGATAGAAAGGGTGCTAACACCTTCCCTTTCTATAATCTACCCCCCGAACCCGAGAAATATCTCGAAAAAGGAATTTTTCTGTGCTTTTTTCCTTTCCTTGTTGGATAAAATAAAAGTTGGTGGCGACTCTTGCTTACCGCGACATTTTTCAAACACAAACGCAAAATGCAAACCAGCATTCCAAAAAACAGTCAGTTCTTCCCACCGTATCACAGAACTGGCGACTCTGCTGGGGAAATTTATAAGTGGGGTGTACCTTAGGAATAGTTCATAATTTTTTAAATTGATTGACTTGTATGCTTTATATTTGTGGGCTTGTATCAGAGTTACTATAGATCCTAACCCGGATCTGGGGAATACCCTTTAGGTAAGTAGTAATAAATTGTGAGGTAACTGTACAACGTAGACTGATACGGTTGAAGCAGTAGCTACGTTGGTGTGGCACTTTAGTATGTACCGATATCCCTTGTGGCGCAACGAGGAGAATATGGGTCTGCTAAGGGGTCATTAAGCACCAACTGGCCTTAGAACCTATAATTGACCAACTCGGCCATAGAACAGTAGCAGTATGCTACACTCATTGAGACTAAACTCTCACGGCGATTTCGGCCGCAAGAAAAGGTTACTTAACTGGAATTATGACCGATCGAGGGTGGTCAGTGATATTGAGATCCTCTAGAACCCGACTACTATTACTAGGACAAGTTGAACCAACTAAACTGAAAGAGGGTAATACCTAAACTCCATGCCAGCCTGAAATTTAAGGGCTATTGTGTGACTTGTGTGCTTTCAAACTTGAACTACTTGCACATTCTTGTTATCTGACAACATGAGTTCCTTGCAGGTTTTGTTTACACTCCTTATCCAATAATCTGGATTTATTGCAGGGTTCACTTACATCACCTCGCACTTTTGCTTAAACACATAACATACAAATCATAACATCATGCCTTAACATTTCCTTAACCATTTCAAGGATCTCAAAGGTTTGTGATGTAGGTCATGGTAAATCAAATGTCTAGCAAGGGACAAAGGGAATTTATTTTCCTCTAGCCAATGCTGTCTAGAGATCAAAACACGATAACTTGAGTCAGTGGCTATGACCCACTCGATATGGTGAGCTTGACTCTTGAAGAAGGACTCTTAACAATACGAAGTTTCTTCAATCAAAGCTGTGAAATTCAAATTCTAACAAGTTTCTTGTTTACCCCGTGGGATCCTTGAAAACATTGCATACATATATATCATTGCATAACAGGTCTCCCAGTACAGGTATCTCATGTTCTCGCTGTTTATTTCAGCAATGGCTTTCCAATCAGACAACCAAGATCTTCAAACTCTAGAAGCTCAGTTCAGGGACGTATTCTTAAACCTATCCAAGGGGCAGGAAGAGTTGAAAGCACTCCTCATTGGGAACTTGGTCAAGAAAAGTCCTGAAGACAATAAGGAAGAACGGCTGGAACAACTGCAAGCTGAGTTCAGTGCCATGAAAACCCAGATGCTGGGCAGATGGCTCTTATCCAAGGCTTAGCTCGGGAACAAGAAGAGCTGAGAACCATTATCAACCAGCTTCATCAAGACAAATACAACAACATGAAGAAAACAGTCAAGGCCGGGGACCAAGTCATTAATCAACTTCCGAGAAGTCAAAGGTTTGGTTTGATGAAGAATAGACCTCTCCAAGTTGCTACTACCTCACGGGTCCAACAACAACCTTGCCATAAACAACGGGTTGATCAGAGTAAGCCAAATATGCCAAAGAGGAAATTTACCAAGCTCAACATGTCACCGTCTCAGGCTTTACAACACCTGTTGAGATTGAATCTGGTGATGTTAAGGGACCCTCCTAAGAATCCCAACATAGCCTCCCCAAGGTACAATCCTGATGCAAGGTGTGCATATCACTCCAACAGCCCGGGGCATGATACTAACATCTGTTGGGCGTTGAAAAACAAAATTCAAGACCTGATTGATGAAGGAGCATTGGAACTCACAAAAGACGGTCATATTGAATTCTTTTTCCATCCCCCCAAGGTTCACCATTTGAAGTGACAAGTATTGAGACGAGAAGACTTTTGTTCATTAGAATTTTCAATTTGTAATTTTCTTTTGATTGTTCGAACATTTATTCATGTCAAACTTTATTACTTTATCAATGCATTGCATATGTCTGTTTTGAATCAATCCATTTGTATTCACTATATTCAAATTGCTTTCATTTTTTGTGATGATCCACTCTCGATTAAAAAATTCTAAGCCTTTAGAGGGAGGATGACGAAAATGATATCAAAATCTCTACGGTATGCTTTTGAATAGACCCCACTGAGGAGGTACAAGCATTGTTTCAAATCCTAAACAATGGAGTTATAAGAAAGATAATCCCTAGTCAACCCCTTTGAGCCAAAGAAGTTGGAGTTTTTCTTTTCACAAATTAAAACCCTTAATTATAACCCGGGGCAGGGTAGTTTTCTCAGTTGATCCAGGTGCACAATGAATGGCATCAAAGAAGTCCTTCCGAAACAAAAGATGGTGTTGGTTCCGTATAATCGTAAGGACGAGCAATCATTATCTCTCAAAATAAAAGCCCAATAAGTCAAAACCTGTGAAGGAGACTTAAGAAAAACTGGGGCATCCCGCTGACTGTAATCACAAAAAGAAACAGTTCATGCAAAAAACAGGGATAATAAAAACCAAAAGGAAAGAGATCCTGCAAACTCTCAACAAAATGACTGCCTGTTTAAAATAAATTGTCAATATCTGAACCATCACTGGAATATCAGAGCAAAGACTCAAACAAGATCTAATGCACGATTAACTGAGTTTAGGATCGAAGAACGTCACGAAGAACAGGTGGGTACAAATAAAATTTGAGCCTTTATCCTTTGTTTCTTAAACCGTGAACCAGGCCACATTATAACCCTTAAAAAGTCCTAACTGAAGCATGGGTTAGTCCGAAAGCATACTGTTACAAAAGGTATCCTGACTCCTGTAGGGCTTGCTGTAAATCCTGAGTTGACGTCACATTTTACAAAATTTTCCTATCTTACTGAAAAAATGCATTTTCAAAAACTTCAAGACAGACATAAGCTTTGAATTCTTAAAATAACATTGTTTGCATATGACTATTTGTTCAAACAGCAGAGAAATTCGCACGACGAATATCTAGTGAACAAAAACCTTTTCAATAAAAAGGGTCACCTCAAGTGGAAAAAACACCTCCAACCAAGGGGCACGGCATGAGCATTATCCATCATCTGGGGCAGTTAAGTCAAGATTCAAGGAATATCTCAAAATGCCAGATAGCCAGGGGCAAATCTCCATCTGAATCAATTTGGGCATTGGACATGAATTCTAGCAATGAATCTTGCATGATCAAACGAAGGTCTTCTGGTAGTATGGCAACATAACACTACCGACAGTGGCACCTCCCTACATCCTGAGAGCGTGGACATAGTCAGAAAATACCGCGCATGAATAAAGACCCGCTAGGTTGACTGGCCTAGGCAAAAATAAGGGCTTCCCGACGAACCAAAAGGGTTCGAGCAAAAATTAGGGATGAGAATGAAAAATTGTACACCCGGCAAGTCGAAAACCTGAAAAGGAGGCTTGGGCAAAAAAGGGTATCCTGGTGGACTGAAAACCCAAAAGGGCGGTCCAAGCAAAAATTAGGGATCAAAGCGTACGACTATGTCTCGTCATCTCGTCACTGGCCTACCAGAAGAAGACTTATCATTTTGACCGAAAGATACCAAGCACCTCATAGGTGGGGATAATACTCGATCCATAGGGCCTCTTCAGGCACCTTCTCCCGCAGAAACAGGGGCAAAAAAGTCTCGATGCAAGCCATCGTCATATCCTTAGCACGCGTCCCAGTAACATTCACTCCCTGCAGAGTAAGACAGTAAAGATAGCTCTCCCCAGCTGAGGCTTGCAACTGTGAATGAGTCGGTAATATTCTCCCCAAGCAGAGTTTATCTACCATCAACACTAAAAAGGCTTAATATCCCTGGCAGTCTTAATACTCCCCAGCAGAGTATAAGAATATTCCCCGGAAGAATACAAGATATCCCCAGTGGAGTTAAAATTTTCCCAGCGCAGTCTGAAAAAGCTTCCCAAGTGGAGTTGCAGAATCATCCCCAGTAGACTCTGGAAGTTCTTCCCCAGTGGAGTATAAAAATAAATATCCCCAGCCGAGTTCAAAGGAAGATTGTCCCCAACAAAGCTCAAAGTATTATCCCATTAAATCCTAAAAGGTTATCCCCAGTGAAGTCGCAACTGAAAGATCATCCCCAACAGAGTTCTTCCTTTCACAAATAGAGTTCAAATCCCCAGCAGGATTCAATATCACCAACAACAGTAATTCATCCCCAGCTGAACTTATCAGGTGGAATCCTCAGCAGAACGTCTCTTCTCCACAGAGTAATCTCCTCATCAGTTTATTCCCCAATGGAGTTATCCTCTCCTGCAGGTTTATCCTCACAGTCATCTTCATTCGCTATCCCTAGCTGAAACGAAGAATTCAACTCTTTTCTCCAACAGCTATCCGGGATTTATTTTCCCCAGCTAAAACATTACATTTCCATACATCATGATACATGCATATACGCATCATACAACACAATCTCATTTATTTTGAGAATATCATTGCTTGATATATGTCATGCATTGCATACGACTGACCTTTACCTTTCAGGAAAGATGCAGTTAAGTTCTCAGCTATGTCGAAGACCTGACCGGTTCTTAAATCTCAACTAAATTAGTCTCGGTTGAATTACAGATAAGGTTCTCAATCTCGACAATTTTCCTCTGTCATAGTGTGGACAAGTTCTAAAATCTCAACAGAATTATACTCCGTTGAAGACCAGACAGTCCTAGATCTTGATGAAGATGTTTCTCTCAGTCGAAGACCTGACTGGTTCTTAAATCTCAACTGAATTATCCTCGGTTGAATTGCATATAGGGTTCTCAATCTCGACAATTTTCCTCTGTCATAGTGTGTGAAATTCTGGCTGCAGATACTCAATGTCACGTTCAATGTTATGACACCGTATCTGACTTTCTATAAGACAGTAAATACAAAAACAGTAAAGAACACAGTCAATTGTTTACCCAGTTCAGTGTGCAACAACACCTACTCTGGGGGCTACCAAGCCAGGGAGGAAATCCACTATAAGAGTTATTAATTCAGGAATAAACCAACCAGTTTATCTCCTTCACTTAAGACCTACCCAATGTGTGATCGGTGGATCTGGAACTGACTGTTTAACGCTGGTTCGCGAAATGTCGCAGAAGCAAGAGTCGCCACCGTCTTTTATTTTCTCCAATAGGAAAGGACAAAAGCACAGAAAAATTCCTTTAAAGAGATTTGCTCTCGGTTCGGGAGGTAGGTTATAGGAAGGGAAGGTGTTAGCACCCTTTCTATCCATGGTTATCCATGGGCTCTTAGATACTTGCTCATATGTTTTCGAAATTGTTTGTTTGCTTTTCAATGTGGGTTTAAAAAGTTTCTTTGAAAAAATTTCAGATCGACTCATACGTCAGAGTGTTTGAAAAGTTTGCTTTGAAAGCTTTTGAAAATGTGTGGTGTGAAAAGTATTTTTGTTTGTTTGAAATTAGAGCAAGTATCCTTGAGAACCTACCTACCCTAAGGAATTCGTCTGTGTAAATGTCCTTAAAAGTAGTGCCATCCCACCATTGAGAGGTAGGTAGCACCACCGTTGGAGGTGTTCGGGTCAATTCGAGTTTTAGGGACTTGGTGATCACCAGAGCAATGGGAAGACACCTTAGAAGCTACCCTCATGCCAGGTTCCCGGATCATGAGGACTTACTAAGACGTCCTCTACTCGACGATCACCTTTCGAAAGGCAACAGTGAGGCGTACCCTAGGGGTGGTGTGTGCGATTCGTGTGTCGTTTTCAAGTATTTTGTCTTGTCATGTTTATTTGTGTTCTACGCTTGATTTTATTGAGACATTCATTCTTGCATGCATATTTAACAGTTATAAAGTTGCGGAAAAATAAATCTAAGGTTATTACAAATGGCGCGGGTCCACATCGCCAAAATTAAACCGGACCCGATTTAGCAGAAAAATAAATAAAGCGAATAAGTAAAAGTGCGAGAAATTTAAATTACAATGCTTTGGGACAATTACATAATTATTATTGAACGACATAAGATAAATGCGCGAAGTAAAGGAATTGAAATGAAACTAGGGCGTTGGACCCTTTTGCAAAGTATTAATGGTTAATGAGAATTAAAAAATTAAATGATTAAATAAAAATGATATTTTTGTGTTTTTTAGATTTAATGAGAAAAAAAGGAGTTAATTGAAATTAAATTAAACGGCAAACCCTAATTCTAATATTTTTTTAAGTTTATTATGAAAGATTTAAATTATAACCTAAATTAAACTCTAAATTAATTTGTACAATTTTTAAATTATGAAAATAAAATAATATTGTTATTCTGAGAAAAAGGGAAAATTAAAAAAAGGAAATAAAAAGATATCAAACCTAAATTCTATTTTTGGTGTTTTTTATTAAAAAAGATTAAAACTATAACCTAATTAAACTAAATATTTACATATTTTTTTATGAAAATAATTATAATATAAAAATTATATTTTTGATGTTTTTTCTGATTTTTATATTTTTGTAAAAAAAAAAATAATTACTGAATTAAAACAATAAATAAATAAAATAAGAATTAAAAAGATATAAGGGAAATAAATGAAATTTCAAACCAGGGTGGGGTGTTGTCCCAAAATTAGAGGTATAGGCCTGGGAATTCTGGCCCAATAAGCATGGCCCTCGTTGACTTTGCCAATTGTATGCTAACGTGTTGACTTGGTCCTAGCATGTTCTTTGCATCGTGGGCGTTGATCTGGTTGTGTAGGACGCGTGGATGGCCATGCTTTGAGAGAACATGATGTACCTGGATGTCAGCGCTGCATAGGATCAATTATTGAAAAATAGCATTGGAATTTTGCCAGACCTGGGACTTGAACCCAGGTCTTGAGAGTCACATGCATAGCGTGTTACCACTGAGCCAAACGCGTTAATTGATATATTATTATAAACAAATAATGAAAAAGCAAAACCAACGCCTATTAACTAAAACGCGCGCGAATTTGAATTGGCCAGTGGCTGATGGACACGATGCCTTCGTCTTCCTCACACTGTAAAACAGATCACTATGGGAACGGTTTTTGTAGCGTTGCCAAAAGGTGTCTACTGAAAAATAGCGATTAGAACCATGGGCATCATAAATTGTTCGCGAGGATGCATTCTTCTTCGTCTTGATGTGCTGAACTCAACCATGGTATCCATGGGTCCTGATTTTTCCTCTATACCAAATCCCCAATTTCAGAAACCTGCAACCCTAATATTCAAACATGGTGAATTCGTATACATGGCACAAAAAAGCAATTGAATGTAATGGTTAGCTCAGAAACATCATTGTAAGCAATAATCCATAAAGAAAAATGCAAAAGGATGCTTAATTCATGCTATGCGATTTCAGAATTTTTGCTTCACAGTTTGACTTAGGGGTACCGATTCAGGGTGTTTTTGTTGATGTTAATGATTGGGAAATGTCCAAGGATGTCTCAGGATGCTAATGGGACAAAGATTGAAGCTTGAATCGACCTTAAAGCTAGATTTCAGTGTTTGAGTTTTTAGGAGAATTTTCAATATTGTAATGGCTTCCTATGCGCAGCTTGCAGTCTTTTTGGCATTAGGTCTTGTTCTAGTACTTGTAAGGAAGCAATTAGGTCAACAATTTCAACAAAAATCTCTTGCAATTATGAATTGAAGATTTGATTTTTTTCCATTATACTTTCAATCTCTTTCACATGGTTTTTGTGCAAATCATATCCAATTCAATCCAATTCTTCCTAATCAACATGTGCACGAAATATTGAGATTAGAATGTGCACAAAAAGATTTTTTTAGGTTAGGTTTATATTTTTCATGTATTAAAATGATTTAAATGAATATAAATTAATATAAATTCAAATAAATAATTAAAAAATATGAAAATACTTCCCTTTGGGCCTAGTGGTCGTGCATAGGCTTGGCATGAAGAAACTTGGAAGAAAATTGGGCCCATTTGCATTTTTAGGCCTTTTGCATCAATGTTGACTTTCAAAAATTTCCAAAAATTTCCCAACTTACACAAGGCATAACTTGGTCAATGTTTAAGCTTTTCACATGTTCTTGGACATTTTGGAAAGGTCTTTGAGTCCTTTAACCAATGCCTTTGGTCCCATGTCATTTTGATTTACCAATCTCAAGTTATGGTCTTTGACTTAAAGTCCCTTTTTGTTGACTTTTGAAAATGACCTATAATGTTGAAATTGATAACTTTTTGTGAGAGCATTTCTTGGACTTGAAGTATGAAGATGAGTTGTAGGAAATGTCTTTCTCTTCAAAATGAGCTTTGGATGGAATTTTTCTGATAATCCATGTGAAAGTTATGCCTTGGTCAATTTCAGTTGACTTTTTCAACTGTCCAAATATAGCAACTTTTGCATCTTTGATGATTTTCTGAGCCAAATTTTGAGAATCATGATCAAGCATTGATCAAATGATGTTTGTGGCTTCAAAATGATGTGTTGACCAAAAATTTGAACTTTTGACTGTCAAATGACCATTTTGCCCCTACAGTTGACTGTAGTGCAATCTAGGGTTTTGACTGTGCAATTTTGAGCTGAATGCCTTGAAACTTGACATGAGGATACTTGACCATCTTTGTAGGCATATGAGACTTGATTGGGCCTTTGAAAAGTTCATTTGCTTGACCAGAACTCAAACCCTAGTTTTGACTGTATAGGAGACAGTTGAGCTGCACAACCCTGGGGGGAATTTTGTGACCTTGACTTGGCAATTTCTTGATGAATATGGGAGGGCAAATTTTGGGGTACAACAGTTGCCCCTGTTCAATCTTCTTAGACCTGAGGATGCAGATTGGCTGACGTGCCTTTCGTAATCCGAGGGTAGAAGATGATTGGACACTAGAGTGCCCAGAAATTTGCGCTCACATAGTAGCAATGATGATGAGGGAATGGGCTTATAGATGCCATTTGGGATGTTGCTTGGATAGGATGATGGGCTTATAGATGCCATCTGGACGTTGATCGCGTAGGAGATTCCTTAGTGAGGACCTGCATACCTGCAAAACAGAAAAATGAGTACCTGACACGTTGCAGGAGCTGATTTTAGATGCTTGATATAGATATGTCCTGACTGGTTACAGGAGCTGGGTCTGGAGCTTCAAACGCTGATGAATGAACCAGGGACGGTTACTGCCTTAGCATGGATGGTAAGAGAATCCTGAATGATTTCAACCTCAACAACGCTCGTTGAGAAAATCTTGGTGAGAATTACCGTCTTCGTAGTGTCAGAAAGAGAACCAAAGGACATTATAATCTCAAAGGGAGTCACCTCACTCACCGTTGGAGAGGAAACTATAGTAAATTATAATCTGAAAGGGAATATCACCTCACTCGCCGTTGGAGAGGGGACCATAAGAGAATATCACCTCACGCTCATGTCGGAGAGGGAAATATCTGAAGAAGGAATTACCACCTCACACGCCGTTGGAGAGGGGACCATAAGAGAATATCACCTCACGCTCATGCCGGAGAGGGAAACATCTGAAGAAGGAATTACCACCTCACTCGCCGTTGGAGAGGGTACCATAAGAGAATATCACCTCACGCTCATGCCGGAGAGGGAAACATCTGAAGAAGGAATTACCACCTCACACGCCGTTGGAGAGGGGACCATAAGAGAATATCACCTCACGCTCATGCCGGAGAGGGAAACATCTGAAGAAGGAATTACCACCTCACACGCCGTTGGAGAGGGGACCATAAGAGAATATCACCTCACGCTCATGCCGGAGAGGGAAACATCTGAAGAAGGAATTACCACCTCACACGCCGTTGGAGAGGGGACCATAAGAGAATATCACCTCACGCTCATGCCGGAGAGGGAAACATCTGAAGAAGGAATTACCACCTCACACGCCGTTGGAGAGGGGACCATAAGAGAATATCACCTCACACTCATGCCGGAGAGGGAAACATCTGAAGAAGGAATTACCACCTCACACGCCGTTGGAGAGGGGACCATAAGAGAATATCACCTCACGCTCATGCCGGAGAGGGAAACATCTGAAGAAGGAATTACCACCTCACACGCCGTTGGAGAGGGGACCATAAGAGAATATCACCTCACGCTCATGCCGGAGAGGGAAACATCTGAAGAAGGAATTACCACCTCACACGCCGTTGGAGAGGGGACCATAAGAGAATATCACCTCACGCTCATGCCGGAGAGGGGAACATCTGAAGAAGGAATTACCACTTCACACGCCGTTGGAGAGGGGACCATAAGAGAATATCACCTCACGCTCATGCCGGAGAGGGAAACATCTGAAGAAGGAATTACCACCTCACACGCCGTTGGAGAGGGGACCATAAGAGAATATCACCTCACGCTCATGCCGGAGAGGGAAACATCTGAAGAAGGAATTACCACCTCACACGCCGTTGGAGAGGGGACCATAAGAGAATATCACCTCACGCTCATGCCGGAGAGGGAAACATCTGAAGAAGGAATTACCACCTCACACGCCGTTGGAGAGGGGACCATAAGAGAATATCACCTCACGCTCATGCCGGAGAGGGAAACATCTGAAGAAGGAATTACCACCTCACACGCCGTTGGAGAGGGGACCATAAGAGAATATCACCTCACGCTCATGCCGGAGAGGGAAACATCTGGAGAAGGAATTACCACCTCACACGCCGTTGGAGAGGGGACCATAAGAGAATTTCTACTGAGTCTTTATCAGAAAAATCTGTTTGGAGTCGATTTAACTGGACTAGAGAAGTCCTTGAAATATGTTTGAGAATTTCAACTGCATCTTTCCTGAAAGGTAGAGGTCAGTTATATGCGATGCATGATATGGATCAAGCAAACATGGATACGGTTTATATGATATGATGTGTACATGCATGCTATAATGATGTATGTGATGATTCATGTATGTTTTCGTCTAGGAAAATAAATCCTTGACGGGTGCCGGGAAGTCATATCCTGGGCTGATGTTGAGGAAGAGATTTTGCTTCCGCTGTGGATGATTGTTGCAAGAATACCGGTAGGAGAAGATAACTCCGTTGAGGAATAAACTTGGCAAATGAAATAATTCTGCGGGAGAAAAGATACTCTAGCGATCATGCTGGGGAGTGCTACTCTGTGGGGATAGCGATGCTTTGCTGAGTTGATGAAGATAACTCCGCTGGGGATATCCTTGTTGTCGGAAGTGTTGATAGACTTCGCTGGGGGTAGGAAGATACTTTGCCGAGGACGCTCTTTCCGTGGCTTTTGGCTGAGGATAACCCAGTTATATCCTGTTACGGAAATAACTCTTTAAATCAAGCCGGGACGACGCGTTCGTGCTCTGCGAGGGATAAGCTTCCAGAATCTACTGGGGATAAGCTCGCTGCTTGGGGAGATATGAATTCCAACTTTCCTGGGGAAACTAGATTGGACTCTCCTGGGGGAAGTTTTAGACTGTGGGGAAGTGATTCCTTTGAATGGTGGTATACCGCCGGGGAACAATCTTTAGACCAAGACTGCCGGGGATGTTTGTTAAGAATATGTGTATTGCTGCTGGGGGAAGTTTGAGATCGGCTGGAGGATACTCAATTCCCTTGATATTTGACAATTTTGCTTAGAGAGAGATGTACTGTTTTGTTGAACTACTCTCTGGGGAATTAAGATCCTCGGTCATGTTCTTTAGCTGAACCTACCCTGATACCTTGGAGGATAATAATCAGATTGCTTAGACCGCTCTTTGTTGCCCCTGTTTCTATGGGGAGGCACTTGTGGGGTGCTGATAGTTGTTGATGAGCAAACCTTCTTCTGGTAGGCAGGTGACAAGATGACAGGACATAGTCGTACGCTTGGATCCCTAACTTTTGCCTGGACTGCCCTTTCGGGTTTTCAGTCCACCGGGATACCCATTTTTGCCCAAGCCGCCTTTTCAGGTTTTCGACTTGCCGGGTGTACAGGTTTTTTCATCCCTTCATTTTGCCCGAACCCTTTTGGTTCGCCGGGAAGCCCTTATTTTTGCCTAGGTGTGTCAACCTAGCGGGTCTTTGATTATGCATAGTACTTTTTCGACTATGTCCGTTCTCAGAAAGTAGGGAGTTGCCCCTGTTTAGAAGTGTTTTGTCACCAGAAGATGTTTGATCCGGCGAGATTTGTTGTTGAAATACCCCAAGTGACTCAGGTGGAGATTTGCCCCAGGTTGGTTGGCCTTTTGAGAGATTCTCCGAGTCTTGATTGGACTGCCCCAGATGATGGACGATAGTCATGCCGTGCCCCTTGATTGGAAGTGCTTTTGTTCACTAGGTATTTCTCGTGCGAATTCCTATGTTGTTCAAACAAAAACTCATATGCAAACAAAGTTATGTTAAAAATGCAAAGCTTATGTCTGTCCTGAAGATTTTGAAGATGCATTCTTTTTTCATAAAACAAGTGATTGTTTGTAAAACGTGATGTCAACTCGTTATTTTATTGCGAGCCTTCAGGAGTCAGGATACCTTTCGTGACAGTATGCTTTCGAACTAACCCATGCTTCAGCTAGGACTTTTAAGGGTTATAACGTGGCTTGGTTCACGGTTTAAGAAACAAAGGATAAAGGCTCAAATTATTTGTACCCACCCGCTCTTCGTGATGTTCTCCAGACCTAAACTCAGTTGATCATGCGTTAGACCTTGCTTGAGTCTTTGCTTTGATGTTCCAATAATGGTTCAGCTGTCGATGATTTATTCTGAATAGGCAGTCATTTTTTTGCTTTGATTGAGGGTTTGTGAGACCTCTTTCTTGATTTGGTTATCCCTTTCTTTTTTGCCTGAACTGTTTCCTTTTTGGAATTACAGTCAGCGGGATGCCCCGGTTTCATAAGTCCCCTTTGTAGGTTTAGACTTTTTGGGCTTTTCATTTATGAATTTTGATGATGACTGCCTGTCCTTTTGATTGTTCTGAACCATCACTGTCTTTGTTCGTTTTGTAAAGATGCACTTGGATCAACTGAGAGAACTACCCTGCCCCAGGTTATGATTAAGGGTTTTGATTTTCGAAAATAAAAACTCCTACTTCTTTGGCTCTGATGGGTTGACGAGGGATTATCATCCTTATAACTCCAGTGTTTAGGGGTTGAAACAATGCCTGTACCTCATCAGCGGGGTTTGTTCAAAAGCATACTGTAATGATCGCGGTATCGTTTTCGTCATCCTCCCTCAAGAGGCTTAGAATTATTAATCGAGAGTTGAACATCAAGAAAAATATGAAAGCAATTTGCAATATAGTGAATACGAAATAATTACTTCAAAACAGACATGTGCAATGCATTAATGAAATAACAATGTTTGATATGAATAAAATGTTTAAACAATCAAAGAAAAATACAACTTGAACATTCGAATGAACAAAAGTTTCTTAGTTTGAACTAGCTATCTCAGATGGAGAATTCTCAGCGGAAGATTTTCATCTCGCCATCCGGCATGAACTCTATCACCCCTTCGTCAATCAAATCCTGGATTTTGTTCTTCAAGGTCCAACAGTCGTCTGTAGCATGCCCCGGGCTGTCTGAATGATAAGCGCAGTGGGTGTCGGGGTTATACCTCGAAGCTGTCCTGTTGGGATTTTTGGGAGGGTCCTTTAGAGTGATCAGATTGACCTCCAGCAAGCGCTTCAGTATAAAGGATGAGGGTATATCAGTCTCCGAGAAATGTCTTCCGGGCGCATTTCGTTTACGTTGACTACCCCGTTGAGGCTGGGCTCGTGACCCTGAAGCAAGCTGAGGAGATTTTCCTTTGTCTTCTTTCCCCGCATGTGGTTGAATGATGGCTGGAGTTTCCACCTTGGCTGTTTGCCCTACTGGATTATTTTGAAGCAGCTTGGTGACGAGGACCCGGAGCTCTTCTTGTTTTTGAGCTAAGTCCTGAATGAGAGTCATTTGGCCCACCAACTGCCCCATCATTTGGATCTTCATGGTTGCCAACTCAATTTGTAGCCCTTCCAGCTGATCGTTCCTGATGCCCCCTGCATTCCCTAAGGTCAAGTTCCTGGTGAGGAGAGTCTTTATTTCTTCTTGCCCCTGGGATAGGTTCAAGAACATTTCTCGCAGTTGGGCGTTCTGAGTACGGAGATCTTGGTTGTCTGGTTGGAAAGCCATTGCTGAAATAAACAGCGAAGATGGTGAGTGACCTGCAAAAGGGATACCTGTAATGCAATGATGAGTATGACATGTATGCAATGTTTTCAAGGACCTCGCGGGGTAAACAAGAAAATTTGTTAGCATTGGAATTTATAGCTTGATTGAAGGACACCCTTGTTGTTGAGAATTCTTCTTCAAGGGTCAAAGGCTCACCATATCCAGTGGGTCATAGCCCCTGACAACCTTAGCTAGAGGAAAATAAATCCTCTTTGCCCCTTGCTGGGTAATTGGTTTATCATGACCTGCATCACAAGCCCTTGAGATCCTTGAAACGGGTTAGGATGTATGCAATGGTATGATGGTATGATGTCATGCTATGCATGGGGTGATGTAGGTAAACCCTGCTATGAGTCCCAATTAAGGACTATAAACAGACCCTGCAAGCCCTGCAAGAAATTCAGTATATTTTGTTATGAGTCCCAATTAAGGACTATAAACAAAACCTGCAAGAGATTTGGTAAACCCTGTCATGAGTCCTAGTTAAGGACTATAAACAAGACCTGCAAGAAAACTTAGTACCCTGTTATGAGTCCCAATTAAGGACTATAAACAAGACCTGCAAGAAACAAGTGTCAGGTAACAAGTACGCAAGTAGGCAAGTATAAAGGCTCATAAGTCACACAAGGCCAGCCCCTAAAGTTTAGGCCAGCATGGGGTCTGGGTAGTACCCTCTTGAAGTTGGTGGGCTCAACCTGTCCTATTAGAAGTAACCGGGTTCTAAGGGTCCCAATATCACGGGGTTGCTTTCATTTTTCATCGTTTCGATTTAGCCACTGAACTGGCGACCGAAATATTCCAGGAAAGCAACCCTCAATTGAGTGTAGTATCGAGTATCAACCAACCTCGGACTGCACCAAAGTCAGTTATCTCACTACCCTAAAGAGGCCAAGATAGTTCAATTAAGGTTCCTAAGGTCTGTTGATGCTTCATGACACCACGCGGAGGCCCCGTACTCTCCTTGACTGAACTCAAGGGTTACCGGTACACACCAAAGTGCCACATCAACGTAGCAGACTGTTTCAACCGTGTCGGTATACCCCGCACAGTTCCCTCACAGCCTTGTTGCTACTTTCTAAGAAAGGTATCCCCAGATCCGGGTTAGGATCTATAGAACTCCCAAGCAACCCACAATTTAAAGCACACAAGGAAAACAATTGAAAACATAGTTATAAGCTAGCCCTAAGGTACACCTCACTTTAAGTTGTCCCCAGCAGAGTCGCCAGTTCTGTGATCGGTGGATCTGGAACTGACTGTTTAACGCTGGTTCGCGAAATGTCGCGGAAGCAAGAGTCGCCACCGTCTTTTATTTTCTCCAATAGGAAAGGACAAAAGCACAGAAAAATTCCTTTAAAGAGATTTGCTCTCGGTTCGGGAGGTAGGTTATAGGAAGGGAAGGTGTTAGCACCCTTTCTATCCATGGTTATCCATGGGCTCTTAGATACTTGCTCATATGTTTTCGAAATTGTTTGTTTGCTTTTCAATGTGGGTTTAAAAAGTTTCTTTGAAAAAATTTCAGATCGACTCATACGTCAGAGTGTTTGAAAAGTTTGCTTTGAAAGCTTTTGAAAATGTGTGGTGTGAAAAGTATTTTTGTTTGTTTGAAATTAGAGCAAGTATCCTTGAGAACCTACCTACCCTAAGGAATTCGTCTGTGTAAATGTCCTTAAAAGTAGTGCCATCCCACCATTGAGAGGTAGGTAGCACCACCGTTGGAGGTGTTCGGGTCAATTCGAGTTTTAGGGACTTGGTGATCACCAGAGCAATGGGAAGACACCTTAGAAGCTACCCTCATGCCAGGTTCCCGGATCATGAGGACTTACTAAGACGTCCTCTACTCGACGATCACCTTTCGAAAGGCAACAGTGAGGCGTACCCTAGGGGTGGTGTGTGCGATTCGTGTGTCGTTTTCAAGTATTTTGTCTTGTCATGTTTATTTGTGTTCTACGCTTGATTTTATTGAGACATTCATTCTTGCATGCATATTTAACAGTTATAAAGTTGCGGAAAAATAAATCTAAGGTTATTACAAATGGCGCGGGTCCACATCGCCAAAATTAAACCGGACCCGATTTAGCAGAAAAATAAATAAAGCGAATAAGTAAAAGTGCGAGAAATTTAAATTACAATGCTTTGGGACAATTACATAATTATTATTGAACGACATAAGATAAATGCGCGAAGTAAAGGAATTGAAATGAAACTAGGGCGTTGGACCCTTTTGCAAAGTATTAATGGTTAATGAGAATTAAAAAATTAAATGATTAAATAAAAATGATATTTTTGTGTTTTTTAGATTTAATGAGAAAAAAGGAGTTAATTGAAATTAAATTAAACGGCAAACCCTAATTCTAATATTTTTTTAAGTTTATTATGAAAGATTTAAATTATAACCTAAATTAAACTCTAAATTAATTTGTACAATTTTTAAATTATGAAAATAAAATAATATTGTTATTCTGAGAAAAAGGGAAAATTAAAAAAAGGAAATAAAAAGATATCAAACCTAAATTCTATTTTTGGTGTTTTTTATTAAAAAAGATTAAAACTATAACCTAATTAAACTAAATATTTACATATTTTTTTATGAAAATAATTATAATATAAAAATTATATTTTTGATGTTTTTTCTGATTTTTATATTTTTGTAAAAAAAAAAATAATTACTGAATTAAAACAATAAATAAATAAAATAAGAATTAAAAAGATATAAGGGAAATAAATGAAATTTCAAACCAGGGTGGGGTGTTGTCCCAAAATTGGAGGTATAGGCCTGGGAATTCTGGCCCAATAAGCATGGCCCTCGTTGACTTTGCCAATTGTATGCTAACGTGTTGACTTGGTCCTAGCATGTTCTTTGCATCGTGGGCGTTGATCTGGTTGTGTAGGACGCGTGGATGGCCATGCTTTGAGAGAACATGATGTACCTGGATGTCAGCGCTGCATAGGATCAATTATTGAAAAATAGCATTGGAATTTTGCCAGACCTGGGACTTGAACCCAGGTCTTGAGAGTCACATGCATAGCGTGTTACCACTGAGCCAAACGCGTTAATTGATATATTATTATAAACAAATAATGAAAAAGCAAAACCAACGCCTATTAACTAAAACGCGCGCGAATTTGAATTGGCCAGTGGCTGATGGACACGATGCCTTCGTCTTCCTCACACTGTAAAACAGATCACTATGGGAACGGTTTTTGTAGCGTTGCCAAAAGGTGTCTACTGAAAAATAGCGATTAGAACCATGGGCATCATAAATTGTTCGCGAGGATGCATTCTTCTTCGTCTTGATGTGCTGAACTCAACCATGGTATCCATGGGTCCTGATTTTTCCTCTATACCAAATCCCCAATTTCAGAAACCTGCAACCCTAATATTCAAACATGGTGAATTCGTATACATGGCACAAAAAAGCAATTGAATGTAATGGTTAGCTCAGAAACATCATTGTAAGCAATAATCCATAAAGAAAAATGCAAAAGGATGCTTAATTCATGCTATGCGATTTCAGAATTTTTGCTTCACAGTTTGACTTAGGGGTACCGATTCAGGGTGTTTTTGTTGATGTTAATGATTGGGAAATGTCCAAGGATGTCTCAGGATGCTAATGGGACAAAGATTGAAGCTTGAATCGACCTTAAAGCTAGATTTCAGTGTTTGAGTTTTTAGGAGAATTTTCAATATTGTAATGGCTTCCTATGCGCAGCTTGCAGTCTTTTTGGCATTAGGTCTTGTTCTAGTACTTGTAAGGAAGCAATTAGGTCAACAATTTCAACAAAAATCTCTTGCAATTATGAATTGAAGATTTGATTTTTTTCCATTATACTTTCAATCTCTTTCACATGGTTTTTGTGCAAATCATATCCAATTCAATCCAATTCTTCCTAATCAACATGTGCACGAAATATTGAGATTAGAATGTGCACAAAAAGATTTTTTTAGGTTAGGTTTATATTTTTCATGTATTAAAATGATTTAAATGAATATAAATTAATATAAATTCAAATAAATAATTAAAAAATATGAAAATACTTCCCTTTGGGCCTAGTGGTCGTGCATAGGCTTGGCATGAAGAAACTTGGAAGAAAATTGGGCCCATTTGCATTTTTAGGCCTTTTGCATCAATGTTGACTTTCAAAAATTTCCAAAAATTTCCCAACTTACACAAGGCATAACTTGGTCAATGTTTAAGCTTTTCACATGTTCTTGGACATTTTGGAAAGGTCTTTGAGTCCTTTAACCAATGCCTTTGGTCCCATGTCATTTTGATTTACCAATCTCAAGTTATGGTCTTTGACTTAAAGTCCCTTTTTGTTGACTTTTGAAAATGACCTATAATGTTGAAATTGATAACTTTTTGTGAGAGCATTTCTTGGACTTGAAGTATGAAGATGAGTTGTAGGAAATGTCTTTCTCTTCAAAATGAGCTTTGGATGGAATTTTTCTGATAATCCATGTGAAAGTTATGCCTTGGTCAATTTCAGTTGACTTTTTCAACTGTCCAAATATAGCAACTTTTGCATCTTTGATGATTTCTGAGCCAAATTTTGAGAATCATGATCAAGCATTGATCAAATGATGTTTGTGGCTTCAAAATGATGTGTTGACCAAAAATTTGAACTTTTGACTGTCAAATGACCATTTTGCCCCTACAGTTGACTGTAGTGCAATCTAGGGTTTTGACTGTGCAATTTTGAGCTGAATGCCTTGAAACTTGACATGAGGATACTTGACCATCTTTGTAGGCATATGAGACTTGATTGGGCCTTTGAAAAGTTCATTTGCTTGACCAGAACTCAAACCCTAGTTTTGACTGTATAGGAGACAGTTGAGCTGCACAACCCTGGGGGGAATTTTGTGACCTTGACTTGGCAATTTCTTGATGAATATGGGAGGGCAAATTTTGGGGTACAACACAATGCAACTTCAATCTAAGTACAACTTAAACCTGAGTTCCTACTCACTCCCCCTCAATCACAGCAGTGATACATAAAACAATTTGACTAATGAATTGATGAAGACACTCTTCAAAACATACACTTGATTATGCTTCACAGTTTTTTAATCAAGCAACACAAACACTCTTGCTTCACAGCTTTGAGTGATATACAAACCTAACTTGACTTTACTTCACAGCTTTAGTCAAGAGACATACAAACACTCTTGCTTCAAAGCTTTGAGTGTTACACAACCCTTACAATTAAAACCTATTCCAAGTCACTTATCACAATGATAATTGCTTGGATTACAATAGTTAAAACTATACAACTTCTAAATGATCGTCTGTCAAAAAGGGATGCATTCCAAGACAGCAGCTGTGTTGAATATATAGCAGCTGCATCTTCAGTTAGGGTTTCCACAAAAAGCTAGGGTTAATTCCGTTTGACCTTAAGACTAGGTCACAGGACTTTATCAACCAGGTTAGGGTTGAGCTAGGTTAACCCAAAGAAAACGCAGGATTCTGTTCTGGAAGGACTGAGTTATTTTCCTGAAAAAACTCAAAATTAACCAAACTGCATACCTGTTAGTTCAGAACAGGATGTCTTAACATTTGTTATGACATCTGAATTCCTGTTTACTGATTTTGGTAAATGTGATCATTTTGCAAAATGCTCAGATACACACTCATAAACATCAGTACCTGTATGACAATATTTTTCTGCAAAGGTACCTCATAAATCTGTACCTAATAAACTAGAATGTTATGACATCAGTCATGACATTCATACACCTGGTTTTACCAAAAATGCATGCCAATACCTAAACAACTACAAACTCCCCCTTTGGTAGATTTTTGGCTAAAGCCCCTAAGCAATCATAGATAGCAGCAGAATAAATATGACTGCAGAAAAATAGAATGTCTAATAAAGTACCAAAATATATCTCCCCCTCTTTAGCCACAAATGGGCCAAAGATACATGTTCATACAAATTATACAGTCATCCAGAAACAGTAATAAGTGCAGCAACTAAAAACTGAACACACTTCCAAACTCTACCAGGGACCAGCATCAACTCCACCAATCAGCAACTCCACCAACCTTTAAGCACTGTCATCAGACTCAGAGTAGCTAGTTTCTTCAGTATTGAGATGACCTTCAGCTTCTACACCCTCTTCCCTTCTGTTTCCTTCAGCTTCCTCCTTTTCTAACCTGGCAATTAGGTTTTCTAGGGTCTTTTTTCCTAGCTTCCAGTTCTTTGCAGGTCTCTTTTAATACAGCTATGACATCAGATGTTTTGGACTGGGTCTTCACAGACGATGTCTCAGCTGATGTTATGACAATATTAGGAGCATGAGATCCCTGAAACAGTTTGTAGTGCAACCCAAGGGCAGGAGCTCTTTTGCAAGCAGTATCTCTTGCTACCAGGATATCAGGGTATTGTGCAAGGACAATTCCACAAAGGAGGGAGGGAAAGTAAATTGGTCCTTTGAAAGCATAACTACCAGCATGTTTTAAAGTTTGTTCAAAAATATACATGCCATAGTCAAAAGCAGTCTTGGTTCCCACAGCATAAATAAATCTCCCCAATCCTGTGGAGATAGTTGATTTATGGTTTGTAGGGACCCAGTTGGCTGCACCAATCTTGTGCAGGATGGCAAATTTCATGCTAAGTTTGCTGGCATTCAGCTTGCCTTTCAAGGGCCAGCACTTCACTTGCCTTGCTGTGATGGTTTGACAAACTTCATTGTCAGTGACTTCCAGATCAGGACAATCCTCATTTGATCTTCCAAGAAATTTGTTAATTTCCGATGGAGAGAAATTAACCCTTCTAACAAAAACACTTTCAAAGTCAGCTGACCTTCCATCATCACAATCATTAGACAAGTTAACTATGAACTCCTTGACCAGATTTTCATAACACTTGTTAAATTTTATCACTGTCTTCATCAGTCCAGTATTCTTGATCAGGTCCATGATGTCTTTGCACTCCATGGCATCATTGTTGAGTTCTCTTTCTAAAGCTATTCTCTTCAAGCAAACATACTTCCATCTGTTTGCATTGTTAGGATGGTGGAAAGAGATGCTGTCTGTTGGGACTTCAGGAACTCTAGCAATTTTGCTGGAGGGTAGTTTCCTTCTGATAAGAATTTCTTCAGCATCAATCTCAAACTCTGATTCCTCATCAGAATCAGAAGATTCAGGTTCTTTTCTCTTCTTTGTAATTGGTTGTCTACCAGTATACACTTGGGCTTTCACCTTCCCTTTGGGCTGACCAGTTTTCACAGATTCTACCCCAGCCTTGCCTTAAGTCTTGGATTTCTTAACAGCAGGTTTATCTTTGGACATACATTTTGCATCATTCTGATTACCCTTTCTTTTCATCATTCTCCTAGCTATGCTAGGGTTTACATTGGCAATCAGATCATTGTCTGAGTATTCCTCATCCACATCAATGATAGGTGGATCAACAGTCTTTTCTGAAGGGTTCTGAATGTTGTCATTTTGTGTCATAACATTCTCAGAGACATCTACATTCTCAGAGACATCCACATTTGGGCTTCCTGATTGATTTAAAGGGACAGAAATCCCTGGTACAGGTTGGTTTCCGCTTAGTATACTAGTAACAAGCCTAGCAATAGCTTGATGAACTTGAACTGATCCTTCTCTATTTGGTACAGAAGAAGAAGGATGAGAAGGATTACTAGAGGCAGCAGCTTGAGCTCTTCCTGCATGTCTAGTTCTCAGCTTTTTGACTTTGGCGGGGTCAGTTGCCATCTCTCTGAGAGGAGTGATCTCAAGAACTTCAGATTCTATGCCTGTGGTGATTGCTCGAGAGTCTTGGTCAGATGATGAAGATGAAGAGGTCGCCTTGGTTGAAGATGATGTTTGAGACATTTTGATTGACTTAGAGCACCAGTAGCAATTTGAAAAAAAACTTTGATTGAGAGAAGGGAACAAGTTGCAAAGTCGAGAGAGGTAGGAGGCAAAGGAGAGTCTTTTCAACTTCTTAAAGATTTTGAAAGAATTGGGAAAACATATGATTAACCCACTAAAAATAGACTTAACAAAATTAACTCCTTCAACCCTTGTTTTAAGCAAAATTAATTGCTATAATTTCTCATGTTGGCAAATAACCAACCTGCCCCTCAAGTTTTCAAGTTTATTTCCAACAAGAGCCTTGGTAGAAGAATCAGTCAGCTGAAGCTTAATGATACCATGTTCTAGTTTAATTGACTTCTTCTCTACAAAGTCAATGTGGTTGGTCCTGCTATGCTGAATAGGGTTCATGGAAATATTGATTGTATTCAGATTGTCACAATACAATGTCACAACATCTTGTGAGACATTATACTCAGTGAGCATCTGTTTTGTCCAGATATTTTGAGAACAGTTAATACTAGCTGCAACCATTTCAGCACAGAGTTGGGAAGGCATTCTTTTGACATGAATCATAGTTCTGGTTGATTCTTGAATGATCTTATTTTTCTTTTTGTCAACTCCATTTTGATGGTGAGTTATAGGAGAAGAGACTTCACGACTCATTTCTTCTGGGAAACAGAATTTCTTAGACTTGTTGTTTCCAAAATCCTTGTCATGATTACTTCTGGTTCTGACAACACATCCTTCTTCAAGTTTATTCACCATATCATAGACATGTTCCTTTTTATCAAGCCTTTCAATTTTAAGTTCACCACAAACCCTTCTTTTATCAATTTGTAGTCTTGGAGTCCTTCTGACTGCTTCCATAGAGATAACTCTTTTCATTCTTCTTAGATGAAGATGACCAAGCTTATGGTGCCACAGTTTCTTTTCTTCTTTGGTAATTGGACACATAGTGGAGTTATTAGTGTTCTCAGGCTGCCACAAGTAACAATTATCTTTGGATCTGATTCCTTTCATTACAACTTATAGTTTTTCATTAATTACTAGACATTCAGATTTTGAGAAGTTGACCTTGAATCCTAGATCACACAATTGACTGATACTAATGAGATTAGCAGTCAGCCCTTTTACCAGCAGTACTTCACTCAGACTTGGAACTTCAGGGCAGTCCAAATTACCAACTCCTTTGATTTCACCTTTATCACCATCTCCAAAGGTCACATAACTAGTGTTGTGAGGTTTAACATGATTGAGAATGTTCTTTATTCCAGTCATGTGTTTAGAACACCCACTGTCAAAGTACCAGCCTTCCTTTGCAGACACTCTCAGGGAAGTGTGGGCTATCAGGGCAGTAGCCTTTTTCTTCCATTGAGAAGTATGTGGTACCCTTTTTGACTTAGGTTTAACACTTGAGTTTTGATTAGGGTATCCATGCAATTTGAAGCAGAAGGGCTTTATGTGTCCATACCTTCCACAATGATGACATCTCCATCTCTGGTACTTTTTCTTCATATATTTCTGTTTCTGATGTTGAGCGTTGTGTTGAGACATCTACTTTGACATTTGTTTAACAGGCCTGATCTTCTTGTCTGTACTAGATTTCTTGGCTTCCACAAATCCTAGTCCAGATTTGTTTCCCACATTTTGTCCAACTTGAAGAATCTCTTCCAATTTGTCTGTTCCATTAGTCAGCATCTTGACAGATTTGGTCATTTGGATCAGTTGTGAGTTCAGCAACTGAACTTCCCCTTCTAGATGACTTATAGTTTCAAGGTTTGCCCTTTTTTCAGCCTCCAGCTTTATGATGAGTTTTGATTGTTTCTCATTCTGCACACAGACTTCAGTACTTCTGATACACAATTTCTTGTAAGTATCAGCCAGTTCTTCAAATGTCACTTCTTCATCACTAGTGTCACTTTCAGAGGTACAGACACCAGTTAGAGCAGTAACTAGTTTGGCAGATTCTTCTTCAGAATTACTTTCTGAATCACAGTCAGACCAAGTAACAGTCATTCCTTTCTTTTGTTTCTTAAGAAAGGTAGGACATTCAGCTCGAATATGCCCATATCCTTCACAGCCATGGCATTGAATACCTCTGCCTTGATTTCCCTTCTCTTCTGACCTTGGTCTTCTGCTGGAACTGTCAATGTCAGAGGGAATGTTATGAACATTAGACCTTGACTTTGGATCTATTCTTTTGATGAGTTTGTTGAACTGTCTTCCAAGCATGGCTATAGCTTCTGAAATATTTTCTTCTTCATCCTCCTTGTTTTCAACATCAGTGTTGGATACAAGTGCTATGCTCTTGTTCTTCTTGTCACCATTTTCAGTGATCCCCATCTCAAAAGTCTGAAGAGACCCAATTAGTTCATCCACTTTCAACTTGCTGATGTCCTGGGCTTCCTCTATGGCAGTTACCTTCATAGCAAATCTTTTAGGCAAGGATCTGAGAATCTTTCTCACCAATTTTTCTTCTGACATCTTTTTTCCCAGTGCTCCTGAGGTGTTGGCAATCTCCAAGATGTTCATGTGAAACTCATGAATGGTTTCATCTTCCATCATTTTTAGATTCTCAAACTTGGTAGTTAACATCTGAAGCCTTGACATTTTCACTTTGGAAGTGCCCTCATGAGTAGTTTTGAGAGTGTCCCAAACTTCCTTGGCCAATTCATATTGATGTACTAGTCTGAAAATGTTTCTATCAATTCCATTTCACAAGGCATTTAAAGCTTTGGAATTTCCCAGGGCTAACTCATCTTCTTCTTTACTCCAATCTTCCTCAGGCTTCAAACTGATTGTCCCATCTTTCTCAGTTATGGTGGGATGGATCCATCCTTTGTCAGCAGCTCTCCAAGCCTTTTTGTCCAGAGATTTTAAGAAGGAAATCATACGAGGTTTCCAGTAGTCATAATTAGTTCCATCCAGAATGGGTGGTCTATTTCCAAAAACTCCTTCTTTGTCCATAGTGCCAGAAAGTGATATCCCTAGATCTCACCCAGTAATACAGGCAGGGTGCCTGCTCTGATGCCAATTGAAATTCTGGCTGCAGATACTGAATGTCACGTTCAATGTTATGACACCGTATCTGACTTTCTATAAGACAGTAAATACAAAAACAGTAAAGAACACAGTCAATTGTTTACCCAGTTCAGTGTGCAACAACACCTACTCTGGGGGCTACCAAGCCAGGGAGGAAATCCACTATAAGAGTTATTAATTCAGGAATAAACCAACCAGTTTATCTCCTTCACTTAAGACCTACCCAATGCAACTTCAATCTAAGTACAACTTAAACCTGAGTTCCTACTCACTCCCCCTCAATCACAGCAGTGATACATAAAACAATTTGACTAATGAATTGATGAAGACACTCTTCAAAACATACACTTGATTATGCTTCACAGCTTTTTAATCAAGCAACACAAACACTCTTGCTTCACAACTTTGAGTGATATACAAACCTAACTTGACTTTGCTTCACAGCTTTAGTCAAGAGACATACAAACACTCTTGCTTCAAAGCTTTGAGTGTTACACAACCCTTACAATTAAAACCTATTCCAAGTCACTTATCACAATGATAATTGCTTGGATTACAATAGTTAAAACTATACAGCTTCTAAATGATCGTCTGTCAAAAAGGGATGCATTCCAAGACAGCAACTCTGTTGAATATATAGCAGCTGCATCTTCAGTTAGGGTTTCCACAAAAAGCTAGGGTTAATTCCGTTTGACCTTAAGACTAGGTCACATGACTTTATCAACCAGGTTAGGGTTGAGCTAGGTTAACCCAAAGAAAACGCAGGATTCTGTTCTGGAAAGACTGAGTTATTTTCCTGAAAAAACTCAGAATTAACCAAACTGCATACCTGTTAGTTCAGAAGAGGATGTCTTAACATTTGTTATGACATCTGAATTCCTGTTTACTGATTTTGGTAAATGTGATCATTTTGCAAAATGCTCAGATACACACTCATAAACATCAGTACCTGTATGACGATATTTTTCTGCAAAGGTACCTAATAAATTTGTACCTAATAAACTAGAATGTTATGACATCAGTCATGACATTCATACACCTGGTTTTACCAAAAATGCATGCCAATACCTAAACAACTACAGTGTGGACAAGTTCTAAAATCACAATAGAATTATACTCCGTTGGAGACCAGACAGTCCTAGATCTTAATGAAGATGTTTCCCTCAGTTGAAGACCTGACCGGTTCTTAATCTCAACTGAATTATCCTTGGTTGGATTACAAATAAGGTTCTCAATCTCGACAATTTCCTCCGTCGTAGTGTGGACAAGTTCTAAAATCTCAACAGAATTATACTCCGTTGAAGACCAAACAGTCCTAGATCTTGAAGAAGATGTTTCCCTCAGTCGAAGACCTGACCGGTTCTTAATCTCAACTGAATTATCTTCGGTTGAATTACAGATAAGGTTCTCAATCTCGAAAATTTCCTCCGTCGTAGTGTGGATAAGTTCTAAACTCTCAACAGAATTATACTCCGTTGAAGACCAGACAGTCCTAGATCTTGATGAAGATGTTTCCCTCAGTCGAAGACCTGACCGGTTCTTAATCTCAACTGAATTATCCTTGGTTGAATTACAGATAAGGTTCTCAATCTCGACAATTTCCTCCGTCAAAGTGTGGACAAGTTCTAAAATCTCAACAGAATTATACTCCATTAAAGACCAGACAGTCCTAGATCTTGATGAAGATGTTTCCCTCAGTCGAAGACCTGACCGGTTCTTAATCTCAACTGAATTATCCTCGGTTAAATTATAGATAAGGTTCTCAATCTCGACAATTTCCTCCGTCGTAGTGTGGTCAAGTTCTAAAATCTCAACAGAATTATACTCTGTTGAAGACCAAACAGTCCTAGATCTTGATGAAGATGTTTCCCTCAGTCGAAGACCTGACTGATTCTTAAATCTCAACTGAATTATCCTTGGTTGAATTTCAGATAAGGTTCTCAATCTCGACAATTTTCCTCCATCGAAGTGTGGACGAGTTCTACAATCTCAACAGAATTATACTCCGTTGAAGACCAGACAGTCCTAGATCTTGATGAAGATGTTTCCCTTAGTCGAAGACCTGACCGGTTCTTAAATCTCAACTGAATTATTCTCGGTTGAATTATAGATAAGGTTCTCAATCTCGACAATTTTCCTCTGTCGTAGTGTGGACGAGTTCTAAAATCTCAACAGAATTATCCTCCGTTGAAGACCAGACAGTCCTAGATCTTGATGAAGATGTTTCCCTCAGTCGAAGACCTGACCGGTTCTTAATCTCAATTGAATTATCCTCGGTTGAATTACAGATAAGATTCTAAATCTCGACAGATTTCCCCCAGTTTAACTATGGACAAGTCCTTAAAACCCAGCGGAGATGTTCTCTTAGTTGGAGTACAGGCAAGTTCCTAAATATCAGCAAGATCAGACTTCCCCAGCAGAATCTTCCAGAACAACAGGTATACAAGTTCTCGCTAAGGAATCTCTTATGCGATCGAAACTCCTGCAGATGGCATCTTTAAGCCCATTCCCTCTCCAGAAATCTCCAAATGGCATCTGTAAGCCCATTCCCGACATCACAAGGCTGATACTACTTCATGCGAGTGCAAATTTCTGGGCACTCTAGTGTTCAATCATCTTCTACCTTCGGATCACGAAAGGCACGAAAGCCAATCTACATCCTCAGGTTTAAGAAGATTGAACAGGGGCAGCTGTTGTACCCCAAAATTTTCCCTCTCATATTTCTCAAGACATGGCATAAAAAATTTCCAAGTTGCTCAAGTTTTCTCAAGAGTGGGTCAGACAAGTCATCTCCTAAGGCAGTCAACCCCAAATTAGGGTTTTGTGTTGCATCAATGTATTTGAATCCAAATGACCTAAAGTTCTTCCCAATGTCCTAATATGTTCTCAAGATCATCGATGTCAAATTTCAAGCCTTGAAGAGGAAGTTTGCTCAGTCAATTGCTCAAAGGGTCCAAAAATTGACTGTGCTAGGGCAAAAGTCAACTGTGACCCAAATACAGTCAAACTTCAAGATTTTTTGTCAACATTCTCATTTTTAAGGATATTTCATCATTTTATCAAGGGTTGATCATGATTCATCAAGGATTTCTCAAAATTCATCAAGACTCAAAAGTTGCTAAATTAGGGTTTTGTAGGAAAAGTCAACTCAACTTTGACCAAGCATAACTTTCTCATAATTTATTAGAAATGACTCATCCAAATCTCATTTTGAAAAAAATGCAATTTCGAACAATCCATCTTCACACCCCAAGATCAAAAAATGCACTCACAAGAAGCTATAAATTTGGACATTATATGTCATTTTTGAAAGTCAACAAAAACACCTTTTTTGCCAAAGACTATAACTTGAGAATGGAATATCAAAATGAGATGATACCAAAAGGGTTGGTTAGATGACATCTCAAGCTTTCTAAAACGTCCAAGAACACCTCCAAAAGTTCAAAATTGAAGAAGTTATGCATTGTTGAAATTGGACATTTTTACAAAATTGCCAAACGTTAACTATCCCCAAAACTTCAAATTTTGTCAAATGGGCCCATTCTTTTCCACTTGATTTGAGCTTGCATCAGTGTCCACGTGTCCTAGCTTCATCCATGAGCCCATATTTTATTTTTACTATTTAATTTTATTTTTATTGAATTTATTCATTTTAAATCAAAATTAAATCATATAAAATCCCAAAATTGATTACCTAAGATCTTTTTGGTTGTTTCAGGTCTTAATTATCATTGTGATCAACATCAAATTTGTATCTCACCAATTCATGTGAAAAAGATTGAGATTTGGGAAAATTTTGCAAGTGGTAAAGAGTGAACCAAATCACATTACAATGCATTGATTTAGAGAGATTCCATCCATATTTGTTACCCTAACACATTGTATCATACATAAGCAAGAGAGGCACACGAAAATAGGGTTAAAGGCTGTAGAAAGAAGCAAAAAAAACTTGAAAAATATACAAAAAAGCTTGAATTCGGATTCATACTTAGAGGCAATTTTAGAAGCTTAGACCAGTCCCAATCTCTTCCTGGGTGTTCACTCAACCTTCCTGGATCAAAAACAATCATTCTCAGACACCACAACGCACTGTAAGTACCACGATAATCCACTTCTTTCTTGAATTCGTAAATCATCATTCTTGCATCATTTGAGTAAATTGTTGGTATATTTGAAATCCTCATAACATTTCCAAACTATTGGTATTATTCAATTTTGTTTATCTGACCTATACTGCAAAGTACCATAGCTAGGGTTTCGTGGATTTTTTTGGGTGTTTCTGTTTCAGGGATAATTGGCCATCAAGAAGGGTATGGTTGTGACTGGGATGATGAGACGAGCACAACCATGCCCTTAGAATTCATTTTCATGGCTTACAGATATTTTTGGAATGGGCATGACTTATAGTGACGGTCTTTGTCCATTGGTATAAGTCTAGAATGTTTTAGCCACGGACGTGAGGTAGAAGACAAAGACGTGTCACACCATCAATGGCCAATTCAAACCACGCGCGCATTTTTGTTTTGTTCTGACCATTGGCCTGTTTTCTTTTATTATATATTATTTGTATATGATTAACAGATAAAGCCAAGAAGCCTAGTGGTAAACGTGTACATCCATTAGCCTACAGGATCTGGGTTCGAATCCCAGGTCCCCCACTTTCTTCGTTAATTTTGTTCTTCAGGTAATCAAGTGCACATCCAAGCATATGGCATACCATGCGCCCTAATCTATCCAACAGCCAGATGGCCTGAAGGCCAAATCTGATGGCCAAGCGCTGAAGGTCTATGTGGAGCCCAGTCAACACATGCATATGGAATCAAAAAAGTCAAACAAGGGCTAATGCAATTGGGCTTCTCATTTGCTGTTCCAACACCCTAAATCAGGCCCATACCCCCTCTCTCTCTCTCTCTCTTTTTATTTATTTTGTTTTAATTATTTATTTTATTATTTTTGTTTAAATACTAACCAATCAAAATTCAGTCTTTTCAAAAATAAAATCACCAAAAATATTTGTATTCAATAAAATTTTAACCTTTCCTTTTTTATTAATAAATACTAATTAAATTAATTTAGGTTCTTAATTAGAATAACTTTAACATATTTTTAAATAATTAAAAATTAATTAGATTTAATTAGGTTTTTATTAATTCAATTAATTTTTGTTTCTTTCTTAAAATAACAAAAACCCAAAAATAATTTATTTTCATTAATTAGTTTATTTAATTTAATTTAGTAATTAACTTAGATTAATTTCTTTCTTAAAATAAAAAACAACAAAAAAATCTTTTCTTTAACAAAAAGGGTCAAAACCCTAGAACTTTGCGCTCGATTTAATTTCCCGCACGCGATTCATTTTCTTTTATCCTATTATGTATCTGATTCCGATTTGTAATAGTAAATAGGACATTTTATTTATTTATCGCTTTATTTATTTTTAAAGGGTTTGTCTTTGGCGATGTAAATACCCGACGCCTTGTAATTTAAATTCCGCAATTTATTTTCCGTAATTTATAACTGTTAGATGTTTGATAATAGGGATGCATGACAAGACTGAATGTTTTAACCTAAAATCAACTTAGATCACCTTTAACATGTACAAAGATAAAATAACTAAAAATAACACACCCGTACACGCGCACTCTTAGGGTACACCCCACTTGGTTGCCTTCGTACGCGGTCATTAATATAGGTCACATTAGATGTCGCCCTCTTGTCTAAAAGATCATAGTCGCCTCGAAACGGTTGCCTCTGATATAATTGCCTCAAACAAACGATCTAAGACATTAGGGTAACCGCTAAGGCATCCTAACATTGCTTTGGTGACCGTAAGTCCCGCATTCGAATTGACCATTAAAACTCCAACGACGATGCTACCTACTCATCAATAGTGGGATATCATTGTCTAAAGGAAGATAGCATAGAATGATTCCTTTTTCGAGTAGGTAGATGGTTCTTAAGTACTTGCTCTTTAAAAAAACAAAAACTCTTCACACTTACACTTTTCGAACAAAGTTTTCAAAAACACTTCATTACACTCTTGAGGACAGAAGCAAGAGTTAAATCGAAGTTTCAAACAAAAACTTTTTCAAACCCACAAGCACAAAGAAAAGAAATTTTGAAAACAATATGAGAAAGTACATAAGAGCCTGTGGATAACCACGGATAGAAAGGGTGCTAACACCTTCCCTTTCTATAATCTACCCCCTGAACCCGAGAAATATCTCGAAAAAGGAATTTTTCTGTGCTTTTTTCCTTTCCTTGTTGGATAAAATAAAAGTCGGTGGTGACTCTTACTTACCGCGACATTTTGCAAACACAAACGCAAAACGCAAACCAGCATTCCAAAAAACAGTCAGTTCTTCCCACCGTATCACAGTCACCATCCATATTGGTCAGGATCATGGCTCCACCAGAGAATATGTTCTTGATTACAAATGGCCCCTCATATTTAGGAGTCCATTTGCCCCTGGGATCACCTTGTGGCAGTATGATGCGCTTGATTACCAGGTCACCAGCCTGATATACCTGCCATCTGACCTTCTTGTTAAAAGTTTTGATCATATGTTTTTGGTACATCTGACCATGGCAGACAGCCGCAAGCCTCTTCTCGTCAATCAGGTTTAACTAGCCAAGTCGAGTCTGGACCCATTCGTCTTCATTCAGTGCTGCATCCTTCATGATTCTCAGGGAAGGGATCTGGACTTCAATGGGCAGGACAACTTCCATACTGTATACCAAAGAGAACGGAGTTTCCCCTGTTGATATGCATATTGTGGTGTGGTAACCATGAAGAGAAAATGGTAACATCTTATGCTAATCTTTATATGTCACCGTCATCTTCTGTATGATTCTCTTGATGTTTTTGTTAGAAGCTTCTATAGCACCATTCATCTTCGGCCGGTAGGGAGAAGAGTTATGATGCTGAATCTTGAATTGCGTGTAAATCTCGGTGATCATAGTATTGTTGAGATTGGTACCATTATCTGTAATGATTCTTTCTGGAATATTGTACCGACAGATAATGTTATGTTTGATAAATCGGGCCATAACGTTCTTGGTAACAGAAACGAATGAAGCTGCCTCGACCCACTTCGTGAAGTTATCAATGGCAACCAGGATGAAGTGATATTCGTTAGAAGTCGTAGGTCTGATTTCTCGTAGGTCTGATTTCTCCAATGAGTATGACAACCTTCAAGAGATATGATCACAGCGCTGATGCCATTTCCAAGAGTGTTGGAAGCTCCGTCAAATACCATAGTCCATCGGGATCCTTTTTCAGGTCCTTCATCCGGTCCAGGTTCTTCACAATCAGTTACCAACATGATCTTCTCATCCGGGAACTCAAAATTCATTGATTGGTAGTCATCCACAGCCTGATGATCCAAATGATCAGCTAGTACACTTCCATTAATTTCTTTCTGGGTTGTGTATTGAATGTCGTATTTGGTCAGGATCATTTGAAACTTGTTATTCTTCGGGAGAGAGCGGGCTTCTCAAAGATGTACTTGATAGGATCTATCTTAGATATCAACAAAGTAGTGTGGGTCAGCATATACTGTCTTAGTCGGCGAGTAGCCCATGCCAAAGTGCAAAAACTTTTCTCTAGCAGTGAGTATCTTGCTTAACAGTCGGTAAACATTTTTCTAAGGTAGTATATTGCATGCTCTTTTCGACCAGACTCGTCATGCTGCCCAAGCACACACCCCATTGAGTTCTCTAATACCGTTATGTACATGATCAGAGGTCTTCCTTCAACTAGAGGCATCAAAATTGGAGGCTCTTGGAGATATTCCTTGATTTTGTTAAAGGCATACTGGCAATATTCATTCCACTTCACTGCTTGATCTTTCTTCATTAACTTGAAGATTGGCTCACAAGTAGCGGTCAGATGTGAAATGAATCTGGCTATGTAGTTTAGGCGTCCGAAGAATCCCCTGACTTCCTTCTTCGTGCAAGGAGTTGGCATTTCTTGTATAGTTTTTACTTTTGCAGGATCCACTTCAATGCCTTTGTTGCTGACAACAAAACACAAGAGCTTACCAGATCTTACACCGAAAGTGCACTTATTCGGGTTTAGCCTTTGTTTGTACTTCTTCAGCCAGTCAAATAGTTTATGTAAGTGATCAAGGTGCTCCTCTTCAGTTTGAGACCTAGCTATCATGTCATCAACGTATACCTCTATCTCGTGATGAATTATATCATGAAACAAAGCTACCATGGCGTGCTGATAGGTTGCCCCAGAATTCTTCAACCCAAATGGAATAACCTTGTAACAGAAAGTGCCTCACTGTGTGACAAAGGTTGTCTTTTCGATGTCCTCATGTTCCACCTTGATCTGATTATACCCGGAGAAACCATCCATGAAGGAGAATACCTTATGTTGTGCAGTGTTATCAACCAGAACATCAATGTGGGGAAGCGGGAAGTCATCCTTGGGGCTTGCCCTGTTCAAGTATATGTAATCCACACACATACGTACCTTACCGTCCTTCTTAGGCACTGGAACAACATTAGCGATCCATTATGGATAAAACGTGGCAGCTAAGAAACTGGCATTGAACTGTTTCATGACTTCAGCTTTTATCTTCTCTGTCATATCTGGCCGTATACGACGAACCTTCTATTTCACTGGAGGGTAATTCTCTTTTGTCGGTAGGTGATGAACCATAATATTGGTGTCAAGTTTTGGCATTTCTTCGTATGACCAGGCAAAAACCTCAACTAAGTCATGTAGCATTTATATTAACCGATGTTTAACACTGGGATCCAAGTTAGCACCTATATTGACTTCTCTTTTGTCCTCTTCGGTACCCAAGTTCATTGTCTCAACTGGCTCCTCATGTGGTTGTATTTCCCTTTCTTCCTGTTATAACATTCTGGCAAGCTCTCCTGGTACCTAACAATTTTCCTCACCTTCGTCCTCGGCTTGGTTGATCGAATTTTCAAAGTCATAATGAGCAATAGCAGAACGGTTATCAATAGGATCCAGAGTGGATGTGGATCTGCATTTTTATATGTGAGTGTGTGTAAGAGCATAGCTATTTGGATAAAATAAAAAAGCAGAAAAGAAAGGCAAAGAGCGCAAAATTTGTATGTAAAAATGTCCAATGCTTTATTAATGACATATGATAATGAAACATGATAACCCTCATAAAATAACAATTGTGCCTCAGGTAAGGCACAAAGTCTTAGAGTTTGTATTGTTCATTTATTACATATCCAAAAACAAAAAAAAGGACAATTACTCCTGAATAAAAGTAATCGGCACAAATTCTTTAGCCTTCTAGTTGGTGAGTCCTCCACTGACAGTTGGGTAGATCCACTGGTCCATGTCACAGTCACTGTCAATGTCCTCCAAAGCATTAACCCCATGATTGTTGATGCGTAGGGGTAGTCCTCTGGCACGAGCACGATGAACATCCCTTTGAGCTCCTGATGTAAAAACCAAACCAAATTTGTCAGATTTGTATGGAATATCTGGAAGTTATCCCCAAATTATACATCCACCTTCTTCAACAACTGCCCTGGCATCTTTCAGAGAAGCCATCTTCAACGGAGGCCTGGTAGTCTTTGGAACACTTGCAGAGGTTTTGGTTGCAAAAATGGTTTGTGGAACCTCTTAAAAGTTCTCACAGGGGGTCTCAATTAACTCACTGTCCATTTCAACATACCTGAAATAGTTCAGGTGGCTTACCATGTACTTCTCTTCCCCATGCACTGATAATTTTCCCATTGACTGGGTATTTCAGCATCTAATGTAAGGTGGAAGTCACAGCACCAGCCCCATGGATCCAGGGTTGACCCAATAAACAGGAGTAAGATGGGCGGATGTCCATCACATAGAAAGTGGAATTAAAAGTCTGAGTGCCAACTTTGATAGGGATGTCCACCTCCCCATGCACCAATATTTTAGAACCGTTGAAGGCTCTCACCACAATGTTACTAGGCTTCAGAGTCAATCCTTTGCAATCTAACCTGTCAAGGGCCTTCTTGGGTAGAACATTCAGTGATGAATCGGTATCCACTAGAACATGGGCCAAAGTAGTTCCCTTGCACTCGATAGAGACGTGCAAGGCATCATTATGTTTCCTTCCTCTGGGAGTCAGATCAACATCAGAGAAACCTAGCCCATTGTCAGCAGTCAAACTGGCCACACAGTCTTTAAATTGATCTGCAGAGGTTTCTTGAGGCACGTGAGCTATCTTGAGGAATTTCACTAAATCCTTGGCTTGGGCTTCAGAGCACAATAACAGGGCCAACATTAAGATCTTGGAAGGGGTCTGCCCCAGTTGTTCGACCACATTGTAGTCACTCTCATTTATTATTTTTAAGATTTCTTCTATCTCCTTATTAGAAGCCTCAGGGATGGTTTATGGGTGTGCCTTCATATGGACAGGCTCAACCAATATCTCTTTGCCCCGAGTCTTGGCCGACTCGGTAGAAGAGGTAGCAGTAGGGCTAGCAACAAGAGTAGTCATAGGAATATTGATAGGAGTACTAGCATGGATGATCACAGGAGTAGTAACAGTTTTAGGAGGAGAGATCTCAGGGGAGAAAACCATTCTTCTTCTGGTGATTTTGATGATCCCAACTGTATTGCTAATGTCAGGATCAGAGTCTTCAGCCTCTTCATCTTTAACAATCAGCAGATCCTGCTTGACGCCATGGTAATAGACGTCAGCCGCATAATTCCAGTGAACAGCTTTATTTGAGGAATATGGCATAGGTCCGAGGAAAGTAATTATCAACGTGGAAACTTTCGGAACAGATGTAATCCTGACAGGTCTTTTGGGTGAGACCTTGGGAGGATTGGTGAAAATGGTAATGATAGAAACATCTTCACATGAAACACTTGTAATTGGAGTCTTCTCAAATAGGATTTCTTTATCATCCATCAGGCGCTGAACACCTTCCTTCAACAAATTGCAATCTTTAGGTAAGGACAAACACGAGTGGCAACCTTCGCCATAACCCGGAAATAAACCGGCCTGCAAGAGATTATTCTTAATAGTCATGAGTGGAGTAGCCAATTCATCAACAAAAGCAAAAAACATGTCATCGTTAATATCATTGACACCATGGTCGTGCTTGGGCATAGGGGCAGTAATAACATTAGGGTCTCAGGGGCGTCAAACTCAATCTCCTTTTCTTTAATCAAATCCTGCACCTTATTCTTCAAAGGCCAACAGTCATTGGTATCACGGCCTAGACTCTCAGAATGGTAAGCACATCGAGCATTTGCATTGTAATGAGGAGATGTAGTGTTGGGATTCTTGGGAGCCTCTTTCAGGGTAACCAAATTGGATTTCAGTAGGTATGGTAAAACCTGGGATATGGTCATGCTGATCCGGGTAAAATGTCTCCTTGGATTATTCATTCTAGAATGATTATTCTATTGTTAGTTTGATGCAGAATTGGAAATCATAGCAGCCCCTACTGTTAGACGACGCTTAGTTTTGTTAAGATTTCTTTGGCCATAAGCAGCACTGACCTCCTTCTTCCCTGTGTTGCAGTGCTGGAGGATGCATCTCTCTGTATTTTAGCATTAATACCAGCTTCCACTCTTTCTCCTGTCAAGATCAGCTTAGTAAACCCAGTAGAAGAACTTCCAATCAGGTGGTTAAAGAATGTCCTGGAGAATGTGCCCAAGAACATGTCCACTAGCTCCCTATCAGACAACGGAGGCTGGACTCTTCCTGCAAGGTCTATCCATTTTTTGGCATAGTCCTTAAAGCCCTCACCGGAATCCATAGACATACTTTGCAACTGTGTACGAGTCGGGGCGAGGTCAGCATTATACTGGTACTGCTTATAGAAATCAGCAGCTAGATCTTCCCAATTATGCACATTGGTTCTTTCTAGTTGATAGAACTATTCCAGCTGAGTCCCTGCCAAACTTCCCTTGAAGAAGTGTATCCATAAATCCCTATCAGTAGTGTGGGGTTGAATTTTCCTGACATATGACCTTAAATGTAGCTTAGAAAATGTAGGGACCTTGAACTTCCGCAGGATGACCACCCATGAGACCAATCCTAGCTCTTCAAAGTCCAGTCCGGGCACCCTTTGGATCTCCATGGAATTGAGCTGATCCTCCAACTGTTTGTATTTATCATCTGCAGGAGGATACTGCTCCTCAAAATAGTCAGGTTCATCTTCTTCAGACTCCCTTCTACTGTGGTCCTCTTCTCTTGTCTCTCCATCCTGATTGTCTCTTTCTCTCTTGATGGAGTTGTGAGCTCTGAAATTGGCTTCACTGGTCCTTTAAACCTTCTTCCCAAATTAAGAACATCCACTGGCCTCTTTTTCTTCTTTTTGTCCTTGAGAATCAGAGCTTTCAAGTCTTCTTGTCCCTTGGCCAGATTCAAGAACATTTCTTGGAATTGGGCATTTTGTGCCTGAAGTTCCTTGACTGTTTGTTCAAGAGCCATTGCGTGAAATAAACAGCGAAGAAGATAAGAAACTTGTCCTGAAACCTATTTATGCAATGATATGTATGGTATATGTATGCAATGTTTTCAAGGACTCCGGGAAATTTAAAAATTTGTGAACAAAAATGAAACAAAGATTTTATTAGTAGAATTCAAAATACAATTGCCTTTTTAGGCTTACAATTGAAAAATCCTAAAATCTAAGACATCAGGTTTCCCATGGGAACTTCCTCTTTGTGCCGAGATAGACATTAAGATATTTTTTCTTCGTGAAGTTTCTTCGTAAGCTCCAAGACTTTCTTCTCATTGACATAGAAATGATCTCTAAAGGTATCCCGTTCTTTCTTCAGCTGAATCCAGGATCTCTACAGCTCTTCAAGATCAGTGGGCATGTAAGGATGGAGAACTGTATAAGGAACACCCCCCTCAAAAATGGGCTCCACGACCACTGGTAAGATGGCTATATATGGCATTATAAAGTTCTGAGCGTGAGCTCGTACCGATCTGAGATAGAGTTCCATAGGGATAGAAGTCTTAGGTCCCAAAGTCCTGGTATCGAATCTGTTTACCATGCCTCAAACTCGTATAAACCTCTGACGATACCCTTGAGAATCATTCTCGTAGTTAAACATAATGTCCTGGATAAGCATATCATGGGGACCATCCCTTCGAGCATAACCAAATTATTGTAAAGCCAGAGGAGGATTATATGTCATGCCTCCCCTAATGCCAAATAGTGGGACATTAGGGAATTCCCCGCAGCGGTCAATGACAGAGATATCTCCCATGGATCGGGAATACCAGAGAATATCCGAGTGAGAAAGTAACATTATCCTTCGTGACCAACCCAAACCTTCTTCATTCTTCAATACTGATTTAGGGAGGTGAGAAATAAACCATCTTGACAGCAATGGCATTCAACATATAAGAATACCTTTTCTCTTAATGGTGCGAGTGTAGAGGGTATGCAAGATGTCTCAGAGTAAAGTAGGCACAGGGTTACGAGAGAGGAAAACCTTGATAAAATTCACATCTATAAGAAAGTCTGGATTAGGGAACAATACTAAACCATAGATTAGAAGGGCCAAAACCTCCTCAAAAGCTTAGAAATCCAAATCATCCTAAAATTGGTGAGCCTTCTAGTACAGAAACTTGGCTAGAAAACCCTTAACACCACTTCTTATTTCCCAGTTGGATACAATGTCGGACTGTTTCAGATGCAAAGTTGTTGCAATGACTTCTGACTTGGGAGCTTCTTCTAAACCGGTGAAAGGCGTCTGATCAAGAATAGGTATACCCAATATTTGAGAGAACTCTTCCATGGTGGGCACCAACTAGTAATCTGGAAAAGTGACGAAATGGTGCTTAGGGTCAAAGAATTGAAAGAGTACACTCATCATCTTCTCATCAAAACCCGAGGTAACCATACTGAGAAGTCGACCATAGTTCTTGGTAAATGAGGAAGTATTGGGACCCTGATACTAGATCTTTGAGTTGGAGAGGTATTCTCACGAAGCTAATCCAAATAGTATTTCTACGAGCGGAAGCCATGATCTGCAAAACAGAACGAAGATAAAATCCATTGGTCCTTGAAATGGTTATTGTAATGAAAAATGGATGTTATGATGCATGATGTCACGTGTAAGAAAACTGATCATACACAGGCAAAACACACAAGGCCTTAGGTTTAGGCTTGCATGGAGTTTATAGGTAAGTACTCTCTTGAAGTTTAATTGGTTCAACCTGTCCTAGAAATAGTAACCGGGTTCTAAGGAGTCTCAATATCATTGATCTTTCTTTATCGAGCATTATTTCAGCTTAGCAATCTTTTCTTGCGGATGAAACATCTCGAAAGTCCAATCTCAATGAGTGTAGCATCGAGTATCAACCAATCCCTAGATTTACACCGAGGCCTGTTATCTCACTACTTTCTAATGGCCAAGTTTTGTTCAACTAAGGTTCTAAGGTTCGTTAGTGCTTCACGACACCACGCGGAAGCCCCGTATTCTCCTCGATTCAACACAGGGGATACCGGTACCAACCAAAGTATCACACCAATACAGCTATCACTTTAACCATATCGGTCTATGTCGTACAATCTCCACGATCTATTGTTGTTTACCTAAAAAGATTCCCCCAGATCCGGGTATAGGATCTATAGTAACAACCCAAATAACCCTCCAAGGATAAAATATACAAAGCAAAAAAAAGCAGTCTAATAATGAACTAACTCTAAAGTAAACGCCACTTTTTACTTTTCCCCAGCAGAGTTGTCAGTTGTGTGATACGGTGGCAAAACCGACTATTATATACTGGTTTTGCGTTTGTGTTTGCAAATGTTGCGGTAAGCAAGAGTCGCCACCGAATTTTCTTTTATCCAAACTAAGGAAAGGGTAAAAAGCTCAGAAAAATACCTTTTTGATATTTTCTGAGTAAGGGGGGTAAATTATGGAAAGGGAAGGTTTTAGCATCCTTTCCATCTGTAGTTATCTATGAGCTCTTATAGGTTTGCTCATTTTGAAATACCTATGTGCTTTGTGTATTTGAAAGTTTGTTTTGAAAATTCCTTGGTATGGCAGACTTTGTAATGTTTCTCGTGAATGTGGAGAAAGTATACAAAGTGTCTTGAAAATGTTTTTGAAAAATAGTTTTTTGTGTAAGTGCAAAGATGTTTTGAGCAAACTTCTAACGGTTATCTACTTTGTACTCGAAAAGGCGTTCTTTTCCTCCTATCCTTTAGACAATGCTATCCTACTATTAATGATTAGGTAACCTTGTCATTGGATGTTTGAGGGACAACCGAAAGGACGTTACGGTCACGAAGGCAACATGGCAATAAATTTTAGTAATTGTCCTAAAGTTCTCAGATCACTTTTAACTGAGGCAACATCAAGAGGGTCGTCGAGGGACTTGTGATCTTTCAAACTAGAGGATAGTCACTAAAACTTCTCACGTTTCGAGAATTGTGACCGTTTTCTGAAGGAAACCGAAGTGTTAGAGGTGCGCATGTGCAATTGTGTTTGATTCATGTTATTTGTCTTGCATTATTAGGTTTTGCTAACGTTTTAATTTCAGTCTTGCCATACACGCCTAGTTACTAGCAGTTAATATGTACAGAAAAATAAAGTGCAGGAGGTATAAATCTAGACTATTACATGGCTTTGGGGAGGGGGATTTACATTGTACAATGCTTTAGGGAAAAATAAAGAAAGCAGTAAAAAAGTCCTACTCAATCTATTACATACCGGTATACAGTTACATTATTATAAAAAATGCGAGAACAAGAAAAATGCGTGCAAAACGAATATTACGTCTAAAAAGAACCTAAGAAAATACTAAGTAAAAAAAATATTTTTTGGTTGTTTTTATTTTAAGAAAATAATTAAATTGAAATTATCCTAAAGTCTATTTGGAAAATAAAATTAAATAAGTTCATTTTGGTTTTTTATTATGAAAATAAAATTAAATCTAAATTAAATCCTAAAATCTAATTTGTTTTAAGTTAAGAAAATGGTTAAAATTTAATTAATCAATTAATTAAGAAATTAATTATTTAACTAAATGTCTAAGCCTAACTTTTTGTGATTTTTTGATTATTTATAGCTAATTAAAAAATTAATCAAGAAAACAAAAATTAAAAAAAAAACTAAAACAAAAGAAACAAAATGGGTCTGATATGGTTAGAAATTGGGGGTGAGAAATGAATTTTGCTGGGCCCAATGCTGTGAAGGCCCAGACCAACGCTGGATCAGGTGTGGAGTGGCCTTGAGGGCGCGTGGTGGGCCTGCAGATGGGATCAGTTAGATCTGATTAGATAGGACTCTGATGATGATGGTTTGATGGAGTATGGTGGACCCCAAGTAGCATAGCGCATGGAATCTACATGAAACAAATCAGAAAATATAAAATGTTGGACCTGGGATTCAAACCCAGGTCCTCTCCCTCATATGCACACGCCTTTACCAACTGAGCCACCTGTTCATTCATTACATAAAATAGAATAATAATGTAATATAAGAAAAATGGCCCGATATATTAAAAATAAATAAATAATGCACGCTTTATTTGAATTGGCCAATGGGACACTGCCACATTTTGTCCCCTTCCTCCATCCATCGTTTTAGATGATAATACCTATAGTGACAGTTTTGGTCTGTCACTATAGCACCTGCAACTAAAAAAAATAGAATACGCAACATAAATCCAATGTGAGGCCATGGATCGATTGGCCTCAACCTCCTGAGCACAATGGTGTCTTTAGTTTAGGCTAATTTTGGCCATTGTAAAAAAAACCCAATTCGAAAGATCAAACCCTAAAAATGGAAAATCGTGATACATGCATCAAAATTGCAATCCAACTATACATGAAGCTTGCAAATACTCAAATAAACAAAAATACATGGTCAAAATGGATTTATATCACATAATTCGAGCAAAATGAATTTGAGGAAAGAAGCAAACCGTGAAGGCTGGTTGTGAGGTTTTATGATGCTTCAGGGCTTGGTAATGATGGTAAACACTTCATGGGACCTCCAGGAGTGGATTAGGATCCTTGGTTTGGACTAAGGAAGGCTGGAACCTGAAACTCGAATTTGACAACTTTGATATTTTTTTGCAAAATGTGTAGAGTTTTTCCAGGCTGTGTGTCTGTGCTTGAAGCTTGCCAATGTCTTGTATTTATAGATGAGATGGTAGGAGACAAGAAAACAAAGTTTAAATAGCCTTAAACATGATGTTTCAAGGCCATGAATGGTGATTTGTAACCTTGGCCAAAATCAATGAATCTTGTCCATTTTCAAATTTGAATGCACCTAGACAATATTGGCTTTGTTGTACACGAAATATGGGGCCTCTCCATGCATCAAACCAAGCCCAAACAATAGAGGCCCATATAATTTGCAATAATTTTGATTTTTTTGATTTTTAATCAAATAAAATTAATATAAAATGCAAATAAAATCAAGACTATAAAAAATGGTTTTATGGATCCTCTATAATCTTAGGAAGATGTTTGAAATCCCATTAATTAAACCCTTGCCTTAAAACATCAAATTTGCTCAATGCACTTTTCTTGAAATTTCCTCAATTTTCCCAACTTGGGAAAACCATAACTTGCTAAATATTGATCTCATGATGATGATCTTAGACTTTTTGTATTTCCAAATATGTCTACTTCAATGCCTCTTTTGATAAATTTTGCATTTGAGGATGTTATCTTGATGTAAAAGGTCTTGGCAAAAGGTAAGTTTTGATGACTTTCTAAAAATGACTTGTAATGTATGAGCTTGTATCTTTCAAATTCTGCATTTCTTGGACTTGAGGGATGAAGAGGAGTTTTAGGGAATGAGATTCTCTTCAATATGACATTTGGTTGGGGAAAAATGGATGAAATTTGTGAAAGTTATGCCTAGTCAAAGTTAAGTTGACTTTTCCTATAGAAACCCAAATTTAGCAATTTTTGACTTTTGATGAATTAGGAGTATTTCTTGAGCAATCATGATCAACCTTTGATCAAATGATGGATATCACTTCAAAATATTGATGTTGATCAAAAATATTGAAGTTTGACTTTACATGGGTCACAGTTGACTTTTCACCTAGTACAATGTATTTTCAAGCATTTGAGCAATTGATTGGGAAAACTTGTAGTGCAAGGCATGAAATTTGTCATGGACAATCTTGAAGTCATATTAGGACAATGGAAAACATTTGAAACCTTTGGAGCTCACACATCTTGATGAGAAGTGAAACCCTAATTAGAGGTTCATTGCTTAGGATGGGAATTTATTTGGTCAATTCTTGGGAAATCCTTGAGCAATTGAGGATCTCTAGGAGCATGTTTTAAGTAAAAATGGGAGGGAAAATTTTAGGGTACAACAGGGTAGTATAACCTAAACACATGTGGTAGGAGAAATGGGGTAACCGTTAATGCTAGAAACTCTCAACAAGGGGAAAAGTGAGGGTGTGTTTTTTTTACAATAGTGTTACCTCCTTTGGAAATTGCAAGCAGTTGTGAGTTTATAGAGTGGTTTCTGTATATTGTAATTGCAGGTTGATGGAACTTTGAGTAGAAAAGGTTTGAAGTTTGGTTTTCTCTATATGGTTCTTGGTGTATGAAGTGTTGCTGATATTGTTGGTGTGTTCTCAGCTTCTCGTTTTTCCTTTTTTATTGAGAGGAAAAATGCCTTGATTTATAGGTGAGATTGAGGTGAATTTGGAAGGAATTTTTGGTGAATTGGAAGTGATTTGGTTAACTGTCTCAATACTTTCCAATGCAGTTTTTTATTTGCTAATTATGTGTAACATTTGGATTGTTTATGGACAGGTTTTTAGCAGAATTTGGACTATTGGAGCAGGGTTGTTTTTGGGTTTATAGAAGCTGGTTTTGGACAGAAGACAAAAGCATTTTGGGGCTGTTTTAGTGCAGGTTTTGGAACAGCAAACAGCAGCAGTTTGGACTGTTTTTTTTTTTTTTTGCTTTCAATAGTGTAGGGCAGTAATGCGTTTTTTTTTGTTTTGCATTTGGACAACAACTCATGCTTGGTGATAAGAAGACTTGAAATTGTAGGGAAAAGGTTGAAACTTTGGAGAGTTTAGCATAGGTTTACATGTAATTTTAAATGTATTTCCCTTGATGAACATGAATGTATCTTGAATTTAAAAACATAAAACTTGAAAAGTTTTGTAACATGATGAGATTATTCAAAGCTTAGATTCAAATGTGACTTTTGAAACTTCCAATTTATGACATATGAAAAATTAGGAATTCCTCTTGTGACATAAAAATGATGATGATGTATCTTGGAAACTTAAATCCAAACAAGTCTTGAATAATTCTACTAGTGTAACTTATGTGAAAATGTTCTTGGGTTCTCAATATACACTTTGAATGAAACTTGAATGGTAGAAGAATGAGTATCTTATATTTTCTCCTAGAATTCCAAACAAATTACATGAATTGATCTTCAAAATTGAGCAAACTTGCATCATGAGAAATTAGTCCTTTTGCATATCTTGAATTCAAAAGAAAATTCATATGAATGAATTGCACCTCGCACACTTAAATTGATTTTAAATCAAAAGAATTATTCGAATTAATCCTCAAATCTTCTTCTTTAAAACCCATATCGTCAATTCGTGGTAACCTGCAATATGATCCAATAATACAAATTGTTCATTTAAGATATTTAATCAATAATCCACCTTAATCCAATGATCTCTATTGTTCAATTGCAAATGACTTGAAGCAGGCGACAAGCGATCAATGGATCATTGAACTAGAACTCTATTTTCATGAATTATCCGGACATAAGAATCAAACATCCTTTGAGAAAATGTATGTGGCATAAATTGAACCAATTGCAGTTTGACTTCGATCTTTGAACTAATCTTATAGAAAGCGTTATTTGTGATATTTCGCAAAAAGAATCGTCTCAGGATGTTGAGAATTTGAGAAGTTATGATCGTTTGAACTTGATCTTGCAAAAAGTTGACTTTTGGTCGAAGTGATTTAAATCGTCTCACATAGCCTGATCTTTTCTTGCATTCCAAGATGGATTGAAGCACGTGTGAACTAGTGATGATGAAATCTTGTATATTCTCTGAGGAAGTTGTGGAGAAGCTTGAGACCACTTGTCGAACAAGGCGTGTGTTGCACCCCAAAATTTGCCCTCCCATATTTCTCAAAATATTTCAAGAAAAATTCACAAGTCCAACCCGGCGCGTCATATTCAGGTATTCTTTCGCCAAGATATCTCTGATAACGTATTCTCAAATTCAGGTTCGGCTCAAGAGTCAATTCTTTAAAGAAGGTATCCGAATGTGTGACTTTTCTCGAAGAAATATGGTGGAAAAAGTGCGCTGAAAGTGCAGTTTTTACGCGCTAAAAAATTCATAACTTGAAGATCGTGGCTCGTTTTGAACCCGTTCCGGTGGCCAAAATTCCGTCTTGACATTATCTACATTTTCATCTCTCACGGCTGGAAGCCAATTTCGATCATAAGGTCTTCAAAAATATGGATTTATCAAGTATTTTCATACAGAAAATTTGTGACAGAAGTTTATTTGCGTTATGTTCAGAAAATCATAACTTGGTCGATTTTCATCGTATCGAGCTGGTTCCGGTGCCAAAATTTCACAAATTGAGTTGGCTACATTTTCGCAGAAGGTATTGAGTTCAAACGGTATTCAAAAGGCCTTCGTTTTTTGCTCAGAGTGCGTGACACGCTGAAAATCCTGAATGCTGAATATTATTTCATCTGGGCCGAAACTTCGAAAATTCATAACTCGGTCAATTTTTATCGGATTGGGCTCATATTTTTACACAAGGTCACTGACTCATAGATCTACAACTTTGCTTCAAAAGTCGAGACCGGATTATGCTCCGATCAATACCAGTTTTTTATTGAAGAACGTGTCAGAGTCGACACTGGAGCCCAAAATAAGTTTGTCTGAGCTGAAACTTCAAAAATTCATAACTAATTCACCGTTTATCCGATTGAGCCGATTTTCGGACAGGAGTTAGTTATCGATGTCAGATACATTTTGTTTTCACATTTCAACTTCAAAAAATGCACTTAAGTCCCTGCGATTTAGCCTGGAAAGTGACGAATTCAAGTGAATATTGGAGGCCCAATTGCACATTCAAAGCCCATTTGCTTTACCCTAATTTCCATTATATAATCACCTTCTTTTCACACAAACCAGAGAAGGGGAGGAAAAGAGAGAAAAAACCTTGCCACAACACTGTTAGAATATCAAACTCTTTCAAGAACCCTAAAACCTTGAAATCCTTATTACAAATCCCTATCTCACTACAAACAAGCCATCACAGTTACAAACCAACACCTCACTACTTCTTCAGTAAGGGTAAGGCTGGCTTGATCTCCATGATCCTAATTTTCCAGTAAGGCATAAAAGCATTCAGGCCACTGATTTTCCAGTAAGGGTAAGATTGATTTGATCTCCATGATCAAAAGGGTATAATCATTCATACATGTCATATTGTGCCTAGACATTAAATTTCTTCATATATTGGTTTTATTTGCATTTTATGATTTTATTTAATGTGTTCGTGAGATTCAACACTGTAGATTTAGACAGGATCCCATGCAGGTTCATTAAGGAACGTTGAAGCCAAAAGCCAAATGGCCAAAAGCCAAAAGCCAAATGGGCAAAGTAGAAAAACTTATGCATGACACCAATACATGGCGAGACAGACATCCTAAGAAGATTAAGGAACGTTGAGGCCAGAACACAAATGGCCAAAAGCCAAAAGCCAAAAGCCAAAAGCCAAATGGCCAAAGTAGAACAACTTATACATGAAACTCAATCCAATGGCCAAAGAATGCAGACCACGGTACTCAGGAGTCAATACTTCAAAAAAACCTCCCCTTGGGCCAGACACCTCCTATGGTTTGCTCAATTTTTAATTTTTATTTGTTTTTCCTTTTTATTCTTTTAATTGTTTTTAATTGTTTTCTTTTAATTCCATAAAATAATTTTCATAATAAATATAAAATACAGAAAAATAAAAAAAAAATGTTTATTTTACTAATATTAATTTCACTATTATTATTTTTGTAAATAAACTTTAAACAATTAATTAGATTAATTTAGGTTTCAAAACTTTAATATTTTTCTTAATAAATTAAATATGTAGAAATTAGGGTTTTTAACTTTTTCATCATTATTTTTAATAAATAATTTTCTCATCATTATTATTATTATTAATTACTAATTTATTTTGTAAATAAACATGTACATAAGTTCTTTAGTAAATTAAGTTAAACTTTAACATTTTTCTCAAATAATTAAAAATAATTAAAAGTAACTTAGAATTAGGGTTTCTTTTAATTTTAATTTTAATTTTCTTATTTCATAAATACAAAAAAAACCTAAAAAAACACTTCTTTTATTTCAATAAATAATTAATTAATTTTTAATTTCAATTTAACTTCAAAAGGGTCCAACGCCCGCGTTTTCAATTTTAATTCAATTCGCGCATTTTATTTATTCCTTCTTTTAAATATTGATGTAATTCTCCCAAAGCCGTGTAAATATTTATCTTTCGCACTTAATTTATTTTCTGTCAAATCGGGTCCTGGACTTTAATTTTGGCGATGTGGACCCGCGCCTTTGTAATAGTTTAGAACTTTTAATTTCTCGCAATTTTTAACTGCTAAATAAATGCATGCAAGAATGAATGACAAAAAATAAAAACGAACGCATAGATCACCTTGACATGAATAAGACAAAATAACTGAACATGACACACAAATCACACACTGCCCCTAGGGTACGCCTCATTGTTGCCTTGCCTCTCGAAAGGTGATCGTCGAGTAGAGGATGTCTTAGTAAGTCCTCATGATCCGGGAACCTGGCATGAGGGTAGCTTCTAAGGTGTCTTCCCATTGCTCTGGTGATCACCATGTCCCGAACCTCGAATTGACCCGAACACCTCCAACGGTGGTGCTACCTACCTCGCAATGGTGGGATGGCACTACTTTTAAGGACATTTACACAGACGAATTCCTTAGGGTAGGTAGACGACTCGTGGATACTTGCTCTAATTCAAAACAAAACAAATCAAAAATACTTTTCACACCAACACATTTTCAAAAAGCTTTCGAAAGCATTTTTCAAACACTCTTGAGGACCGATACAAGAGTCGAACTGAAATTTTCAAAGAAACTTTTTAAAACCCACAGTTGAAAAGCAAACAAACCATTTTTGAAAACACAAGTGAGCAAGTATCTAAGAGCCCATGGATAACCATGGATAGAAAGGGTGCTAACACCTTCCCTTTCTATAATCTACCTCCCGAACCGAGAGCAATCTCTATAAGGAATTTTTCTGTGCTTTTGTCCTTTCCATTTGGAGAAAATAAAAGACGGTGGCGACTCTTGCTTCCGCGACATTTCGCGAACCAGCGTTAAACAGTCAGTTCCAGATCCACCGATCACAGCGTGGAAATAAACACACGATCCTCTAAAGTTCCAAAAGACATTTTTTTCAAAAAGAGATTGAGCGATGCTTGAGACTCTATGCTCTGAGATTAGGGGTTGTGCCTTGATGAATTAGTCTTCGAGAATCCACAATCAATCGTACTTCTAGTTTGGAAGACTCAAAACCCTAATTGATGTGTGACACCTGATACTCTTGATTCAGACTTGTCTCTGCACATGAAACAAAAGAAAACACGAACATACACCTTTGTATGCGATTAAAAGTTAGTGATACATAGGCTAAGAAATGTTCAAAATACTTGACAATCTCTGCATAGTCAATGCTCGAAGGTGAGAGGTTAAAATCGACCGCATTTTATGACCTTGACTTTTGTATAAAATGCAAAAAATAAAAATGGGATCTTAAGTAAAAAATTATGGTATGACAGATGGCTCCTCATAATATAATCAGATCAAGATGGCGCCTGAGGATATGGAAAACACTACTTTCATGATTCCGTCGGGGACTTTTTGTTACAAAGTAATGCCTTTCGGTCTAAAGAATGCATGGGAAACTTATCAATGAGAAATGGTTATGTTATTTTATGACATGATCCATAAAGAAGTCGAGGTATACATAGATGATATGATTTCCAAATCTCACCCAGAGCAGGACCACGTCATTCATTTACAAAAGTTATTCGAACGTCTAAGAAAATTCAAACTCAGGTTAAATCTGAACAAGTGTACATTTGTTGTCAGGTCAGGCAAATTATTGGATTTTATTGTAAGCCAATAAAGTATTGAGGTGGATCTCGAAAAGGTGAAGGCCATACAAGAAATTCCAGCTCTTAGAACAGAAAAAGAGGTTTGTGGTTTCTTAGGACTATTGATCTGCATATCAAGGTTCATATCTAAGGTGACTTCTACGTACGAGCTTATATTCAAACTACTCAGAAAAGATTAATCAGTGGAGTGGAATGAAGATTGTCAAACAGCCTTCGAAATAATAAAGTAGTATTTACAAGAGCCACCAATTCTGATGCCACCTGTTCTTGGAAGACCACTTATCATGTAGTTAATAGTACTTGAAGGATCTATTGGATGTGTATTAGAGAAACACGATGAAACAGGTAAAAAAGAGCACGCCATCTATTACTTGAGCAAGAAATTCACTGACTGTGAAACCCAATACTCACTCCTTGAGAAAACATGTTGTGCTCTAGCCTGGGCTACTAAACTATTAAGACAATATATGTTAACTTACACTACATGGTTAATAGCAAGAATGGATCATCTGAAGTATGTGTTTGAAAAGCCAACTCTTACAGGAAGAATTGCTTGATAGTAGATGTTGTTATCTGAATACGACATCCAATATGTTACTCAAAAAGCCATCAAAGACAGTGTACTAGATGATCATCTGGCTCATCAGTTATTAGCAAAATATCAACCAATGAAGTTTAATTTTCCAGACGAAGACATCATGGTTATAGGTGATTACAAAATACCAGGACTTGACGAAAGACCTGAGCCAGGGGCACGATGGACACTCATGTTTGATGGTGCTTCGAACACACTAGGACATGATATTTGGGTTGTATTAACTTCTCCGAAGAAGTTTTATAAACCTTTTATTGTAATGTTATATTTAAATTGCACGAACAATATTGATGAATACGAAGCTTGCATCTTGGGTCTAGAAGTTGACATTGATCTAAGGATTAAATACCTCGAAGTATATGGAGACTCATTGTTAGTCATATACCAAGTCAACAGTGAATGGGATACTCGACATCCCAAATTAATTCCATATCGAATTATGTTTTGGAGCTAGCTACAGAATTTACAGATATAACTTTAACTCACATTCCCCAAGAAGGAAATCATATAGGAGACACCTTGGAAAATTTTCCATCCATGTTCAAAGTAACTTGGCCGAACCACGAACCACGCATCACGATCAGACATTTCGAAGAACCAACACATTGCCTCGTAGTTGAAGAAGGACCAGATAATAAACCTTGGTTATATGATATCAAAAGGTATTTAGAAAAGCAAGAATATCCAAAAGGTGCCTTCATCATAAACAAACGAACCCTATGAAATATAGTTGCGAAGTTATTCTTAAATGGTGATGTTTTGTACAAAAGAAACTACTATATGGTGTTACTAAGGTGCATGGAGAAACATGAAGCAGATACACTAATGAGCGAGATCCATGAAGGAACCTTCGGGACTCATACAAATGGACATACGATGGCTAGAAAAATATTAAAAGAAGATTACTATTGGTTGACACTAGAGGCTGACTGTTACCATATACAAAGATGTGCCACAAGTGCCAAATCTATACTGACAAGCTGCACGTACCACCAACTCCTCTGAATGTCCTAAGTTCACTGTGGCCATTCTCGATGCGAGGAATTTATTTGATAAGAATCATCGAACCAAAAGCTTCTAATAGACACTAGTTCATACTAGTCGCGATTTACTATTTTACAAAGTGGATAGAATTTGTGTATTATACAAATGTAATAAGGCAAGTGGTTACTCGGTTTATCAAGCAAAACATCATATGTAGATATGGGGTTCTTAGAAGAATTATTATAGACAATGGGTCCAACTTTAACAACAAAATGATGAAGGAATTATGTGATGATTTCAAGATCGAGCATCATAATTCATCACCTTATCGACCCAAGATGAATGGGGCCGTCGAACCTGCCAATAAAACTATCAAGAAGATCATTCAGAAAATGGTGAAAACATATAAAGATTGACATGAAATGCTACCCTTCTCTATAGATGGTTACCGTACCTCATTATGTACTTCTACAGGTGCAACTCCTTTCTCTCTTGTTTATGGCATGGAGGTTGTACTGCCTGTTGAAGTAGAGATTCCATCACTGCAAGGCTTAATGGAAACCAAGATTGAATAATCAGAATGGGTTTAAACACGACTTGATCAGCTCAACCTTATCGAAGAAAAACTCTTAACAGCCTTATATCATGATCAGTTATACCAGAAGCACATGAAGAAGTCATTCGATAAAAAGGTTCATCCTCGAGTTTTTAAAGAAGGAGATTTGGTTCTTAAGAATATTTTACTACCTCGTATAGATTCACGTGGTAAATGGACCCCTAACTACGAAGGTCCATATGTATTTAAAAAAACATTCTCTGGAGGAGATCTTATCCTCACAACAATGGATGAGGAAGAACTACCATATCCTCCAAACTCGGACCCAGTAAAAAAAACCATGTATAAAAGGCTCGCTAAGTTGAAACCTTAAACAGACGACTTTGAAAAAAGGGGTGTCCTGGTGAATTGAAAACCCTAAAGGGAGGTCAAGGAAAAATTAGGGACATATAAACAAAATCATTATCCCGGTGGATTGAAAATCCGTAAGGGTGATCTAGGTAAAAGTTAGGGATTTTTATTTACAAAAAATGAACAAATAGATTGTGGTTCGAGAATTCATTACTATGGCTACGACCAAGGGGATGGATTGATCTAAATCATCTGACTCAGTAGCAAAGGAGATTGGAGTTATCAAAGGAAGTTGGAGAATTAGCAGTATCAATTATCATTTTCATTGCCATTTTCAATTTTGTTAAAACTCTTTGTAATTACCTCTTTTTAAGAATTGCATCTTGTACTTTTTCATGTTCAAAAACATTTTCACTAATAATACAATTCATTTTTCAATCTTTTCGAATATTGTTCAATTGTGTTTTTTCTTTTTCTGACTTGTTTGTAAAATACTATGATTATTGCTTGTAAACATTGCATTGAAATTATTTTGGGGATTTTACCCAAAAATGAAAGCACTTGACAAAGCATCAAAAAGTATTTTGGTTAGAAAAAGTTTAAAAGAAATCCACGCCTACAATTCACGCCTATGCCTGCGCATACAATATAATTATCAATAGCACATTGACACTGTACACCGTAATATATCAAATATAAATCAACTTGGGGATATCATAATCAGCAAAAAAACAATGTTGGGAAGTCAGTGACTTAGGAAACCCAATGTCCTAAAAGGAGAAAATTATCAAAAAACATTTGCAAACACTTAGTGCATGTACATTCATAAACACTTGGTGCATATACATCTGGAACAATTGGGTATTATATCAATAACATCGCCATAAAGCATCATGACAATCATCATTGGGCCTCATATCAATTTTTGAATTGTACATATACATTATACACTGCATTTTCAAAGTTCTTAGGCCAAGAATACTGCGAAATACCTTGGAGCCTACTACCAGCTAAGACATTTATGCGAACCAAAAGTTCATACCTTAGCATTGTTCACATCATTAGCAAAAAATACATAGGTTGAGAATAGACACAACCAGTAGGTTGGGACTTCACTAAGTGGTATATCTGCAATTTATATTTTTGGTTCAGTCATCCAAGTTCAATTATTAAATTGCAAACACCAAATTTCCAAACTCGTATCATCTACCCCTTAGGTTGTGGTAGGTGTCATAACCCAAATTTGTCCTACCATTTTATAAGGATCATCTGGATTATGCATACCCCTCAGTAGCTCATTTAGCATATCATGCATCAATGATAGTCGTGGGATCAAGGCATTTCTCTCTAGAAGCTACACAAAAACAGATTGTTCTGTCGGGCAGTATAACAATACAAAACTCTAGTTTTTCAAGGATTGAATGTGTTTCGCATGTTTTGCAGGATATTAAATCAATAATCAACCATTCCATCATAATGTTAAGCTTTCATGTATTTCAGCATGCTCTGAATTGCTTATGAATAGATTGTTTAAGAGAATTTGAGACAGTGAACCCAAAATAGTGTTTTTACTGGTTTGAGCTTAGGAATTTATAACTTGCAATCGAGATACTATTTCGAGTTGATTTCTCAAGCATTAGAACTGTGTTGATATTTTATTTATTTAATTTGTTCAAGTCGGAAGCCAATTATGTGTAGAAACTCTCCGAATAATTTGATTTCCCTGAAGAGGAGCTTGAATTTAATGACAGGTTATTTATTTCCCGGGCTTTGGGAAATTTGTAACTTTCATCTGATTCGGTATTTTCAGTTAATTCTTCGAGCATTGAGATCGTCTTGATTTTCTTATCATTTCTCTTGTTCAGATCGAATGCTAATTTAGTGAAGAATATCTCCGAGAATTTTAATTCTTTATCGACAGTGCACCGAATTTAATTGTTGGTCCGTCGCTACGCTAACACTTAAAAATTCATAACTTCTGATTGGAATACTATTTCAGAACTGTTCTTAAGACTTTAAAATTGTCTTAATATCTCCTTCAATTCGTATGTTTGGCTCGAGAGCCAATTCTTTGAGGAAGATCTCCAAACATGCAGATACTTTGAGAAGAAACAATGGAAAAACCGTGAAAATACTCTGCTGAACAGTTATTTTTCTGACCTTCAAAAATTCATAACTTTCGCCCAGCGTATTTTTTTGAGCGGTTCTCCGGGAGAAAAATCCATCTTGATGCCATCTTCATTTCGTATGTTTGGGTCGAGAATTGATTCATTAAGGAAGGTTCCCGAAAATGCGAATTATTGGAGATTTTGTTGTGCTGAATCGGAATTTTAATTCACCGTTTTTCGATATTGTAAAAATCATAAATTCTTCGATTTTTCTCGTATAGAGACTATTCTTTCGGTATAATTTCACAAAGGATGCCAGCTACAACTTTTCTTCAGACTTCGAGTTCAAAGGGTACTCCGAAGGCTTCCGTTTATGGTTTGTTTCGCTAATGGAACAGTGAAATTCGTTGCTGAATCGGAAAATACCGCGTTTGAGAAACTTTGAAAAGTCATAACTTTCTCGTCCTTTATCTGATTGAGTCTGTTCTTTCATCCAAATACCACAAATTTTGCAATCTTCAATTTTAATGTTGAGCTCGAGTCGAGATTTTCCATCGATGATGACGTGGCATTTTCCTCTCGCGTTGTGCATTAAATTTGCTGACACTATCAAAATATGGCCCAATCCAATCTCACATCCAAGGCCCAATTTTCCAACACTATATATATTCCAAAAATCATATTTTCCCCTCATGATTTCACTCACTCCTAAAAACACCTCACAAATTTCTCTCTATTATCTCAAAGATCAAAGTCACTTCTCTCTCGATTTTGCTCAAGAACACTAACAACATTCATCAACCTTTAAGAAAATATCATCAAAATTCTTCAAGTCTCTCTCTGCGGTAGTCTCTCTCATCCACCGTGCCGCTACTCTTCTTCGCTCTCGCCCTTCGCACCGGCCGCCTCCGGTAATCCCCTCCGACCTTCGTCCGCCACAAGACCAACGGTCTTCTCCTCCCTCACGTAACCCGTGCGATCGCTCCTCCTCCACGAGCTGCTCCGCTTTCGTTTTTCCGACATTGATTCAAGTTCCTCTTCACTTCAATCGGTAATTCTCTCATTCTTGATTCAATTTCTCTCAATTAGTTTTGATTTTAATTGTGAATCTCTTAAAGATTAGGTGTTTATGTTAATGCTTCAGACATAATTACATTGAATTGAATTGAATTGAATTGAATTGTGGTTGTAATTTGTTTCTTGAATTGGACATGAGTTGATAATTGTGGATTAATGTGATTCTTGAATGTTGTTTTCAATTATGTGGAGAAGAGGAATTGGTTGAAAATCATGAGAATTCATGTGTTAATTTTGATTCTTGAATTGGACATAAACATGAGAAAAACCTTGCAATGAGATGAAGTTATGACATAGTGTTGAGAACTGAAGTTTAATTTTTGGTGAACTTCATAATGCTTGAATTGATGAGAATGTGGTGCAATTTCATGAGTTAATGTAATTCGATATTAATTTTTTGAGTGATTTAATTCTTTGACATTTAAAACCTCAAATTAGTTGAAGTTACATTAACATGTAAATATTGATTTATGTTTGGATTTAAGGCATCCATTGTGTTTTTCTATCTTGTAACTTACAAATTTTTCATTAGTGATGATACTTGAGCTGTGGAACACTTCCACGCATTTGTTTCCATTGTTTAAAATTTATTTTGGTTGAAATTCACCTAAATGTGTACGGCTGCTCAGTGAGTAGAAGTAGCACTTGCGCTTGGATTTAATTTGAGGCATATACTTTTTTGAGTTCCTTGGTACATTTGGAAGCAACCGTATAATTTTCGTGCGATTCCATTCTGGTGTTTTGCGCACCTAAATTTTGAACATTGTGCTATTTTGTTCCTCATGACATGTACTTTGGGTTTCAACTTTCATATGATGCATGTGTATACTTTGTTGGTTATTTATGGTTCATTGTCATTGATTCTCCTTAATTCTGGTGCGTTTTTCAGAACGTCTCATTCTATAAATAAGTTGTTTCCCTGTAACGGTAACTCATGCTTCTGGTGTGATTTAATTTGTGGTATATCTTTTTGTGAGCTCCTTAATGCGTTTAGAAGCCACCGTGTGATTTTCATGCCATTCTGTTTTGATTTTTTGCGCACTCATTTTCATGATGTACATGCTGCCCGAATTTCGATTTTATGCTTCTGTTGCTTGTTTCATTTCACTTTATGCATGATAATGTGTCATTTTAACTTGTGATATCGATTGTTGAGTTACATTTAATGCTCCTTGTTATTTTCTAATGTGTTTTGTGACTTATGCAAGGTACACTATGAGAAGCTTTTGATCATGTAACTAAAGTTGGTTATTTGATCGAAAAGCATTTGCTATGAGGATTCTCTTCCAAACCGATTCATCATTGTTTCCCATTTCATGAGAAATACATTGTTTATGTTTTATCTGGATTGTGTTTTTGTATGGTTGTAAATTGTGTGCATGAACTTTTGATGCGATGCAATGCATTCGTGACTCACGATTCATTTTTGCACATGATATTCATTGGATATTATTTCTGACTTTTTTGTTGTTGATGTTAGCTTGCTCAAAGTTTTGCCGATTATTCTGCTCTTGCTTTCTTTGCTACGATTGTTGTTCGATTGGTATTCTCACTGACTTCCTTTTATCTCTTGCACTCTTTACCGCTTTCTGATTCCATGAGAAGTACGAATAGAGATGCATGCTTTACGCCTTTCTAGATATCACGAGAAGTAGGATTATAAAGAGTGTGCACTCGAAGTCTCTATTTAAAGTCCTGCAGCCTGCATTCCCCACTTGTTTACTAATTATGGTTGTGGTTGTTTAATGACCTACCTAGAAGTAGGCAATTTACGCATTTACATTTGAGCTAAAGACCTCAAAGAGGCGTCTTGTTCCTATTCCCCATTGATATGTCCTCAAAGAAGGCAAGGCAAGAAAGGGGTCCGCAATTGACCCCACCATTTTCCATCCATGCCATGTGTAGCTCACACCATGCGTTGATGCTACAAATCATGTTGCTCTTGTTATCAAGTCCATCAAGTGGAATACAGGGATCTATAACCAATCCCCCATGCTTTCTCATTAGCTCACGTGACGTGCACATTGATGCTCCAATGTGATATCATTATTTTCTTCTATCTCCTGCCTCGATAACGTAATATCTTGGTTAGCTGTTTAGTCACTTGTGATGATTCACTCTCGTTCTTCTCTTTCCTAGATAACGTGATATATTGGTTAAGGATTAACGCCCCTCATCTTTCTTGCCATGGTAACGTGATACGGCGGTTAAGAAACTCCTTATTCCCCCATTCTTTCTTGCCTCAATGATTCAATATCTTGGCTAAGCCTCCCTTTATACTACCTTGATCACTCGATATCTTGGTAAGGTGTCGCACTTCTATTGTCCTACTTCAATGATAGAATATCGTAGTTAGGCATCCCTCTCGTTTCCTACCTTGGTGACTGTGATCGGTGGAAATAGAACTGACTGTTTTTTAGCTGGTTCGCGAAATGTCGCGGTAAGCAAGAGTCGCCACCGTCTTTTATGTTCTCCAACATGGAAAGGACAAAAGCACAACAAAATTCCTTTTTTGAGAATGTTTCTCGGTTCGGGAGGTAGATTTATAGAAAGGGAAGGTGTTAGCACCCTTTCTATCTGTGGTTATCCACGGGCTCTTAGGTACTTGCTCACTATGTTTTCAAAAATTGTTTTCTTTTCAAGTGTTTGTGGGTTTTGAAAAAGTTTCATTGAAAAATTTCTAAGTAACTCTTGTATCTGTCCTCAAGAGTGTATGAAAAATTTGCTTGAAAACTTTTTGAAAGTGTCAGTGTGAAAAGATGTTTTGTTTGTTTTTGAAAAGAGCAAGTACCCATGAGATCTACCTACTCTAAGGAATTAGGCTGTGTAAAAGTCCTTAAGATAGTGCCATCCCGCCATTGAGAGATAGGTAGCACCACCGTTGGAGTTGTTCGGGTCAATTCGATTAGGAGGGACAGTGCGGTCACCGAAGCAATAGTTGAACACCTTAGAAGTAACCCTAATGTCCTAGATCCTTTTTATCCGAGGCAACCGTTTCGAGGCAACTGGATCTTTAGACAGAAGGGCAACCTCTAAGACACCCTATACTTGACGACCACGTTCGAGGCAACCAGTAAGGCGTACCCTAGGAGTGGCATGTGCATGTGTGTTGTTTTTCAGTTAAGGTTTATCTTTGAACATGTTATTTGTGAGCTACGGATTAATTTTATTATCATACAGTCTTGCTGGCATAATTAACAGTTAAGGGTGCGGAAAATAAAGTGCGGAAAGGTAAATCTACGCTATTACAAGGTGCGAGTCTATACATCGCCAAAAACATAACCCGTTTTGGAAAATAAATGCGGAAAGGTAAAGGAAAGCGGTAAACCTAATTAACTATTACATCCTTTGAGCAGGTACATAAATAATAAAAAATTATGATAATGCGCGAAAAGAATGAATCAGTACGTCCAAGGGTTTTTGACCCTTTTGAGAAATAAAGAAATTTTTAGTCCCTTTTTGCAATTAATTAAACATTAAACCTAGTACTACTTAATTATTTAATTAAAAAAGAAAAAAAAATTGTGCTTTATGTTTTTAATGAAAATAAAAATAAAGAAGTTAAAAAGAAACCCTAATTCTAAGTTTATTTTATTATTAAAAAAAAAGAATCAAAATTGAACCTAATTTAAACTAATTAATTTGTTAGTATTTTATTTACAAGAAAAGATCCTTTTTATGTTTTTATGTTTTTTTGATGAAAATAAAAAGAAAAATAATTAAAAAGTTAGTAAACAAAACCCTAATTCTAAACTAATTTTATTTATTGTAAAAAGAAATTAAAATTACCTAATTAAACTAATGAATTTATCTATATTTTATTCACAAAAATAATAGTTAATAGTAAAATTAGTAATTAATAAAATATTTACAATTTTTTTGATCTCTGAATTTATTATAATAAATTAGTTTATTGGTTAATAATAATAATAATAATTAATTATGAAATAATTAAAAGAAAACAAAATAAAAATAAGAAGAAAAGAAGTAATTAACCAGGGGGTATTCTGGGCCCATGGGAGGTTAATCTGGAATTGTTGGCCCATTAACACAAAGCCCTTGTTGACTTTCTGGATGGCCTAGAGAGTGGATTGACCAGGAGTATGGTGTTCTTTCATCCTGACCATTGGATTGAGCCTTATGGCCACTTGGCTAGCTGATGCGTGAGGACATATGGTGGAATGCATTGAATGGCCTGTATAGAATTACATAAGAAAAAATAATATTGAGTTTTGGGGGGACCTGGGAATCGAACCCAGGTCCCAATGGTTATTTGCCAGCACGTCCTTCCACTGAGCCAGTTGAACGCTTTTGTTATTATAGTGGCAATTAAATATATTACATAAAACAACAATATATGCTGGAAACATAAAAAAGCGCACGCCATATTTGAATGATCCACTAGCATATTGCCAGCTCACCATCTTCTTCGTTCACCTGCAAAAAAGCAAAGCAGATAGCGGGGGTTTTTAACCCCCACAACATGGAATGTCAAATAATAGCGAATAGGCGTACAGTACATATAAAAAGGGCGCGATGGTTGGGTTGAGTTCGTCTGGCCTTGACGAATTCAACCATATGCGTTATGAGGTCCAATTTTGCTGTATATGGAAAGCCCTAATCTGAGAGCTCTGAAACCCTATATTTCATTAATGGTGTTTTGCTATTCTGGGCATTATAATGCAATTATTGTGTACCAAAAGCTTCGTCAAATCCCTATGAATACAAAACAAACAACAAAATACGTTAATGATGCATGAATCAAAGGATGCGTTTATGAAAAAAATTCAAACCGTGAAACTGTTATTTCAGGATTCCTTGAGTGTTAGCGTGTGATTTTAATTGCAAAAGGTTTCTGGGAATCCCTGCAATAGGTTTGAATCAAAAAAAGGCTTTGAATCGTGCTGGGAGATGGAATTCAATTTTCAAATTTTCCTTGAAGTTTTGGAAGTTGGCTATGGTTCTTGCAGCAATTTTGCACGTGTAAGGCTTTAGGGTTTGCTTCAGTACATATAGTGGAATGAAACTAGGGTGAAAACTAGGTCAAAGATCCATGGAATCATGTTTTCAATCTTTGATTTCCAATCAAATCTTTTTGCATATTTTTGATTGATAAAGCTTGCCAAACATGGAGTTTTTGCCTCTTTGATGGATGCACGAAATTGCCAGCTTGCCTTGATCTTATTTGCTTCACAAAAGATTTAAAAATCATATCTTTTGAATTTTCCTACAATTAAATCAATTAAATGAATTATTAATCAATTAAAAATCCAAATAATTAATAAAAATAAGAAAATAATTCAATTTAATCTTAATGGGTCGTGCATAGGCCTTGGAAAATGTTTCAAGAAAGAATTTGAGGTCCATTAGCAAAAATGAAGTGTTTTGGACAAAGTTGACTTTTGCAAATTCCCAAATATTTCCCAACTTCTCCAATGCATATCTTGCTCAATTTTGAAGCTATGAACATGTTCTTGGACATTTTGGAAAGATCCTGAAGTCCTCTAACCAATGCCTTTGGTCCCATGTCATTTTGATTTACCAATCTCAAGTTATGGTCTTTGACTTAAAGTGCCTTTTTGTTGACTTTTGAAAATGACCTATAATGTAGAAATTGATAACTTTTTGTGAGAGCATTTCATGGACTTGGAATGTGAAGATAAGTTGTAGGAAATGTCATCCCCTTCAAAATGAGCATTGGATGCGATTTTTCTGATGAACCATGAAAAAGTTATGCCTTGGTCAAGATACAATTGACTTTTCTACTGTCCAAAAATAGAAACTTTTGGCATCTTGATGATTTTTGAGCCATGCTTGTGGAATCATGATCAAGACTTGATAAAATGATGATTGTGGCTTCAAAATAAGATGTTGACCAAAAATTTTGACTTTTGACTATAAAATGACAATTTTACCCCTGTAGTTGATTGTGAAGTAAACAGGACTTTTGACTGTGCAACTTGACCCTGTGAGTCTTGAAACTTGCCATGTAGATGCTTGAGGATATGTGTAGGCCTATGGGACTTGATTTAGCCCTTGAAAACCTTAACTTCCTTGCAAGAACCAAAACCCTAGTTTTGAATGGCTTAGGAGGATGTTTGATTGTCCAACTCTTGAGCCATCTTGAACAACTTGGAGATGATTCTTGACATGTCTTGAGAAATATGGGAGGGCAAATTTTGGGGTACAACAGTTGCCCCTGTTCAATTTTCTTAAACCTTAGGATATAGATTGGAGTTCGAGCCTTTCGTGATCTGAAGGTGGAAGATAATTGAACACTAGAGTGCCCAGAAATTTGCACTCACATGGTGTAGTATCAGCGTGGTGTTGGGAATGGGCTTACAGATGCCATTTGGAGATATGATGGATAGGAGGATGGGCTTATAGATGCCATCTGGATATGTGACAGAACCTTGTCAGGAATGGGCTTATAGATGCCATTTGGAAGTGTCGATCGCGTAAGAGATTTCTTAGCGAGAACTTGCGTACCTGAGAAAGAAAGATAATTACCTGGCCTGTTATAGGGGTTGATCTTGAAACTCTTTATGTAGATATTCCCTGGCTAGATACAGGTATCGAATCCACACTCAATCGCTCACAGATATGCCCTGGCTAGATACAGGAATCGAATCCGTAACTTCAAAAGGTTGCTTACAGACATACCCTGGCTGGATACAGGTATCGAACCTACAAACAAATCGCTCACAGATGTGCCCTGGCTAGATATAGGAATCGAATCCGGAACTTCAAAAGGTTGTTTACAGACGTGCCCTGGCTGGATACAGGAATCGAATCTCTAAACTCTTCATGCAGACATGCCCTAGCTGGATACAGGAATTGAATCTACAATCAGTTACTCACAGATATGCCCTGGCTAGATACAGGTATCGAATCTGGAATTAGTCATCTACAGATATGCCCTGGCTATATACAGGAATCGAATCTCTAAACTCTTCATGCAGACATGCCCTGGCTGGATACAGGTATCGAATCTACAATCAATCACTCACATATATGCCCTGGCTAGATACAGGTATCGAATCTGGAATTAGTCGTCTACAGATATGCCCTGGCTGGATACAGGAATCGAATCTCTAAACTCTTCATGCAGACATGCCCTGGATGGATATAGGTATCGAATCTACAATTAGTTACTCACAGATATGCCCTGGCTAGATACAGGAATCGAATCTGGAATTGGTCGTCTACAGATATGCCCTGGCTGGATACAGGTTTCGAATCTCTAAACTCTTCATGCAGACATGCCCTGGCTAGATACAGGTATCGAATCTACAATCAATCACTCATAGATATGCCCTGGCTAGATACAGGTATCGAATCTGGAATTAGTCGTCTACAGATATGCCCTGGCTGGATACAGGTATCGAATCTCTAAACTCTTCATGCAGACATGCCCTGGCTGGATACAAGTATCGAATCTACAATTAATTGCTCATAGATATGCCCTGGCTAGATACAGGTATCGAATCTGGAACTGGTCGTCTACAGATATGCCATGGCTGGATACAGGTATCGAATCTCTAAACTCTTCATGCAGATATGCCCTGGCTAGATACATGAGTCGAATCCACAATTACTCGCTCACAGATATGCCCTGGCTAGATACAAGTATCGAATTTGGAACTGGTCATCTACAGATATGCCCTGGCTGGATACAGGTATTGAATCTCTAAACTCTTCATGCAGATATGCCCTGGCTAGATACAGGTGTCGAATCCACAATTAATCGCTCACAGATATACCCTGGCTAGATACAGGTATCAAATCTGGAACTGGTCGTCTACAGATATACCCTGGATGGATACAGGTATCGAATCTCTAAACTCTTCATGTAGATATGCCCTGGCTAGATACAGGTGTCAAATCCACAATCAATTGCTCACAGATATGCCCTGGCTAGATACAGGTGTTGAATCTGGAACTTCAAACTCTTCATGCAGATATTCCCTGTCTAGATACAAGTATCGAATCCATAACCAATCGCTCACAGATATGCCCTGGCTAGATACAGGTATCGAATCTGGAACTGCGAGAGTTCATGGTAATCGTCTTTTGATTGACCTTTTCCTGAAAAGGCAAAACATTAGTTGTATGCAATGTCATGATGTATGAAATGCATGATGTCATGATGTTCTCAAAAATTAATGAGATCGTGTCGTATGCACTCTATCATGTACGTAAGCCGGATGTATGAAATGTGAAATGTCTATGAATGTATTTTCGTCTAGGAAAATAAATCCTTGACGAATGCTGGGAGCTCGTTGAATCCTGGGCTGATATTTGAAGAGTAGAGTTCTTCGTTTCCGCTGGGGATGATGATTGCAAGAATAAGCCGGTAGGAGAAGATGACTCCGTTGGGGAATAAACTTGTTGAAGAGATTACTTTGCGGGGAATTACTCTGTGGGAAGAGATACTTCGCTGAGGTTTTGATGATAACTCCGCTGGGGATTCCGTTGATAAGCTCTGTTGGAAGATTTGATGAACTCCGTTGGGGGATAGGAAGAACTTCGCCGAGGACGATCTTTCCGTGGTAATTAGCTGAGGATAACCCAGTTATAGGCTCTGGTGGGGGATAACCTTCAGAATAAAGTCGGGGAGAGGCTTTTTCACTCTGCGGGGGACAAGCTTCCAGAATCTACTGGGGATAAGCTTCCAGAATCTACTGGGGAGGCTGATTCAACTCTCCTGGGGAAACTTTTGGACTGTACTGGGGAAGTGGCTCCACTGGGGTGTCTGGTATTCCGCCAGGGAACAATCTTATATTTTTGTCGAGGAATATTAAGACTGCCGGGGATGTTTGCTTAGGAACATTTGCATACTCCGCTGGGGAATGTTGAGATCTTCTGGGGGTACCCAACTTCCTTAAGGCTAACAGTAGGCTAACTCTGCTTGGGGAGAGTATCGCTGACTTGCTGGGGAATATTGTGCCTTTTCGGGGCTGACGGGAGACCAGCTTTTCTTGGGGAGTGAAGGTATCTTGGTTACATTCTTCAGCCGAACCTACCTTGGTACCTTGGTGGACAGAGCAACTAAACCACTCAGACAATTATTATTGCCCCAGTTTCTGTGGGAGAAGGTACCTGTGGAGGTGTTTGACAACTGCCGATTGACAAATCTTCTTCTGGTAGGCAAGTGAAGAGATGCGGGGACATAGTCGTACGCTTTGATCCCTAATTTTTGCCTGGACCGCCCTTTCGGGTTTTCAGTCCATCGGGATACCCTTTTTTGCCCAAGCCGCCTTTTCAGGTTTTCGACTTGCCGGGTGTACAGATTTTTCATTTTCGTCCCTTGTTTTTGCCCGAACCCTTTTGGTTCACCGGGAAGCCCTTATTTTTGCCTAGGCCAGTCAACCTAGCGGGTCTTTGATTATGCGTAGTACTTTTTTTGACTATGTCCAGTTCTCGGAGTGCAGGGAGTTGTCACTGTTGGTAGTGTTGTGTCGCCATACTACCAGAAGATGTCTGACCGTGCAAGATTCGTTGCTGGAATTCATGCCTAATGCCCCAAGTGCCTCAGGCGGAGATCTGCCCCTGGCTGTTTGGCTCTTGATAGATTCTCTAAATCTTGACTGGGCTGCCTCAGATGATGGACAATGATCATGTATGCCCCTTGGTTGGACGCGTTTCTTCCACTTGAGATGACCTTTTTTGTTGAGAAGATTTTTGTTCATAAAATATTCATCGTGCGAATTTCTATGTTGTTCGAACAAATAATCATATGCAAACAATGTTATTTTAAGAATGCAAAGTTTATGTCTGTCTTGAAGTTTTTTGAAAATGCAGTTTCAATAAAACAAGCAAATTTTGTAAAATGTGATGTCAACTGAAGATTTTTTACATCGAGCCCTAAGGAGTCAGGATACCTTTGTAACAGTATGCTTTCGAACTAACCCATGATTCAGCTAGGACTTTTGAGGGTTATAACGTGGCCTGGTTCCCGTTGTAAGAAACAAAGGATAAAGGCTCAAATTATATTTGTACCCACCCGCTCTTCGTGATGTTCTTCAATCCTAAACTCAGCTAATCGTGCATTAGACCTTGTTTGAGTCTTTGCTCTGATATTCCAGTGATGGTTCGGACATTGACAATTTATTTTGAATAGGCAGTCGTTTATTTTCTGGTTGAGGGTTTGTAGGACCTCTTTCTTTTTTGATTTTGTTATCCTTGTTTTTTGCCTGAACTGTTTCTTTGTGGTTACAGTCAGCGGGATGCCCCAATTTTTGTAAGTCTCCTTCATAGGTTTTGACTTATTGGGCTTTTAGTTTGAGAGATAATGACTGCCTGTCTTTATGATTATTCGGAACCATCATTGTCTTTAGTTTTGGAAGGACTCCTTTGATGCTGTTCATTGTGCACCTGGATCAACTGAGAGAACTACCCTGCCCCAGGTTATAATTAAGGGTTTTAATTTTTGTGAAAAGAAAAACCCCTACTTCTTTGGCTCGAAGGGGTTGGCGAGGGATTATCTTCCTTATAACTCCAGTGTTTAGGAATTGAAACAATGCCTGTACCTCATCAGCGGGGTCTATTCAAAAGCATACTGTAAGGATCGTGGTATCGTTTTCGTCATCCTCTATCAAGAGGCTTAGAATTTTTAATCGAGAGTTTGATCATCACAAAAAATGAAAGCAGTTTGAGTATAGCGAATGCGAATATATTGATTCAAAACAGACATATGCGATGCATTGATAAAGTAAAACATTTGCCATGACGAAATGTTTGAACAATCAAAAGAAAATTACAAATTGAAAAAATTCTAATGAGCAAAAAGTCTTCTCATCTCAGGACTTGTCACTTCAAATGGTGAACCTTGGAGGGATGGTAGAAGAACTCCGTCTGACCATCTTGTTTGAATTCCAATGCTCCTTCATCAATCAGGTCTTGGATCTTGTTCTTCAGAGACCAACAGTCGTTGGTGTCATGTCCTGGACTGGCAGAGTGGTAGGCACACCTTTTATTGGGATGATAGGTAGGAGCTGAGGTGTTGGGATTCCGGGGAGGAGCCCTTAATGTGATTAGATACAATCTCAACAGGCGTTGTAAAGCTTGAAACAACGACATGTTGGGCTGGGTGAATTGCCTCCTGGGCTTGTCTGGCTTGCTCTGATCAACCCATTGTTCTTGGTGAGGTCGTTGTTGGACCTGTGAAGTAGTAGCAGCTCAGAGAGGTCTATTCATCAACCAAACCTTTGACTTCTTGGGGGCTGATTACCGGTTTGGTCTCCAACCCTGACTACTTGCTTCATACTGTCTTGCTGAAGCTGGTGAGGTTGATGCTGAATTTGTGACCCTGAAGCAAGTTGAGGAGCTTTTCCCTTGTCTTCTTGTCTCAAAGGGAATTTAATGATGACTGGCTCTTCAACCTTAGATGTTTGCCCCAGTTGGTTATCCCGAAGCAGTTGGTTGACGAGAACCCTGAGCTCTTCTTGTCTTTGAGCTAAGTCTTGAATGAGAGTCATCTGCCCCAGCATTTGGGTTCTCATTGTATCCAACTCAGCTTGCAGATGTTTCAGCTGTTCATCCTTACTGTCTTCTGGACTGTTCCTGACCAAAGTCCCAGTGAGGTGTGTTCTCAGCTCTTCCTGCCCCTTGGATAGATTTAGGAGGATCTCCCCGAACTGAGTCTCTTGAGCATGAAGATCCTGGTTGTCTTGTTGGGAAGCCATTGCTGAAATAAACAGTGAAGAAGGTAAGTGACCTGTAAAAGGGTACCTGTTATGCAATGATGTGTATGTATGCATGCAATGTTTTCAAGGATCTCGCGGGGTAAACAAGAAAATTTTTAGAATTTGCATTTTGTAGCTTGATGGAAGGCACTGCATATTGTTGAGAGTCCTTCTTCAAGAGTCAAGGCTCACCATATCGAGTGGGTCATAGCCCCTGACTCAAGTCATTAACCTTGGCTAGAGGAAAATAAATCCCCTTTTGCCCCTTGCTAGACATTTTGATTCATCATGACCTGCATCACAGACCCTTGAGATCCTTGAAATGGGTTAGTCCTTATGTAGGATGTATGCAATGGTATGATGGTATGATGTTATGCTATGCATGGAGTGATGTAAGTGAACCCTGTTATGAGTCCAGGTTAAGGACTGTAAACAAAACCTGCAAGAAACTCAAGTGTCAGATAACAAGCATGCAAGTAGTCCAAGTTTGAAAGCACGCAAGTCACACAAGACAGCCCTTAGAGTTTAGGCCAGCATGAGGTCTAGGTATTACCCTCTTGAAGTTGGTGGGCTCAAAACCTGTCCTATCAAAAGTAACCGGGTTCTAAGGAGCTCAATATCATTGGGTTGTTTTCTATGTTCATTGTTTTGATTTAGCCACTGAACTGGCGATTAAAATATTCCAAGAAAACAACCCTCAATGAGTATAGTATCGAGTATCTACCAACTTCGGACTGCACCAAAGTCGGTCATCTCACTACCCTAAAGAGGCCAGGATGGTCAAGTAAGGTTCCTAAGGTCAGTTGATGCTTCACGACACCACGCGGAGGCCCCGTACTCTCCTTGACTTGACTCAAGGGTTACAGGTACTCACCAAAGTGCCACATCAACGTAGCAACTGCTTCAACCGTGTCGGTATACCCCGCACAGTTCCCTCACAGTTTGGTGCTACCTAAAAGGTATCCCCCAGATCCGGGTTAGGATCTATGAAACTCCCAAAACAGGCCCACAAAAAAAAAGCAATCAAAGCAAGCAATTGAAAACAAGAGTGGTCTAATCCTAAGGTACACCTCACTTATTATAAATATCCCCAGCAGAGTCGCCAGTTCTGTGATCGGTGGAAATAGAACTGACTGTTTTTTAGCTGGTTCGCGAAATGTCGCGGTAAGCAAGAGTCGCCACCGTCTTTTATGTTCTCCAACATGGAAAGGACAAAAGCACAGCAAAATTCCTTTTTTGAGAATGTTTCTCGGTTCGGGAGGTAGATTTATATAAAGGGAAGGTGTTAGCACCCTTTCTATCTATGGTTATCCACGGGCTCTTAGGTACTTGCTCACTATGTTTTCAAAAATTGTTTGCTTTTCAAGTGTTTGTGGGTTTTGAAAAAGTTTCGTTGAAAAATTTCTAAGTAACTCTTGTATCTGTCCTCAAGAGTGTATGAAAAATTTGCTTGAAAACTTTTTGAAAGTGTCAGTGTGAAAAGATGTTTTGTTTGTTTTTGAAAAGAGCAAGTACCCATGAGATCTACCTACTCTAAGGAATTAGGCTGTGTAAAAGTCCTTAAGATAGTGCCATCCCTTCATTGAGAGATATGTAGCACCACCGTTGGAGTTGTTCGGGTCAATTCGATTAGGAGGGACAGTGCGGTCACCGAAGCAATAGTAGGACACCTTAGAAGTAACCCTAATGTCCTAGATCCTTTTTATCCGAGGCAACCATTTCGAGGCAACTGGATCTTTAGACAGGAGGGTGACCTCTAAGACACCCTATACTTGACGACCACGTTCGAGGAAACCAGTGAGGCGTACCCTAGGATTGGCATGTGCATGTGTGTTGTTTTTCAGTTAAGGTTTATCTTTGAACATATTATTTGTGAGCTACGGATTAATTTTATTATCATACAGTCTTGCAGGCATAATTAACAGTTAAGAGTGCGGAAAATAAAGTGCGGAAAGGTAAATCTACACTATTACAAGGCGCGGGTCTATACATCGCCAAAAACATAACCCGTTTTGGAAAATAAATGCGGAAAGGTAAAGGAAAGCGGTAAACCTAATTAACTATTACATCCTTTGAGCAGGTACATAAATAATCAAAAATAATGATAATGCGCGAAAAGAATGAATCAGTACGACCTAGGGTTTTTGACCCTTTTGAGAAATAAAGAAATTTTTAGTCCCTTTTTACAATTAATTAAACATTAAACCTAGTACTAATTAATTATTTAATTAAAAAAGAAAAAAATGTTTTTTTGTGCTTTATGTTTTTAATGAAAATAAAAATAAAGAAGTTAAAAAGAAACCCTAATTCTGAGTTTATTTTATTATTAAAAAAAAAGAATCAAAATTGAACCTAATTTAAACGAATAATTTTGTTAGTATTTTATTTACAAGAAAAGGTCTTTTTTTATGTTTTTATGTTTTTTTGATGAAAATAAAAAGAAAAAGAATTAAAAAGTTAGTAAACAAAATCCTAATTCTAAACTATTTTTATTTATTGTAAAAAGAAATTAAAATTACCTAATTAAACTAATGAATTTATCTACATTTTATTCACAAAATTAATAGTTAATAGTAAAATTAGTAATTAATAAAATATTTACAATTTTTTTGATCTCTGAATTTATTATAATAAATTAGTTTATTGGTTAATAATAATAATAATAATAATTAATTATGAAATAATTAAAAGAAAACAAAATAAAAAATAAGAAGAAAAGAAGTAATTAACCAGGGGGTATTCTGGGCCCATGGGAGGTTAATCTGGAATTGTTGGCCCATTAACACAAAGCCCTTGTTGACTTTCTGGATGGCCTAGAGCGTGGATTGACCAGGAGTATGGTGTTCTTTCATCCTGACCATTGGATTGAGCCTTGTGGCCACTTGGTTAGCTGATGCGTGAGGACATATGGTGGAATGCATTGAATGACCTGTATAGAATTACATAAGAAAAAAATAATATTGAGTTTTGGGGGGACCTGGGAATCGAACCCAGGTCCCAATGGTTATTTGCCAACACATCCTTCCACTGAGCCAGTTGAACGCTTTTGTTATTATAGTGGCAATTAAATATATTACATAAAACAACAATATATGCTGGAAACATAAAAAAGCGCGCGCCATATTTGAATGATCCACTAGCATATTGCCAGCTCACCATCTTCTTCGTTCACCTGCAAAAAAGCAAAGCAGATAGTGGGGGTTTTTAACCCCTACAACATGGAATGTCAAATAATAGCGAATAGGCGTACAGTACATATAAAAAGGGCGCGATGGTTGGGTTGAGTTCGTCTGGCCTTGACGAATTCAACCATATGCGTTATGAGGTCCAATTTTACTGTATGTGGAAAGCCCTAATCTGAGAGCTCTGAAACCCTATATTTCATTAATTGTGTTTTGCAATTCTGGGCATTATAATGCAATTATTATGTACCAAAAGCTTCGTCCAATCCCTATGAATACAAAACAAACAACAAAATACGTTAATGATGCATGAATCAAAGGATGCGTTTATGAAAAAAAATTCAAACCGTGAAACTGTTATCTCAGGATTCCTTGAGTGTTAGCGTGTGATTTTAATTGCAAAAGGATTCTGGGAATCCCTGCAATAGGTTTGAATCAAAAAAAGGCTTTGAATCATGCTGGGAGATGGAACTCAGTTTTCAAATTTTCCTTGAAGTTTTGGAAGTTGTTTATGGTTCTTGCAGCAGTTTTGCACATGTAAGGCTTTAGGGTTTGCTTCAGTACATATAGTGGAATGAAACTAGGGTGAAAACTAGGTCAAAGATCCATGGAATTATGTTTTCAATCTTTGATTTCCAATCAAATCTTTTTGCATATTTTTTATTGATGAAGCTTGCCAAACATGGAGTGTTTGCCTCTTTGATGGATGCACGAAATTGCTAGCTTGCCCTGATCTTATTTTCTTCACAAAAGATTTAAAAATCATATCTTTTGAATTTTCCTACAATTAAATCAATTAAATGAATTATTAATCAATTAAAAATCCAAATAATTAATAAAAATAAGAAAATAATTCAATTTAATCTTAATGGGTCGTGCATAGGCCTTGGACAATGTTTCAAGAAAGAATTTGAGGCCCGTTAGCAAAAATGAAGTGTTTTGGGCAAAGTTGACTTTTGCAAATTCCCAAAAATTTCCCAACTTCTCCAATGCATATCTTGCTCAATTATGAATCTATGAACATGTTCTTGGACATTTTGAAAAGGTATTGAAGTCCTCTAACCAATGCCTTTGGTCCCATGTCATTTTGATTTACCAATCTCAAGTTATGGTCTTTGACTTAAAGTGCCTTTTTGTTGACTTTTGAAAATGACCTATAATGTAGAAATTGATAACTTTTTGTGAGAGCATTTCTTGGACTTGGAATGTGAAGATGAGTTGTAGGAAATGTCATCCCCTTCAAAATGAGCATTGGATGGGATTTTTCTGATGAACCATGAAAAAGTTATGCCTTGGTCAAGATACAGTTGACTTTTCTACTGTCCAAAAATAGAAACTTTTGGCATCTTGATGATTTTTGAGCCATGCTTGTAGAATCATGATCAAGACTTGATCAAATGATGATTGTAGTTTCAAAATAAGATGTTGACCAAAATTTTTGACTTTTGACTATAAAATGACAATTTTACCCCTACAGTTGATTGTGAAGCAAACAGGACTTTTGACTGTGCAACTTGACCCTGTGAGTCTTGAAACTTTCCATGTAGATGCTTGAGGATATGTGTAGGCCTATGGGACTTGATTGAGCCCTTGAAAACCTTAACTTCCTTGCAAGAACCAAAACCCTAGTTTTGAATGGCTTAGGAGGATGTTTGACTGTCCAACTCTTAAGCCATCTTGAACAACTTGGAGATGATTCTTGACATGTCTTGAGAAATATGGGAGGGCAAATTTTAGGGTACAACAGTGACACAATACGGTTAGGTGTGTGCTACTTTAGTGAGTGGATACTCCTCAAGCTTTGTGTGATGTGTGTTTACTTTTGTGGCACGTTTACATGCTCCCGTAGGATTTCTTGATTCAATCTTAGGAAGAGAATTGAGATAGACCCTAGGTTGAAAATCATGCATGCCAACATAGGATCAACTTTGCATGACAACCTTAAACATACTAGGTTAGTCCCCCTTAGACCTTTTTTCTTTCTCTTCTGCATTTGGATTAAAACTAAAACCTTCTTTTTTCTTTTTAAACTAATAAAAGCACTCTAAATAGTTATATAAAAAACCTTTTTCAAGGTAAAAAACACCAATCAATTCAAAATACCTTTTGTCGCTTGGCTTTTCTTGTAAAACTCCTTTTCAAGGTTAAAAACATACAACAAACCAAAACATGTGAGCCAAACTACGATGCTCTGACTTTCCTATTGCACAAGGGAGTACATAGGGACTAGGTTGTGGGGCCTAGGCAAGAAAAACTTTGTAAATATTCCTTATTTTCCACGTATTTTCTTTCGCATGCATTCCCTTTTAGAAGTTTATCTTTAGACATAGATTTTTTTTGCACACCCTTAGATGAGAACAAACTAAAGTGGATCCTGTAGAGTACCAAAGACGCATGGGGTGCTAATACCTTGCCCCCATATAACTGACTTCCTTACCCTTTCTCTTTGTTGCAAGACCATCTTGTATGATTCTTTGGGGTTCTCTTGATATCTTCCCTTCCTTCGGGATGAATAGAGTTTGGTGGCGACTCTGATTTTTTTCGCGGCGTGAAAGATGGGGACCGGATGACCAATTGATGGTCCATCCTATGCATGTCAGTCCTAGATTTTGTTTGTTTTCTAGTCTTTGGGTGTTTTGTGTTTTATCTCTTTATTGCTTCTTTATTTACATGATTTCGTGTATATGTTTGCATAGCATTTTATCGCTTTCCATACATTATTTTGTTGTGCTGGATTCTGGATTTCCAGGTTGGGTGGGTGTTACTATTAAGGTAAAAGGCTCAATACCCAAGTCATATGCACTATCTAGGAAACCTAGGGAGTAGAACATGATGGCTACTAGACGAAGGTCCTACTAGAACAGTCATGTTGTATATGCTCAAATGAGGTGTTATCGTCATCCACGTCTGTAGCTTGATGGTAGTGCTTTCATCCAGACCAGAGATTCCGAGTTACCGTTGACCTTACCATTACCTAATCTTTACCCGTGAGCAGGGAGGGAATAATCTTTACAAGTACAGATGGTGACTATTTTGTTCTGATGGTGACTCTATGTTCTATTCGTGACTCGGTTTTCTATGGTTTATGTTCCTAACCTTTAACCGTGATATTCTCAGGATGTTCAGAAAATAACACAATCGATTTCTGGTGTTATGGAAGCCTTGGTTCCATGTGTTATTATCTTTTCATCATGGCATGTTTATTTTTAAAAAAATGTATATGTCTAAAAGAGTTAATTTGCATTTTCATCTCATTTACAGAGTGTTTCAGAGTAGTCTTATTTATAAGAAATGGCAAGCAACGATGGTACCATCAAGAGAGATACCACAAATATCTTCAGCTACATATGTGGCACTAGCAGTTGACCTCAATTGAAAGAGTTGAGCAAGGCAGTGGTTTATCCGAATTCACAAGATTTTAGCAAATGGTACGAGGATATGTTTCCTCTATTGGATGCACAGGTAGATGACAAAGCTCTTCAAACTTTGTTACAGTTCTATGATCCATCCCGGGCTGTGATGTTTCACGTTCCAGGATTACCAACTCGCTCCGATTCTTGAAGAGTATTCTTACATCTTAGGGATCGAAGTCACTGATCGTCTAAGGACTGTTGGGTCGCATTCAGCGCTCAACTAGAAATTTTGATTTATGGACTCATTATATTACACGATATTGAAAAGTTGGTTAATTTGGCTGCCATATGCGTGTTCATGAATCTGAATCTGGTGCGTACCATTATGGCCAACACTTACTTTTCTATCCATTCCAAATATGGAAAAAAGGAGGTTATGGTCTGTTGTGTGTCGTTGTTGTACAAATGGCTCATGAATCAATTGCTGACTAAAGGACCATTTGTAGATACTTACAGTACACGCACGAGGGCAACAAAGCTCATGGCTCTCATATCTTTCGACATAACCTTATATAGGCATCGACTTGACAGTTCTGCGGTGATTACCAATTATGGGGGATTCTCTAATGTCCCACTCATGGGGACGTAGGGGATAATCAACTATAACCCTGTTCTCACCCTACACCAGCTAGGGTACGACGTGCGAGGTCCTCCTAAAAACAACGAAATCAATCAGTATGTGTTTTGCAAGAAAGGGGAAGATCTTGAGATGTTGCAGAGAGTTTTGATTGCTTGGGCTAAGATCTTCAGGAAAGGTAAAGATTTCTTTGGGCTCAAAGAGTTGATGGCCTATGGGCCTTATGCTGAGTGGGTTGAAGAGAAAGCAAGAACTCTTATGTTACCGTTCACAAGAGAGAATCCTCTATATCCTCAGCCAGACAAACTGCAACATGATGTTCCCAAAAAACGCTTCTACCAGGTGCAAAGAGAAAATCAAAACCTATGCATCGACATGGAAGAAAAATAGATGGAGCTTTACTTCTTACGAGAAGAGAAGAAAGATTTATCTTGAAAGCTTAAAGAACATGAGGGGGTCAATACTTCCAGGAAAAGATCCAAAGCTAGAGATGATTCTATATCTCTTAAAGATCACAAAAGAATTATCATTGAGATCAAGAAAAAGTACAAGTAGAGTTGCAGAGGTTGTGACGTCCTCAGAAGGTTCAAGGTCGAATTGGAGAAACAATCCGAAGCCAAAGTCAAAAATCTGGAAAAGCAACTTCTAGATAAAAAAGTTCAGCTCGAAGAAGAAATCACCCAGAGACTCACAGCAGAGGCCCATCTCAAAGGGCGTGGTACTCAGTTGCCACAGGCCCTTGAGGAGATCGCAAGGCTCTAGAGCCAGATAGGAAGACATTTATTTTCAAACTAGTCATGGTTTGGGATGTTATTTGTTGTCTCTTTGCTAAAATTCATCGCCAGGATTGTTGGTCGGGATTTTATTTTTCTTGATGTAATATGATTGTTTGTATGGACTCAGTTTCCTTGAGGTTTTATGAATGAAAGAAGTTATTTTTGTTATGCTCACGCTTGATTTCTGCTTATCTCTTATCACAATGTTTGTTATTTTTGGTGCTTAACAATACTCTTAAATACTCTGGAAATGACTAACATATCATGCATATCATTTATATCATTCATATCATATGCATTACAAGTTTATTCATAATGGTCTTCTTATTTGTTGGTCTTCTTCTTCTTATCAGAGTTTACAAGACGACTTCTCTACATCAGTACCACACTCGAGCCAATCAACAAAGGATCATGGAACAGTTTGAACATAACCAGACTGAACTTCGTAAGTAGATGGACACCATGGGGGAAATATTGAATCAACTTTTGGAGACCCTCTAAGTTGTTATTCAGGGGCAGGAAGAGCTTAGACAGAACATCACCAAGCTTGTTAATAGTGCTGCTACTTCTTAGAATGGGGGACCAAAGATTGCAAATGAAGGGAATCCTAAGGGAAAACCTTAGGTCATATTGGATGATCATCACAATGTTATCTATCTCGATGGTCCACAAGATGATCTCACTATTGATATGTCGGAAACTGCTAAGATGTATCGGGATCTCGAAGAACATCTTAAGGCTATGGAGACTTCCAAGAAGCCTGGTTTCAATGTTGCAGCTATGTGTCTGGTTCCTAGAATTGTTATCCCTCCAAAGTTCAAGGTCCCAGAGTTTTACAAATACAAGGGAACCACTTGTCCTGAGACTAGTCTTCATTCTTACTACCGGGAGATGGTTGCCTACGCTAGTAATGAGCTGCTACTTATGGACTTTTTCCAGGACAACATGGTCTCCTTTAGAGTGGTACATGCAGCTCGAGCAGACTCATGTTAATTCTTGGGCAGAATTTGGATATGCTTTTCTAAAGAATTATCACTACAACACAGTTATGGCACCTAGTCGTGCTCATCTCCAAGGCATGTAACAAAAGATTGGTGAATCTTTTAAAGAGTACACCTAGAGGTGGAGTGGACTAGTTGCAATAGTCCAACCTCCCCTACTGGACCTTGAGTTGGTTAATCTGTTCATGAATACCATGCGAGGTCCTTATCTCCAACATATGCTTGGTAATACTTTAGATTCTTTATCAAACATGGTTATCATCAAGGATAATGTTGAGATGTATGTATAAGTATGGTACAATTACTAGTGCATCTGGCACTGGCAATAATAATTTTGGTAATAGTAATAAACCATATTATGGTGGTTTTGTTAAGGAGAAGGAAGGTGTGTTGAGTAGTGTATCTATCGACAAAGGGAAGGTTGTTGTTCTGCTTCCATATTATCCAACTCATGCTTTTGTTCTGCAGCAATAACATGCATCTCCCTAAAATTATCAGCAACAGAGTCAGAGACCTTAGGGTCAGAGGGGTCAACAGAGACAACAAAGGTACCCAAAAAGGAAGTTGGATCCAGTTCCCAAGTTGTATGCTCAACTTCTTTCATGGTTACTTGCTAGTCAGTTGGTTCAGCTTTGTGAGCTTGGTCCTCCACTGAAGAATCTCCCAAGGGGATATGATGCGAATATGCACTGAGAATTTCATTCAGAGGATCAAGGCCATTCGATTGAGAACTGTAAGGCGTTGAAGTATAAGGTTCAATACCTTCTGGATGCTAAAGAGATCAGTTTTATCCCTGTTGGTCTAAATGTTCAGAATAATCATATGCCTCCTCACAATGGGGCAGCGGCCAATTCTATTAGGTTTGATGAATGGAAAGATTTAGTGACTAATGTGAATGAGATTCAGATACCGCTATCGGTTTTGAGGGAACATTTGTTGCAACACGAGGTTTTGTAATAACTTCATAATTTTTGTTTAAAGTGTTCGTCTAATCTAGAAGAGTGCGCCAAGATGAAGAGTGTTATTCAGAAGATGATAGATGAGGGTGCTCTCCAGATAGAGAAGGTGGTCCCTGAAGAAGATGTTTCTATATTGGAGATTCCTTATCATCCATTCAAAGTTCCAAGCAAGGTTTCATTTGTAATTCAAGTTCCTATACTTCCCGTGCCGAATCAGGCTTCAGGCTCCTGCAAATTAAGTTACAGTTTCTTCAAATCTGACTCCTGCACCTACTGATAATCCAAAAGCACTTCCATGGGATTACAATTCAGTGTATATCCGTGGGAAGAAGTTTATTTGTCCTCTAGTGGAAAATAAAGACGTTATCAACATTGTAGGAACTAGCGGTATAACTCATTGTGGTAGAGTCTTTGCTCCTACTCCACCTCCTCCCGAGGATGCTATTGAAGAGATCCCTATGAAGGATAAAGGAAAGAAAGTGGTTAGCAAAGCTCCTGAGCCGTCTTTCCATCAGCAGGTGGAACAGTTGATAAAAATCATTAAGAAAAGTGATTTTAAAGTGATTGATCAGCTTAATCAGACACCGGCTAAAATTTCCATCTTGTCTCTTCTCTTGTATTCTGAGGCTCATCGTATGGCCTTGATGAAGATTTTTCATGGCTTCCATGTTAATCATGAGATCTTTTTCACCCAGTTTGAAGGGGTAGTCACTAATATTTCTGCAGGGAATTGTTTGGGTTTCCGTGATGACAAACTTCCTCTTGAGGGTCGATCCCATAATAAGGCTTTACACATCTCCATAAGGTGTTTGGACACTATGTTATCCCGAATTTTGGTAAACGCAGGGTCTTTTCTCAATTTAATGCCCAAATATACTCTATTCAAGCTGAATATGGATGGAGTTATGATGAAGCCCAGTACCTTGATGGTTAGAGCTTTTGATGGTTCAAGGTGGCCTGTTGAGGGGGAAGTTGATTTTCCCATCAAAATTGGACCCCATGTTTTCTATCTCTCCTTCTACATCATGGATATTTGTCCTTCGTACACTTGTCTCTTGGTTCGCCCATGGATCCATGTAGTAGAGGTTGTAACCTCGACTTTTCACCAGCGTCTGAAATTCGTTGTGAAATACAAAGTCATTGTCATTGGCAGTGAAGAAGATGTTGTGATCAACAATGTTACCTCTTTTCGTTATGTTGAGATGGATGGGGAAGTTCATGAAACCCCCTTTCAAGAATTGGAAATCATTTCCATTGACAGATTTCCCATTGTTTTTGAGAATAAGAAGAAATCTAAAGCTCCTATGGCTTCCGTAAATGATGCGAGAACCATTGTGGAGTTTGGGCTCCCTGATGAGGATTGGGGTAAATTGATCGAAGTGCGTGAGAAACAAGACAAGTTTGGTCTTGGATATCAACCCTCGTCCTCTGTTAAAGTTGGTTATGCTTCACCTAAAGGAAGATAAGTCCCCCCGATTTTAGAATTGTTTGTCAGTGCTGGCACAAGTATAGAAGGACAAGTTCATGCAGTGGAGGATGAAGACGGCAGTGCAGATATCTCTCGGTTCATCTATCAAATTACACCTGACTAGGAGCTCAATAATTGGAGTGCTATAGACATTCCTAAAGTTGCTTTCTATGACATGTAATGCTCTGTTTAAAATAAGTCATATGCTCTTCCCAAGGCATGTTGACAACTTGTATGAAGGGACCCCGTGTGTTTCAGTTTTTGTTTAACATTGAATAAAATTGCATTTTTGCATAAAATTTATGTTCCCTGTCTTGTCTTTTTATTTTTCACAAAACAAAAAAAGTGGAAATTCTCTTCCTTTCATTCTTTAAATATTTCCCATCGCATTCACATTCTAAAAACTATAATGTTACTGTTTCTAGCATCAATATCCTTGGGAATCCGAATGATCAAGTCGATGAAGATAGTGGAGAATATTGTGAAATTCCTGAGGAATTGGTAAGACTATTGACAAAAAAATAGAAAGCAATCCTACCTCATCAAGAAGCTATAGAGATCATTAACCTCGGTATTGATACAGTGAAAAGAGAAGTCAAGATAGGGGTTGTGTTGCAAGATGAAGTAAAAAGGGGGTTGATTGAGCTTCTCCGAGAGTACTCTGACATCTTTGCCTGGTCATATAAAGACATGCCTGGTTTAGACACTGATATAGTTGTGCATCATCTACCACTCAAGCTAGAATATTTTCCAGTAAAGCAAAAACCGCATATAACTCATCAAGATATGTCTCTCAAGATTAAAGAAGAGGTTGAAAAGCAGCCCAGTGTAGGTTTCTCTTTAGTGTGTGAATATTCAGATTGGATCACCAATATCATACTCGTTCCTAAGAAAGATGAAAAGGTGCATATATGTGTGTATTACTGGGATCTGAGTAAAGCAAGTCTGAAAGATGACTTCTCATTAACTCACATTGATGTATTGGTCTATAACACAACTCATTCCTTAGTTTTCTCTTTCATGGATGGATTTTCAAGGTACAATCAGATAAAGATGGCTCTGGAAGACATGGCAAAGATAACTTTCACCACTCCTATGGGTACTTACTGCTACAAGGTCATGCCTTTTGGTCTCAAAAATGATGGTGCAACATATCAATGTGCTATGGTGATTCACTTTCAAGAGATCGAAGTGTACGTTGATGATATGATTGCAAAATCACAAACTGAAGAGGAACATATGGCCCATCTGCAAAAGTTGTTGCCCGTCTTTAAAAGTTCAGGCTAAGGCTTAATCCGAATAAGTGCACCTTTGGGATGTGATCTGGTAAACTACTTGGTTTCATCATAAGTCAATGAGGAAACGAAGTAGATCACAACAAAGTAAAAGCAATACAGAATATGCCAGCACCGAAAAATGAAAAAGAAGTAAGAGGGTTCCTTAGGAGATTGAATTACATAGCTAGGTTCATCTCTCATCTCATAGCTACTTGTGAACCCATCTTTAAATTGCTGCACAAAAATCAAAATGTTCAATGGGATGACAATTGCCAGGAAGCCTTTGAAAATATCAAACAGTATCTTCAGGAGCCACCAATCCTTATAACTCTAGTGCCTCGGAGGCCACTCATCATGTACTTGACGGTGCTAGAAGGATCTATGGGATGTGTACTTGGACATCATGATGAGACAGAACTTAAAGAGCATGCCATCTATTATTTGAGTAAAAATTATACCAATTGCGAATCCAGGTATTCTTTACTTGAAAAAACTTGTTGTGCGCTTGCTTGGGAAGCTCGACGTCTAAGGCAATACATGTTGACGTACACTACGCTTTTGATATCTAAGATGGACCCGATAAAATACATCTTTGAGAAACTAGCACTTACAAGCAGACTTACCCGATGGAAAATTCTTCTATTTGAAGATGACATTCAGTATGTTACACAAAAGGCTATCAAAGGTAGCATTGTTACAGATCATCTCGCTTATTAGCCGTTGGAAGAGTATCAGTCAATGAAATTTGATTTTCTCGATGAAGATGCTATGAGACTTGATGATGTGGAAGGGTTTAATCTGAAAGAGCCATGGACTTTTACTTTTGACGGTTCATCAAATGTTGTAGGTCACGAAATTGGGGCAATACTGACTTCTCCCCACATTACTCACATATCATTTACAACCAGACTATGGTTTGATTGTACGAACAATGTGGCAGAATATGAAGCCTGTGTGATGGATCTTGAGGCAGCCATTGACCTTAAAATCAAGATTTTTGTAGTCTTTGGGGACTCTGCTTTGGTCAAACGCAAAATACGAAGTGATTGGGAAACCAAGCACCCCAATTTGATTCCATACAAGGATTATATATAGTAGTTGATACCCACTTTTGATGAGATTACCTTTGGTCAAATTTCCTAAGATTAAAATTTGTTAGTCGGTGCTTTACAAGGAACTAACACGTGTCTTTGTTTCTTATTATCTCTCAATCAAGGATATGTCTGATGAAAAGCCGTGGTATTGCAATATCAAAAAGTACCTCGAGAAGCAAGAGTATCCTGAAGGTGCTACAATTTTTGATAATCGTACGCTTAGAAGGTTAGCATCCAAGTTCCTCATATCAGGAGACATCCTGTAAAGAGAAATTATGACTCAGTTCTGCTTAAATTCGTGGTTGGACACGAAGCAGAGTCGATCATAAAAGAAAACCATGAGAGTTATTTCAGGACTCATTCAAGAGGACATTCTATGGCAAAGAAAATCCTATGTGCAGGGTATTTCTGGTTGACAATGGAAAGTGATTATTGTGCGTATGCAAAATTGTGCCACAAATTCCATGTTGCAGACAGAATTCATGTCCTTCCAACTCCTTTGAATTTTATGACTTCACCATGGATATTCGTAATGTGGGTAATTTACACGATTGGAAGGACTAAGCCAGGTGCTTCAAATAGCCATAGGTTCATTCTCATTGCAATTGATTATTTCACAAAATGGGTGGAAGTAGCTTCTTACAAGAATGTAACTAAGCAGGTCATTACCAACTTCATCAGAAAAGAAATCATATGTCGTTATAGAGTTCCTAATAGAATCATCACTGATAATGGTTCTAATCTCGACAACAAAATGATGAAGGAGTTGTGTGAAGAGTTCAATATTGAACCCTAAAATTCATCACCTTATCGACCAAATGGCATAGTCGAAGCTGCTAACAAGAACATAAACAAGATTGTCCATAAAATGGTGAGAACGTATAAGTATTGGCATGAAATGTTACCTTTCACTTTGCACGGCTACAAGACTTCCATGCGTACTTCAACTGGGGCAACTCCCTTTTCTCTTGTCTACGGTACAGAAGCGGTGCTTCTAGTTGAGGTAGAGATTCCTTCGTTAAGGGTTATGATGGATACAAAGCTTGATGAGGCAGAGTGGGTTCGGATAAGACTTGACAAGCTCTATTTGATTGAAGAGAAATGCTTGGCAGCCATTTGTCATGGCCAATTATACAAAAAGAGGATGAAGAGAGCGTTCGATAAGAAAATTCGTCCTCAAAAGTTTTATCCTGGTGATCTGGTCGTAAGGTAGATCGTTTTGCAAAGCCATTCCAATCCAAGGGACAAATGGACTCCCAACTATAAGAAGCCATACATCATTAAGAAAGCTTTTTCAAGAGGTGCTCTAATCCTGACAGACATGGATGGGGAAGACGTTCCACTTCCAGCCAATTCAGAATCAGTAAAAAAATACTACGCATAAAGGACCCGCTAAGTCGAAAACCCGCAAGGGAAACTTAGGCAAAAATGGGCATCCCAGTGGACACAAAAAAAAGTCCAGGCAAAAGTTAGGGGTAAAAAAAGAGAATAACCCGCTAAGTTGAAAACCCGTAAGGGAGACTTAGGCAAAAATAGGTATCCCGCTGGATTGAAAACCCAAAAGAGTGATCTAGGAAAAAATTAGGGATCATAAGCGAGAGGCTGAATTCTGAATACTCTTCACGAATAACTATGTACATCTTTTGCACCTTGGAAGTGAACAGATCGATCCAACTGCTATTCTTCAGAAACTACGCATTGAGACTATCAAGGATATGGGAACTGTAGCAATACCGATTTTAACATAAATTCGAGCATTTCTCATTGCCATTTTACCTATTGTATTTTATTTTCCTTTTTCCAACCGCCTCATTTAGGAGTTTCTTCCTTGTACAAGCGCCTATTTATTTCAATCAATAAAATTATATCCATCCAAAAATGTGTCTGTGTTATCGTTAATGTCATAGTTTTTGTATGTGAAATGTGATTTAATTCTTTATTGAATATTGTATTGAACACACGGGGAATGATAATTTTAAGTTAAAATAAAACATGACTGTGATATAATTCATTATTTTAGTTACAAAGAAAGAATTAATTATCAAAGTTGTGTTATTTACCCCCTAGGTTGTGGTAAAAATGCAATAACTATGATATAACTCGTTGCATTAGTCTCGAAGCAGCAATAAGTTATTTATTTTAAAAACTCACTTCTTTTATTCCCTAGGTAGTGATAAATGTCACAAAACTATGATATAACTTACTATGTTAGTCTTGAAGCGTTTGTAAGATATCTGCAATACCCATATTATCTACCCCCTAGGTTGTGGTAAGTATGTGAAAATCTGCGATATAACTCGTTACATTAGTCTCAAAGCAGCAATAAGTTATCTATTTTCAGCAATATAGTTCATTGTATTAGTCTCGAAGCGACTATAAGTTATCAAACTTTGTGTTATGTATCTCCTAGGTTGTGATAAATAGGAAAAATCTACATTGTAGCTTACTATGTTAGTCTCGAAGCATTAGTAAGGTAACTATCAAACTTGTGTTATTTACTCCCTAGGTTGCAGTAAATATGCAAATCTACGATATAGCTTGTTGCATTAGTCTCGAAGATGCAATAAGTTATATATTTTTAAGCTCGCGTTATTTACCTCCTAGGTTATGGTAAAAACATGAAATCTATGATTACTTTATGAGCATTGACGAGTTACCCGCATTATCACATCTAGGTCATTTAAGTTCTTGCTCTAGGCATTGGTGAATTAATTGTGTCATCCTTGCCTATTCACTTTTTTTGATTTATTTTACAATTTATCTCTTCCGTCATTTGGTAAAATCTTAGGGTCTTCCATTATTTAATAGCCCTCAGATCCAGATGTGCGAGACCTCCGTATTCTCGCACCCTTTACTCAAAGGATAATTAAATACGGGAAGTTGTCATACCCCAAATTTTCTCTACTGATGTTATTGGTTAATCTATTTTATTTAATCATTTTTCTATTAATTTTGGTGTTATTTTGTTTATAATTAACTTATATTTATATTATATTGGTATAGATATAATAAAGGTCAATTTTGGGGAGGGGGTTTTATTTCACATTTTATCAAATAGGGTTTCATTATTCTAAATTAACTAAAGGGTCTATTCAGATTTTAGGGCCATAGCAAATTTAATTTGGCTAAATTAATTGAGTCTTATTTTTATATTGTTGACCGGAGTAAGCATTTGTTATTCTTTTTATTTTTTAGTTATTTAAAAAAATATATATTACCAATTATTGTCACATAATAATAGTTATTTATTATATTTATTATTTATTTTCTTATTATTATTAATTAATAAAAAATTTGACTGAGTCAAAATTAGGGTTCTTCACCCCTTGAACAAGCTGCGTTACGCTTAGGTTTGTGCTTCTTCTCTAAGAAACATCAAAAGTCCAGATCCAAAAGTTGTAAACAAATCAAATCTGAATCGAATATTTGATTGGAAAGATTGTTTATTGATTTACAACAAATTTTACATACAAAATAGTCTAAATAAAGAATCTTTACAAACCCTAATCTCTAAAATCTAACTAGATCTAATCTAATTTACAACTCAATCAATCACATAATCAATCTAAAACATATAACTGCAAATCACTAAAAATTTCCTACTCTAGTTATTTCCTAAACTTATAAATTGAGACCTAAGCTAATTAATTAAGGGCGAATGAAAAACCTTGGAAAATACCTCGTTGTTGTGCATTCCCTCACCACTCAACAAAGCTCTTCATCCAAAAAGGATTAGGGTTCATCATTATAACCCGAAACCCTTTGAGTTAAGCCTCATCACCGTACCTGCAAAAAAAGGAGAAAGGGATTAGAAGAAGGAGATCAAAAGTTAAAACCAAGGAGAAAATCAAAGGAATTTTTACTAGAAGTATCACTATAAGGGAAGTTGGTAATCATTTAGCTTGCATTAATTTTATTGTAGTCACTGTTGTTGATTGACTACTGGTATTCAACTTGGTTTCTGAATTGTGTATAGGTTTAGGGTTTTAATTTGGGGGTTAGGGTTCTTATATCTAGGTTTAGGGTTCATAATTAGGTTAGGGTTCTAAGGATTAGGGTACAGATTGCTAGGGTTCTTGGGGAAATTCTGGAAAAAGGATGAAGTTTCTGGCGAACTTGCGTCCCTCACGGTGGCCTCAACGGTCGCTCAAGGTGGTTACGGCTTAGGGTTTGTAACACCCCGATTTATTTAGAATTATTTTATTTAAAATAATTAGATGATGTGGTGTATTTTATGCGGTGAATTTTTATGATGTTTTGTGATGTAAATTGCGGGAATTAAAGGCTTTAGAAACTATAGAAGTTAAGATGATGGGGTGTATGACCAAAAGTGTAGAAATGTAGGGGTGTGGTGAGATAAACATATTATTAGTATTATTTGGATTAAATAATAGTTATGATTATTTTATAATAATTAAATGAAATTATTAGTAGAATAATAAAATTCATATTATTTTATTAAATAATTATTTAATGGAGGAAGGACATAGTTGGGATTAAGTATTAGGGGTCTAGAGATTATTATTAGAAAAACAAGGACGTGAGAACGGAAGGAGAAAAATAGAGTGACCGTAGAATTAGAGAAGAGAAGAGCTAGGGAAAGAAGGATTCCACAATTTTTGGGAGGATCATAGCTTCAAACTAAGGTAATAGAGGTGAATGGATTCTCTAAATGATGGTTATAACATGAGAGTGTAGTGAGGGTTCCTTTCCCTCTTTAGGTTTTTGGCATAATTGATGTATGATTCTTTTTTTTTTGGTTGATTGATGTTTTTGTATATGATTCTGTATGAAATTGTGAATCTTGTGATGTTGATGTTGTAATTGTAGTTGATAATTGATGTTGTTGTGAAGTTGTTACCATGAAACCCCAATCTAGGAACTATAGGTTAGGAATATGACAAACAATAAGGATTTAGATGTGAAAATTTGTTAGAGGATAATATATCAATGAGGTATATGAAGTACATAGGTTGTTATATGTAAAAATACTTCTTTAGATCAGAATTTTGAGGTTAGAAGTGCCCAAAACGGGTGAAAATCACACTGGTTTTTACAGGAAATCGCAATAAAAAAAAACATATTTGCACAAGAATGTTGGGCGACGAAGGATGTCTCGTCAAGCGATGGAGTTTTTCCAGGCAAATGAGAAAGCGATGGAGAGGTGACAAGATAAATATTTCTGTAATGCATTGCGTCTAGCATCATCTGGCGAAGGGTGACGCGACAGTAGCGTCGCTGGGAGACAGAGGGTGTTGTTGGGCGATGGATAGAAGATTTAGATGACCGTACAAATTTTATTTAAAATTCCATAACTTGAGTCTTAGAACCCCGATTGTTGTGTCGTTCAAAGGGTTGGATAGATAAAAAAAAGAACTACATAAGATAGAGGTAGAGTTAGATTATCATAAGATAGGTTAGGCTTATATGTGTGCTATGATGAATTGTGGATTACTATGACGTATGGGGCATGGTGATGATGATCTTGGTGGCCTGAATTGGCATATTGTTGAAGGTTTATGCCTTGTGGTTACATAATCTATGTTGTTGTATGTTAATGTTGCATACATTTCATTAGAGAGGGCTTATGCTCTGTTGTTGGCCTGTAATGGCGTTATGTTAAGGGCTTATGCCCGATCATTTCTAAATTTGCATTATGTTGGGGGCTTATACCCTAATGGTACCACATGCATTGAGTTGATGTCGGTCTCATTACATTTCATTATTAATGAATTGATGTTAGATGATGTGAATGATGTGTTGCATTGTGAAGTGGTATGTTATGTGTGAATTATGTGAGTTACTACTCCTTAGCATGTGATATTCACTGTGTATTTATTGAATGTAATTCTCACCCCTTTTGTGTTGTTGTGTTTGTACTCTGCAGGAGTACAAATGATCAGGTACCTGAGTAATGCTTGAAGAGAATGTTACATGATCAAGTCTTAGGATTCACTCTGATACGTAACATGGTATTTTGAGAATTTGTTATATTTTTGTATTTTTTTTATTTGTTACGTATCATACTTTTATGCTTATGATGGACCACATGTTTGTGGAGTTTTATTATTGTTGAGGCTTGATTCCATGGAAGAGAATTAAACTAGATTATTCTACTGCTAGTTGATTGTTATAAATAAGTGAAGTAATAAAGTGATTTGAGACTTTATAAAAATTTGAGTTATGTGATATCCTATTGTGTAGACTCTATAACATTTCATGTATGTTGATATAATTATTGTTATGGGAAAATGGGGTGTTACAATTGGTATCGGAGCAGTTCGGTCCATCTGGCCAGGTTGTAGAGTCATTAGTATAGTGTGGTAATGGAATAATGTCGATGTGTTTCTTATAACCTTTGTGTGATGTTGTAATGTGAAGCAGAGTGATGGATGGGAGGAACGGTAATGCACTTGCTACTGCCTTGCAGGCTTTGGCCCAGGCTATGCAACATCAGCATAATGCTGGCGAGAATGATAAACCTCGTGCTTTGGAAACTTTGCAGAGGAACCATCCACCTAAGTTCAAATGGAAGCATGATCCTAAAGGAGAATAAGAGTGGATCAAATAAATTGAAAGGATCTTTCGGGTTATGGATTCTTCAGTGGCACAAAAAGTGTATTTTGGTGCGCATATGCTGGAAGGAGAGGCTGATGACTGGTGGGTTGCCACTCGTCAAAGACTGGACGGTGCATGTGAAGTTCTTACTTGGGTTATATTTCTTAGGGAGTTCCTGAGGAAGTATTACCCAGAAGATGTCCGCGGGAAGAAAGAGATTGAATTTCTGGAGTTGAAACAGAGAGAGTTTTCTGTGACTGAATATGCTGCCAAGTTCGTGGAATTAGCAAACTATTATCCTCATTAAAACAAGGAGACAACTGAATTTTCAAAGTGCGTCAAGTTTGAAAATGGATTATGCTCAAAAATTAAGAAGGCAATTGGGTATCGTCGGATCTGTAAATTTCCAGATTTGGTGAATAGATGCAGAATCTATGAAGAGGACAGTAAGGCTCACTACAAGTCCATAATTGAGAAGAGGGGAAAACAACAACAGCATTGTTGGAAGCCTTACAATGCTCCAAATGACAAGGGAAAACAGAGGGTTGCTGATGGTCGAAGGACCAGCAGGGGAGGTGCTCCTGCTGACGTCGTGTGTTACCGATGTGGGAAGCCAGGTCATCAAAGTAATGCATGTACAGGGGAAGTGAATAGGTGTTTTCGTTACGGTAGGACTGGGCGTGAGGTAGCTGATTGCAGACACAAGGCAGTTATATGTTTCAACTTTGGAGAAGAAGGACATATCAGTACTTAGTGTTAGAAACTGAAGAAAGCTCAAACTAGTTGGAAAGTATTTGCTTTAGCCGGAACATAGACATCCATTAAAGACCGTCTAATTATAGGTATTTGCTTAACTAATAGTACTCCTTTAATTCCTATTATTGATACTGGTGCTACGCATTATTTTATTGCTACTGATTATGCTTAAAAGTTAGGCCTTGTGTTATCTTCTATTAATGGGAAAATGGTTATCGATACTCCAACTAAGGGATCGGTGACTACTTCCTAGTATGCTTGAAGTGTTCTTTGTCCATCTATGATAGAGAGTTTGCTATTGATCTAATTTGTTTACCGTTAACTGGTCTGGATGTAATTTTGGGTATGAACTGGTTGGAATACAATTATGTTCATATTAATTGTTACAACAAATTGTACGGTTTTCCACTCTTGATGAGGAAGGGGAAGCTAAATTCTTAACTTCTAGACAATTGAATGAAATGATGCAATTTGAATCTCAGTTGTTTTCATTAATGGCGTATTTTTCCCAGATGATATTACAGATGCACCGCTAGAGAGAGAAGTAGGGTTTTCTATTGATCTTGTTCCAAGCACCAAACTTGTCTCTATGGCACCCTATCGAATGTCAGCATTTGAATTGGCGGAATTGAAGAAACAACTGGAAGATTTACTTGAGAAGAAATTTGTTAGACCAAGTGTATCGCCTTGGGGAGCTCCGGTGTTACTTGTGAAAAAGAAGGATGGTAGTATGAGACTCTATGTAGATTACCAACAGTTGAATAAAGTGACGATCAAAAACAAGTATCAACTTCCTAGAATAGATGACTTGATGGATCAATTTGGTAGATGCATGCATGTTTATCAAGATTGACTTGAGGTTGGGTTATCACCAAATTTGAATCATGAATGATGATATTCAAAATACTGCTTTCAGGACTTGGTATGGACACTATGAATATTTCGTGATGCTATTTGGTGTTACTAACACGTCGAGTGTGCTTATGGAGTATATGAGCCTCATCTTTCATACTTATTTGGATCGATTTTTGTAGTATTCATTGACTATATCTTAATATATTCCAAATAAGAAGAGGAAGATGTTGAGCATTTGCGAATAGTATTACAAGTGTTAAAGGAGAAGAAAATATATGCGAAGTTGTCCAAGTGCGAGTTTTGGTTAGAGAAAGTTAGTTTTCTTGGTCATGTTATTTCAGGTGGTGAAATCGCTGTAGACCCGTCCAAGGTAGATGCAGTATTGTAGTGGGAAACTCCAAAATCAATTACTTATATTAGAAGCTTTTTGGATTGGCAAGCTATTGTAGGAGGTTTTTTAAAGGTTTTTCTAAGTTAGCACTTCTGCTAACTCAGTTGACTTGTAAAGGCACATCATTCATATGGGACATCCAATGCGAAGAAAGTTTTATTGAGCTGAAGAAGAGATGGACGATGGGTCCGATTTTGATATTACCTAATCTTGAAGAATCATTTGTGGTATATTGTGATGCTTCTAAATTGGGTTTAGGTGGAGTGCTCATGTAGAATGACAAGGTAGTATCGTATACGTCGAGACAATTGAGACTTCATGAAAGGAATTATCCTACGCAGGATTTAGAGCTAGTTGCAGTCATGTTTGTACTAAAGATTTGGAGATACTACCTTTATGGCTCTAGATTTGAAGTATTTAGCAATCATAAGAGCTTAAAGTATTTGTTTGATCATAAGGAATTGAATATGATGCAATGAAGGTGGTTAAAACTATTGAAATATTACGACTTTGGCTTGAACTATCATCCAGGTAAAGCTAATGTTATGGTCGATGCTTTGAGTCGAAAGACTTTACATATGTCTGCTATGATGGTTAGAGAGTTGGAGTTGATTGAGAAATTCATAGATATGAGTTTAGTCTGTGAAGTGACACCGCATAGTGTGATATTGGGAATGTTGAAGATTAACAATGATTTCTTGGATAATATAAAAGAAGCTTAGAAGATAGATGTAAAGTTGGTAGACTTGATGGTTGCGAGTGACCAGTCAGAGGATAATGATTTTAAATTAGATGCCTAAGGTGTGTTGAGATTCCGTGACAGAATTTATATTCCCGATAATGCAGAAATGAGAAAGATGATTCTGGAAGAAAGTCATAGGAGTAGTTTCAGTATTCATCCGGGAGCTACTCAGATGTATCATGATTGAAGAGGTTATTTTGGTGGTCTGGATAGAAATAGGATGTGGAACGCTTTGTGTACGTTGTTTGATTTTCCAGAAGTTAAAGGTCGAGAATCAGAAACCTATGGGATTGTTAGAACCGCTAGATGTTTCAGAATGGAAGTGGGATAACATATCGATGGACTTTGTGATGGGGCTGCCTAATACTCCGAGAGGACAAGATGCGATTTGGGTGATTGTTGATATACTAACAAAATCAGCTCATTTCATTCTGATTAATATCAGTTTTCATGTGCCGAAGTTGGCAGAGATTTATATCTGCGTAATTGTAAAGCTACAAGTTGTTCTGTCAAGCGTAATATCTGATAGGGATATGAGGTTTACTTTTGATTTTTGGAAGAGTTTGCAAGATGCGTTGGGATTTAAGTTGAGATTGAGTTTTGCGTATCATCCACAGACAGATGGTCAGACAGAGAGAACTATTTAGTTGTTAGAGAATTTGTTAATAGCTTGTGTTCTTGAGCAATGAGGTACATGGGATAGTTGTCTTCCACTGATTGAGTTCACTTATAACAATAATTTTCATTCTAGTATCGGTATGGTGTAACACCCCAACTTTTAGAAGTCCTTTATTTAATGAATTATTAGGAGTATTTACGAATAATTGATGTTTAATATGATTATATGTGTGATGTGTTGCCATGTGGTTACTTATGATGTGGAACATGTGATGTGAATGAAGGGATTAGATGCATTAGAATAATTAGATGATTATTTAGTAATTATTTGGATTATTATCTAAAATAGAATAATAGGAATAATTCTTTAAATAAAGTTATTTTAGTTAGAGTGGTATGTTAGTAATTAGTAAGAAGAGTGAGGACGTGATGGTAAATAGAGGTTGACTAAGTGAGGTAAATTGAGGAAGAATTTAGGGGGTCCTTTTTATAACAGAGGAAAAGGTAATCGTATTCTCACAATCGATCGTAAAAAATGGAGAAAGAGAACTGATGCTTTGGAGAAAGGTGAAGCTAGGGAACATAGGGTTAGACAATCACCATAAGAGGCATGAAGAACATAATCAATCACTCAAAACAATAAGGTAAGGGGTTTCTATACAGTTATGATGTTTGATCTAAGTGGTAGATAGTTGTAGGATTTTTCCCTTGGTATTGACAATGGTGATCTGATGTTGTTGGATTATGAATTGATGGAAATATGATGATTGATGACCCGTAATTGTTGTATGATCGATGTAGTATAATAATTTGTTATTAGGTGATGATTCCCCATGATTAGATATAGCATTTTTGGACCTGTTACATGACTAAATCGCAGGAAAAAGTGACCTGAAATAGTGCAGAATCGCAAATAGGAAAACCATGTTCACATGGAAACATTGAGCGACAGTTCTTATGTAGTTGGGAGACAATGCTTCACCGGGAGATTAAAGAGGCGAGAAAAGGAGGCAAATTGGGTGCTGGTCTCGGGTAAGGGTCGCCAAGTGATGATGAGTTTTCATCGGGCGATGGGAGGCAGAGCTGGAATGTTAGATTGAAATCTTGAAATGAGCATAACTTTAGTTCTAGAGCTCGGAATGGAGTGTCGTTCGAAGCTGTGTGTAGCTAACATAGTATACTATAATTAGGTGAACTAAAATGGAGACTTAGGAATATTTTATAAGACCTAAGCTAGAATAATAATAGGTTCCCCGGGTCGAATTGCAATGACCATGTGTTTAATCATGATGGTATGTTGTTACTATGATGATGTTTTGATTATATGAATATCTATGATGATTATATGAGTATACATGATGATGTTTATTTATGATGTTGATTAATACATGAATGATGATATGTTGTGGTCATTTTTTATACGTTGTTGGGCATCATGCATTCATTGGACAACTTTGGTCCATTGTGATGATTTAGGACGTTGGTCTAGTGATTTTGTCTCAATCCCATTGTGTGGATTTACAGTGTTTGTCATTTGCTCCGCTTCCAAGTGGGAATCGATCCTATGATTGGGGTCTTTGGAGGGTGATTTCTCAGTGTCCATCAATAGGAATTGGTACCATATGCATGAGTCTATGTCCTTGCACTACATCTTATGTGGCATTGCATGGTTCTTAATTGATGATGTTATATTGTGTTGATTGAGCTTGGAAGATGAATTTTTGAATCAATTATGGTGATACTTTAGGCTTATTCTGCTATGTCTATTACTTACATCTTATATAATGATTGTGATAAACTCACCATTTATGCTTGAATGTTTCCTCTACATGGGTAACATGCAGGTAATCAAGAGTAGTCCCTAAATGCTTGGAAGAATAGCTTCGGAGTGTGATTTATTTCTGTTGAGTCCAGAAGATCTTTCTTTGATATGTAACACCTGGGACGAGAATGCTTCGTTTTGAAAAATATTTTATTCTTGTTTTGTTATGACATTTAAATTGTTTCCATGGAGTTTAAATTATGTTTAATTGTGAATCATGAATCATGGGGCACTATGAAGTGTTTTAAATGAAACTTGTTTGAACTATGATTTCGTTGCAAATATGTGAAACATTGATAATGCATATGTCATGAATAATTTTGAAAACCCGTGTTACGGAGTAAAACTAACGCATATGATTATTTCACGAATAAAATGTGACACCCTTGTGTTGTATTACTCTTATATTACTTTAAATAATTATGAATGCGTAGTTGGGTTCAGAAGGGTGTTACATTAGTGGTATAAGAGCAGGTCATTTCATCCGGCCAAGATTTATATGATGTTTATTCCTTGTTAATCGATTAGTATCTGAATATTGTTGATATGTTGATGTTTCTAATGTTGGTCTGTCCGCACTATAACATTCCAACAGCTCAGGTGTTGAAGTGCATTAAGTTTGAGAATGGACTGCGTCCAGAGATCAAGCAGGGTTTTGGGTATCTGCAGATTTGTCAGTTTCCTGAGCTGATGAATAAGTGCATGGTTTTTTTATCAAGATAGTAGGGACAAAGCTTATTATTATAAGAATTATAATGAGAAGAAAGGGAAAAATTAAGATCATTGTAAGTTGTATGCTTCTCCAGGTGATAACACTCTGGGGGAATTACTTCACACTAAACCGCTCCCTACTGGCTGTTTGAAAATATCGGTTGACATTGCTTTGGAGAAGGATGCGTTATTACCACATCCTGACGATGTTTCAGATACCACACTTGTGGGAGATGCAATAGGCTCGTTTGTTGCATGACCATCAAGCCTCATTAGTGTAGATGATGAGGTATGCTTAAAACCATATATATGAACCTTTAAGTAATCAAAGTCTTTACGTACATTTGTTTTTACATGGTTATGTTAATTAGACTCTAACAAAATCCAAAGCAAAAGACAATGGGATTTCGCGGCAAACCGAGTTAGTGGCATCAATCATAGAGGTACATCACAATTATATGATATTTATGCATGAAAAATGTTAATTCGTGATCTTATACTTCACATAACTAATTATATGATCTTTATATTCATGCTAAAGAGAATGAAGATGCAGATAGGGGTAAGAATCCTGAAATTAGCAACATTTCCACACAAAAAAGGTTGTTGCTAAGAATATCGCGGCTAAAAAAAACCTACTTCAAAGTTTAGTTCCTGCCTTGGGACATTTTTAGAAATGTCTGATATTCCAGAAGGAAATACTCGTCTTCTACCTATGGAGTTTGCTATTTTTGGTTTTGAATATTCTGAAGCAATTAGTATGGAGGATTTTGATCAAGTTTTACAACATACACAATTAGACATCGGTGTTGTTAATACATACATAAGGTATATTCGATCTACTTTGTCTAATTAATTGATCAATTTGTTTACTCATTTCAAATGTTAATGAGGTCTTTTATTTAAGGTTTTTTTATGAAAATTGATACGCCCGAGTGGAATGGAGCAAAGATTCGCTTTCTTATCTCCTTTTAGTACTAACTTAGGGTTAATCATTCATAAACCAGATGAAGTCATGGTGTATGTACTTGAGCGCTTTATGACCGACAAAGATACTGAAAAGTTGTTTTTTTTACCGCTTAATACCAGCAACGGGTTAGATTTTCATCCTAAATTAATCTATTATAAATTTTCATATTTTGACGTTGTGTAGAAAGTTTTCATCTCACATTTGTTTAATCTTACAGTGGACATTGGTTGTTGGTCGCGATTAATCCTATCAGAGAAGTTGTATATTATATGGATTCTTTATGCAATGATCCAAGTACATACCAAGATATGAAGAATATGGTTGATACGTAAGTGAAATTGTTCTAAATATTCGTGTGTATATTTATTTATTTATTTATGTGAATTGTTATAAATATGCGTTTATGTTTTATTAGTATTATACAAGTTTTTTGAGCACAAAGAGGTGTTCAAGTACCAAAGAGTAAAACCAACAACATTACATGGATCATAGTGGAGGTATATTAATTAATTATCACAATTTTGATTATATTCATAGTGATGATACTTGATAAAACTTAGGCCTTATCCATATTTTCTTTTCATGTGTAGTGTCCTTGGCAGCGTAAAGAAGTAGATTGTAGTTTTTATATGTTGAGGTTTATGAGAGAAATCCTTCTTTTGGATCGAATAGAGATTCCGTCTAAGGTATGGATTTCTAACTTAGGAGTTATTTTAATATTTAACACATATTTCTCATATAATTAAATAGTTTTAACTTAAACATACTATGTTATATTATTATGTAGTACTTTGATGAATTCAAGTGTGCTTATTACTCAAGTTCTCAGTGGGATGAACTTAACGAGGATTGGTGTCAATACATTAGTGAGACGAAAGCTATATAAGGTATATTGTAATCTTACTTTAACTGATAAGAATTTTGAGTATATTCAAGTGTTGCAATTTTGTTGTTGTTTGTCATGTGGTAAATTATATATATTTTGTTTGTATTGTTGTATAAATTACGATATTTTGGTGTTGTTTTAGGTTATATGTGCATATGTAGAAGATAAAGATGAATAGATTTTGTAATGATATATAATTGTGTTATTTTGGTGTTGTTTTTTTATAAAAGTATATATGTACAAGAGTAATAGTATATATATATAAGTACATTGGTGCAAATGTATAGTATCTTTTGGTATTATTTTTTATTGGATTGAATCTCCAATATTAGTGAAAATCTGGTGAAATTTATAATGGTATATACAGGTGTAAAATGTGGTGAAAATTTGGTGCAAATATGGTTAAAATCTATGCATATAAAATTGTATATATCAAACATCGTTTTTTTTTTCAAAAAGTTTATATAAACAATTTCGTTGACATTAGACAGCGCTTTAAAAAATGCTGTCTAAAGTCCCCTTTAGACAACGCTTTTACTGTAAAAGTGCTGCCTAAAGGGGATCTTTTTTTTTAAATTATTTTTGTTTCAGAAAAAACGTTGGCTAAAGGGGGCCTTTAGCAGCGCTTTAAAAAAAAGCGCTGCCTAAAGAGGACTTTAGACAACGCTTTAACATTAAAAGCGCTGCCTAAAGGGGCTTATTTTAAAAAAAAATTGTTTCAGAAAAAGCGTTGTCTAAAGGGGGCCTTTAGCAGCGCTTTAAAAGTAAAAGCGCTAGCTAATAGGGGCCTTTAGTAGCGCTTTAAAAGTAAAAAGACTGGCTAAAGGAGACCTTTAACAACGCCTTCAAAGTAAAAGGGCTGCCTAAAGGGGGAATTTAGCAGCGCTTTTACTTTTAACAAAGCGATGTCTTTACCTACAGCAGCGCTAGAATAGACAATACTTTAAAGCGTTGTCTAAAGTCTTGTTTGGCGTAGTGTTCTCAATAATTCTACACAGTGATAAAATTTCTTTCTCTCAACTCCCTTTTTAAAATAAAGGGTTAAATAAGTTTTTGATCTTTATAAATATCTCAAATTTTATTTTTAGTCCCTATTAAAAAATGACATATTTTGGTCCTTAAAAAGTTTTTATTCATGCAGTTTTAGTCCCTGTTATTATCTTAAATTTTGAAAATTGTTTATTTACCCTTAAAATTTTAAATTTTTGAATAGTTTTTTTCATACGCGTGTTGAATACTATAAAATATTTCTTTACCAAATTTTAGAATTTTTTAATTTGAGATGAATTAAATATGAATTCTTAAATTTCAAAAGATATTGATGAAAGTAATGAAAATCTCGACTTATAAATCAAATTTTGAGTCCCTTTTTTTTGAAGAAACTTTTTATAACGTTATAAACATGTATGCAAAATAATCATTTAAAAATACACATTAGTTTAATAGAAAATACTAAAACTACGTGCATAATAATTTTGTAGGAATTAAAATATGCAATGTTTTTTATAAAGATAAAAAAAAATTGGATAATTTATAGGGACCAAAAATATATTTAACCCTAAAATAAAAACATAATTCCCTTATTATAAGATATTCCTACCTTACCCTCATTTTTTTCTCTAATTCGTCCCTTATCCTCAATAACTCTAAAAACTCATATTTTCTTTTTATTTTAGGTTGTGTTATTATACTTTTGAGTTCAACATGAAATGTACATATAACATTTGCAAGGAATAAACATCATTTTTTTAACTGATTAACATATTTCTAAAAAATATGAAAATCCTATTTTTTATTCAATAAATATGTAAACATCTTAGTCACTTGATAGCTGCCATTGTGTGAAAACCTTGCTTACCTCGTAAACAAAATAACACAATATAACCTTTCATGGCTCTATAGATTTTAATGACCCATTATCATATCATCTACATAATTATTATACATGATAATTTGTTGTACACTATAATATTACATTATTTTGGTTGTACAATTTAATCAATCTAATCAAGCTCATTTTCTTCTTATATTTATCTTTTCTCATTAAAATAGTTGCACATTCTATTCCACATATTACACAAGAAACTCTTAATTAGTTGTAGCAGGGATGAAAACCAAGTTGTCTATCTTCTTATGCTATGCACTGCTTCTTGTCTTTGTTGTAAAAGCTATGCCTTTCGAAGTTAGGAAACAAGGTATCTATATAAATAGTTTTTATTTATGCACAATTGTTTTTTTTATTTACATTATATTTAATAAGATTTTTTATTTATTTTTATTTGTAGATGGTGAAACAAAAGAATCAAAGACAAATATTAGAATTAATGGATATGTACACAATCCTGTCAAATGTAAAATTTGGAAAGGCTTCATAAATTATTTTCAAGGTCGAAAAGTGGATGACTCAGGAAACGTCATAAAATTTCCTAGTGGTGGAAGATCAGGCTACGGTGGAAAGACCATAAACTTTCCTGAAGGTGGAAAAGGTGGCGTCGGCAGAAATATCATAATCTTTCCCAGAGTTGAAGAAGAGAGTGATGATGGAAAAGTTGGCGATGGAGGATAAACCTAGTTCCATGAACTAGACTCATAGGTATCAAGTGTTCTCAACTTCTAAATCATAGATTACATTTTTAAAAGAAATTTGAAGTTTCTATGATTTTATTGCATGTAAAATACTAATGTGTAGGAATTGCTTTATAAATGAACACATCTAGTTATTGTTGAGTTATAGGTCATACATGATTGGTATAAATATTTTTATATGACTTTATGTTGGAATAACTATTTGTCACCCCCCAACAACTTAAAGATTCTATACCACACAGACAATGTTAGCACACAAGTAACCGTCTCAACCAAATACTCCTACAAGCGACAAAAAATCCTAGTGGAATAAAAAATCACCAATTTATTAGACAGGTGCTATCTAAACCGAAGTCTATCTTACAATAGTTTTCAAGAGAAGACCAATTCTTAGAAAGAGTTTAATTCGACTCTCTAACGGAATAGTGCCAAAGAAAGATCAAACAAACCTTTAGAGAAAGGTAAGTGAATGCCACTAAAAAATCACCCTCGCGAGCATGCTTTGAACTCCACTTGTCTATATCCAAAGAAAAATTGACATATCAAAGCAAATATAAGAGCTCTTAAAAAGCAGAAAGCTCTCTTAGAAATAAGGGCCTTCTCCATCTAAGATCCAGAATCAACACCCCATTGACCACCAAATTTAACTCTCTAACCAACCCATCCGATTGTAAAGCCGTAGAGAACAAATTGAGAAACTTAATCGCTAAGGAGATTGTCTCTAATCAAGAGTCCTTTCAAAATGAAGTTACCTAACTATCTTAATGACGCCATACACAAATATATGCATTCACTCTCTTTAGACCGAAGAAGAGACACCCATTTTCACCATGGATGAATTGTGATATTCAAACTCGTAATTAATTTAAAAAAATATTTTACTTTAAATACAATTTATGCTAGTGAATATATAAATCATCGTAAAATAGAAAGGAAGGGGATAGAGAAGAGAGAAAACTAAATGTCTGAAACAAAAGATATAGGGATAGAGAAATTGCACCAAAAGTTTTACAAGTTCAGCCTAGCCACTTGGCATACTCGTATCACCAAAAATTCTATCTTGACACTTCCACAAATAAAAATTCTTGAGCGTTTCAGAATGTACCCACAAAAATTATTACAATAAATGAGAAATTTTAGAAAGGATGATCCTCCAAACCAAAAGGAGCTTTTGAGGTTTGAGCTCACAAATCAAATAGAGATTTCACTAACTAATCTCAAGAATGAAATAGAGATTTTACCAGCACAATCTCAAGAACCAAATAGAAATTTTACTTGGACAATCTCAAGAAATAAATAAAACAAACAAGAAAATTGCACTCTTAATGAAGAACACTTAAGCAAGAACACCAAAACATCCAAACTTCAAAAATATTTTTCAATCACAAGACAATAAGTGAAATAATGGAAAAGGAGAAGAAACTAAGAAAGAAGAGATTCAAAATGAATTATGGTGTGATTTGGAATGAATATAAGCTATGTATTTATAGGAGAAAATATAGTTCAAAAATAAAACAATTCATGATATTTTTAAGGCATGTAATCAATTTTGACCGAAGGTTAATAGATTACATAAGCCAAATTTGAAATGTTATCAAATTTATCTTCACTAATCAATTAAAATCTCTTTTAATTGATTAGGAGGCATTACAAAAGAATTAGTTTATTAATTCTAGTGTATTAATCAATTATCTTGTGTAAAGAACACTCCTAAATGTGTAATCGAGCTAGTAGTCAACTTGGCAGGTGTGTAGAACGTTTTCAAGTGATTTTCGAAAATCAGATATTCTTCAAAAATAGTTTATTGTGTGTATGAGAACTTCCTTAGTAACTTATGAGTTAGTCTTATACATTTACAATAATATAATCACTTAGACATATGACCAGGCTAGTTTTACAACTTCATCTTTTCCCACAACTTTGAAGCTTTAAACCCATTCTTAATTAATTATTGAGTCATTACTTTGTATTAGACATGTTTCTCATAAATGATGAGGCTTAATATGACTTCTTTGATAGAAACCATCATTAAATGTTTCTTGATTAGAAATCCTTAAGGACTCCATCGAATGTCACTTGACATTAGGTGTTATCCGCAGTAAAACCACCAAGATCATGCCACTAAAACCATTTGCACATAACTTTACCTGCAAGAATATAGCTCCACATTAGGGTAAAGCACCAAGAAAGTATCATCATCATATTGAAGATAATATACCACCAATCTAAATGTTTTCACCTTAAACCCAGAGTAAAGACTAATCTCCTTAAAATTGATAACTAGGTCATTAAGCCCTTTAGCCACAAGAAGGAAAAGGAAAGGAGATATAGGATTGTCGAATCGGGAAAATTAAGATTAAACTACTGATTAAATTAACTCGAAAAAATAAAAGTCTCCACCAAACTTTATTGTTTCAAAAGGAAAGGTAAAATATCGATAAAACCCGATGCAAAAATAAAACAAAAGAGATATCTGAATACGAGGATTGGTTATGCAAGGAGAATATATTAGCACCACTCACATCTATGGTACTCCTTAGAACCTCTTAAAACTTTGTGTTATGATAAAACTAAGTTGTTTGCAAAAATATTGGGGTGATGCAAAAAGAAGTATTTTATTATTTTTATGCTCGCCAAGACTTTAAGAGTCTCGTGTCTACGTATCCTCCATGTGAAATGAAGAAGTCAGAGCCTCATAGTTCGTGGTAAAAATAACCACGAAATTTTGTTAATTGATTTTAAATTGAAAATATATTTCATCGTACTCGAGTAGAAAACACAACTTACTACATATAAGCACATCTCAACATTCAAGTAAAAAATGTCAATCAATTCACAACATATTGTAGAAGTATAATGGTTTACATCACTACTAGAATAGACTAATATCTAATCTTTTAAAAAGGTTTAAAAGAAAGTGCACAACAACACAAAAATAAATTTGATGAGGTTTTTATTTTTTTAGAATGTTTTGAAAATAGTTTAAATATGCATAAGTGTGTTAGTATTTATTAAGAAAAAAATATTTTTGGGGTCATTTGACAAGGTCAAGGTTTATTAGGAAAAGTTTGAAGTTTGAAGAAAGATGTTTTGAAAATAGGGAGATGTTTTGAAAATTGAAGAAGTAGGTAGGAGATGAGGATACTATCCTAAAACATAAAGTAAATGGCATGAAATAAAAGGTCTCATTGTAAAGTAGCCAAAGAGAAAGCCTTTGTATGTGCACGTGTACTAACCACAAGATGGAGCAAGCATTCGATATTGGTCAAAATGACCATTCCTTTCCGTTTGAATTAATCCATGAGATAATCAAATCACATGGGAAAATACATAAGAAGATGAACCATGAGGAGAAAGAAATGGAAGCATATGAACACCAAAAGGTCTAGATGAATATTAAGGTCACAGAGCCACAAAGAGAATTTCTGAAGGTGTGAGAAACACAAGAAAGGGGTTGGAATTGCGTTTCACCATAAATAATTTTAAATCTTTTTCGTTGATGAAAGACCAAGTTAACCTAGAACATAAAATAAATGAACACAATTATTTTTATCTTGGTTCACTGTTAACTAAGCTACTCAAGGCCACCCCTCAAGGTGATTTGCCTTCAACAAGGACTTAATCCATTATAATCAAATTGATTACAGATAACCTACAATAAGTCAGATTAACCTTATTGGAAACCCTAATAAATTTGTCTATCCTTATTGCAAATCCACTCAAGCTGCGGCATGAGTCTTCTTGAGATCAGACCTTCACTCGGTCACTCAAGGAATCAATCAACAACAGTTGAATACTTCCAGTGTATTACAATGTGCTTCTTTTAATAAAATTACACAGACGTTTCAGTACAAATAAAAACACCTAAGTGTTTTACAAAAATATACGATTAACAACTCCTTGCCTATTTGCAAAACTATACACAAAAGATTTCTCTAAAGTGTTGCACAATTCTTTTGTGTAGTTTTGCTTGATCTTGATTTAATCTGATAGATTTTTGTAATGTTGATTCTTATGTATCTTCAAGTTCCAAGTATTTATTTTATAGCTTGTAAAAGAGATCCATTGAAAGGGTAGAAAGGTAATCAGAAATATAGTTGTTTATTCTCAACTATCATAATGAGAGTGGTTACAATACAATATGAATGGACCGTCCTTACAACACCTTAGAGGATAGCAGTCACAGACACTTTATGTAACTTTTGTACACCTTCACACGTTAACCATTTTTAACTTCTTCTTATCTTCAGAGGCTTTAGATAGTTTGAATGTTTGAAGCTAGTTGTAGTAGAATCACTCTTAAGTCTTAGAACCTAAGTCTTGAAGTCTTCGGAACTTGTCCTATTAGAACCTTGTCTTCAGAGTCTTCAGCACTTGGTCATAAGAACTTGCTTGTCTTCAGATCATCAGAACTTGTTCATTAGAACCTCGTCTTCATAATCTTCAGAACTTGTAACACACAAAAGCAAAGCTTTAAAAGGCCTCCAAAGCTTAACCACCAAGTCACGATCAGAACCTCTTGTACTAACGTTTCTAAGAACCGTTTCATTAGATAAATTCCAGAATCTTGACTTCAACTGTAACACGTAACCATATGTTTTCTTATAGTTGTGTTTATATTCCGAACATGATGACGTCACACGCCTTAATACTAGGGTTATAACATTACAATAACAACTACACACTAGAACGAAACCATTAGAATATACAATTATTTTCTATGATATCATATAAAGTTATCATCAAAATATTAAGGTCATATGTAGAAACACTTCTTGTTTTTACAATCTCCCCCTTTTTGATTATGAGAAAACCATGTATTTTGATAGAATAATTTATATAGGGTAATCACCATAACCGACAATTCAAATTTAAGCTCGCAGCTTCCCCTGAATCTATTAATCCCAAAATTTTATTTATGCTTGTTCAGAGTCTCCCCATGAGCCCAAGACTCACACAATAAATTTTGAGTTTCAGAATATAGATATAGAGAAGTAACACTTACCTACAATAACTCATCAGAGTCTGACTACAACACCTGGTCTTCTCAGAACCTGGTTACTATCAGCACTTTATGAAGAATCAAAACTTTATTTTAAGCCTGATTGAATAATGCCCCGCATCATGTATCAACACTTATATTTCTTGATTCTAATATCACTACCAAAATACTATACTTCTAAAGAAGTTCACTTCTTCTTAAGTATCATTGTTTAACATGATATTTTCCAATATATCACACATTCAAACAATTCACAACTACTGAGTAGAGCATACGTTGTAAAAGCACACGTATATGAGCACATCTTCTGAGTGGCATCTCTGTATGAGAGCATGCATTAGAATGTTGACTTGACTTCTTTTTAGGAGAGAACATCTTCTGAAACTATAAGTCTGAATTCCATACTTTCACCAGGTTCACAACTTCTAAGAATTATGATATCAAGCAAGATTACCTTACCTTCAGTAAGTTTATAACTTTTTAATTGTTTTTGGTACATTTGTTTGAATATTCATATATTCACAAAGTGTACAACTTATTATATATGAAATCAGAGTTGATTTTATCCATAAGGTTCTCAACCTTAAACATCAGGATCTTCAAATTCAACTTGTCTTTAGAATACTCAGTGAACTTATTTAATGCTCTTGGATTGAAACATCAAACAAACAGTTAGTAGCAACATCATTATATATGTTTGAGTTTAAGATTCTGGGAATAAACATTATCAAAATCATTTTACTTTCTTCCCCCTTTGTCAGAAATCAAAAAGGTCTTCGAGGATAACCAACAAAAGAAACAAATTTCATTATTGAAAATGAAGAAATACAGACTCGATAGAACCACTAGAGAAAATAGAAACAAAGGAACAACATGTGTGGCACCTAGATATTTTCATCTTCCAGAATAGCATATCTTTCATCATCAAGCGCGATATCGGGTCCCATTCTAACCCTACGAACTATACCAATTATTTCTGCTTTGAAGAGTAGTTCTGTTAGAACTAGTCCATAAGAAATGTAGGATTTAGTAAGAGCCCTTGAAGAGGTTGTAGAGTCCTTCAGATGATTGAATATAGTTTGAGTCATATTGATTTTTACATTATTCAGCAAGGAGTATAGAAAGATCTGGTAATCATGAAATAGAAAGTTCTTAGCAACACCAAGTGGTCGAAAGTTTGTCAATATTATACGAAACCAAACTTTAGCTAGGGGTAGAAGCATTTCTGGTTTGGTGGGTTCATATTTGAGAGAGGTGTCAAAGAAAGAAGGGAGTTTACTGCAAATTGATGGATGAACTTGTTCTATGGTAATTCTGGAATTTGGACAGTCGATGGCTTCAACAATAGTAGAGAGAGTTATGGTAAAAGGAAGGCCAAAAATGATGGAGTTAATGTTGCTATAGTTGCTGCTCACAGAGGTATATAGCCAGAAATGTTTCAACAGATTTGGATATATAGGACCACAAAGCAATTCATAGCATCTCGCCCAATCTTGAGCATGCTAGCCAAGTAACAAGTGTTGGTTTCCATCTTTGAACCAAGACCACTTGCGTTGCTTTTCATTGATGACTTCTAAAAGATTGATATCACCAAGGAAGGTTCGTAGGTACATGATGAAGAAAGATAGACAATGAGTTTAGACACTAAGAGATAACAATGAAATGGGTGAGAGATATAAAAAGAAGATAAAGAGACTGACAAGACGAATTATGTAAACCAAAGAAACATATCACGCAAAAGACATGTCAAGGACATATTGACAAGACAATACAAAATATTACTAACATAAGATAAAACAAGATGATTTATATATACTCCAAAGAATATTATGTCTCTTAAGATGTCACCAAAAGTACAAGGTAATTCAGAAACGACAACAACCTTTTTATCCGAATAGGATTCCTTTTACCTTTTTAGTAATTAATTTGATAAAGTAGGCTCTTCAGTATTCATAGAAATGATCCATTCAATGATTAGATGATTCATGAGTTTATCTGATTCATGAAGACTTCACTTAATCAAAAGTCACATGTTTTAGAAACCTACACCTTGAACCTTAGACACCCATATTGCATTTGGAGCTTCAACATATTGAATTAAAACCCTTTTTTGTCATTCTAGACATGGAAACATATTTAAATGTTTTAGAATGAAAATAAGTCTATCTCAGTAAGGGGTTTTGCAAAGATGTTAGATCACTGATGGCCAGTATCGACAAAATTTAAAGAAAGAACACCCTTCTGGACATAGTCTCTGATGAGTGGTGTTTGATTTCAATGTGCTTATCCCTAGAATGTAAGATAAGGTTTTTAGATAAACAAATGGTATAAGTATTATCACAATAAATAGGAATATTGCTTTCATTTAATTGATAATCCTCTAGCTGACTTTTCATTATGATAATTTGAGTGCTGCAATTTGCTACAGATATATATTTGGCTTCTATTGTTGAGAGTGCAATTGCTGATTGCCTCTTGCTGGACCCTGATATAAGGTTTTCTCCCATAAATTAAAAACTTCCATATGTACTCTTCTTTTCATGTATATCACCAGCATAATCAGCGTTACAATAACCTACTAACTTGTATTCTCTTGATTTTCTATAACATAGACCAAGGTTAGCAGTATTTTTCAGATATCTAAAGATTCGTTTGACACTAGTCAAGTTTGATTCTCTAGGATGTGATTGAAATCTAGTGCATAAGCATACACTAAATAAATTATCAGGCCTGGAGGCAGTCAAATATAGTAGGGAACCTATCATACATCTATACAACTTATGATCAACCTTGTAACTTATCTCATCCTTATCTAGGACGCGCGTAGGATGCATATGAGTCTTTGCTATCTTGCATTAAGTTAGATTGAACTTCTTCAAAAGTTCTTTGGTGTATTTGCTTTGATGAATGAAGGTTTAGTCCATTCCTTGATTAATTTGAATTCCCAAAAAGAACTTGAGTTCTCCCATTAAGCTCATTTCAAATTCATCATGCATAGACTTAGAAAAATCCTCGCATAGAGTGGCATTAGCAGAACCAAATATAATATCATCAACATATATTTGAACTACTAGGATATAATTTTTGAAGGTTTTACAGAAAAGAGTGGTGTAAACCTTTCCTCTATTGAAGTTGTTTTCTAAAAGAAAGTTGCTTAATATTTCATACCAAGCTCTTGGAGCTTGTTTCAGACCATACAAGGATTTTTTAAGTTTGAAAAAAAATCAGCATTATCATTGTCTTCAAAACCAGAAGGTTGGTGCACATAAACTTCTTTAGTTATGTAACCATTCAAGAAATCACTTTTAACATCCATCTGATATAGAATGATGTTGTGATTAGAGTCCTTGAGACTATGCTTCAATCCATTAGGTCATGGATTAAGTCAAAAGTTAATGATCAGTCATTCTTAGTCAAAACCCTAATTTGGAGGCTCAGTGCTTCGGAGGTAACCTTGTCTAATCAAACTCTTGAGAACCCTTGAGCGTTGGAGATATTTGGTGAAAATATATTGAGAAAATAGAGGGAAAATTTTGGGGTACAACAGGAGGGAATTATGGTGTTCATAAGCTTAGAAATTACAAGACATCATGTAATTTATGGCATGATTATTAGATGTTCAAGACTCTAATATCCTTTATCATTAGAATCAAATTTATTAACGTTTGTCAAAGAACATCCATGGGAGTTTCAAGTAATATGATTCTTTCTCTTATTCAAAATTCAAGGAAAGTTCAAAAATGCAAGCTTACAAGAGGAGGCAATTTAAGAGACAAGGACAATTTCAAGAAGCTAAACCATATTTTCATGTCATGTTACAAGAACAAATGTCAAGAGTTCTTTGGTCTAAATTTCAAAAGTTCCATACCAATTCAAGAACCTCCTTGAATTTAGGAATCAATTATTTTCAAATTATCTTACCAGTTCAATTACAAATTTGAATCACAATCTACAAGTTTTTTATTTCTTCTAAAAATACAAAGAAAAGATAATTCTTCTTCAATCTTCAAGTCCCCCATAGCCATTGCCTCGACTTCATCTTCAAGTTGTTCTCTCATCCTTCTTGGAGCTTCCCACCAGTATTTCCTATCATCATTGTTCCCACACATGAAACAAAGAAAGAAACATGGATAGTAAGAGAATCAAAACATGGGCAAGAAGAATTTTCAAAGAGGTTTATTTTCAACTTTATCATTAGGGTAGTGAAGGGAATCAGAATTAAGGATTATTCAATCATGATCACAAATCCAACAAAAAGGCCTTATTTGTTACATAGCAATAATCAGAATTTTGGTTTAATCTTAGGCCTACAATTCCCATTACAAAGAATAAAGACAAAATAACAGCTCAACCCAAAGTAGTACATCAGAAAATTATGACAAAAATCAGAAATGGAAACAAGTCTGAAGCATATCAGAAAATACAAACGTATTAGACCCGTCGAGCCCGCTAATATCCACAAACAATAACAAAAACTTGCACGAAACTTGCAACATACGAATTCAGGCCCAACATCAGAGAATTGAGTAAAAACAACAAGTCAATAATCACATTCCCAAAAATGTTCAAATATCAGTAACCATAAATAATAATAGATCACAAATTAAAGTCCACTGTAAATTCTTTCAAAGCCTGATAACAAACAAAAAACTTAACAAGACCGTCGAGGAAAATCACAGAAACCCTAACTGTAGCACTATATAAGCATTCAATTGCATAGAAAAAAGGGGGACAGTTCAAAAAAATATTAGAAACAATTTGTTATGCAAACACTCAAACCCTAAAATTCCATCATCATCTTCCTCAAACCCTTCAGATATCACAAAGAAAAAAGGCGATTCACTGAAATAAAAAAAAATCAAAACCACAACAAGCTATAAGATAAAAACCCTAGAGATCTATCATCATTTTCCCTAATAAACCCTTCAGAGATCACGGAAAAGAGAAGAAGAGGAAAAGTTTTCGTAACAACAAAAATCAGAAAGATTACACCGATTTCCATCATCAGAGCGATTAGGGTTTCCGAAACCTCCTTCAAGATCTATTCAAATCTATGCAACATCTGCAAAATTAGAGGCCGAATTAGTGTTTAGAAAAAGAAGAAGACGAAATATAATATGTAAAAAAAATCAAGATCAGAGCAATCTGCAGCGGCACCGCCTCCATCCTCATTATCGTCGATGTAATGTTCTTAATCTCCGCCGTGGAGATCCATACGAGCCATCATGGATATTCATGATCGACGCTGTCTATTATTTAGAACCACTGTGCCAGATCTGGGTTCTTTGTATCAATTTGATATTTTTGATGTTCGTGGTGAAACAAAACGAGAGAGAGAGAGAGAAAGTATGAGTAATAGAGAGAGAGAGAGTATATTTTGTTAAATGAACTATTTTGTTTTTGTTTTTTTTTGTTCTAAAGAAGATTATTGTGGCCTGAGCATCTGGTGGATGACAAGTAGCCACCGATACCACATGTCTCCACCTGAGAAGATAACTCCAAAATTTTATCCTACGCATGCATCTCTCTGCATTCAAACATGCGCTCTACCTCTTCAGTCGTGAGATCAATCATAATTAATAGTCTTACAGATAAACACTTCAGATTTGTGTATCCACCATTCACTGCCCTGGACCAACAACACAGGATCAGGCAGACTCCTCATTGAGCCTCGGCACTTCTGCTATCCATAACTCCCAATTTGCTGCAATTCAGGCCCAATTACACTTTTCATTATATTTTTCTTTTTATTGTTTTGTTTAATTTTTATTTATTTCTATCAAAAATTAAAATACAAAAAAAATATATTTTATTTTAAGTAATTAATTATATTGGAAAATAATATTTCATATATTTAATTATTTTGTTAATTAGTTTCATTAAATAAGATAGTCCATTTTAATTGGTTATTTTATTAATTTTGATGGGGTTATTTTGTTTGTTTTGTTTAGACTTGTAATCATATTATTGATTCGTCACATCCCCTCACTTGGGAGTTATTTCAGGGACAAATTCTCCAACATCATTGGATCTTGGGTGTTGATAGGTTGAAAAACCAAATCCACCAAAATGGATGAATGATATTGACGATATTTAAAACCCTAATTTCATTTAATACACTCACTTCCTCTTCATCTTATCCCTTTCTTACTTGTGATACTTGTTGTGGGAGAATGGTCTATGTATCATTCCTCTGAACATATGGTACATAGATTTCTATTATCCGACCTAAAAATAGGTGCAACTTCTACATAAGTCCACTTATGATTGCTTAACATAGCGCTAAATTTTGTCCCGGTTCGAGAAATGATCATTTGTGGCCCAAACCCATGTTTGCAAGCCCAAATATGTTTAATTTGAAACATTTGATCCAATAACCTTAAGATTCATTGTTAGGAGGCTTTGTTCTTATCAATCCTCTAATTAATCTTAATAAAATTTGGTCTAAGTGAATCGTTTAAACATCCTTGATCATATGTTGTTATCTTGAACACTTGCAATGAATGATATACTTGGCAAAAAGAAAATGAAACTTGTTGAGAAGCTTTGATTTTATCAATCTTCTAATGTGTTTTCAAATTCAAGTTTCAAGATGGTCATTCAACTAACCTCTAATTTATAATTTACTAACAATTGACTTTTACTTTATGCTTTTATTTCATGCTTTTACTTTATGCCATTACTTTTATGTACCATTTATTTGGCATTTACATTTTATGACATTTTTATCTTTGCTCACTTGAGCATTTATCTTTATTTCTTTCTTCATCTTTGCTCACTTGAGCTTTCATTTTCTTTTTGAAGACACTTAATAACCAACTTGAACAATAAAAAACTTTAAGGTTAATTGGACTATTTGGTTACTATCCTTGGCATTATGGAGTTGTGGACTTCTCGGACTTAGGATTAGAAGCCTTTGATACCCTTAATACCTTGTGGATCTGATTGTTTTTTATCTGGAGTCCTTGGCGTTTACCCCAAGACATTGGGTATATCTTCTTTATGTGCAGTTTATTTTGATTATATGATTTATCTGTGATTAGGAATTCCTCTGTATATAGCTGTTACTCTGCCCAATTTTTGTGAAGACTTAGTACATCTAAAGCTTGGTATTCTTAATAGGCTTAGTATCTTTGCTTGTTTGGTTTCAATCCAAAGAATGTGAATTCTATATTAACTCTTTATGTCTAGTGTTGGCTTCTTGTTGGTTAGACGGTTCTTTTCCCTAGATTTTACCTTATGCTTTAGGATAGTCCCTTCATCTCCTCCCATCTTCTTTAATTTCAAAAATCTTCTCCCTCCTTTTCAAAACTCTTCTTGTTTTCTAACTTGAACCGCATTCACAATAAACTTGAGCTTAGGTCCATGCATTTTAAAAAAAATATTTTCTTAATCAAACTTTAATAAACTTAATCATACTTTGACATCTTTTGTGAGAAGACTAAAGTCAATCAATCTCATTCAAACATTTTTTGCAACTTTGGCTTTTTACTTTAAAAAGTTTCTCAAAAAAAATAGACTCTTGTCAATCCTTGTAGTGATGCGAGCTACTATACTTCTACGATATGTAGTGAAGTGAGATATTTTCCACTTGGGTGTTGAGTGAGGTTTTGTTGATTTTAAAATCTAACCTATATCCTCCACTTTGAGAAGATGAAAATTCTCCTTTCTCATAATCGTGGGTAGTAAGTATGTTTTCCACTCGGAAATGATGACAATGTCTCATCTATTAAAACTAACCAACATACTTGAGTTTTAAAATTTTTAATAGTGAACTACAAGTACCCTGATCTCCTATTGCACGGTGTGATACGGTGGGAGAACTAACTTGAAGGTTTTGCGTTTGATCGTAAATATTTTGGTTAGCAAGAGTCGCCACCGACATTTCTTTTATCCAAAAGGAAGGGTGAAAAAGCACAGGAAAAACCTTTGAGATTATTTCTTGAATTCGGGGGGTAGATTATGAAAAGGGAAGGTATTACCACCCTTTTCATCCATGGTTTTCCACGGGCTCTTAGTTACTTTCTAGATCACTTGCTTTTGTTTGAAAATGTGCTTTGTGTGGTTTTTGAAAGTATTTTGTAAAGAAGCCATTGTTTAGGCAATCTTTGTAATGATTCTCGTTTGTAAGAATGTGTACAAAGATGTCGATCTTTTGAAAATGTTTTCAAGTTTGTAAGATGTTTTGAAATGTGTAGCTGTTTGTTTTGATAATAGCAAAGATGTTTGTTTTGAAATGAAGCAAGTAATTAGGAGTATTCTACCTACTTAAAAGTATTTCTTGTTCATTTTCTTTTCCTTTGACATTATTATCTTACCATTGATTTGGTAAGTAACCCTATCTTTGCATGTAAACGGGATGGGCGTGAGTCATCGTATAACCATGATTAGCAATGTTGCAAGGTGCCTTAGCATTTTTATTTAGGGGCTAAGATCATTTGAAAGGCAACTTAGATAGCGTCATCGAGGGACCATGATCTTGTATTTGCTTGTTTTTTTGACAAGACACCTCACATGCATGATATGGCTATTTTGTATAAGGCAACCAAGTGGAATAACCCTAGGGGTGCTTGTGTGCAAATGTATTATTTTCATGCTTGATTTAGTTTTGAATTAGGGTTTTCTATTTATTTATTTTAAGTCTTTCCATACAAACCCTAATTACTAGCAATTGTATATAAAGCGATAAATTGCGGAATTTAAAGTCACTACGCAATTACAACATTTGTGGGAGGGGGTGTACAAGTTACAAATGGGGATTGAAAGAAATTAAATCCTAATTAGTCTATTACAACCAAATTGAATTTATACAAGAATTGAAATAAATAATGTCAAAGATGAATTAAATATGCAAGAAGGTAAATGTGAAGAAAATGGATATTTTTTTTTGATGTTTTATGAAAAAGGAATTTTGCCATAACCTAATAAAATAAAGAAAATAATTTATTAAGTTTGAAATTATTGAGAAAAGATTTTATATGAAAACCCTAATTCAATTAATTAATCAAAAGAAAATAAAGTTTAAGAAAAGTATTTTTTGGCATTTTTTATCTTGAAAATATTTATAGCATTATAAAATATTTTTAGTCTTTTTGGTATTAAAATAGTATATTTTAATTGGTGTAAAAGAAAATAAATAATATCCTAGTTTTAATTAAATTTACAAGAATAATTAGTAAAATAAATAAAGTGTGATCAAATATATTTTTATGAGAAAAAATAAATAAACTAAGTCAAAATATAAATCTACTATTTTTTTTTTGTATTTCATGATTTTTTAGTATTTAAAAAAAATATATTTAGGAAAATAAAATGAAAATAAAATGGAAAATAAAATAAAAGGGCCAGGGGTGTCAAAAGCCTGCAGGGGGTTAGTAAGCAAAAAAACAAAACAGAAGCTAAGCCCAAAAGGCCCAGCGCCTATTTCTGAAGCAAAAAGAAAGGAAAAATGACCAAAAATGTAAAACAAAATAAAAAAGGTAGCGCCGAGGTTCGAACCCATGACCTCTACCAATAATGCGTGCTGCCTTACCATTGGGGTGGCTGTACACCCGTTAATATAACTGAAACAATAATTACATAACACAAAACGCGCCCTGATTACACTTCATGTTCAACCTCCAGCCAAAAGACCTGTATCTTCTTCATCTCTCAACAAAAATGAAAATTTCAAACATGGAAGTTGTGGCATTTTTTCCACGAATCTAACCATATAAATAACTTAACTAACAATCAAAGATGAATGAGAATTTTTCTAGCCCTAATTCAAAACCTAAAAATTTCAGAAAACTTCAACCCTAAAATTCTCTAAGCTCAGGCCATATAAATATAAACTATGGATATATACAGCTTCGTGGCAATGGTATCTACATTTTATCTTCACAAACCAAACTCAAATGATGCCTGTATGAAGAGATAGAAGTTTGAAAACTTACCTCTTACAGCTGGAGTCGTGTATGGAGTTTGAGCAACCTTTGTGATGGCCTGATGTTTTCTGTAGCTTTCCTGGACCTCCTTGAACGTGTTCTAACCCCCACTTTGCTTTGAGGATGGTTGGAATTCCCAACTCAAGTCAAGTTGCAAACTTCAGTTTTTAAAATGGTGGATGATGATGGAGGAGTTACAGTTAGGAAATGAGGGTCTGGATCACTTTGATATGATGTATGGAAGGTGTTTGGATGATTAGTTTTTAAAACGCACGAGTGGAAATGAAGATGGTGAGTTTTTGCTCAAAACTGTCAAGTTTGGGCAGTTCTATGCAGCAAGGTGCTTGGGAGTGTTTTTAGGGCCTGTAAAAACGTGTGTTGTGTTGCAATTGACTTGTTAATATGTATGGAAAAGATTAAAGCACAAAATCACCCAAGGTTTCTGAGTTATAGGGTTATGGCTCTATAACTTGCTTTTTAAGCAAAGTGAAGTGACAAATCTCAAGTATTATACAAGCATGTTCTGAGCTTCTTTAGACCTTAGAAACGTTGCTTTTTTTTATAGGGGTTGTGTGTACAGAAAGAACAAGTTAGAAGCTCAAGACAAGTTGACTTTGTGATTAAAACAACTTTTCAAGAATGGAATCGTAACTTTCTTCCTAAAATGGCAAATTGGCTTGGAAAATGCTTGGAACACTTGGATAATAGCTCAAAAGTAAGTGTAATATTCTGATTATGGATAGATCTTGAGGTTTAGAAGCCTTCAAAACAAGATTGTCCATCATAGGTTTGAAATTGACTTCTTGTTCATCACAAAATGGCTTGTAATTTAAGTGACAAAACCCTAACTTCATCTCTTCGATTCTCCCTACTCAAGAATGATCTCAAGGAGTTTTTAGACATTTTGGAAATATTGTAATATGCTCTACAACCCCTATTTGAATTGCTTTTGAAGATTCCCCTTGTAACTATGTGAAAAAGTGTCATGAAGTTAGGTCAAAATCCTGTCCAAATTAGGGCAAAATTTCAAGTGTTTTGTTTCATGACCCTATGTTCATAAAATTGTAACTTGAGATACAAGAATTTTTGGAAGAAGTTGTGTGAATAAAAGTTGTGGTTTTCATGGAGATCTACAACTTTCGTGTTGGAAGTTTCTCTTGAATCATCTTGCATCATGGTGAAAATATGGCTCAAAGTTATAAAAAACTAAGAAATTTTCCATACTTAGAAAAATTTCTAAGTTAAAAATTTTAACATTTCAAGATTAAATCTTGAATTTTGAATTCTTGATGAACAATTTTCATATTTTGGCATGTTTTGATGAATTGTGATCTTTGGTACTTGAATTTGACCAAAAAGTCAAAGTTTGACTTTTCAGTATAAAGTTGATTGTAAAATTCATCTGTCAATCCAATGGATTTGCAATGTTTTGAACCATATAATTAAGTCCAAATGATGCAATTGGAATCTTGAGATCATGCCTTAAACCAATTGACCATTTGCTGGGTTAAAAATATGAAATTGCCCTTTCCCAATCAAAACCCTAATTTTGACCATTTTGCCTTTTTGGAGATTTGATCAAATTTCTTGAGGAATTATGGTCCAAACTTGATCAAATGATACATATGAGTTTAAAATGTTGATGTGGATAAAAAATTATAAAGTTTGACTGTAAATTGGCTATAGTTGACTTTTTCCCCAATACAGCTGATTTTTAGGTTAACTTCTCAATTGACTGGGCAAAAATGTGATCCAAGGCTTGAAACTTGACATGAGTAATCTTGGGGTTCCATAATGATCCATGAATGTCATATGAAGTATTGAAATTTCAAAAATCCGTGTGCAATCTCAAACCCTAATTTTGGTTATCAGTGCATAAGGAGGTGTCTTGAGCTGATCACACCCTAATGCAGTCTTGAGTCAATGGAGATCTTGTGAGCAAATTTTTGATAAGTGAGAGGACAAATTTTGGGGTACAACAACTGCCCCTGTTCAATCTTCTAAAGCCTGAAGAGTTAGATTGGCAAGCTTTGTCGTTCGTGACTCGAAGGTGGAAGATGATTGGACACTAGAGTGCCCAGAAATTTGCACTCAGCGATGTGATGGTTGAGGGAATGGGCTTAAAGATGCCATTTGGAGAGGTGATAGAAAGTTATAGGAGATGGGATTGTAGATGCCATCCAAAAGTGATTGTTTGAATTGTAACTTGTAAGCTGAAAGAATGAGTATCAGAATGGCGTCCGTGTCTGGAGCGTATCTGAACTATATCTGGGAGCTAATTTTGAATGAGTATCAGAATGGCATCCGTGTCTGGAGCGTATATGGACTGTATCTGAAAGCTGGTTTTGAATGAGTATCAGAATGGCATCCGTGTCTGGAGCGTATCTGAACTGTATTTGAGAGTTGAATCTGAATGAGTATCAGAATGACATTCGTGTTTGGAGCGTATCTGATTTGTATCTGAAAGCTAGTTTTGAATGGGTATCAGAATCGTATCCATGTATGGAGCGTATATGAACTGTATTTGAGAGTTGAATCTGAATGAGTATCAGAATGGCATCCGTGTCTGGAGTGTATCTGATCTGTATCTGAAAGCTGGTTTTGAATGAGTATCAGAATGGCATCTGTGTCTGGAGCATATCTGGACTGTATCTGAAAGCTGGTTTTGAATGAGTATCAGAATGGAATCCGTGTCTGGAGCATATCTGAACTGTATTTGAGAGTTGAATCTGAATGAGTATAAGAATGACATTCGTGTCTGGAGCGTATTTGTAATGTATCTGTAAACTTTGAACATTGTTAATGGTAGTTATTAACCTTATCCTGAAAAGGGTAAAATGTTAGCTAAAATGCAAAGTCATGTTGTATGAAATGTATGATATAATGCATTCGTTTTATCAATGTTTATAATATACGAATGCAGTGTATGCGTATGTGAGCTAGTCTATTGTTCTATTTGTTGGATTGGGGAAAATAAATCCCTGAATGTTGCTGAGGATATGTAAGTCTTCATGTCTTAAAGTCGAAGTGTTGATGAATTTCCGTTTAGAGAAATAAATTATGTTGTAAGGGAAATGCCATGTACTGCTTGAAAAATTTGTTTGGGAAATCTGGAGAAATTGGATGATTTCTACCGGGGATTGATAATTGGAAGCTTTGTTCCGCTGGGGATTAAACTGTACACTACGGGGGATTTTTATGGAAAATAACTTAGAGAGATTTCCCTATCTCTTAAAGCCATCAGTAACTGTCTTTTATTTTGTTTATTTGTAAACAGTAATCATGTTCAAATGCATATGTTCAACAACGAATCATTGGACGTTTTTTGTAAATAAAACACAAGCGTAACAAAAAACAGATGGTTTTTTCACTTTCAAGGATATATCTTTGTATTGACTTTGAGTAAGTATTTTTGTACAATGAGACAAACATTATAGTGAGAGAATTCCGTCGTAAAAAAAAATGAAAATTTGAAACAAAGAAAAGATAGCTATGTGTAATAATCCCATGGGGTTCCCATTCCTCTATAGCCTTCGTATCTCTGAGCATCTTGTCTATTTGTTGCCTTGTCCTGAAGCTAATTGAATTGATCAGAACCGCTGAATTTTTCAGTTGAAGCCAAAGGTTGTCCGCCAAGTGATCTAACGGGACATAGTCATACGCTTTAACTCTCTAAATTTTTCCTGGAATGCCCTTTCAGGTTTTCAATCCACCGGGAAACCCTTTTTTTCCAAGTCGCCCTTTCGGGTTTTCAACTTGCTGAGTGTACAATTTTTTTTTGTTTTATCCCTAATTTTTTCCCGAACCTTTTGGTTCATCGGGATGCCCTTGTTTTTCCCAGGTGTGTCAACCTAGCGGGTCTCTTATGTGTAGTATCTTTTGACTATGTCTGCGTTCGCAGGGTGTGGTAGATCGTTGCCATCCATGATGGTTAGAGTCATTGCCCCACCAAAGAATATGTTTTTGATTACAAATGGTCCTTCATAGGTAGGAGTCCATTTTCCCCTGGGATCACCTTGCGGAAGTATGATGCGCTTGATCACCAGATCCCTGACTTGGTACACTTGGCGTCTGATCTTCTTGTTAAAATTCTTGATCATCCGTTTTTGATACATTTGACCATGGCAAACAGCAGTAAGCATTTTCTCATCAATCAAGTTCAATTGATCAAGTCGAGTTTGGATCCAATCTTCTTCGTTCAACCCGGCATCCTTCATAATTCTTAGAGAGGGGATCTGGACCTCGACAGGCAAGACAACCTCCATGCCGTAAACCAGAGAATAGGGTGTTACCCCAGTTGATGTGCGAGCTATGGTACGATACCCGTGGAGAGCAAATGGTAGCATCTCATGCCAGTATTTGTATGTGACTCTCATTTTCTATATGATCTATTTAATGTTCTTATTTGCAGCTTCAACAACACCATTCATCTTTGGCCGATAAGGGGAAGAATTGTGATGCTGAATCTTGAATTGCTCGCACAGGGCGGTGATCATAGTGTTTTTGAGATTTGTAGCATTGTCAGTAATGATCCTCTCTGGGATACCGTACCGGCAAATGGGATTCTACTTGATGAACCGGGCGACAACATTCTTGGTGACGGAAGCGAATGAGGCTGCCTTAACCCACTTTGTAAAATAGTCAATGGCCACTAGGATGAAGCGGTGTCCATTGGAGGCTGTCGGCTTGATTTCCCCAATCATATTTATTCCCCACATAGCAAAGGGCCAAGGAGCCGTCAAGACATTCAGAGGAACCAGAGGTACGTGCACTTTATCAACATAAATCTTACACTTATGGCACATTCAAGAGTGTTGATAGCAATCTTCTTCCATGGTAGACCAATAATAGCCTGCCCGTAGGATTTTCTTTGCCATCGTATGCCCAATGGAATGGGTTCCAAAAGCGCCTTCATGCAATTCAGCCATGATACTTTCAGCTTCAACCTTGTCTACGCACCGAAGTAACACAGAGTCATGGTTGTGTTTGTAAAGAATGTCGTTACTAAGGAAGAATTTTGCATAGAATCTCCTTAACAACTTCTTATCGTTGATTGAAGCTCCTTCCGGATATTCTTGAGCCTCGAGATACCTCTTGACTTTGTGAAACCAAGGCTGGTCCACTACTTCTTCAGTATTAATCTTGTGATAGTGTGTTAGTTTATCCATTCGTTCGATGGTGACATGGGGAGCCTCGTTATCCCAATTAAGTTTAAACATATATGACACTGTGGCTAGTGCGTCTACTAGCTGATTTTCTTCTCGCGGGAAATGCTCGAAGGTAATCTTCTCAAAATGTGGTAGCAATGTCAAAACATGTTCTTTATAAGGGATAAGGTTAGGGTGGTTGGTGTCCCATTCCCCTTTGATCTGAATGATGACCAAAGCTGAATCTCCAAATACATTCAAGGATTTGATCCCCAAGTCTATGGCAGCTTTGAGACCAAAGATGCATGCTTCGTATTCCGCCATGTTGTTTGTACAATTGAAGCAGAGTCTTGCAGTAAAGGGAGTATGACACCCTTCAGGAGATATGAGTACAACACTGATACCAATTCCAAGTGCGTTGGATGCCCCATCAAAGAACAGGGTCCATCGGGATCCTTGTCCAGGTCCGTCATATGGCCTGGATTCTTCATAGTTGTCTAACATCATGATGTCTTCATCCGGAAATTCGAACTTCATGGACTGGTAGTCTTCTACAGCTTGGTGAGCAAGGTGATCAGCTAGTACATTACCATTTATTGCTTTCTAGGTAGTATATTGTATGTCATATTCCGTCAGGATCATCTTCCATCTCGCTATTCTCCCCGAGAGAGCAGGCTTCTCGAAGATGTATTTTATCGGATCCATTTTAGATATCAACAGGGTAGTATGAGTCAACATGTACTGTCTTAGCCAGCGAGCAGCCCATGCCAGAGCGCAAAAAGTTTTCTCGAGTAGTGAATATCTTGTTTCACAGTCGGTAAACTTTTTGCTCATGTAATAAATAGCGTGCTATTTTCGGCCAGACTCGTCATGTTGCCCCAGCACACACCACATTGAATTTTCTAAAACAGTTAGATACATGATCAATGGTCTTCCCTCGACTGGTGGCATTAAAACAGGAGGCTCTTGCAGGTATTCTTTGATCTTGTCGAAAGTAGTTTGGCATTCACCATTCCATTTGACTACTTGATCTTTCTTCAATAGTTTGAAGATTGGCTCACAAGGAGCTGTCAGGTGAGAAATGAATTTGGCAATGTAGTTTAAACGTCCCAAGAATCCTATGAATTCCTTCTCAGTACAAGGAGAAGGCATTTCTTGTATCGCTTTTACCTTGGCAGGATCTACTTCAATACCCTTGTTGCTGACGACAAAGCCTAGGAGTTTACCAGACCTTACTCCAAACATGCATTTATTTGAGTTCAACCTCACCTTGTACTTCTTTAGCCTCTCAAACAGTTTATGTAAATGATCAAGATGCTCTTCTTCTGTTTGAGATCTAGCTATCATGTCGTATACATAGACCTCTATTTCATGATGTATCATGTCATGAAATAGAGCTACCATGGCTCGCTGATAGGTTTCCCCAACATTCTTTAGTCCAAATGGCATAACCTTTTAGCATAATGTTCCCCATTGTGTGATAAAGGTTATCTTCTCCATGTCTTCAGGCGCCATTTTGATTTGGTTATAACCTGAGAAACCGTCCATGAAAGAAAACACTTTGTGATGTGTCGTATTGTCAACTAGGATGTCAATATGGGGAAGTGGGAAATCATCTTTAGGGCTCTCCCTATTCAAATCTCCATAGTCCATGCACATTCGTACCTCGCCGTCTTTCTTGGGCACGGGAACAACATTGGCAACCCATTGCGGATAGGAGGTGACGGCCAATAATCCAGCATTAAATTGTTTCATGACTTCTGCTTTAATCTTCTCTGACATATCTGGTCGCATTCGACAGAACTTTTGTTTTACTGGTGGACAATCCTCTTTTGTAGGCAGACGATGTACCATAATATCTGCATCAAGTCCTGGCATGTCTTCATATGACCAGACAAAGACCTCAACATACTCGTGTAGCAACTGAATCAGATGCTCCTTGACACTCGGTTCCATATTGGCACCCACCTTGACCTCTCCTTTGTCTTCTTCGGCACCCAGGTTGATTGTGTCCACGAGTTCCTCGTGAGGCTGAATGGTTCTCTCTTCTTGCAGTAGTAATCTGGAAAGTTCCCCTGGTACTTCATAATCTTCCTCACCTTCGTCTTCGGCTTGGTAGATTAGATTTTCAGAGTCATAAAAAGCCATAGCAGAACCGTTATCCATGGGATCCCGAATGGATGTAGACCTGCATTGTGAGTGTGAGTGTGTGTAAGGGTATAACTATCTTTGAAAGAAAAAATGTAAAAAGAAAAACAATGAGCGCAAAGTTTGTATGCAAAACGTCCATGATTCATTGATGTCATATGTAAATGAGATAATAACCCTTACAAATGGACCATTGTGCCTCGGGTAAGACACAAGGTTTTAAGAGTTTGAATTGTTTTAATATTACAGATCCAACAAAATGTAAAGACAAATTACTGTGGGATAAAATCTCTAGCCTCCCAATTGTTGAGCCCTCCACTGACAGTTGGGAAGATCCAATTCTCAGGTTGCAACCATCTTCATCATCCTCTACTGCGTTGACTTCACGGTTGCTGATCTTCAGGGGTGGTCCTCCAGCACGAGCGTGGCGTACAACCTTCTGAGCACTTGAAGTGAAACCTAGGCCAAACTTGTCAGATTTGTATGGGATATCTGGGAGTTGTCCCCAGATAATGCACCCACCTTCTTCTATCACTGCCTTTGCATCCTTCAAAGATGACATCCTGAGTGGAGGCCTTGTGATCTTGGGAACCTGAGACACAGCCTTCGTTACTACCACGTCTTGCGGGACTTCTTCAAAGTGTTGGAATGGAGTTTCAATAAATTCACCATCTAATTCCACATATCTGAAGGAATTGAGATGGCTGATCATATACTCTTATTCTCCATGAACGGTGATGATCTTCCCTTAAATCAGATATTTGAGCATTTGGTGTAACGTAGAAGTAACAACGCCAGCATTGTGGATCCATGGTCGGCCTAGCAAGCAAGAGTATAAAGGGAAGATGTCCATTACATAAAAAGTTGAATCGAATGTTTGGGTTCCAACCTTTATGGGGATATCCACTTCCCCATGCACCATCCTTTTCGAGCTTTCAAAATCCCTTACTACTATGTTGCTCGGCTTCAGTGTCAATCCCTCACAGCCAAGCCTATCAAGAGCTTTTTTAGGCAACACATTCAGAGATGAGCCAGTGTCCACCAAAACATGAGCCAAGGTTGTGCCCCTACACTCAACTGAGATGTGCAATTCCTCATTAGGCTTCCTTCCTCTTGGCGTTAAATCAACATCCAAAAAACTTAGACCATTATCTGCAGTCAAGCTAGCTACGCAGTCTTGGAATTGATCGACAAATGTTTCTTGAGGTACATGAGCAATTTTCAGGAATTTTACCAAGGCTTTTGCATGAGCCTCGGAACATAGTAATAAATCCAACATGGAAATTTTAGATGGAGTTTTCCCCAATTGTTCAACTACATCGTAGTCCTTCTATTTTTGATCTTCAAAATTTCCTCCATCTCTTTCCGTAAGGTCTCAGAGATGGCCAATGATCATTCCTTCGTCCGGACAGGCTCAATCATAATACTTTTACCTCGGGTCTCGGTTGACCCGACAACAGGAATGTCAGTAGGAGTAATAATAGGGGTTGTATTAGCTTTGTCAGTTGGAATATTGGTGGAGATGATTGTAGTACTGGAAATAGCCTTCGGAGGAGCAACATCAACAAGAATGATTACGGGTCCAGAAACTGCTTTAGGGGGAGCAATTTCTAGAGAGAATATCCTTTTGCTTTGGGTAATCTTGCTAGTCCCCCCAATATTACTTATATCGGAGTTAAATTTCTCGGAACTTGAATCTTTGGCAGCTGCCCAATCTTGCTTGACACCATGGTAGTAGACATCCCCTCCATAATTCCATGGTATGGTTTTGTCTGACGAATACGGGACTGGTCCAGGTATTGTAATTATCAAACGAGTTGCTTTTAGAACTGATGTAATTCTAACGGGTCTTTTGGTGGAGACCCATGAAGAATTGGCGGAAATGGTAATCATAGAAACATCTTTAAAAGGAACAGGTGGAACAGAAGTCTTTTCAAACAAAATTTCTTTGTTGTCTATTAGGCACTGAACGCCTGCTTTCAACAAAGGACAAATGGTTAGTGAGGACAAACAGAAATGAAAACCATCATCATAGCCCGGGAAAACACCAGAATTCAACAAGTTTACTTTAATAGTCAGGAGTGGGGTCCTAAGTATCAACTGAAGTAATAAATATATCTTCTTCAATGGCATTGGTATTATGGCCATATTTGGGCATAGGGGAAGAAATGACATTTGGCTTTTCAGGCGCATCAAATTCAATCTCTTTGGCTTTAATGAGGTCTTGTACTTTGTTATTTAGAGCCCAACAGTTATTAGTGTCATGGCCGGGACTCTCAGAGTGGTATGCACATCGAGCATCAGGATGATAGTGAGGAGATGTTGTATTAGGATTCTTTGGAGCTTCTTTCAAGGTCACTAGGTTGGATCTTAACAGATGTGGCAATACCTGAGATAGGGTCATGTTAATTCTGGTGAATTGTCTGACTGGTCTTTCCATCCTTGGCTGGTTGTTTCTTTGTTGATCAGGCGCAGGTTTAGGAATTATAACAGCCCCCACCATGGGGCGGCGTTCGGTTCTATCTTGATTTTTCTGAGGATAAACGGAAACCACTCTTTCTTTCTGATAAAAGGATTCCTTATAGCAGTAGAGGATTTATCTTTCTGAATCTTTCCACTCTTTATCCCGTCTTCTACCCTCTCCCCGGTCAATATCAGTTCAGTAAAACCTGTCGATGAACTCCCAATTAGGTGATTGAAGAAGGGACCAGACAAGGTGCCCAAAAACATGTCTACTAATTCTTTTTCAGATAGGGGAGGTTGAACTCTTCCAGCCAAGTCTCTCCATTTTTATGCATAGTCCTTGAAACCTTCATTGGAAACCATGGCCATACTTTAGAGTTGAGTATGGGTAAGCGCAAGATCAACATTGTATTGGTATTGTTTATAAAAGGCTGCAGCAAGATCTTCCCAGTTATGAACATTGGCTCTTTCTAACTGGTAAAACCAATCAAGTTGAGTTCCAGACAGGCTGTCTTGGAAGAAGTGTACCCATAAGTCTTTGTCAGTGGTATGTGGCTGGATTTTCCTCACATAGGACCGAAGATGCATTTTAGGGCATGAGACTCCTTCATATTTGGCGAACACATGTGCTTTGAATTTTGGAGGAATGACAATCCCCGATACTAGACCCAATTCCTCAAAGTCCAATCCAGACACTTTTTGGATTTCCATTGTGCTCAACCGCTCTTCGAGATGCTTATATTTGTCATCAGCTGAAGGGTATTGTTCTTCAGAATAGTCTTCTTCTTCCTCTTCCTCCTATGATTCTGACTGGACAATTGTTTCTTTTCTCTTCCCGTCTTGATTGTCTTTTTCACCGAATGTCGTTGCAAAGTCTAGGGCCCTTCTTGTCTGCCCATGAAACCTTCTTCCCATGTTTAGAACTCCAGTTACCTTCGTTGTCTTCTTTTTCTTTTCCTCAGCCAACAAAGTCTTCAACTCTTCTTATCCTTTGGTTAGGGTCAAGAATAACTGTTGAAACTGGGCATTCTGAGCTTGGAGGTCCTTCACTGTTTGCTCGAGATCCATCTCACTGAAATAAACAGTAGAGAGATGAGGAGACTTGTTGCAAGAAACCTTCTTATGTTATGATGAATGATAAATGCGTATGAAATGATTTCAAGGATTTTAAGATTAAAATTTGCTTTAGACAAAAAAGGAAACACACGTTATATTAATAGATTAAAGCTCGAGTACATCAATGCCTTCTTGGGCAAAATAGTACAAAAACTCTAAGATAAAAAGGTAGTACGCATCCTCTTTGGTGCAATGTAGGTGTGATCGGTGGATTTAGAACTGACTGTTTAACGCTGGATCGCGAAATGTCGCGGAAGCAAGAGTCGCCACCGTCTTTTATGTTCTCCAACATGGACAGGACAAAAGCACAACAAAATTCCTTATGAGATAGTTTCTCGGTTCGGGAGGTAGATTTATAGAAAGGGAAGGTGTTAGCACCCTTTCTATCCATGGTTATCCATGGGCTCTTAGATACTTGCTCTTATGTTTTCAAAATGTTTGTTTGCTTTTCAAGTGTGTGTGGGTTTTGAAAAAAGTTTCTTTGAAAGATTTCTGAATAACTCTTGTATCTGTCCTCAAGAGTGTTTGAAAAATTGTTTTGAAAGCTTTTTGAAAGTGTCAGTGTGAAAAGGTTTTTGTTTTGTTTTTTAGAGAGCAAGTATCTATGAGTCATCTACCTACCCTAAGGAATTAGGCTGTGTAAATGTCCTTAAGGTAGTGCCACCATTAAGAGATAGGTAGCACCACCATTGGAGGTGTTCGGGTCAATTCGAGTGTAGGGACAGTGTGGTCACCGAAGCAATAGTTAGGACACCTTAGAAGCTACCCTTATGTCCTTGATCCTTTTTTAATCCGAGGCAACCGTTTCGAGGCAACTATTCCGAGGCAACCATTTCGAGGCAACTGGATCATGGACATAAGGACTTACTAAAACGTCCTATACTTGACGACCACGTTTCGAAGGCAACAGGTGAGGCGTACCCTAGAAGTGGTGTGTGTATTTGTGTGTTGTTTTCAGTTAAGTTTATCTTTGATCATGGCATTGTGAGCTACGCTTGTTTTTAATTACCATACATTTTTTCATGCAATTTAGAATTTAAGAGTGCGGAAAGTAAAAGACGGAAAGATAAAAGCTACGCTATTACAAGGCGCGGGTCTATACATTGCCAAAATACAAAGACCCGTTTGATAAAAGATGCGGAAAGTAAAAGAATACCTAATTACTATTACATCAGAAAGCAGTTACATAATAATCACTAAAAGAAAATAAATGCGCGAAAAGAATAAAAATTAGGACGTCCGAGGGTTTTGACCCTTTGCTTGAAATTAAATGAAATTAAAGTCTATTTAATTATTTAATTAAAAAAGTGTTTTTTATGTTTTTTGAAATAAAGAAAAGAATTTACAAGGAAACCCTAATTCTAGATTATTTTTAGTTATTAAAGAAAATATTGAAGTTAACCTAATTTACGCTAATTAATTAATTTACATGTTTATTTACAAAAATAAATAGTAATTAACAATAATAAATAATGAGGAAAATAATTTAATTAAGAAAAAGATGAAAATGTCAAAAAACCCTAATTCTAGATATTTTTTATTTATTAAGAAAAGATTAAAGTTTAAAACCTAAATTAAACTAAATTAATTGTTAGAGTTTATTTACAAAAATATTTTAATGGTGAAATTAAATATAATTAAACATATTTGTATTTTTGATTTTTCTGTTTTTATTATGAAAATTATTTTAGGTGAATTAAAAAAATAATTAAAGCAATTAAAAAGAATTAGAAAGAAAAGAAATTGAAATAAATATACAAACAAGGGGGGGGGGGGTGTCTGGCCCATTATGGAGGTAAAACTGCAGCAATTCAGGCCCATTGACAAAGCCTTTGTTTGACTTTCCAGGATTGTGTGCACGCTTGTTTGACTGGACCACCATGGATCTCATTCAGTGGACCTTGGATTGATCATCAAGAGCGCATGGCAAGCCTGAGCGTGAGTGTGTATGGTGAGCCCTTGAGTGAGCGCTGCATAGGAAAGCATTATAACAAAAATCATGAATTAAGTGGGGGGACCTGGGAATCGAACCCAGGTCCCTATACCTGCAAGACACCTCATCAACCAACTGAGCCAGGCAACGCGCTTGTTCATATAATGGAGAATAAATGTTATATAAAAAAAACAATGTTAGTGGTATAAACAAAGAAAAGCGCGCCAGATATTTGAACTATCCAACCACGCCTTGACACGCATGCTTTTTCTTCATCTTTTTTACCTGCAACATGAACAAGTAGCGGGGGTTTTAAACCCCCGCAAACTAAAAGTGTGGAAAATAGCGATTACGCCTACAGGTAACATAAATTGAGCGCGAGGTGTTGGTTTGCTTCGTCTTGAGCTTCTGAATTCAGCTGTATAGGTCTAAAGGTCCAATTTTTCCTCTACATGAAAGCCCTATTTTGAAGCTTTGGAAAACCTAATTTTCGTTCATGGCAGATCTTGATACAAGCAGTTTTAATACAATTAAACCATACCAAAAGTTTCAGGGAGATGTTAGTAATACAAATCAATGATCAAAACACATGAATGATGCATAGAAATTGAAATTCGATTATGGACATATTTATGAAAAAGGTGATTCTATTCTACTGATTCTTGGAGTATGGGGACTTGTTCTTGATGCCAATAGTTTCCTGGAAGGTCCAGCAACGTGTTGGAATACTTTTTATGCTTTGAAACGTCCTGCAACTATGATTTCAGTTTTCCAAATTTCTTGAGTTTTTTGCAACTTGGTTATGAGTTTGTGAGAAGCTTTTCGTGTCTCTCTCAATAGGGTTTCACTATGCCTTTGTATGTGAATGAAATTAGGTCAAGAAACAAGCCCATAAGTCCATGAATTAATGTTTTGAATCTTTGATTTTCATCATATATTTTTCAATCTTTTTTCATTGAAATCTTTGCCAATCATGGATGATTTTCCTTTTTTAGATGTGAAACGACTTGGCCAGCTTGCCCTAGTTTGATTTGCTGCACAAAAAGATTTGAAAAAGCATTATTTGATATTTTCTCATAATTAAATCTAATTAAATGAATTAATAAGAATAAAAATTCAATTAATTAATTAAAAATAAGAAAATAAATCCCTTTGAGCTCAATGGGTGGTTAATAGGCTTTGGGTAATGATTCAAGGAAGAATTTGAGGCCCATTAGCAAATTTGATGTGTTTTAGGCAAAGTTGACTTTTCAAAATTCCCAAAAATTTCCCAACTTCTCCAATGTATATATTGCTCAATTTTGAAGCTATGATCATGTTCTTGGAAGTTTTGGGAAGGTCTTGAAGTCCTCTAACCAATACCTTTGGTCCCATGTCATTTTGATTTACCAATCTCAAGTTATGGTCTTTGACTTAAAGTGCCTTTTTGTTGACTTTTGAAAATGACCTATAATGTTGAAATTGATAACTTTTTGTGAGAGCATTTCTTGGACTTGGAGTGTGAAGATGAGTTGTAGGAAATGTCACCCTATTCAAAATGAGCTTTGGATGGGATTTTTCTGATAAACTATGAGGAAGTTATGCCTTGGTCAATTTGCAGTTGACTTTTTCAACTGTCCAAAAATAGAAACTTTTGCATCTTGAGACTTTTTGAGCCATGCTTATGGAATCATGATCAAGAATTGATCAAATGATGTTTGTGGCTTCAAAATAAGATGTTGACCAAAAATTTTGACTTTTGACTGTCAAATGACCATTTTGCCCCTACAGTTGACTGTGAAGCATTTAGGGTTTTTGACTGTGCAACTTGATGCTGTGAGTCTTGAAACTTGACATATGGATGCTTGACAATGTATATGAGCATGTGGGACTTGATTGGACCCTTGAAAACCTCATTTTATTTGCAAGAACCAAAACCCTAATTTTGACTGTGTTAGGAGGCAATTGGACTGTGCAACCTTTGAGAGATTTTGAAGCTTGATCTTGCCAAATCTTGAAGAATATGGGAGGGAAAATTTTGGGGTACAACAGTTGCCCCTGTTCAATCTTCCTAGACCTGAGGATGTAGATTGGCTGGCGTGCCTTTCGTGATCCGAAGGTGGAAGATGATTGAACACTAAAGTGCCCAGAAATTTGCGCTCACATGTTAGAATGTCAGCAATGTGATGTAGGGAATGGGCTTATAGATGCCATTTGGAGAAATGGATAGGAGGATGGAGATGGGCTTATAGATTCCATCGGGAGATTGTCGATCGCGTAAGAGATTCCTTAGCGAGAACTTGCGTACCTGAGAGGGAAAGATAATTACCTGGCCTGTTACAGGAGTTGATCTTCAAACTCTTCATGTAGATGTGCCCTGGCTGGATACAAGAATCGAATCTTTAAACTCTTCAGATGTTCCCTGGCGAGATACAAGAATCGAGTCCGGAGAATAGTCGTCAACAGATACACCCTGGCAAGATACAGGAATCGGATCTTCGAACTCTTCAGACGTGCCCTGGCAAGATACAAGAATCGAGTCTGGAATTAATCGTCAACAGATACACCCTGGAAAGATACAGGAATCGGATCTTCAAACTCTTTAGACGTGCCCTGGCAGGATACAGGAATCGAGTCTGGAATTAGTCGTCAACAGATACACCCTGGCAAGATACAGGAATCAGATCTTCAAACTCTTCAGACGTGCCCTGGAAGGATACAGGAATCGAGTCTGGAATTAGTCGTCAACAGATACACCCTGGCAAGATACAGGAATCGGATCTTCAAACTCTTTAGACGTGCCCTGGCAGGATACAGGAATCGAGTCTGGAATTAGTCGTCAACAGATACACCCTGACAAGATACAGGAATCGGATCTTCAAACTCTTCAGACGTGCCCTGGCAAGATACAGGAATCGAGTCTGGAATTAGTCGTCAACAGATACACCCTGGCAAGATACATGAATCGGATCTTTAAACTCTTCAGACGTGCCCTGGCAGGATACAGGAATCGAGTCTGGAATTAATCGTCAACAGATACACCCTGGCAAGATACAGGAATCAGATCTTCAAACTCTTCAGACGTGCCCTGGCAAGATACAGGAATCGAGTCTTGAATATAGTCGTCAACAGATACACCCTGGCAAGATACAGGAATCTGATCTGGAATCATGACAGTTGATAGTAATCATCTTTGTACTGACCTTTGTCCTGAAAAGACAAAACGTTAGTTGTATGCGATGTCATGATGTATGACATGCGTGACGTTCTCAGAATAAATGAGATTGTATGTTCATGACGCGTATGTGCATGCTATAATGTATGAAGATGCGATGTTTATGAATGTATTTTTGTCTAGGAAAATAAACCCTTGACGGGTGCCAGGAAGTTGAATCCTGGGCTGATGTGGAAGAGTAAAGCTTCGTTTCCGTTGGGGATGATGGTTGCAAGAATACCGGTAGGAGAAGATAACTCCATTGGGAAATAAACTTGGCGAATAGATTACTTTGCAGGGAATGCTCTGTGGGGAGAGAGGCACTTTGCTGAGGTGTTGATGATAACTCCGCTGGGGGTACCGTTGATATGTTTTGATGAACTCCGCTAGGGATAGGAAGACTTCACCGGGGACGATCTTTCCATGGCAATTGGCTGAGGATAACCTAGTTATATCCTGGTGGGGAAATAACCTTCTGAATAAAGCCGGGAGGGGCGTTCGTACTCTGCAGGGGACAAGCTTCCAGAATCTACTGGGGATAAGCTTCCTGCTGGGGAGGTTGATTTAACTTTCCTGGGGAGACTTTTTGAACTGTATTGGGGAATGGCTCCACTGGATGTCTGGTATACCGCCAGGGACCAATCTTAGGTTAAGACTGTCGGGGATGCTTGTTAGGAATGTTTGCATACTCCCCTGAGGAATGTTGAGATCTTCTGGGGATATCCAACTTCCATAAGGCTGACTGTGGGCTAACTCTACTTGGGGAGAGTGTCGCTGACTTGCTGGAGATACTGTGTCTTGTAGGGCTTACGGGAGACCAACTCTGCTTGGGGGAGAGTATTGTTGAACCTTGGCTCACTCTCTGGGGAATTAAGGCATCTTGGTTACATTCTTCAGCCGAACTTACCTTGGTACCTTTGGTGGACAGAGCAATTAGATTGCTTAGACAACTCATTATTGCCCCTGTTTCTGATGTTACTTGTAATTAATCCTTTATTTCGTATGCAAATATTTATGAGTTAGCAATTAGTGTCAAATGCATATATCACAATTGAACATTGGACGTTCTTCGCAAAACAAAACAGGAAAAGGAAAAACAATTGGCAATTTGTCTGAAAAGTGAATTTGTATTGATTTTTGAATTTGCCTGTAAATATGCGTTTATATACAAGAGGTTGACGTCCTAGTAAGAGAACGCCGCCGAACAACAGAGTTTATACAATTTTGTGAAAAGGGAAAACAACTATGTGAAAAGAATAATCCAACTGGGTTCCAACTCTGCTATCGCCTTTATATCTTCGAGCGTCTCATCACTTGGCTGCTCAGTTAAAGATGAAGCTGATTGATCGATGCCTTCTGAACTTAATGGTTGATACCGGATTCTGGATGCAAGGTGATCCAATGAGACATAGTATTACGCTTATCCCTAACTTCTGCCTGGACCGCCCTTTCGGGTTTTCGGTCCACCGGGATACCCATTTTTGCCCAAGCCGCCTTTTCAGGTTTTCGACTTGCCGGGTGTACACATTTTTTCATTTCATCCCTTATTTTTGCCCGAACCCTTTTGGTTCGCCGGGAAGCCCTAATTTTTTCCTAGGTATGTCAACCTAGCGGGTCTTTTATCATGCGTAGTATCTTTTTACTATGTCTGCATTGGCGGGGTGAGGAAGGTCGTCACCATCCATGGTGGTTAGAATCATGGCTCCTCCTGAGAACACATGTTGAACCACAAATGGCCCTTCGTACGTAGGGGTCCATTTGCATCTGGGATCACTTTGAGGAAGAATGATGCGCTTGATTACCAGGTCCCCAACTTGATACTCTTGTGGTCTGACTTTCTTGTTAAATGCCCTGATCGTCTGTTTTTGATACGTTTGACCATGACAAATAGCGGTGAGTCTCTTTTCGTCAATTAGGTTTAACTGATCAAGTCGAGTCTGGATCCAGTCATCTTCGTTCAGATATGCATCCTTCATTATCCGGAGAGAGGGTATCTGGACTTCAATCGGCAAGACTGCCTCCATGCCATAGACCAAGGAAAAGGGAGTTGCCCCAGTTGACGTCCTTGCTGAGGTACGATACCCATGAAGAGCGAACGGTAACATCTCGTGCCAATCTTTATAAGTCACTGTCATCTTCTGCACAATCTTTTTGATATTCTTATTAGCTGCCTCTACAGCCCCGTTCATCTTCGGCCGGTAAGGAGAAGAGTTGTGGTGCTGTATCTTGAATTGCTCGCAGAGCTCAGTGATCATCTTGTTATTAAGATTGGTACCATTGTCCGTAATGATCCTTTCCGGGACGCCGTATCGACAGATCAGGTTATGCCGAATGAACCGTGCCACAACGTTCTTGGTTACCGTAGCGTAGGAAACTGCTTCAACCCATTTTGTAAAGTAATCGATCGCCACCAGGATGAAGCGATGCCCGTTGGATGCCATAGGTTTAATCTCGCCGATCATATCAATGCCCCACATTGCGAAAGGCCAAGGTGCGGTCAGGACATTCAGAGGAACTGGAGGAACGTGCACCTTATCTGCATAAATCTGGCATTTATGACATGTCCGAGAATGTTGGTAACAGTCGGCTTCCATTGTGGACCAGAAATATCCTGCCCGAAGGATTTTCTTTGCCATGGTGTGTCCACTGGAATGTGTTCCGAAGGTACCTTCATGTAGCTCTGCCATGATCTTTTCTGCTTCCGTCTTATCCACACAACGCAATAAGGTTGAATCATGGTTTCGCTTGTACAGAATCCCGTTGCTAAGGAAGAACTATGCTGCGAACCTTCTTAGAAACTTCTTATCATTGATGGATGCCCCTTCAGGGTATTCTTGAGCTTCCAAGTACCTCTTTACTTCGTGATACCAGGGTTTCTCAGTTACTATCTCAGCCTCAAGATCACAGCAATATGCAGGCTCGTCCAGTTTCCAGATGATGATCCGGGGAGCCTCATTGTCCCATTTGACTTTGAACATAGAAGACATCGTAGCCAACGCGTCCGCTAACTGATTCTTCTCTCTTGGGAAATGTTCAAAAGTTATCTCTGTGAAATGGGGGATCAATGTCAACACACACTCTTTGTAAGGAATAAGGTTCGGATGTTTCATATCCCACTCGCCTTTGATCTGATTGATCACGAGAGCGGAATCTATGAAGACACTCAGAAACTTGATCCTTAAGTCAATCGCAGCTTGAAGACCCATGATGCATGCCTCATATTCCGCCATGTTGTTGGTGCAGTTGAAACATAGCCGGGCAGTGAGTGGAGTATGAGTGCCTTTTGGGGATATGATCACAGCGCCGATACCGTTACCCAAAGCGTTGGAAGCTCCGTCAAAATGCATAGACCATCGGGATCCTTCCTCAGGTCCTTCATCCGATCCAGGTACTTCACAATCAGTCACTATCATGATGCTCTCGTCAGGAAATTCAAAGTTCATTGATTGGTAGTCGTCCACTGCCTGGTGTGCCAAATGGTCTGCCAATACACTTCCTTTGATAGCTTTTTGAGTCGTATACTGGATGTCGGATTCTGTCAAGATCATTTGCCATCTTGCTATTCTCCCAAACAGAGCAGGCTTTTCGAATATGTACTTTATTGGATCCATTTTTGAAATTAATAGAGTAGTGTGAGTCAGCATATACTGTCTCAGCCGGCGAGCAGCCCATACCAAAGCGCAGCAAGTTTTCTCGAGCAGTGAGTATCGGGTCTCACAGTCGGTAAACTTTTTGCTAAGGTAATAAATGGCATGCTCTTTTCGGCCAGACTCGTCATGCTGCCCCAGCACACACCCCATCGAGCTGTCAAGTACTGTCAGGTATAGTATTAGAGGTCTCCCTTCAACCGGTGGCATAAGAATGGGTGGTTCTTGGAGATACTCTTTGATTCTATCGAAAGCGGCCTGACACTCATCGTTCCAACGTACTACTTGATCTTTCTTCAGCAGCTTGAAGATTGGTTCACAGGTAGCAGTTAGATGGGAGATGAATCGAGCAATGTAATTCAGACGTCCTAGAAAGCCTCTGACTTCTTTCTCTGTCTTGGGGACTGGCATCTCTTGTATGGCTTTAACCTTAGCAGGGTCCACTTGAATACCCTTGTCGCTCACGACGAAGCCTAGTAACTTTCCAGATCTTACCCCGAAGGTGCACTTGTTCGGGTTCAACCTCAGCTTGTACAACTTCAGACGGTCAAACAACTTCTGTAAATGGTCAAGGTGTTCCTCCTCAGTTTGGGACCTTGCAATCATATCATCGACATACACTTCAATCTCATGATGGATCATGTCATGAAATAAAGCAACCATGGCACGTTGGTAGGTTGCCCCAACATTTTTCAACCCGAATGGCATGACCTTGTCGCAGAAGGTGCCCCACTGAGTAACAAAGGTAGTCTTTTCCATGTCTTCAGGAGCCATTTTGATCTGATTATAACCGGAAAACCCATCCATGAAGGAGAATACCTTGTGCTGAGCAGTATTGTCAACCAGAACGTCGATGTGAGGCAGAGGGAAGTCATCCTTGGGGCTTGCTCTGTTCAGATCCCTGTAATCGACACACATTCTGACCTTACCATCTTTCTTTGGTACCGAAACAACGTTGGCAACCCAATGAGGGTAAGAAGTTACTGCTAGAAACCCGGCATCAAATTGCTTCATAACCTCAGCTTTGATCTTTTCGGACATCTCTGGACGCATACGGCGGACCATTTGTTTAACCGGAGGGCAGTCTTCCTTGGTAGGCAAGTGATGGACCACAATGTCGGTATCCAACCCAGGCATGTCTTCGTAGGACCAGGAAAATATTTCCACATAATCATGCAACATCCGAATCAACCGTTGTTTCACGCTGAGCTCTAGATTGGCACCAATCTTGACTTCATTTTTATCTGTCTCAGTACCCAGATTTACCGTTTCCACTGGCTCTTCATGTGGCTGAATGGACCTCTCTTCCTGAAGTAACAGTCTTGCAAGCTTGCCAGGAACTTCGCAATCATCTTCACCTTCGTCTTCGGCTAAGTTGATCGGATTTTCGAAGTCATAACTGGCAGTAGCAGAGTTGTTACCAGTGAGATCCAGAGTGGATTGGAACCTGTGTAGGTGAGTGTGTGTAAATACAGCTGTTTTATAATATATAAAGAAAGAAAGAAAGAAAGGGAGCACAATATTTGAAATGCGAAAAACGTCCAATGTCTTTATTCATGATATATGGAAATGACAAGTAATAAGCCCTTACAAATGAAGCCAACGGTGCCCCGGGTAGGACACCAGGCCATAAAGATTCAATTTATTGTTCATTACAAATAAAAAACAAAGGAATTCATTAATGCGTAACAAAAGTAACAGGTATGTAGTCTTTTGTAGTCCAATTGTTCAGTCCACCGTCGGTTGTCGGGTAGATCCAGCTATCAAACTCAGATTCCTCCGCCTCGCCTTCAATAGCATTCACTCCTGGGTTGGTGATGAACACCGGAGGTCTTCCGATCCTCGCTTTGTGTACAGCCCTCTGAGCCTCTGCAGTGAAACCCAGCCCAAACTTGTCAGTTTTAGGAGTAAAATCAGGGAGCCTGCCCCAGTTTGCACATTCACCTTTTTCAATTACAGCCCGGGCGTCCTTCAAGGAAGCCATCTTTAGAGGAAAGTCTTCTTCAATTATTGTCTCAGCTGACGCCAATGTTGGAGGTACCTCTTCAAAATGTTGAAAGGGGGTTTCAATAAACTCCCCATCCATCTCTATATACCGGAACGAGTTCAGATGACTAACCATGTATTCTTCCTCCCCCTGCACTGTAACAATCTTCCCTCTGACAGGGTATTTGAGCTTCTGGTGTAGAGTGGAGGTCACAGCCCCAACCTTGTGGATCCAGGGACGACCCAGCAAACAAGAATAGGATGGACGAATGTCCATCACATAGAACATTGAATCGAAGACTTGAGAACCAACACGAATCGGAATCTCCACTTCACCATGTACCATCCTCTTCGATCCGTCAAAGGCTCGGACAATAATGTTACTAGGCTTCAACTCCAGGCCCTCATAATCCAACCTGTCTAAGGCCTTCTTGGGCAATACATTCAGCGAAGAACCGGTGTCCACCAACACGTGTGCGAGAGTAGTGCCCCTGCATTCAATGGAGACATGCAGGGCATCATTGTGGTTCTTTCCCTTAGCGGTCAGATCAGCATCCGAGAAACCCAAACCATTGTCAGCAGTCAAATTGGCCACACAGTCAGTAAATTGATCGGCAGACGTCTCTTGTGGCACATGAGCCATCTTCAGAAATGAAATCAGGGCCTTGGCATGAGCCTCTGAGCACAACAACAATGATAGCATAGAGATCTTGGAGGGGGTATGCCCCAGTTGTTCAACGACGTTGAAATCACTCTTGTTAATAATCTTGAGGATTTCCTCCATCTCTTGCTGTGACGCTTCAACATTAACAGTCTTTGGTGCCTCCATCCGGGCAGGCACATCATCAATCCCTTTGCCTCGAGTGTCAGATGACTCGGCAGCAGGGGTGGGAACTTGATCAAGAGGGGGAACAGGCGCACTTGTAGGCGTGATGATAAGAGGCCTTCGGATAACTGGTGGTGCAATGTCAGGCGAGAAGAGCCTGCCACTGCGGGTAACTTTAGAGGGACCAGTGATGTTACCGATACCGGTACTAGTGTTGAACTCCTGCTTTACTCCAAGTACATACACATCTGCCCCATAGTGCCATGGGACAACCTTGTCAGATTTATAGGGGAGGGGCCCCGAAACAGTAATGATAATATGTGCAATAGACATAATTTTGACTGGCTTCCTCGGGGGAGCCTTGGTAGGATTGTTGAAGATGGTGACAACAGATACTTCCTCAGTGGGAACAGTAGGAACAGCGGTCTTCTTGAACAAGATTTCTTTGCTATCCATCAGGTTTTGGACGCCTGATTTCAGCAACGGACAACCAGCAGGGGAAACGGCACACAGAAGGCAACCCTTGCTACAACCCGGAAATAAACCGGCTAGCAAAAGGTTCCTCTTAACAGTCAATAAAGGGGTAGCGACATCATCCACAGAAACTGCATACAGGTCTTCCTCAATAGTATTCACTCCATGCTGGGGCATAGGAGCAGTCACAACGTTGGGCCTTTCGGGCGCCTCAAATTGTATTTCCTTGGCATCGATAAGGTCCTGAACCTTATTTCTTATAGCCCAACAATCATCAGTAGAATGCCCCGGGATATCAGAGTGATAAGCACAACGGGCATTGGGATTATACTTCGGAGAGGTTGTATTTACCACCTTCAGAGCTTCTCTGACGGTTACCAAGTTGGTCGATAGCAGTTGCGGCAAGATCTGTGACAAGGTCATGCTAAGCTGGGTATATTCTCTTTTGGGCCTCTCACCCCTTGGTTTGTTAGGTTGTCGAGGAGCGGCAGCAGGCTTTGCAATCACCACCGCGTTGACAGCTTGGCGGCGTTCCGGTTTATTTTGCCTTCTAGGCCCATACACAGCACTGGCTTCCTTTTTGAAAGGCTTCTTCTCAGAACCTGAGGACGCACCTTTCTGTATCTTCCCTGATTTCATACCAGCTTCTATCCTTTCCCCAGTCAAAATGAGATCTGTAAACCCTGAATTGCCAATGAGATGATTGAAGAATGGCCCGGATAGGGTCCCTAAGAACATGTCCACAAGTTCCCGGTCGGTTAACGGTGGCTGCACCCTACCAGCCAGGTCCCTCCACTTCTCCGCATACTCCTTAAAACCTTCTCCCGATCCTAGCGACATACCCTGGAGTTGGGTACGCGTAGGAGCGAGGTCGGCATTATACTGATACTGCCTGTAAAAAGCAGTAGCCAATTCCTCCTAGTTACGAACCTTAGTTCCATCCAGCTAATAGAACCATTCGAGATGAGTCCCTGAAAGACTCTCCTGGAAGAAATGGATCCATAAGTTCTTGTCCACAGTATATGGTTGGATCTTCCGCACATAAGATCTGAGATGTAGCTTAGGGCAGGACGCCCCATCATACTTAGCGAAAGATGGTGCTTTGAACTTGTATGGGATCACCACACCAGAAGATAGACCCAAGTCTCTGAAATCCAACCCAGGCACTTGTTGAATTTCCATGGCATTCAGACGATCCTCTAGCTGCTTGTACTTGTCTTCAGCTGGAGGATACTGCTCCTCATTGAAATCAGTCTCGTTGTCAGAGACCACCGGACTAGGAACCCTTCCCCCTTGGGGACTGCCTTTCCCTACAGAAGAACCAGCTTGATCAACCTCATTCTGCAGTGTGTTACCAAACCTCCGGCCAGTGTTGAATAGTACCGTTCTCTTCTTCTTTTTCTTGACCAGCAGAGCCTTCAATTCCTCCTGACCTTGGGCCAAACTCATGATCAGCTCTTGGAACTGGGCGTTCTGAGCCTGTAGGGCCTTGATGGATTGCTCAGTAGATGATTCAGGATTCATGATGGTGAGCTGAAATAAACAGCGAAGAAGATTAAACCACCTGTAAAAAGAGTACATGCTGTGCACATGATGCATGATATGTGTTTATGCAATGCATTCAAGGGTTCGAAAGTTCAAATTTGTTGTAGACAAAAAGGAACACACGTTATCATTAAGAAATAATTGTTCAGTACATCCAGGCCTCATGGGCAAAACATTACAAAGCAAATCAATCCCAAAAGACACTGCGCATCCTCTTTGGAGCTATGTAAGTATTGAGAGTCTTTTCCTCGTGCAGTAAGCGGGTGAGCTCCAAGACCTTCTTCTCACTAGCATGTAGACTGGCTTCAAGAGAATTCTGTTCTTCCTTAAGCTGGATCCAGCTCTTCTGCATTTCTTCCCAGGATGTAGGCATGTCAGGATGTTGAATGGTGTAGTACACCTCTCCTTCCAAAACTGGCTCTTTGATCACGGGGAGAACATGAGGATATGGCATCACTAACTTCTGGGAGCGGACTCGTACCCACTTGAGATAAGGCTCCAATGGGATGGAGTTCCTGTGCCCCAGCGTCTTGCTGTCTACCTTGTTGGGCATCCTCCAAGCTCTGATAAATCTCTGGCGAAGTCCTTGTTCATCGTTGTCGAAGTCAAAAACTATGTCAGGAATTAACATGTCATGAGGGTCGTCCCTCCGAGCATAACCAAACTGTCTCCAGGCTAGACAGGGGTTGTAAGTAATACCTCCTCTGATTCCAAGTAAAGGAACATTAGGAAACTCCCCGCAACGATCAATGATAGTGACGTCTTCTCTGGACCGAGAACACCAATGTATATCAGCATGTGTAAGAGTCATCAATCGTTGTGACCATCTCAAACCCCGCTCGTTCTTCAAAACTGATTGTGGAAGGTGAGAAATAAACCACCTTCCCAGGAGGGGAGTGCAGCACATAAGAACACCTCTCTTTCTCATGGTTCGAGTGTAACATGAGTGAAAGATGTCCCCAAGCAACGTAGGTATAGGATTCCTGGACATGAAAATCTTGACAGCATTGATATCTATAAGCTGATCGGGATTCGGGAACAACACCAACCCATAGACAAGGAGGGCCACAACTTCTTCAAAGGCTTGTAGGTCAAGGGAGTTCCAACATTCTTGGGCCTTCTCAAACAGAAACCTGGCCAAGAACCCTTTGATACCACTTCTAACTTCCCAATGTCCCTTGATGTCATATGGTTGTAGGCGTAATTCTTTAGCAATCTCTTCCAGTTTGGGTTCCTTTTCCGTACCGTTGTAGGGTAGTTGACTAAGGATAGGGATCTTCAGAAGCCGGGAGAACTCTTCCAATGTAGGCACCAGTTGATAATCCAGGAAAGTAAAACAGTGGTGCATAGGGTCAAAGAACTGGAAGAGGACCTTTATCATATCTTCCTCAATGTTGGTGTTGACCAAGCTAATGAGTCTTCCATGTTTCTCACTGAAAGAAGAGCTCTCGGGAATCCTGGATATAAGTTCCTTAAGCTGAGGAGGGATCCTTACAAGGCTGATCTGAATTGTCTTTCTGCAGATAGTTTCCATGTCCTACAAAACAAGAACAAAGATGAAGATTCGAACCCCTGAAATGGTTAGTCAATGCATATGATGCTGTATGATATTATGATGCTATGATTAAACACACCACAAGTATTCACAAAAGCAAACATGGTAAAGCACACAAGTCACACCACAACCCTTAGAGTTTAGGCCAGCATGGGGTCTGGGTATTACCCTCTTGAAGTATGTGGGCTCAAACCTGTCCTCTCAGAAGTAACCGGGTTCTAAGGATCCCAATATCATTGGATTGTTTTCTGTGTTCATTGTTTCGATTTAGCCACTGAACTGGCGACTGAAATATTCCAAGAAAACAACCCTCAATTGAGTGTAGTATCGAGTATCAACCAACCTCAGACTGCACCAAAGTCAATTATCTCACAACCCTAAAGAGGCCAAGATGGTTCAATTAAGGTTCCTAAGGTTAGTTGATGCTTCACGACACCACGCGACGGCCCCGTACTCTCCTTGACTGGACTCAAGGGTTACCGGTACTCACCAAAGTGCCACATCAACGTAGCAGACTGCTTCAACCGTGTCGGTATACCCCGCACAGTTCCCTCACAGTCTTGTTGCTACTTTCTAAGAAGGTATCCCCAAGATCCGGGTTAGGATCTATATAACTCCCAAGACAGTACCCATAATGATAAGGCAAACAATTCAGACAATTGAAAACACAAGTGATCTTAGTCCAAAGGTACACCTCACTTTTAATAATAGTCCCCAGCAAAGTCGCCAGTTCTGTGATCGGTGGATTTAGAACTGACTGTTTAACACTGGATCGCGAAATGTCGCAGAAGCAAGAGTCGCCACCGTCTTTTATGTTCTCCAACATGGACAGGACAAAAGCACAGCAAAATTCCTTATGAGATAGTTTCTCGGTTCGGGAGGTAGATTTATAGAAAAGGAAGGTGTTAGCACCCTTTCTATCCATGGTTATCCATGGGCTCTTAGATACTCGCTCTTATGTTTTCAAAATGTTTGTTTGCTTTTCAAGTGTGTGTGGGTTTTGAAAAAAGTTTCTTTGAAAGATTTCTGAATAACTCTTGTATCTGTCCTCTAGAGTGTTTGAAAAATTGTTTTGAAAGCTTTTTGAAAGTGTCAGTGTGAAAAGGTTTTTGTTTTGTTTTTTAGAGAGCAAGTATCTATGAGTCATCTACCTACCCTAAGGAATTAGGCTGTGTAAATGTCCTTAAGGTAGTGCCACCATTAAGAGATAGGTAGCACCACCGTTGGAGGTGTTCGGGTCAATTCGAGTGTAGGGACAATGTGGTCACCGAAGCAACAGTTAGGACACCTTAGAAGCTACCCTTATGTCCTTGATCCTTTTTTAATCCGAGGCAACCGTTTCGAGGCAACTATTTCGAGGCAACCGTTTCGAGGCAACTGGATCATGGACATAAGGACTTACTAAAACGTCCTATACTTGACGACCACGTTTCGAAGGCAACAGGTGAGGCGTACCCTAGAAGTGGTGTGTGTATTTATGTGTTGTTTTCAGTTAAGTTTATCTTTGATCATGGCATTGTGAGCTACGCTTGTTTTTAATTACCATACATTCTTTCATGCAATTTAGAATTTAAGAGTGCGGAAAGTAAAAGACGGAAAGATAAAAGTTATGCTATTACAAGGCGCGGGTCTATACATCGCCAAAATACAAAGACCCGTTTGATAAAAAATGCGGAAAGTAAAAGAATACCTAATTACTATTACATCCAGAAAGCAGTTACATAATAATCACTAAAAGAAAATAAATGCGCGAAAAGAATAAAAATTAGGACGTCCGAGGGTTTTGACCCTTTGCTTGAAATTAAATGAAATTAAAGTCTATTTAATTATTTAATTAAAAAAGTGTTTTTTATGTTTTTTGAAATAAAGAAAAGAATTTACCAGAAAACCCTAATTCTAGATTATTTTTAGTTATTAAAGAAAATATTGAAGTTAACCTAATTTACGCTAATTAATTAATTTACATGTTTATTTACAAAAATAAATAGTAATTAACAATAATAAATAATGAGGAAAATAATTTAATTAAGAAAAAGATGAAAATGTCAAAAAACCCTAATTCTAGATATTTTTTATTTATTAAGAAAAGATTAAAGTTTAAAACCTAAATTAAACTAAATTAATTGTTAGAGTTTATTTACAAAAATATTTTAATGGTGAAATTAAATATAATTAAACATATTTGTATTTTTGATTTTTCTGTTTTTATTATGAAAATTATTTTAGGTGAATTAAAAAAATAATTAAAGCAATTAAAAAGAATTAGAAAGAAAAGAAATTGAAATAAATATACAAACAAGGGGGGGTGTCTGGCCCATTATGGAGGTAAAACTGCAGCAATTCAGGCCCATTGACAAAGCCTTTGTTTGACTTTCCAGGATTGTGTGCACGCTTGTTTGACTGGACCACCATGGATCTCATTCAGTGGCCCTTGGATAGATCATCAGGAGCGCGTGGCAAGCCTGAGCGTGAGTGTGTATGGTGAGCCCTTGAGTGAGCGCTGCATAGGAAAGCATTATAACAAAAATCATGAATTAAGTGGGGGGACCTGGGAATCGAACCCAGGTCCCTATACCTGCATGACACCTCATCAACCAACTGAGCCAGGCAACGCGCTTGTTCATATAATGGAGAATAAATGTTATATATAAAAAACAATGTTAGTGGTATAAACAAAGAAAAGTGCGTCAGATATTTGAACTATCCAACCACGCCTTGACACGCATGCTTCTTCTTCATCTTTTTTACCTGCAACATGAACAAGTAGCGGGGGTTTTAAACCCCCACAAACTAAAAGTGTGGAAAATAGCGATTACGCCTACAAGTAACATAAATTGAGCGCGAGGTGTTGGTTTGCTTCGTCTTGAGCTTTTGAATTCAGCTGTATAGGTCTAAAGGTCCAATTTTTCCTCTACATGAAAGCCCTATTTTAAAGCTTTGGAAAACCTAATTTTCGTTCATGGCAGATCTTGATACAAGCAGTTTTAATACAATTAAACCATACAAAAAGTTTCAGGGAGATGTTAGTAATACAAATCAATGATCAAAACACATGAATGATGCATAGAAATTGAAATTCGATTATGGACATATTTATGAAAAAGGTGATTCTGTTCTACCGATTCTTGGAGTATGGGGACTTGTTCTTGATGCCAATAGTTTCCTGGAAGGTCCAACAACGTGTTGGAATACTTTTTATGCTTTGAAACGTCCTGCAACTATGATTTCAGTTTTCCAAATTTCTTGAGTTTTTTGCAACTTGGTTATGAGTTTGTGAGCAGCTTTTCGTGTCTCTCTCAATAGGGTTTCACTATGCCTTTGTATGTGAACGAAATTAGGTCAAGAAACAAGCCCATAAGTCCATGAATTAATGTTTTGAATCTTTGATTTTCATCATATATTTTTCAATCTTTTTTCATTGAAATCTTTGCCAATCATGGATGATTTTCCTTTTTTGGATGTGAAATGACTTGGCCAGCTTGCCCTAGTTTGATTTGCTGCACAAAAAGATTTGAAAAAGCATTATTTGATATTTTCTCATAATTAAATCTAATTAAATGAATTAATAAGAATAAAAATTCAATTAATTAATTAAAAATAAGAAAATAAATCCCTTTGAGCTCAATGGGTCGTGCATAGGCTTTGGTTAATGATTCAAGGAAGAATTTGAGGCCCATTAGCAAATTTGAAGTGTTTTAGGCAAAGTTGACTTTTCAAAATTCCCAAACATTTCCCAACTTCTCAAATGCATATCTTGCTCAATTTTGAAGCTATGATCATGTTCTTGGACATTTTGGGAAGGTCTTGAAGTCCTCTAACCAATGCCTTTGGTCCCATGTCATTTTGATTTACCAATCTCAAGTTATGGTCTTTGACTTAAAATGCCTTTTTGTTGACTTTTGAAAATGACCTATAATGTTGAAATTGATAACTTTTTGTGAGAGAATTTCTTGGACTTGGAGTGTGAAGATGAGTTGTAGGAAATGTCACCCTCTTCAAAATGAGCTTTGGATGGGATTTTTCTGATAAACTATGAGGTAGTTTTGCCTTGGTCAATTTGCAGTTGACTTTTTCAACTGTCCAAAAATAGAAACTTTTGCATCTTGAGACTTTTTGAGCCATGCTTATGGAATCATGATCAAGAATTGATAAAATGATGTTTGTGGCTTCAAAATAAGATGTTGACCAAAAATTTTGACTTTTGACTGTCAAATGACCATTTTGCCCCTGCAGTTGACTGTGAAGCATTTAGGGTTTTTGACTGTGCAACTTGATGCTGTGAGTCTTGAAACTTGACATATGGATGCTTGACAATGTATATGGGCATGTGGGACTTGATTGGACCCTTGAAAACCTCATTTTCTTTGCAAGAACTAAAACCCTAATTTTGACTGTGTTAGGAGGCAATTGGAATGTGCAACCTTTGAGATATTTTGAAGCTTGATCTTGCCAAGTCTTGAAGAATATGGGAGGGAAAATTTTAGGGTACAACAGTAGGCATTCAGAATCTGCTCCTCATGAAGTAGTCTAGTGAGTTCCAAAACCTTCTTCTCGCTTGCGTAGAATTGGGCTTCGAAAGTATATCGCTCCCCCTTGAGTTGTATCCAATCCCTTTGTAGGTCTTCAAGAGAGGTGGGCATGTCAGGATGTAGGATAGTGTATGGAACATCTCCTTCTATGACACGCTCAATGATTACCGGGATAATGAAGGAGTTAGGCATCATAAGACTTTGAGCACGAGTTCGCACCCATTTGAGGTAAGGCTCAAGAGGGATGGAATTCTTGTGTCCTAGTGTCTTGCTATCTACCTTGTTTAACATCCTCAAAGCTCGGATAAATCTCCGGCGAAGACCTTGATCGTCGTTGTCGTAGTCAAATACCAAACCTTGAATTATCATCTCGTGTGGGCCATCCCTTCAGGCGTAACCAAACTGTCTTAAAGCTAAGCAGGGGTTGTAGGTGATTCCTCCCATAATTCCAAGTAAAGGGACATTAGGAAATTCTCCACAACGGTAGATAATAGTAACATTCTTTATGGATCGGGAGCACCAATGAATGTCTGAATGTTTGAGCGTCATCAACCTTTGTGACCACCTTGAACCTTTCTTATTCTTTAATACATATTGGGGAAGATGTGAAATAAACCATCTTTCCAAGAGAGGAGTGAAACACATAAGGACACCTCTTTTCCTCATAGTGCGAGTGTGAAAAGAGTGTAGGATATCCCCTAGCAATGTAGGCACTGGGTTGCGGGATGTGAAGATTTTGACTGCGTTCACGTCTATGAGTTGGTAAAGATTTGGAAACAATACCATCCCATAGATGAGGAGAGCCACAATTTCCTCAAAGGCTTTCAAATCCAAGGAGTTCCAACAGTTTTGGGCTTTCTCATACAAGAACTTTGCTAGGAAACCTTTGACACCACTCCTTATTTCCCAATGAGTTGTGACATCCGATGAGTGCAACTGTAGAGCTTGAGCAATCTCTTCTGGATTTGGGTCTCTTTCCGTACCTTTGAAAGGTAGTTGATTGAGAATAGGAATCCTCAAGAGTCGGGAGAATTATTCCAAAGTAGGCACAAGTTGATAGTCAGGAAATGTGAAGCAATGGTGTAAAGGATCAAATAACTGAAAGAGTGCCTTCATCATGTCCTCATTTGTGTTGGAGGTGACCAAGTTGAGTAGGCGACCATATCTCTTGGTAAATGGATATTTTTCAGGGATCCTTGAAGCTAACTCCTTAAGTTGTGAAGAGATCCTTACAAGGTTTACTTGAATAGTTTTCCTGCGAGTAGAATCCATGTCCTACAAAACAAGAACAAAGATGAATCCCACAAATCCTATAAATGGTTAGTGAATGTGTATGATGTTATGATGTTCATGATGTTATGTATAAGTATGTATATACAAACAAAGCAGACAAGTCCTTAGGTTTAGGTTTGCATGGAGTCTCATAGGTATATACCCTCTTAAAGTTTAGTTAGCTCAAACATGTCCTAGTAATAGTTATCGGGTTCTAAGGAGCTCAATATCACTAGTTTGTTTCCTTGGTCATTGTTTCAGCACAAGCCTCTTTAATGGCGACCAAAATATCCCAAGAAAACAAACCTCAATAAGTGTAGTATCGAGTATCTACCAACTTTGGACTGCACCAAAGACGATCATCTCACTACATCCTAAAGGCCAAGTTGGTCAAGTAAAGGTTCTAGAAGTTCATTAGTGCTTCATGACATCACTCAGCGGCCCCATATTCTCTTTGAATGACTCAAAGGATACCGGTACCCACAAATATGTCGCACTAACATAGCTATTGCTTAGACCATGTCGGTATACCCCGCACAGTTTTCACAACGTAATGCTACTTACCTATAATGTATACCTAATCCGGGTAGAGGATTCAAACCCAAACAAAGAACCATAATGTAAAAAATAAAAATCAAACAATGAAAGCAAGTAAATGTGATCTAACCCTAAGGTAACCCCACTTTTAAAATTTTCCCCAGCAGAGTCGCCAGTTCTGTGATACGGTGGGAGAACTGACTTAAACATTTTCTATTTGATTGCAAATGTTGCGGTTAGCAAGAGTCTCCATCAACTTTTCTTTTATCCAAAAGGAAAGGTCAAAAAGCACAGGAAAGACCTTTGAGATTATTTCTTGAGTTCGGGGGGTAGATTATGAAAAGGGAAGGTATTAGCACCCTTTTCATCCATGGTTTTCCATGGGCTCTTAGTTACTTGCTAGATCACTTGCTTTTGTTTGAAAATGTGCTTTGTGTGGTTTTTGAAAGTATTTTGTAAAGAAGCCATTGTTTAGGCAATCTTTGTAATGATTCTTGTTCGTAAGAATGTATACAAAGATGTCGATCTTTTGAAAATGTTTTCAAGTTTATAAGATTTTTTGAAATGTTTAGGTGTTTGTTTTGATAATAGCAAGGATGTTTGTTTTGAAATGGAGCAAGTAATTAGGAGCATTCTACCTACTCAAAAGTCTTTCTTGTTCATTTTCTTTTCCTTTGACATTGTTATCTTACCATTGATTTGGTAAGTAACCCTATCTTTAGATGTAAACGGGACGGGCGTGGGTCATCGTATAATCATGATTAGCAATGTTGCAAGGTGCCTTAGCATTTTTCTTTAGGGACTAAGATCATTTGAAAGGAAACTTAGATAGCGTCATCGAGGGACCATGATCTTGTACTTGCTTGTTTTTTTGCCAAGACACCGCACATGCATGATATGGCTATTTTGTATAAGGAAACCAAGTGGAATAACCCTAGGGATTCTTGTGTGCAAATGTATTATTTTCATGCTTGATTTAGTTTTGAATTAGGCTTTGCTATTTATTGATTTTAAGTCTTTCCATACAAACCCAAATTACTAGCAATTGTATATAAAGCGATAAATTGCGGAATTTAAAGTTACTACACTATTATAACATTTGTGGGAGGGGGTGTACAAATTACAAATGGGGATTGCAAGAAATTAAACCCTAATTAGTCTATTACAACAAAATTGAATTTATACAAGAATTAAAATAAATAATGTACAAAATGAATTAAATATGCAAGAAGGTAAATGTGAAGAAAATGGATATTTTGATTGATAATTTATGAAAAAGGAATTTTGCCTTAACCTAATAAATAAAGAAAATAATTTATTAAGTTTGAAATTATTGAGAAAAGATTTTAGATGAAAACCCTAATTCTATTAATTAATCAAAAGAAAATAAAGTTTAAGAAAAGATTTTTTGGCATTTTTTATCTTGAAAATATTTATAGCATTATAAAATATTTTTAGTCTTTTTGGTATTAAAATAATATATTTTAATTGGTGTAAAAGAAAATAAATAATATCCTAGTTTTAATTAAATTTACAAGAATAATTAGTAAAATAAATAAAGTATGGTCAAATATATTTTTATGAGAAAAAATAAATAAATAAAGTTAAAATATAAATCTACTATTTTTTTTTCATGAATTGTTAGTATTTAAAAAAATATATATTTAAGAAAATAAAATGAAAATAAAATGGAAAATAAAATAAATGGGCCAGGGGTGTCAAAAGCTTGCAGGGGGTTAGTAAACAAAAAAAACAAAACAAAAGCTAAGCTCAAAAGGCCCAACGCCTATTTGCTGAAGCAAAAAGAAAGGAAAAATGACCTAAAATGTAAAACAAAATCAAAATGGCAGCACTGAGGTTCGAACCCATGACCTCTACCAATAATGCGTGCTGCCTTACCACTGGGGTGGTTGTACATTTGTTAATATAACTGAAACAATAATTACATAACACAAAATGCATCCTGATTACACTTCATCTTCAACCTCCAGCCAAAAGACCTGTATCTTCTTCATCTCTCAACAAAAATGAAAAGATCAATCATGGAAGTTGTGGCATTTTTTCCACAAATCTAACCATATAAACAACTTAAGCTAACAATTAAAGATGAATGATAATTTTTCTATCCTTAATTCAAAACCTAAAAATTTCAGAAAACTTCAACCGTAAAATTCTCTAAGCTCAAGCCATATAAATGTAAACTATGGATATGTACAGCTTCGTGGCAATGGTATCTATATTTTATCTTCACAAACCAAACTCAAACGATGCCTGTATGAAGAGATAGAAGTTTGAAAACTTACCTCTTACAGCTGGAGTCGTGTATGGAGTTTGAGCAACCTTTGTGATGGCCTGATGTTTTCTGTAGCTTGCCTAGACCTCCTTAAACGTGTTCTAACCCCCACTTTGCTTTGAGGATGGCTGGAACTCCCAACTCAAGTCAAGTTGCAAGCTTCAGTTTTGAAAATGGTGGATGATGATGGAGGAGTTACAGTTAGGAAATGAGGTCCTGGATCACTTTGATATGATGTATGGAAAGTATTTGGATGATTAGTTTTCAAAACGCACGAGTGGAAATGAAGATGGTGAGTTTTTGCTCAAAATTGTCAAGTTTGGGCAGTTATGTGCAACAAGGTGCTTGGGAGTGTTTTTATGGCTTGTAAAAACCTGTGTAGTGTTGCAATTGACTTGTTAATATGTATGGAAAAGATTAGAGCACAAAATCACCCAAGGTTTCTGAGTTATAGGGTTATGGCTCTATAACTTGCTTTTTAAGCAAAGTGAAGTGACAAATCTCAATTATTATACAAGCATGTTCTGAGCTTCTCGAGACCTTAGACACATTGATTTTGGTTTATAAGGGTTGTGTCTGCAGAAAGAATAAGTTAGAAGCTCAAGACAAGTTGACTTTGTGATTAAAACAACTTTTCAAGAATGGAATGGTAACTTTCTTTCTAAAATGGCAAATTGGCTTGGACAATGCTTGGAACACTTGGATAATAGCTCAAAAGCAAGTGTAATCTTCTGATTATGGATATCTATTGAGGTTTAGAAGCCTTCAAAACAAGATTGTCCAGCATAGGTTTGAAATTGACTTCTTGTTCATCACAAAATGGCTTGTAATTTAAGTGACAAAACCCTAACTTCATCTCTTTGATTCTCCCTATTCAAGGATGATCTCAAGGAGTTTTTGGACATTTTGAAAATCTTGTAACATGATCTATAACCCCTCTTTGAATTTCTTTTGAAGATTCCCCTTGGAACTATGTGAAAAATGGTCATGAATTTAGGTCAAAATCCTGTCCAAATTAGGGCAAAATTTCACTAAGTGTTTTGTTTCATGACTATATGTTCATAAAATTTTAACTTGAGATGCAAGAATTTTTGGAAGAAGTTGTGTGAAGAAAAGTTGTATATTTCATGGATATCTACAACTTTCATGTTGGAAGTTTCTCTTTAATCATCTTGCATCATGGTGAAAATTTGGCTCAAAGTTATAAAAAAATAAGAAATTTTCCATATTTAGAAAAATTTCTAAGTTAAGAAATTTTAACATTTCAAGATGAAATCTTGAATTCTTTATTTATTTATGAAATTTTTTCATATTTTGGCATGTTTTGATGAATTGTGATCTTTGGTACTTGAATTTGACCAAAAAGTCAAAGTTTGACTTTTTAGTATACAGTTTACTTTTGATCAGTTGACTGCAAAATTCATCTGTCAACCCAATGGATTTGCAATGTTTTGAACCATGTCATTAGGTCAAAATGATGCAATTGGACTCTTGAGATCATGCCTTAAACAAATTGACCATTTGTTGGGTTAAAAATCAGAAATTTCCCTTTCCTAGTCAAAACCCTAATTTTGACCATTTTGCCCTTTTAGAGATTTGATCAAATTTCTTGAGGAATTATGGTCCAAACTTGATCAAATGATACATATGAGTTTAAACTATTGATGTGGATAAAAAAGTATCAAGTTTTACTATAAATTGGCTATAGTTGACTTTTTCCCCAATACAGTTGGTTTTTATGTCAACTGCTTAATTGACTGGGCAAAAATGTGATCCCAGGCTTGAAACTTGACATGAGTAATCTTGGGGGTCCATAATGATCCATGAATGTTATATGAAGTATTTAAAGTTCAAAAGTCCTTGTGCAATCTCAAACTCTAATTTTGGTTATCAGTGCAAAAAGAGGTGTCTTGAGCTGATCAAACCCTAATGCAGTCTTGAGTCAATGGAGATATTGTGAGCAAATTTTTGATAAGTGAGAGGGAAAATTTTGGGGTACAACACATGGAAGTTGGTATGTAGGCACTAAAGGTTCACAACCGCGACGGGTTCAAAAATTGTAAAAAAAGTACTTCTCTTCTCGACTCCACCATCTATTTTTGTATACAACACTTATAGCCAAAATATACAAATTTTCAGAGAGCTTGATACGGAGTACTGTAGATGTTTAGGGTGATAATACCTTCCCTTTTCATAACCAACCCTCGTACCTAGATTCTCCCCCCCCCCCCCCCCCCCCTCTTTCTTTGGTTATTAGATCTTTTCCCATTCCTATGAAAGCAATAAAGCGCGGTGGGGATTTTTATTTGATATGTGTGAGTTAAGTCAATCCAATGGCTTAGTCTCAAAATTTCTACCACTACAGAAAAAATGGCGGCTTCACTGGGGAATGATCGACCAAATTCTAGTCCATCTCTAAGTGGGTTGAGCCTATCTTTGTTTATTTGTGTATTTGCTATTATTTGTTTTATAATATATGTTGTATATATGTTTGTCAGCATTTTCCTGGTTTTCAAGGTGCTTGGTGATTTCTCATATGTCCCCTACCCGGAATTGGGAAAACTTAAGATAGGACGGGAGGTATAGTCATGTTAACTTTGAGGGAGTAATCCCAAAAAAGGAGACATGAGATCTCGCACTCAGCGGAGGCCCCTTTTACTGTAGTGTCTTTTACCGAGTAATTGGGAAGACGTGCTGCTTTTGACCTGGGAGCATGCTAAGCTGAGGTCCGTAGAACCTTTAACCCATCTTAGCCTTTTAGGTGTAGTGCAGAAACTATGATGGAGTAATTCGGAAATAGTTGTCACGCGATACTACACTTAGACGAGTTTTTCATGAGAATATTACTAATTATCGAGTTAATCGAGATGTTGGTAATATCCATAGGAATGATGTAATCTCTAGGAACCTTTTAGAACCTTGTTCGAAAGGTGATAAACTATTAGTCTATACCTTTTGGGTAGTACCTTTGACTTCACACTCGTGACGTCGAACCTACGAACCTCTCATTTTTGTGATCTTATGTGTGATTGTTGCATCATGCATTCATGCACCCATGAGCATTGTTTTAACCAAATTTTCAAGGAACTTAAAACTTATGCTTGCAAACATAATTTTTTTTATAATTATGGATTTTGGAAGGAGTACTCAGAAGTACAGTGTCAAGACTCCTGGTTCAAAAGAATTGAGAAAGCCTGAATCCTTGGTATCTAGTCCTTGGGATTTCAAATTCTCCTAGCTGCCTTGAAAATATATTTCTCCACTCCCTTGATGCAGTTCCTCAATCCTATGTATCGATGATTTATTTTCCCGATTATTAGCAAAGTAAAAGAGAAGAGTGCAAGATGACTTATTTTCCTTTAGCACTCCAAATTCAGGCTTAAGAAGATGTTGCAACACGGTGTTGGATCTTCTTTGGATGAAATTCATCTGGACCTGAGGATTTAGTTTCCTCTTTCCTCTGTGTAGGATTAGTGAAGTTTCGTACTTCAAATGTAACCCTTCCAATATTAATGAAATGAGTTTTTTAGTTGTCCCAATTGTGTCTTTTAATTGATGTTTACAATTCGTTTATGATGTTCCAAAGTTCTTTGAAAACTTTTGAAAAATCATTTGCATTGCATAGCATGCATCATTCTCACTTTTGTTTTGATTTTGAGAGTTTCCTAGAGTCTTATCCTTTACTCTTCGCATTCGGAAGTCAAGTTATCGCTTCAGTTCAACACTCGAGCTAATTCTAGAAAGAAGATGGAAAATCTTGAACAAGATAATCGTGAGCTATGCGAAGAAGTTACTTCTTTGAGAGCTAGTATGGCCAATTTGACTGCTTTGGTGGAATCGTTGGTGGTTGCTCAGAATCAGCCATCACCTCCTCCTCCGTCTCCTCATGCTACTCAGCCCCAACAAACAACTGTTATTTCCAAAGTTCCGTCAGTTCCCATCTCTGTTACTCCAGTTACTGTTGCTCCATATCATATGCCTCGTGGTTACCCATGGGGAATGTCATAGGGTTATAAGCTGGAAGGTTACAACCGTGCTACTCAAGTTCTTTTGCTTTTTCAACCCGTTGTTGTTTTTGCACCTCCTGTGGTGAATGCGGTCCCTATTTTAAATGAAGTGGTTTATCATGCTACTCATCCACCAAGTGAATGTTTGGGCTTTTATGATCGAATGGATGACTTTCAGAACTAGTTTGACGAAATGCAAAAAGAGATAAGGCCCCCAGAGGGAAATAGTTGTTTGGACAGAATAATAGTGATCTCTGCTTGGTTCCTGTTGTACCCCAAAATTTTCCCTCCCATTTTCACACAAGAAATACTCCTAGAGGTCCTCAATTGTCCACGATTGACCAAGAATTGATCAGACAAATTCTCCTCCTAAGTCAACAAGCCTATAACTAGGGTTTCAATTTTAAGCAAGATGGATGAGTCCCAAGGATCCCAAATATTCTCCATTGTCCTAATATATCCTCAAGATCATCCATGCATAATTTCATGCCTTGAACAACAAGTTTGCTCAATCAACTGCTCAAATGCTTGAAAATCAACTATACTAGGTCAAAAGTCAACTATGGCCCAAATACAATCAAACTTCAAGATTTTTGGTCAACATATACATTTTAAAGTAATATCCATCATTTGATCAAGGGTTGATCATGATTTCTCAAGAAATGCTCCTAACTCATCAAAAGTCAAAAATAGCAAATTAGGGTTTCTATAGAAAAAGTCAACCAAACTTTGACCAAGAATAACTTTCTCATACTTTATCAGAAATTTTTCCACAAAGGCTCATTCTGAAGAGAATCCAATTCCCTACAACTTCTCTTCAGTCGTCAAGTTCAAGATATGCCTCAATCAAAAGATACAAGCTCAGACATTACAAGTCCTTTCAAAAAGTCAACAAAAACACCTTTTGGGTCAAAACTCCTTACATGAACATGGAAGATCCAATTGAGGTGAAACCAAAAAGGTCGTTTAGAGGACATCCTAAGCTTTCTAAAAAGTCCAAGAACACCCTTTTAGGGTTAAAATTGAGAGAGATAAGGATTGCACAAGTTGGGCAAAATTCAAGAAATGCATGAAATCTCTCAATTGGGCAAAATTATATTTTTGAGCTATTGGGCCCAATTTTTATAGTCCAAACGTGTCCATGATGCATCTAAGGATCAAAAAACATATCCATGCATTATTTTGTTTTTTATTTTATTTTATTTATCTTTATTTTATTCAAATAAATTCAAAATAAATTAAATAAATACTAAATAAATGCAAGAATGTGCAAGATATAGAATGTGCAAATCTTTTTTAAACCAAAGAGATCTTGGCCAGCTATCAAAACCGTGTGGACTGAATAAGGAAGTGAATCTCTTCTTTTAGGAAGATTTGAACCAAAATATTTATTTTTTAAAAGGGAATCAAGGCATGGATATTGTGCTACAAATATAAGCCTAAATGGATTCACCATATAAACACAATAACCCTAGGGTAAGGATAGATGCGCAGCAGCCACAAAAAGAACCTTAGAGAATTTGCAAAATTTCAAGAAATTGTGAAACTCAAAACACTAGTTCCAGCCGTTGTTGATCAAAACAAAGGAGCCAATCTTCCTCCTGAAGATCCCAGGAGTCATCCTCACACATTAGCCAAGCCAAATCGTGTCCAAGACACCTCCTTCAAGCATCACCGATTTGGTAAAAATTCTTGAATTCAAATCCTATTATTACACAATATAAATGAGTTATTCGTCCATATATGTGTTCATATTCATCATTGTAATTGTTTTAACGTGCTTCATGTGAGTTTTAGTGCCAAAATCAAAGCTTGTCATTGTTAGGGTTTGAAAACACGTAAGCTTCATTTTCAGAGATGGAGACATCTTTAGAAAAACTAATGCCATGGTTGAACTCACAGCCTAGGTTTTAGGGGGGTAGGAAAAATCTCAGGCTTCAACTTTCCCTATTTTGCAGGTTATGTTTTTTGGCCGGTCGGAGAAGACGACCGGAACCACCGTCCAGGGTGGTTTGACCGGCCAAAGACCTTGCGTGGTGTGTTAGCATGTTTTGATTGGCTTGTTTAAAAATTACAGGACCCTACAAGTACGCGCGTGTTCTGATGAGTCAGCCACTGCCTTTGTTTTATATTATATATTTTTGTTTTGAGTATATGCATGAATGACCAGGTAGCGCATATGGCAATAGTGAAGGGTTTAAGGCATTATAGGTGTGGGAGGTCAGGGGTTCGACCTTTGCCTCCTGCATATTATTCTTCTAATTTGTTCTTGCAGATCCAGTACATTACACCCCCAAGCGAACATCATACACCCTCAGATCCAGCCATCAAATCTGCATGGTTCTGGATCTAGCGCCTCTAGCATGCAGGCACACCATGGACCTCCCTACCACAACAACGTTGGATCTAGCGTGAGCATGGGCCACAAGATCTGGAGTTTGGCACAATTCAACAACCTCAACCCCCAGTCTGGGTTTCACACCCCCCTTTCAGGCCCATTTCTCAATTTAATTTTTTATTCTTTTTATTTAGTTTTATATTATTTTTGTTTATTCATTTTTTTTTATAAAATCAGAAAATCATCACAAAAATTAGGACTTAGTTTTTTCTTAATAAATTAATTTTTGCAAATTAATTAATTTAATTAAACTTTAACCTTTTTTCCTTAATTTAAAATTAGTTAGAAAATTAGGTTAAAATTCAAATTTTTTTCATAAAATACAAAAAATATATTTTTAATGAGCAATTAGGTTTTTAGGGTTTAAAACTTTTTCCCGTCTTAATTTTCGCGTGTCATTACTTTTTTTCATACGATTATTTTTTTTATCATTCATGTAAATGCGCCGGGTTTGTAATAGCTAAATTAGGGTTTTTATTTCCGCACTTTACTTTTCGTCCATTATTTATGTATCTACACCAAAGCCCTGTAATAGCTTAAGACTTTATTTCTCGCTTTTTCTTTACATGCTTGTATATAATTGCTAGTAAATTAGGCGTGCATGACAAGATTAATCAAATTAATCATTAGATCACTAATTGTAAGATAAACATAACTGAAAAAGCACACTGTTGCACACTTGCACCCTTAGGGTATACCTCACTTGGTTGCCTCGGAAAAAAATAGTCATGTCCCTCGAACGTAAGGATATCTTAGCAAAGACCCTCAATCTAAAAGTCATCATAAAGATCATAGTCCCTAAACATCCCTCGAGTTGCCTACGAGGAATGATCTTGTCCCTCGATGTTGCCTATATGATGACAGTCCCTTCGAAATGCTAAGGTATCCTTACATGTTTCCTTCAATGACCATAGCGTCCCTTTTGATAGTCCCTTAACATCCGACGATAGGGATACCTACTCACTAATAGTAGGATAACACTATCTAAAGGAAAGAAGGAAAAGAACACCCTTTTTTGAGTAGGTAGATAACTCTTAAGTACTTGCTCAAATCTAAATTTTTCATACTTACACTTATACACTTTTCAAAAATGCTTTATCACACTCTTGAGGACTGATACAAGAGTTACCATAAAGCAAACAAAAAAGCTTTTAAAGCACACAAACACAAACAGTTTTCAAAAATGAGCAAGTACCTAAGAGCCCTTGGAAAACCACGAATGGAAAGGGTGCTAACACCTTCCCTTTCCATAATCTACCCCCTTACTCAGAAAATCTCGAAAAAGGTCTTTTTCTCTTCTTTTCACCCTTTTCTTTGTTGGATAAAAGAAAAGCCGGTGACGGCTCTTGCTTATCGCGACATTTGCGAACAAAAAACGTAAACCAGTATTAAACAGTCGATTCTGCCACCGTATCACAGTTCCAAATGTAAAAGTGCCAACCAAGTTTAAAGTACCGTAATTTGAGAAATATAAGGTCAATACTTGTCCTCGTGCTCATCTAGTAATGTGTGTGAGAATAATGTCCACTCACATTGATAATCAACGTCTTTAATCCACTTTTTCCAAGACAGTCTGACCGGTGCTGCATTGAAATGGTACATGAGCTTGGATAGCGCCAATATTCATACCTTCAACGACTCGGGTGAAGCGTTTGTTAGGCAGTACAAGTATAATATGGACATTGCACCTGATCATGACCAATTGAGAGCGATGGCTCAAAAGGACAAGAAGTCATTCAAAGAGTATGCGCAGAGATGGCGTGAAGTAGCCGCTCAAGTGATCCCTCTAATGGAAGAGAAAGAAAGTATAAATATATTCCTGAAAACTCTCAGTTCCTTCTACTATGAGAAGATGGTTGCAAGTGCTCCCACTGGTTTCACCGAAACGGTAAGCATGGGAGTCCGTTTAGAGGAAGCTATCCGTGAAGGTCATTTATCTAAAGATGGGGAATCACCAAATGATGCTAAGAAATATGGTGATAGTTCTTACAAAAAGAATGAGAAAGACTCATATGCTATATCTCATGGTAGGAAAGGGAGATCTCATAATAGGAATCAACAAGTTTCTTCTGCTAGTCGGATGGTTAATCCAACTCTTGTGGACCCTGCTCAAAAAGCTTATCAGCAACATAATCAACAAATTCGTATGCACAAGAAGGATCAGTTTGACCCAATTCCTATGACGCATGCTGAATTATTTCCTGATTTTTTACCGAAGAACTTGGTTCAGATAAGATCACCGCCAGCTATCCCATAAGTAATTCCTTGGTGGTGCAAGGTTGATGCTTTCTATGATTTTCACCAAGGTTCCCCTGGGCATGACATTGAATTTTTTTCTCCATTGAAGATAGAAGTACAAAATTTGATAAAAAGTGGTATCTTATCCTTCAAAGATGTTAACCCACTGCTCAAACATGATTTAAAAATACCTTGGAGTTTAAGGATGATTATCCTTCTCAGTTTACTAGCAATTTTACCGCTTTCTCATTTGTAATTTCTCTTGTTTATCATTGAATTGTTTACATGTTAGAACTTGTTTGCATTTGAATGATCATCTTAATTCAATGAATATGTTTGTCTTGAAGAAATCCATTCGTTTCACTCGTATTTGTTTTCAATTTTAAATTTCTTTTTGCATTATGATACCAACTTGTTACCCATTCTCTTGCCTAGGCAGATATTGGAGGGAGGATGATGATATTAAAATGCAAAATTTTTGGTTGTATGATTTTGAATAAAACCTTGTTGACGATGTACATGCATTGATTCAAATTCCCAAACCTTCTGAAACCCTCTGTAATACGGTGGGAGAACTTAATTTTTGGTTTTATCTAAAAATATGGGAGTAGCTAGAGTCGCCACCGAATTTTATTTTATCCAATATAAGGAAAGGCTGAAAAGAACATGAAAGACCTTGATAGATTATGAGTTTGGGGGGTGTTATGAAAATGGAAGGTATTAGCACCCTTTTAATTTATAGTTATCTACGAGCTCTTAATTGCTAGCTCTCTTTTGAAAATTTTCTTTTGTGTGTGATTTGTTTGAAAATATTTTGAAAAGCCTAAAGTATGGTTGAATTTGTAATGATTCTTGTATCAGTCCTCAAGAACGCGTACAAAGTGTTTTTTTGAAAATATTTGCTCGAAAGTGTAGTGTGAGAAATGTTTATTTTTGAAATGATTGTGAGCGAGCGATTAACAGTTCTTACCCACTCAAGGTCGTTCTTGTTCTTTTACTTCTCCTTTAAAGATAGTACTATCCATACCATTAGTTGGTAGGTGGCCCTATCTATTGGGTGTGAAGGGACAATAGAAGGGTCATAAGAAGGTCATCGAAGGCAACATGTAAGGATACTTTAGCAATTTATCGAAGGGACTAGATCATTTTTCGTAGGCAACATCGAAAGGTCATCGAGGGATTATGATCTTTATTCGAAGGGACTTTTGCTAAAGTATCCCCACTTTCGAGGGTCATGACCAAGTTTTCGAATGGAACAAAGAGAGGTTACCCTAGAGGTGCAGGTGTAAATAGTGTCTTCAGTTCAGCTATTTATCTTATATTTGGGTTTGCTAACGATTGTTTTTATCTTGCCGTACAATCCCTAGTTACTAGCAGTTGAAAATATATAGCAGGAAAAGTAAAGTGCGAAAAGTAAATCCTAAGTTATTATATGGCTTTGAGACAGTTACATAAAAAAGATGACAAAAATAAAGTGCGGAAATTAAACCCTAGATTATTACATTCCGTAAGCAATTACTGATCTGGACTGGGCATACACTTTCCCTTTGGATAGAAGGCCCAAACCAACACCTTTTCATAAGGCCCAAAAATAGACAACCCAAGTTATGGACCGTTGGGCAACTCCCTACACATCCGTTGGGGAACGTGGCCTACGTCTTCATGTCAAAGTCGCCTTAACTTCCCTCTGGAATCACGGGTCCAACCCCTATCTCACAGAGCAGTTGACCATGGGGGAGTCCACTTGCTGGACTCCATACACACGTAAGCCCTGGCAGTTTTCATTATTGGGCCTCAACGCGGCCCAATAATGGGGACCTTGGCCCATCGTTGGGGGATATTGATACCCTCTCTTCTGAGAGAGTCAGGGATTCAACATTTTCTAACTCTCATACTTGTTTTCTCATTCTGAAACTCACTTTGGCATCGGAGTGTCTTGCAGATACCCCCCCCCCCCCCACTTCACTCTCAAATTCTGCTTGAGCTAGTTGTGACGATCCATTCTGGTCAGGTACGATCAGTGGTGCCGACTGTGGGAAACTTGCTTCCCCGTCTTCTGTTTACTCGAGACTAAAGCTAAATTACTCTTTTGACTGTCATGGCTGATCAAAAAGAAGAAAAAAACATGAACGCCCGCATCGGTGACATCAATAACAACGTTGACGACAATAATGCCGGCCTCAATACACTGGTACTGCTAGCCACAACACGCCCCCACCGTTAATATGCCCGGTCCTTCAGACTATAGACACAGAGCAACCACCTCATCATCATCACTACCTCGACGACTTGAAGACGATCAGCCAGCTCCCCAGAACTACCAACCCAACCAGTTCCAGGAGGTCCCCGTTCCCGCCAGAGCAGATGCGACGACTAGGGCACTGTTCGCGGCAATAAACCAAACGAATTATCTGATCTTCTCTCAAGGAGAAAGACTGAGGGTGCTCTAATATTCTCGAAGATCCCCTATAATACATAGGAGACCCCATTCTCATCCTCCTTGCCAAGTAGAGGGACGTCCCCAATCTCCCATGCAGATACGTAGCCGGGACGCCTCTCAAAGTCCCTCTCCTTGACCAATAGGGTTATGCCCCGCATTAGAGAGGGACCAACCCATTGATATAGGGAGACGCGATCACATCCCCTCGCATCAAGATCAGAGACCCCCTGGAGACAAGAGCAAGGGAAATAACGAGCGACCATATCGCCCGAGGAACGCTCCGTGCGACCAGGGCCACCATCATAACCACCACTACAACAGATCTCCTTCTCGCTCGCCTGAAAGGAGTGATGAAGATGAGTAGAACATTATTAATTTTACGAGGCCCTTGAGTTAATCAAGGATAATACGGGGCCACTGCGTGGTGTCATGAAGCGTCAACTAACCTTAGAACCTTTAATTGAACAACTTGGCCATTAGGACGTAGTGAGATGGCCGTCTTTGGTGTATTCCCAAAGTCGGCAGATACTCGATGCTACACTCATTGAGATTTGACTCCCGAGTTTTGTTTGGTTGCAAGTCAGTTGCCTATCGGAACGAAACTTGTGGGAAACATCAGTGATACTGAGATCCCTTAGAACCCGGTTACTATTTATATGATAGGTTGAACCAATCCAAACTTTAAGAGGGTATTACCTTAAAACCCATGCAAGCCTTAAACCTAAGTTCTTGGTGTGATTTGCTTGTGCTTTCTATATATGTGATTTTTTAGCATAATCATGACATCATAACATGGCATATCATACTAAGAATTCCAAGGATTTTCTAGGGCTTATCTTTGTCTTGATTTGTAGGACATGACATCCGCTCGCAGAAACACTATCCAAGTCAACCTTGTGAAAGTATCTCCTCAACTCAAATACTTAGAATCAAGGATTCCTGAAAGCTCTCCCTTCACTGAAAAACATGGTCGACTTCTCAGCTTGGTCACTTCAAACCCTGATGAAGAAATGTTAAAGGTGCTCTTTCAGTTCTTTGACCCGTTACACCACTGCCTCACTTTCCCTGATTACCAGTTAGTGCCTACTATGGAGGAGTTTTCTCAGTTATTGGGGGTACCTATCCTTAATCAGTTACCATTCAACGGTATGGAAAGATACCCAAAGCCTGAAGAGATTTCTCAAGCTTTGTCTTTACAACAGTCTGATATGGTGGAAAATTGGGAAACCAGAAGAAGTGTCCAAGGATTTCCAGCTAAGTTTTTATTTGAGAAAGCTCTCCATTTTTGGGATAGCCTGGATTTACAAGCTTTTTAAGAAGTGTTGCCCCTTCTCATCTATGGGATGGTACTATTCCCTAACACGAACCAACTCATAGATGGGAATGCCGTTAAGGTTTTTCTGTCGCATATGGTGCCGACTTTACTTGGGGATATTCTACACTCTCTGCATACTCGCACTCTAAAGAGAAGAGGGACCCTTATGTGTTGCACTCCTCTATTATCTAGGTGGTTTATTTCACACATACCTCAGTATGTTTTGAGAAATGAGCAGGGTATGAGATGGTCTTATACGCTGATGTCCCTTACACATTCAGATATTCATTGGTGTTCGCGATCCTCGGAGAATGTTACCATTATTGATCGCTGTGGAGAATTCCCAAATGTCCCTCTCTTAGGCATTAGGGGAGGAATCACTTATAATCCTTGTTTGGAGCTGCGACAGTTTGGTTATGCTAGAAGGGATGGTCCTCACGATACACTCGTCCAAGGGATCATATTTGACTATGAGAATAATGTTAAGGGTTATCGTAAGAGGTTCATTCAAGCTTGGGGCATGATAAGCAGAGTTAATAGCAAGACACTTGGGCATAATAATTCCATCCCTCTTGAGCCTTACCTCAAATGGGTTCGAGCTCGTGCTCAATGTCTTATAATGCCTTACCCCACCATCTTACCTGTGATTATGGATCCAATTGCTGAGGGAGACGCTCCTTACATTATTCTCTATCCTGGCATACCCATTGATTTTAAGGAGCTACAGAAATCTTGGATCCAATTCAAAAAGGAACGGGATACCTTTGAAACCCAATTCTACGGCAGCAAGAAGAAGGTTTTAGAGCTCACCCGATTACTTCACGAAGAGAAGAGTATAAATGCTTACATTGCACCAAAGAGGATGCGCCTGTGGGAAGCTTGAAGTCTTCCTTTTGCTTGTAAAATTTTATTGTTTCTTTGTTCCCTTGTGAGCTCAAGAGGCATTATTGTGATCAATAAAAACATCTTAATACAATTAACGTTTATTCTCTTTCTGTTTAAGCAAATTTGAGTCTTAGAAATCCTTGAAAACATTGCATACATATATCATACATATCATTGCATAAGCAGGTTTCATAGCAAGTTTCTCATCCTCTTCGCTGTTTATTTCAGCAATGGCTCTAGAACAAACAGTGAAGGATCTACAGACTCAGAATGCATAGTTTTAACAGATGATCATGGCTCTGGCCAAGGGGCAAGAGGAACTGAAAGCCCTGATTGTTAAAGAAAAGACTAAGAAGCCAAGGAAGACAGCTGGTGTGGTAAACTTAGGAAGGAGGTTCAAAGGACCTCTAAGGAAAGTGGTTGAGCTGGCATCTTTATCAAAAGAAGGAGATAACCAAGAAGGGGAGCCAAGAGAGGAAGACCCCGATCCAAGGAATCTGATAATGAGACTGATTACAATGAAGAGCAGTATCCTCCGGCCGACGAAAAATAAAAATAGTTGGAAGAACGTCTGAGTGAAATGGAAATCTAGAAGGTGCTTGGGCTGGATTTTGAAGAGCTGGGTTTGGTTTCTGGGGTTGTCATCAAACAAAAGTTCAAGGTTCCGGTTTTCGCCAAATATAATGGGGTTTCATGTCCCAAGATGCACCTCTGATCTTATGTGAGGAAGATCCAGCCTCACACTGCTGACAAGGACTTATGGGTCCATTTCTTTCAAGATGCTCTATCCAGAACTCAATTAGAGTGGTTCTACCAGCTGGAAAGGACCAACATTCATAATTGGGAAGACCTGGCTACTGCTTTCTACAAGCAGTATCAGTATAATGTAGACCTTGCTCCCACCCGTACATAACTCCAAAGTATGTTTATGGGTTCGAGCGAGGGCTTTAAAGACTATGCTTAGAAGTGGAGGGACTTGGCAGGAAGAGTCCAACCCCCCTATCTGATAGGGAGCTAGTGGATGTGTTTTTGGGTACCTTATCTGGTCCGTTTTTCAATCATCTGATTAGAAGTTCCTCAGCCAGTTTCACTGAATTGATCTTGATGGGAGAAAGAGTGAAAGCTGGAATCAAGAGTGGTAAGATCCAAAAGGATGCATCCTCTAGTACAGTAAGGAAGCCATTTGCTGGAAAGAAAGAAGTTAGTGTTATGTACAATCAAAAGAATCAGGACAGAACTGAACACCGTCCGGCGGTAGGGGCTGTTATGATCTCTCAACCGGCACCTACTCAACCAAGGAGCAATCAACCTAGATCAGAATGGTCGTAAGATGGTTTACCCGGATAAATAAGACTATGTCTTAAGTGTTGCCTCATCTACTGAAGTCTAATCTGGTAACTTTGCGGTAAGCTCCTAAGAATCCCAACACTGCCTCTCCCCGCTACAATCCTAATGCTCGATGTGCTTACCATTCAGAAAGTCCAGGCCATGATACCAACGAATGATGGGCTTTGAAAAACAAGGTGCAAGACCTTCTCGAGGCGGGGGAAATTGAATTTGACGCTCCCAATATTACAAATGTTATCATTGCTCCTATACCTAAGCACGACCGTGGTGTTAACGCTATTGAAGATGATATGTTCGTTACTTATGTTGAGGAACTTGTTACTCCTCTTATGCCCATCAAGTGGAACTTGTTGAAAGTCGGTTTATTTCCGGGTTGTGGCGAAGGTTGCCACTTATGTTTATCTCTACCGACTGGTTGTCATTTGTTAAAGGCAGGTGTTCAGCGCCTGATGGATGATAGAGAAAGTTTGCTTGAAAATACTACCGTTCCGACTATTTCTTGCAAGGATGTTTCAATAATAATCATTTCCGAAAATCCTCTCAGGGTCTCCACCAAAAGACCCGTCAGGATTACATCTGCTTCAAAGTTAGCTCCACTGACTATCACCACGCCAGGGCCAATCCCGTACTCCTTGGACAAAACTTTTCCCTGGAACTATGGGGGTGACGTCTACTACCACGGTGTCAAGCAAGACCTGCTGGATGTTAAAGACCAGGTTTTTGAAAATGTTGATCCCGACATTGGCAACATTGTTGGAACCAGCAAAATAACAAGAAATGGAAGAGTGTTCTCCTCTGAGATTTTTCCTCCAAAAGTTGTTACTGGTCCTGTAATCATTCATGCTTTTGTCCCTTCTAGTACTACTACTACTACAATTCTTGTGATTACCCCTGTTGACACCCCTATCATCGAGTCGACCGAGACTCGGGGCAAAGACATATTGATTGAGCCTGTCCAAACGAAGGTGCATTCAGAATCTATCCTAGAGGCTTCCAAGAAGGAAATGGAAGAAATTTTGAAGATTATCAAGAAGAGAGACTACAATGTGGTCGAGCAGCTGGGGCAGACCCCTTCAAAAATTTCTATGCTAGCCTTACTGTTGTGCTCCGAAGCTCATGAGAAGGCTTTGATGAAGTTCCTTAAAACTTCCCATGTGCCACAAGAAACCTCTGCTGACCAATTTGAAGATTGTGTGGCCCTTTTGAAGGTTGATAATAGTTTGGGTTTATCTGATGTTGATCTGACACCCAGAGGGAGAAAATACAATGATGCGCTACATGTTTCCCTCGAATGCAGGCACACTACTTTGGCCCACGTTCTAGTAGATACTGGTTCATCATTAAACACGCTGCCTAAGAATGCTCTAGACATATTAGATTGTGAAGGTTTGACCTTGAAGCCCAACAATATAGCAATGATGGCTTTTGATGGTTCAAAGAGAATGGTGCACGTGGAGGTGGAAATCCCCATCAAAGTTGGTTCTCAGACCCTTGAATCCACTTTCTACATGATAGATATCATACCATCGTATTCTTGTTTGTTGGGTCGCCCTTGGATCTATGAGGCAAGAGCTGTCACATCCACTCTGCATCAGATGATGAAGTACCCGGCGGAAGGAAGAATTGTCACTGTACATGGTGAAGAAGAGTACATGGTAAGCCATTTGAATTCCTTCAGGTACGTGGAAATGGATGGCGAGTTCATCGAGACTCATTGTCAGAACTTCGAAGAGGTGCCTCAGACTATGGTTGCAACTGAAATTGTCACCAATATGCCGAAGATCACCAGACCTCCCTTGAAGATGGCTTCTCTCAAGGATACAAAAGCAGTTATTGAAGAAGGTGGGTCTACCATCTGGGGCCAACTCCCTGACATTCCATACAAATATGATAAGTTTGGTTTCTCTTCAGGGGCCCAAAGGGCTATTCGACATGCTCGTGCTGGAAGACCTCCCCTACACATCAGCAATCATGGGGTCAACTGTCTAGAAGTAAATGATGGTGATGGTGACATGGATAGTTGGATCTTACCTACTACTAATGGTGGACCCAGTAACTGGACGACAAAAGACTTTGTACCAATTACTTTTATTCAGAAGTAATTGTCTTTCTTGTTTTTTGGATATGTAATAAACAATATAAACTTTATGGACATGTGTCTTTCCCGGGGCACAATGGTTTATTTGCGAGGGTAATCATGGTTCAATTTCAAATGGAATTAATAAAGCATTAGACGTTTATTGCATACAAATTTTGCGCTCTCTGTTTTTCTTTTCTGCTTTTTACTTTGTCAATACAGTTATGCTCTTACACACACTCACGTATCAAACTGCAGATCCATATCCACTCTGGATCCCATTGATAACAATTATGATATTGTCGGTTATGACTTTTAAAATTCGATCAACCAAGCCGAGGACGAAGGTGAAGAAGATTGTGAGGTACCCGGAGAACTTGCTAGGTTGCTACAGCAGGAAGAAAGGGCTATACAGCCTCATGAAGAGCCAATTGAGACAATAAACTTGGGCACAGAAGAGGACAAGAAAGAAGTCAAGATAGGCGCAAATTTGGAGCTTAGTGTCAAACAACGGTTGATACGAATGTTGCATGATTAAGTCGAGATCTTTGCCTGGTCGTATGAAGACATTCCTGGGCTATGCACGAATATTATGGTTCATCGTCTACCAACTAAAGAAGATTGCCCTCCGATAAAGCAGAAGGTCCATCTCATGCGCCCTGAAATGTAAGAGAAGATCAAAGCAGAAGTTATGAAGCAGTTCAAAACTGGGTTCTCAGCTGTCACCTCTTATCCTTGATGGGTTTCTAATGTAGTCCCGGTTCCTAAAAAGGACGACAAGGTACGAATGTGTGTGGACTTCCGAGATTTGAACAGGGCAATCCCCAAGGATGACTTTCCGCTTCCCCACATTGACGTTCTGGTTGACAAAACCGTGCAACACAAGATCTTTTCCTTCATTGATGGTTTCTCTAGTTACAATCAGATCAAGATGGCACCCGAAGACATGGACAAGACAACCTTCATCACACAATGGGGAACTTTATGCTACAAAGTGATGCCCTTTTGGTTGAAGAATGCTGGGGAAACCTATCAGTGAGCCATGGTAGCTTTGTTCCACGACATGATTCACCATAAGATTGAGGTTTATGTTGATGACATGATAGCTAGGTCTCAAACTGAGGAATAACACCTCGATCATCTGCAAAAGTTGTTTGATAGGTTGAAGACGTACAAGATGAGGTTAAATCCGAACAAATGCACCTTCGAGGTAAGGTCTGGTAAACTCCTAGGTTTCATTGTCAGCGAGAAGGGTATTCAGGTAGACCCTGCAAAGGTAAAGGCTATACAAGATATGTGGCTCCTCGCACTGAGAAGGAGGTTAGAGGTTTCTTGGGATGCCTAAATTACATTTCCAAGTTCATTTCCCATCTAACTGCTACTTGTGATCCAATCTTCAAACTCCTGAAGAAAGATCAAGTGGTAAAGTGGAATGACGAATTCCAGACTACCTTCGATAAAATCAAAGAATACCTTCAAGAGCCTTAAATTCTGATGCCTTCGATTGAAGGAATACCTTTTATAATGTACCTAACAGTGTTAGATAATTCAATGGGGTGTGTGTTGGGGAAACATGACAAGTTCGGTCGAAAAGAGCGCACAATATACTACCTTAGAAAAAAGTTTACCGACTGTGAAACAAGATACTCACTGCTCGAGAAAACTTGTTGCGCTTTGGCATGGGCTGCTCACGGACTGAGACAATATATGTTAACCCTGTTAGCTGAAGATTTCGACATTTGATAAAAATATGAAAGTTGATTTGAGAGGATCATGTTTTAAAAATAACATGAAAATTGACCTTATAGGGTTATTTTATAAAGCTTATTTTTTATGATTCGACATGTTGAAGGGAAACTTAAAGTGAAAATAATATTTCAAGATATGTGAAGTACTTCGACAGTCACATTTGTTGAATTCAAAAAAGCTTTGAGCGGGAAGTTTAAGTTTCAAACTAATGAATTTCTCCAGAAAGACACGTGGAAATGCCAGAATGTCTGCATGTAAAAGGTGTCGAACATGGCGTAATCTCATAGAAAGACCGTTAGAGTCAAATTAGTATAAATAGGAGACTTAGATGTTAGGATTCAGTGTGTTCACATCTTTGTACAATATACTCAAATACTCAAACTACCAGTGTTAGAGAAACGAGTTAGTGAGACATGTACGTATGATGCACCATATTTACATTCGAAAGTTATTTACATTTAATGAAATTTCTTCATGTCATTTATATTCTTTACGATTTACAGTCTAGAATAGTTTCCTATTTTATTGTTATTATAAGAGCACTTTGTTTGATATCAAAGTGATTCTCTTCATCTAAAGAAGTTATCATCAAAACCTTTTTTCCTAAAAACTAGAACACAATAGTCCTGAGATCAATCTGATCGATCTTGCAAGTAACTGAATCTTCTTTTAGAGATTTAGAAGATCAACGGTTGTTTAGCAAATTACACGGTAAACAAATTGGCACACCCGGTGGGACGCTGTATCTAGTTTCCATTTGTTGTTTAACTTGCTTCGTTGCATGAAATTAAGGAGTGGAAAAATAGCCAATACCACAGATCCTAGAACAAAAAATCAGAAAAATAGGAGCATGGCTAACCCACCCATTAGCAGTGCGCAACAAGTTCCTCCCCCTATGGGAGGGAATACAAATTCTTAGAATACGACTAAAGCCACAACAACAAGTCAAGGGACTACGATTATCCCTTTGACTACAAACGCTACAACCATACCCCCAAATACAAGTGCTTTGTCGAACGCACAAAATGAACCTTTTGTAACATCTGTGGCTAGCCAAAATCCGCTCGTTTCCCCCAGACCTTTAGTAGGCAATGTCTCTAGAACCTATGTACCAGGATTCACAATCCCAACATTTGATCCAATATATGGCATGCCAACTACATCCATGACAGGACTTCAAAATAACAATTCGACATACACACGCCCTTTAACATCTGCTTTCTCACCATTACAAGGATCAGGCTCAGGGGTAAATCATATGGCACAAAACTATTCACAGCCAGGATATGTGGCCCAATTGCCTCCTATTACCACAGATACACAGGCAATTTTAAGGAAACAGATGGACGATAGTAACCACGAAATGGTGGGAATACTCGCCCAGCAAATGAGTAAAATATTTAACCCCCTAATCCAAAGCACCACACAGACAAATTTGCAGAATGCCCAAGAAAACCAACAGATGGCAGCGCAAATTGGGCGCCTTGCAGATTTTTTTGGTGCACCCAGAGAATCAACTCGACAACCATAACCCACATGGACAAGGGAGAATCAAGGCATACTATTTCAAGAGGAGACAACCATTGACCAAGCCCAACCAGTGATACATCCAGAAGTTGAAATACAACAACCAGTTCGAAGGGAAGAACCACATAGGTTTCAACAGGCTATCTCCAGGGAGGAACCACGAAGAAGGATGGTCATGGTGAATCAGAACCAAGACGCTGAAGAAATTCTCCAAGGTTATCGACAGAATGATATGGTAGGAAACATTAATCTAGCAGCCATAGTCAAAAGGATAATGGCACAGAATAGAGTAAATATTGGCATGCGAAGGCCAAACTATATATCCCCTTTGTCTGAGTACATTCAGCAAACTGAGTTACCTAGGGGGTGAAAAGTGCCAAAATTCACAAAGTTCTTTGGTGACACCAGTGAGTCAACCATAGAAAATGTGGCTAAATATCTTACAGAAGCAGGGGATATAGAAAACAATGAAAATTTAAGGATTAAATATTTCCCTAGTTCACTAATCAAAAACGCTTTTACTTGGTTTACAACTCTTGCAGCAAATTCCATCCATGATTGGACTCGTTTGGAGAGATTATTTCATGAAAATTTTTATGTAGGTCAATCCAAAATCATCCTAAGTGAATTGGCAAATGTTAAGCACAAATTCAGCGAGCCTATAGATGATTATCTTAAGAGGTTCCGTCTGTTAAAGGTGAGGTGTTTCACACAAGTGCCTGAACATGAGTTGGTCGAAATGGCAGCAAGAGGATTGTACTTCTCTATCAGAAAGAAGTTAGATCCCCAATATCTAAGAGAGATGGCACAACTGGCTGACAGGGTTCGACAAGTGGAGCGTTTGAAGATTGAAAAAGTAAGGGCTAACAAAAGCCACAGGAAAGAAAAAGTGGCTTATGTCGAAGCATGCTCAGATGAAAAAGATGTTGAAGATGACTCGTCAGAGGTTTAAGAGCACGAAATAGATCTAGCAGAATTAAAGCAAAGACCACCTTATCCTTGCAAAGGGCTATCACCTGCGAACAGGGAGAATCCCGTCGAACCAGAAAGGAATGACAAATTCTCAAAGAAAGCCTATACTTTCGACATCAGCAAGTGTGATGAAATCTTTGACTTATTAGTAAAAGATGGCCAGATGATAGTGCCCCTGGCACTAAAATTCTTCCGTTAGAACAACAGAAGAAAAGGGGTTTTTGTAAATATCATAATTTTTTAGGCTATAAAACCTCACAATGCTATCTTTTTAGGGATTTGATACAGAGTGAAATCAAGGAAGGAAGGTTGAAGTTTGAAGAGAAGTCTAAGATGAAGGTAGACGCAGATCCTCTTCAGGTTGCTGAGACAAATTTTGCAGAACCCGTAGATATCAACATGGTGGACACTGTTTAAATCGAAGAAGGTCAACTCGACAAAGTACCTGAAGAGGCTCGTGGGTTAGAGACTGCTGACGGTATCATAGGCCAGTTCGAAGGGAATGCTACTGATGGAAATACCAAAACTGCTGGCGAACCTAAGATTACTGAGGGTCTTAGAGCCAAATTCGAAGAATTGGAAATTGCTGAAGGTTCAAAGTTCGAAGTTAACAGAACTGGGGGAAGGGACAAAGTTGCTCTCAAATCTAAGACTACTGAGGGTCTTAGAGTCAGATTCGAAGAATTGGAGAATGCTGGAGGTCCCAAGTTCGAAATAAACATGGTGAATCTGAACCAGTTATCCCCAGAGATGGCGGAGATTGAAATACGCTTGAAGATGGAAGATGACAGGGTGCAAACTGGGAACCAGAAAGTAAGCCTGGTGGAATATATTTTTTATTGCCATACGAAGAATCCTGGAGGACTCATGTGTCCAAGGTGCAGCACAAAGAATGATCGAAGCGCTACAATGGCATACCAGAAAGTATACCAAGAAAGCGCTGGAAACAGCTGGAGAAATGCTAGAGAATTGCTGCCATACCCAAAAATGGGAGAAAGCTTGATGGGATTTTTGGTTAGGTGTCATAAAACAGGATCAGAAGTTCTGATGTGCCCATGGTGCAGTGCTGTTTATGACAGAAAAGCAACAGAAGCATTTGAAAAAATTCTGTCTACACAATACTGGGACAAACAAAGGAGTAGCAAGGGCAGGTATGTAACCAATGCGAAAGGAATTCCAAAAAGGGCAGATAGCCCACACCCCAGAGTGAATCGATAATTCACCTTCAAGCCACCATCCAACATCCAAGTAGACAAGTGGATGGAGTATAGACAAAGCAAGGGGAAAGGAAAAGGCAAAGGAAAATGGTAGAGTTTCGAAGAAGGTGGCAGATCCGCATGGGCATATCGAAGACAGTTCCAGTCAGCAAAGCAACAAGCCTATGTTTCTGAGAACTATAAAGGAAAAAACCAATAACAAGGACCCAGTGGCGAAGGTACCAAAGGACCAAGAAGGCTCAAAGGGAACTCACCAGCAACGAAGTAGGGGAATCCAATACGAATCAAATTCCGTATGTTGCACTTGTCAAAGAGAAGCCACCAGCACAAAAGAGGCTCATCTCCCCATGAAAGGTTGAGGTATTCGTCGAAAGGGCTCCAGAGTAACCAACTAATGGAGATCCAACCAACGATGAGGACATGCTTACTAACAAATTTGACTCAGATGGGGAGTCCTCTCTGAATATCGTCTGCAATGTGGTTTCTTTACTACCACACGAATATGATCAAGTAACAGAGGTAGAAGATTCCAAAGAGGCAAATGAATTAGAGATGGTAAATCACAAACATGTGTGCTATTATGTTATGAATAGTGGAGCGGTTGAAGAATAGAATGCGTTCTTTGAGAAACCAGACTAAGGTATGAAGAACCATCTGAAGCCTCTTATTATCAGGGGAAAAGTGGAACAAGTGGGGATCAACAAAGTAATGACAGATGGGGGTGCTGCTGTCAACCTCATGCCTGAATTCTTGCTGAAGAGGATAGGTATGTATGACACAGATATAAAACTTCATAATATGGTATTGTCTAATTATGAAGGAAAAATTGGCCATACACTTGGCGTAGTTCAAGTTGACCTCAATGTAGGAACCATCACCAGACCAACAATGTTCATGGTTATAGAAGCCAAGACAAACTACAATTTAATCTTGGGCCATGAATGGATTCATGGGATAGGCGGAGTCCCCTCCTAAATGCACCAGTGCGTGGCAATTTGGAGAGAAGATGGAATTGTGGAAAATATTGAAGCAGACCAAACCTATTATATGGAAGAGGTTAACTAGATTGATCGAAGGAATATTGATCGAAACTTGGCCAACATAGGGCCTTACAGCGCTGCAGATGGCGCGAATGCGCCAAACAATAATGCTATGTACTTTCTGACCCTGCATCCAAGGAATGGATTTTGCTGGGATATAGAGACTTTGGGGCAGGAAGATGATGTACCTAGGCTTCTAAGGATACGGCCAACAGGCTGGGATGACGAAGACAGTGACCATGTCTGAATCTTCCTTCTTCGAAAAGAATTCGGCCTATTTGGCTGAAAACAGACTAAAAACGACTTTATAAGTTGAAGTAAAGATTATGGCTACAAAGGCCAAGGAAGAAACAAATCATGCAAAAGGACCGGGGATTTTCTTCAAGCCAATACCCCCTAACAAAGAGAAGCCCGTCGAAGTAAAAGACTAAAGGCTAGACGAAATATATGATGATGGGCCTTTGGGATTCGAGAAGGATCCAATGGCGTCGAATGCAAAGATACTAGCGCAGGACCCTCTTGAGGAAGTGGATCTGGGAGATGGGACTATAAGAAGACCCACGTATGTCAGTTCGAAGCTTAGTCCAAGAGTGAAAGTAGAAGTGGTCCAGTTGCTTAAGGAGTACAAAGATTGTTTTTCCTGGGATTACGACGAAATGTCAGGTTTAAGCAGGGACCTGGTCGAACTGAAGTTGCCCATAAAAGATGGTAAAAAACCCATCAAACAGACACCAAGAAGATTTGCACCGGAGATCCTCTCGAAGATAAAGGAAGAAGTCGAAAGACTTTTGCCCTGCAAATTCATCCGGACCATAAGGTATGTCGAATGGATTGCAAATATAGTACCAGTAATTAAGAAAAATGGATCTCTTAGAGTATGCATAGATTTTCGTGATTTAAATTCTTTAACTCCTAAAGATGAATATCTAATGCCGGTGGCTGAAATGTTAGTGGATTTCGCTGCTAGTTTTGAATATCTTAGTATGCTGGATGGGTATTCAGGATACAATCAGATTTTTATTGCAGAAGAAGATGTGCCAAAGACAACATTTCGATGCCCTGGGGCAATATGCACCTATGAATTGATGGTTATGTCGTTTGGTTTAAAAAATGACGGGGCAACTTATCAAAGAGCCATGAACTCTATATTTCATGATTTCATAGAAACTTTCATGCAGGTCTATATTAATGATATAGTAGTGAAATCTATATTAGGATCTAGTCACTTAGATCACCTTCTCCAGTCATTCGAAAGGATGAGAAAATATGGCCTGAAGATGAATCCCCTTAAATGTGCATTCTTTGTGCAGGCTGGTGACTTTCTTGGTTTTGTGGTCCATAAGAAAAGAATAGAAATCAACCAAAATAAAACGAAGGCAATAATGGAAGCGAAATCCCCATCAACAAAGAAAGAGTTGCAATCCCCGCTGGGAAAGATAAACTTCTTACGAAGATTTATATCAAACTTAAGTGGTCGAACTCAAGCCTTTTCCCCACTCTCGCGACTGAAGCAAGGAGACTTTGCATGGAACAAAGAACATCTAGAGGTGTTCGAGAAAATCAATCAATACTTGATGCCTACACCTATTCTAAAGCCTCCTCAAAGAGACAAGTGCATGAGGTTATACATATCTACGTCAGATAAAACTATAGGAAGCATGCTGGCTCAAGAAGATAAAAATGGCATCAAAAGGGCCATTTACTACTTAAGTAGAATAATGAATGACGCAGAGACTAGATATAGTTCAATAGAAAAATTATGTCTTTGCTCGTACTTCTCATGTACTAAGTTAAAATATTATATAAAGCCAGTTGACATTTACTTTTCCTCACATTTTGATGTTATCAAGCATATGCTGTCAAAACCAATTCTACATAGTCGAATTGGTAAGTAGGCCATGGCCCTAACAGAGTATTCTTTAAGCTTCATGCCTTTAAAAGCAATGAAGGGGCAAGTAGTCTCCGATTTCATTGTCGACCATGCATTGGTCGAAACATTATAGAACCTTGTGGAATTGGAACCTTGGAAATTGTTCTTTGATGGTTCTACACATAAGGAAGGAAGTGGAATTGGGGTTTTGATTATTTCTTCAGATAAAATTCCAACAAAGCTTAAGTACAAAATAGATGCCCCCCTTGTTTGAACAATGAAGCGGAATATAAAGCATTGATAGAAGGACTTGAAGCTTTATTGGAATTGGGGGCAACTAGTGTCGAAATAATAGGTGACTCTGAATTAGTGATCAAGCAAATTACCAAAGAGTACAAATGCATAAAAGAAAACTTGATATTTTACTTTGTGATAGAAAATAGATTGCTCCGAAAATTTGAATATGTAGATATCAAGCACATCCCCAGGCTGAAGAATCAAGAAGCAAATGATTTGGCCCAGATTGCCTCAGGATATAAAGTATCAAAAGAAAGATTGGAAGATTTGATCGAAGTACGATGCAAGGTACTAGCTACTACACTTTCTCCAGCAGATTTAAAAAACTCAAGTCTAGGTTATGCAAACGAAGTACATTTCGAAGTATTAGCCACAGACAGTTTAGCAAATACAGATTGGAGAAATCCAATAATAAGTTATTTAAAAAACCCAACAGCAAGTACTGAAAGAAGTTATGTGCTAATAGGCAACAAATTGTTTAAGAAAATCCCAGAGGGGGGTCTTATTGAAATGTTTAGGAGAAAGTGAAGATTATTTAGCGCTAGCCAACGTGCAGAGTGGGGCATGTGGAGCACATCAGGCAGGTCACAAGATGAAGTGGATTTTGTTTTGATATGGCATGTATTGGCCTACAGTGCTAAAAGATTGTATAGATTTTGCAAAAGGATGCCAAGAGTGCCAGATTCATGCAGGAATTCAGTACGTTCCTGCAAGTGAACTACATTCGATTATTAAGCCATGGCCTTTTAGGGGTTGGGTATTGGATTTTATTAGAGAAATTAGGCCATCATCTTCAAAAAATCATAAATACATCTTGGTAGGAATAGATTATTTCACAAAATGGATAGAAGCAATACCTTTGGGGAATGTTGATCAAGAAAGCATCATTGAATTCATCCAGAGGCATATAGTTTATAGCTTTGGAATTCCAGAAACTATTACAATAGATCAAGGATCGATATTTACTGGTCGAAGGATGCAAGAATTCGCTAAGAATACGGGTTTTAAATTACTAACTTCTACGCCTTATTATGCATAAGCAAATGGACATGTTGAAGAAGCTAACAAGGTAATCATTGGTTTAATAAAGAAACATGTGGGAAGAAAGCCAAAGAATTGGCACAAAACTTTAGATCAAGTCTTATGGGCTTGTCAAACATCCCCTAAAGAGGCAACAAATGCAACTCCGTTTCGCCTAACGTTTGGACATGATGCAGTTTTGCCAGTAGAGATTTACTTATAGTCAGTTAGAATCCAAAGACAAAATGAAATTCCCACAGATCTTTATTGGGAAATGATGATGAACTAATTGGTAGATTTAGATGAGGAAAGGTTACATGCTTTGGAAATTCTAAGAAGGCAAAAAGAAAGAGTAGCTAGAGCATATAATAAGAAAGTTAAGGGCAAAACCTTCTCAACTGGTGATATGTTTTGGAAGGAGATTCTGCCAATGAATCAAAAGGATAAGTTATTGGGAAAATGGTCACCACATTGGGAAGGCCCCTTTCGAGTCATTCAAACATTTACTAACAATGCCTATGAAATCGAAGAACTAGCAAAAGATCGAAGAATCTTGAAAGTTAACGGTAAATATTTGAAAAAATACAAACCTTTTCTTCAAGATTTAAAGATTGTGACAAACTAGTAAATTAGTGAAATAATGAAGCCAACATGGTGTAAAACATAAGAGTGCCAAAATGGCTTTGTCTAAGCATGCTTATAATACAAAGAAAAAATAACGAATGGTTTATTACATAAATCAAAACGGGATATTTTTCTTCATCCTTTCATACTTGATTTTTTCTAGGCCATGCTTATACTGAACAACAACGTGTATGCTTTTGAGGCGTACAATATCTTCAGTCGTGGAAGAAGCTCTTTCAACATGCTCAACGCTCTGTGCAGCCAAAGTATTTGCTTCAGTAGTGTCCAATCCTTTGATAGAAGTTTGTTTTGCCCTAGCATCAAATATTTTCTTCTGCAACTCCTTAATGTGAGACTCCCAAAGTGTGATTGAAGTAGTGTAAGTGTCAAATTCCGCTTGGGCTGCCTTCCTCGAAGCCAACAAATCCTTAGATGCTTTAGAAGCACTTTGAGCTTTGTCAAATTCAGCGGTTTTCTCCTGTTCTTTTGATTGAAGCTTCAAAGTTGCATCAACCTCCCTGTTTTACTCAGTGCATATTTGGTCAATTAGATTTTGAAAATCTATTAGGACCTCTCTTGCATTAGAAGGACAAAAAGTAATGTTGATGCGATTAATTAATTTTTTCACCCCAAAGCGACCATTAACATTCGTTTTCAGCACTTCAAACAAATCAACTTCGAATATAGATTCTTTCACTTGCTGAAGGAGTTCTTCATAAGAAGCTTCACTAGCGTTGGCGCCAGATTGAGTCGAAGTCCCAGAAGCGCTTTTGTCTAGAGAAGAATCCCTTAGAGCCATCATCAAATCCACATATTTCAGGGGATCCCTCTTCTTTAGCGCTATTTTTTCCTCCTCAGTGAGTGTTGGAGTTAGGATGGATATGGAATTGATCGAGCTTGGGTTCCTGGTTCATTAGTAGTATCAGGATATGTCGGATGAGCATCTTCAAGTTGTGGTTCAACCTCCTTCATGTCCCCACCTTCTCGAAAACACCGGTAGGTCATCTTCACTATGAGAGGAAGTCTCCTGTTTGACTTGGACGTCACCTGCTTTAGATTGGGGAACCATAGTCGAAGACCCTTTATTTTGGACATCACCACTAGATGTGGGAGGAGGAGAAGAAGTCTATGTATTAGCGTCTTGGTTGATAGGAGAAATGGGAGTAGTGGATTTATCCTACAGATAAAAAAAGCTGTTAGGTCAAAGATATTTGAGGAAGAAGTAAAAGATTGGAATAAAGATGTACCTTTTGATCATCAGGTTTAGAAGCATTGCTGCCAATATGCTCCAAAATTGCAACCCCGGAGGATGCATGTTGAACTTCACGTTGAGGAGGAGGAAGGATTTTTACTTCCACATCTTTTTGATTGGTGGTTTGATATGGAACACCCTTCGACGTTGTGGCTTTCTTATATTTCTTCTTGGCCTTGAAAGGAGTGAGGGGGATATCGTCATCATCATTAGGAATAATGATGGTTTCTTCGTCAGAAGCTTTTCTTTTCTTTGGTGTTCTAGGGGGTAAGCCACTACCTTAAAAAGAGAAGATTGTAAAGAAAGTCATGGTCAGAGGATGCAAAAAGGTAAGAAGGATTTTTAGAAATGGTACCTTTACATTCTTCGCTACTTTTGTGGGGGAAGCACCCTTTGCAGAAGAGAGTCCTTGGCTGGAAGAAGTTCCTGCTTTTGAGGCAGTAGCCGAATCCGCCTTTGTTGCAGGTTTTTCCTTCTTTGTAGTTTTCCTTTCAATATCTAGAAAACACTATCAAGTTTAGTAGAATGCTCAAAACTAGAAATGTCCAAAGAAAAATTAAAAGGACCAAGGAATTATTTGGTTCCACACCTTCATGTGTCGGACACACAATAGAGACTGCTGATAAGTCATAGTGAAGGAAACCTTTGAAACTGTCCAGAGTGCACTTAGTCGAAACCACCCTCTTAGCAGGTTTTTGGGAGTCATTTTTTAACTCATTGAAAATATTGCAGCAAGTAAACCAATCTGGATAGGGTGGAAAGAATGCTAAGGAGAAATAAGCACTAGGAAATTTTGTTGGTTGCAGCTCAAAGGCCAAATCATATCTATGTTCGGGTTTTACAAAAGAGGGAATGTTTTAACATGGAAGTTTCTTTGTAAATTTTTCTTTTAAAGTAGCTGCTTCTTGGAAATCGGTTCGACTAAGATTGGTTGGATCATAGACAGTTTCAAAGAATTTCTGGAAAGCTCGAATTTACTGAGTATGAGTTAGTTTACCTTTTGGGACATTTTCCTGCACAAGGAAACAAGCTTTTGTTAAATGTTCATTTATTTGAGCAGTGTCGAACATGTTGTTTGAATAAAAGTCAGTCCACCAGGTATAGAAGCCTTTGGTCATGTAGAAAGCAGGATGATAAGGAATGAGACCAAATTCAGCAAAATTAGCATGGTACTCTTGGTGTTTCTGGATATCTTGAACGGAGTAATCTACACCTACAATGCAGATCTCACATTTTCGACTGAAAAGAGGATTAGGGATAAGTTGACACAATCAAATTGTCGAGAGACAAAGTTGGGTTGATAATCTGATAAGCAAACATGGCTCTTCACTGGTAAGATCATAGAGACTAGAAGTCTGGGAAGAAGGAATGCGTGCCATATGTTTTCAATTCCAGTGTCTGCATTCTTTAAAATATCTTCAACTGGCAAGGTAAACCAGGAGGGACCATGAGTTCTACTAGAGAAAGGAGACATAGAGGGAGTGAAATTATGACGTTTCGAAAACATCAACATATATTTAGTGAGGAAAGCTTGAAGGGTCTCAGCATCATCACCTGGAGTTAGTTGTAAGAGTCTAATTCCTTCAATACTTCGACCTGCTATTTTGGGGTCCTCTTCATCAATATTTCCAACAGTTTGGAGAGAGGGTTCAAAAGTGGCATTTAGCCATAATTGAAGTAGCCAATAAGGTCCAGATATAAGCAAGTTGGTACCTGCTTCGTAATCTTTTAGTTTGGAAGCAACGGCCCCTAAACTTTCATACAAATTGGACAAAAGCAACTCACTTAAGCATACCTTTCTACCAGAATGTAACTGGTTCACCAAGGTTACAAATCTCTTAGCAACTTGCAGATATTTACAACAAAAAATGAATTTGGATAACCATAGAGCTAAGAAAGATATATGCTCAACGTGAGAAACCTCTTCACCGTCCGTATGATATAGATCTATGTAAGTACTAAAAGAGGCATTTTTAACATTAAAGTCAATGGTGTTTTCCGATTCCAAATAAGGATCAAAAGCCTCTCCAGTAGGAGGAAGTCCAATAATGGCAGCTATAACAAAGAAGGTGGGAGTTATCATCCCACGAGGGAGGTGAAAGGTGTTATAAGTATTATCCCAGAAACACAGGGAAGCTAATAGAAATGGCTGATAATAGCTGAAGCCTAATTTCGACATTTGAATTAGGTAAAAAATTCCCAATTCTTTCCAAGCTTGAGTTTTCTTCTTCTCAACCTTAGTAAGCCAAGCTAAGTAAGATTTATCTAAGGTTGGACATGATCTAAAAGGTTTAAATCTCTCAGTTATAAAATCCAATAGGAAAGCTTATCTCTTTGTCTTAGGGTTTGAAGAACTACTTTCAGAAGTTTTCTTAGAATATTTTTTTGGTTTCTTGGTGGAATCCTCGATGTTCTCTTTAGAAGCCACAATTTTATTTGCTAAAGGTTTAGTAACATGATAAGTTGGAAAAAATTCCACATATTTTTCTAAGTCACCTGTAGCGATTAAAGGCCCAAAAAAAACCTAAGGTTTTACCAGAAAACAAAGAAGGAATTAGTACCTAAGAAGCATAAATGGCTCTTTGTTCCCTAGTGATTTTGGAAGGTGTGATAAATTCTTGATTCCCATAGGTGATGATTTTGCTTGTTGGTACGTTTTGAGAAGATGAATCTTTAGAAATTCCAGATTTCTCAGCATGTTTTGAATCTTGTTTACCGGAAGACATTGTTGTTGATTTGAAGAACTGGTGAATTTTTAAGAAGGAATAAGAGTGAAAATCAGAGAGTATGAAGATTTCTGAGTTTGCAAAAGTAGAAAGAGAAATAATAAAAAAGGTAAAAAAATTTATAATGGTAAATGGAGACATGGGAGGTTACACCTCAGGAAGTTAGTGGGGCATGTGTCAACATTTGACAGAGGGAAGTGAAAGATCAATATTCATGTCATTGGAAGTTGGTATATAATGATGGTAAAACTGTCCCACGCATACCTTGATGAGACGTTTTGGAAAAAGGAATTCATGATTAACTATGACGTCAGGAAATGAAGGAAATGAAAGGTTGCTAGTCGAAATCTGGTGATTACAAAAAATGGTCATTTATGCATGTTGTACCCCAAAATTTGCCCTCCCATATTCTTCAAAGTTTATCAAGAATCATCTTCAAATGGTTCAAGATTTCTGAAGGGTTGCACAGTCCAACTGCCTCTTAAGCCAGTCAAAATTAGGGTTTTGGTTCTGTCAAGGAATCTGAGGTTTTCAGTGGTCCAATCAAGTCCCATAGGCCTATATATATTGTCAAGCATCTACATGTCAAGTCTCAAGTCTCACAATGCCAGTTTGCACAGTCAAAAGCTCCATTTGCTTCACAATCAACTGTAGGGGCAAAATGGTCATTTTACAGTCAAAACTCAGAATTTTTGGTCAACATATTATTTTGAGGTCACAATCATCATTTGATCAAGTCTTGATCATGATTCCTAAAGGATAGCTCAAAAATCATCAAGATGCCAAAAGTTACTATTTTTGGACAGTAGGAAAGTCAACTGTATCTTGACCAAAGCATAACTTTTTCATGGTTCATCATAAAAATCCCATCCAATGCTCATTTTGAAGGGGATGAAATTTCCTACAACTCATCTTCATATTCCAAGTCCAAGAAATGCTCTGATAAAAAGTTATCAATTTCTACATTATAGGTCAATTTCAAAAGTCAACAAAAATGCACTTTAAGTCAAAGACCATAACTTGAGATTGGTAAATCCAAATGACATGGGACCAAAGGCATTGGTTAGAGGACTTCAAGACCTTTCCAAAATGTCCAAGAACATGTTCATATGATCAAAATTGAGCAAGATATGCATTGGAGAAGTTGGGAAATTTTTGGGAATTTGCAAAAGTCAACTTTTCTCAAAACACCTTGTTTTTGCTAATGGGCCTCAAATTTCTTCTTGAAACTTTGTCCAAAGCTTATGCACGACCCATTAAGCCTACTTGAATTTATTTTCTTATTTTTATTAATTAATTGGATTTTTTAATTGATTTTAATTCATTCAATTAATTTAAATTGTAGGAAATTCAAAGTTATGATTTTTTCAATCTTTTGTGAAGCAAACAAGCTCAATATATGCTGTCAAATTCGTGTGCACATCAAGGGGACAAAAATCTCCCAATTTGGCAAGTTTCCTCAATCAAAAGATGCAAAAAGATATGATTGCAAATAAAATATTCAAACCATGATGCAATGGATTTCTTGGCCAAGATTTAACCTAAAATCAGTCTCCTATATATACACAACTCAACCCTAATGCCCATGGACGTGAGAATTGCTGCAGAAAGCCATATGCAACATTGAAAAAATCAAGAAAAACTTGAAAACTGTTTTCCATAATTTAACGTGATTCAAAGCATTTTGTGGTTTCTAATACCTTGCAGGAACTCCCAGGGACCTTTTGCAATTAAAATCACACGCCCAAGCTCAAGAATTCATCATTCACAGACCCACGGTTTGCTTGACTTTTCCATAATCGTAACTCATGATTTATGCATAATTAACATGTTCTAATCATTGTTTTGCATTGCTTGAGTTCATACAAAGCTTTTGGCATAGGTTAATTGGACTGAAACGCCCTGAATCACAAATCACCATGAACGAATCTTAGGGTTTCCAAGCTTCCAAATTGGGGCTTTACTATCCAGGAAAAATCAGAACCCCTAATGCATATGGTTGGATTCGTTAGGTTGAGACGAATTCAAATCACATGTCGCGAAATATTTATATACAGCATAGGCATATTCGCTATTTTTCGTTGATGCAGGTTGTGGGGGTTAAAAACCCCCGCTATCTAACCTTGTTTGTTACAGTTTCAGGGAAGACGATGATGACATGGTAATATGTGGTTGGAGCGTTCAAATAAAAGCGCGCGTGATTTTGTTTCCAGCATAATTGTTATGTTTTTTATATTATATTTGTTCATTACTATAATAACAAAAGCAAGGGAATGATGGAATGGTAGATGCGTTGGCTGTGTATCATTGGGACCTGGGTTCGATTCCCAGGTCCACCCAAATTGTTTCTATTGTTTTTCTTAACCTGATTATGTGCAGATTCCCAACAACGTCCCACCATGCGCTCCAAGCATCAGCCTGCCATGTGGCCACCATCACCAATCCAATGGTCAAAGGATGAAGATCATGATGCTCATTAGTCAATGCATGTGCAGCTGATCTCTAAAGTCAAACGTGGCTTGATTGTTAATGGGCCAGAAATTCCAGGATTCACCTCCTTAATGGGCCATCACCCCCCCTAGTTTATTATTCTTTTTTTATTTTCTTTTCCTTTTTATTATCTTTTTTAACTATTATTATTATTAGTATTTAATTAACAAATTAATTATTTTCACAATAAATTCAGAAACCTAAAATATTATTTATTTTTATTATTTATTAAATTCACTGTTAATTATTTTTTGTAAATAAATGTAAATTAATTAATTTAGTCTTTTTATTAATTAGGTTAACTTTGACTTTTTTCACAAATATAAAATTAATCTAGAATTAGGGTTTTGACAACTTTATTTTATTTTATTTTTATTTTCATTAAGACATTAAAAAACACAAAAATACTTTTTCTTTTAATTAATTAATTAATTAGAATTAGGTTTACTTAATTGCAAAAAGGACCAAATTTCCATTCTTTTCTCAAAAAAGGGTCAAAACCCTAAAGACTTTTCCCGATTCAATTCTTTCGCGCGCATATTTATTTTTAATTCCTATTTTGATCATATTTATTTATCTGCTCCGAGAATGTAATAGATAATTAGGACCTTTTACCGCTTTCTTTAATTTCTCGCAATTTATTTTTCAAGGGTTATGTTTTTGGCGATGTAAATACCCGACGCCTTGTAATAGCGTAGATTCACTTTCCGCAATTTATTTTCCGCACAACTATTAACTGTTAATTATGCATGACAAGACTTGTATGAAAAATAAAATCAACTCGTAGCTCACCATAAAAATGTGCAAAGATAATTTAAACATGAAACCTGACACACATGCACATGCCACTCCTAGGGTACGCCTCACTTGGTTGCCTCGAAGTGGTCATTAAGTATAGGGTGTTTTAGAGGTCGCCCTCCTGTCTAAAGATCCAGTTGCCTCGAAATGGTTGCCTCGGATAGAAAAGGATCTAGGACATTAGGGTTACCGCTAAGGCGTCCTACTATTGCTTTGGTGACCACACATGTCCCTATAATTGAATTTACCCAAATAACTCCAACGACGGTGCTACCTACTTCTCAATAGTGGGATAGTACTGTCTTAAGGACTCTTACACAGCCTAATTCCTTAGAGTAGGTAGATTTCTCCTGGGTACTTGCTCTTTCAAAAAACAAAAACAACTTTTCGCACTTACACTTTCAAAAAGTTTTCAAACAAATACTTCATACACTCTTGAGGACAGATACAAGAGTTACCTAGAAGTTTTTCAAACTAAACTTTTTCAAAACCCACATACACAAGAAAATCAAACAATTTTTGAAAACATAGTGAGCAAGTACCTAAGAGACCGTGGATAACCACGGATAGAAAGGGTTCTAACACCTTCCCTTTCTATAATCTACCTCCCGAACCGAGAAACATCTCGAAAAGGAATTTTGTTGTGCTTTTGTCCTTTCCTTGTTGGAGAAAATAAAAGACGGTGGCGACTCTTGCTTACCGCGACATTTCGCGAACCAGTATTTCAAAACAGTCAGTTCTATTTCCACCGATCACAGAACTGGCGACTCTGCTGGGGACTAATTAATAAGTGAGGTGTACCTTAGGATTAGACCACTCTTATTTTCAATTGCTTGCTTTGTTTGCTTTAAATATTGTGGGCTTGTCTTGGAGTTTCATAGATCCTAACCCGGATCTAGGGGATACCCTTTTAGAAGTAGCAACAAACTGTGAGGGAACTGTGTGGGGTATACCGACATGGTTGAAGCAGTTGCTATGTTGATGTGGCACTTTGGTAAGTACCGGTAACCCTTGAGTCAAGTCAAGGAGAGTACGAGGCCGCCGCGTGGTGTCGTGAAGCATCAACTGACCTTAGGAACCTTACTTGACCATCCTGGCCTCTTTAGGGGTAGTGAGATGACTGACTTTGGTGCAGTCCGAAGTTGGTAGATACTCGATACTACACTCATTGAGGGTTGTTTTCTTGGAATATTTTGATCGCCAATTCAGTGGCTAAATCAAAACAATGAACATAGAAAACAACCCAATGATATTGAGCTCCTTAGAACCCGGTTATTATTGATAGGACAGGTTTTGAGCCAACTAACTTCAAGAGGGTAATACCTAAACTTCATGCCAGCCTGAAATCTAAGGGCTCTTTTGTGTGACTTGTGTGCCTTCAAATCTGAACTACTTGCACATTCTTGTTATCTAACAACATGAGTTCCTTTCAGGTTTTGTTTACAGTCCTTAATCTGGACTTATTACAGGGCTTACTTACACCTCACACCTTTATCATAACATCATAACATCATAACATTGCATACCTCTTGCATAAGGACTAACCCATTTCAAGGATCTCAAGGGTTTGTGATACAGGTCATGATGAACCAACTGTCTAGCAAGGAGCAAAGGGGATTTATTTTCCTCTAGCCAAAGTTGGAGGTCAAAACATGATAACTTGAGTCAGGGGCTATGACCCACTCGATATGGTGAGCTTTGACTCTTGAAGAAGGACTCTAAACAACATGAAGTTCCTCCAATCAAGCTACCAAATTCAAATTCTAACAAGTTTCTCTGTTTACCCCGCGAGATCCTTGAAAACATTGCATGCATATCATACATATCATTGCATAACCGGTACCCTTTTTACAGGTCACTTATCTTCTTCGCTGTTTATTTCAGCAATCATCATGACTTCTGAACCTTCCACTGAACAAGCTATCAAGGCCCTCCAGGCCCAAAATGCCCAGTTCCAAGAGTTGGTTATGAGCCTAGCCCAGGATCAACAGAATTTGAAGACTATGATTCTGAAAGAGAGGAAGAAGAAGAAGAGGACTGTTTTGTTCAACACTAGACGCAGATCCGGGAATGGATTACAGAATGAGGCTGAGCTGAGTACCTCATCTGTAGGCAAGGACAGTCCCCAAGAGAGAAGGGTTCCTAGTCCCGTGGTCTCCGACAACGAGACAGATTATAATGATGAACAATACCCTCCTGCTGAGGATAAGTACAAACAGCTGGAGGACCGGTTAAGCGCTATGGAGATACAGAAGGTGCCCGGTCTGGATTTCGAAGATCTAGGTCTGTCTTCTGGGGTGGTGATCCCACACAAGTTCAAGGCACCTACTTTTGCAAAGTACGACGGGGCTTCCTGTCCTAAGATGCATCTCAGATCATATGTAAGGAAGATCCAACCTTACACAGCTGACAAGAATCTATGGATCCATTTCTTCCAGGATAGTCTTTCAGGGACTCAACTCGAATGGTTCTATTAGCTGGATGGAGCCAGTATTCGTAACTGGGAGGACTTGGCTACTGCATTTTATAAGCAGTATTAGTATAATTCCGACCTCGCTCCTACGCGTACCCAACTCCAGGGTATGTCGCTAGGGACGGGTGAAGGATTCAAGGAGTATGCCCAAAAGTGGAGGGACCTGGCTGGAAGGGTGCAGCCACTTCTGATTGACCGTGAGCTTGTTGACATGTTCTTGGGGACCCTGTCTGGTCCGTTCTTCAACCATCTGATTGGAAATTCTTCTGCTGGGTTTACAGATCTGATCTTAACTGGTGAAAGAATAGAAGCTGGTATCAAGGCTGGGAAGATTCAAGAAGCTACACCTTCGGATGCTTATAAAAAGCCTTACCATGGAAAAAAAGAGTCCAATGTTGTGCATGGTAAAAAGAGTCGTCATGATCAACATGTAGGGGAAACCCAGATCTCCAATCCTATGCTTGCTCAACAAGGACAGGGGCATCAACGTAAGGAGGTCGCACCCAAAAGACAGTTCACTAAGATCAACATGTCACTGGCGCAAGCGCTACAACAAATTTTGAAGGCAGGGCTGATTACATTAAGGGCTCCTCTCCAGAATCCCAACACTTCAGCTCCTAACTATCATCCCAATGAAAAGTGTGCATACCACTCTGATAGTCCGGGACATGACACAAACAACTGCTGGGCCCTGAAGAACAAGGTTCAAGACATGATTGATGCCAGAGAAATCCAGTTTGAAGCATCAGAGACTCCAAACATAATCACTGCTCTTATGCCAAATCATTGAAGAATTTTTGTTTTATTGGAATTTTCAAGTTGTATTTTTCTTTGCTTATACAAACAATTATTGTCATGGCAAACTTTTTTATTTCATTAATGCATCGCATATGTCTGTTTTGAATCAATATATTCGTATTCACTATATTCAAACTACTTTCATTTTTGGTGATGTTCAACTCTCGATTAAAAATTCTAAACCTTTTGAGGGAGGATGACGAAAACGATACCACGATCTTTACAGTATGCTTTTGAACAAGACCCCGCTGATGAGGTACAGGCATTGTTTCAAATCCTAAACAGTGGAGTTATAAGGAAGATAATCCCTAGTCAACCCCTTTGAGCCAAAGAATTGGAGTTTTTCTTTTCACAAAAAAATTAAAACCCTTAATCATAACCTGGGGCAGGGTAGTTCTCTCAGTTGATCCAGGTGCACAATGAATGGCATCAAAGAAGTCCTTCCGAGACAAAAAGACAGTGATGGTTCTGAATAATCATAAAGACAGGCAGTCATTATCTCTCAGAAATAAAAGCCCATTAAGTCAAAACCTATGAAGGAGACTTACAAAACTGGGGCATCCCGCTGACTGTAATCACAAAAGAAACACTTCAGGCAAAAACAGGGATAATGAAATCAAAAAGAAAGAGGTCCTACAAACCCTCAACAAAAAAGAACTGACTGCCTATTCAAAATAAACTGTCAACATCCGAACCATCACTGGTATATCAAAGCGAAGATTCAAACAGGATCTAAATGCACGATCAGCTGAGTTTAGGATTGAAGAACATCACGAATAACGGGTGGGTAAAAATAAATTTTGAGCCTTTATCCTTTGTTTCTTAAACCGTGAACCAGGCCACGTTATAACCCTTAAAAGTCCTAGCTGAAGCGTGGGTTAGTTCGAAAGCATACTGTTACAAAAGGTATCCTGACTCCTGTAGGGCTTGCTGTAAAATCCTGAGTTGACATCACATTTTACAAAAATTCACTTGTCTTATTAAAAACTGCATTTTCAAAAACTTCAAGACAGACATAAGCTTTGCATTCTTAAAATTACATTGTTTGCATATGACTATTTGTTCAAACAGCAGAGAAATTTGCACGAAGAATATCTAGTGAACAAAAGCACTTCCAATCAAGGGGCACGGCATGATCATTATCCATCATCTGGGGCAGTTAAGTCAAGATTCAAGGAATCTCTCAAAATGCCAAATAGCCAGGGGCAGATCTCCATCTGAGTCACTTGGGGCATTGGGCAAGAATTCCAGCAATGAATCTTGCCTGATCAGACATCTTCTGGTAGTACGGTGACACGACACTACTGACAGTGACAACTCCCTACACTCTGAGAGCGTGGACATAGTCAAAAAAGTACTATGCATAATCAAAGACCCACTAGGTTGACTGACCTAGGCAAAAATAAGGGCTTCCCGGCAAACCAAAAGGGTTCGGGAAAAAAATAAGGGACAAAAATGAAAAAATCTGTACACCCGGTAAGTCGAAAACCTGAAAAGGCGGCTTGGGCAAAAATGGGTATCCCGATGGACTGAAAACCCGAAAGGGCGGTCCAGGCAAAAATTAGGGATCAAAGCGTACGACTATGTCCCGTCATCTCGTCACTTGCCTACCAGAAGAAGATTTGTCAAATCGGTAGTTATCAAGCACCTCCACATGTACCTTCTCCCGCAGAAGCTGGGGCAATAAGAATTGTCCGAACTGTACAAACTGCTCTATCCACTGAGGTACCAAGGTAAGTTCAGCTGAAGAACATGACCAAGTTACCTCCACTCCCCACAGAGTAAGACAGGTTTCAGCAATACTCTCCCCAAGCAGAGTTGGTCTCCCATCAGCCCTAAAAAGGCACAGTATCCATAGCAAGTCAGCAATACTCTCCCCAAGCAGAGTTAGTCTACTGTCAGCCCTAAGGAAGTTGGATATCCCCAGTAAATCTTATCATTCCCTAGCAGAGTATAGATATTCCTCAGCAAGCATCCCTGGCAGTCTTAATATTCCTCGACAGAAGTATAAGATTGTTCCCCGGCAGAATACAGACATCCAGTGGAGCCATTCCCCAGTGCAGTCCAAAAGTTTCCCCAGGAGAGTTGAACCACCTCCCCAGTAGATTCTGGAAGCTTATCACCTGCAGAGTGAAAAAGCATCTCCCCGGCTTTATTCAGAAGGTTATTCCCCACCAGAGTCTAACTGGGTTATCCTCAGCAAATTACAACGGAAGAATCATCGTCGGCGAAGTTCTTCCTATCCCCAGCGGAGTTCATCAAATCCCTCAACATAACTTATCAATGGAGTCCCCAGCGGAGTTCTCTTTAAAATCTCAGCGAAGCATCTCTCCCCACAGAGTAATTTCCCATAGTGTAATTCCCCGTAGAGTAATCTTCACCAAGTTTATTCCCCAATGGAGTCATCTTCTCCTACCGGTTTATTCTTGCAATCATCATCCCCAGCGAAAACGGAGAACTCTAATCTTCAACATCAGCCCAGGATTCAACTTCCCGGAATTCGTCGAGGATTTATTTTCCCAGACGAAAATATATTCATAAACATTTCACATTTCATATCTTTTGCTTACATACATGATAAAGTGCATACGACACAATCTCATTTATTCCTGAGAACATCCTGACACCATGCATTTCATACATCATGACATTGCATACGACTAATGTTTGCCTTTTTCAGGGAAAAGTCAATCAAAAGATATTACCATCAACTTTTGAAGTTCCAGATTCGATACCTGTATCTAGCCAGGGCATATCTGTGAGCGATTGATTGTAGATTCGATACCTGTATCTAGCCAGGGCATATCTGCATGAAGAGTTTGAAGATCAACCCCTGTAACAGGCCAGGAAATTATCTTTCATTCTCAGGTCAGAGGTTTACACCTGTATCCATCCAAGAAAGCTATCTCGATCAACCTTTTTTAAGTTCCAGATTCGATACCTGTATCTAGCCAGTGCATATCTGTGAGCGATTGATTGTAGATCTATACCTGTATCTAGCCAGGAAAGTTATCTACATTGAAGAGATTGAAGAGATAGCTTAGAAATGCTCCAGATCCGGATGCTATTCTTTTGCTTATTCATATTTTCTTTCCATAAATAGCTTAGAAATGCTCCAGATCCGGATGCTATTCTTTTGCTTATTCAGATTTTCTTCCCAGAAATAGCTTAGAAATGCTCCAGATCCGGATGCTATTCTTTTTCTTATTCAGATTTTCTTCCCAGAAATAGCTTAGAAATGCTCCAGATCCGGATGCTATTCTTTTGCTTATTCAGATTTTCTTCCCAGAAATAGCTTAGAGATGCTCCAGATCCGGATGTTATTCTATTGCTTATTCAGATTTTTTTCCCAGAAATAGCTTAGAGATGCTCCAGATCCGGATGCTATTCTTTTGCTTATTCAGTGTTTCTTTTCAGAGATAGCTTAGAAATGCTCCAGATCCGGATGCTATTCTTTTGCTTATTCAGAGTTTCTTTTCAGAGATAGCTTAGAGATGCTCCAGATCTGGATGCTATTCTATTGCTTATTCAGAGATTCCTTCTAGATATAGTTCAGTTGCGACCCAGGCATGGCGACATTCTGATACTTATTCAGAGATTCCTTCTAGAGATAGTTCAGTTGCGACCCAGGCATGGCGACATTCTGATACTTATTCCAGATTTCCTTTCAGAAATAGCTTAGAAATGCTCCAGATTCGGATGCTATTCTTTTGCTTATTCAGAGTTTCTTTTCAGAGATAGCATAGGGATGATCAAGATCCGGACGCTATTCTATTGCTTATTCAGATTCCAACTTCTAAAGACAACTTAGAGATGCTCCAGACCCGGATGCTATTCTATTGTTTAGTCCAGATTCATTCAAAAGAAAGTCCAGATACGATCCAGATTCGGATGACATTCTGCCACTCATTCAGATGCAGTATGGATATACCCCAGACATGGCGGTCATTCTACTACTCGTTCAGGCGTCAGTAATTAGACACAGACTAGATATGCTCCAGACACGGAAGCCATTCTATTTCGCATTCAGATTCAACTATCAACTTCAAGTGCAGATATACTCCAGATACGGAAGTCATTCTGTCACTTATCCAGATCCCAGATACAGTTCAGATACGATCTAGATTCGGATATCATTCTGTCGCTCTCTCAAACTACCTATCAACAATCTCCAGATGGCATCTATAAGCCCATCCCCCGACAAGATTCTGTCACATCTCCATATGGAATCTATAAGCCCATCCTCCTATTCACCATATCTCCAAATGGAATCTGTAAGCCCATTCCCGACATCACATTGCTGGTATTCTACTATGCGAGTGCAAATTTCTGGGCACTCTAGTGTTCAATCATCTTCCACCTTCGGATCACGAAAGGCACGCAAGCTAATCTACATCCTCAGCTTTAAGAAGATTGAACAGGGGCAACTGTTGTACCCCAAAATTTGCCCTCCCATATTCTTCAAATTTTATCAAGAATCATCTTCAAATGGTTCAAGATTTCTCAAGGGTTGCACAGTCCAACTGCCTCCTAAGCCAGTCAAAATTAGGGTTTTGGCTCTGTCAAGGAATCTGAGGTTTTCAGTGGTCCAATCAAGTCCCATAGGCCTATATATATTGTCAAGCATCTACATGTCAAGTCTCAAGTCTCACAATGCCAGTTTGCACAGTCAAAAGCTCCATTTGCTTCACAATCAACTGCAGGGGCAAAATGGTCATTTTACAGTCAAAACTCAGAATTTTTGGTCAACATATTATTTTGAGGTCACAATCATCATTTGATCAAGTCTTGATCATGATTCCTTAAGGATATCTCAAAAATCATCAAGATGCCAAAAGTTGCTATTTTTGGACAGCAGGAAAGTCAACTGTATCTTGACCAAAGCATAACTTTTTCATGTTTCATCAGAAAAATCCCATCCAATGCTCATTTTGAAGGGGATGACATTTCCTACAACTCATCTTCATATTCCAAGTCCAAGAAATGCTCTCATAAAAAGTTATCAATTTCTACATTATAGGTCAATTTCAAAAGTCAACAAAAATGCACTTTAAGTCAAAGACCATAACTTGAGATTGGTAAATCCAAATGACATGGGACCAAAGGAATTGGTTAGAGGACTTCAAGACCTTTCCAAAATGTCCAAGAACATGTTCATATGATCAAAATTGAGCAAGATATGCATTGGAGAAGTTGGGAAATTTTTGGGAAATTTCAAAAGTCAACTTTGCTCAAAACACCTTGTTTTTGCTAATGGGCCTCAAATTTCTTCTTGAAACTTTGTCCAAAGCTTATGCACGACCCATTAAGCCTACTTGAATTTATTTTCTTACTTTTATTAATTAATTGGATTTTTTAATTGATTTTAATTCATTCAATTAATTTTAATTGTAGGAAATTCAAAGATATGATTTTTTCAATCTTTTGTGAAGCAAACAAGCTCAATATATGCTGTCAAATTCGTGTGCACATCAATGGGACAAAAATCTCCCAATTTGGCAAGTTTTCTCAATCAAAAGATGCAAAAAGATATGATTGCAAATCAAATATTCAAACCATGATGCAATGGATTTCTTGGCCAAGATTTAACCTAAACTCAGTCTCCTATATATACACAACTCAACCCTAATGCCCATGGACGTGAGAATTGCTGCAGAAAGCCATATGCAACATTGAAAAAATCAAGAAAAACTTGAAAACTGTTTTCCATAATTTAACGTGATTCAAAGCATTTTGTGGTTTCTAATACCTTGCAATTAAAATCACACGCCCAAGCTCAAGAATTCATCATTCACAGACCCACGGTTTGCTTGACTTTTCCATAATCGTAACTCATGATTTATGCATAATTAACATGTTCTAATCATTGATTTGCATTGCTTGAGTTCATACAAAGCTTTTGGCATAGGTTAATTGGACTGAAACACCCTGAATCACAAATCACCATGAACGAATCTTAGGGTTTCCAAGCTTCCAAATTGGGGCTTTATTATCCAGGAAAAATCAGAACCCCTAATGCATATGGTTGGATTCGTTAGGTTGAGACGAATTCAAATCACATGTCGCGAAATATTTATATACAGCATAGGCGTATTCGCTATTTTTCGTTGATGCAGGTTGTGGGGGTTAAAAACCCCCGCTATCTAACCTTGTTTGTTACAGTTTCAAGGAAGACGATGATGACGTGGTAATATGTGGTTGGAGCGTTCAAATAAAAGCGCGCGTGATTTTGTTTCCAGCATAATTGTTATGTTTTTTATATTATATTTGTTCATTACTATAATAACAAAAGCAAGCGAATGGTGGAATGGTAGATGCGTTGGCTGTGTATCATTGGGACCTGGGTTCGATTCTCAGGCCCACCCAAATTGTCTCTATTGTTTTTCTTAACCTGATTGTGTGCAGATTCCCAACAACGTCCCACCATGCGCTCCAAGCATCAGCCTGCCATGTGGCCACCATCACCAATCCAATGGTCAAAGGATGAAGATCATGATGCTCATTAGTCAATGCATGTGCAGCTGATCTCCAAAGTCAAACGTGGCTTGATTGTTAATGGGCCAGAAATTCCAAGATTCACCTCTTTAATGGGCCATCACCCCCCCCTGGTTTATTATTCTTTTTTTATTTTCTTTTCCTTTTTATTATCTTTTTTAATTATTATTATTATTAGTATTTAATTAACAAATTAATTATTTTCACAATAAATTCAGAAACCTAAAATATTATTTATTTTTATTATTTATTAAATTCACTGTTAATTATTTTTTGTAAATAAATGTAAATTAATTAATTTAGTCTTTTTATTAATTAGGTTAACTTTGACTTTTTTCACAAATATAAAATTAATCTAGAATTAGGGTTTTGACAACTTTATTTTATTTTATTTTTATTTTCATTAAGACATTAAAAAACACAAAAATACTTTTTCTTTTAATTAATTAATTAATTAGAATTAGGTTTACTTAATTGCAAAAAGGACTAAATTTCCATTCTTTTCTCAAAAAAGGGTTAAAACCCTAAAGACTTTTCCCGATTCAATTCTTTCGCGCGCATATTTATTTTTAATTCCTATTTTGATCATATTTATGTATCTGCTCCGAGAATGTAATAGATAATTAGGACCTTTTACTGCTTTCTTTATTTTCTCGCAATTTATTTTTCAAGGGTTATGTTTTTGGCGATGTAAATACCCGACGCCTTGTAATAGCGTAGATTCACTTTCGGCAATTTATTTTCTGCACAACTATTAACTGTTAATTATGCATGACAAGACTTGTATGAAAAATAAAATCAACTCGTAGCTCACCATAAAAATGTGCAAAGATAATTTAAACATGAAACCTGACACACATGCACATGCCACTCGTAGGGTACGCCTCACTTGGTTGCCTCGAGGTGGTCATTAAGTATAGGGTGTTTTAGAGGTCGCCCTCCTGTCTAAAGATCCAGTTGCCTCGAAACGGTTGCCTCGGATAAAAAAGGATCTAGGACATTAGGGTTACCGCTAAGGCGTCCTACTATTGCTTTGGTGACCACACATGTCTTTATAATCGAATTGACCTGAATAACTCCAACGACGGTGCTACCTACTTCTCAATAGTGGGATAGTACTGTCTTAAGGACTCTTACACAGCCTAATTCCTTAGAGTAGGTAGATTTCTCCTGGGTACTTGCTCTTTCAAAAAACAAAAACAACTTTTCGCACTTACACTTTCAAAAAGTTTTCAAACAAATACTTCATACACTCTTGAGGACAGATACAAGAGTTACCTAGAAGTTTTTCAAACTAAACTTTTTCAAAACCCACATACACAAGAAAAGCAAACAATTTTTGAAAACATAGTGAGCAAGTACCTAAGAGCCCGTGGATAACCACGGATAGAAAGGGTGATAACACCTTCCCTTTCTATAATCTACCTACCGAACCGAGAAACATCTCGAAAAGGAATTTTGCTGTGCTTTTGTCCTTTCCTTGTTGGAGAAAATAAAAGACGGTGGCGACTCTTGCTTACCGCGACATTTCGCGAACCAGCATTTCAAAACAGTCGGTTCTATTTCCACCGATCACAATGCATTTATTCGAAATGGACATTTATTGGGGGAAATTTGTTAGCTGAAGATTTCGACATTTGATAAAAATGTGATAGTTGATTTGAGAGGATCATGTTTTAAAAATAACATGAAAATTGACCTTATAAGGTTCTTTTATAAAGCTTATTTTTTATGATTCGACATGTCGAAGAGAAACTTAAAGTGAAAATAATATTTCAAGATATGTGAAGTATTTCGACAGTCATGTTTGTTGAATTCAAAGTTGAATTCAAAAAAGCTTCGAGCGGGAAGTTTAAGTTTCAAACTAATGCATTTCGCCAGAAAGACACGTGGAAATTCCAGAATGTCTGCATGTAAAAGGTGTCGGACGTGGCGTAATCTCATAGAAAGACTGTAAGGTCGAATTAGTATAAATAGTATTCTTAGATGTTAGGATTCAGTATGTTCACATCTTTGTACAATATACTTAAATACTCAAAGTACTAGTGTTAGAGAAACGAGTTAGTGAGACATGTACGTATGATGAACCATATTTACATTCGAAAGTTATTTACATTTAACGAAATTTCTTCATGTCATTTATATTCTTTACGATTTACAGTCTAGAATAGTTTCCTATTTTATTGTTATTATAAGAACACTTTGTTTGATATCAAAGTGATTCTCTTCGTCTAAAGAAGTTATCATCAAAACCTTTTTTCCTAAAAACTAGAATACAATATTCATGAGATCAACCTGATCGATCTTGCAAGTAACAGAATCTTCTTTTAGAGATTTAGAAGATCAGCGGTTGTTTACCAAATTACATGGTAAACATACCCACACTACTTTTTTGATATCTAAGATGGATCTGATCAACTACATCTTCGAGAACCCCGCTCTCTCCGGAAGAATAGCAATATGGAAAATAATCTTGATTGAATACGATATCTAATACACGACCCAAAAAGCAATCAAGGGAAGTGTACTAGCTGATCATTTGGCTCATCAGGCTGTGGATGACTACCAGTCCGTGAACTTTGAATTCCCGGATGAGAATATTATGCTAGTGACTGACTATGAAGAACCTGGACCAGATGAAGGACCTAAGGAAGGATCCCGATGGACTATGGTTTTTGAAGGAGCTTCCAATGCGCTCAACAATGGCATGGATTCTGTAATCATATCCCTTGAAGGTTGTTATATCCTTTTAACCGCCAGATTATGTTTCAACTGTACCAACAACATGGTGGAGTATGAAGCATGCATCATGGGTCTCAAAGCTGCTATTGACTTGAGGATCAAGTTCTTGAGCGTCTTCGGGGATTCAACCTTGGTAATAAGTCAAATCAAAGGGGAGTATGATATGAAGCACCCAAATCTTATCCCTTACAAAGAATATGTGCTGACATCGCTTCCACACTTTGAAGAGGTCATCTTTGAACATTTTCCATGAGAAGAGAATCAGTTAGCAGATGCGCTAGCTACTATGTCATCCATGTTCAAGGTCATATGGGACAATGAGGCTCCTCGGATCACTATTGAGAGGTTGGATGAACCAGCGTACTGCTATGAGATTGACACTGACGAAGTATCAAACAAACCTTGGTTTCATGAAGTGAACAGGTATCTCGAGGATCAAGAATATCCTGAGGGGGCATCTGTCAATGATAATAAGTTTCTGAGAAGGTTCTCCACAAAGTTATTCCTCAGCAATGGAATCCTCTACAAGCGCAACCATGACTCTACTTTACTTCGGTGTGTAGACAAGAGCAAAGCAGAGAGGACTATGGCGTATTTACACGAAGCTACCTTTGGCACCCATTCTAGTGGACATACTATAGCTAAAAAGATCCTACGAGCAGGATACTATTGGTCCACTATGGAAGCAGACTATTATCAGCATTCCCGAACTTGTCACAAATGCAAGATCTATGCTGATAAAGTACATGTACCTCCGGTCCCCTTGAACGTGACGGCTCCCTGGCGCTTTGTAATGTAGGGAATTTACATGATCAGAGAGATTAGACCTACCGATTCCAATGGGCATCGCTTCATCCTAGTGGCCATTGATTACTTCACGAAGAGGGTTGAGGCTGCCTCTTTTGCTACTGTTACTAAGAACGTGGTGGCACGGTTTATCAAGCATAACCTGATTTGTTGGTAAGGTGTGCCAGAGAGAATCATCACTGACAATGGTACAAATCTCAATAATACAATGATCACCTAACTCTAAACAATTCAAGATCCAGCATCATAATTCTTCCCCTTACTGGCCGAAGATGAATGGCATTGTGGAGGCTGCTAACAAGAATATAAAGAAAATTATACAGAAGATGACAGTGACATACAAAGACTGGCATGAGATGTTACCATTTGCTCTTCATGGTTACCACACCTCAGCGCGTACATCAACATGGGGAACACCTTATTCTTTGGTATATGGTATGGAGGTTGTGCTTCCTATTGAGGTCTAGATCCCTTTTTTAAGGATCATGAAGGATGCAGGCTTGAACAAAGACGATTGGATCTAGACTCGACTTGATCAACTTAATCTGATTGATGAGAAAAGGCTTGCTGTTGTCTATCATGGTCAAATGTATCAAAAACGAATGATCAAGGCTTTCAACAAAAAGGTCAGACGTCAAGTATATCAAGTGGGTGATCTGGTGATCAAGCGCATCATACTGCCGCAAGGTGATCCTAGAGGAAAATGGACTCCCACGTACGAAGGGCTATTTATGATCAAAAGCATATTTTCTGGTGGAGCCAGGATTCTGACCACCATGGATGGTGACGATCTTCCGCACCCTGTTAATGCGGACATAGTGAAAAGATACTATGCGTAAATAAATACCCACTAGGTTAACTAGCCTAGGCAAAAATAAGGGCATCCCGGCGAACTAAAAGGGCCTATGATCTTGTATTCTTGATTGGTTTTTGCTAAGATACTCCACATGCATAACATGGCCATTTTTATAAGGCAACAAAGTAGATTTACCCTAAGGGTGTAAGTGTGCAAGTGTGTTGGTTTACATGCATTGTTTTGTCTTGAATTAGGATTTGCTAACTTGTTGATTTTATCTTTTCATACAAACCCTAATTTACTAGCATTTTTATAAAGCATTTAAATTGCCAAAAATAAAAATACTAAGCTATTACATCATTAGGGGAGGGGGTATACAAATTTAAAAATGGGGAAATTGCAAGAAAATTAAATCAAATTATTATTACAATCATATTGAATATTGTGCAAAACTGAAGATAAAATGTAAAAATGTAAAATGGAAAAAGAAATGTTTTCATTTGATTTTATGAAGGGTTTTAATCTTTGACATAATTAAGAAAATAATTAGTGGAAATTAACTAAAATTAACTTAAACTAATTAAGAAAAGAAATTAATTCAAAAGTTTTTTAGGGTTTTATGAAAAAATGTTTAAATAATGAAAAATAACATGAGAATTGATTAATTAATTAAAGGGAAACCTAAATTCTAATTATTTTAATTTACAATAAAATAATGATATAGTAATTAAACCTAATTATCTAAGTATTAAAAAATAAATTAATTTACTAAAAGAAAATGTTTTTTATTCTTTTGTTTTATGAAGAAAAATAAACTAAATAAATATAAATAATAAAATAAAAATATTTTTTATATATTTTTAGTAAAATAATAATAATAATGATAATAATAAGAATAGTAATAAAAATATGAAGAAAATATGAAATAGAAATGAAAATAGAAAATAAATAAATAAAATAAAATAAAATAGGCCAGGAGTGTAAACATAGTCAGGGGGGTTAGAATCAGCAAACAAATAGCAAGCCCAATGTTTGGGGCCCAGGCGCTGCAAACAAAAATATAAAAAAAAGGTGAAAAATATGAGAAAACAGACAAAAGGGTACCACTGGGGCTCGAACCCAGGTCCCCAAGGTAACAAGCGCGCACTTTAACCACTGGAGTGGTGATACATTCGTTAACTTAAACAAAACAATAAATATATGATACATGATTTGCCCTGACTGTACTTCATCTTTAACCTCCAACCAAAGGATCTCAAAACTAGAAATCATGAAATGAGTTTGAGCTTGTTTCAAGTGATGGTGATGATCAGGTTAGCTTCCTTGAACCTCTAGGAAGCTAATGCAAAGGTTGTCTTGAACTGAAAGTGGCTGGAATGATCTGGAGAAGTCCAACTGCAATGCTCTGTTTTTGAACTTGGAAGTTTATGAAGATGGTGTTACAGTCTGCAAGCAGGGTCAGGGATGATTTGTATTTTATGTGAGGAAGCTTTTGAAACTGAAAATCCAAGAAACACACGAGGGAAATGGAAGTTTGAAGTTCTTGGTCAGAATGTGCAACAATGGTGGTTTTAGATGCATTTCTGAGTTATAGGAAGTTTTGGAGCTTATGTATTCGTGTCTTAACTTGCAAACAATTTGTGTATATGTATGGAAAATGTTGGTGGACCTTTTAGGATCAGAAACACAAGATCTAGACTTATGGCTATGTTACTTGATTTTGAATAAAAGTGGAAATATGGTTTCAAGGCATAGTACAAGCATGGCCTGAGTTTATGGGAGGATCTAGACATGTTTCTTTTGCCTTTGAAATTTCTTATGATCAGAAGGAACAAGTGCAAAGCTTTATGCATTGACTTTGTGATTAAAGCTTCTTTACAAGAATGTAATGGTAACTTTTTGCCATAAATGGAAATGCAACTTGGATAAAGGTTCAAATGCTTGGATCAAATCTCTAACAGCTGTGTAAACATTTAATTATGGAGTGAAAAACAAATTTGAGGCCTGTAAAGCAAAGATTATGCGGCCTAGCTATGAATTGGTCAAGTGTTCATCACAAATTCTGCCTTGTAAATCAAGAATGAATCCCTAACTTCATCTCTTCGATTCTCTTAGCTCAAACATGATCTCAATGAGTTCTTTGACATTTTGGAAATCTTGTAACATCCTCTACAACCTATATGTTGATCATTATTGAAAATTACCCTTGGAACAATCTGAAAAAATTCCATGAAGTTAGGCCAAAATCCTGCCTAAACTAGGGCAAAATTTCACTAAGTTTCCAAGTTTCATGATTATGTATTCATAAAATCATAACTTGAAATCCATGCATTTCTAGGAGAAGTTATGTTCTACAATGTTTTAGATCTTATTGATATATACAACTTTCATGTTGAAAGTTTCCTTTGAATCATCTTGCATAATGGTGAAAAATTGGCTCAAAGTTGTGAAAAAATATGAAATTTCCAACACTTAGAAAAATTTCTAAGTTTAGAAATATTGAATTTTCAAAATGAAATCTTGACTTTTTGATTTCTTGATGAACAAGTTTCTTATTTTGACAAGTTTTGATGAATTGTGATCTTTGATACTTAATTTTGACCAAAAAGTCAAAGTTTGACTTTTCAGTGTACAGTTGACTTTTGATTAGTTGACTGAAAATCAACTATCAATCAATTGATCTTGAGAAATGTCTTGAGTCATGTCATTAGGTAGAAATGATGCAATTGAATCCTTGAGATCATGTCTCCAACCAATAAACCATTTGCTAGGTCAAAAATCAAAAATTGCACTTCCTCTATCAAAACCCTAATTTTGACCATTTTGCCCTTTTGATGATCTGATCAAATTTCTTGTGGAATTGTGATCCCAGATTGATCCAATGACATATATGAGTTCATAATATTTATATGGATAAAAAATTATGATCAATGTTTTGAGTCATGTCATTAGGTAGAAATGATGCAATTGAATCCTTGAGTTCATATATGAGTTTAGTCAATTGACCATAATTGACTTTTTCACCAATACAACTAATTTTTAGGTCAACTGATCAATTGACTGAGAAAAAAAGTGATTCAAGACTTGAAACTTGTAATGAGAAAACTTGAGAGTCCAAAATGATCCATGAAGGTCATATGAGGCATTAAAAGGTCAATTATCCTTGTGTAATCTCAAACCCTAATTTTTAGTCACCAGTGCTTGAGAAGGTGTCTTGAGTTGATCAACCCTAATGCAGTCTTGAACCAAAGGAGATCTTGTGAGAGATCACTTGATAAATGAGAGGGAAAATTTTGGGGTACAACATCTGCCCCTGTTCAATCTTCTTAAACCTGAAGAGTTAGATTGGCGGATCTTCCATTCATGACTTGAAGGTTTAAGATGATTGAACACTAAAGTGCCTAGAAATTTGCACTCGAAGATGGATTCTGAATGGTCTTATAGATGCCATTTGGAGGAATGTTGGTAAACACTGGAAGAAGTATCAGCACAAATCTCTTATTGATTCATGCTAAAACTTGATGTTTTACCTGTGAAAACAAAGAGTTAGTAAAATGCAGATGTGTGCATGATGTTCACTAGATGTGGTATTATGCTAAATGAATTTTATATGTTCATGCTATGATGTATGAATGTGAGATGTATGTTTTTTTCCGGGAAAATAAATACCCGACTGTTGCTGAGGAGTGTTGGGAAGTTGACTCCCGGATTTCTATTGGGAATGAAGAATATACGTATCTTCAAACTTTGTTGAAAGGATGCTTCTGCTGGGGAATATATCTTAAATGTCAGCCATTATCTGGTCGGATCCAGGCTTCACAATTTGCTGAGGATGAAGTAGTCAACTGCTATCTGGTCGGATCCAGGCTTCACGACAACTTACTGGGGAAGAGATAAATTATCTGTTATCTGGTCGGATTCCAGGCTTTGTAGAAAATTTCTTGAAATTGAATAGTTATCTGGTCGGATCCAGGCTCCACAATAATTTGTTGGGGGTAAGGAAGTTAACTGTTATCTGGTCGGATACAGGCTTTGTAGTAACTTGAAGTGGTAACTATTATCTGGTCGGGTCCAGGTTTCATGTTTTTTTTGGAAAGATGTACTATTATTTAGTCGGGTCCAGGCTTCATAGTGTCTCTCTGGGGATCACAGTTAATTGTTATCTGGTCGGGCTCCAGGTTTCACAATAACTTGCTGGAAAACTGATTTCTGGTTGGGTCCAGGCTTTGCAGATTTTTGAGGTTGATGATGTTAATTGTTTTCTGGTCGGGTCCAGGTTTCACAATAAACTGTTGGGGATTTAGTTGTTATCTGGTTGGATCCAGATTTCATAATGAATTTCTGAGGGTACTTTCTATCTGGTCGGATCCAGGCTTCACAACAACTTGTTGGGGTAGAGGCAAACTCTACTGGGGGAAAGAAGTCAAACCTTGGTCTGGTTGAGTCCAGGTTCTTCTATATCTTGAAGAGTTAAACTATTATCTGGTCGGGTCCAACTTTCATAGTATCTTGCGAAGTTAACTATTATCTGGTCAGATCCAGTCTTCTTAGTTAGTTGAAAAGTTACACTATTATCTAGTCGGTTCCAGGCTCTATAGTAACTTGAGAAGTTGACTGCTATCTGGTCGGGTTCAGGCTTCATAGTAGTTTAAATGTTGTACTAATATCTGGTCGGATCCAGTCTTCATAATATCTTTTGGAGATAGTAAAGGTTTTGTTGAGGACTTTACTGGGGATTATGGTTGTGGCCCTATGATTTGTAATAGTTTGAAAGGAAAACTTAAGCTGGGGAATGTAGACTCAGTCGGGGAGGACAAATTTAGCTTGGGGAGGTATACTCAGTTGGGGGTAACAGGCTCAACTGGAGAAGATAGACCAAAGCTGGGGAACTTTGTACTCAGCTGGGGAGTTATGCTACTCATTTTTTGTTGGGGAAATAAACTCTGTTGGGGAAATAAACCCTGTTGAAGAGGTGAGTTCCTTTTAGGAAGAGATCCACGAGGCTTCTACTTGTAAAATTCAACTTAGCTACAGAGAGAGATGCCAAGAGATTGAGACTCTGGTTGAAGATTATCCTATGCAAAGAGACTTTGTGAGTAATTTTTTTGAGGAGGATGTTAATGAAATAACTTTGTGGTGGTATTCCATATTCATTGAAGAGGTGCTTGTTACTGCTTAGGTTATATGTGCCAAACAGTTTTAATTATGTTCATAAGCATATGTTCATTCAATTTTAGTCATTGGACAAGTTTGCATTTAAAACAAAGACAGGAAGTTTGCACTTCAAAGTATATTTGTATTGATATTTTGCCCATGAATAAGCGTTTTTTTACAAAGAGACGGAGATCCTAGCAAGAGGAAATTGTCAAAAGGAAAACAAAATTGAAAACAAAAACAAATAGCCATGTGAAATGATCTCATTGCCTTCCAACTTTACTATTGCCCCAATGTCTTCGAATGCCCCTTGTCGTAGACAGAAGTTGATTGGATTGATCTTGGACCGTTTGAACTTGGACCTTGGTGATACAATTGACCGTGGTGACTCCACGGGACACAATCATACACTTTCACTCCTTAACTTTTTCCTGGACCTCCCTTTCGGGTTTTCAGCTCACCAGGATACCCATTTTTGCCCAAGTCGCTCTTTCGAGTTTTCAACTTGTCGGGTGTACAATCATTTGCGTATATCCATAATTTTTTCCCAAACCTTTTGGTTTGCCAGGATGCCTTTATTTTTCCTAGGTGTGTCAACCTAGCGGGTCTCTTACGCGTAGTATTTTTTAACTATGTCGGCGTTTATAGGATGTGGGAAGCCTTCACCATCCATGGTAGTCTGCATCATGGCACCACCAGAGAATACTCTCTTGACAACAAATGGCCCTTCATAGGTGGGGGTCCATTTGCCTCTGGGGTCGCCTTGTGGAAAAATGATGCGCTTTATCACCAAGTCGCCAGCTTAATATACTCGAGGCTTGATCTTCTTGTTGAAAGCCTTGATCATCCGTTTTTGATACGTCTGACCATGACAAACATCATCCAGTCGCTTCTCATCGATCAAGTTCAGCTGATCCAATCTCGTTTAAATCCACTCGTCTTTGCCTAAGCCTGCCTCATTCATAATCCTCAGTGAGGGAATCTGAACTTCCATTGGAAAAACAGCTTCCATGCCATAGACTAGAGAAAAGGGAGTTTCTCCAGTTGATTTTCTAGCTGAAGTGCGGTAGCCATGTAGAGCAAACAGAAACATCTCATGCCAATCCGTATAGGTTACCACCATTTTCTGCACAATCTTCTTGATATTTTTGTTGGCCTCTTCGACTGCGCCATTCATTTTGGGTCTATATAGAGAAGAATTGTCATGATTGATCTTAAACTGAGTGCAAAGCTCAATAATCATAACATTGTTGAGGTTAGTCCCATTGTCGGTGATAATCCTTTCAGGGATACCATAGCGGCAGATAAGGTTGTGTCTGTTGAATCTGGCTACCACATTCTTGGTGACTTAGGCAAAAGAAGCGGCTTCGACCCACTTGGTGAAATAATCAATAGCGACCAAAATGAAGCGATGTCCATTGGAAGCGTTTGGCTTGATTTATCCAATCATGTAAATGCCCCACATTGCAAATGGCCATGGAGCGGTCATGACGTTCAGAGGGATAGGAGGAATATGGACCTTGTCAGCATAAATTTGGCATTTGTGACAAGTTCATGAATGTTGATGGCAATCAGTCTCCACCGTTGACCAATAGTAGCTAGCTCTTAAGATTTTCTTAGCCATCGTATATCCACTTGAGTGAGTACCAAAGAGTCCATCGTGCATGTCTTCCATGATCTCCTCTTCCTCCTTCTTGTCCACACATCGGAGTAGAGTAGAGTCATGGTTACGCTTGTACAATATTCAGTTGCTTAGGAAGAATTTAACTGCAAATCTTTGTAAGAACTTTCTATCATTGATGGATTCTCCCTCTGAATACTCTTGTGCTTCAAGATATCTCATCACCTCATGGTACCATGGATTTTCCGCATATGTGTCAAGCTCACAACAATGTATGGGTTCGTCGAATCTTTCAATCGTAACTATGGGGGCTTCGTTGTCCCATCTGACCTTAAACATTGAAGACATAGTTGCCAAAGCATCAGCCAACTGATTTTCTTCCCTAGGGAAGTGCTCAAAGGTGATCTCCTCGAAGTAGGGAATCAGGGATAACACAAGTTCTTTGTAAGGGATGATATTAGGGTGCTTAGTGTCCCAATATCATTTTACTTGGTTGATCATTAGAGTGGAATCCCTAAACACATTCAAATGCTTAATCCTCAAATCAATGGAAGCTTTCAAACCCAAAATGCATGCTTCGTATTCGGCCATATTGTTTGTGCAATCGAAGCATAGTCTGGCAGTGAACGGAGTGTGGAAACCTTCAGGAGATATGACCACAACGACAATTCCTTTACCTAAGGAATTGGAAGCCCCATCGAAGACCATGGTCCATCGGGATCCTTGTTCAGGTCTGTCATACGATCCAGGTTTTGCGCAATCGGTTACCAGCATGATGTTCTCATCAGGAAAGTTAAAGTTCATTGACTGATAATCATCCACAGCTTGATGGGCCAAATGATATTCTAGTACGCTTCCTTTGATTGCTTTTTATGTAGTGTATTGAATGTCGTACTAACCCAAGATCATTTTCCATCTGGCTATCCGTCCGAAAAGGGCAGGTTTCTCGAAGATGTACTTGATTGGATCCATCTTAGAAATCAACAGAGTGGTATGAGTCAACATATATTGTCTTAGCCGGCGAGTAGCCCATGCCAGAGCGCAACAAGTTTTCTCGAGCAGTGAATATCTAGTTTCACAGTCGGTAAACTTTTTGCTCGAGTAATAAATAACATGCTCTTTTCGGCAAGACTTGTCATGTTGACCCAAGACACACCCCATAGAGTTCTCTAGTACTGTCAAGTACATGATCAAGGGTTTTCCTTCAACTGGAGGTATGAAAATAGAAGGTTCTTGTAGGTATTCTTTGATATTTTCGAAGGCAACTTGACATTCATTGTTCCATATTACTACCTGATCTTTCTTCAAGAGCTTGGAGATTGGCTCACAAGTAGCAGTCAAGTGAGATATGAAACGGGTGATGTAATTGAGACGACCTAAGAATCCTCTAACTTCCTTTTCAAAATGAGGGACTGGAATTTCTTGGATGGCCTTTACCTTGGCAGAATCTACTTCAATGCCTTTATTGCTGACAACAAAACCTAGAAGCTTTCCAGATCATACTCCAAACGTGCACTTGTTAGGATTTAACCTCAGCTTGTACTTTTTTAGTATTTCGAGTAGTTTGTACAAGTGATCGAGATATTCCTCTTCAGTTTGTGATCTGGAAATCATATCGTTCACGCATACCTCCATCTCATGATGAATCACGTCATGAAATAAATCCACCATAGCCCTTTGATATGTTGCCCCTGCATTCTTCAATCCGAATGACATAACCTTGTAGCAGAAGGTGCCCCATTGCATAACGAAAGTAGTCTTCTCCATGTCTTCAGGATCCATCCTTATTTTATTATACCCTAAGAAGCCATCCATGAATGAGAAGACTTTATACTGAGCAGTATTATCGACAAAGACGTTAATGTATGGTAGAGGGAAGTCATCCTTGGGGCTTGCCCTATTCAGATCCCTATAGTCTACGCACATGTGAACTTTCCTGTCCTTCTTTGGCACTGGAACCATATTGGCAACCCATTGGGGATAGGATATCACAGCTAGGAACCCTGCATCAAAGTGTTTCATTACTTCAGCTTTGATCTTCTCAGATATATCAGGCCTCATGCGACGAACCTTTTGTTTAACAGGAGGGCAATCCTCTTTTGTCGGCAGACGATGAAATACGATGTCGGTATCCAACCCAGGCATATCTTCATAATACCAAGCAAATACTTCCACATAATCATGCAGCATCTAAACCAACCTGCTCTTGACACTTATTTCCAAGTTAGCGCCGATTTTGATTTCCTTCTTATCTGACTCAGTACCCAGATTGATGACTTCAACTGACTCTTCGTGCATCTGAATAACTTTTTCCTCTTGTAATAGAAGTCTGGCTAGTTCTCCTGGTATGTCACAATCTTCCTCGCCTTCGTCTTCGGCTTGGTTTATTGGACATTCAAAGTCATATTCGGTAATAGTAGAGTCATAGGCAATAGGATCCAGAGTGGATGAAGACCTACAAGAACGTGTGTGTGTGCATGTAAGATACATGGCTATTTTTTTGAAAAATGTATTTGAAAGAAAGGAAAGACAATAAACACAAATAGTTGAATGCAAAAGAGTCCAATGTACCGAATGATCATATGATTAGATGAAAATAAATAAAACCCTTGACAAATGGACCAAAGTTCCTCGGGCCAGGCACATGGTTTAAAAGTCATTATTAAAATATTACATACAACATGTTCTTTAATTGAAAGAAAAGCAATGACAAGTAGATTACTCCTCAATGAAGGATATGGGCACAAAGTCCTTGGCATGTCAGTTCTTCAGCTCCGTTGTAGTTGGATACACCCAATCATCAAATCCATCTTCTTCATCAGAATCACCCACGGCGTTGACTTCATGGCTTCCAATGCGGAGAGGTGGCTTTCCAGAACGAGCACGCCTTACTTCGTTCTGAGCTTTGACGGTGAAGCCCTAAACAAACTTGTCTACTTTAAATGGGATATCGAGGAGTTTCCCCCAAGTATCACAATTTCTTTCTTCAATTTCTACATGGGCATCCTTGACTAAAACCATCTTCGACACAGCCTTAACAGCTTTAGACTCATCAGAGGAACATTTGGTAGCAGCAATCATTGGTGGCACGACTCCAAAGGCTTGACACGGGGTCTCAATGAATTCACCATCCATCTCTACGTATTTAAACGAGTTAAGGTGACTTACCATAAACTCTTCTTCTCCACAGACAGTGACTATTCTTCCCTTGATTGGATATTTGAGTTTATGATGGAGAGTTGAGGTTACTGCCCCAGATTTATGGATCCATGGGCGTCCTAACAGACAATAATGTGTAGGGAGAATATCCATAATATATAAGGTGGAGTTGAAGACTTGGGAGCCCACTTTTATTGGAAGATCTACTTCCCCATGAACAGTCCTCTTTGATCCATCAAATACCCTTACAATGATATCGCTTGGCTTCAAGACTAAATCTTCACAGTCTAGATAGTCTAACGCTCCCTTGGGCAATACATTCAGGGAAGAACCAGTGTCGACTAGAAAATGTGCTAAGGTGTTCCCTTTGCACTCGACAGAAACATGTAAAAGCTTTATTATGGGTTTTCCCTAACGGTGTTAAGTCAGCATCTGAAAATCCAAAGCAATTATCAGGCGTCAGGCTAGCCACACAATTCTCAAATTGGTCTGTTGTTGTCTCATGGGGGACATGATTTTTTTTCAGGAATTTGATTAATGTCCGAGCATGGGCATCAGAACAAAGCAGAAATGACAACATTGGAATTTTAGAAGGGGTTTATCCCAACTGTTCCACAATCTTGAAGTCACTTCTTTTGATTATCTTCAAGATCTCGTCCATCTCACGAGTGGAGGGCTCTCCATAAGCAACATCCTTGGAAGGTACTTCAATCACATCAGGCTCAACAACCTTCTCCTTCCCTCTTGTATCGGTACTTGGCTTGGCAGCAGTAATGCGGATGGGCGTCCTTGTAACAACTGGAGGTGAGATATTAGGTGAAAATATTCTTCTAGTTCTAGTTAATTTGCTTGAGCCAACTATGTTACCAACATTGTCATCTTTTTCTTCTTCAAACAAAGCGTCTTGTTTTATGCCATGATAAAACACCTCAGCACCATAATTCCATGGTACTGCCTTGTTTGAAGAATAGGGAATCGGCACGGGATTAGTAATTATTAAGGGAGCAATAATGGGTTCATTTGAAATCCTAATAGGACCTTTGGAGGTGATCCTAAGAGGCTTTTTTGAGATGGTAATAATGGAGAGGTCTTCACATTTGTTAATCAAACTTTTGGCAAGTGGGGTCTTCTCAAATAGAATTTTGGGGCTATCCATCAGGAGTTGAATGCCTTTCTTCAGGCCTTCACATCCATTGAGTTGTCTTGTACATCACACACAGTCTTTTACACAGCCAGGGAAGATCCCAGCTTTTAATAGATTGTTTTTGATTATATTCAACAAAGTATTCAATTCTTCAATAGAGGCAACAAAAATTATATCTTCAATAGAATTAACACCCTTTTCATGGTTCTGCATTGGAGAGGTAATTACATTCAGTGTTGGAGGAGGATCAAACTCAATAGTCTTATTGTCAATCAAATCCATTTTTTTCTTTAAGGTCCAGCACTGGTCAGTATCGTGCTCGAGGCTTCTCGAGTGGTAAGCACACTTAGCGCTTGGATTATACTTTGGTGATGATGTATCAGGGTTGGCGGGAAGATCGCTCAATGTCACTAAATTAGCCTTGAGAAAATGTTCTAAGGCTTAAGACAATGACATGCCTAACCTCATAAATTATATTCTTGGAGTTTCAAAACATTGATTATTTGCAGATGGTCTTGGAGTAGGAATTGGATTGGAGATTTGGACGACATTGACAGACAGGTGATCATTCTTCTTGGAACGGGCCCTTGCCCCGTACACAGCATTGACTTCCTTTTTTTTTGCAGAAAAAGGTTTCTTGATAGGATTGGAAGTGGAGGTAGACGCCATAAAGATCTTCCCACTTTTAATGCAGCTTTCCACTCTTTCACCAGTTAAGATTAATTCGGTGAAACCAGAAGAAGAGAAGCCAACCAACAGATTAAAGAAGGGACCAGATAAAGTTCCCATGAACATGTTGATGTGCTCCCTATCAGTCAAGGGCGGTTGAACCCTACTAGCAAGGTCTCTCCATTTTTGTGCATATTCCTTAAATCCTTCATTCTTTCCCCTGGTCATATCTTGTAATTGAACCCTCGTTGGTGCCAAGTCGGTGTTGTACTGATACTGACGGTAGAATGCGGTAGCTAAATCCTCCCAAGTATTGATGCGAGAACCATCTAATTGATAAAACCATTCAATTTGCGTTCCAACCAAACTCTCTTGGAAAAAGTGAACCCAAAGCTTCTTATCAGCAGTGTGCAGATGTATCTTGCACACATAAGATTTTAGGTGGAGTTTTGGAAAAGAAACTCCATCGTACTTTGAAAAGATTGGTATTTTGAATTTGTGGGGAATGACAACCCCAGAGATCAAACTCAAATCATCAAAATCTAAAAAGGGGGCGGCTTGGATTTCAACAGCTTTCAATTTGTCTTCTAACTGCTTGTATTTGATATCGGCGGGTGGATACTGCTCATCGAAATAATCATCATCAGATAATTGATCATTAACACAGTCATCCTAAGTACTCTTGACCTCACCAATCTGGTTCTCGTCCTCTTCAGATGAGTCTCCTCCTACTAGGATTTGACGGACTGTCTCCTTGAACCTTCTACCCATGTTGAGTAGAGATTTCTTCTTGGGCTTCTTCTTAACAGCCAGCAAAGCCATCATATCTTGCTTCCCCTTGGCTAGGGCCAGTAGAGTTTCTTGGAACTGAGAATTTTGGGCTTGGAGATCCTTCACAGTTTTCTCTAGATCCATCTTGCTGAAATAAACAGCAGAAAGATAAGGAAACCTGTTATGCGAAAACTTGGCATGTTATGATGCATGGGATATGTATATGCAAATGATTTCAAGGATTAATGAGTTTTGAATTTGTATAGAAAAAAGAATGAACAAACGTCATTTTTCATTAAACAAAACAAGAAAGATTACATTATGCCTCTTGGGCTTACAAAATAAATTTCTAAGATAAAAATACTGAACGCACCCTCTTCGGTGCAAGATAGGCGTTCACACATTGCTCTTCTTGTATCTGCTTCGTAAGCTCCAAGACCCTCTTCTCACTAGCATAGAATTGAGCTTCAAAAGTATCACACTCTTCTTCAGCCGAATCCAACCCTTTTGCAAGTCTTCGAGAGAGGTAGGCATGTCGGGATGGAGGATGGTATACGTGACATCTCCTTCAACCACAGGCTCCATGATGACTGGTAAGATGGAGGGATAAGGCATCAAAATTTTCATAGCACGAGCTCGTACCCACTTAAGGTAAGGCTCATGGGGAATGAAATTCTTGAGTCCCGGCGTCTTGCTATCCACCTTGTTCAACATCCTCCAAGCTCAGATAAACCTCTAACGATAACCTTGATTGTCATTCTCGTAGTCGAATATCACTCCTTGGATAAGCATCTTATGTGGACCATCCCTTTGGGCATAGCCAAACTGTCGTAAGGCTGAGCAGGGGTTATAAGTGATACCTCCTCTAATGCCGAGTAAGGGGACATTAGGGAATTCTCTATAACGGTCGATGATAGTAAAATTCTCCAAAGATCGGGAACACCAATGAATATTTGAATGCCTGAGCATCATCAACCTATGGGACCACCTTGAACCTTGCTCATTTTTCAACACAGATTGGGGAAGATACAAAATAAACCATCTTTCCAAGAGAGGAGTGCAACATGTGAGGATACCTCTCTTCCTCATAGTGCGAGAGTGAAAATAATGTAGGATGTCTCCTAACAAAGTAGTCACCGGGTTACGAGACATGATGATTTTGACGGCGTTTACATATATGAGTTGGACATGATTTGGAAACAAAACCATCCCATATATGAGAAGGGCCACAATTTCCTTAGAAGCTTGTAAGTCTAAGGAGTTCCAACAATCTTGAGCTTTCTCAAACAAGAACTTGGATAAGAAACCATTAACATCACTCCTTGTTTCCCAATTAGTTGTGACATCAGATTGTTGCAAGTGTAGGGCTTGAGCAATCTATTCAGGTTTTGGATCTCTTTAGGTATCGTTGAAGGGTAGTTGATTGAGAATGGGAATCCTCAAGAGTTGGGAGAATTCTTCCAAGGTTGGCACAAGTTGATAATCAGGAAATGTGAAGCAATGGTGTAGAGGATCAAAGAATTGGAAGAGCACCTTCGTCATATCTTCATCAGTGTTGGAGGTAACCAAATTTAGGAGGCGACCATGTCTTTCGGTGAACAGAGAATTCTCAGTAACCCTTGATGCTAACTCTTTGAGTTGAGGAGGGATCCTTATGAGATTGACTTGAATGGTTTTCCTGCAAGTAAAGGCCATGCCCTACAAAACAGAACAAAGATAAATCCCAATAATCCTTGAAATGGTTAGTGAGAATGAGTATGGTGTTATGATATTTATGATGTTATGTACAAATAAATATATACAAACAAGGAAAACAAATCCTTAGGTTTAGGCTTGCATGGAGTCTCATAGGTAAGTACACTCTTGAAGTTTAGTTGGCTCAAACCTGTCTTAGAAATAGTAATCGGGTTCTAAAGGATCCCAATATCACTGGTTTGTCTTCTCGGGAATTGTTTCAGTGCAAGCCTCTTTCATGGCGACCGAAATATCCAAAAAAGCCAAACCTCAATGAGTGTAGTATCGAGTATCTACCAAATTCATATTGCACATAAGCCAGTCATCTCACTACGTCCTAATGGCCAAGTTGGTCAAGTAAAGGTTCTAAAGTCAGTTAGTGTTTCATGACATCACTCAGTAGCCTCGTATTCTCCTTGACTACTCAAGGGCTACCGATACCCACAAATATGTCACACTAACGTAGCTATTTCTTAGACCATGTCAGTATACCCCGCACAGTTTCCACAACGTATTGCTACTTACCTATAAGGTATCCCAAATCTGGGTAGAGGATTTAAGCCCAAACAAAGAACCCAAAATGTAAAGCAAACAAATCAAACAATGAAAGCAAAAATAAAGGTGATATAGCCCTAAGGTAACCCCACTTTTAAGATACATACTCTTTGTCCCCAACAGAGTCGCCAATTTTGTGATGCAGTGGGAGAACTGACTTGGGTGTTTTGCGTTTGATCGCAAAATGTTGCAGTTAGCAAGAGTCGCCACCGACTTTTCTTTTATCCAAAGGGATAGTTTGAAAAGAACAGGAAAGACCTTTGAGATTATTTCTTGAGTTCGGGGGGTAGATTATGAAAAGGAAAGGTGTTAGCACCCTTTTCATCCATAGTTATCTATGGGCTCTTAGTTGCTTGCTAGATCACTTGCTTTTATTTGAAAATGTGCTTTGTGTGGTTTTTTAAAGTATTTTGAAAAGGCTCCACTGTTTAGGCAAACTTTCTAATAGTTCTCGTTCGTAAGAACATATAAAAAGTGTTGAACTTTTGAAAATGTTTCAAGTTTGGAAGATGTTTAGAAAATGTTTTGAAATTATTGGTGTTTGTTTTGAAAATAAGCAAGAGTGTTTGATTTGAAATTGAGCAAGCAACTACGAAAAATCTACCTACTCAAAAGTCTTAGTTCATTTCTTCCTTTCCTTTGATATTGTTATCTTACCATTGATTTGGTAAGAAACCCTATCTTTAGATGTAAAAGCACGGGCATGGGTCATCGTATAGCCATGATAGTAATGTTGTGGAATATCTTAGCAATTCTCTTTGAGGGACTAAGATCATTTTGAAAGGCAACTTTGATAGCGTCATCGAGGGACTATGATCTTGTATTCTTGATTGCGCATCATACTGACGCAAGGTGATCTGATGATCTGGTGATCAAGCGCATCATACTGCCGCAAGGTGATCCCAGAGGAAAATGGACTCCCACGTACGAAGGGCTATTTATGATCAATAGCATATTTTCCGGTGGAGCCATGATTCTTACCACCATGGATGGTGACGACCTTCCGCACCCTGTTAATGCGGACATTGTGAAAAGATACTATGCGTAAATAAAGACCCACTAGGTTAACTAGCCTAGGCAAAAATAAGGGCATCTCGGCGAACTAAAAGGGCCTATGATCTTGTATTCTTGATTGGTTTTTGCTAAGATACTCCAAATGCATAACATGGTCATTTTTATAAGGAAAAAAATGGATTTACCCTAAGGGTGTAAGTGTGCAAGTGTGTTGGTTTACATGCATTGTTTTGTCTTGAATTAGGGTTTGCTAACTTGTTGATTTTATCTTTCCATACAAACCCTAATTTACTAGCATTTTTATAAAGCATTTAAATTGCGGAGAATAAAAATACTAAGCTATTATATCATTAGGGGAGGGGGTATACAAATTTACAAATGGAGAAATTGCAAGAAAATTAAATCTAATTAATTATTACAACCATGTTGAATATTGTACAAAATTGAAGATAAAATGAAAAAATGTAAAATGGAAAAATAAATTATTTTTACTTGATTTTATGAAGGATTTTAATCTTGACCTAATTAAGAAAATAATTAATTGAAATTAACTAACATTAACTTAAACTAATTAAGAAAGAAATTAATTCAAAAGGTTTTTTAGGGTTTTATGAATAAAGGTTTTAAATAATGAAAAATAACATGAGAATTGATTAATTAATTTAAGGGAAACCTAAATTATAATTATTTTAATTTACAATAAAATAATGACATAATAATTAAATCTAATTATCTAAGTATTAAAAAAGAAATTAATTTACTAAAAGAAAATGTTTTTTATTCTTTTGTTTTATGAAGAAAAATAAACTAAATAAACATAAATAATAAAATAAAAATATTTTTATATTTTTTAGTATAATAATAATAATGATAATAATGATAATAATAAGAATAATAATAAAAATATGAAGAAAATATGAAATAGAAATGAAAATAGAAAATAAATAAAAATAAAAAAAATAAAATGGGCCAGGAGTGTAAACATAGTCAGGGGGGTTAGAATCAGCAAACAAATAGAAAACCCAATGTTTGGGGCCCAGACGATGCAAACAAAAACCAAAAAAAGTGAAAAATATGAGAAAACAAGCAAAAGGGTACCACTGGGGCTCGAACCCATGTCCCTAAGGTAACAAGCACGCGCTTTAACCACTAGGGTGATGATACATCCGTTAACTTAAACAAAACAATAAATATATGATACATGATTTGCCCTGACTGTACTTCATCTTCAACCTCCAGCCAAAGGATCTCAAAACTGGAAATCGTGAAATGAGTTTGAGCTTGTTTCAAGTGATGGTGATGATCAGGTTAGCTTCCTTGAACCTCTAGGAAGCTAATGCAATGGCTGGCTTGAACTGAAAGTGGCTGGAATGGTCTGGAGAAGTCCAACTGCAATGCTTTGTTTTTGAACTTGGAAGTTGATGAAGATGGTGTTACAGTCTGCAAGCAGGGTCAGAGATGCTTTGTATTTGATGTGAGGAAGCTTTTGAAACTGAAAAGCCAAGAAACGCACGAGGGAAATGGAAGTTTGAAGTTATTGGTCAGAATGTGCAACAATGGTGGTTTTAGATGCAGTTCTGAGTTTGGGGAAGTTTTGGAGCTTGTGTATTCGTGTCTTATCTTGCAAACAATTTGTGTATATGTATAGAAAATGTTGGTGGACTTTTTAGGGTCAGAAACACAAGATCTAGACTTATGGCGATGTTACTTGATTTTGAAGAAAAGTGGAAATATGGTTTCAAGGCATAGTACAAGCATGACCTGAGTTTGTGGGAGGCTCTATACATGTTGCTTTTGCCTTTGACATTGCTTGTGATCATAAGGAACAAGTGTAAAGCTCTATGCATTGAATTTTTTATTAAAGCTTCTTTACAATAATAGAATGGTAACTTTGTGCCATAAATGGAAATGCAACTTGGATAAAGGTTTGAATGCTTGGATCAAAGCTCTAACAGTTGTGTAGACATTAAATTATGGAGTGACAAACAAGTTTGAGGCCTGTAAAGCAAAGATTATGCAGCCTAGCTATGAATTGGTCAAGTGTTCATCACAAATTTTGCCTTGTAAATCAAGAATGAAACCCTAACTTCATCTCTTCGATTCTCTTAGCTCAAACATGATCTCAATGAGTTCTTTGACATTTTGGAATTCTTGTAACATCCTTTACAACCTCTATGTTGTTCATTATTTAAAATTACCCTTGAAACCATATGAAAAGTTGCCATGAAGTTAGGTCAAAATCCTACCTAAACTAGGGCAAAATTTCACTAAGTTTCCAAGTTTCATGAACATGTATTCACAAAATCATAACTTGAAATCCATGAATTTCTAGGAGATCAACTATCATGTTGAAAGTTTCCTTTGAATCATCTTGCATCATGGTGAAAAATTGGCTCAAAAATGTGAAAAAATATGAAATTTCCAACACATAAAAAAAATATCTAAGTTTAGAAATTTTGACTTTGCAAAATGAAATCTTAAATTTTTGATTTCTTGATGAACAGGTTTCAAATTTTGACATGTTTTTATGAATTGTGATCTTTGATACTTGATTTTGACCAAAAAGTCAAAGTTTGACTTTTTAGTGTATAGTTGACTTTTGATCATTTTTCTGAAAATCAACTATCAATCAATTGATCTTGAGCAATGTTTTGAGTCATGTAATTGTGTCAAAATGATTCAATTGAATCCTTGAGATCATGTCTCCAACCAATCAACCATTTTCTAGGTCAAAAATCAGAAATTGCACTTCCTTAGTCAAAACCCTAATTTTGACCATTTTGCCCTTTTGATGATCTGATCAAATTTCTTGAGGAATTGTGATCCCAGTTTGATCCAATTACATATATGAGTTCATAATATTGACATGGATCAAAAATTGTGAAGTTTGATTGTAAATTGACCAGAATTGACTTTTTCCCCAATATAGTTGATTTTTAGGTCAGCTGATCAATTGACTGAGCAAAAATGTGATCCATGACTTGAAACTTGTCATGAGCAAACTTGAGAGTCCAAAATGATCCATTAAGGGAATATGAGGCATTAAAAGTTCAATTATCCTTGTGCAATCTCAAACCCTAATTTTCAGTCATCAGTGCTTGAGAATGTGTCTTGAGCTGATCAACCCTAATGCAGTCTTGAACCAAAGGAGATCTTGTGAGAGATCACTTGATAAATGAGAGGGAAAATTTTGGGGTACAACAGTAAGCATGGGAGTCCGTTCCAAAGAAGGGGACTCATCAAATAGTTCTAAGAAATATGGTGATAGTTCTTACAAAAAGAAAGAGAAAGACTCCTACGCTATATCTCATGGTAGGAAAGGGAGATCTCATAATAGGAATCAACAAGTTTCTTCTGCTTGTCCGATGGTTAATCCAACTCTTATGGACCCTTCTCAAAAATCTTATCAGCAACACAATCAACAAAGTCGTATGCACAAGAAGGACCAGTTTGACCCAATTCCTATGACGCATCCCGAATTATTTCCTGATTTTTTACATAAGAACTTGGTTCATACAAGATCACCGCCAGCTATCCCATAAGTAATTCCTTGGTGGTACAAGGCTGATGCTTTCTATGATTTTCACCAAGGTTCCCCTGGGCATGACATTGAAATTTTTTTCCATTGAAGATAGAAGTACAAAATTTGATAAAAAGTGGTATCTTATCCTTCGAAGATGTTAAGCAACTTCTCAAACATGATTTAAAGATACCTTGGAGTTTAAGGATGATTAGCCTTCTCAATTTACTAGCAATTTTACTGCTTTCTCATTTGTAATTTGTCTTGTTTATCATTGAATTGTTTACATGTAAGAAATTGTTTGCATTTGAATGATTATCTTAATTCAATGAATATGTTTGTCTTGAAGAAATCCATTCATTTCACTCGTATTTGTTTTCCATTTTAAATTTCTTTTTGCATTATGATACCAACTTGTTACCCATTCTCTTGCCTAGGCAGATGTTGGAGGGAGGATGATGATATTAATATGCAAAATTTTTGGTTGTATGATTTTGAATAAAACCTTGTTGACGATGTACAGGAATTGATTCAAATTCCCAAACCTTCTGAAACCCTCTATAATACGGTGGGAAAACTTACTTTTTGGTTTTATCTAAAAATATGCGAGTAGCTAGAGTCGCCACCGAATTTTCTTTTATCCAATATAAGGAAAGGATGAAAAGAACACGAAAGACCTTGATAGATTTTGAGTTCGGAGGGTAAGTTATGAAAAGGGAAGGTGTTTGCACCCTTTTCATTCATAGTTATCTACGGGCTCTTAATTGCTAGCTCACTTTTGAAAATTTCCTTTTGTGTGTGATTTGTTTGAAAACATTTTGAAAAGCCTAAAGTATGGCTGACTTTGTAATGATTCTTGTATCAGTCCTCAAGAACATGTACAAAGTGTTTTTTTGAAAATATTTGCTCGAAAGTGTAGCGTGAGAAATGTTTATTTTTGAAAAGATTGTGAGCGAGCGATTAACAGTTCTTACCCACTCAAGGTCGTTCTTGTTATTTCTCTTATCTTTTAGAGATAGTACCATCCATACCATTAGTTAGTATGTGGCCATATCTATTGGGTGTGAAGGGACAAGAGAAGGGTCATAAGAAGGTCATCAAAGGCAGCATGTAAGGTTTGTTTTGAAATTTATCAGAGGGACCAGATCATTTTTCGTAGGCAACATCGAAAGGTAATCGATGGATTATGATCTCTATTCGAAGGGACTTTTGCTAAAGTATCCCCACTTTCGAGGGTCATGACCAAGTTTCTGAATACAACAAAGAGAGGTTACCCTAGAGGTGCAGGTGTAAATAGTGTGTTCAGTTCAACTATTTATCTTATATTAGGGTTTGCTAACGATTGTTTTTATCTTGCCGTACAAACCCTAGTTACTAGCAGTTGAATATATATATATATATATATATATATATATATATATATATATATATATATATATATATATATATATATATATATATATATATATATATATATATATATATATATATATATATATATATATATATATATATATATATATATATATATATATATATATATATATATATATATATATATATATATATATATATATATATATATATATATATATATATATATATATATATAGCAGGAAAAGTAAAGTGAGAAAAGTAAATCCTAAGCTATTACAGGGCTTTAGGACAGTTACATAAAAAAGATGACAAAAATAATGTTCGGAAATTAAACCCTAGATTATTACATTCCGTAAGAAATTACTGATCTGGATTGGGCCTACACTTGCCCTTCGGATAGAAGGCCCAAACCAACACCTTTGCATAAGGCCGAGAAACAGACAACCCAAGTTATGGACCATTGGGAAACTCCCCACGCATCCGTTGGGGAACGTGGCACACGTCTTCATGTCAAAGTCGCCTTAACTTCCCTCTGGAAGTCACGGGTCCAACCCCTATTCTCACAGAGCAGTTGACCAGGGGGAAGTCCACTTGCTGGACTCCATACACATGTAAGTCCTGGCAGTTTCCATTATTGGGCCTCAACGCGGCCCAATAATGGGGACCTTGGCCCAGCGTTGGGGGATATTAATAACCTCTCTTCTGAGATGGTCGGGTATTCAACACTTTCTAACTCTCATACTTTTTTGCTCATTCCGAAACTCACTTTGGAATCAGAGTGTCTTGTTGTTACCCCTCCACTTCACTCTCAACTTCTGCTTGAGCTAGCTGTGATGGTCCATTCTGGTCAGGTACGATCATTGGCGCTGACTATGGGAAACTTGCTTCCCCGTCTTCTGTTTACTCGAGACTAAAGCTAAATTACTCTTCCGACTGTCATGGCTGATCAAATAGAAGAAAACAACATGAACGCCCACAATGTTGACTTCAACAACAACGTCGGCGACAATAATGTCGGCCTCGACAATGCAGGTGCTGCTAGCCAAAATACGCCCCCCACGGTTAATATGCCTGGTCCTTCAGACTATAGAGACGGAGCAACCGCCTCATCATCATCACTACCTCGACGACTTGAAGACGATCGACCAACTCCCCAAAACTACTAATCCAACCAGTTCTCGGAGGTCCCCGTTCCTGCCAGAGCAGAAGCCACAACCAAGGCACTGTTCCCGATGATAAACCAAATGAATTATCTGATCTTCTCTCAAGGAGAAAGACTGAGGGAACTCGAAGAGCCCCCAAAAGACATAGGAGAACCCATTCTCCTCCTCCTTGCCAAGTAGAGGAACGTCCCTAATCTCCCTCGCAGAGACGTAGCGGGGTCGCCTCTCGAAGTCGCTCTCCCCGACCAATAGGGCGATGCCCCATATTGGAAAGGGATCAACCCATTAATACAGGGAGATGTGATCACATCCCCCCGCATCAAGAGTAGAGACCCCCTGGAGACAGGAGCAGGGGAAGTAATGAGCGACCATACCTCCCGAGGAATGCGTTGCGCGACCAGGGCCGCCATCATAACCACCATTACAACATATCTCTTTCTCGCTTGCCTGAAAGGAGTGATGAAGATGACCTCCACGGTCCCTTATCACAAGCCATCATGGAGGCACCCATTCCCCCAGGAATGGAGAAGCCTCCACATCTGAAGGAGTATGGTGGTATTGCCGACCTGGTCGACCATGTAGACTGGTTCGAAGTAATGTTGCATTATCATAATGTCAGGGGACCAATAAAATGTTGTTTGTTCCCCACGACTTTGAGGAAAGCTGCGATGGACCGGTACAAGAGTTTTTCCCCAGGGTCAATCACCTCCTGGTGAAATTTAAAGAACCAATTCATCAGTTTGTTTACTGCTTCACGTCGGCACCCAAAGACTGAAGCAGCCCTCGAGGCTATCGTCCAGAGACACGACGAGACCTCGAGGGAATTTATTGATCGGTTCAACCGGGAGGCCATCCAGGTCCCCTGTACCGAACACATGAAGAGATACCTGCTCGAGAGGGGACTCCTCCCGGGCACGGAATTCAGAAAGGTCGTTGGCATCGAACCACCCAAGACATTTGATGCCCTCCTCGAGAAATCCATAGCATACATGGACTACGAGGAGAGGGAAGCGACCAATAGAGCCCGGGACCCCAGGAATCATGGATCAACAAGAAATCTGCGACAAGAATCCGACCCTCCTTGACGAATTGGCAAGAAGAGGAGGGATGACAAACCCCGAGACTCTCATGAGCAAAGAGGACCCTCGGGGCGATTTACTGAGTACACTCTGCTAACAAATTCCCGCGAGCGCATTTTGGTGGAGTGTGTGAACCCTGATATCAAGGACAGCGGCGTCAAGAATCCTCGTCCCGCTCCTGCTAAGCCCGGGGCAGATCGGAGCAAATACTGCCAGTATCATCGGAGCCATGGAAACTTGACTGAAGATTATGTCCATCTCAAGGAAGATATTGAGACCCTCATAAAAGAGGGAGGACTTGGGAAATATCGGCCCAGTGACGCCCCCCGTCTAGATGCCTACAAAGCAAGGGAGATAAAGGAGGATGCCTGACCATCTGACGAGTCGGTTCCCATCCAGACCGTATTCTCCATTATGAGATTGGAGGACTTCTATGTCCCCGGACATATGGAAGAGCCTCTGTCCATGCACAGCAGGTGAGAAAGCTTCCCCTCCGCCATGATCATAAATGGTGGAGGTTTTAATGACATAACTATAAATTCCGCGAAGAGGAAGTTGGACGATCTGGTCGACGCACCCCCCCCCCCCCTCCCCCCCATGAAAACGGTGACCTTTGAGATGGTTAAGGGAAGATCGGAGCCAATCACCTTTTACCTCGAGGAATTTCCCGAAGGGGCCCCCAATTCAGCCACCCCTCTTCTGATCAGGCTAGAATGGCTAAATTTGATATTCTTCACGTCCTGGTCGACGAGGGAAGTTCCGTCGACGTGATGTATAGCCAGCTCTTCAGAATCCTACATCTCGATGACTCTCACCTTTCACCATACATGGGGTCCGACCTGTAGGGCTTTAATGGCTCGACCTCCAAACCATGGGGGTATGTGGAGCTCATGGTCTCCTTTGGCGAAGATACTGCCACCAGGAAAGTCAAGGTGCGCTTCCTGGTCATCGACTGCACGTCCCTCTACAAATGCATTCTTAGGAGACCGATGCTGGCAGAGCTGACCGCAGTGCCATCCACCTTCCATCTGAAGATGAAGTTCTACACAAAAAGGGCATGCGTCGCCACAATCTAGGGTGACCTAGAAACTGCCTGAAGATGCTTCAATGCGGCGACCAAGGGATAAAGCATAATCGACACTGGGGCGCGGACAACCAAGAGAGATACAACAGCGCGACCAGAACCACAATAGTCAGGGCCACAACCAACCAAGGCAGAAGTGAAGAGGGCTCCTCCAAAGGTCGACTCAATCTCATTGGACACCCGCTTCCACCAAGACGAAACACCCAACGGTAAGAAGGGGCTCCTCCGACCAATTCCGGATGGGTATTTCGAGCTCGTCCCTTTCGGTGAAGACCCGGACAAAGGGGTGAAAATCAGCACTGGACTCCCCGACCCGGCGAGGAAGCAGATCAAGGCCTACTTGAGGGAGAATGCAAATTTGTTCGCATGGAGCGCTACAGAGATGCCCAGTGTCGACCCCGAGGTCGCATGTCATCAACTCGCCATTGATCCAGCCGCTAGGGCATTAGTACAACGTAGGCGTATGCAGTCCCCAAAAAAAACGGAGGCTACTGAAAAAGTTGTAAAAGACCTCATAGAGGCAAATTTTATTTCTGTAGCCCGGTATTCAACATGGCTGTCAAATGTTGTACTCGTTAAAAAGAATAATAGAAAATGGCTTATGTGTGTTGACTATACCGATCTTAATCGGGCATGCCCCAAAGATGCATTTCCTTTGCCTAATATTAATATGCTGGTCGACAACTCAGCTGGCTATAAAATTTTATCTTTCATGGACGCCTATTTAGGCTATAACCAAATACCAATGGTAATAAGCGACAAACATTGCACTGCCTTCATGATCAGCTCGGGAAATTATTACTATAATGTAATGCCCTTCGGTCTGAAAAACGCAGGAGAAACATACCAGCAGATGATGAACAAAGTCTTCTGCAATGAGATGGGAGATATGCTCGAGGTATACATGGACGACATGATCGTCAAATCTCGAGTAGAAACCAACCATGTTGCTCGTCTCAGAAAGTCTTTGCCTAAGCAAGGCAGTGTAGAATGAGGTTCAACCCCGAGAAATGTACCTTCGGGGTCAGGGCAGGCAAGTTCCTCGGGTTTTACCTAACATAACAAGGAATCAAAGCCAACCTGGACAAGTGTCCGTTGTTATCCGACCTCCCTACACCCAATTCGAAAAAATCCATACAAGTCCTGAATGGTATGCTTGCCTCACTCTGTCATTTCGTCGCGAAATCCGCTCAACACGCCCTGCCCTTTTTCAAACTTTTGCGCTAGGAGGCAAGTTTCGAGTGGATCGAGGAATGTGAATGAGCCCTCCTCCATCTCAAACAGATCCTTTCACAGCCTCCTGTTCTATCACGACCACTTGACGGGGAGACGTTATTTCTATATTTGGCCGTCTCCGTCGAAGCCGTCGGTGTGGCCCTCATTCTCGAGACTCTTGTCGGTCAAAAACCGGTGTACTTTACGAGCAAAGTGCTTCAGGGACCCAAGGTCAGATACCAATAGATCGAGAAGGTGTATTTAGCCCTTGTCAACACGACGAAAAGGCTCAAACACTATTTCCTCACACACACAATCGTCATACGAACAGACCAGCCCGTGAGACATCTATTAGGCTGACCAGACATGGAAGCTCGAATGCTAAAGTGGTCCTTGTTGGTTTCAGAATTTGACATCTAGTACGAAAGCAGGAAGGCTCTAAAGGCCCAAGCTCTGGCCGACTTCGTCGTCGAGATGATTGCTCACAACCCCCCCCCCCCCCCGTAGGTAAGGAGCACAAGCGGACCATCTTTTTGGACGAAGCTTCGAGCTCGACTGATAGTGGAGCAGGAATCCTCCTCAAAAACAAGGAAGGCGTCGTGATCGAACACTCACTCATTCTCTCCTTTTCGACCTCAAAAAATCAGGCAGAATACGAGGCTCTGCTCGCAAGTCTAAGACTAGCCGAGAATTTGGGAGCTCGAGAGATATAAGTTTTCATTGATTCCAAACTTGTCACATCTTAAGTTTAAGGGGGATACCAGGCTAAGAACAACAACCTCATTGAATATTTAAACTTGGTCAAAGAGCATATGAAAAAGTTTAACTGAGCGGAAATTACACACGTACGACGCGAACAAAACACATGGGCCGAGATACTTTCAAAACTCGCAAGTACGAAGAAGAAGGGCGGAAACAAATCAGTCATACATGAGTCCATATCTTACCGGAGCATTGAAAGGTCCACAACTCTACTCAGAGTGAATGCCATCGAGGATGATTCATGGTGGATGACCTGGGTCTTCAATTTTCTAACGAAAGGGGAACTTCCTATAGACCAAAGGGAGGCATCCGCGACCAAACGATGAGTATGCTCTTACGTGGTGCTCGAGCTCAAATTGTATCACCATGGATCTCCAAAAAGATTCACGCGAGGGAAAGCTGGCCACAAATTGGGAGGGGCCGTATCACGTCCAAGGAGCTACGGTCGCTGAAGCATATTACCTCGAACAACTAAATGGAGAACCATTACCTCGACCCTAGAATGTAGCGAAGCTAAAGCAATATTATAGCTAAGTTCCTCACCCGCTAGGGGTGTTAGCTGTTGACTTGTCCTATCCAACCGATGAAGGGATGAGCTCGACCATGTAGGCGCGTCTAGGTACGGACGCAGCCTCCAAAATGAAAAAAGGCAAGAGGTTGCTCATTTTAATGAGCAACATGCTAGACTGATAGAGACACCTCGATCGAGCTCTGCTGTCAAAGTACCCCAATATGACAGAACACCCAGCTCAAGATGGGCAGTTCACGCCACGAGCGTAGGATCCCGACCGCGGTCATACGCTCATTTCGCAGATCTCGACTCTGCACCCTCGACACATCTCAACATAGCCATCAAAGAAAAGCAAAGCAATCATGAAATGCTGACCATGAAGGCCGATGCTATTCAAAATAATCACAAATTAGGAACGACGGCTACGAAAACAAAATAAATAAGAACGGGCATGCATGCCTTAAAAATAATCAAACTTCATCTTCCCCGTCACTATTATCGGGGGGATAAAAGATAATCCCGTCAATAACTTGGTTGAACGGACCCACTCCTTCAACTACCATCTCAACCCCTGGGTTCAGGATCTTCAATTGTTCAACGGTCGTGTTGAAACCATAGCCGAGGGTGTCAACGACTTCTTGTTCAAGCACTCAGATGTGAGTGATCAACTCTGCCCTGGACGCCATGCCCTTCTCCGCATCGGTTTCCTCCTCGACGGGGCAATGATCCCTTCAAACTCCATCGTTCGGGCGACCAGACACTCGTTCTCTTTAGTAGAGGCCTCCAGTTGAGGCCACAACTCATTTAGATCCTTGAGAAGTCGAACTTGGGACTCGAACCTTGACTCATGGTTTAGGATGTCGCACTTTAACTTCTCTTTTTTGGCCTTCAGCTTTTGAATCTTGGCATAGGCTGCATCGAGAGAGACTTGAGAGCTCGTGGCCTCATCATTCGATAGAAGGGCTGTCTCAAGCATTCTCATTACAGAGGCCACATCCTCCACTAAATTTTTTCGATGAAGTTCCTTATCTTCCGACAAGATCGCCTCCCACTCCTCCTCGTGCATGCCCAAGGAGCTCTCCCCATTAAAGAGATTGCAGTTTAGATAGCAAGGAGGTAACACGAGGATCCCCGCGGGAACTTTATCACACTTTGGCACTACGCCTTCGACGCTCTCCACACGTTTCCTCTTCGTCACGGGCTCACTGACGGGAATCTGGATGGGCACTGCCACGGCCCGCAGATTTGGCCTGTTCCTGGAGTTAGGTGACCCTGCTCTTTGGCGCGGAGGTGAACACATTATTGGGCCTCAACTTCAATAAGCTCTCAGAAAGGGAAGCCATTCAAATACAATCAACAAGGAACCATTAGTCGGGGTAGAGCACGAAAAATAACGTGGGCCTTCCTAAAAGCATAAAGAAAAGCAAAATTAATCATCATGGCTACGTCCCCTACCTAAAAGCCTCATGGCATCCCACTAGAGCAAGGCCTTGGTGTTGACTAACCTATTAACTAAAAGATACCCCCCCTCATTGTCGAACAGGAGGGTATTGTTCACATCCATGCACTTAGCGGGGGAGAAGCTCCTAACATAGGCCGACAACTTCTCATATGAAAGTTGGTCCTAAGCGTCCAGGTCCTCAGGCTTCACAGTGTAATATTCAGGTCTTTGCTCGAAGTGCTTCCATTGCCACTCGAGTTGAAATCTGGCCATGAGCCGGATAACTGGCCGCCCGTCCTCCACCTCTTCCATGCGAATGAAAAGGGAATCTATGGTCACGTCCGTCAGAGGCTTTACAATGAAATACCTCTTTTTGAAGATTCTGACAGACTCCAGATAAGGCCTAAAGAGCTTTCTGAATTGCTTGAATGACACCTATGCCTGCCCCTCTGACAGACTGTCTTTGGATATGAAATATACGGAAAAATGGGGAAGCGTGGCCCCTATCTGCAGATATTGGCATACAAGCTCTAACGCTCGCATGAACTCCAGCGTGTTCGGGTAAAGTTGAGAGGGCGCCAATTGAAGCCATTGAAATACCCCTACTTTGAAATCATTGAAGGGAAAATGCATCACCGCCTCTTTAAACAAAAATTAGTACATAGGGAAACGTTTACCCGGATACACCGAGCATATTCTCCGGTTGCAGTGGGTAATTTTAAGCATCCAGTTGGCAGGTGGCCCTTCCGCTCGTACCTCTGGACAATTGAATGCGTTTGTTGCATCCTGAGAAAAGCACGACAATTTATTTAGAGGCTCGGGAGCAACCCAGGCCAGAGGGTCCTCATCACCGTGTGGATCATCTTCATAGTTGGTGGCAAGAACGTCATCCCCGACTGAGTGTGCCATTATAGCTGAAAAACGAGGGAAAACAGTGAATTCGACATTATCAAATTCACCCTTCCACCACAGATCAAGTGAAAGGGCGACGAACTCGACCCAAGCCCTCGGCTATACGCTAAAGCAGACTACGTTGTTGTGGGAGATATTCACTTAACGAGCAAGAAGCTGAGTCAACCCCCGTTATCCGGGGAGAACGCCCCCTATATCATGGCCACTATTCAGGGAAATCTCCCCTGACATTATAACTAATGAATATCAATGAACATTCATGAGTGTTCGTCACAGAACTCATGAACTTCAATGAACATTCATTAGTGTTCATCATAGAACTCATAAATATTCATCCAGTCAAGGTAAATTTTAGATGTTTAATCCCGAAATGCTGAAGAAAGATGTTGTTAAAGGGATATAACTTACTTGGATGAAGAACTCTTGAAGAAAAATCTGGGAAAGTTGGGAGGATAACTTCACGCACGAGCAAGAGAAGTTGAAGGAGAACTTGAGAAAATGAAAAATGAGACCCAGGGGGCCCCTTTTATAGGTGAATCACGCCCCACGAGGTCCATCATGAAAAGTCATCATTGGATTGGACCTTTTGGGTTTCCCCTTGAAGGGGTAGCACCCCAAAGCATCAGCCACGTTGCTCAACAGTCAACCACGTGTCCCTTCTAGATCAATGAGCATATCCCTGAATCCAATACGTAATCCCCATACAAACACAAGGCAAATACTCCATATGAGGGAATGCTTGACGCTACGGGCAGATACCTCACGAGACAGATACCCCGCTCGAGCACATCTATTACACTACCTCAAGGATGAAATAATGCTCGACGTCTCAACAACCCCTTGAAGACGGACGTGTCGAAAGAGATCTCGTAGAGGTTCCTCATAACTAATATGGTCCTCTCGAGCAAGCAACTGACTCTGTCGGTCTCACTTCTCATTCAGCCATAATATCCCTGACACAATTAAACAGGTTGTCCCCCATATGGGTAACAACTCGCTCCTCTCAGAGGACTTTGACTGTCCTTCCTAATCGAGTCTCCGACCATGAAAGCTGAACTTAAGTCATCACCCGTTCGCCTAAGGGTAATAACTTGGGGGGCTCCTGATCTAGACTGGGCCTACACTTGCCCTTTGGATAGGAGGTCTAATCTAACACCTTTGCATAGGGCCAAAAAACAGACAACACAAGTTATGGACCGCTGGGCAACTCGCCACACACCCATTGGGGAACGTGGCCCACGTCTTCATGTCAAAGTCGCCTTAACTGTCCTTCAGAAATCACGGGTCCAACCCCTATTATCACGAAGCAGTTGACCAGGGGGAGAGTCCACTTGCTGGACTCCATACACACGTAAGCCCTGGCAGTTTCCGTTATTGGGCCTCAAGGAGGCTCAATAATGCGGACCTTCACCCAATGTTGGGGGTTATTAATACCCTCTCTTCTGATAGGGTCAGGTTTTCAACACTTTCTAAGTCTCATACTTGTTTGCTCATTCTGAAACTCACTTTGGCGTCAGAGTCTCTTGCAGGTACCCCCCTCCCCCCTCCCACTTCATTCTCAACTTCTGCTCGAGCTAGTTGTGATAGTCCATTCTGGTCTGGTACGATCAATACCAGTTACATAATAGAAAAAAATCAGGAAGATAAATCTAAATTATTACAAGAAAACGTCGTGCGACCTATACAATCCCTCTAGGAAATTAAATGCAAAATAAAAAATGTTTATAAATGTTTGAATGTGATTTTTTTATGAAATTAATTTGATATTAATAAAAAAACCTAAGTATAATTAATTTTAATATAAAAAACCTAAAGTTTAATTAATTTTAATTAATAAAAAAACCTAAAGTTTAATTATTTTGGTTATTTAAGAAAATACTAATTAACCTAATTAATAAATAAATAAATAAATAAAAATGTCAAAATTAATTATAAAAAAAAGCTAAACCTAATTTGTTAGGGTTTTTCAAAATAAGTAAATTAGATTAATTGTTGATTAAGAAAAATAATTAGGGTTAGTAATTAAAAGAAAATAGAAAAAGAGAAAAAGAGGTTAAATCTGCATGAGGTGGGTGTTTAACCCATGCCCTCTAGCTTCACAGTTGTACCGCTTACCACCAGGCCAAGCGCTGGTTAGTGATATAGAATAGGCGAAGTGCATAATATATGAAACCTGCAGAAACTGTGAAAATAACAAAAAAAAAAGGATGCAAAAGGCAGGGATCGAACCCACACCCTTGTATACCAAAGCCTAAGTGCACGTTTTTTCCATTTGGGTGGGTGTTTCGTCCGCTAATATAACCAAACAAAATAAATATATTACAAACAAAATAGATGGATAAGAGAAGCGTCGGAGCCCTAGCTCCAGTCGTCTTCTCCAGTGAGCACATTTTCTTAACCTGCAAAATAAATCATGTTAGTGATCAAGAAATACCCTACCCCCTTAATTTGAGGGCTGTGAATTCATTGGTGGCCTTAGTTTTGGCTAAAACATCCTGTACAATGAGATATAAGGAAAATAGAGAAAATCGGTGCAAATTTGGTGATACACGATTCTAGCATTATGGGACTCATGCGAAGGTTCATACCTACATAGTTTCATCTCAGGAACATGTTAGCATGGTTAGTTTCAATCAAAACATCATAGTAATTAAACCAAAAAATTATCAAGAATAAGGTAAACGATGATGCATGGGATACGTGTTTCAGGCCTCTTTGATCATCAAGGATGATCAATACTTACTCTATATCACCTCAAGAGTCGATTTGGATGGCTGGTTTGCTTGGAAAGTGGCTGCATGAGAGGTTTCATGTTTTCCCTAGTTTGACAAAATTTGAGATTTTGAGTGGGTGTTCTTGGAAGGTTTTTTCATGTCCCCTGTTGTCTGAACATAAAGGGTAGATATAGGAGAAGATTAGGTTAAGAGCAATGGGCTTGGACCTTGTGTAAAAAAATCTTTGATTCTTGTTTGAAAATAACTTGGAATAAGGCAAAACATGAAGATTTGTTTTGCAAGTAAGCTTCACACAGTTTCTCATGCAATCTTGGGCCTCCAAAAGATTTGAAACAAAAGCCTTGTAAGCTTTATACCTCCACTTACTATTTATTTGATATAATTTGCATTTAAATGAATAAAAATTTAAATTAAAGAAATAAAATCATAAAAATATAAGAATGGTTTTTGGGGTCCCCTAATATGTCATGAACATGTATGAACTTAAGAATTAGGCCCATTAGTCCAAAAGTCCAAAATTGTTTAATTGAGGTTTCTTGTAATATCACAAAATTACCCAACTTGTGCAACTCATAACTTGCTCAATTTTTATCATATGAAGACGATCTTTTGAATTTTTCGAAAGCTCAATATGTCCCGTACAACTCTCATGTTGATCATATTTCCATTTGAAGACTTTATCATGATGTAAATTGGTTTGACAAAAAGTGTCTTTTTGTTGACTTTTAAAATGACTTATAATATTTTGGCTCATATCTCTCAAATGAAGAATTTTTGGGCCTTGAGCTTAGAGAGACAAAGTCGTAGAGAATTTAATTTCCATAAAAATGGGCTTTGGTTGAGAACTTTATGATGAAGCATGTAAAAGTTATGCTTGATCAAAGTTCGGTTGACTTCTCCTAAAGAAAACCCTAATTTAGCAACTTTTAACTTTTGATGAATCTTGAGTTTTCTTGAGGATTTATGATCAACCCTTGATCAAATGATGAATTTAACTTCAAAATATTGATGTTGACAAAAAATCTTGAAGTTTGACTATATGTTGACCATAATTGACTTTTTACCCAACACAGTTGATTTTCAATCGTTTGAGCAATTGACAGAGCACATTTGTGATACAAGGCTTGAAAGTTGACATGGGGATTCTTTTAAGTGTATGAGGAACTATGAAACTCATTTGATACATTATAAGCTCATTTTCCTTTGAGAAAGCCAAAACCCTAATCATACGTAACTGCTTAAGAGAAGGACTCATCTGATCATTCTTGAGTAGTCTTGAATACTTGATAACCTTAGGAGCATGAGAAAGTCTTTTGAGAATGAGAGGGAACATTTTGGGGTACAACACCCTTGTTTACCCATTTTAGCCTTGAAGTAGGAGTTTCTTTTTCTATTCAGGAAACAACCCTCATTTTTTAACCCGGGGCATGGTAGTGTTCAGTTAGTCTGATTGAGCGTTCAAAACTCATCTAGAGTGCACATCTAAGAGTACAAAAATGGTTATCCTTCAAGAGGTTGAAGAAAGTCAAAACCGCAATGGTTATTCTTCACTTATCAGGAGTTTGCGTCAGTTGACCATATCTCAATGGCTATCTCTCACACATCAGAAGATCAACAGATGACAATACAACAATAGTTATCCTTCATCAACACATAAATAAGGCAGTCACAATTCTTCCAACAAGTCAAAAATGACTCGAAGTCACACGACATGTTTAAAAGGAAAGAAAAGTTAATATGAATAAAAAATGATGAAAAAAAGAAAAAAAGGCCCGCTAGGTCGAAACTTGAAAAATAAGTCGCTTAGGCAAAAGTCAGGGCATCCCGCTGGACTTTAGAGTCAAATTTAAAAAGAATTGTTCCAAGAAAAAGTTAGGGAAAACAATGGAGATATAGAAATCCTGAAAGGTGAAAAAAGGTTACAACATAAAATCCTTAGCAAAGAATAAAGTCGTGTGACAAGAAACACAAGAGAAATGAAAGTGGGTGACGGTTGTATCCAAAAAATATCAGTGGTTCCTGAACCATCATAAATTCCTCTTAAGAGATGAGTGCTCATATCAAATTAATAGAATGTAGGACTAGAGAACATCATGAAGGGGGTGGGCACCAATTATTTTAACCCTTAAACCCTTTTTTCTAAAAAAACTGTGAATCAGGCCACATTACAACCCTTAAAAGTCCTAATTAAAGCAATGTTTATTTCGAAAGCATACTTCAATGAGATAGAGTTTCCTGACTCTAGTGAGTTTTGATAAATTATTGTGTTAGTATCATATGCTTTTGTTATTTTTCATACAAAAAAATAAATTTCGCATTCTAGCTAGTGATTTGTTCACAAGGTTTTGCGACAACTTTTCAATAAAATCTTCGATACTTACAAAACTTTTGCATTAGAATTATCATTCTTAGAATAAAAACTTTTCTGCTTGTAAAACAACAACTTGAAATAATGGAAGCTTACATTTGAGTATCAGCAAAGAGAATGTCGCCAAGAAGAAGTTGTTGAGAAAAGAGGATGTGACATTCAACCAATCTAGGGAAATTATGTCGAGATTCGACAAATATCTAGAAGCTTTTTGGTCAGGAAAATTATCTTAAAAGTATATTACCAAGGGAAAGTTGTGAAAGTTATCTTGATCAGCGTGGTAAACTTGGGACATCAAAGTTGTTCCCAAGGGCATCTCCATATTTTTGTCAAGATAGTTACTATGTTCTTCCCCAAGCCGAGAACCTTCCTCAAGCATAATCGTTTCTCGTAGATGTGTGCATGGTTTCCTCTATAGTTGTTGATCAGTTAAGGGTTTCCTACAGGTTATGTTGTAGTGTGGTGTTGGGTTTGTAATCCCATTATCCCTAGTTAAGTCTCGGTTCATATTTTTCTTCAGGTTGATTATTTTGGTGTTGGATTTGTATGGGTTTATACCTCTCTCCCATATTCCCTAGCTAGGTCTTGATGTTGATTTATTTAGCTGAGTGTGATTCTTTCCCCATCTAGGTGGTGATCAAGCAGAGACTGAAAAAAAAACTATGAAGCCTTTGCTCATTTGATGGAGTTCTTTCTCCCTTTATGTGTTGAGAATTGATATGAAATATCTTACAGAGCAATGCTCCCTCCAGTCACGACATTATTATTGTTATGTGCTTCCAAAGTAGCTAGACAAGGGCAATATATTTTCTAAGAAGTGTTGGAACAACTATCAACTTTTTGGGTTTTCTCTCGCCAAGTGTTGAGTTTGATTTAAAATCCCCATAATTTTAACTTCTTTCTCTGATGTTAACTTCTTGATTCCCCGAAAGATATCCTAGGATCAGTCTTACTGATATGCGCATGATCCTCTTATTTTTCTCAAATAGCTGGAGTTCATACCAATTGATATATGGTGCACTGTTGGGCACGTAATCCCATTCCCCTCAATCAAGTCTTGGTTCAGCTTTTCTCTAAGTTGTTATATGGTGTTGTATTTGTGTGGTTTTATACCTCTATCCCAGATTCTCCAGTCAATACTTGACGCGGATTTTTTACCGCTGAGCAGCCAGACAAGGGCAATATCTTTTCTAATAAGTGTTGAAACAACTATCAATTTTTGAGGTTTTCTCTCGCCAAGTGCTGAATTTGATTTTAAATCCCCATAATTTTAACTTCTTGTTGTATTGTTTAACTTATCAGATCCCCAAATGAAGCCGAGATGATGCTTCTCTCTGAAAGTTGTTATCCCCATGAAGCTTCATAATTTCTCCCCAGAGAAGTTTGTGCAACCTTTATTCTTGATATCGAAGATTGTATTTGGGCTCCCCTCAATGATGTGGTGTTGTCCTCCCTAATAAAGTCAGCACGAGATCCCTAGTTGAAGTCTCGATGATGTGGTTTTCAGCTTCCCTAGTGAAGTCAGTATTATAAATATCCAGTGGAAGTCTAGACGATGAGGCATTGCCCTCCCTAGCGAAATCTGTATGATACTCCCTGGTGAAGCCTGGAGAAGGGTGATATATCGTTGCATCTGTATTGGTTTATTGCTATAGTATTTTTGCTTTGATTATTTGTCAAGCCATATTTCTTCCTAGTGAAGTTAATCCGTGAAATATGAATTTGTTTCCTCAGTTGGTTCTTACTCTCTTATGGAATCTTTATCCTAGATGTGATTTAGCTGAGTGTTAACTTCCCCCATTTTGGTTTTGTCTAATTATTCTCAGTATTATATGTCTGTTTTGTCAGCATATACATGATAACATTCATACATTCATACATACATCATGCATAGCTGAATATAAAATTCATTTCTCATTTACATTCATTATTGTTTTAGTTGGCATATTACCCTATTCGTAGAGTTATGTTACCATCTCTCTAATAGATTGTCAACCTTAAGTAGAAAGTGTATATCCTTTTAATTTCCTCACTGAGTTATCCCTCGTGGAAGAATTTTTTTAGCCTTCCTATTCAACTCATTATCTGAATGGAACATGGTCCCCTTTTGAGTTTATTTCTCATTAGGTGTTGTCTTGGTTGACTGTTTCAATCTGGTTTATTTCTAGTTTGAATCTGTGATCCTCGCAACTTTATCATTATGATTTATGTAGGCTTTAAGCTTTGGTTTGAGAATGTGCATTTATTTTACACGAGAAGACCTTATCTCCTCAGCAGGAATGTATTGACATCTCCCCGGAGAAGTTGAGATTCTTTTCCCAACAAGCTTATTATAACAACAAGTGGAAGGACTCTTTATTTGAGCAACATGAATTTCCCCAGTAATTCTATTAGTTCCTAGTGAAGATCGTTGTGAAATGAGTCCAATGGATGGCAAGTCTTTTCAATATAATAAAGACACTTCATTGTGAAATTGCTCCAATGGATGGCAAGTCTTTTCAATATGATAAAGACGGTTCATTGTGAAATGACTCTAATGGATGGAAAGTCTTTTCAATATGATAAAGGCAATTTGTTTTGAAATGACTCCAATGGATGGAAAGTATTTTTAATATGATAGAGACAGTTCATTGTGAAATGACTCCAATAGATGGCAAGTTTTTTCAATATGATAAAGACAATTTGTTGTGAAATGACTCCAATGGATGGCTAGTCTTTTCAATATGATAGAGACAATTCATTATGAAATGACTCCAATGGATGGATAGTCTTTTCAATATCATAGATATAGTTCATTGTAAAATGACTCCAATGGATGGCTAGTCTTTTCAATTTGACAGAGACAGTTCATTGTGAAGTCTTTACAAGTTGCAGTCTCTTTATTTGAGACAATTTGTATATTAAACCCTTTCCAGGTGAAACATCTTGGTTAAAGAAGAATCTGAGACCAGTTCGTGGCTTATGGCCAGGATCAAGGAGAGGTTTATCTGATTCTCCATCAAATGACATCTATTCTAAGAAGTCTCGTAGAGAAGTTTGTTGTGAAATCATTGCAAGTGGCACGTCTCTTTATTTGAGCAATCTATACTTCCCTAGTAAGTCTGTTAGTTCCCAGAGAAGATTAATTTTATTTACTCCGATGAATAGTAGTCTCGCCATTATGGAAGATAGTTTGTTGTTGAGATTTGTTACTCCGATGAAAAGTAGTCTTGTCATTATGGAAGATAGTTTGTTGTTGAGATTTGTTACTCTGATGAATGGTAGTCTCGTCATTATGGGAGATAGTTCATTGTTGAGATTTTTTACTCCGATGAAAGGTAGTCTCATCATTATAGGAGATAGTTTGTTGTTTAGATTTGTTACTCCGGTTAATGGTAGTATCTTTATTATGGGAGATAGTTCATCGTTGATATTTTTTACTCTGATGAATGGTAGTCTCGTGATTATGGGAGATAGTTCGTTGTTGAGATTTGTTACTCCAATTAATGGTAGTCTCATTATTATGGGAGATAGTTCGTTGTTGAGATTTTACTTCGATGGATGGTAGTCTCTTTGTTATGGGAGATAGTTTGTTGCTGAGATGTTTTACTCTGATGAATGGTAGTCTCTTTGTTATGGGAGATAGTTTGTTGTTGAGATTTTACTCCGATGAATGGTAGTCTCGTCATTTTGGGAGATAGTTCATTGTTGAGATATGTTACTCCGATTAATGGTAGTCTCGTCATTATGGGAGATAGTTTGTTGTTGAGATCTTTTTCCAATGGATGGTAGTCTCGTCATTATGGGAGATAGTTCGTCATTGAGATTTAATTTTCTCTAAAGAAGTTCATTTGATTCAAGTCATAAGTATTGATGCTAATCATTCGTTACCAGCCCTAATAGTGGTATTTTCCGGTATTATCTTACCATTTCTATTCTCTTTTCCACACATTCAGTAAAACTTGGTGCATCTTTTATCTCTACCTTCAGTGGAAGTAGGAATCTCACCTTCAGTAAACATTGGTATCATCTTTGATCTCTACCTTCAGTGGAAGTTGGTAGATCAAGTTCAGTAAAAGTCGGTGCTTCTTTTATCTCTACCTTCAGTGAAAGTTGGTAGTTCACCTTCAGTAAACATCGGTGTGTCTTCTATTTCTTTACCATCAATAAAAGTTGGTATTATTCTATGTTTTTTCTACGTTCAGCCATTGAGTTGGTAGTTAACAGTTATCTGTCGATCGTTGTTATCCATTGCTTTTTCCTCATTTATTTGAGTTAATGATGCCTTATCTCCTCCTTGGGCTTTACCCCAGTATAGTTGAGTCTCTTGGTCCCCAGCAATTTATTTTCCTGGTTGAAATCTCCTTTTTGATCCATTGGTTTTATTTCTCCTTTTGGTCCATTGGATTTATTTTCTGCTTCCCTAGTGGTGTTCTATGTCACCTTTAGAGTTAGGTCATTTGCATTCACAATCATAAGCATTGCATGGCATCTTAGGGCTAAAAATAGGGCTTGTTTTATATTTAAGTATCTTCAATCGCGTCGAGATGAAGATTTTAACCTTCGTATCTCCAGCTAGAAGACACTTAAATAAGGGCAGCTGTTATACCTCAATTTTTGCCCCTAAGATCCCTCATCATCTCATATTATCAATACATCAAGATCATGCATTAGGGTTTGGGTATTTCTTCTAATGTTTCTTATCTTTAAGTTCATTCTTGAGGAATTACTAAGCATCCTAATTGTGTAGCTTGTATACATGTGTTTTATATTTTACTTACCTCTAACCAAAATCCAAAAATATGTCATGTTTATTTTTGTTTCTTTTAGAAGACAGGGTTCCAGATCAAGGAGTTCAGGTGATGGCTCTCCGATTAGGGTTATGGTTTGTTTGGGATAAATATGTTTCCCAAAAGCTTATGTTTCATAGTGGTGATCTATAATCTTAGGTCACGCTATCCTCAAGCTGCAGTCAGCATAGTTAAGGCATGTTTGGTGGCTTAATTCTCAAGACTCTTTGATATAGGTTCATGTGTTTATTTGCATGCCTTCTTCGACAAGTAATCTCAAATTCTGAGCATGATTTGGTCAAGATTTCGTCATCTCAAGTTCATATGTTCTTAAGAGTGCCTCGAGTTACGAAAAAAGATCAAGATCGTGAGTTGATTTGATGTTTTCGGACCAAAAGTCAACATTTTCAAGTTTTAGTTCAAATGATCATAACTTCTTCATTGTTCACTATTTTTGAGTGATTCTTCGAGCATATGAATCTCCTTGACATCATCTCCAATTTCCTTTTACAAGTCGAGAGCAAATTATGCTTAGAAGGTCATGAAACTTATTGAAACGTTATAGGTCATTTTTTGACTTATAATGTTCTTAGCCTCTAAATGTCAATTCATGCTACGAATTTTCTAATTCCATGACATTTGCTCTAGATTGATTTTATGTGTTGAATTTCTTCATCAAGACAAGAGTCGTGGTACAAGATTATTGAGTTTTAGGGATCATTGTCCATTATGTTAATGTTTGAAGATTCAAAAATTCATGGATGCAAATTTATTCAAAAGTTTCAAGAAGGAGTTCAAATTCAAATGGAGGGAATTATGGTTTTCATAAGCTTAGAAATTACAAGACATGTAATCTATGGCATATGATTATTTGATATTCAAGACTCTAATATCCTTTCTCATTGGAATCAAATTTATTAATGTTTATTAAATAACATCCATAGGAGTTTCAAGTAATAAGATTCTTTCTCTTATTCAAAATTCAAGGAAAGTTAAAAAATGCAAGCTTACAAGAGAAGACAATTTAAGAGACAAGGAAAATTTCAAGAAGCTACACCATATTTTCAAGTCATGTTACAAGAATAAATGTCAAGAGTTCTTTGGTCTAAATTTCAAAAGTTCCATACCAATTCAAGAACCTCCTTGAATTTAGGATTCAAGAATTTTCAAATTATCTTACAAGTTCAATTACAAATTTAAATCACAATCTACAAGTTTTTTATTTCTTCTAAAAATACAAAGAAAAGATAATTCTTCTTCAAACTTCAAGTCCTTCATAGCCATTGCCTCAACTTCATCTTCAAGTTGTTCTCTCATCCTTCTTTGAGCTTCCAACCACTATTGCCTATCATCATTGTTCCCACACATGAAACAACGAAATAAACATGGTTAGTAAGAGAATCAAAACATGAGCAAGAATAATTTTCAAAGAGGTTTCTTTACAACTTCATCATTAGAGTTGTGAAGGGAATCATAATTAATGATTATTCAATCATGACCACAAATCCAGCAAAAAGGCCTCATTTTTTACATATCAATAATAAGAATTTTGGTTTAATCATAGGCCCACAACTCTCATTGCAAATCCCAAAAAAGAATTTGTTTTTTGTTCAAAAATGAAGGTGCAAATAATAAAGAAGTACAAACTATAGTAACACGGGATAGTATAGAAATATCACAGCTCAGCCCAAAGCAGTACATTGGAAAATTATGAAAAAATCTGAAATAGAAACAAGTCTGAAGCATATCATAAAGTACAAATGTATCAGACCCGTCGAGCCCACTAAGATCCACAAACAATAATAAAACTTGCACTAAACTTGCAACATACGAATTCAGGCCCAACATCAGAGCGTTGAGTAAAAACAGCAAATCAGGAATCACATTCCCAATCATGTTCAAATATGATAAACCAAAAATAATAACAGATCACAAATCAAAGCCCACTGAAAATTCGTTCAAAGCCTGATAACAAACAGAAAACTCAACAAGCCTATCGAGGAAAATCACAGAAACTTAATAACAGATCACAAATCAAAGCCCACTTCAATAAGTATCATTGAAAATTAAGCCCCACCATTGAGTGTGCTTCAAGACAACATCATTTCAAGGTCTAATGTGATCCATCACGCTCTATTTTTCAAATAAAATTCAAAAGATCCAAGGTTGATTCAACAAGTTTTACCTAATTGAGCAAGTTCTTGATTTAGTGGTAACAAGTTCATAACTCTCTCAATTTTCAATATTTTGGGTGGGTTATTTTTGCTATGGATTCTTATCATCATCTATAACAACTTTTCTTCACAGGAAAAGATCCAATTGTGTAAGAAAAATCATCAAAACTTGAAAGGGGTTCCAAGTCATTTTGACACTCTCTGAGCTAGGGTTTGCTGACTTCCAAGGACCTTATCTTGCTCATTTGTTGATATTTTTTTATATTACAAATCCATGATTATCTTTAAATGGTCCTTAACAAGTTATCTTCAAGGGTTTAAGAATAATTTTGAATGGAAGATCACTAATGGTTGGACAAGATTACAAGTCCTTTGAAAAGGCTATCAAATTCTCTTGTGTGACTTCAAAGGATCATAACTTGGTCATATTTTATCTCCTTGATGTCATTAATTTTTCAAAATAAACTTGAGGATGTCTACTACAACTTTGTTTTAAGGTTCTAGGCTTGAAAATGTTTGGAAAGTCGTTAAAGAATTGAAAAGATTATAGGTCTTTTGTGAGTTTTCCTAAATTTGTTCATCATCTTCCAAATACCATAACTCTTTCAATTTTTATGATTTTTGAGTGATCTCAATTATACAATTAAATGTTAAGACTCTACTTCATTTCATATTCAAGGATCAAGATCAAATTTTGAGTGGAAAGGCTTGTAAGTTTGCAAGACATTATAGCTCATTTTGAAGCTCAACACATAGAATTTTTCTAAGTACAAAGAATCTGTGTGTTTTTCGTGATTTCAAATGGATATAACTTTTTGCTCGAGCATCCAAATGAAAACTTTCAAAGCATATTGTCAATATTGATCATTCATATTTCTAAAGAATCAAAGATTGCATCATAAAGGTCCCTGAGTAGTGAGCTATGCATTATTGAAGTTGGCTCCATGGAATATATTTTTTGCTTCGAGTCAGAATTTTTACTATGAGTAAACTTGGATTACCGGTCAAATTACTTAAAGTTTAGATGCTAAACATGTTTAACTAATTATCCAGATGCGTTTTGATAAGAATTTCACTTGGTATAAGGTCATTTTGATGCATTTCAAGTTACACGTTTGGCATGATCACAACTAGCTTGGCTTCTACGATTTGCTCACAGTTCCTCTAATTTATCATCATCATTCACTTCCCTATAAATAGAGGATGATAATCCATTCATTTCCTCAAGCTTGGATAGCCAAAAAAATTCTGCCAAACTCTCTCTGTAGCTCATATTTATGAGTTTTCGATTTCTTATTTCCTTCGCTTCCAGCTCTTATTTCTTGATTGATTCATCATCCTTGAATTTCACTGAATCTAACAAAAGAAGAACCAAGCCTTGAAGTTCTCTAAATCATGCTATACAAGTCAACGTTCAGAGAAAAATTCTCAGACTTCACTCAGGTAGTTTAAGGCATCAAATCTTCTAACTCAAATTAATGGAATGGTCTATGATGTTCATTGATGCTTGTTGATGATTTAATTTTTATTAATTGATGCATCTATTTTCGAATTCAAATTTCTCAAACTGCTTTAATATTTCCAAATCGACTAAGCCGTGGTTTAAAGAAATATCTTGTGAGCATATGGTTGTGATCATATTGAAGGGACGCATACCATTATGAACATGTAAATTTTCCATTTGAAGAATTCCATACTTGCCTTAGTTGTAGGTGGATGGAGGTTGAAGACGACCTACGTGTCATTCTTCAATCAATGACACAACCAATTGTTTTAATTTTGTTGGCTTGAGTTTTGTGTGTTATATGTTCATGAATTTTAGTTTAAGCGAATCATTTGAACATCGTTGATCATATGTGGTTGCCTTGAGTTCTTGAATTGAATTATATACTTGAAAAAAAGCAAATGAAACTTGTTATTGAGAGGATTTTATTTTATCAATCTTCTAACGAGTTTTCAAAAGCAAACTTCAAGATGGTCATTTCAAATAACTTTTTTTACTTGACCTCTAACTTATAATTCACTAATAATTAACTTTACTTTATGCCTTTATTTTGTGCCTTTACTTTTATGTACCATTTATTTTTTAGCATTTACGTCTCTTGTTATTTACGTCTCTTGTATATAGGCCTATGAGACTTGATTGAACCATTGAAAACCCCAAATTCCTTGAAAGAACCAAAACCCTAATTTCAGCTGGCTTAGGAGGCATTTGGACTGTGCAACCCTTGAGAAATCTTGAACCATTTGAAGATGATTCTTGACAAATCTTGAAGAATATGGGAGGGAAAATTTTGGGGTACAACAGTTGCCCCTGTTCAATCTTCTTAAACCTGAGGATGTAGATTGGCTTGCGTGCCTTTCGTGATCCGAAGGTGGAAGATGATTGAACACTAAAGTGCCCAGAAATTTTCACTCGCATGCTATTGTATCAGCAATGTGATGTCGGGAATGGGCTTACAGATGCCATTTGGAGATGTGACAGAATCTTGTCAGGGATGGGCTTATAGATGCCATCTGGAGATTGCTCGTTGAATTGTAACCTGGTAGGTTGAAAGAAGGAACCTGTGTAGGGTTGCTTTATGATGGTCAAGTAGATAGTTGTCCTGTCTGGTTTCAGGTATTAATCTATAATCCGTCATCCATAGATATTTCCTGGCTAGTTAAAGGTATTAATCTGGAACTTCAAAAGGTTGGTCGATGAGATAGTTTTCCTGTCTGGTTTCAGGTATTAATCTCTGACTTGAGAATGAAAGATTGTCTCCCTGGCTTGCTACAGGTATTGATCTTCAATATCTTCATGTATATACTTTCCTGTCTGGTTTCAGGTATAGATCTACAATCAATCGCTAACAGATATTTCCTGGCTAGATACAGGTGTTGATCTGGAACTTAAAAAGGGTTGGTCGAGATAGCTTTCCTGGCTGGATACAGGTGTAGATCTCTGACCTGAGAAAGAAAGATTTTCTCCCTGGCTTGCTACAGGTATTGATCTTTAATATCTTCATGTAGATACTTTCCTGTCTGGTTTCAGGTATAGATCTACAATCAATCGCTCACAGATATTTCCTGGCTAGATACAGGTGTTGATCCGAAACTTCAAAAGGTTGGTCGAGATAGCTTTCCTGGCTGGATACAGGTATTACTCTCTGACCTGAGAAAGAAAGATGATTTCCTGGCTAGATACAAGTATTAATCTTCAATCCCTTCACGTAGATACTTTCCTGTATGGTTTCAGGTATAGATCTACAATCAATCGCTCACAGATATTTCCTGGCTAGATACAAGTGTTGATCCGGAACTTCAAAAGGTTGGTCGAGATAGCTTTCCTGGCTGGATACAGGTATTACTCTCTGACCTGAGAAAGAAAGATGATTTCCTGGCTAGATACAGGTATTGATCTTCAATCCCTTCACGTAGATACTTTCCTGTCTGGTTTCAGGTATAGATCTACAATCAATCACTCACAGATATTTCCTGGCTAGATACAGGTGTTGATCCGGAACTTAAAAAGGTTGATGGTAATCATCTTTTGATTGACCTTTTCCTGAAAAGGCAAAACATTAGTTTTATGCAATGTCATGATGTATGAAATGCATGATGTCATAATGTTCTCAAAAATAAATGAGATTGTGCCGTATGCACTTTATCATGTATGTAAATAGGAGATATGAACTGTGAAATGTTTATGAATGTATTTTCGTCTGGGAAAATAAATCCTTGACGAATGCCGAGAGCTTGTTAAATCCTGGGCTGATGTTGAAGAGTAGAGTTCTTCGTTTCCGTTGGGAATGATGAACAAACATGATTGCAAGAATAAACCTGTAGGAGAGGATGACTCTGTTGGGGGATAAACTTGGTGAAGAGATTACTCTGCGGGGAATTATTCTGTGGGGAAGAGATGCTTCACTGAGATGATAACTCCGCTGGGGGATTCCGTTGATAAGCTTTGTTGGGGATTTTGAACTCCGCTGGTGATAGGAAGAACTTTGCTGAGGATGATCTTTCCGTTGTAACTTGTTGAGGATAACCCAGTTAGACTCTGGTGGAGATAACCTCTGAATCTGGCTGGGAAGAGCATTTTTGTACTCTGTAGAGGACAAGCTTCCAGAATCTACTGGGGAGATGATTCGACTCTCCTGGGGAAACTTTTTTTTTTTTGGAAATGGCTCCACTGGGGGGTATCTTGTATTCCACCGGGGAACAATCTTATATTTCTGTCGAGGAATATTAAGACTGTCGGGGATGCTTGCTAGGGAACATTTGTATACTCCGCTGGGGAATATTAAGATCTTCTGGGGATATCAAACTTTTCAGGACTAATGGTAGACTAACTCTTCTTGGGGAGAGTATTGCTGACTTGCTGGGGATACTGTGCCTTTTTTAAGGCTGATGGGAGACCAACTCGTTTGGGGAGAGTATTGTTGAATCTTGTCTTACTCTGCGGGGAGTGAAGGTATCTTGGTTATATTCTTCAGCTGAACTTACCTTGGTACCTCGATGGACAGAGCGACTGTATAGTTCGGACAATTCTTATTGCCCCAGCTTATGTGGGAGAAGGTACATGTGGAGGCCTTGATAACTTCCGATTGAAAAATATTCTTCTGGTAGGCAAGTGATGAGATGACGGGACATAGTCGTACGCTCTTGATCCCTAACTTTTGCCTGGACCGCCCTTTCGGGTTTTCAGTCCACTGGGATACCCATTTTTGCCCAAGCCGCCTTTTCAGGTTTTCGACTTGCCGTGTGTACAGATTTTTTTTTCATTTTCATCCCTTATTTTTGCCCGAACCCTTTTGGTTCGCCGGGAAGCCCTTATTTTTGCGTAGGCCCGTCGACTTAGAGGGTCTTTGATTATGCGTAGTATTTTTTCGACTATGTCCATGCTCTCATAATGTAGGGAGTTGTCACTGTCAGTAGTGTTGTGTTGTCATATTACACAGAAGATGTTTGATCATGCAAGATTCGTTGCTGGAATTCATGTCCAATGCCCCAAGTGACTCAGGCGAAGATTTGCCCCTGGCTATTTGGCATTTTTTGAGAGATTCTCTGAATCTTGACTTGACTGCCCCAGATGACGGACAATGATCGTGTCGTGCCCCTTGATTGGAAGTGTTTTTCCACTTGAGGTGATCCTTCTTATTGAGGAGGCTTTTTGTTCACTAGATATTTGTCGTGCGAATTTCTCTGTTGTTCGAACAAATAGTCATATGCAAACAATGTTATATTAAAAATGCAAAGCTTATGTCTGTCTTGAAGTTTTTGAAAATGCAGTTTTCAATAAAACAAGTGAATTTTTGTAAAATGTGATGTCAACTCAAGATTTTACAGCAAACCGTACAGGAGTCAGGATACCTTTTGTAACAGTATGCTTTCGAACTAACCCGTGCTTCAGCTAGGACTTTTAAGGGTTATAACATGGCCTGGTTCACGGTTTAAGAACAAAGGATAAAGGCTCAAATTTTATTTGTACCCCCCCGCTCTTCGTGATGTTCTTCGGTCCTAAACTCAGCTAATCGTGCATTAGATCTTGTTTGAATCCTTGCTCTGTTATTCCGGTGATGGTTCGGATACTGATAGTTTATTTTGAATAGGCAGTCGATGTTTTTTTTGTTGAGAATCTGTAGGACCTCTTTCTTTTTGATTTCATTATCCCTGTTTTTTGCCTGAACTGTTTCTTTTGTGATTACAGTCAGCGGGATGCCCCAGTTTTGTAAGTCTCATTCATAGGTTTTGACTTAATGGGCTTTTATTTCTGAGAGATAATGACTGCCTGTCTTTATGATTATTCGGAACCATCACTGTCTTTTGTTTTGGAGGACTCCTTTGATGTCATTCATTGTGCACCTGGATCAACTAAGAAAACTACCCTGCCCCAGGTTATAAGTAAGGGTTTTAATTTTTGTGAAAAGAAAAAAAACTCCGACTTCTTTGGCTCGAGGGGTTGACTAGGGATTATCTTCCTTATAACTCCACTGTTTAGGATTTGACACAATGCCTGTACCTCATCAGCGGGGTCTATTCAAAAGCATATTGTAAAGATTGTGGTATCGTTTTCGTCATCCTCATTCAAAAGGCTTAGAATTTTTTAATTGAGAGTTGAACATCACAAAAAATGAAAGCATTTTGAATATAGTGAATACAAATGGATTGATTCAAAACAGACATATGCGATGCATTAATGAAATATAAAAGTTTACCATGACAATAATTGTTTGAAAAATCAAAAGAAAATTACAAATTGAAAATTTCAATGAACAAAAAGTCTTCTCGTCTCAGGACTTGTTACTTAAAATGGTGAACCTTGGAGGGATAGTAGAAGAACTCAGCCTGACCATCTCGTGCAAACTCCAATGCTCCTTCATCAATCAGGTTTTGGATTTTGTACCTCAACTTCCAACAGTCGTCAGTATCATGCCCCGGGCTGTTAGAATGGTATGCACACCTGGCATCAGGATTATAGTTGGGTGAAGAAGTCTTAGGATTCGGGTGAGGTCCTATCAACGTCACCAGATTCAAATTCAACAGGTGTTGCAAATCTTGGGACAGCGGCATGTTGAGCTTGGTAAACGGCCTCGGAGTAACCTGTTGCTTATGGTCAGGTTGTTATTGGACCTGTAAGGTAGTGGCACCCTGGAGAGGTTCATTCTTCATCAAACCAAACCTTTGACTTCTCAGAAGTTGATTAATGACTTGATCCTCAGCCTTGACTATTTGCTTCATACTGTTGTATCTGTCTTGATGAAGCTGGTTAATCACGGTTCTCAACTCTTCTTGTTCCCGAGATAAGCCTTGGATAAGAGTCATCTGCCCCAGCATCTGGGTTCTCATTGTATCTACCTCAGCTTGCAGACGTTTCAGCCGTTCGTCCTTATCGTCTTCAAGACTATTCCTGACCAAATTCCCCATGAGGAGTGTTCTCAACTCTTCCTTCCCCTTGGATAGATTTAGGAAGATTTCTCTGAACTGAGTCTCTTGAGTATGGAGATCCTGGTTGTCTTGTTGGAGAGCCATTGCTGAAATAAACAACAAGAATATGAGAGACCTGTAAAGGGTGACCAATTATGCAATGATATGTATGCATGCAATGTTTTCAAGGATCTCGCAGGGTAAACAAGGAAACTTGTTAGAGTTTGAATTCGGTGGCTTGATTGAAGGAACATCAAGTTGCTGAGAGTCCTTCTTCAAGAGTCGGGCTCACCATATCGAGTGGGTCATAGCCCCTGACTCAAGCTAATGTTGAATCTCCAGACAACCTTGGCTAGAGGAAAATAAATCCCCTTTGCCCCTTGCTAGACATTTTGGTTCATCATGACCTGCATCACAAACCCTTGAGATCCTTGAAATGGGTTAGTCCTTATGCAGGATGTATGCAATGGTATGATGTTATGATGTCATGATAAAGGCACACCACAAGTATTCACAAAAGGAAAACATGGTAAGGCACACAAGTCACACAAGAGCCCTTAGATTTCAAGCCAGCGTGAAGTTTAGGTGCTACCCTCTTTCAGTTTCAGTTGGTTAAGACCTGTCCTAAAGATAGTAATCGGGTTCTAGAGGATCTCAATATCACTGACTACCCTCAATCGGTCATAACTTCATCTTAGCAACCTTTTCTTGCAGCCGGAACCATCACGAGAGTTTAGCCTCAATGAGTGTAGCATACTGCTACTGTTCTATGGCCAAGTTGGTCGATTTAGGGTTCTAAGGTCAGTTGGTGCTTAACGACTCCTCAGAAGACCCATATTCTCCTCGTTTCAACACAAGGGATATCGGTACAGACCAAGGTGTCACACCAACGTAGCTACTGCTTCACCCGTGTCGGTCTACGCCGGACAGGTCCCTCACAGTTTATTGCTACTTACCTAAAGGGTATTCCCTAGATCCGGGTTAGGATCTATAAAACTCCGATGCAAGCCCACAATATTAAAGCATTCAAGGCATACAATTGAAAACATAGAGTGATCTAATCCTAAGGTACACCACACTTATTTAAATTTCCCCAGCAGAGTCGCCAGTTCTGTGATCGGTGGAAATAGAACTGACTGTTTTGGAATGCTGGTTTGCGTTTGCGTTTTGCAAAATGTTGCGGTAAGCAAGAGTCGTCACCGTCTTTTATTTTCTCCAACAAGGAAAGGATAAAAGCACAGCAAAATTCCTTTTCGAGATGTTTCTCGGGTTCGGGAGGTAGATTATAGAAAGGGAAGGTGTTAGCACCCTTTCTATCCGTGGTTATCCACGGGCTCTTAGGTACTTGCTCACTATGTTTTCAAAAATGTTTTGCTTTTCTTGTGTTTGTGGGTTTTGAAAAGTTTTGTTTGAAAAGTGTAAGTGCGAAAAGTATTTTTGTTTTTTTGAAAGAGCAAGTACCTGAGAACCTATACCTACTCAAAAGAAATTAAGTTGTGTAAATGTCCTTTAGACAGTGCTATCCCACTATTGAGAAGTAGGTAGCACCGTCGTCGGAGTTTTTCGGGTCAATTCGATTATAGGGACACGTGGTCACCAAAGCAATAGTATGACGCCTTAGCAGTAACCCTAATGTCCTAGATCCTTTTTATCCGAGGAAACCGTTTCGAGGCAACTTAGATCTTTAGACAAGAGGGCGACCTCTAAAACACCATATACTCAATGACCACGTCGAGGTAACCAAGTGAGGCGTACCCTAAGAGTGGCATGTGGGAGTGTGTCAGGTTTCAGTTATGTTATCTTTGCACATATTATGGTGAGCTACGAGTTGATTTTAATTTCAGAGAAGTCTTGTCATGCATAACAGTTAATAGTTGTGCGGAAAGTAAATTGCGGAAAGTAAATCTAAGCTATTACAAGGCGTCGGGTATTTACATCGCCAAAAGCAACCCTTGAAAAGTAAATGCGAGAAAATAAAGAAAAGCGATAAAAAGTCCTAATTAATGCTATTACATCCTCGGAGCAATTACATAATAATCAAAAATAATACGCGCGAAAAGAAATTAAATCGGAGAAGTCCTTAGGGTTTTGACCCTTTTTGAGAAAGAAAGAAGTTTTGGTCCTTTTTTGCATTTAATAAAATTAACCCTAAAAACTAATTAATTAATTAATTAAAAGAAAAAGAGTATTTTTTAGTTTTTTAATTTTAAGGAAAATAATATAAAAAAAATAGTCATAAGTTAGTAAGAACCCTAATTCTAATCTATTTTATTTATTGCAAAAAATATTCAAAATTAACCCTAATTAAACTAAATTAATTTATGTTAGTATTTATTTACAAAATAATAAACTAATTAAGGGTGACATTAATTTAAATAATAATAATAATAATAAAATATTGTTTTCTGAATTTATTATGAAAATAATTAATTATGTTAGTTATAATAATAATAATTAGTAAAATAATTAAATAAATAAATAGAAAATATAAAGAGAAAAAAGAAAAAGAACCCAGGGGGTGTTGGCCCATTTAGGAGGTTAGTTTGGAAATTTGAAAGCCCATTAACAATTCCAGTCCGTTGACTTTTGAAATTATCTGCACGCCTGTTGACTAGGGAGCATGGTAGTCATCACTCTTGGCCTTCAGATCTGCTTTGCAAGCCACTTGGCGCTTGGATGTTTGATATGCATGGTGGGTAACCTTTTGGAAAGCTACACAAGAACATATTAAGAAAAATAGCATAAGCGTTTAGGTGGACCTGGGGTTCGAACCCAGGTCCTAATGATTCCAAGCCAACACATCAACCACTACGCCATTTGCCTGCGTTTGTTATAAGAATGGATAATGAATATTATATATAAAAACAACAATTATGCTGGAAAACAACAAAATCACGCGCGCTTTTTTAAACTACCCAATGGTATACCACCACCTCATCATCTTCTTCGCTGATGCCTGTAAAAACAAGATTAGATAGCGGGGGTTTTTAACCCCCACTAAACAGTGTGACGAAAAAAAGCGAATAGAGCTACAGGCTACATAAATATTTCGCGATGGTTGCTTTGGATTCGTCTGGTTCCCACGAATCCAACCATGTGCCTTACAAGTCCTGATTTTTCTGGGTTTAGAAAGCCCCAAATCCAAAGTTCATGAACCCTAAAATTCAACCATGACAATGTTTGATTCTGTGTGTTTTAATCTAATTCAGTTATACCATCAGCTTCATATGAGTTCTAGCAATGCAAAACAAACATAAAATCATGTTAATGATGCATGAATTAAGCTATTCGATTCTCAAAATAAAATGCAAACCGTGACTCTGTTCTTGATGATTCTTTGAGCTTCAATGCTTGGTTTTGATTGCAAAACGTCCCTGAGAACTCCTGCAAGGTATTAGAATCCACAAAAGCCTTTGAATCGTGCTAGAATATAGAAATCAGTTTTGCAATTTTCTTGAATTTTTTCAATATGGTTATGGCTTTTTCTGCAGAAATTTCACGTGTGCATGATCAGGGTTTGCTTGTGTATTTATAGGAGAATGGAATTAGGTCAGAATCTTGAGCAAAAATCCATGGAATGATGATTTGAATATTTGATTGGAAATCATATATTTTTGAATCTTCATGATTGGAAAAAGTTTCCAAATTTGGAGATATTGCATCTTTGACTTGGTGCACGAAATTTCCAGCCTTTTTAGGTCATTCTTGCTTCACAAAAAGATTTAAAAATCAAATCTTTGTATTTTCCTACAATTTAAATTAATTAAATGAATTAATATTGATTAAAATTCCAATTAATTAATAAAAAATAAGAAAATAACTTCAATTAAGCTTGATGGGTCGTGCATAGGCCATGGATAAAGTTTCAAGAAGAGATTTGAGGCCCATTAGCAAAAACAAAGTGTTTTGAGCAAAGTTGACTTTTGCAAATTCCTAAATATTTCCCAACTTCTCCAATGCACATCTTGCTCAATTTTGATCATATGAACATGTTCTTGGACATTTTGGAAAGTTCTTGAAGTCCTCTAACCTATTCCTTTGGTCCCATATCATTTGGATTTACAAATCTCAAGTTATGGTCTTTGACTTAAAGTGCACTTTTGTTGACTTTTGAAATTGACCTATAATGTAGAAATTGATAACTTCTTGTGAGAGCATTTCTTGGACTTGGAGTGTGAAGATGGATTATAGGAAATGTCATCCCCTTCAAAATGAGCATTGGATGGGATTTTTCTGATGAACCATGAAAAAGTTATGCCCTGGTCAAGATACAGTTGACTTTTATGCTGTCCCAAAATAGTAACTTTTTGCATCTTGATGATTTTTGAGCCATTCTTGTGGAATCATGATAAAGACTTGATCAAATGATGATTGTGGACTCAAAACAAGATGTTGACCAAAAAATCTGACTTTTGACTATAAAATGACCATTTTACCCCTATAGTTGACTGTGGATCAAATGGAGCTTTTGACTATGCAAATTGGCACTGTGAGTCTTGAAACTTGGCATGTAGGTGCTAGAGAATGTATATAGGCCTATGAGACTTGATTGAACCATTGAAAACCCCAAATTCCTTGAAAGAACCAAAACCCTAATTTCAGTTGGCTTAGGAGGCATTTGGACTGTGCAACCCTTGAGAAATCTTGAACCATTTGAAGATGATTCTGGACAAATCTTGAAGAATATGGGAGGGAAAATTTTGGGGTACAACAGTTGCCCCTGTTCAATCTTCTTAAACCTGAGGATGTAGATTGACTTGCGTGCCTTTCGTGATCCGAAGGTGGAAGATGATTGAACACTAAAGCGCCCAAAAATTTGCACTCGCATGCTGTAGTATTAGCAATGTGATGTCGGGAATGGGCTTACAGATGCCATTTGGAGATGTGACAGAATCTTGTCGGGGATGGGCTTATAGATTCCATCTGAAGATTGCTCGTTGAATTGTAACCTGGTAGGTTGAAAGAAGGAACTTGTGTAGGGTTGCTTTATGATGGTCAAGTAGATAGTTGTCCTGTCGGGTTTCAGGTATTAATCTACAATCCGTCGTCCACAGATATTTCCTGGCTAGTTACAGGTATTAATCTGGAACTTCAAAAGGTTGGTCGATGAGATAGTTTTCCTGTATGGTTTCAGGTATTAATCTCTGACTTGAGAATGAAAGATTGTCTCCCTGGCTTGCTACAGGTATTGATCTTCAATATCTTCATGTAGATACTTTCCTGTCTGGTTTTAGGTATAGATCTACAATCAATCGCTCACAGATATTTCCTGGCTAAATACAGGTGGTGATCTGGAACTTAAAAAGGGTTGGTCGAGATAGCTTTCTTTGCTGGATACAGGTGTAGATCTCTGACCTGAGAAAGAAAGATTGTCTCCCTGGCTTGCTACAGGTATTGATCTTCAATCTCTTCATGTAGATACTTTCCTGTCTGGTTTCAGGTATAGATCTACAATCAATCGCTCACAGATATTTCATGCCTAGATACAGGTGTTGATCTGGAACTTAAAAAGGGTTGGTCGAGATAGCTTTCCTGGCTGGATACAGGTGTAGATCTCTGACCTGAGAAAGAAAGATTGTCTCCCTGGCTTGCTACAGGTATTGATCTTCAATCTCTTCATGTAGATACTTTCCTGTCTGGTTTCAGGTATAGATCTACAATCGATCGCTCACAGATATTTCCTGGCTAGATACAGGTGTTGATCCGGACATTCAAAAGGTTGGTCGAGATAGCTTTCCTGGCTGGATACAGGTGTTACTCTCTGACCTGAGAAAGAAAGATGATTTCCTGGCTAGATACAGGTATTGATCTTCAATCCTTTCACGTAGATACTTTCCTGTCTGGTTTCAGGTATAGATCTACAATATATCGCTCACAGATATTTCCTGGCTAGATACAGGTGTTGATCCGGAACTTCAAAAGGTTGGTCGAGATAGCTTTCCTGGATGGATACAGGTATTACTCTCTGACCTGAGAAAGAAAGATGATTTCCTGGCTAGATATAGGTATTGATCTTCAATCCCTTCACGTAGATACTTTCCTGTCTGGTTTCAGGTATAGATCTACAATTAATCGCTCACAGATATTTCCTGGCTAGATACAGGTGTTGATCCGGAACTTAAAAAGGTTGATGGTAATCATCTTCTGATTGACCTTTTCCTGAAAAGGCAAAACATTAGTTGTATGCAATGTCATGATGTATGAAATGCATGATGTCATGATGTTCTCAAAAATAAATGAGATTGTGTCGTATGCACTTTATCATGTATGTAAATAGGAGATATGAACTGTGAAATGTTTATGAATGTATTTTCGTCTGGGAAAATAAATCCTTGACGAATGCCGGGAGCTTGTTAAATCCTGGGCTGATGTTGAAGAGTAGAGTTCTTCGTTTCCGTTGGGAATGATGAACAAAGATGATTGCAAGAATAAACCTGTAGGAGAGGATGACTCTGTTGGGGGATAAACTTGGTGAAGAGATTACTCTGCGGGGAATTACTCTGTGGGGAAGAGATGCTTCACTGAGATGATAACTCCGCTGGGGGATTCCGTTGATAAGCTTTGTTGGGGATTTTGAACTTCGCTGGTGATAGGAAGAACTTTGCTGAGGATGATCTTTCCGTTGTAACTTGCTGAGGATAACCCAGTAGACTCTGGTGGAGATAACCTCTGAATCTGGCTGGGAAGAGCATTTTTGTACTCTGTAGGGGACAAGCTTCCAGAATCTACTGGGGAGATGATTCGACTCTCCTGGGGAAACTTTTTTTTTTTTGGAAATGGCTCCACTGGGGGGTATCTTGTATTCCACCGGGGAACAATCTTATATTTCTGTCGAGGAATATTAAGACTGCCAGGGATGCTTGCTAGGGAACATTTGTATACTCCGCTGGGGAATATTAAGATCTTCTGGGGATATCCAACTTTTCAGGACTAATGGTAGACTAACTCTGCTTGGGGAGAGTATTGCTGACTTGCTGGGGATACTGTGCCATTTTTAAGGCTGATGGGAGACCAACTCGTTTGGGGAGAGTATTGCTGAATCTTGTCTTACTCGCCGGGGAGTGAAGGTATCTTGGTCATATTCTTCAGTTGAACTTACCTTGGTACCTCGGTGGACAGAGCGACTGTATAGTTCGGACAATTCTTATTGCCCCAGCTTCTGTGGGAGAAGGTACCTGTGGAGGCCTTGATAACTTCCGATTGACAAATCTTCTTCTGGTAGGTAAGTGACGAGATGACGGGACATAGTTATACGCTCTTGATCCCTAACTTTTGCCTGGACCGCCCTTTCGGGTTTTCAGTCCACCGGGATACCCATTTTTTCCCAAGCCGCCTTTTCAGGTTTTCGACTTGCCGGGTGTACAGATTTTTTTTTCATTTTCATCCCTTATTTTTGCCCGAACCCTTTTGGTTCGCCGGGAAGCCCTTATTTTTGCCTAGGCCAGTCGACCTAGCGGGTCTTTGATTATGCGTAGTATTTTTTCGACTATGTCCACGCTCTCAGAATGTAGGGAGTTGTCACTGTCAGTAGTGTTGTGTTGTCATATTACACAGAAGATGTTTGATCATGCAAGATTCTTTGTTGGAATTCATGTCCAATGCCCCAAGTGACTCAGGCGAAGATTTGCCCCTGGCTATTTGGCATTTTTTGAGAGATTCTCTGAATCTTGACTTGACTGCCCCAGATGACGGATAATGATCATGCCGTGCCCCTTGATTGGAAGTGTTTTTCCACTTGAGGTGATCCTTCTTATTAAGGAGGCTTTTTGTTCACTAGATATTTGTCGTGCGAATTTCTCTGCTGTTCGAACAAATAGTCATATGCAAACAATGTTATATTAAAAATGCAAAGCTTATGTCTGTCTTGAAGTTTTTGAAAATGCAGTTTTCAATAAAACAAGTGAATTTTTGTAAAATGTGATGTCAACTCAAGATTTTACAGCAAACCCTACAGGAGTCAGGATACCTTTTGTAACAGTATGCTTTCGAACTAACTCGTGCTTCAGCTAGGACTTTTAAGGGTTATAACGTGGCCTGGTTCACGGTTTAAGAACAAAGGATAAAGGCTCAAATTTTATTTGTACCCCCCCCCCCTCTCTTCGTGATGTTCTTCGGTCCTAAACTCAGCTAATCGTGTATTACATCTTGTTTGAATCCTTGCTCTGATATTCTGGTGCTGGTTCAGATACTGATAGTTTATTTTGAATAGGCAGACGATTTTTTTTTGTTGAGAGTCTGTAGGACCTCTTTCTTTTTTATTTCATTATCCCTGTTTTTTGCCTGAACTGTTTCTTTTGTGATTACAGTCAGCGGGATGCCCCAGTTTTGTAAGTCTCCTTCATAGGTTTTGACTTAATGGGCTTTTATTTCTGAGAGATAATGACTGCATGTCTTTATGATTATTCGGAACCATCACTGTCTTTTGTTTTGGAGGACTCCTTTGATGTCATTCATTGTGCACCTGGATCAACTGAGAAAACTACCCTGCCCCAGGTTATAAGTAAGGGTTTTAATTTTTGTGAAAAGAAAAAAAACTCCGACTTCTTTGGCTCGAGGGGTTGACTAGGGATTATCTTCCTTATAACTCCATTGTTTAGGATTTGACACAATGCCTGTACCTCATCAGCGGGGTCTATTCAAAAGCATACTGTAAAGATTGTGGTATCGTTTTCGTCATCCTCCCTCAAGAGGCTTAGAATTTTTTAATCGAGAGTTGAACATCACAAAAAATGAAAGCATTTTGAATATAGTGAATACGAATGGATTGATTCAAAACAGACATATGCGATGCATTAATGAAATAGAAAAGTTTTCCATGACAATAATTGTTTGAACAATCAAAAGAAAATTACAAATTGAAAATTTCAATGAAAAAAAAGTCTTCTCGTCTCAGGACTTGTTACTTCAAATGGTGAACCTTGGAGGGATAGTAGAAGAACTCAGCCTGACCATCTCGTGCGAACTCCAATGCTCCTTCATCAATCAGGTTTTGGATTTTGTACCTCAACTTCTAACAGTCGTCAGTATCATGCCCCGGGCTGTTAGAATGGTATGCACACCTGGCATCAGGATTATAGTTGGGTGAAGAAGTCTTAGGATTCGGGTGAGGTCCTATCAACGTCACCAGATTCAAATTCAACAGGTGTTGCAAAGCTTGGGACAGCGGCATGTTGAGCTTGGTAAACGGCCTCGGAGTAACCCGTTGCTTATGGTCAGGTTGTTGTTAGACCTGTGAGGTAGTGGCACCCTGGAGAGGTCCATTCTTCATCAAACCAAACCTTTGACTTCTCGGAAGTTGATTAATGACTTGATCCTCATCCTTGACTATTTGCTTCATACTGTTGTATCTGTCTTGATGAAGCTGGTTGATCACGATTCTCAACTCTTCTTGTTCCCGAGCTAAGCCTTGGATAAGAGCCATCTGCCCCAGCATCTGGGTTCTCATTGTATCTACCTCAGCTTGCAGACGTTTCAGCCGTTCGTCCTTATCGTCTTCAAGATTATTCCTGACCAAAGTCCCCATGAGGAGTGTTCTCAACTCTTCCTGCCCCTTGGATAGATTTAGGAAGATTTCTCTGAACTGAGTCTCTTGAGTATGGAAATTCTGGTTGTCTTGTTGGAGAGCCATTGCTGAAATAAACAACGAGAATATAAGAGACCTATAAAGGGTAACCTATTATGCAATGATATGTATGCATGCAATGTTTTCAAGGATCTCGCGGGGTAAACAAGGAAACATGTTAGAGTTTGAATTCGGTGGCTTGATTAAAGGAACGTCATGTTGCTGAGAGTCCTTCTTCAAGAGTCAGGCTCACCATATCGAGTGGGTCATAGCCCCTGACTCAAACTAATGTTGAATCTCCAGACAACCTTGGCTAGAGGAAAATAAATCCCCTTTTCCCCTTGCTAGACATTTTGGTTCATCATGACCTGCATCACAAACCCTTGAGATCCTTGAAATGGGTTAGTCCTTATGCAGGATGTATGCAATGGTATGATGTTATGATGTCATGATAAAGGCACACCACAAGTATTCACAAAAGGCAAACATGGTAAGGCACACAAGTCACACAAGAGCCCTTAGATTTCAGGCCAGCATGAAGTTTAGGTGCTACCCTCTTTCAGTTTCAGTTGGTTAAGACTTGTCCTAAAGATGATAATCGGGTTCTAGAGGATCTCAATATCATTGACTACCCTCAATCGGTCATAACTCCAGCTTAGCAACCTTTTCTTGCAGCAGGAACCATCGCGAGAGTGTAGCATACTGCTACTGTTCTATGGCCAAGTTGGTAAATTTAAGGTTCTAAGGTCAGTTGGTGCTTAACGACTCCTCAGAAGACCCATATTCTCCTCGTTCCAACACAAGGGATATCGGTACAGACCAAGGTGTCACACCAACGTAGCTACTGCTTCACCCGTGTCGGTCTACGCCGGACAGGTCCCTCACAATTTATTGCTACTTACCTAAAGGGTATTCCCCAGATTCGGGTTAGGATCTATAAAACTCTGATGCAAGCCCACAATATTAAAGCATTCAAGGCATACAATTGAAAACATAGAGTGATCTAATCCTAAGGTACACCTCACTTATTTAAATTTCCCCAGCAAAGTCGCCAGTTCTGTGATTGGTGGAAATAGAACTGACTATTTTGGAATGCTGGTTCGCGTTTGCGTTTTGTAAAATGTCGCGGTAAGCAAGAGTCGCCACCGTCTTTTATTTTCTCCAACAAGGAAAGGACAAAAGCACAGCAAAATTCCTTTTCGAGATGTTTCTCGAGTTCGGGAGGTAGATTATAGAAAGGGAAGGTGTTAGCACCCTTTCTATCCGTGGTTATCCACGGGCTCTTAAGTACTTGCTCACTATGTTTTCAAAAATGTTTTGCTTTTCTTGTGTTTGTGGGTTTTGAAAAGTTTTGTTTGAAAAGTGTAAGTGTGAAAAGTATTTTTGTTTTTTTGAAAGAGAAAGTACCTGAGAACCTCTACCTACTCAAAAGAAATTAAGTTGTGTAAATGTCCTTTAGATAGTGCTATCCCACTATTGAGAAGTAGGTAGCACCGTCGTCGGAGTTTTTCGGGTCAATTCGATTATAGGGACACGTGGTCACCAAAGCAATAGTAGGACACCTTAGTGGTAACCCTAATGTCCTAGATCCTTTTTATCTGAGGCAACCGTTTCGAGGCAACTTGGATCTTTAGACAAGAGGGCGACCTCTAAAACACCCTATACTCAATGACCACGTCGAGGCAACCAAGTGAGGCGTACCCTAAGAGTGGCATGTGCGAGTGTGTCAGGTTTCAGTTATGTTATCTTTGCACATATTATGGTGAGCTACGAGTTGATTTTAATTTCAGAGAAGTCTTGTCATGCATAACAGTTAATAGTTGTGCGGAAAGTAAATTGCAGAAAGTAAATCTAAGCTATTACAAGGCGTCGGGTATTTACATCGCCAAAAGTAAACCTTGAAAAGTAAATGCGAGAAAATAAAGAAAAGCGATAAAAAGTCCTAATTAACGCTATTACATCCTCGGAGCAATTACATAATGATCAAAAATAATACGCGCGAAAAGAAATTAAATCGGAGAAGTCCTTAGGGTTTTGACCCTTTTTGAGAAAGAAATAAGTTTTGGTCCTTTTTTGCATTTAATTAAATTAACCCTAAAAACTAATTAATTAATTAATTAAAAGAAAAAGAGTATTTTTTAGTTTTTTAATGTTAAGGAAAATAATTAAAAAAAAATAGTCATAAGTTAGTAAGAACCCTAATTCTAATCTATTTTATTTATTGCAAAAAATATTCAAAATTAACCCTAATTAAACTAACTTAATTTATGTTAGTATTTATTTACAAAATAATAAACTAATTAAGGGTGACATTAATTTAAATAATAATAATAATAAAATATTTTTTTCTGAATTTATTATGAAAATAATTAATTATGTTAGTTATAATAATAATAATTAGTAAAATAATTAAATAAATAAATAGAAAATATAAAGAGAAAAAAGAAAAAGAACCCAGGGGGGTGTTGGCCCATTTAGGAGGTTAGTTTGGAAATTTGAAAGCCCGTTAATAATTCCAGTCCGTTGACTTTTGAAATTATCTGCACGCCTGTGGACTAGGGAGCATGGTAGTCATCACTCTTGGCCTTCAGATCTGCTTTGCAAGCCACTTGGCGCTTGGATGTTTGATATGCATGGTGGGTAACCTTTTGGAAAGCTACACAAGAACATATTAAGAAAAATAGCATAAGCGTTTGGGTGGACCTGGGATTCGAACCCAGGTCCCAATGATTCCAAGCCAACACATCAACCACTACGCTATTTGCCTGCGTTTGTTATAAGATTGGATAATGAATATTATATATAAAAACAACAATTATGCGGGAAAACAACAAAATCACGTGCGCTTTTTTAAACTAACCAATGGTATACCACCACCTCATCATCTTCTTCGCTGATGCCTGTAAAAACAAGATTAGATAGCGGGGGTTTTTAACCCCCACTAAACAGTGTGACGAAAAATAGTGAATAGAGCTACAGGCTACATAAATATTTCGCGATGGTTGCTTTGGATTCGTCTGGTTCCCACGAATCCAACCATGTGCCTTACAAGTCCTGATTTTTCTGGGTTTAGAAAGCCCCAAATCCAAAGTTCATGAACCCTAAAATTCAACCATGGCAGCGTTTGATTCTGTGTGTTTTAATCCAATTCAGTTATACCATCAGCTTCATATGAGTTCTAGCAATGCAAAACAAACACAAAATCATGTTAATGATGCATGAATTAAGCTATTCGATTCTCAAAATAAAATGCAAACCGTGACTCTGTTCTTGATGATTCTTTGAGCTTCAATGCTTGGTTTTGATTGCAAAACGTCCCTGAGAACTCCTGCAAGGTATTAGAATCCACAAAAGCCTTTGAATCGTGCTAGAATATAGAAATCAGTTTTGCAATTTTCTTGAATTTTTTCAATATGGTTATGGCTTTTTCTGCAGAAATTTCACGTGTGCATGATCAGGGTTTGCTTGTGTATTTATAGGAGAATGAGGTTAGGTCAGAATCTTGAGCAAAAATCCATGGAATGATGATTTGAATATTTGATTGGAAATCATATATTTTTGAATCTTCATGATTGGAAAAAGTTGCCAAATTTGGAGATATTGCATCTTTGACTTGGTGCACGAAATTGCCAGCCTTTTTAGGTCATTCTTGCTTCACAAAAAGATTGAAAAATCAAATCTTTGTATTTTCCTACAATTTAAATTAATTAAATGAATTAATATTGATTAAAAATCCAATTAATTAATAAAAAAATAAGAAAATAACTTCAATTAAGCTTGATGGGTCGTGCATAGGCCATGGATAAAGTTTCAAGAAGAGATTTGAGGCCCATTAGCAAAAACAAAGTGTTTTGAGCAAAGTTGACTTTTGCAAATTCCTAAAAATTTCCCCACTTCTCCAATGCATATCTTGCTCAATTTTGATCATATGAACATGTTCTTGGACATTTTGGAAAGGTCTTGAAGTCCTCTAACCAAAGCCTTTTGTACCATGTCATTTGGATTTACCAATCTCAAGTTATGGTCTTTGACTTAAAGTGCACTTTTGTTGACTTTTGAAATTGACCTATAATGTAGAAATTGATAACTTCTTGTGAGAGCATTTCTTGGACTTGGAGTGTGAAGATGGATTGTAGGAAATGTCATCCCCTTCAAAATGAGAATTGGATGGGATTTTTATGATGAACCATGAAAAAGTTATGCCCTGGTCAAGATACAGTTGACTTTTTTGCTGTCCCAAAATAGTAACTTTTTGCATCTTGATGATTTTTGAGCCATTCTTGTGGAATCATGATCGAGACTTGATCAAATGATGATTGTGGACTCAAAACAAGATGTTGACCAAAAAATATGACTTTTGACTGTAAAATGACCATTTTACCCCTACAGTTGACTGTGGATCAAATGGAGCTTTTGACTGTGCAAATTGGCACTGTGAGTCTTGAAACTTGGCATGTAGGTGCTAGAGAATGTATATAGGCCTATGAGACTTGATTGAACCATTGAAAACCCCAAATTCCTTGAAAGAACCAAAACCCTAATTTCAGCTGGCTTAGGAGGCATTTGGACTGTGCAACCCTTGAGAAATCTTGAACCATTTGAAGATGATTCTTGACAAATCTTGAAGAATATGGGAGGGAAAATTTTGGGGTACAACAGTTTCCCCTGTTCAATCTTCTTAAACCTGAGGATGTAGATTGGCTTGCGTGCCTTTCGTGATCCGAAGGTGGAAGATGATTGAACACTAAAATGCCAAGAAATTTGCACTCGCATACTGTAGTATCAGCAATGTGATGTCGGGAATGGGCTTACAGATTCCATTTGGAGATGTGACAGAATCTTGTCGGGGATGGGCTTATAGATGCCATCTGGAGATTGCTCGTTGAATTGTAACCTGGTAGGTTGAAAGAAGGAACCTGTGTAGGGTTGCTTTATGATGGTCAAGTAGATAGTTGTCCTGTCTGGTTTCAGGTATTAATCTATAATCCGTCGTCCACAGATATTTCCTGGCTAGTTACAGGTATTAATCTGGAACTTCAAAAGGTTGGTCGATGAGATAGTTTTCCTGTCTGGTTTCAGGTATTAATATCTGACTTGAGAATGAAAGATTGTCTCCCTGGCTTGCTACAGGTATTGATCTTCAATCTCTTCATGTAGATACTTTCCTATCTGGTTTCAGGTATAGATCTACAATCAATCGCTCACAGATATTTCCTGGCTAGATACAGGTGTTGATCTGGAACTTAAAAAGGGTTGGTCGAGATAGCTTTCCTGGATGGATACAGGTGTAGATCTCTGACCTGAGAAAGAAAGATTGTCTCCCTGGCTTGCTACAGGTATTGATCTTCAATCTCTTCATGTAGATATTTTCCTGTCTGGTTTCAGGTATAGATCTACAATCAATCGCTCACAGATATTTCCTGGCTAGATACAGGTGTTGACCTGGAACTTCAAAAGGTTGGTCGAGATAGCTTCCCTGGCTGGATACAGGTATTACTCTCTGACCTGAGAAAGAAAGATGATTTCCTGGCTAGATACAGGTATTGATCTTCAATCCCTTAACGTAGATAGTTGTCCTATCTGGTTTCTGGTATTAATCTACAATCCGCCATCCACAAATATTTCCTGGCTAGTTACAGTTATTAATCTGGAACTTCAAAAGGTTGGTCGATGAGATAGTTTTCCTGTCTGGTTTCAGGTATTAATCTCTGACTTGAGAATGAAAGATTGTCTCCCTGGCTTACTACAGGTATTGATCTTCAATCTCTTCATGTAGATACTTTCCTGTCTAGTTTCAGGTATAGATCTACAATCAATCGCACAGATATTTCCTGGCTAGATACAGGTGTTGATCTGGAACTTAAAAAAAGTTGGTCGAGATAGCTTTCCTGGCTGGATAAAGGTGTAGATCTCTGACCTGAGAAAGAAAGATTGTCTCCCTGGCTTGCTACAAGTATTGATCTTCAATCTCTTCATGTAGATACTTTCCTGTCTGGTTTTAGGTATAGATCTACAATCAATCGCTCACAGATATTTCCTGGCTAGATATAGGTGTTGATCCGGAACTTCAAAAGGTTGGTCGAGATAGCTTTCCTGGCTGGAACTAGGTATTACTCTCTGACCTGAGAAAGAAAGATGATTTCATGGCTAGATACAGGTATTGATCTTCAATCCCTTCACGTAGATACTTTCCTGTCTGGTTTCAGGTATAGATCTATAATCAATCGCTCACAGATATTTCCTGGCTAGATACAGGTGTTGATCTGGAACTTCAAAAGGTTGGTCGAGATAGCTTTCCTGGCTGGATACAGGTGTTACTCTCTGACCTGAGAAAGAAAGATGATTTCCTGGCTAGATACGGGTATTGATCTTCAATCCCTTCACGTAGATACTTTCCTGTCTGGTTTCAATTATAGATCTTCAATCAATCGCTTACAGATATTTCCTTGCTAGATACAGGTGTTGATCCGGAACTTCAAAAGGTTGGTCGAGATAGCTTTCCTGGCTGGATACAGGTATTACTCTCTGACCTGAGAAAGAAAGATGATTTCTTGGCTAGATACAGGTATTGATCTTCAATCCCTTCACGTAGATACTTTCCTGTCTGGTTTCAAGTATAGATCTACAATCAATCGCTCACAGATATTTCCTGGCTAGATACAGGTGTTGATCCGGAACTTAAAAAGGTTGATGGTAATCATCTTTTGATTGACCTTTTCCTGAAAAGGCAAAACATTAGTTGTATGCAATGTCATGATGTATGAAATGCATGATGTCATGATGTTCTCAAAAATAAATGAGATTGTGCCGTATGCACTTTATCATGTATGTAAATAGGAGATATGAACTGTGAAATGTTTATGAATGTATTTTCGTCTGGGAAAATAAATCCTTGATGAATGTCGGGAGCTTGTTAAATCCTGGGCTGATGTTGAAGAGTAGAGTTCTTCGTTTCCGTTGGGGATGATGAACGAAGATGATTGCAAGAATAAACCTGTAGGAGAGGATGACTCTGTTGGGGGATAAACTTGGTGAAGAGATTACTCTGCGGGGAATTACTCTATGGGGAAGAGATGCTTCGCTGAGATGATAACTCCGCTGGGGGATTCCGTTGATAAGCTTTGTTGGGGATTTTGAACTCCGCTGGTGATAGGAAGAACTTTGCTGACGATGATCTTTCCGTTGTAACTTGCTGAGGATAACCCAGTTAGACTCTGGTGGATATAACCTCTGAATCTGGCTGGGAAGAGCATTTTTGTACTCTGCAGGGGACAAGCTTCCAGAATCTACTGGGGAGATGATTCGACTCTCCTGGGGAAACTTTTTTTTTTTGGAAATGGCTCCACTGGAGGGTATCTTGTATTCCGCCGGGGAACAATCTTATATTTATGTCGAGGAATATTAAGACTTCCAGGGATGCTTTCTAGGGAACATATGTATACTCCGCTGGGGAATATTAAGATCTTCTGGGGATATCCAACTTTTCAAGACTGATGGTAGACTAACTCTGCTTAGGGAGAGTATTGCTGACTTGCTGGGGATACTGTGCCTTTTTTAAGGCTGATTGGAGACCAACTCGTTTGGGGAGAGTATTGCTGAATCTTGTCTTACTCTGCGGGGAGTGAAGGTATCTTGGTCATATTCTTCAGTTGAACTTACCTTGGTACCTCGGTGGACAGAGAGATTGTATAGTTCGGACAATTCTTATTGCCCCAGCTTCTGTGGGAGAAGGTACCTGTGGAGGCCTTGATAACTGCCGATTGACAAATCTTCTTCTGGTAGGCAAGTGACGAGATGACGGGACATAGTCGTACGCTCTTGATCCTAACTTTTGCCTGGACCGCCCTTTCGGGTTTTCAGTCCACCGGGATACCCATTTTTGCCCAAGCCGCCCTTTCAGGTTTTCGACTTGCCGGGTGTACAGATTTTTTTTTCATTTTCATCCTTTATTTTTGCCCGAACCCTTTTGGTTCACCGGGAAGCCCTTATTTTTGCCTATGCCAATCGACCTAGCGGGTCTTTGATTATGCGTAGTATTTTTTCGACTATGTCCATGCTCTCAGAATGTAGGGAGTTGTCATTGTCAGTAGTGTTGTGTTGTCATATTACACAGAAGATGTTTGATCATGCAAGATTCGTTGTTGGAATTCATGTCCAATGCCCCAAGTGACTCAGGCGAAGATTTACCCCTAGCTATTTGGCATTTTTTGAGAGATTCTCTGAATCTTGACTTGACTGCCCCAGATGACGGACAATGATCATGCCGTGCCCCTTGATTGGAATTGTTTTTTCACTTGAGGTGATCCTTCTTATTGAGGAGGCTTTTTGTTCACTAAATATTTGTCGTGCGAATTTCTCTGCTGTTCGAACAAATAGTCATATGCAAACAATGTTATATTAAAAATGCAAAGCTTATGTCTGTCTTGAAGTTTTTGAAAATGCAGTTTTCAATAAAACAACAATTATGCTGGAAAACAACAAAATCACGCGCGCTTTTTTAAACTACCCAATGGTATACCACCACCTCATCATCTTCTTTGCTGATGCCTGTAAAAACAAGATTAGATAGCGGGGGTTTTTAACCCCCACTAAACAGTGTGACGAAAAATAGCGAATAGAGCTACAGGATACATAAATATTTCGCGATGGTTGCTTTGGATTCGTCTGGTTCCCACGAATCCAACCATGTGCCTTACAAGTCCTGATTTTTCTGGGTTTAGAAAGCCCAAAATCCAAAGTTCATGAACCCTAAAATTCAACCATGGCAATGTTTGATTCTGTGTGTTTTAATCTAATTCAGTTATACCATCAGCTTCATATGAGTTCTAGCAATGCAAAACAAACATAAAATCATGTTAATGATGCATGAATTAAGCTATTCGATTCTCAAAATAAAATGCAAATCGTGACTCTGTTCTTGATGATTCTTTGAGCTTCAATGCTTGGTTTTGATTGCAAAACGTCCCTGAGAACTCCTGCAAGGTATTAGAATCCAAAAAAGCCTTTGAATCGTGCTAGAATATAGAAATCAGTTTTGCAATTTTCTTGAATTTTTTCAATATGGTTATGGCTTTTTCTGCAGAAATTTCACGTGTGCATGATCAGGGTTTGCTTGTGTATTTATAGGAGAATGGAATTAGGTCAGAATCTTGAGCAAAAATCCATGGAATGATGATTTGAATATTTGATTGGAAATCATATATTTTTGAATCTTCATGATTGGAAAAAGTTTCCAAATTTGGAGATATTGCATCTTTGACTTGGTGCACGAAATTTCCAGCCTTTTTGGGTCATTCTTGCTTCACAAAAAGATTTAAAAATCAAATCTTTGTATTTTCCTACAATTTAAATTAATTAAATGAATTAATATTGATTAAAAATCCAATTAATTAATAAAAAATAAGAAAATAACTTCAATTAAGCTTGATGGGTCGTGCATAGGCCATGGATAAAGTTTCAAGAAGAGATTTGAGGCCCATTAGCAAAAACAAAGTGTTTTGAGCAAAGTTGACTTTTGCAAATTCCTAAATATTTCCCAACTTCTCCAATGCATATCTTGCTCAATTTTGATCATATGAACATGTTCTTGGACATTTTGGAAAGTTCTTGAAGTCCTCTAACCAATTCCTTTGGTCCCATGTCATTTGGATTTACCAATCTCAAGTTATGGTCTTTGACTTAAAGTGCACTTTTGTTGACTTTTGAAATTGACCTATAATGTAGAAATTGATAACTTCTTGTGAGAGCATTTCTTGGACTTGGAGTGTGAAGATGGATTATAGGAAATGTCATCCCCTTAAAAATGAGCATTGGATGGGATTTTTCTGATGAACCATGAAAAAGTTATGCCCTGGTCAAGATACAGTTGACTTTTATGCTGTCCCAAAATAGTAACTTTTTGCATCTTGATGATTTTTGAGCCATTCTTGTGGAATCATGATAAAGACTTGATAAAATGATGATTGTGGACTCAAAACAAGATGTTTACCAAAAAATCTGACTTTTGACTATAAAATGACCATTTTACCCCTATAGTTGACTGTGGATCAAATGGAGCTTTTGACTATGCAAATTGGCACTGTGAGTCTTGAAACTTGGCATGTAGGTGCTAGAGAATGTATATAGGCCTATGAGACTTGATTGAAACATTGAAAACCCCAAATTCCTTGAAAGAACCAAAACGCTAATTTCAGCTGGCTTAGGAGGCATTTGGACTGTGCAACCCTTGAGAAATCTTGAACCATTTGAAGATGATTCTGGATAAATCTTGAAGAATATGGGAGGGAAAATTTTGGGGTACAACAGTTGCCCCTATTCAATCTTCTTAAACCTGAGGATGTAGATTGGCTTGCGTGCCTTTCGTGATCCGAAGGTGGAAGATGATTGAACACTAAAGCGCCCAAAAATTTGCACTCGCATGCTGTAGTATCAGCAATGTGATGTCGGGAATGGGCTTACAGATGCCATTTGGAGATGTGACAGAATCTTGTCGGGGATGGGCTTATAGATTCTATCTGAAGATTGCTCGTTGAATTGTAACCTGGTAGGTTGAAAGAAGGAACTTGTGTAGGGTTGCTTTATGATGGTCAAGTAGATAGTTGTCCTGTCGGGTTTCAGGTATTAATCTACAATCCGTCGTCCACAGATATTTCCTGGCTAGTTACAGGTATTAATCTGGAACTTCAAAAGGTTGGTCGATGAGATAGTTTTCCTGTCTGGTTTCAGGTATTAATCTCTGACTTGAGAATGAAAGATTGTCTCCCTGGCTTGCTACAGGTATTGATCTTCAATATCTTCATGTAGATACTTTCCTGTCTGGTTTCAGGTATAGATCTACAATCAATCGCTCACAGATATTTCCTGGCTAGATACAGATGGTGATCTGGAACTTAAAAAGGGTTGGTCGAGATAGCTTTCTTTGCTGGATACAGGTGTAGATCTCTGACCTGAGAAAGAAAGATTGTCTCCCTGGCTTGCTACAGGTATTGATCTTCAATCTCTTCATGTAGATACTTTCCTGTCTGGTTTCAGGTATAGATCTACAATCAATGGCTCATAGATATTTCCTGGCTAGATACAGGTGTTGATCCGGAACTTCAAAAGGTTGGTCGAGATAGCTTTCCTGGCTGGATACAGGTATTACTCTCTGACCTGAGAAAGAAAGATGATTTCCTGGCTAGATACAGGTATTGATCTTCAATCCCTTCACGTAGATAGTTGTCATGTCTGGTTTCAGGTATTAATCTACAATCAGTCGTCCACAGATATTTCCTGGCTAGTTACAGGTATTAATCTGGAACTTCAAAAGGTTGGTCAATGAGATAGTTTTCCTGTCTGGTTTCAGGTATTAATCTCTAACTTGAGAATGAAATATTGTCTCCCTGGCTTGCTACAGGTATTGATCTTCAATCTCTTCATGTAGATAATTTCCTGTCTGGTTTCAGGTATAGATCTACAATCAATCGCTCACAGATATTTCATGCCTAGATACAGGTGTTGATCTGGAACTTAAAAAGGGTTGGCCGAGATAGCTTTCCTGGCTGGATACAGGTGTAGATCTCTGACCTGAGAAAGAAAGATTGTCTCCCTGGCTTGCTACAGGTATTGATCTTCAATCTCTTCATGTAGATACTTTCCTGTCTGGTTTCAGGTATAGATCTACAATCAATCGCTCACAGATATTTCCTGGCTAGATACAGGTGTTGATCCGGACATTCAAAAGGTTGGTCGAGATAGCTTTCCTGGCTGGATACAGGTGTTACTCTCTGACCTGAGAAAGAAAGATGATTTCCTGGCTAGATACAGGTATTGATCTTCAATCCTTTCACGTAGATACTTTCCTGTCTGGTTTCAGGTATAGATCTACAATATATCGCTCACAGATATTTCCTGGCTAGATACAGGTGTTGATCCGGAACTTCAAAAGGTTGGTCGAGATAGCTTTCCTGGCTGGATACAGGTATTACTCTCCGACCTGAGAAAGAAAGATGATTTCCTGGCTAGATACAGGTATTGATCTTCAATCCCTTCACGTAGATACTTTCCTGTCTGGTTTCAGGTATAGATCTACAATCAATCGCTCACAGATATTTCCTGGCTAGATACAGGTGTTGATCTGGAACTTAAAAAGGTTGATGGTAATCATCTTCTGATTGACCTTTTCCTGAAAAGGCAAAACATTAGTTGTATGCAATGTCATGATGTATGAAATGCATGATGTCATGATGTTCTCAAAAATAAATGAGATTGTGTCGTATGCACTTTATCATGTATGTAAATAGGAGATATGAACTGTGAAATGTTTATGAATGTATTTTCGTCTGGGAAAATAAATCCTTGACGAATGCCGGGAGCTTGTTAAATCCTGGGCTGATGTTGAAGAGTAGAGTTCTTCGTTTCCGTTGGGAATGATGAACAAAGATGATTGCAAGAATAAACCTATAGGAGAGGATGACTCTGTTGGGGGATAAACTTGGTGAAGAGATTACTCTGCGGGGAATTACTCGGTGGGGAAGAGATGCTTCACTGAGATAATAACTCCGCTGGGGGATTCCGTTGATAAGCTTTGTTGGGGATTTTGAACTTCGCTGGTGATAGGAAGAACTTTGCTGAGGATGATCTTTCCGTTGTAACTTGCTGAGGATAACCCAGTTAGACTCTGGTGGAGATAACCTCTGAATCTGGCTGGGAAGACCATTTTTGTACTCTGTAGGGGACAAGCTTCCAGAATCTACTGGGGAGATGATTCGACTCTCCTGGGGAAACTTTTTTTTTTTTTTGGAAATGGCTCCACTAGGGGGTATCTTGTATTCCACCGGGGAACAATCTTATATTTCTGTCGAGGAATATTAAGACTGCCGGGGATGCTTGCTAGGGAACATTTGTATACTCCGCTGGGAAATATTAAGATCTTCTGGGGATATCCAACTTTTCAGGACTAATGGTAGACTAACTCTGCTTGGGGAGAGTATTGTTGACTTGCTGGGGATACTGTGCCTTTTTAAAGGCTGATGGGAGACCAACTCGTTTGGGGAGAGTATTGCGGAATCTTGTCTTACTCGCCGGGGAGTGAAGGTATCTTGGTCATATTCTTCAGTTGAACTTACCTTGGTACCTCGGTAGACAGAGCGACTGTATAGTTCGGACAATTCTTATTGCCCCAGCTTCTGTGGGAGAAGGTACCTGTGGAGGCCTTGATAACTGCCGATTGACAAATCTTCTTCTGGTAGGTAAGTGACGAGATGACGGGACATAGTTGTACGCTCTTGATCCCTAACTTTTGCCTGGACCGCCCTTTCGGGTTTTCAGTCCACCGGGATACCCATTTTTTCCCAAGCCGCCTTTTCAGGTTTTCGACTTGCCGGGTGTACAGATTTTTTTTTCATTTTCATCCCTTATTTTTGCCCGAACCCTTTTGGTTCGTCGGGAAGCCCTTATTTTTGCCTAGGCCAGTCGACCTAGCGGGTCTTTGATTATGCGTAGTATTTTTTCGACTATGTCCACGCTCTCAGAATGTAGGGAGTTGTCACTGTCAGTAGTGTTGTGTTGTCATATTACACAGAAGATGTTTGATCATGCAAGATTCTTTGTTGGAATTCATGTCCAATGCCCCAAGTGACTCAGGCGAAGATTTGCCCCTGGCTATTTGGCATTTTTTGAGAGATTCTCTGAATCTTGACTTGACTGCCCCAGATGACGGATAATGATCATGCCGTGCCCCTTGATTGGAAGTGTTTTTCCACTTGAGGTGATCCTTCTTATTAAGGAGGCTTTTTGTTCACTAGATATTTGTCGTGTGAATTTCTCTGCTGTTCGAACAAATAGTCATATGCAAACAATGTTATATTAAAAATGCAAAGCTTATGTCTGTCTTGAAGTTTTTGAAAATGCAGTTTTCAATAAAACAAGTGAATTTTTGTAAAATGTGATGTCAACTCAAGATTTTACAGCAAACCCTACAGGAGTCAGGATACCTTTTGTAACAGTATGCTTTCGAACTAACCCGTGCTTCAGCTAGGACTTTTAAGGGTTATAACGTGGCCTGGTTCACGGTTTAAGAACAAAGGATAAAGGCTCAAATTTTATTTGTACCCCCCCCCCTCTCTTCGTGATGTTCTTCGGTCCTAAACTCAGCTAATCGTGCATTACATCTTGTTTGAATCCTTGCTCTGATATTCTGGTGCTGGTTCAGATACTGATAGTTTATTTTGAATAGGCAGACGATTTTTTTTTGTTGAGAGTCTGTAGGACCTCTTTCTTTTTTATTTCATTATCCCTGTTTTTTGTCTGAACTGTTTCTTTTGTGATTACAGTCAGCGGGATGCCCCAGTTTTGTAAGTCTCCTTCATAGGTTTTGACTTAATGGGCTTTTATTTCTGAGAGATAATGACTGCCTGTCTTTATGATTATTCGGAACCATCACTGTCTTTTGTTTTGGAGGACTCCTTTGATGTCATTCATTGTGCACCTGGATCAACTGAGAAAACTACCCTGCCCCAGGTTATAAGTAAGGGTTTTAATTTTTGTGAAAAGAAAAAAAACTCCGACTTCTTTGGCTCGAGGGGTTGACTAGGGATTATCTTCCTTATAACTCCATTGTTTAGGATTTGACACAATGCCTGTACCTCATCAGCGGGGTCTATTCAAAAGCATACTGTAAAGATTGTGGTATCGTTTTCGTCATCCTCCCTCAAGAGGCTTAGAATTTTTTAATCGAGAGTTGAACATCACAAAAAATGAAAGCATTTTGAATATAGTGAATACGAATGGATTGATTCAAAACAGACATATGCGATGCATTAATGAAATAGAAAAGTTTGCCATGACAATAATTGTTTGAACAATCAAAAGAAAATTACAAATTGAAAATTTCAATGAAAAAAAAGTCTTCTCGTCTCAGGACTTGTTACTTCAAATGGTGAACCTTGGAGGGATATTAGAAGAACTCAGCCTGACCATCTCGTGCGAACTCCAATGCTCCTTCATCAATCAGGTTTTGGATTTTGTACCTCAACTTCCAACAGTCGTCAGTATCATGCCCCGGGCTGTTAGAATGGTATGCACACCTGGCATCAGGATTATAGTTGGGTGAAGAAGTCTTAGGATTCGGGTGAGGTCCTATCAACGTCACCAGATTCAAATTCAACAGGTGTTGCAAAGCTTGGGACAGCGGCATGTTGAGCTTGGTAAACGGCCTCGGAGTAACCCGTTGCTTATGGTCAGGTTGTTGTTGGACCTGTGAGGTAGTGGCACCCTGGAGAGGTCCATTCTTCATCAAACCAAACCTTTGACTTCTCGGAAGTTGATTAATGACTTGATCCTCATCCTTGACTATTTGCTTCATACTGTTGTATCTGTCTTGATGAAGCTGGTTGATCACGATTCTCAACTCTTCTTGTTCCCGAGCTAAGCCTTGGATAAGAGCCATCTGCCCCATCATCTGGGTTCTCATTGTATCTACCTCAGCTTGCAGACGTTTCAGCCGTTCGTCCTTATCGTCTTCAAGATTATTCCTGACCAAAGTCCCCATGAGGAGTGTTCTCAACTCTTCTTGCCCCTTGGATAGATTTAGGAAGATTTCTCTGAACTGAGTCTCTTGAGTATGGAAATCCTGGTTGTCTTGTTGGAGAGCCATTGCTGAAATAAACAACGAGAATATGAGAGACCTATAAAGGGTAACCTATTATGCAATGATATGTATGCATGCAATGTTTTCAAGGATCTCGCGGGGTAAACAAGGAAACATGTTAGAGTTTGAATTCGGTGGCTTGATTAAAGGAACGTCATGTTGCTGAGAGTCCTTCTTCAAGAGTCAGGCTCACCATATCGAGTGGGTCATAGCCCCTGACTCAAGCTAATGTTGAATCTCCAGACAACCTTGGCTAGAGGAAAATAAATCCCCTTTTCCCCTTGCTAGACATTTTGGTTCATCATGACCTGCACCACAAACCCTTGAGATCCTTGAAATGGGTTAGTCCTTATGCAGGATGTATGCAATGGTATGATGTTATGATGTCATGATAAAGGCACACCACAAGTATTCACAAAAGGCAAACATGGTAAGGCACACAAGTCACACAAGAGCCCTTAGATTTCAGGCCAGCATGAAGTTTAGGTGCTACCCTCTTTCAGTTTCAGTTGGTTAAGACTTGTCCTAAAGATGATAATCGGGTTCTAAAGGATCTCAATATCATTGACTACCCTCAATCGGTCATAACTCCAGCTTAGCAACCTTTTCTTGCAGCAGGAACCATCGCGAGAGTTTAGCCTCAATGAGTGTAGCATACTGCTACTGTTCTATGGCCAAGTTGGTAAATTTAAGGTTCTAAGGTCAGTTGGTGCTTAACGACTCCTCAGAAGACCCATATTCTCCTCGTTCCAACACAAGGGATATCGGTACAGACCAAGGTGTCACACCAACGTAGCTACTGCTTCACCCGTGTCGGTCTACGCCGGACAGGTCCCTCACAATTTATTGCTACTTACCTAAAGGGTATTCCCCATATTCGGGTTAGGATCTATAAAACTCTGATGCAAGCCCACAATATTAAAGCATTCAAGGCATACAATTGAAAACATAGAGTGATCTAATCCTAAGGTACACCTCACTTATTTAAATTTTCCCAGCAGAGTCGCCAGTTCTGTGATTGGTGGAAATAGAACTGACTATTTTGGAATGCTGGTTCGCGTTTGCGTTTTGTAAAATGTCGCGGTAAGCAAGAGTCGCCACCGTCTTTTATTTTCTCCAACAAGGAAAGGACAAAAGCACAGCAAAATTCCTTTTCGACATGTTTCTCGAGTTCGGGAGGTAGATTATAGAAAGGGAAGGTGTTAGCACCCTTTCTATCTGTGGTTATCCACGGGCTCTTAAGTACTTGCTCACTATGTTTTCAAAAATGTTTCGCTTTTCTTGTATTTGTGGGTTTTGAAAAGTTTTGTTTGAAAAGTGTAAGTGCGAAAAGTATTTTTGTTTTTTTTAAAGAGAAAGTACCTAAGAACCTCTACCTACTCAAAAGAAATTAAGTTGTGTAAATGTCCTTTAGACAGTGCTATCCCACTATTGAGAAGTAGGTAGCACCGTCGTCGGAGTTTTTCGGGTCAATTCGATTATAGGGACACGTGGTCACCAAAGCAATAGTAGGACACCTTAGCGGTAACCCTAATGTCCTAGATCCTTTTTATCTGAGGCAACCGTTTCGAGGCAACTTGGATCTTTAGACAAGAGGGCGACCTCTAAAACACCCTATACTCAATGACCACGTCGAGGCAACCAAGTGAGGCGTACCCTAAGAGTGGCATGTGCGAGTGTGTCAGGTTTCAGTTATGTTATCTTTGCACATATTATGGTGAGCTACGAGTTGATTTTAATTTCAGAGAAGTCTTGTCATGCATAACAGTTAATAGTTGTGCGGAAAGTAAATTGCAGAAAGTAAATCTAAGCTATTACAAGGCGTCGGGTATTTACATCGCCAAAAGCAAACCTTGAAAAGTAAATGCGAGAAAATAAAGAAAAGCGATAAAAAGTCCTAATTAACGCTATTACATCCTCGGAGCAATTACATAATGATCAAAAATAATACGCGCGAAAAGAAATTAAATCGGAGAAGTCCTTAGGGTTTTGACCCTTTTTGAGAAAGAAATAAGTTTTGGTCCTTTTTTGCATTTAATTAAATTAACCCTAAAAACTAATTAATTAATTAATTAAAAGAAAAAGAGTATTTTTTAGTTTTTTAATGTTAAGGAAAATAATTAAAAAAAAATAGTCATAAATTAGTAAGAACCCTAATTCTAATCTATTTTATTTATTGCAAAAAATATTCAAAATTAACCCTAATTAAACTAACTTAATTTATGTTAGTATTTATTTAAAAAATAATAAACTAATTAAGGGTGACATTAATTTAATTAATAATAATAATAAAATATTTTTTTCTGAATTTATTATGAAAATAATTAATTATGTTAGTTATAATAATAATAATTAGTAAAATAATTAAATAAATAAATAGAAAATATAAAGAGAAAAAAGAAAAAGAACCCAGGGGGGTGTTGGCCCATTTAGGAGGTTAGTTTGGAAATTTGAAAGCCCGTTAATAATTCCAGTCCGTTGACTTTTGAAATTATCTGCACGCCTGTGGACTAGGGAGCATGGTAGTCATCACTCTTGGCCTTCAGATCTGCTTTGCAAGCCACTTGGCGCTTGGATGTTTGATATGCATGGTGGGTAACCTTTTGGAAAGCTACACAAGAACATATTAAGAAAAATAGCATAAGCGTTTGGGTGGACCTGGGATTCGAACCCAGGTCCCAATGATTCCAAGCCAACACATCAACCACTACGCTATTTGCCTGCGTTTGTTATAAGAATGGATAATGAATATTATATATAAAAACAACAATTATGCGGGAAAACAACAAAATCACGTGCACTTTTTTAAACTACCCAATGGTATACCACCACCTCATCATCTTCTTCGCTGATGCCTGTAAAAACAAGATTAGATAGCGGGGGTTTTTAACCCCCACTAAACAGTGTGACGAAAAATAGTGAATAGAGCTACAGGCTACATAAATATTTCGCGATGGTTGCTTTGGATTCGTCTGGTTCCCACGAATCCAACCATGTGCCTTACAAGTCCTGATTTTTCTGGGTTTAGAAAGCCCCAAATCCAAAGTTCATGAACCCTAAAATTCAACCATGGCAACGTTTGATTCTGTGTGTTTTAATCCAATTCAGTTATACCATCAGCTTCATATGAGTTCTAGCAATGCAAAACAAACACAAAATCATGTTAATGATGCATGAATTAAGCTATTCGATTCTCAAAATAAAATGCAAACCGTGACTCTGTTCTTGATGATTCTTTGAGCTTCAATGCTTGGTTTTGATTGCAAAACATCCCTGAGAACTCCTGCAAGGTATTAGAATCCACAAAAGCCTTTGAATCGTGCTAGAATATAGAAATCAGTTTTGCAATTTTCTTGAATTTTTTCAATATGGTTCTGGCTTTTTCTGCAGAAATTTCACGTGTGCATGATCAGGGTTTGCTTGTGTATTTATAGGAGAATGAGATTAAGTCAGAATCTTGAGCAAAAATCCATGGAATGATGATTTGAATATTTGATTGGAAATCATATATTTTTGAATCTTCATGATTGGAAAAAGTTGCCAAATTTGGAGATATTGCATCTTTGACTTGGTGCACGAAATTGCCAGCCTTTTTAGGTCATTCTTGCTTCACAAAAAGATTGAAAAATCAAATCTTTGTATTTTCCTACAATTTAAATTAATTAAATGAATTAATATTGATTAAAAATCCAATTAATTAATAAAAAAATAAGAAAATAACTTCAATTAAGCTTGATGGGTCGTGCATAGGCCATGGATAAAGTTTCAAGAAGAGATTTGAGGCCCATTAGCAAAAACAAAGTGTTTTGAGCAAAGTTGACTTTTGCAAATTCCTAAAAATTTCCAAACTTCTCCAATGCATATCTTGCTCAATTTTGATCATATGAACATGTTCTTGGACATTTTGGAAAGGTCTTGAAGTCCTCTAACCAAAGCCGTTTGTACCATGTCATTTGGATTTACCAATATCAAGTTATGGTCTTTGACTTAAAGTGCACTTTTGTTGACTTTTGAAATTGACCTATAATGTAGAAATTGATAACTTCTTGTGAGAGCATTTCTTGGACTTGGAGTGTGAAGATGGATTGTAGGAAATGTCATCCCCTTCAAAATTAGATTTGGATGGGATTTTTATGATGAACCATGAAAAAGTTATGCCCTGGTCAAGATACAGTTGACTTTTTTGCTGTCCCAAAATAGTAACTTTTTGCATCTTGATGATTTTTGAGCCATTCTTGTGGAATCATGATCAAGACTTGATCAAATGATGATTGTGGACTCAAAACAAGATGTTGACCAAAAAATATGACTTTTGACTGTAAAATGACCATTTTACCCCTACAGTTGACTGTGGATCAAATGGAGCTTTTGACTGTGCAAATTGGCACTGTGAGTCTTGAAACTTGGCATGTAGGTGCTAGAGAATGTATATAGGCCTATGAGACTTGATTGAACCATTGAAAACCCCAAATTCCTTGAAAGAACCAAAACCCTAATTTCAGCTGGCTTAGGAGGCATTTGGACTGTGCAACCCTTGAGAAATCTTGAACCATTTGAAGATGATTCTTGACAAATCTTGAAGAATATGGGAGGGAAAATTTTGGGGTACAACAGTTTCCCCTGTTCAATCTTCTTAAACCATAGGATGTAGATTGGCTTGCGTGCCTTTCGTGATCCGAAGGTGGAAGATGATTGAACACTAAAATGCCCAGAAATTTGCACTCGCATACTGTAGTATCAGCAATGTGATGTCGGGAATGGGCTTACAGATTCCATTTGGAGATGTGACAGAATCTTGTCGGGGATGGGCTTATAGATGCCATCTGGAGATTGCTCGTTGAATTGTAACCTGGTAGGTTGAAAGAAGGAACCTGTGTAGGGTTGCTTTATGATGGTCAAGTAGATAGTTGTCCTGTCTGGTTTCAGGTATTAATCTATAATCCGTCGTCCACAGATATTTCCTGGCTAGTTACAGGTATTAATCTGGAACTTCAAAAGGTTGGTCGATGAGATAGTTTTCCTGTCTGGTTTCAGGTATTAATCTCTGACTTGAGAATGAAAGATTGTCTCCCTGGCTTGCTACAGGTATTGATCTTCAATCTCTTCATGTAGATACTTTCCTATCTGGTTTCAGGTGTAGATCTACAATCAATCGCTCACAGATATTTCCTGGCTAGATACAGGTGTTGATCTGGAACTTAAAAAGGGTTGGTCGAGATAGCTTTCCTGGATGGATACAGGTGTAGATCTCTGACCTGAGAAAGAAAGATTGTCTCCCTGGCTTGCTACAGGTATTGATCTTCAATCTCTTCATGTAGATACTTTCCTGTCTGGTTTCAGGTATAGATCTACAATCAATCGCTCACAGATATTTCCTGGCTAGATACAGGTGTTGACCTGGAACTTCAAAAGGTTGGTCGAGATAGCTTCCCTGGCTGGATACAGGTATTACTCTCTGACCTGAGAAAGAAAGATGATTTCCTGGCTAGATACAGGTATTGATCTTCAATCCCTTAACGTAGATAGTTGTCCTATCTGGTTTCTGGTATTAATCTACAATCCGCCGTCCACAAATATTTCCTGGCTAGTTACAGTTATTAATCTGGAACTTCAAAAGGTTGGTCTATGAGATAGTTTTCCTGTCTGGTTTCAGGTATTAATCTCTGACTTGAGAATGAAAGATTGTCTCCCTGGCTTACTACAGGTATTGATCTTCAATCTCTTCATGTAGATACTTTCCTGTCTGGTTTCAGGTATAGATCTACAATCAATCGCACAGATATTTCCTGGCTAGATACAGGTGTTGATCTGGAACTTAAAAAAAGTTGGTCGAGATAGCTTTCCTGGCTGGATAAAGGTGTAGATCTCTGACCTGAGAAAGAAAGATTGTCTCCCTGGCTTGCTACAAGTATTGATCTTCAATCTCTTCATGTAGATACTTTCCTGTCTGGTTTTAGGTATAGATCTACAATCAATCGCTCACAGATATTTCCTGGCTAGATATAGGTGTTGATTCGGAACTTCAAAAGGTTGGTCGAGATAGCTTTCCTGGCTGGAACAAGGTATTACTCTCTGACCTGAGAAAGAAAGATGATTTCATGGCTAGATAAAGGTATTGATCTTCAATCCCTTCACGTAGATACTTTCCTGTCTGGTTTCAGGTATAGATCTATAATCAATCGCTCACAGATATTTCCTGGCTAGATACAGGTGTTGATCCGGAACTTCAAAAGGTTGGTCGAGATAGCTTTCCTGGCTGGATACAGGTGTTACTCTCTGACCTGAGAAAGAAAGATGATTTCCAGGCTAGATACGGGTATTGATCTTCAATCCCTTCACGTAGATACTTTCCTGTCTGGTTTCAATTATAGATCTTCAATCAATCGCTTACAGATATTTCCTTGCTAGATACAAGTGTTGATCCGGAACTTCAAAAGGTTGGTCGAGATAGCTTTCCTGGCTGGATACAGGTATTACTCTCTGACCTGAGAAAGAAAGATGATTTCTTGGCTAGATACAGGTATTGATCTTCAATCCCTTCACGTAGATACTTTCTTGTCTGGTTTCAAGTATAGATCTATAATCAATCGCTCACAGATATTTCCTGGCTAGATACAGGTGTTGATCCGGAACTTAAAAAGGTTGATGGTAATCATCTTTTGATTGACCTTTTCCTGAAAAGGCAAAACATTAGTTGTATGCAATGTCATGATGTATGAAATGCATGATGTCATGATGTTCTCAAAAATAAATGAGATTGTGCCGTATGCACTTTATCATGTATGTAAATAGGAGATATGAACTGTGAAATGTTTATGAATGTATTTTCGTCTGGGAAAATAAATCCTTGATGAATGTCGGGAGCTTGTTAAATCCTGGGCTGATGTTGAAGAGTAGAGTTCTTCGTTTCCGTTGGGGATGATGAACGAAGATGATTGCAAGAATAAACCTGTAGGAGAGGATGACTCTGTTGGGGGATAAACTTGGTGAAGAGATTACTCTGCGGGGAATTACTCTATGGGGAAGAGATGCTTCGCTGAGATGATTACTCCGCTGGGGGATTCCGTTGATAAGCTTTGTTGGGGATTTTGAACTTCGCTGGTGATAGGAAGAACTTTGCTGAGGATGATCTTTCCGTTGTAACTTGCTGAGGATAACCCAGTTAGACTCTGGTGGAGATAACCTCTGAATCTGGCTGGGAAGAGCATTTTTGTACTCTGTAGGGGACAAGCTTCCAGAATCTACTGGGGAGATGATTCGACTCTCCTGGGGAAACTTTTTTTTTTTTGGAAATGGCTCCACTGGGGGGTATCTTGTATTCCACCGGGGAACAATCTTATATTTCTGTCGAGGAATATTAAGACTGCCGGGGATGCTTGCTAGGGAACATTTGTATACTCCGCTGGGGAATATTAAGATCTTCTGGGGATATCCAACTTTTCAGGACTAATGGTAGACTAACTCTGCTTGGGGAGAGTATTGCTGACTTGCTGGGGATACTGTGCCTTTTTTAAGGTTGATGGGAGACCAACTCGTTTGGGGAGAGTATTGCTGAATCTTGTCTTACTCGCCGGGGAGTGAAGGTATCTTTGTCATATTCTTCAGTTGAACTTACCTTGGTACCTCGGTGGACAGAGCGACTATATAGTTCGGACAATTCTTATTGCCCCAGCTTCTGTGGGAGAAGGTACCTGTGGAGGCCTTGATAACTGCCGATTGACAAATCTTCTTCTGGTAGGCAAGTGACGAGATGACGGGACATAGTCGTACGCTCTTGATCCCTAACTTTTGCCTGGACCGCCCTTTCGGGTTTTCAGTCCACCGGGATACCCATTTTTGCCCAAGCTGTCTTTTCAGGTTTTCGACTTGCCGGGTGTACAGATTTTTTTTTCATTTTCATCCTTTATTTTTGCCCGAACCCTTTTGGTTCACCGGGAAGCCCTTATTTTTGCCTAGGCCAATCGACCTAGCGGGTCTTTGATTATACGTAGTATTTTTTCGACTATGTCCACGCTCTCAGAATGTAGGGAGTTGTCATTGTCAGTAGTGTTGTGTTGTCATATTACACAGAAGATGTTTGATCATGCAAGATTCGTTGCTGGAATTCATGTCCAATGCCCCAAGTGACTCAGGCGAAGATTTACCCCTGGCTATTTGGCATTTTTTGAGAGATTCTCTGAATCTTGACTTGACTGCCCCAGATGACGGACAATGATCATGCCGTGCCCCTTGATTGGAAGTGTTTTTCCACTTGAGGTGATCCTTCTTATTGAGGAGGCTTTTTGTTCACTAAATATTTGTCGTGCGAATTTCTCTGCTGTTCGAACAAATAGTCATATGCAAACAATGTTATATTAAAAATGCAAAGCTTATGTCTGTCTTGAAGTTTTTGAAAATGCAGTTTTCAATAAAACAAGTGAATTTTTGTAAAATGTGATGTCAACTCAAGATTTTACAGCAAACCCTACAGGAGTCAGGATACCTTTTGTAACAGTATGCTTTCGAACTAACCCGTGCTTCAGCTAGGACTTTTAAGGGTTATAACGTGGCCTGGTTCACGGTTTAAGAACAAAGGATAAAGGCTCAAATTTTATTTGTACCCCCCCTCTCTTCGTGATGTTCTTCGGTCCTAAACTCAGCTAATCGTGCATTACATCTTGTTTGAATCCTTGCTCTGATATTCTGGTGCTGGTTCAGATACTGATAGTTTATTTTGAATAGGCAGACGATTTTTTTTTGTTGAGAGTCTGTAGGACCTCTTTCTTTTTTATTTCATTATCCCTGTTTTTTGCCTGAACTGTTTCTTTTGTGATTACAGTCAGCGGGATGCCCCAGTTTTGTAAGTCTCCTTCATAGGTTTTGACTTAATGGGCTTTTATTTCTGAGAGATAATGACTGCCTATCTTTATGATTATTCGGAACCATCACTGTCTTTTGTTTTGGAGGACTCCTTTGATGTCATTCATTGTGCACCTGGATCAACTGAGAAAACTACCCTGCCCCAGGTTATAAGTAAGGGTTTTAATTTTTGTGAAAAGAAAAAAAACTCCGACTTCTTTGGCTCGAGGGGTTGACTAGGGATTATCTTCCTTATAACTCCATTGTTTAGGATTTGACACAATGCCTGTACCTCATCAGCGGGGTCTATTCAAAAGCATACTGTAAAGATTGTGGTATCGTTTTCGTCATCCTCCCTCAAGAGGCTTAGAATTTTTTAATCGAGAGTTGAACATCACAAAAAATGAAAGCATTTTGAATATAGTGAATACGAATGGATTGATTCAAAACAGACATATGCGATGCATTAATGAAATAGAAAAGTTTGCCATGACAATAATTGTTTGAACAATCAAAAGAAAATTACAAATTGAAAATTTCAATGAAAAAAAAGTCTTCTCGTCTCAGGACTTGTTACTTCAAATGGTGAACCTTGGAGGGATAGTAGAAGAACTCAGCCTGACCATCTCGTGCGAACTCCAATGCTCCTTCATCAATCAGGTTTTGGATTTTGTACCTCAACTTCCAACAGTCGTCAGTATCATGCCCCGGGCTGTTAGAATGGTATGCACACCTGGCATCAGGATTATAGTTGGGTGAAGAAGTCTTAGGATTCGGGTGAGGTCCTATCAACGTCACCAGATTCAAATTCAACAGGTGTTGCAAAGCTTGGGACAGCGGCATGTTGAGCTTGGTAAACGGCCTCGGAGTAACCCGTTGCTTATGGTCAGGTTGTTGTTGGACCTGTGAGGTAGTGGCACCCTAGAGAGGTCCATTCTTTATCAAACCAAACCTTTGACTTCTCGTAAGTTGATTAATGACTTGATCCTCAGCCTTGACTATTTGCTTCATACTGTTGTATCTTTCTTGATGAAGCTGGTTGATCACGATTCTCAACTCTTCTTGTTCCCGAGCTAAGCCTTGGATAAGAGCCATCTGCCCCAGCATCTGGGTTCTCATTGTATCTACCTCAGCTTGCAGACGTTTCAGCCGTTCGTCCTTATCGTCTTCAAGATTATTCCTGACCAAAGTCCCCATGAGGAGTGTTCTCAACTCTTCCTGCCCCTTGGATAGATTTAGGAAGATTTCTCTGAACTGAGTCTCTTGAGTATGGAGATCCTGGTTGTCTTGTTGGAGAGCCATTGCTGAAATGAACAACGAGAATATGAGAGACCTGTAAAGGGTAACCTATTATGCAATGATATGTATGCATGCAATGGTTTCAAGGATCTCGCGGGGTAAACAAGGAAATTTGTTAGAGTTTGAATTTGGTGGCTTGATTGAAGGAACGTCATGTTGCTGAGAGTCCTTCTTCAAGAGTCAGGCTCACCATATCGAGTGGGTCATAGCCCCTGACTCAAGCTAATGTTGAATCTCCAGACAACCTTGGCTAGAGGAAAATAAATCCCCTTTGCCCCTTGCTAGACATTTTGGTTCATCATGACCTGCATCACAAACCCTTGAGATCCTTGAAATGGGTTAGTCCTTATGCAGGATGTATGCAATGGTATGATGTTATGATGTCATGATAAAGGCACACCACAAGTATTCACAAAAGGCAAACATGGTAAGGCACACAAGTCACACAAGAGCCCTTAGATTTCAAGCCAGCGTGAAGTTTAGGTGCTACCCTCTTTCAGTTTCAGTTGGTTAAGACTTGTCCTAAAGATAGTAATCGGGTTCTAGAGGATCTCAATATCACTGACTACCCTCAATCGGTCATAACTCCAGCTTAGCAACCTTTTCTTGCAGCAGGAACCATCGCGAGAGTTTAGCCTCAATGAGTGTAGCATACTGCTACTGTTTTATGGCCAAGTTGTTCAATTTAAGGTTCTAAGGTTAGTTGGTGCTTAACGACTCCTCAGAAGACCCATATTCTCCTCGTTCCAACACAAGGGATATCGGTACAGACCAAGGTGTCACACCAATGTAGCTACTGCTTCACCCGTGTCGATCTACGCCGGACAGGTCCCTCACAGTTTATTGCTACTTACCTAAAGGGTATTCCCCAGATCCGGGTTAGGATCTATAAACCTCTGATGCAAGCCCACAATATTAAAGCATTCAAGGCATACAATTGAAAACATAGAGTGATCTAATCCTAAGGTACACCTCACTTATTTAAATTTCCCCAGCAGAGTCGCCAGTTCTGTGATCGGTGGAAATAGAACTGACTGTTTTGGAATGCTGGTTCGCGTTTGCGTTTTGCAAAATGTCGCGGTAAGCAAGAGTCGCCGCCGTCTTTTATTTTCTCCAACAAGGAAAGGACAAAAGCACAGCAAAATTCCTTTTCGAGATGTTTCTCGGGTTCGGGAGGTAGATTATAGAAAGGGAAGGTGTTAGCACCCTTTCTATCCGTGGTTATCCACGGGCTCTTAGTTACTTGCTCACTATGTTTTCAAAAATGTTTTTCTTTTCTTGTGTTTGTGGGTTTTGAAAAGTTTTGTTTGAAAAGTGTAAGTGCGAAAAGTATTTTTGTTTTTTTGAAAGAGCAAGTACCTGAGAACCTCTACCTACTCAAAAGAAATAAAGCTGTGTAAATGTCCTTTAGACAGTGCTATCCCACTATTGAGAAGTAGGTAGCACCGTCGTTGGAGTTTTTCGGGTCAATTCGATTATAGGGACACGTGGTCACCAAAGCAATAGTAGGACGCCTTAGCGGTAACCCTAATGTCCTAGATCCTTTTTATCCAATGCAACCGTTTCGAGGTAACTTGGATCTTTAGACAAGAGGGCGACCTCTAAAACACCTTATACTCAATGACCACGTCGAGGCAACCAAGTGAGGCGTACCCTAAGAGTGGCATGTGCGAGTGTGTCAGGTTTCAGTTATGTTATCTTTGCACATATTATGGTGAGCTACGAGTTGATTTTAATTTCAGAGAAGTCTTGTCATGCATAATAGTTAATAGTTGTGCGGAAAGTAAATTGCGGAAAGTAAATCTAAGCTATTACAAGGCGTCGGGTATTTACATCGCCAAAAGCAACCCTTGAAAAGTAAATGCGAGAAAATAAAGAAAAGCGATAAAAAGTCCTAATTAACTCTATTACATCCTCGGAGCAGTTACATAATGATCAAAAATAATACGCGCGAAAAGAAATTAAATCAGAGAAGTCCTTAGGGTTTTGACCCTTTTTGAGAAAGAAAGAAGTTTTGGTCCTTTTTTGCATTTAATTAAATTAACCCTAAAAACTAATTAATTAATTAATTAAAAGAAAAAGAGTATTTTTTAGTTTTTTAATGTTAAGGAAAATAATTAAAAAAAAATAGTCATAAGTTAGTAAGAACCCTAATTCTAATCTATTTTATTTATTGCAAAAAATATTCAAAATTAACCCTAATTAAACTAAATTAATTTATGTTAGTATTTATTTACAAAATAATAAACTAATTAAGGGTGATATTAATTTAAATAATAATAATAAAATATTGTTTTCTGAATTTATTATGAAAATAATTAATTATGTTAGTTATAATAATAATAATTAGTAAAATAATTAAATAAATAAATAGAAAATATAAAGAGAAAAAAGAAAAAGAACCCAGGGGGGTGTTGGCCCATTTAGGAGGTTAGTTTGGAAATTTGAAAGCCCATTAACAATTCCAGTCCGTTGTCTTTTGAAATTATCTGCACGCCTGTGGACTAGGGAGCATGGTAGTCATCACTCTTGGCCTTCAGATCTGCTTTGTAAGCCACTTGGCGCTTGGATGTTTGATATGCATGGTGGGTAACCTTTTGGAAAGCTACACAAGAACATATTAAGAAAAATAGCATAAGCGTTTGGGTGGACCTGGGATTCGAACCCAGGTCCCAATGATTCCAAGCCAACACATCAACCACTACGCCATTTGCCTGCGTTTGTTATAAGAATGGATAATGAATATTATATATAAAAACAACAATTATGCTGGAAAACAACAAAATCACGCGCGCTTTTTTAAACTACCCAATGGTATACCACCACTTCATCATCTTCTTCGCTGATGCTTGTAAGAACAAGATTAGATAGCGGGGGTTTTTAACCCCCACTAAACAGTGTGACGAAAAATAGCGAATAGAGCTACAGGCTACATAAATATTTCGCGATGGTTGCTTTGGATTCGTCTGGTTCCCACGAATCCAACCATGTGTCTTACAAGTCCTGATTTTTCTGGGTTTAGAAAGCCCCAAATCTAAAGTTCATGAACCCTAAAATTCAACCATGGCAATGTTTGATTCTGTGTGTTTTAATCCAATTCAGTTATACCATCAGCTTCATATGAGTTCTAGCAATGCAAAACAAACACAAAATCATGTTAATGATGCATGAATTAAGCTATTTGATTCTCAAAATAAAATTCAAACCGTGACTCTGTTCTTGATGATTCTTTGAGCTTCAATGCTTGGTTTTGATTGCAAAACGTCCCTGAGAACTCCTGCAAGGTATTAGAATCCACAAAAGCCTTTGAATCGTGCTAGAATATAGAAATCAGTTTTGCAATTTTCTTGAATTTTTTCAATATGGTTATGGCTTTTTCTGCAGAAATTTCATGTGTGCATGATCAGGATTTGCTTGTGTATTTATAGGAGAATGAGATTAGGTCAGAATCTTGAGCAAAAATCCATGGAATGATGATTTGAATATTTGATTGGAAATCATATATTTTTTAATCTTCATGATTGGAAAAAGTTGCCAAATTTGAAGATATTGCATCTTTGACTTGGTGCACGAAATTGCCAGCCTTTTTAGGTCATTCTTGCTTCACAAAAAGATTGAAAAATCAAATCTTTGTATTTTCCTACAATTTAAATTAATTAAATGAATTAATATTGATTAAAAATCCAATTAATTAATAAAAAATAAGAAAATAACTTCAATTAAGCTTGATGGGTCGTGCATAGGCCATGGATAAAGTTTCAAGAAGAGATTTAAGGCCCATTAGCAAAAATAAAGTGTTTTGAGCAAAGTTGACTTTTGCAAATTCCTAAAAATTTCCCAACTTCTCCAATGCATATCTTGCTTAATTTTGATCATATGAACATGTTCTTGGACATTTTGGAAAGGTCTTGAAGTCCTCTAACCAATGCCTTTGGTCCCATGTCATTTGGATTTACCAATCTCAAGTTATGGTCTTTGACTTAAAGTGCACTTTTGTTGACTTTTGAAATTGACCTATAATGTAGAAATTGATAATTCTTGTGAGAGCATTTCTTGGACTTGGAGTGTGAATATGGATTGTAGGAAATGTCATCCCCATGAAAAAGTTATGCCCTGGTCAAGATACAGTTGACTTTTCTGTTGTCCCAAAATAGTAACTTTTTGCATCTTGATGATTTTTGAGCCATTCTTGTGGAATCATGATCAAGACTTGATCAAATGATGATTGGGGACTCAAAAAAAGATGTTGACCAAAAAATATGACTTTTGACTGTAAAATGACCATTTTACCCCTACAGTTGACTGTGGATCAAATGGAGCTTTTGACTGTGTAAATTGGCACTGTGAGTCTTGAAACTTGGCATGTAGGTTCTAGAGAATGTATATAGGCCTATGAGACTTGATTGAACCATTGAAAACCCTAAATTCCTTGAAAGAACCAAAACCCTAATTTCAGTTGGCTTAGGAGGCATTTGGACTGTGCAACCCTTGAGAAATCTTGAACCATTTGAAGATGATTCTTGACAAATCTTGAAGAATATGGGAGGGAAAATTTTGTGGTACAACACACGTGTTTTACTTTTCATGATTATCAATTAATTCCCATATTGGAGGAGTATTCTTATTTACTTGGTTTACCTATTACTGATTGTGTTCCTTTCACCGACTTAGAAGGTGGGACCAAGTCTCATGATATTGCCACCATAAATTACTGAAGAAAGTCTGAGATTGAGGCTAACATGACTACCAATGAAGGAATCAGAGGTTTACCTGCTAAATTTCTATTGGAGAAAGCTCGTTACTTCGCCAAGATAAAGAGTAAAATTGCTTTTGAGGCTATATTTGCTTTGCTTTCCTATGGGCGGTTCTTGTTTCCTAACTTCGACAAAGTTGTGGATGTTAATGCCATTAGGATCATTCTGATTGGGAACCCAGACCCTACACTGCTAGGAGATACTTATTATTCTATCCATCTTCAGAATTTCTATCAGGAAGGAGTGGTCATTTGTTGTACAATATTGTTATATCAGTGGTTTATTTCTCACTTACCTCGGACTGCTGCTTTTTGGGATATCAAGAAGGAACCACGTTGGGAACCAAAGATTATGGCTCTGACTTATTCTAACATTGATTGGTATTGTTAATCTTATCATGATGTGAATATTATTGATAGTTGTTGTGCCTTTCCCAATGTGCCTCTTCTTGGTAGAAAGGGAGGAATTAACTACAATCATGTTCTTACATGCTGCAAACTTGGATACCCAATGAGAGACAAACCAAACAACATTCATATTAGTGGTTTCTTTCTCAAATATGGAGAAGATCATAAGGCAGATAAGAAAGAGATTGAAAAGGCTTGGTTCCATATTCATAGGAAGGGTAGAAAATATTTGGGACCAAGAGGAGTTGTTTCCTTAGAGCTTTATCTTTGTTGGATACAAGCAAGGGAAATTGAATTGAAGATGCATTGTTCTTGTTGAGAACCTTTCGCTGACATGTTTATAAGGAATACTCCTCCTCTCTTAAATGATATGGAAGAACTTCAGCTTTCCTTAGTTAGGGTGCAACAAGAGAAGGAAGTATGGAAGAAAAAGTACCAGACTTTGGAGGTGTCCTACTCAAGAGAATTGAAAGAGAAGGATGACTTGATTGAGATTCTTGAGAGTAATGTTATGGAGATGATGGGTAAGCGGGAGGATTTATTTTCCTCTATAAAGTCACTGACAAGTATGGAGAAGAGAACAAGCAGTTGAAAGCTCAGAATACAAGACTCAAGGGAAAACGTCAGTGTGTGGAGGGATCTTCATCAACTTTGGCTCCTTAGGATTTTTAAATTCTTTTTTTATTCTTTTGTACTTAGGATTATTGAAACTTTTACTAAAAGTTATAATTAATTCCAAAGTTATTATTAAAATGATAATTTTCAGTATTTCCATATGTGTTAGTACTTCAATATTTGCAATTGTTTATAATTCTTTTAATTCCTTGAATAAACATAATAAATAATATGCATTGCATATCATGCATCATTTTGCACATATTTTTGCATTCTTATCTTTCTCGGGTGTCTTACTTGTTTCTCTGCCTCGTTCACCCGACAAGTTGTCTCATCACTACAATAATTGGGCTAGTTCTATAAAGAAGATGGAAAACCTTGAACAAGATAATCATGAGTTGTGCAAAGAAGTTACTGCTTTATGGGCCGGTATGGCTAACCTAACTGCTTTGGTAGAGTCGTTGGTAGCTTCTCAGAATCAGTCACCACCTTCTCCTCCTTCGTCTCCTCATGCTACTTAACCACATCAAACGATCGTTATTTTAGAAAAAGTATGGTCAGTTCCCATCTCTATCACTCTAGTAATTGCTACTCAATACCATATGCCTCGCGGTTACCCGTGGGGAATGCTTGATAATTTTATGCTCGAAGGTTACAATCCTGCTACTCACGTTTCTCCATTTGTTCAAACAGCTACTATTTATGGACCTCCTATGGTGCACTCTACTCATGTTTCTAATAATGAGATTCATCATGCTGCACCTCATGCACTGAATGTTATGCTTGTTATTAATGATGAGGTTTATCATCTTGCTCCTCCACCAAGTGACAGTTTGGGCTTTATGACTGAATGGATGACTTTCCGGATCATTTTAATGAAAGGCAGAAAGAAGTGAAGGCTCTTCGAGGGAAATAGTTATTCAGATAGAATGTTAGTGACCTCTGCTTGTACCTGTGATCACCTGGTGATGTATATCATAAGGAAGTCCATTCATACAGATGACCAAGATTTGCTTATTCATTTCTTCCAGGATAGTTTAACTGGTGCTTCTTTGAAATTGTATGTGGGATTGGACAGTAGCAACATCCATACATTCAATGACTTGGGTGAAGCTTCCATGAAGCAGTATAAGTATAACATGTTTATGGCACCTCACCGCGACCAATTGAGAGTGATGGCCTAAAAAGATAAATAATCATTTAAAGAGTGTGCACAATGTTGGCGCGAGGTTGCTGCCAAAGTGGTACCCTCAATGGGAGAGCAAGAAATGACTAAGGTTTTCTGAAAAACCCTTGGTTCATTTTACTATGAAAGAATGGTTGCGAGTGCACCAATTGATTTCACTGAGATGGTAAGTATGTGCGTTCGTCTAGAGGAAGCCGTCAGGGAAGGATGACCGTCAAAATATGAAGGTTCTAATGGAACAAAGAAATCTCATATGGATTCGCTAGAAAGAAAGAAAGTGAAACAAATGTTGTTGCTGAAGAAAGAAGGGATAGACCTCCAAGAAGATGTCATCAGCATCAAAAATAGGTTGTTTCAGTAACTCTAGTCATTAATGTAGCTCTAACTTCTGTTGCCCATCAGAGAGCACCTCAACAAGGTAATCAAGGGCAAGGTCAGAAGAGAGAAGATTTTAATCGTATCCCAATGAGTTATGCAAAATTATTTTCGACTTTGATTCAAAAGAATCTTGTGCAGACTAGGTCTCCTCCTACTATACCTCCAACCTTGCCATGGTATTATAAAGCTGATTAGACGTGTGCTTTTCATCAAGGAGCCCCTTGGGACAACATTGAATATTGTCATCCATTGAAGTTTGAAGTGAAAAATATGGTAAGATCGGGTCTCCTGTCTTTTAAAGACACTGGTCCCAATATGAAGGATAATCTACTACCCAAACATGGAGGTGGATGTGTTGTGAATATGGTTGCTGGTTGTCCTGGGGACTTTAGGTTTTCTGATATAAACCTTGTTAGAGGTGATTTAGTGAAGATGCAAGCTGATCTCTGTGAGTTCAACTATTATACACATGTTTATGCCGCTTGTAGTATTTGTAGTTTAGATATCCATGGATGTGATAAGGTGAGAGGTGACCTCCAAGAGATGATGGATGAAGGTCTTATCCATATAATCAGACCATGGGTTGAATATGAATATATTAATGTAATTGAATACTATGATGATGAGTATGTTTCTGTTGATGATTTATTTTCTTCTGATGAGTCAAAGTCTGTGAATGAGGGTGTTTTTTCTAATAATGATTATGTGATTCCAGAGTATGCTGAAGAAGCAGAGGTGAATGTCATTGTGCCATATTTTGATACTCCCTCTCCCGTGGAGATTGCGTACCACAGCAAGTCTGTTTTTGCTCACGTGATTATTTTTCTGCATGTTTCTATCCCATATGAATAAGATAAATTTGTTCCTTATAAGTACAATGCAACTACCCTGGAAGATGGTGTGGAAATTCCTAACTAACCTTTATCCCATGTTAAGAATATTTTGAAGTTAGTCAGGTAACTCATAGTGGTCGTGTCTTTGCCCTTACCTTTCAAGGAGATGATAATTCTGGTAAGAAGGTTATTGATAATGTTGAACCTAAGAAAGTGATGGGAGAATCTAGTGGCGTCGCCTTGGAAAAGGATGTTGATGATCTGTTGAAAATCATCAAGATGAGTGATTACAAGATTTTGGATTAGTGGTTGCAAACTAAATCTAATATTTCCATTTTAGCCTTGTTGATGTACTCTTCAACTCATCGAGAATCTCTGATGAGGGTTTTGGATCAGGCTTTTGTTGAAAGGGATATGACTCTAAATGAGTTCAGCGGTGTTGTGGGGAATATTACTTCTTGTAACAATATGAGTTTTTTGTGATGAGGAATTGCCTTATATCTATGAATTTTAAGAATGAATCTTTGTCCAATGTGTTGATAGACAATGGATATTCTTTGAATGTCATACCAAGAAGCACTCTCGTGAAGCTCAAATACCAGGGAACTCTCATGCGCCCTAGTGGTATTATAGTAAAAGTTTTTGATGGTTTGATAAAATCTGTCATTAGAGAGGTGGATTTACCTAATCACATAGGTCCGCACTGATTCTAAATCACCTTTCAGGTTATGGATATTGTCCCAGCCTATATCTTTTTATTGGGACAACCTTGGATCCATGAAGCAGGAGCTGTTACTTCAACCTTGCATTAGAAACTGAATTTTTTCCGTGAAGGAAAGGTAGTTATTGTGAATGGTGATTGTTGTACCCCAAAATTTTCACTCCCATCTTCGAGACAAATTGATTCAAGACACATACTCATCCTTATAGGAGTCTCAAGTACTCAAGGCTACTCAGGAGTTGACTAGACAAACCCTCATCCCAAGAAATTGACCTACAACTAGGGCTTTTCTTATCTCAAAGGAAATTGAGTTTCTAATACTTCAAATGACTTCATGGTTTCTCATATGTATCAAAGCACCCTCATGCCATGTTTCAAGCCTTACATCACAAGTTTGCTCAGTCAATTAGCCAGATGATTAAAAATCAATTGTATTGAACAAAAAGTCAACATAGACCAATTAATAGTAAAACTTTATCATCTTGGTCAACATTAATATTTTGAAGTCACATTCATCATTTAATCAAGGTTTGATCATGATTTATCAAGAAAAATCAAGATTCATAAAAGGTCAAAGTTACTAAATTAGGGTTTTCTTAAAGAGAAGTCAACTGAACTTTGACCAAGCATAACTTTCACATACTTCATCAAAAATTTCTGAACAAAATCCTATCTTGAAGTAAATTCAACTCTCTACAACTTTGTCTCTCTAATCTCAAGGCCAAAAATGCTTCATTTGAGAGATATAAGCCAAAACATTACCGGACACTTTTGAAAGTTAACAAAAACACATATTTTGTCAAATTAATTTACAAAAAGATAAAAATTAAAATGAAAAAATGATAAACAAGAAAGTTGTACGAGACATCTTAAGGTTTCCAAAAAGTCAAATATCACCTTCATATGAAAAAAATTGAGAAAGTTATGAGTTATGCAAGTTGAGAAATTTTGAGAAATACATGAAACCTCCATTGAGCAATTTTGAACTTTTGAACTAATGGGCATAAATTTTGAGGTTTAAACATGTTTATAACATGTTGAGGACCTCTAAGTTCATTTATGCATGACTATGATTTTTATTTCATTTATTCTTATTTTTATTCAAATAATTTCAAAATAAATCAAATAAAATAGTAAGTTAATGGACCAAGGCATATGTGGACTTTATTTGGATAACTTGAAGGCCCAAAATATTTTCCAACCTTGAGGAAACCGTGTTGCCTCAATATGGAAAGAGAATTTCACTTGTTTTGGAAGGTTTTTAAATGGTTTTGGAAAGAAATCACGCCATAATTACATATGATTCCATACCACATTTGTTGACCTAGAATACTTGGCTTATAAATACAAAAGCATCAGACCAAGAAAAGGGGGGTTCATCTAGCCAAAAGAATAGGTTTTCAAAATTACAAAATTCTTCAAAAATCATGGTAAGGTGATATTCTAATTTTAAGGTGTTCGTACTTCAAACAAATGATCAATCCTTGTTCCTAAGATCCCCAAAAACCTCCTCAAGTCCATAACCGCACTCAACCGTGCCCAGAACGCCTTTACTCAATCACACCGGTGGTAAGAACTTTATAATTTTGAATTTCTTAATCCTTGTGTTATTAATAAGTTTCATAAGTCCAGGTGTGTTAGACAAGGAACATGGGACAGGTTGGAACCGAGAAACTCAAGATTTAACATGGGTAATACGAGATGCCATTGTTAGGGCATAAAATTCAGTTTGTTTCGTATCTTGTGTTACAGGTGTTTTCAGGACAAAATAAGATCACCAATGGATTTAAGAGATCCAAATTAGGGGGACACGATCCCTCTTGATCTTAGATTTTATCTCTTTCACTCACTTTTCCATTCAAACTAACATGTATTTTTGTTTAAGGATTGATGTTTGTTTCTTTAACAAGCAACACAAAGAGGCACAACATAAAGGGAATAACCATTGAGACTGAGCGCGTGGGTTCAAGTCCCACCCCATGCATTTTCTTTTTTCTGTTTCTTTTTCCAACTTTCTTTCATTTTTCTTATTCAATTAATTTAATATTTTTTCAATTAATTAACACATAAAATCATAAAATAAAATAAAAATACTCTTTTAGGTTTTTTTAATTAACCATTTCCATTTAATAAGATTTTAGGTCTTATTAATATAAAAATTAATTAGAATTAGGTTTTAATTACTATTTATTAACACTGGAGTTATTTTCTAAAAAAAACACCAAAAATATCTTTTCTAACATATAGATTTTTTAGGGTACTTAACATTTTTCTAACATTTTTCTCAATTTTAATAGTGTAGATCTATTTTCTCGTATTTTCCTATTATTATCTTCCCCAAAGCCATGTAATAGCGTAGGAACTTTACATTCCACACTTTAATTTTTTGTACATATTTAACTGTTAGTAAAATAGGGTAACCCTAATTTTCAAGATTAAATAACTGAAACTAATACACTTTTCACCCATCACCTCTAGGGTAACCTCTCTTGTTGTCTTACGAATACTTGGTCATGTCCCTTGAAAATAGGGATACTTTAGAAAAAGACCCTCAATATACAATATCATCATGGTCCCTTTCGAATAAAGATCTAATCCCTCGATGACCCTTCGAGTTGCCTACAAATTCATCTAGCCCCTTCGATGATCCTACGAGCAAAATGATGATAGTCCCTTTGATACAATTGCTAAAGTATCCTTACATGTTGCCTTCTATGACCATACGATGACCCTGCGCCTGTCCCTTCACATCCAATAGATAGGATTACCTACCGACTAATGGTATGGATAACACTATCTCCAAAGAAGAATGAAAATAACAAGAAAGACCTTATTAGTGGGTAGGACTCCAGTTTTGTAGATTAGATACATTTGGTTTAATTACAAATTATTTGGAATGTTTTAAGTACCTCAAGCAGAGTTAGAGGTTACAGATGATTAAGTTTGCAGGGAGATAACTGGTGAGCAATTGAAGCACTGGCCAAATAGAGGAAAGTTGTCAGCTGGAAGGCTTAGTGTTAAATATACAATACTTCATAAGATTGGTACTATTAACTGGGTTCCCACAAACCATACCTCCATTATTTCTACTGACCTTGGTAAGTTCATGTATGATGTTAGTAAAGGAAGGGCATTTGATTTTGGAGCATACATATTTGATCAAATCCTAAAAAAAGCATTCCCATCTCCTATAAAGATGCCTATCTGTTTTTCCTCTCTCATATATGGAATAATTTTGAAACAACACCCTTATGTTCTATTGGTTGTTGATAGTGTGAAGAAAATGGAATCTCCTTTGACTTTGCATTATAAACTGTTTGGTGGAGCATATATTCCAGATATTGTCCTGACATCTTCTCAGGTGCCTGGTTTTGGAACGTCCAAGAAAGGTATAACTGATCAACTGAATGAGGCATGCATAGAGTTAGATGACTCCATCAAGACTACCATTGTTAGGAATATCAAGCTTGAGAGGTTGCTTAAAGCTTTGATGGAGGAAGAGGAAAATCAAGTTGGAACTGCTGGTGATGTTGCTGCTAAAAATGTTGCATCTGATGGTGTTGATTCTGATGGTGATGATTCTAATGGTGAAAATGAACATGGTGAAAATGAAGAAGAAGAAGAATAAGAAGAATAGGAAGGATAAGAGTGTTCCATTGTAGATGATGTTTGACTGGAGTATTTTATGTACTTCTTGTTACTGTTTTTGTAATGGTTAAATGTCCACACCAATTTTAGCATCTTGTGTGCACTTTGTGCTATTTGAATTTATGTGGTAATGTGCTAATGTTGCTTCTTGGTTTTGATTAGATTCTTACCTTTGTTATATTTTGGCTAAAAATGGGAGGGTATTGCCTATGTGCACTAACCACTAACCACTAATTGCTGGCTGCTATTGAGGGGGGTAACTTTTTGGTTCTCTGATGTTTATCTTAGAAGGTTTTGAGGAGGAGACTATATTCTGGAATATATGATCTTATGTGAAGAGATGTAGACATGATGTCCTGGCATCAATCTGACTGAGAATTTATTTTCTCTGTGTAGGTGTAATTAGTATCTTCTGCTGACTGATATTATGATATTATTTTCTACTGCTGATATCTTTGAAAGTGTGATGAAATTCTTTTGTTGGTGGGCATATGATATGTGTGTGTTTGATTTATTTTCAAATCTATATTTGTAGTTGTTTAGTTATTGGCTTGCATTTTTCGTAAAACCCAAGTGTATGTGTGAATGTCATGACTGATGTCATAACATTCTAGTTTAGTTTGTACTGATTCATTAGGTACCTTTGCAGAAAAATATTGTCATTCAGGTACTAATGTTTATAAGTGTGTATCTGAGCATTTTGCAAAATGATCACATTTTCCTAAATCAGTAGACAAGTTTTTCAGATGTCATAACAGATGTTAAGACATCCTGTTCTGAACTAACAGGTTTGCAGTTTGGTTAATTCTGAGTTTTTTCAGGAAAATGACTCAGTCTTTCCAGAACAGAATCCTGCGTTTTCTTTGGGTTAACCTAGCTCAACCCTAACCTGGTTGATAAATTCCTGTGACCTAGTCTTAAGGTCAAATGGAATTAACCCTAGCTTTTTGTGGAAACCCTAACTGAAGATGCAGCTGCTATATATTCAACAAAGCTGCTGTTTTGAAAGCAATCCCTTTTTGGTCAGAAGATCATTTGTAAACTGTATAGGTTTAATTATTGTACTTCAAGCAATTATCATTGTGATAAGTGACTTGGAATAGGTTTTTAATTGTAAGGGTTGTGTAGCACTCAAAGCTTTGAAGCAAGAGTGTTTGAATGTTTCTTGACTAAAGCTGTGAAGCAGAGTCAAGTTAGGTGTGTGTATCACTCAAAGCTGTGAAGCAAGAGTGGTTGTGTTGCTTGATTAAAAAGCTGTGAAGCTTAATCAAGTGTATGTTTTTGAAGAGTGTCTTCATCAATTCATTAGTCAAATTGTTTTATGTATCACTGCTGTGATTGAGGGGGAGTGAGTAGGAACTCAGGTTTAAGTTGTACTTAGATTGAAATTGCATTGGGTAGGTCTTAAGTGAAGGAGATAAACTGGTTGGTTTATTCCTGAATTAACATCTCTTATAGTGGATTTCCTCCCTGGCTTGGTAGCCCCCAGAGTAGGTGTTGTTGCACACTGAACTGGGTAAACAATTGACTGTGTTCTTTACTGTTTTTGTATTTACTGTCTTATAGAAAGTCAGATACGGTGTCATAACATTAAACATGACATTGAGTATCTGCAGCCAGAATTTCAATTGGCATCAGAGCAGGCACCCTGCCTGTATTACTGGGTGAGATCTAGGGATATCACTTTCTGGCACTATGGACAAAGAAGGAGTTTTTGGAAATAGACCACCCATTCTGGATGGAACTAATTATGACTACTGGAAACCTCGTATGATTGCCTTCTTAAAATCTCTGGACAAAAAGGCTTGGAGAGCTGCTGACAAAGGATGGATTCATCCCACCATAACTGAGAAAGATGGGACAATCAGTCTGAAACCTGAGGAAGATTGGAGTAAAGAAGAAGATGAGTTAGCCCTGGGAAATTCCAAAGCTTTAAATGCCTTGTTCAATGGAATTGATAGAAACATTTTCAGACTAGTTCATCAATATGAACTGGCCAAGGAAGTTTGGGACACTCTCAAAACTACTCATGAGGGCACTTCCAAAGTAAAAATGTCAAGGCTTCAGATGTTGACTACCAAGTTTGAGAATCTAAAAATGATGGAAGATGAAACCATTCATGAGTTTCACATGAACATCTTGGAGATTGCCAACACCTCAGGAGCACTGGGAGAAAAGATGTCAGAAGAAAAACTGGTAAGGAAGATTCTCAGATCCTTGCCTAAAAGATTTGCAATGAAGGTAACTGCCATAGAGGAAGCCCAGGACATCAGCAAGTTGAAAGTGGATGAACTTATTGGGTCTCTTCAGACTTTTGAGATGGGGATCACTGATAATGGTGACAAGAAGAACAAGAGCATAGCACTTGTATCCAACACTGATGTTGAAAACAAGGAGGATGAAGAAGAAAATATTTCAGAAGCTATAGCCATGCTTGGAAGACAGTTCAACAAGCTCATCAAAAGAATGGATCCAAAGTCAAGGTCTAATGTTCATAACATTCCCTCTGACATTGACAGTTCCAGCAGAAGACCAAGGTCAGAAGAAAAGGGAAACCAAGGCAGAGGCATTCAATGCCATGGTTGTGAAGGATATGGACATATTCGAGCTGAATGTCCTACCTTTCTTAAGAAACAAAAGAAAGGAATGACTGTTACTTGGTCTGACTGTGATTAAGAAAGTAATTCTGAAGAAGAATCTGCCAAACTAGTTACTGCTCTAACTAGTGTTTGTACCTCTGACATTGACACTAGTGATGAAGAAGTGACATTTGAAGAACTGGCTGATACCTACAAGAAATTGTGTATCAGAAGTGCTGAAGTCTGTGTGCAAAATGAGAAACAATCAAAACTCATTATAAAGCTGGAGGCTGAAAAAAGGGCAGATCTTGAAACTATAAGTCACCTAGAAAGGGAAGTTCAATTACTGAACTCACAACTGAACCAAATGACAAAATCTGTCAAGATGTTGAACAATGGATCAGATAAATTGGAATAGATTCTTCAAGTTGGACAAAATGTGGGAAACAAATCTGGTCTAGGATTTGTGGAAGCTAAGAAATCTGGTGCAGACAAGAAGATCAGGCATGTTAAACAATTGTCAAAGCAGATGTCTCAACACAACTCTCAACATCAGAAACAGAAATGCATGAAGAAAAAATACCAAAGATGGAGATGTCATCATTGTGGGAGGTATGGACACATAAAGCCCTTCTGCTTCAAATTGCATGGATACCCTAATCAAAACTCAGGTGCTAAACCTAAGCCAAAAAGGGTACCACATACTCCTCATTGGAAGAAAAAGGCTACTGCCCTGATAGCCCATACTTCCCTGAGAGTGCCTGCAAAGGAAGGCTGGTACTTTGACAGTGGTTGCTCTAAACACATGACTGGAATAAAGAACATTCTCAATCATGTCAAACCTCACAACACTAGTTATGTGACCTTTGGAGATGGTGCTAAAGGTGAAATCAAAGGAGTTGGTAATTTGGACTGCCCTGAAGTTCCAAGACTGAGTGAAGTCTTGCTGGTAAAAGGGCTGACTGCTAATCTCATTAGTATCAGTCAATTATGTGATCTAGGATTCAAGGTCAACTTCTCAAAATCTGAATGTCTAGTAATTAATAAAAAACTAGAAGTTGTAATGAAAGGAATCAGATCCAAAGATAACTGCTACTTGTGGCAGCCTGAGAACACTAATAACTCCACTATGTGTCCAATTACCAAAGAAAAAAAAGAGATGAAACTGTGGCATCATAAGCTTGGTCATCTTCATCTAAGAAGAATGAAAATAGCTATCTCTATGGAAGCAGTCAGAAGGACTCTAAAACTATAGGTTGATAATGTCTATGATGTGGCAAATAAACTTGAAGAAGGATGTGTTGTCAGAACCAGAAGTTATCATGACAAGGATGTTGGAAATAACAAGTCTAATAAATTCTGTTTCCCTGAAGAAATGAGGCGTGAAGTCTCCTCTCCTATAACTCTCCATCAAGATGGAGTGGTCAAAAAGAAAATCATTCAAGAATCAACCAGAACTATGATTCATGTGAAAAGAATGCCTTCCCAACTCTGTGTGGAAATAGTTGCTGCTAGGAATAACTGTTCTCAAAATATCTGGTCAAAACAGATGCTCACTGAGTATAATGTCTCACAAGATGTTGTGACATTGTATTGTGACAATCTGAATACAATCAATATTTCCATGAACCCTATTCAGCATAACAGGACCAAGCACATTGACTTTGTAGAGAAGAAGTCATTTAAACTGGAACATGGTATCCTTAAGCTTCAGCTGACTGATTCTTCTACCAAGGCTCTTGTTGGAAATAAACTTGAAAACTTGAGGGGCAGGTTGGGTATTTGCCAACATGAGAAATTATAGCAATTAATTTTGCTTAAAACAAGGGTTGAAGGAGTTAATTTTGTTTAGTCTTTTTTTAGTGGGTTAATCATATGTTTTCCCAATTCTTTCAAAATCCTTAAGAAGTTGAAAAGACTCTCTTTTGCCTCCTACCTCTCTCGTCTTTGCAACCTGTTCCCTCCTCTCAATCAAAGTTTTTTTCTCAAATTTCTACTGGTGCTCTAAGTCAATCAAAATGTCTCAGACATCATCTTCAACCAAGGCGACTTCATCATCCTCATCATCTTCATCATCTGACCAAGACTCTAGAGCAATCACCACATGCATAGAATCTGAAGTTCTTGAGGTCACTCCTCTCAGAGAGATGGCAACTGACCCCGCCAAAGTCAAAAAGCTAAGAACTAGACATGCAGGAAGAGCTCAAGCTGCAGCCTCTGGTAATCCTCCTCATCTTTCTTCTTCTGTACCAAATAGAGAAGGAACAGTTCAAGTTCATCAAGCTATTGCTAGGCTTGTTACTAGTATACTAAGCAGAAACCAACCTGTACCGGGGATTTCTGTCCCTTTAAATCAATCAGGAAGCCCAAATGTGGACCTCTCTGAGAATGTAGATGTCTCTGAGAATGTTGTGACACAAAATGACAACATTCAGAACCCTTTAGAAAAGACTGCTGATCCACCTATCATTGATGTGGATGAGTATTACTCAGATAATGATCTGATTGCCAATGTAAACCCCAGCATAGCTAGGAGATTAATGAAAAGAAAGGGTAATTAGAATGATGCAAAATGTGTGTCCAAAGATAAACCTGCTGTTAAGAAATCCAAGGCTGAAGGCATGGTTGAGGTAGAATCTGTGAAAATTATTCAGACCAAAGGGAAGAAGGCCCAGGTGCATACTGCTAGACAACCAATTTCAAAGAAGAGAAAAGAACCTGAATCTTCTGATTCTGATGAGGAATCGGAATTTGAGATTGATGCTGAAGAAATTCCTATCAGAAGGAAGCTCCCCTCCAGCAAAATTGCTAGAGTTCCTGAAGTCCCAACAGATAACATCTTTTTTCATCATCCTGACAATACAAACAGATGGAAGTATGTTTGCTTAAAGAGAATAGCTTTAGAAAGAGAACTCAACAATGATGCCATGGAGTGCAAAGACATCATGGACCTGATCAAGAATGCTGGACTGATGAAGACAGTGATAAAATTTAACAAGTGTTATGAAAATCTGGTCAAGGAGTTTATAGTGAACTTGTCTAATGATTGTGCTGATGGAAGGTCAGCTGACTTTGAAAGTGTTTTTGTTAGAGGAAGAAGGGTCAAGTTCTCTCCATCAGAAATTAACAAATTTCTTGGAAGAACAAATGAGGATTGTCCTGATCTGGAGGTCACTGACAATGAAGTTTGTCAAACCATCACAGTAAGGCAAGTGAAGTGCTGGCCCTTGAAAGGCAAGCTGAATGCCAGCAAACTCAGCATGAAATTTGCCATCCTGCACAAGATTGGTGCAGCCAACTGGGTGCCTACAAACCATAAATCAACTATCTCCACAGGATTGGGGAGATTTATTTATGCTGTGGGAACCAAGACTGCTTTTGACTATGGCAGGTATATCTTTGAACAAACTTTAAAACATGCTGGTAGTTATGCTGTCAAAGGACCAATTGCCTTTCCCTCCCTCCTTTGTGGAATTATCCTTGCACAATACTCTGATATCCTGGTGGCAAGAGATACAGCCTGCAAAAGAGCTCCTGCCCTTGGGTTTCACTACAAACTGTTTCAGGGATCTCATGCTCCAGATATTGTCATAACATCAGCTGAGACATCGTCAGTGAAGACCCAGTCCAAGACATCTGATGTCATAGCTGTTTTAAAAGAGACCTGCAAAGAGCTGGAAGCTAGGAAAAAGACCCTAGAAATCCTAATTGTCAGGTTAGAAAAGGAGGAAGCTGAAGGAAACAGAAGGGAAGAAGGTGTAGAAGCTGAAGGTCATCTCAATACTGAGACATCTGAGTCTGATGACAGTGCTTAAAGGTTGGTTGCTGTTTGGTGGTGTTGCTGGTTGGTGTTGGTACCTGGTGGAGTTTGGAAGTGTGTTCAGTTTTTTCTGCTGCTGCTCTTATTACTTTTTTCTGGATAACTGTATAATTTTTATGAACATGTATCTTTGGCCCATTTGTGGCTAAAGAGGGGGAGAATATTTTGGTACTTGCTTAATTAGAAATTCTATTTTTCTGCAGTCATTTCATTCTGCTTCTATCTATCTCTGATTACTTAGGGTCTTTAGCCAAAAATCTGCCAAAGGGGGAGTTTGTAGTTGTTTAGTTATTGGCTTGCATTTTTGGTAAAACCCAAGTGTATGTGTGAATGTCATGACTGATGTCATAACATTCTAGTTTAGTTTGTACTGATTCATTAGGTACCTTTGCAGAAAAATATTGTCATTCAGGTACTGATGTTTATAAGTGTGTATCTAAGCATTTTGCAAAATGATCACATTTTCCTAAATCAGTAGACAGGTTTTTCAGATGTCATAACAGATGTTAAGACATCCTGTTCTGAACTAACAGGTTTGCAGTTTGGTTAATTCTGAGTTTTTTCAGGAAAATGACTCAGTCTTTCCAGAACAGAATCCTGCGTTTTCTTTGGGTTAACCTAGCTCAACCCTAACCTGGTTGATAAAGTCCTGTGACCTAGTCTTAAGGTCAAATGGAATTAACCCTAGCTTTTTGTGGAAACTCTAACTGAAGATGCAGCTGCTATATATTCAACAGAGCTGCTGTTTTGAAAGCAATCCCTTTTTGGTCAAAAGATCATTTGTAAACTGTATAGGTTTAATTATTGTACTTCAAGCAATTATCATTGTGATAAGTGACTTGGAATAGGTTTTTAATTGTAAGGGTTGTGTAGCACTCAAAGCTTTGAAGCAAGAGTGTTTGAATGTTTCTTGACTAAAGCTGTGAAGCAGAGTCAAGTTAGGTGTGTGTATCACTCAAAGCTGTGAAGCAAGAGTGGTTGTGTTGCTTGATTAAAAAGCTGTGAAGCTTAATCAAGTGTATGTTTTTGAAGATTGTCTTCATCAATTCATTAGTCAAATTGTTTTATGTATCACTGCTGTGATTGAGGGGGAGTGAGTAGGAACTCAGGTTTAAGTTGTACTTAGATTGAAATTGCATTGGGTAGGTCTTAAGTGAAGGAGATAAATTGGGTGGTTTATTCCTGAATTAACATCTCTTATAGTGGATTTCCTCCCTGGCTTGGTAGCCCCCAGAGTAGGTGTTGTTGCACACTGAACTGGGTAAACAATTGACTGTGTTCTTTACTGTTTTTGTATTTACTGTCTTATAGAAAGTCAGATACGGTGTCATAACATTAAACATGACATTGAGTATCTGCAGCCAGAATTTCAATATTGTTCTGTTGTAACCTGTATTGTGGTGTTTGTAAATGTTATACCCCAATTTTTCCCCTAAGATCTCTCATCATCTCATATTCTTAATACATCAAGATCACAGACTAGGGTTGGTTCTCTCTTTATACTTTATCCTATCTTTAAGTTTGCTTTTGAGGGATCACCAAATACCTTGAGTTTTATATCTTGTACATGTATTTTAAGTGGATTAACTAACATCAAGATATGTATATATGTTTCTTTGAATGTCCATATTGTAGGTGATGACACAATATCATTCATCTCACCATCTAACCTAGGGTTTTAATGGATGGTCCTCAATCAAATTATTTTCTAATTGATTGCAAGAGCTTAAACTTCAAAGTTATGTCTATGACATCAAAGATTTGTAGTTCAAAGAATTCTCTCACTTTATTTAGGTCAAACTTTCGTAAAAGTTGGTGGTGGCATTCATCAAGAAGATTCATAGGTTCATGTGTTTATTTCCATGCCTTCTTCAACAAGTTTTTTTAAGACTTAAGCTCCATCTTTGAGTGTGCTTCAAGATAAAATCATTTCAAGGCCTATTACAATTCATCATGCTTTATTTTGCAAAGAAGATAAAAAAAGATTCAAGGTTGATTCAACAAGTTTGACCTAATTGAGCAAGTGCTTGATTCAGTGATCACAAGTGCACAACTCTCTCAATTTTCAACATTTTGAATTGGTTCTTTTTTATATGGGTTCTTATCATCATATACAATAACTTCTCTTCACATGACATGATCCAATTGTGCAAGAAAAATCATCAACATTTGAAAGGGGTTTCAAGTTATTTTAACACTCTTTGAGTTAGGGTTTTTTAACTTCCGAGGACCATATCTTGCTCATTTTTTGAAATTTTTATTCACTCGAAAGCCATGATTCTCATTAAAGGGTCCTTAACAAGTTATCTTCAGGGATATAAGGATAATTTTTAATGGAAGATCACTAATGGTTGAGAAATATTACAAGTCTCTTTGAAAAACCTTAGAATTTTAGGGTTTGACTTCAAATGATCATAACTTGGTCAATTTTTATCTCCTTGATCCCATTCTTTTTCCATAACAATCTTTGGTATGTCTACTACAACTTCTTTTCAATATGCAAGAATTGAAAATGCTTGTAAAGTTGTTTAAGAATTGAAATGATTATAGGTCTTTTGTACAATTTTCCTAAATTTGTTCATCATCTTCCAAAGACCATAACTCTTTCATTTTTTATGACTTTTGAGTGATATCAATTCCAAAATTAAATTCAAGATGTCTACTTCATTTCATATTCAGATATCAAGTCCAAATTTTTAGTGGAAGTTTATGTAACTTTGAATGACATTATAGGTTATTTTGAGGTCCCATACTTAGAGATATTTCTAAGTACAAAAGACAGATTTATTTCCACGATTTCAAAGTGATATAACTTTTTGCTCAGATCTCCAAATGTTGCCTTTATTGTCACATTGTAAACATCATGACCTTTTCTTTCAAATTCTTCAAGAATCATGTGATAAAGCCTCCTGAGCTGTGTGAACCATGGCAGCAAGGTTGGTATCTTGAAGCTGAAGTTTCATGTTCAGTCAAATTTGGAAATCAGTTGAAACCCAATAAAAAGCCTATTTAAGGATCAATTTTGTGTCTAATCATGTTTAGGGTCTTTCCATAACGATAAATTACCCTTGAACCATCCATTTTTCCGTGTTTTGAGTCATGTGAAATCACACTTTTCCACTTAGCAGGTTCACACAATTTCATTGATTTTACATTCAATTCGCACGCTTGAGCCTTACATCATGTTCATCTAGAAATAAGGATCATCTCTCACTCATTTTGACAATCTTGAATAGCCAAAAACACTCTGCCAAGATCACACACAAACTCTTAAGCTTGATTTCTATTTTTTCATTCCCTCACCTTAATTCACAAAAACTTCTATTCGGTTAGCTTTCGTGGCATTCATTGAAGCTAACCAGATCCTTAGCAAGAAGAATTGTGCACAAAATAGAGTTACATATGCTCAGTTTTAGAGAAAACTTCTTGCACTTCGTTCAGGTAGAATTCTCTATCATTTTTATTCAAATAAGTTACTAAGTTGTAGCCTCTTCATCTCTAAAGCTCATGTTTCTCCTGGTTTGTGATTTCATGGAGAATTGTGATCGTTTATTTTCAAAACTCGTTTTCACTTTTCTTATGGTTTTTTGCAAATTGACTGAGCTATGATTTAAAGAAATTTTTCGCGAGGGCACGGTTGTGATCATCTTGAAGAGACGAATCCATTAGTACCAGTCTGAACCTCTAATTTTTCCATTTGAAGAATCTTGATTTCTCTGGTTTTTCTGAAGGCTGGAGGTTGAAGACGATGATATGTTTTGTCTCAACCAATTAGATCGTGCAAATTATTTTATTTTAATTAGCCTGGATTTATTTTATCTTGTGTTTTCTTGCTAAGGTCCATATCAAGCACAATACACCAGGTCCTTTGGATTTGTTTACTAACGTGTTTTGACTATGATTCAATGGTCTATATTTTTTTTGTTTATTTTATGTTTTCTGATTTTATTTGAGATCCAGTGTGTTATTCAAGAGAGACCATGACATGCACGACGTGTAGATCCCTTGGATCTAATTACTAATGCGTTTTGACAATGATCAGATGATCCACATTATTTTGGTTTTATTTATTTTCTGATTTTTCTATTTAATTGTTTTAAACTTCAAAAATTCATTAAAAAAATCATTTCAAATTCTAAAATTATGAAAAAATTATCAAAAGTACTTTTTAATTTTATAATTCTAATTTTTATTTTTTCACTATTTTATTTTGTGATTTGATATTTTTTATGATTTTTAACTTTATTTAATTTGTTTTAATTGTTTAAAACTACTTTTCTTGATTTTTAAATTCTGAAAAAATTATGGAAGGATCCAATGACCTCTTGACAAATATTTGTGACCTTATTTTACTTTTATTTTTTATTTCACTATTTTTCACAAATTTTGCTTTATTTTTCTTATTTCTTTAAGTTTTTAAAAATAGTTCTTGACTTAAAAAAATTCTGAAAAATTTTTTCAACACTATTTGACTCATGTTTGACTTCTGATATTTTTTTTACGATTTTGATTTGGTGTTTTAATACATGTTGTGTATTTTACCAATTATTTGCTTTTTAAATCATTTTAAATTTTGTTTTTATTAAATATATTTAATTATTTTTTTGATTGGTCATGATTTGGGGACACTTGAGTGTTTTTTTCTTGGACAAGTTCCTCAACCTCATTGGATCTTGGGTGTTGATAGATTGAAAAACTAAATCCACCAAAATGGAAGAATTATTTTGAGGATATTTGAAACCCTAGTTTCATTTGATACATATCTCTCCCTCTTCATCTTATCTCTTTCTTGTTTTTACTTGTGCTACATGTCTTTGGAGAATAATCTACATGTTATTTCTTTAAATGTTGGTACATAAATTGCTATTGACTGACCTCAAAATAGGTGTGACTTCTACATAAGTCCACTTGCGATTGCTTTCATAATGCTAAATTTGAAACCATGGATCCAATAACTTTGAAGTTCATTGTCATGAGGCTTTGAATCTATCAATCATCTAATGAACTTCATGAATTTTGGTCTAAGTGAATCATTTAAACATCGTTGATCATATGTGGTTTGTTTTGAGTACTTGAAATGAATGATATACTTGACAAAAAGCAAATGAGACTTGTTGTTGAGAAGCTTTGATTTTTATCAATCTTCTAATGAGTTCTCAAATGCAAGCTTGAAGATGGTCATTCAACTAACTCTATAACTTCTAATTCACTAACAATTAACTTTACTTTATGCCTTTACTTTATGCCTTTATTTTTGTGCTTTTACTTTTATGTACCGTTTATTTTAGCATTTACATTCCGTGCCATTTTTCTTTTTCTCACTTGAGCATTTATCTTTATGTCATTTTATTTTTGTTCACTTGAGATTTCTTTTCTTTTTAAAACAATTAATAATCAACTTAAACATTAAAAAATTTAAGGTTACTTGGACTATCTGCTTACTATCCTTGGCATTGTGGAGTTATGGATCTCTCAGACTTAGGATTAAGAGCCTTAATACTTGGGGACCTTGTTACTCTGTTGTTATTTTGTCTGAAGTTCTTGGGGCTTACTCCAAGGCATTGAATTTCTTTTCTTTGTGTGCAGGATATTCTTATTATATGTTTTGTCTGTGATTGATAATTCCTCTGTATACAAATGTTAATCTGCCCAATTTTTGTGAAGAATTAATTCATCTGAAGCTTGGTATTTCTTAGAGGTTTAGTATTTTTGCTTGCTTGGTTTCAATCCAAAGGTTGGGAATTCTAGATTGACTTCTTTATGTCAAGTGTTGGCTTCCTGTTGGTTAGATCATTCTTTTCCTTAGCTTTTACCTTATGCTTTAGGATAGTCCTTTCCTCTCCTCCTATCTTCTTTAATTTCAAAATATTATCCCTCCTTTTCAAAACTCTTTTTGTTTTCTAACTTGAACCGCTTTTATAATAACTTGGACTTAGGTGCATGCATTTTCAAAAATATTTTCTTAATCAAACATAAATCAACTTAACAATCTTTGATGCCTTTTGAAAGACTAAAAATAAATTAACCTCATTTAAACCATTTTTCCACTTTAGCTTTTTAGTTTAAAACTCTTTTCTCAAAATATTATACTCTTGTCGATTCTTGTGGTGATGCAAGCTATTATACTTCTATGATATATAGTAAAGTGAGATATTTTCCACTTGGGTGTTGAGTGAGGCTTTGTTGATTTTAAAATCCAAGCTATATCCTACACTTTGAGATAATGCAAATTCTCCTTTCTCGTGATTGTGGGTAGTAAGTATGTTCTTCCACTCGAATATGACGATGATGTCTCTTGTCTTAAAATTAACCAACACACTTATGTTTAAAATTTTTGAGGTGAACTATGAGTACCCTAATCCTCTATTACACGGAAGGTGGTACGTAGGTACTAAAGATTCGTAACTGCGGTGGGTGTAATATTGTAAAAAAAATACTTCTTTTCTCATCTCCACCATCTATTTATGTATACACCTTTTATAGCCAAAATACACATATTTTTAAAGAGGTTCCTGTGGAGTACCATAGATGTTTATGGTGCTAATGCCTTCCCTTTTCATAACCAACCCCCGTACCTAGATTCTCTCCCCTCTCTTTTGGGTTTATTCTCTCTTTTGCCACTTCCTTTGGAAACGGTAAAGCATGGTGGCGATTTTTATTTGATTTGTATAAGTTAAGTCAATCTAATGGCTTAGTCTCAACATTTCTACCGCTACAGTGAACAAGGGTTATTTAGTTGTTTTAGCCAAAATTTGCCAAAGGGGGGAGATTGTTAATTCTCTGTATTTATGATTGGCAGTAATTTTGGTAACACTAACTTGACAGCAACATGTTGAACAAGATGTCATATTACAAAGTCTCGACATCGTGACCATTACAGTTTTTCATATTGGATACATTAGGTTTAATTACAGATTACTGAATATTCTTTGAATATTAAGTAATCCTATATGGCGTTCAAGATTGAGGAATCAGAGATTTTGTTTGAGTTTAAAGTTATTTTGTATAAATGTTGAGACATTTTAGGTAACACTTTATTGAAGACTTATTTTTATGTAGAAGATTCTACATACCTTTTGCAGCTTCCTTGCTGTGTTTTTGAATCCCAGTCCAGTCCATATAATGTTTATAAATTGAAGGCCACAAACTAATTCATATGTGGAATGTGTATTGTTGCTTAGTGATCTTTTAGGGTTTGTGTGTTCATTTTAATTGTGAGCCTCTCTAATATCATCTTGGTATAAGAGAATGACCGTCTTTATTGAGTTGTAAGTTTTTGTTAATCATTCTTAAGCTTTTAAGCATTGAGTGATTGTATGTCTTTGAAGTGTGACTTCTGAAAAGTTTTAAAGTATTAATGTTTCATCACTGGTGTGATTGAAAGGGAAGTGAGAAGGATCTCATACCTAGGTGAGTCTTAGATATAAGTTAAGCACGGGTAGTGATAAGGTGTGTACATGATAAACTGAAGATAGTTTTTTGAAGGTCTACAAATTGATACTATTTAGTGAATTTCCTCCCTGGCATGGTAGCCCTTCGAAGTAGGTGTTGTTGTACACCGAATTGGGTTAACAACTTCTTGTGTTCTTTTAATTTCAGTATTCTTAGTTGTTTTATATTGTCATTGTGTTTTGATCAAATACCATTGTCTCGACATCTCTTAGGACATCTGATATCTGCCTACCAGAATTTCAATTGGTATCAGAGCAGGCATCTGGCTCAGTGTCTGGGTGGGATTCAAGGAAGATACTTTCTGGTACAATGAACATGGAAGAATGAATTGTGAATACACAACCCATTCTTGATGGAACCAATTATGACTATTGGAAATCTCGTATAGTGGCTTTTATTAAATCCATGGACAACAAGGCTTGAAAATCAGTTGTCAAGGGATGGGATCCAGCAATGGCTTGAGATAAGGATGGGAAGATTACTGATATGATGAAGCTGAGGAAGACTGAGATGATAAATTAGCTCAGGGAAACTCCAAAGCACTGAATGCACTATTCAATGGAGTGGACAAGAACATCTTCAAACTGATAAGTAGATGTACCATTGCTAAAGAAGCTTGGGAGATTTTGAAGACAACTCATGAAGGAACCTCTAAGGTGAAAATGTAAAGACTTCAACTTCTTACCACCAAGTTTGAGAACTTAAGAATGAAAGAGGATGGGAGCATTCATGACTTTCACATGAATATTATTGAGATTGCCAATGCCCTAAGTTCCCTATGGGAGAAGACGTCAAAAGCTAAGTTGGTGAGAGAAATTCTCAGATCTCTTTCAAAGAGGTTTGACATGAAGGTAACTGCCATTAAAGAAGCCCAAGATATAAATAATATTAAAGTTGATGAACTTATGGGATCCCTACAGACCTTTGAATTAGGGATCGGTGAAAAGTTAGAAAAGAAGAAAAACACTGTCTTTGCCTCTAATGCTGAAGACTTAGAACAATAATGTGACCTGGATACAAATGAAGGGATATCTAATGATATTGTGTTACTTGGAAGATAATTCAACAAAGTTATGAAGAAGATGGACTGAAAGTCAAGATCAAATGTCAAGAACAAGTCACTCGACATCAACAAAAATCAAGATTTTGGGAAAAGGCCCAGACCTGAAGAAAAGACTAACCAAGGAAAAGGAATATAATGTCATGGATGTGAAGGTTTTGGATACATACGAGTTAAGTGTTCCACTTATCTCAAGAATAAAAAGAAGGGTCTATCCGCGTCTTGGTCAAAAGATGACTCTGAAAGTGATCCTGAAGAAGAATATACAAAACAGGTTACTACATTGACTGGAATTTGTGATTCTGATGAAGAATTAGATTGTGAAAAACTCACATTTGAGGAACTTGCTGCTTCATACAAGGAGTTGTTCCTCATAAGTGAAGAAGTATGTCAACAAGGATAAGATCAAAAGAAAGTTATCACTCAACTATAGTCTGAAAAGGTAGAGCATCTGTATATCATCTTTAATCTGAAGGATTGTTGGCTCCTAAATTCGACACCCACGTTCTATTATCATATAGATCATTAATTATGAGTTAGAAGAGTTTCCTACACAAGAAGGCTTCGATCAGCTAATCACATCGAAGGCTTATCAAAGAATGACAAGATACTTAGAGAAATTTCTCTAAGTTGGAATCATGTTGTTTTCAACGTCGAAGGAGCAACCTTTCGACCAAGGTCCCTGATGCCCAAGATCGAACGGTTTGAATTTCGAATTGTTGGAGGGAAAACGGTTCCCAGCAGTTACCAAGCGCAACGTGGCGTGGAAGTAGGCGTCGAGGGTTGTGAACGTGTCATGTGGTGTCACCACGAAGCGATGTAACTGCACAGCAGTTACTTAGGATTTTTAGTATAAATACTAAGTGTTCACGTAGTTATTAAGGGTGTTCATCATTGTATACAAGTCACTCATTTAGATTCAAGTACCCAGCGTGAGAGAAAGAATCATTGAGAATGTATGTGTGAAACACCATTTACCTTAATCGAAATCTTTTACATTTAAGCAATTTATCGCTTTCACTTATTTATCTCAGTCGAAGTCATTTATTTAACAAGCCTTTAATGCTTTTATTTAATTTATCAAGCTTCTCTCCATGCAATTTACTTAAAGTGTATCTACCTTACTTGCGTTAATCACCATTAGGATTAGTCGAAACTCTCTATTTTAAAGCATATAAACGATAAAAATCAGCCATGTCTTAGGATCAATCTGATCGATCCTGCGAGTCACCAAAGAAGTTACCTTTTGGAAGATCAGCGGTTGTTTACCATTTTTCACGGTAAACAAATTGGCACGCCCAGTGGGACCTTGTGTTGATTTTACGAGTTTAATCGTTTTTTATAAAATATACTCCTTTTTCGAGAGTATTGCATGTTATTGAGAAGTGGTAGAATATACACCAACGAAACCAATACTAGGAGAAGAAGTAGAGAAATGGCGAATCCTCCAAACAATGGAGAAAACCCACAAACAAACGTGGGAGCGACGATTATCCCAACCATAAGCGAAGTGGTAACCGCTGGTTCAACGCCAGCAGTAACGGTTACACAAACGGGGCCAATACCTTCATTTACAGGCCCCAGAATTCCTTTGGGAACTCCCTCACCAAGGGGAAACCAAGGAACCAGACCATATGTTCCCCCAGGTTTTTCGAAAGTCTGGTTAAATCGAGAACCACCCTATGGCATGCCAACTTCTGAATTGACTAGCCTGACAAACGCTACGTCCACCTTTTCAGAACCTTTAGTGAGCGCCTCTTCGCCACTCCAAGGCTCTGGAGTTGGTATGGCGAACATGGGTAGGAACCAAATCTTAGGAGGAACGTCTCACGTAATGCCTGGCCTTACGAATGCCTCGACAGCAGTCTTGAGGCAGCAAATGGACGAAAGCAACCACGACATGGTTCAAATGTTGGCGCAAACTTTAAGTACAATGCTAAATCCTCTAATACAGAATACCACCCAGTCGAATCAGCAAATGACAGCGCAAATGTCGCGTCTGGATGACTTTTTTGGGGTACCCCAACCCATTCGACAGCCCCAAAGGGCACAGATAAGGGGAAACCAAGGCATACTTCTAGAGGAAGAAACCACTATTAACCAAGTCCAGCAGCCTGTCGAAGAGAACCTTAGGGTACAAATGGAACAACCCGGGGTCGAAGATCCGAGAGTCGTATCCCCGGAAATAAGGATGGTTAATAGAAACCAAAACGCTGACGAAGTAGTTCAGCAAATCCAATACCAGAATGTTGGTTTGGAGAATAACTTGACAGCCATGATTGAAAGAATCATGATGAAAAACGGGATGAATACGGGCTTCCGTAGGCCCAACTTCACATCCCCGCTGTCGGAATATGTGTTACAAACGGACTTTCCTCCTAGATGCAAAGTCCCTAAGTTCACTAAGTTTTCAGGGGACACAACAGAATCCACTGTCGAACATGTGGCAAGATATTTAATCGAAGCGGGAGAAATCTCAAACAATGAGAACCTAAGGATTAAGTATTTCCCAAGTTCCCTAACAAAGAATGCGTTTACTTGGTTCACAACTCTCCCCCCCAATTCGATCCACCATTGGACCCAATTGGAGAGATTGTTCCATGAGCAATTCTATATGGGACAAACCAAGATAAGCTTGAAAGAGTTGGCTAGTGTAAAGAGGAGATTCACTGAGCCTATAGACGAATACCTAAATAGGTTTAGATTGCTCAAGGCAAGATGTTTTACGCAAGTGCCAGAGCACGAGTTAGTAGAAATAGCCGCTGGAGGTCTAGATTACTCCATTAGGAAGAAATTAGACACTCAAGACCTGAGTGACATGGCCCAATTGGCCGATAGGGTTCGACAGGTAGAACGCCTTAAAGCTGAAAAAGCTAGGGCGACGAAAACTCATAAAAAAGAAAAGATAGCATATGTCGAAATGGACAATGAAGATCCAGAAACATTCGACGAACTTATAGCCGTCGAGGAGAGTGAGGTCGATTTAGCTGAGTTAAAATGAGGGCCACCATACTCTTGCAAATTACTAGTCCCCTCAAGTGGAAAAAACCCCCACTGAGTCTGAAAAGGCCAATGATAGGTTCCCTAAAAAGACTTACAGTTTCGATATTACGAAATGTGATGAAATTTTTGATTTACTTGTAAAAGATGGCCAAATGATAATACCCCCAGGGGTAAAAGTACCTCCTCTTGATCAAAGAAAGAAAAGAGGCTATTGTAAATATCATAACTTTCTGGGCCATAAAACATCTCAATGTTTTCTTTTCAGGGATCTCGTGCAAAATGCTATCAAAGAAGGGAGGCTGAAGTTCGCTGACAAGGCCCCCGTGAATGTGGATTCGAGCCCTTTGCAGGCGGAAGCCCACTATGCTGAACCCTCAGGGGTAAATGTGATCGAAGCTTCCAGGATTCAGGTGAAAAGGCCAGGGATAACTATGGTCGAAGTCACCAAAGATCATATCAATATGCCAATATTTGGCAGTTTTTTTGGGAACCTTTCTAGAAAAACAATCGAAGCAGTCCAAAAGGCCGTTGAGGGCACAAAACTGGAAACAGGTAGAGTCTCAAAATGTGGAACTAAACCCACTTCCTACTTGGTTGCGGTGCAAGGCCAAACAAAAGACCTGGAGGCTCAAATGAAGCAAATGACTCTTGCTACTAAAGACAACATGAATGTCAACATGGTCGAAATCTCTGAATCAAAAGTTTCAGAGGAAGCCATCAGGAAAGAGCAAGCAAACAGAACAGCGTTCCCCCGAGAGAACGAAAATCTGGCAGAATTCTTGCAACGATGCTAGAAGAAAAATCAGAAGTAATGTTGTGTCCTCGATGCAGCTCTATTTTTGACAAGAAAGTTGTTGAACACATCGAAGGTGTGAGAGAAGCAAACAAAAAATGGAGCAGAAATGCCCAAACAAGTGCAGGCTCTGATGTTCAACACGATCCTAGAAGAACCTATCAAAAGGGTTCAAGTCAGGAAAAGAGGCCACTAACTTTCAGGCCTCCAACCAATGTGTCAGTCGATACATGGCTCAAAACATCGAGTCGAAAGAGACCCAACGAAGAAAGGTGGCATTCCTTTGAAGTGCCAAGAGGTTCATCTTTGACACTCAAGAAAGAACCTCATGTAGGTGCCACCAAAGTTGCTCAAGTATCGAGTAACTACAAGGGAAAGAACCCAATGTCTCGATCCCAGTGGAGAAGGTACCAAAGGCGGCGCAAGGCTGAGAGAGAGGCTACCAACGAACCAAAACCAGAGTCGAGCTCAAATGTCCCCCAGCGAAAACAAAGAAAGCCTTTGGAGAGGGAACCAGTGGCCAATAGATTGGTATGGCCTGATCAAGACGAAGTTGGTGACGAAGATAGCTCCGAGTCCGACGACACATTAGACATCATGATAAATATAGTTTCGGTCTTGCCAAGAGAATTCGACCGCCAAATGGAAGTCGAAGCAAACGACTGGGAAGTCGAACAAGAGATGGCCAAGCATAGGCCAGTATGTTACTTTGTCATGGGTAATGGCTGCACTGAAGAGCAAAATGGTTTCTTCGAACCACCAACTGAGGCGATGAAAAGTCACCTCAAGCCTTTACTCATAAGGGCAAAGCTCGAAGAGGCCACTGTAAACAAAATCTTGGTGGACTGTGGGGCGACTATCAACATAATTCCCCACTTCATGCTAAGAAAAGTAGGCAAGAATGATGAAGACATTAAGCCTCATAATATGGTCCTATCGAACTACGAAGGCGGAATAGGGACCACCATGGGTGTGATTCAACTAGACCTCAAAGTGGGATCCATCCTTCGACCAACCATGTTCATGGTCATATGGGCTAAACCAAATTACAACCTACTGTTAGGCCGAGAATGGATACATGGTGTCAGAGCAGTACCATCGTTGATGCACCAAAGGGTGATATTATGGCGTCCCGATGGGATTATCGAGAATATAGAAGCAGATCAGAGCTACTACTTAGGCAAAGTTAATCACCTAGGGAGAGCTGACTTCGACAAAAATTTGGCTCACATTGGGCCATGTCCAGCACCTGACTTCGACATGGCGCCAGCACCAAATGCTTTTTGTTCCTTGTACCTGCATCCTGATCATGGGTTTCAATGGGATAAAGAAGACTTGTCTCACATTGATTTCAGTGGGCTAACTGACATCCAGCCAACTGGTTGGGGAAGCGAATTTAGTGATAATGACTGAGTCGCAAGCGTTACAGCGAATTTCAGCTTACGTAGCCAAAACAAGAATGGTAGCGGCTCTCGAAGCCGAAGTAAAATATATGGCCACCAAGGCCAATGACCAAGTACTACCTTCTGCAGGTCCTGGAAAAGATTTCGACCCATAGCCACCAGATATAGGTCCTAGAAAAGATTTCGACCTAGAACCTCCCGATATCTCGACAGAAGCAATGCATGAACAGAGGCTCGACGCCATCTATGATGATGAGCCTTTGGGTTTCGAAAAGGACCCCCTGGCGAACAACATCAAAATGTTAGCACAGGATCCTTTAGAAGAAATCGACTTGGGCGAAGGGTTAGATAAAAGACCCACTTACATCAGTGCCAAAATAGACCCAGAGCTCAGGGTCGAAGTGATCCAATTACTGAAGGAGTTCCAAGACTGCTTTGCATGGGATTACGATGAGATACCTGGTCTCGACAGAAGATTGGTAGAACTTCAGTTGTCAATCAAACCCGGGAAAAAGCCTGTCAAACAAACTCCAAGACGCTTCACTCCAGAAATACTGTCGAAGATCAAAACAGAAGTCGAAAGACTGCTGAAGTGCAAATTCATACAAACTACGAGGTACGTCGAATGGATTGCAAACATTGTGCCAGTTATTAAGAAAAATGGTACATTGAGGGTGTGCATAGATTTCAGAGATCTGAATTCTACAACACCCAAAGATGAATATCATATGCCTGTGGCGGAAATGCTTGTCGACTTTGCCGCTGGCCACGAGTACATGAGCATGCTCGAAGGTTACTCAGGATACAATCAAATTTTCATTGCTGAAGAAGATGTGTCGAAAACAGCTTTTCGATGCCCTGGGGCCTTAGGCACTTACGAATGGGTAGTAATGCCTTTTGGCCTAAAAAACGTTGGGGCAACATATCAGCGAGCAATGAACTCTATCTTCCATGATTTTATTAACACTTTCATGCAAGTATATATTGACGATATTGTTGTAAAATCTGTTTCCAGGAAGAACCATATAGACCACCTTCGAAAATCATTCGAAAGAATGAGAAAGCATGGTCTGAAGATGAACCCTTTGAAGTGTGCGTTCTGTGTGAAAGCTGGAGATTTCTTGGGCTTCGTCGTCCACAAGAAAGGAATCGAAATCAACCAGAACAAGACGAAGGCAATCTTGGAAGCGAAAGCGCCAACGAACAAGAAGGAACTGCAATCTCTGTTGGGCAAGATAAACTTCTTAAGGAGATTTATATCTAACCTAAGTGGAAAAGCGCAAGCCTTCTCACCCTTACTTCGATTGAATAAGGAAGGGTTCGAGTGGGGGCAAGAGCAACAAGAAGCCTTCGACAAGATCAAAGGGTACCTCAACAAGCCACCTATTTTGGTTCCTCCTTGTAGAAATAGGAGTATGAGATTGTACATAGCTGCATCCGACAAAACTTTGGGAAGCATGTTAGCCCAAGAGGATGAAAATGGAGTCGAAAGACCCATTTACTACCTTAGCAGAGTTTTGAACGATGCAGAAACTAGATATAGCGAAGTTGAAAAATTATGTCTATGTCTTTATTTCTCTTGTACAAAGCTGAAACAATATATAAAACCAGTTGATGTGTATGTTTCGTCCCATTTTGACGTTTTCAAATACATGTTGTCGAAACCCATCTTGCACAGTCGAATTGGCAAGTGGGCGCTAGCATTAACTGAGTATTCGTTAACCTTTATGCCTCTCAAGGCAGTAAAAGGACAAGTGGTAGCAGATTTTATAGTCGACCACTCAATTCAGGTACAAAATATAAATTACTTGAAGATAGAACCCTGGAAATTTTACTTCGATGGTTCCAGACATAAAGATGGAACGGGAGTAGGGGTCTTAATTATTTCTCCAGAAAAAATTCCAACAACATTCAAGTACAAGATAGAAGGTACTTGTTCGAACAATGAGGCTGAATATGAAGCTCTAATTATTGGCCTTGAAATATTGTTGGAATTGGGGGCAACTCGAGTCGAAATAATGAGAGACTCAGAGTTAGTCATTAAGCAAATCACAAAAGAGTACAATTGTATAAGAGAAAATCTCATTATGTACTTTGTGATAGCAAATCGTTTATTGAAAAAATTCGAAGTGGTTAATATTCGACAAATACCTAGATTGGAAAACCAAATAGCCAATGATTTGGCACAAATTGCATCTGGGTATAGGATTTCAAAAACGAGATTACAAAGAGCAATCAAAGTCCGAGAAAAAATGACAGCAACCAGCTTGTCTCCAACTGATTTGGAATCTACAAGACTAGGATATGCCGATCAAAGGTATTTCGAAATTTCGTTCATAGACAATTTATCAGAGCAAGATTGGAGGAAACCCATTGTAGACTATCTACAAAATCCAGCAGCTTTGACAGAACGAAAAATAAAATATAGGGCGTTAAGTTACGTACTCATGGGGAATGAGTTGTTTAAAAAGACACCTGAAGGGGTATTATTAAAATGCTTAAGTGAAACCGAAGCATACATAGCCCTTTCGACTACGCATGCTGGAGCATGTGGGGCTCACCAAGTAGGTCATAAGATGAAATGGTTATTGTTTCGACAAGGACTATATTGGCCCACTATCTTAAAAGATTGTGTCGAGTTCGCGAAGGGTTGCCAGGAATGCCAAGTCCATATTGGTATCCAACATGTACCAGCAAGCGAGCTTCACTCAATAGTGAAACCTTGGCCTTTTAGAGGATGGGCGTTGGATCTTATTGTAGAGATTCGACCAGCATCATCGAAGAGCCATAAGTATATACTGGTAGGCATTGATTATATCACTAAATGGATCGAAGCTATCCCTTTAGTCAACGCAGACCAAGAAAATGTCATTGAATTTATTCAAAAGAACATTATCTACAGATTTGGAATCCTTGAGACTATAACAACTGATCAAGGGTCAGTGTTCACTGGTAGAAAGATGTAGGAATTCGTGCAAGAAACAGGCTTCAGACTCCTAACATCAACGCCTTATTACGCGCAGGCAAATGGTCAAGTTGAAGTGGCAAATAAAATAGTGATTGGCCTGATAAAAAAGCATGTAGGAAAGAAGCCAAAAAATTGGCATAAAACGTTAGACCAGATCTTGTGGGCTTGTCGAACGTCCCCAAAGGAAGCCATGGGTACAACACTATATCGGCTAACTTACGGTCATGACGCAGTACTGCCAGCAGAAATTTGTCTTCAATCAGCAAGGGTTCAAAGACATCAAGATATTCCCCCTGAGGTTTATTGGGATATGATGTTAGACGAATTGGTAGATTTAGACGAAGAAATACTACGAGCTCTCGACCTACTGAGAATTCAGAAGAAAAGAGTGGAAGACTCTTACAATAAGAAAGTAAAACCTAAGGCATTCTCGCCTGAAGAACTAGTTTGGAAGGTAATTCTTCCCATGGATCGAAAAGATCGAAGCATGGGAAAATGGTCACCCAAATGGGAAGGACCCTTCAAAATTATTCAAACTTTTTCTGGTGGAGCATATGCGGTCGAAGAGTTAAGCGAAGATAAAAGACTCTTGAGAGTAAACGGCAAATATTTGAAAAAATATAAACCTATGCTCCAAGAGATCAAAATAAATAACAATTAATGATTAAGTTAACAATAAAGCCAAAATGGAAAATAACATTGATAAGCCAAAATGGCTACAAAAATTACAGAATATTCGAGTACATGGTCAATGAAGTACAAAGCAAATTAAAAAGGGACGGAAGCTTTGAGACGAAGATATTTTGCTCGCTGTAACTCCAGTCGTTTGTTGCACAAGGCATTCGCCTGAGAGATTTTGGCAATCTGGTCATCTAGAGCCTGGGCCCTTTCAGCGAACTCTAGGCCTCGAGCAACTTCATCTTGGCCCTCCGCGTCTGAAACAGTCGAAAGAAGTTCTTCCTTGCGCTTAGTATTAGCGTTTAACCGGGCTTCCAACTCCTCGATCTGCGCCCGTATAGAGGCATTATCCTGATTGATGGCTTCGATTTCCTGTTGCTTGGATGCTCTCTGTTTCGACAACTCTTTAATTCGAGAGGTCGATTCAGCTACTTCAGTCCAAGCAGAAGAACTCTTGCCATGCAGCGTATCGAGTTGGTTGTTGAACCCCCTTCGACGATTGTAATCCGCAGAGGCTTGGTCAATAATGGAGTATAACTCCAAGATGAAGCTGGAAATCTCTGGAGAAACAGCAAGCTAATCGATTGCACCCAAGACAGCCCCCAAACAAGATTGGGCAGTAGGATCCCCCTCCAAAGCCTTCATTAGGTCCCTCTTGAAGAATTGAGCCTTAACCTTCTTCAAGGCCTCATCGAGAGGAGAAGTCGAAGTAGACTTCCCTGATGCAATAGAAGCATCATGACTAGGGTCAGATGAATTTTCCCTGCTCTCGACGATGGCGTTCAGATAGCTAATTGGATCATTTTGCTTCAAGAGAGCCAAGTCCTCTTTAGACCTGGGCTTTGTCGAGGTAACCTTTTCTGCAGCAATGTTGGCTTGGGGATGAACATTTTCAGCAGCATCAGCGTCAACATGACCCTCTTCATCATGTTGCTCTTCTGTCTCGTTGACCACTTGAACCTCCTCCTGGTGGTGCTCCTCATGGGCACCCTCTGTCTCAGCAGGAAACTCATCATCCACCAGTTCCTCGTCGCTTTGTCTTCTATGGTCAGCAGAGTCCTGCGGCTCCGAAGTTTGATTCACTTCATTAGCAGAACTGATGAAAGAAGAAGGATTGTAGGTGGGTTCCCCTGTGCTGTTTATGAAGGTACTGGAACCTTCGACAGGATGCCCAGCTGGCGCTGAAGTGCCAGCCGTTTCCTGAAAGTAGAAGGAAAAAAACTCTGATTAGAGAGATGCACAATCTAAGGTGATCATCGACACTTAAGTTAAAAGTGGTCGGAGACCTTACCTGTAAAGGAACCTCAGCCCCAGGGCTAGATTTGTCGCTCTCAACAGGATTACTGAGCAAGACATTTAGCTCCTCCTCCGTGGGTTCTGTGATAATCACAGGGGGCGGCCTGGGTTTATTCCATGTGACTTTAGTTCTTATCGCAGGTCGAGGTTCAGGAGCAGGAGCAGCCTTTTTCAGCTTTCTCTGTTTGAGAGGAACAGGAGGAGATTCCTCCTCTTTGCCACTCAAAGTTTCGACCGTTAATATGGGTCGCTTCTTAGGCGCAGGTTTCTGAAAATCCCAAACGGAGTCGATTTAAAACACAACATCAAAAACCAGGATGTTTAAAACCAAAGAGGGAAACAAGGAAAAATTGTTACCTGTACTGGAGGTTTTGCAGAGGGACCTCCACCCTGATTGTTGTCTGTGGCCTTCTTAGCCACAGGTTTTCGAACAACTGAAAGAGAAACGTTCACAAGTTATAATTGACAGATATAAGTCAAAATGAAAAGACAAATATAATTTGAAGAGGGAACGTACATTTCTTTATTTTATCGAGGACCATGACGAAGGACTTCTTGAGTTCGTCTGCAAAGTCCTTCTCGTCGAAGAACTCTTTGACGTAATATCTCTTCCACCAGTCTTCAAAGGCTGGTGAATAGAGGAAGTTAAGTTGGTAGTCGAACAATGATAGTACGGTCCGACCAACATACCTACTAATATGCCTAGTAGCGGCATCTTCAGAGTAGTAATTAGAAAAGAACAACAATGATTTCTCCCGAGGATAAATCGGAGAAGGAAGCGATTGGATAATGCCAAATTGTCGAGAGACAAGATTCGGCTGGTAGGCAATCAGGCTTAGCTGATTTTTCGAACTCCTAAAATGCAACGACATTATCCTTGGGGTGAGAAATGCTTCCCACATTGTTGTATGCTCTTCAAAGTGAGGATCCTCTGGTGATTTAGGATGGGGCCTGGTAAACCATCCTGGACCACACTTTCGACCGGCGAAAGGGGCCATGGTCGAAGTGAATTCCTTCCTCCCCGCAAACATCTGAACGAAGTCTGCGAAGGTCTTTTGTAGTTCCAGCCCATCCTCAGTAGGAGTCAATAAGGCGAGCCTGGTGCCTTCAACGCGCCTTCTGGCTATCTCAGGAGCCTTTTCATTTATTTGAGTCTTCTAGGGTAGAAAAGACTCGAAAGTGGCATTCAGCCAGAGTTAAAGTAGCCAGAAGGGACCAGCAAGCAGCAGGCTGGCTCTATTTTTGATTACTTTTAATTGAGCCGCTCCACTGCTTATCGACTCGTACAAGTTCGCCAATATTAATTCGGCTAAACAGATGTTTTGGCCGTGATGAAGCTGAGTAGCGAGGGTGACCATCTTCTTCGTCACCTGCAGGGATTTCGTGCAGAACACGAAGCGCGACAGCCAAAGGGATAGAAACGCGATGTGCTCCACATCAGTCACCGCAGCCGTCGATTTGTCGTGGTAATGATTGGTGTAAGTGGTGTAGGTGGGTTTGGTAGCAGAAAACCCAATCTGGTCTTCAGAAATTTCCTCTGGGTCGAAGTAGTCCCCAGTTGGTTGAAGACCAGCAATTACAGCCACATCAAAGAGAGTGGGCGTAACCATTCCACAAGGCAATTGGAAGGTATAATGAGTGTAGTCCCAAAACAGCAATGAAGCTACCAGCATGTCAGGACAGTAGTTAAGACCAGTTTTGGACAACATGACCAGGTCATAAATGCCCATGCCTTTCCAAATCAAAGCCTGGCACTTCTCCATCTTGTTGAGCCAAGCGGTATATTCTGGTGTAAGGCTATGGCTAGATCGAAAAGCCCTAACCCCCCTGTTAAAAACCGAAGATCTATTTTCTCTTTCGCAGGATCTTCAGTATCATCTTTCTCCTTCTTTGAGAACCCAATGGGTTTGAGTTCCTCATGCGCGGGGAAGAAACCCTCAATTTTTGTGGGGTCAGTAATGCATGTTGAAAGAGGGCCTGACATGGCAAAATCCTGGTTGGAATACCCAACGGGAATCAGCAGTTGAGAGCCATAGGTTTTGCGCTCAGCATCACCCATGGGTTCAGGAACCCTTCGCATTCCCATAGAATTAACTACCGGAGCAGTTGAGAAGGTTTCTGGTTGAGCAGTCTTGGAGAGAATGCTAGCTCTTGAGGCATTGGGAGCACGAGTACGTGAAGCCATTTTTGGTTTAAATGAGGGTGAATGAAGAATAAAGATTACTGGGTTTGGAGAGGAAGAAGCAAAGGGATATTTGTAGAAGATTTCGTTTGATCGAAGGTTTGGATGCGAGAAAGCGTAAAGAGTCCAAATGAAGCACTTAGTGCTATTTATAGTGATTGGAAAATCACAGGGCTCGAGGTCATTTAATGCCACAGACGGGAGTGGGGCACGTGGCATGCATTGGCGTTGTAACCGTTCTGAAAAACGGAAACGTTGCAGCATGCTTCCTCGATTTCAGAGAATGGTCATGATGACAGCGTATGAAAGGCCATCATGCGTGGGAAGTGCCTTACTGAAGTGACATCTTGGGAAAAGTTGAAATGATGATTTTTTGAGATTGTCAGATGGTTGGTAGGAGACGAAAAGCGTACAAACTAATTTATGGTTGAGAGTGAAGGACAGGTGTCGAATGGAATATCAAAGAATGCTTATTTCTTATAAGCGTCGAAATAAGACATTCTTGGGGGGCAATTTGTTGGCTCCTAAATTCGACACCCACGTTCTATTATCATATAGATCATTAATTATGAGTTAGAAGAGTTTCCTACACAAGAAGGCTTCGATCAGCTGATCACATCGAAGGCTTATCAAAGAATGACAAGATACTTAGAGAAATTTCTCTAAGTTGGAATCATGTTGTTTTCAACGTCGAAGGAGCAACCTTTCGACCAAGGTCCCTGATGCCCAAGATCGAACGGTTTGAATTTCAAATTGTTGGAGGGAAAACGGTTCCCAGCAGTTACCAAGCGCAACGTGGCGTGGAAGTAGGCGTCGAGGGTTTTGAACGTGACATGTGGTGTCACCACGAAGCGATGTAACTGCCCAACAGTTACTTAGGATTTTTAGTATAAATACTAAGTGTTCACGTAGTCATTAAGGGTGTTCATCATTGTATACAAGTCACTCATTTAGATTCAAGTACCCAGCGTGAGAGAAAGAATCATTGAGAATGTATGTGTGAAACACCATTTACCTTAATCGAAATCTTTTACATTCAAGCAATTTATCACTTTCACTTATTTATCTCAGTCGAAGTCATTTATTTAACAAGCCTTTAATGTTTTTATTTACTTTATCAAGCTTCTCTCCATGCAATTTACTTAAAGTGTCTCTACCTTACTTGTGTTAATCACCATTAGGATTAGTCGAAACTCTCTATTTTAAAGCATTTAAACGATAAAAATTAGCCATGTCTTAGGATCAATCTGATCGATCCTGCGAGTCACCAAATAAGTTACCTTTTGGAAGATCAGCGGTTTTTACCATTTTTCACGGTAAACAAGGATGAAGTTTTATTGCTCAATTAAAAACTTGACAATATAACTAAGTCTGTAAGAATGGTTAACAATAGTTATGATGTACTGGATGAGATTCTTCATTCTTGAAATAATGCAGGAAATGTTAAGGGTTTTGAAAATTATAATCATGTTTTAATGAACAAAGGTAAAGAGCCTGAATTGAAGTTTGTTCATCCAAAGAAAAAACAAGAACAAAAGATGTCAAATCAAATGTCCCAACATCAGAAAAGACATCAGAATAATGACTCAGGAAGCAAGACTCAATGATGGAGATTTCATTATTGTGGAAGGTTTGGTCATATACTACCCTACTGTTACAGATTATATGGTTATCCCAAACCTATTACACAACTCAAACGAGAACAAAATATGGTTAAAGAAAAGAAAAAGTTGATTCCCATAAATGGAACTTCTGGACTCATAGCTCACACCTCTCTTAGAGCTTCTGCCAAAAAGGATTGGTATTTTGATAGTGGTTGTTCTAGACACATGACTGGTGTCAAGAAATTCTTTATGGATATTAAATATCATTCCACTAGCATGAGGTCGAAGATACTACCCATAAGGTATGGTCTAAAAGTTATCACCTACCGAACAAGGTTCTAGAGGTTCCCAGAGTCTACATCCTTCCTTCGGATATTACCAAATTCCCGATTAACTCGTTAATTAGTAATATTCTCATGAAAAACACGTATGAGCGTAGTATCACGTGACAACTATTTCTGGATTACTCCGTCATAGCTTCCGCACTACACCTAAAAGGACAAGATGGGTTAGGTATTCTACGGTCCTCAGCTTCAGCAGGCTCCCAAGTTGAAAGCAATACGTCTTCTCGAATACTCGATAAATGACACTACAGCCAAAGGGGCCTCCACTGAGTGGGGGATCTCATGCCTCCTTTTTTGGGATTAGTCCCTCAAAGTTAACATGACTATACCTCCCGTCCTATCTTAAAGTTTTCCCAAGTCCGGGTATAGGACTTATAAGTAATCACCGAGCACCCTAAAAACCAGGAAAATCCAGGCAAACATATATACAACATATAACACATAAACAACAATAGCACATATACATATATACAAAGATAGGCTCAACCCACTTAGGGATGGACCAGCAAGAGGTCAATCTTTCCCCAGTGAAGTCGCCATTTTTCTCTGTCGTGGTAGAAATGTTTAAGACTAAGCCATTAGATTGACTAGACTTATACAGATCAAAATAAAAATCGCCACCATGCTTTATTGTTTCCAAAGGAATGAGAAAAGAGCGAATAACCTAAAAGAGGGGAAAAGATTCAAGGTAAGGGGGTTAGTTATGTAAAGGGAAGGTATTAGCACCCTAAACATCTACGGTACTCCGCAGGAACCTCTTTGTAAAATCTGTATATTTTGGCTATAAAATGTTGTATGTAAAATATATGATGGAGGTGAGAAAAGAAATATATATTTTTATGATTTTTGCACCCGCCGCGGTTGCGAACCTTTAGTGCCTATGTACCCGCCGCGGTTCACATTTTTTTTTAAATTTTAAAACACAGGTGTGTTGGTTAATTTTATGAGATAAGACATCATCGCCATTGTCCATGTGGAAAACATATTTATCACCCACAATCATGAGAAAGGATAATTTGCATCATCTCAAAGTGGAGGATATGGCTTGGATTTTAAAATCAACAATGCCTCACTCAACACCCAATTGGAAAATATCTCAATTCTCTACATATTGTAGAAGTATAGTTGTTTGCATCACTACAAGGATTGACAAGAGTCCAATCTTTTGAGAAAAGTTTTTAAAGTAAAAAGCCAAAATGGCAAAATGATTAACAAAGTTCATGATAAAAAATTCAACTCAAGATTAGCCAGAAAATAATCACAAAATAATATTACATTTAATATATGCATTAAAAATGGTTTTTAAAATGTTTTAAAATAGAAATAAGAGAGGAAAATATCAACTATGTTCAAATTAATCAAGAAATATTAATTAAGATCATAGAAAAATCATAAATGAACTCAAATATTTTTATAAAATTTTTGGTAATTTTTTAAAGTCAGGAACTATTTTTAAAATTAAAAGAAATGAGTAAAATAAACCAAAAATGATTTAAAAAAATAACAAATTCATAAATAAAAAATAAATGAGGTCACCAATATTTGTCACAATATCATTGGATCATTCCATTTTTTTTAGAATTTAAAAATGCATAAAAGTATTTTTAAACATTTAAAACAATTCAAATAAAGTGAAAATTTATAAAAAATTTCAAAATACAAAATAAAATTGTAAAAAAATAAAAATCAGAAAGAGAAAAATCAAAAATATTTTTCATAATTTGTTCAGATTTTTTGGACTTAAAATAAATTTTCTATGATTTTTTGAAGCTTAAAACAATTTAAATATAAAAATCGGAAAATAAAATAAAGTCAAAAAAATATGGACCAATGGATGAGAGTCAAAACGCATTAGTAATTAAATCCAAAAGGATATGGCGTGATGTGCATATCATGGTCATTACTGAATAAAGCACTAAATCACATATAAAATCTGATTTTCAAAAAATACAAATGGCACGCCATCATTGGTTTGAAGATGACATGTTGGTCATCTTTAACCTCCAGTCAACGTGAAACACAGGTCCTTCAAACTGTAAAATCATAAGCTTAGACCTATGTCATTCGCTTCGTCTCAACAAGATGGAGACAACCACACCTTCGCGAAAAATTTATATAAATTGTAGCTCAAGTAATTTGGAAGGAAAGTTTTGAAAAGGAATTTGAAAATTTATGGCCAAAACGTGTCTCCAGTTAAAAGCAGGTGTTGCGACTAAAACTAGGGCAATGAGAGCTTCACAATGATATCAAAGTTTGGAAGAATTGATGGAGAAATCTACCTATTGAAGTTCAGTTGCAGAGCTCTGTAAATGGACTTGGTCAGATCAATTCATAAGGTTTTAAGGCTCAATTCTTCTTCTGTTAGCTTCAAGGAAGATCAAAGAAGGTGAATTGATAGAAAAATGGATTGAAAAAGGCTTGAACAATGATTTCGAAGTTGCAGAGAAGTGAGTTATGGAGTGAGTATGGCAGGGTGATTTTGGTTGTTCAAGCTTGAGAAAACAAATGAGATAGCTCATATATTTATAGGAGAAGAAAATGGGATCAAAAGGAAGGGTGAATGATGCAATTTGGAGGGAATTCGTGTGGGTATGCATCATGAAGAAAGCGTGGCTTCTCTTTTGTCAAAACTCATCCAAAACGCGCTTTTTGCTATGTTAATCACTTCTGGAAGTTCACTAAACATGTTTAGAAGCAAAAACGCGCAGAAGTTTTGTGTTTAGAAGCCAAATTAAGGATTTCAAATTCTGACTTTTGGAGAAATCTCAACTCCAAGTTACCACTTTTGAAACAATGGCATTCTCAGCTCAAGGGGTCTTAAGGCATGGTTCTTGATGCTTTACAAAGATGAGATTACAAGCTTTGAAATGGGATAATAATGGAATCAAATGAATGTTTGAGCTGAAAGTTGCAATGAGTCAATGTTGGGAAAAAGATGTTGACTTTCTATACTGAAATATTTCAAGTTTTTCTTCAAAAGTGACCTATATTGTTTTGCATCTAAACATGGCCTTCCTCTTAGAATTTTCTCTTGACCAAAAAAGATGGAATGTCATAGGCCTCTTGAATGACATTTTGAAACTTGAACCATTAAAAATCTCAAAAAATTAAGAGAGTTATGAATTGTTAAAGTTGGCAAAAAATCATGAAATGACCTATAATCTTTTGTATCTTTAAGGCATCCTCCACCCATTTTCTCACTTTGTACATAAAAGAAGGAATAAAGTTCACATCCTCAAGATCATTATGGAAAATGAGTGGGCTCAAGGTGATAAAAATTGAACAAGTTATGATCATTTGAAGTCACACATGGGAAGTTGGGGGTTCATCTGGAGGACTTGTAATCTTTCTTCATCATCAAGTTTCTTCCACATGAAAACTCCTTGAAACTTTTGAAGTGATTTGTTAATAACCCTTTGAAGATAAGGATGTTTTTGTATCACTCAAAAATACCAAAATATGAGAAAGATATACTTCTTTTAAGTTCAAAACCCTAGCTCTTAGATCAAGAAAATGCTTTGAGGAACTTTGACAATTTTAAACAACCTTCTTGTACCAACACTTTTGCTTTGAAGATATAAGTTATTGAGGATGATAATGAGAACTCATAGCAACCAAAACCACTTCCATATCTTGATAATTGAGAGAAATATACACTTGTGACCAATGGGAACAAGGCCTTGTCCCACCATGACAACTTCTTCAATCAACCCCTTGTACTTTTGAATCAATCTTGATAACTTTGAAATGTGGTGAACCAAAATAAACCTTGCCATGCCATTTCTTCCAAAACAACATCAATGGTGAGGTTAGAATTTCTCAAGCTTTATTTACTAGGGCATGGAAATAAACTCATGAACCCATGGATCAACTTGCTAAGCCACATTTCCTTTACCTACATTATTAACAACTAAGACAAACCAATATTGAATTTTATTAATTAAAAGGAAAGTCAAAACAAAACATGCATGATCACAAAAGAAAAACAAGTCAAGATTCTTGGTGATTCCTCAAAAAGCAAAGCTAAAGATAAGGAGGAGAACCAAAAACCCTAATGTGATCTTGTTGTGATTGAATCAATATGATATGATGAAGGGATCTTAGGGGCAAAAATTAGGGTACAACAGTAAGCTATGTGACCAAGGTCTTAAAGTTAACTTTACTAAATCTGAAGGCCTAGTAACAAATGAGAATAATGAAGTCATCATGAAAGGAACCAGATCAAAAGATAACTGTTATATATGGACTCCACAAGAAACAGATTATTTCTTCACATGCTTGATGTCAAAAGAAGATGAAGTTAGGCTATGGCATCAAAAGCTTGGCCACTTGCACCTGAAAGATATGAAGAAAGTTTTGTCAAATGATGTTGTCAAAGGTATTCCCAAGCTGAAAATTGTTGAAGGAAGAATATGTGGTGAATGTCAAATTGGGAAGCAAATGGAGATGTCACATAAGAAGATTCAACATATGGCCACTTCAAAAATTCTGAAGCTACTTCATATGGACTTGATGGGACCTATGTAGGTTAAACGTCTTAGAGGAAAGAGGTATGCCTATGTTGTTGTCAATGACTTCTCAAGATTCACATGGGTGAATTTCATCAAAGAGAAGTCTGAATTGTTTGAAATATTTAAAGAACTTTGTCAAAGGATTCAAAGAGAGAAGGATTGTCGTATTTTCAAAATTACAAGTGATCATGGGAAGGAATTTGAGAATAACAAGTTTGATGAATTTTGCACTTATAAAGGGATTAGTCATGAGTTCTATTCACCTATCACCCCTCAATAAAATGGTGTGGTGGAGTGTAAGAATAAGACTATTCAAGAATGTGCCAGGGTCATGCTTCATGCTAAGAAATTATCATATCATTTTTTGGTTGAAGCCATGAACATTGCCTGCAATATCCATAATAGCGTGATTATTAGATCTGGTACATCTGCTACACTTTATGAACTGTGGAAAGGAAGAAAACAAACTGTGAAATATTTATATGCCAGTGAAAGTAAATGTTATATTTTGGCAGATCATGGCAGAGGAGAAAGATGGATCCTAAAAGTGATGAGGAAATTTTTCTAGGATATTCTATAAATAATAGAGCTTATACAATATTCAACTCCAGAAATAAGGTGATTATGGAATCCATAAATGTTGTTGTTGATGACTCAACCAAAGAAGTTGGTGTCATAGAAAATGTTGAAACATCTATTCCCATGTGTTCTACATCCCATAATTCTCCGAGTCAAGTATTGTAGCCAGATATGTTGATCAATGCTAAGGTAATAGAAGCCGATTAATTATGGCCTAGTTGTGCCTGGGCAGGTTATGCCGGGTCGAGTTGGTTACAATTACGTAACTCAATAGACAGAGATTAGGAACGTTACAAGCCATTCTAAGCGGTTACGAATGTTATAGTACTTATGGACAGTTATAGACGTTATAAGTGCATTAATGACCATTAGACCAAGGACTTTCCTATAAAAGGAGTCCTTGGAGAATGGAAAGGGAGGTTGGTTCTTACACTTGAGATAGACACATATAGGGGCTCCCAACAGAGGGGTAAGCAAGACACTGATTCTTGAGACAATACGCACTGTCAAGGTGGCTCTCAAATTCCCAATCATACCTACATAAATCTACCTTTGAGGCTCTCCATATTCCTATAGAGAAGCTACTCGTTTAATATTCCTACACAAGAATATTTGGCGTCCACCATGGGACCTCGATAAATCTTTCCTAGGCCACACAAATGATACCCAAACAATCACCTTTTCCTAGGTGATTCACGCTAAAGCGATGGTCTTGCCATAACAATACAGTTCGAGGACCTATTGCGATCAATCGAGGACTGAATCCACTTTTAATATTATTCCTATAATTCAACATTATTCCAACTATTAGTGATAGATGGCGCTAGAAGGAGGGGATTAATATTCAAGTGGAAGCCACACGACACTGACTCCAATGATAAGGATTACTATTACATCTCAGTAATTCAAGAGAAGATATGAATCACCGCGTTGATACCACTGATAACATGGTCCAAAGATAAGTCATGTTGCCTTTGGCACTTTAAGATACTGATTATTAAATAATGTATATATAGAATAATAGATTATTGGGGTTCTGATAACATTCTAGAAAGAGGAAGTTGAAGAGATCATCGTTCTAATAATGGATAAAATTACCTCGAAATGGTGTAAAATACCGTGAATGATTAGTAGTTACTAGGTTATGTCGTAATGTTTCAAAGATATTAGTCGGGTACGAGGTACCCGAATTGCTTCAATATAATATGGTATCTCTGTCTTGAATATAATAGTTACAAGGAATTTGTATATACTATGAAACTATTATCAGTTACAATACTACTGTTACCTATGCTAACTACGCCATAAAATCACAGCAACTTTCCCCAATGATGCAGGGGATGAATTGAATCAAATCGAAATGTGGGAAGCAATCATAGTAAGTCGAGTTACAATACAAAATTGTGCTGATAACGCGAAGGATGAAGCTGCAGTTTATTAAATCACCTCTTTAGAGGGTGATCTGCTTCATTACTCTATAGTATATGAGCCGCTATTGTTAAGCTACATTGACCAAGTAAGTGGTTTTTCACTTATAAGCATGTTTAAACATGAATGGTTATATACGAAGAGAAATGAGAGTGGATTTTAAACTTATTTTTTTTATAAAATTGTCTAACTAACTTTTGATATGAGTACAAAGTGATTTATATAGAGATCACAAGATATAATATTAAATGTTACAGCATTAACTATTTCTAGGTCCCAAAGGAATAAACTTTCCACTGTCCAAAGAGAATCTGTCTTTTACATTACCCAATGCAGATTTGAATTTAACCAACAAAATTCCCCTATAAATTCAACTATTTCTTCGATCCATCATGCCTAACATTTTCTTGCCTTTGTCGAATATCTCCTTCAACCGTGGTTTTGTAAGAATGTTTGTTGTTTGATCCTTGCTTGCAACATGCTTCAGTTTGATGCTTCCATCCTTCACATGTTCTCGAATAAAATGGAATCGAACATCAATGTGTTTGCTTCTTTCATGGTTGACTGGATTCTTCGCCAGTTCGATTGCAGATTTGTTGTCGACTTGAATTATTTTTGCATCTTCCTGTTTCGACTCCATCCTGCTCAAATCTTCTCAGCCTTATTGCATGGCATACACACCAAGATGCTGCCACATACTCTGTTTCATAGGTCGAAAGAGTTACTATGGGTTGCTTCCTTGACAGCCAGGTGAATGTAGTGCTTCCCATGAAGAACACATATCCTGAAGTTCTCTTTCGATCATCTATGTCACCATACCAATCACTGTCAGAGTAGCCAGTCAACTTGTATTCTTCTGCTTTTGAATAAAATATTCTAAGTGACACAATTCCTTGGACATATCGAAGGATTCTCTTTAGAGCTTTCCAGTGTGTAAAAATTGGTTCTTCCATGAAATGACTCACAATTCCAACACTTGGCGAAAGATCTGGCCTTATGCATGTGAGGTATCAAATACTTCCCATCAAGCTTCAAAATATGTTTGCTTCGACACACTCTCCCCCATCAAATTTCTAAAGCTTTGCTCCTGGTTCCATTGGTGTCGAAATTGAATTGCAGCTTTCCATTTTAAATCTTTTCAGGATATCTTTTGCATATTTTTCTTGTGAGATGAAGATTCATGTTTCTTCTTATCGAATGATAAAACTTACTTTACACTTGTTTTTGACTCTGATTTCACATGTTATTTAGGTTTTTTATTATTGTTTTCTCGTATTATGCCTATCTTTTGTTTCCTTTTCAGGTATTTCAATTATCCAGAGCTCCCCTGAAGAAATGAGGGAAAACAGGCTGAAAAACAGGAGTTTAGGTCAAATTTGCACTCATGACGTCCACCATGGCGCCGGCCATAGGGTAGGCCATGACGTGGACCACCTCCTGCTGACCTCAACTGCCACGTTTCCCACTTTCTTTCATTTACACCTATGGCGGGCGCCACCTTTGGACGATGTTTTCCCACCCAAAAGGAGTTAGGGGGCATTCCTGTGATTTCTTGCATTCTTCATCCTCTATAAATAGAAGTTCCTGATTTCATTTCAATTCACCCAAGTTTAGTTGCAAACTTGATCCAACCATAGTTGCGAACTTAAGCCATATAATTTCACCATTGTAAAGCGACAATTCTTCATATTGGGGAATTATTGCACTGTTGATTGAGTCTATGATCGAGTTCGTAGATTGAGTCTGTAATCAAGTTTGGAGTACTTTGGCAGAAGTTTATCCTGCCATATTTATTTTCAACTGTTGTTTATTTCCAGTCGCATTTTACTTCCAGTTTGTACCAGATTTAAAACCTCCCCGTTTGGAGCAGGTTTCTATTTATATTTTCCGCACCTGCTTTTACTTTGTTTATTTCTTGCACCTTCTTTTACTTTATTTATTTCCCGCACCTGTTTTTACTTTGTTTATTTTCCGCACCTGCTTTTACTTTGTTTTTTTCCTACACCTGATTTTACTTTGTTTATTTCCCGCACCGCACTTTAAATTATTTACTTTCTCGCATGATTTATTTTAACATGTTTGTTTACTTTCCCATGTCAGGCTGAACCTTACTAGGCTAGAATATAAGGAATCTAGTTATATCGATATTCCAAATAATGTGTCAATAGAAATGCTTATGGGCTATTTTGGTTTTTAATACCAGTTTTCTGTACTTTATTGTCGTTGGGTAAGATCGAAAGTCGTCCAACCCTTTGTTAAACTCAGTTAGTTCTAATTGGTCAAAGGAAGCGAAAGCGCTTTGTCCGGTTAGTTAGGGATTTTTATTATCAAAGAAATCAATTTTGAACTTATTCTCGGACGCGTTTATAGAGTTATAGTTAGGTCCCCTTTTTATTAGAAATTCCAGATCAAAATACTTTTTAACATGGTCAAGTACTTTATTTCTTAAAAATAGATTTATTACTTTAACACAATGCGCACCTTTTTATAAGTGACGATAAGAAGGTATGATTAGAGAGTAAACTCGGTTCTGATTACGCCAAAGCGACAGTTCCTTTTAAATTAGTTCTTTTCTTTAGTAGAAAATATTGCCTTATAAGTAGTTCTATTCTGAAGCATCGCGAATATCATCTGACTATGTGAATTACATTCGACCCTGCTTTTATATCTGAAGTTTATTTCTCCGCACTTTAATTTCTTGCATGCTCAATTCCCTGTTTGATATTGACTTAGCTAAACACCGTAACAATAGGAAACAATAGATTGACGATTGGTCTCTGTGGATCGATAATATTTTATATTACTCTGACGTGATTCATACACTTGTGAATATACCGCATCAAGTTTTTGGCGCCGTTGCCGGGGAGCAATTTCGTCGAATTTCGCACCCTATAGTCAGACTAAGTTTTACAGTCCGGTTAATGCGAAGATCTCACAGCATCGGAATCTTATTCAATCCTTTAGCGGAACTTGAATGTTACATCCATTTTCTCCGTAGAATTAGAAAAACTATGGCCGAGAATCGTAACCAAAGACCCCTTAAGGAATTTACCCAACCGTCATATAAGGAACCTAGTTCAAGTATCATAAACCCGACTATAACCACAAATAATTTCGAACTAAAACCCTTATTGCTACAATTGGTGCAACAAAACCAATTCGGTGGTCTCGCTACTGAGAACCTGAATCAACACTTAAAAACTTTTATACAATTAGCAGACACTTTAAAATGCAATGGTGCTTCGCCTGAGGCAATACGACTAAGATTATTCTCTTTTTCCCTCAGAGATAAAGCACGAGATTGGTTGGATTCCCTTCCACCCAATTCAATAACAACCTGGGAAGACCTTAGGAGAGTATTTCTCGCAAGACATTTTCTGCCCAGTAAAACTGTTGTCCTTAGAAACCAAATCACTAGATTTAACCAAAACGTGGGATAATCAATTTTTGAAGCATGGGAGAGATATAAGGACCTGTTAAGAGCCTGTCCACACCATGGCCTAGAACAATGGCTAATCATTCACATCTTCTATAATGGACTCCATTACAACACAAAAATGTCTATCGATGCTGCCGCTGGTGGCGCATTGATGAATAAACCTTACCCAGAAGCCTGCGCTCTCATTGAGGACATGGCCCAAAACCATTACCAATAGGGAACAGAATAAGCTACGGTAGAGAAAAAGGATACCCAAGGATGAAAACATGAGATAAGTTCTCTAGACATGATGCAAGTTAAAATGGACGCTCTTGCCTTAAAATTTCAAAACATGTCTCAAAACCCTAATACTGTAGCCGCAGTAGCTTCAGAATGTGAACTCTATGGGACCCAAAGACATCAACCTATGGAATGTAACTTGTTGAATGAGCCTTGCTCAGACCAAGTAAACTAAACCTAAGGAAACCCATTTTCAAACACTTACAACCCCGGATGGAGGAATCACCTAAACTTTTCTTATAAAAACAATAGTCCAATACAAAACTCTACACCTACGAGACCTACAGGTTTCCAAGCCCAAAGACCAAATCAACCTATGCAAGTTGTGGCACCCAAACCAAACCTTGAGAAAATCCTGGAAAATTTCATTTCAGCTCAAACCCAGCAAAACAAAGAGTTCCTAAATCAGAATATTCACGTAAAAGAACTAATCACGCAATTAGGAACTAAGGTTGATGAGATAATTACGCATAACAAGATGCTTGAAACCCAGATCTCGCAGATAGCCCAAACACAAGCCCCACAAACTACACCTGGAGGACAATTCCCTAGACAACCTCAACCAAATCCTAAAGGGCAAGCTAATTCCATTTCCTTACAAAGTGGGACTACTTACGATGGACCCAAGAATACAGCCATGAGTACACCCTCACAACCTAAGACAAATGTTTTGCCTACAAACCAAGTGGAGGAACCAGAGGAACCCGAAAAGAAAAAAGAACCAGAATTAAAAGATAAAACTAATAAATCACCATCCCCGTACAAACCCCCAGTCCCATTTCCGAAAAGACTTAAACAAACCAAACTTGACAATCAATACCAGAGATTCGTTAAAGTTATAGAAAAACTCCATGTAGATATTCCCTTCACCGAAGCCATCACTCAGATATCATCTTATGATAAGTTCCTAAAAGACATCCTGACCAACAAGCGTAGACTTGATGATCCTAAACCTATCGAATGCAATTTTATTTCAGAAAATAAACTTGCCAAGAAAGAAAAGGATCCAGGAAGTTTTTCCATTCCTTGTATCTTAGGAAATCATATTATTGACAAAGCTTTCTTATATCTAGGAGCTAGCGTCAGCCTTATGCCTTTAGAAGTTTGTAGAAGGTTAAACTTAGGAGAATTGCAGTCGACTAAAATGTCTCTCCAGCTAGCTGATAGATCATTTAAGTATCCTATAGGCATACTTGAAGACATACCAGTTAAGATCAGTCAGCTATATATCCCAACTGATTTCGTGGTTATAGATATTAAAGAAGATGAAGAAATCCCAATCCTCTTAGGTAGACCATTCCTATCAACAGTCGGAGCCATAATTGACGTTAAGAAAGAAAAATTAACATTTGAGTTGGGTGATGAAAAGATAGAATTTATTCTTTCAAAGTTCTTAATGGCACCAGTCATATGAGATGCTTGTTATGCCATCTACGTCATTGACGAGTGTATATTGGAACTTAAGCGAGAGGAATCTAACAAAAATATCAAGTTACCTTCGACCCCCATTATGGAGGACGATGGATTTAAAAGTCTAGAACATTACATCGATGACGACCTCTATGAATGTCTATCGCTTACTCCTGATCCCATTCCTTTCCCTTTAAAACCATCTTTAGAATTGAAGGAACTTCCCAAGAACCTCAGATACAAATTCTTAGATAAAGAGATGAATCGTCCTGTTATAGTTAACGCTATTTTAAGTCAAGACGAGACAACTCAACTCTTAGAGATCTTACGAAAATATCCCTCAGCTTTAGGGTATAACATCTCCGATTTAAAAGGAATAAGTCCATCGGTGTGCATGCACCGGATCTTGTTAGAGGAAAACTCAAAACCCTCAAGAGAACATCAAAGAAGAATAAACCCTATAATGAGCGATGTTGTTAAAAGAGAAGTTCTTAAGTTACTAGAGGCTGGTATAATTTACCAAATATCATATAGTAATTGGGTGAGCCCTATGCATGTGGTGCCAAAGAAAGGAGGAATAACAGTCATAGAAAATGAGAAAGTTGAGCATATTGCTAAACAAACAGAAGGAGGTTGGCGTATGTGTATAGATTATATAAAATTAAACAAAGCAACCAGGAAGGATCATTTCCCTCTTCTATTTATATATCAAATGCTCGAACGTCTAGCCAGACACTCGCACTTTTGTTATCCAGATGGATACTCAGGATTTTTCCAAATACTTATTCACCCTGAGGATCAAGAGAAAACAACCTACACCTGTCCTTATGGAACGTTCACCTATAGACGAATGCCCTTCGGACTCTGTAATGTCCCTGCCACTTTTCAATGTTGTATGATGTCTATATTTGCAGATTACCTAGATGGAATAATGGAAGTTTTCATGACGATTTCTTGGTGTGTGGATTCAATTTTAAAGATTATCTCTCCAACCTTGAAAAAATCCTTGAAAGATGCGTAGAGGTGAACCTAGTGCTAAACTGGGAAAAATGACATTTTATGGTTAATGAAGGTTTAGTATTAGGACACATTGTCTCCGAAAGGGGCATTGAGGTCGATAGAGCCAAAGTTGAAGTTATAGAAAACCTCAGCCCACCTAAAACCATTAGGGAGATTAGAAGTTTTCTTGGACATGCTGGTTTTTATCGGCGTTTTATAAAAGACTTCTCTAAAATAACAAAACCTTTGACTAATATTCTAATGAAGGACGTTGAATTTGTTTTTGACGAGAAATGTCTCAAAGCTTTTAAATTTTTGAAACAAGCACTGATTTCAGCTCCGATCATGCAACCCCCAGATTGGACACAACCTTTTGAAATCATGTGCGATGCCAGTGATTATGCAGTTGGTGTTGTTCTAGGGCAACGAAAAGACAAGAAATTACATGTTATATATTATTCTAGTAGAACCCTAGATACCGCCTAGCTCAACTATGCAACAACAGAGAAAGAATTACTGGAAGTAATTTTTGCGATAGATAAGTTTAGGTCCTACCTAGTTGGAGCAAAGATCATTGTTTACGCTGATCATGCTGCCATACGTATCTATTAAACAAAAAGGACGCTAAACCTAGATTACTTAGATGGATCCTGTTACTCCAAGAGTTTGATCTAGACATTAAGGATAAGAAAGGCACAGAGAATATTATCGTTGACCACCTCTCTAGATTAGAACACTTAAAACCTAACTTATTGCCTATAAATGATGATTTCACCTATGATAGACTTATAGCTAAGACTTATGATTTCAAGTCTTACAGAGATAAAGATTTTGAAAAAATTTCAGTAATGAAGAGTGTACCTTGGTACGCTGATTTTGTAAACTACCTAGCTGCAGATATCATACCCCCTGATCTAAATTACCAAAAGAAAAAGAAGTTCTTCAAAGATGTTAAACATTTCTACTGGGATGAACCACTCCTATTCAAGAGAGGAATAGATAATATTTTCAGGCGTTGCATCCCAGAAGAGGAAATAGAAGACATCATCAGACACTGTCATTCTGCACCTTATGGTGGACATGCAGGTATATCTAAAACGCACGCCAAGATTCTTCAAGCAGGGCTCTATTGGCCAACTTTATGGCGCGATGTTCATGCCTACATTGTCAAGTGCGACCGATGCCAACGCATCGGGAACATATCAAGACACGATGAGATGCCAATGAGGAATATCCAGGAAGTTGAACTCTTTGATTTTTGGGGTATAGACTTTATGGGACCATTTCAACCTTCAATGGGAAAGAGGTACATTTTGGTAGCTGTGGAATACGTGTCTAAATGGATTGAGGCTATTGCATCACCCACAAATGACACAAGAGTGGTAGTCAAGTTATTTAAGAATATCATTTTTTCGAGATTTAGAACACCTTGTCTCGTTATAAGTGATGGAGGATCACATTTCATATCCAGAATCTTTTATAAGCTCTTGAGTAAGTATGGAGTAAAGAACAGAGTAGCAACACCTTATCATCCATAGACTAACGGACAAGTAGAAGTATCTAACAGGGAGATTAAACAAATCTTAGAAAAAACCGTTTCAATTTCTAGAAAAGATTGGTCTCAGAAGCTACATGAAGCACTATGGGCCTACAGAACATCTTTTAAAACCCCTATTGGAACAACCCCTTACCAATTAGTCTATGGAAAATCTTTTCATTTACCCTTCGAGTTAGAGCATAAAGCCTATTGGGCCATTAAGACCCTGAATTTGGAATATTTGACTGCTGGTGAAAAGTGCATCCTTGACATTCGTAAATTGGAGGAATTTCGCCAGTCTGCCTATGAGAATGCTATAATATATAAAGAAAGAACCAAAACTTGGCATGACAGGAGAGTTGTAAAGAAAGATTTCAATATAGGCGACCTTGTTCTTCTTTTCAATTCCAGGTTGCGACTTTTTCCTGGAAAGCTACGTTCAAGATGGACTTGTTCTTTTGAGGTCTCCAAAATCCTAAGATCTGGAGCAGTCGAGATCAAGAACAATTCTTGTATCCCATTCATCATCAATGGGAAGAGTTTAAAGAACTACGAAGGAGGTGACATTCCCACCAACTACTCCAGCCACACTCTGATTGATCCACCAGTACCAGTTTCCGATATATGAAGTTTATTCGTCAAGCTAACGACGTTAAACAAGCGCCGTATGGGAGGAAACCCATGGGTTGATTTTTTTTCATTTATTTACTTTTTACTTTATCAAATATTATTTTTATCTTTATACTAACAGTTTCAAAATTTATGATTTCAGGCATCACCTGCTAGCCGTCTTTGCTAACTACATTTTTCAGGATGGAGCATTTCGATGACATCCATGTTTCCTTTCGAGATGACACTCAGAGACAACGCTATACGGTCCTTTCACAGCGACCCATGGCACCGACCAGATATCCAGACCAGATTTACATGGAAGCTCTTAGATTTGAATCTAGTATCAAGTATCTATGCAACCAGCTAAAGTGGGACGGGTATGCAGATGATCTGAATGTGACCTACATGAACCTCACCTTAGAATCCCTCAGTTCATTCGAGTTTGAGCCCTATAATGGCCAGGATGGATATCTCACTTTCAGACTATTTGGGATAGAATACTATTTTACCCATAGGGAGTTTAGCGACTTGCTAGGCTTCTAGACCACACCCGATGCTATACTTGAGCTACCAGTTGGCTATTTCATGATTAGGAACATAGAGAAATTCTGGAGAGGTATTACTGCTGGAGGAAGCCTTGATCCTTCCACTTAACTATCCCCTGTTATTCACAACCCCGCTTTCAGGTATTTTCAGATGGTTATTGCTCACACTTTCCTAGGGAAGGTCGACACTGATACCCATGTTAGCGAGGAGGAGATCTTTTTCCTCTACTGTGCGACCCAGTCTCGCCTTGTAGCTTGTGGAAATTTTCTGCTATGGAATCTCATGATGACTTCTAAGTCTGCTGAAGGTATCCTCCATGTGGGAGGGACAGTGACTCAGATTGCTTATGCTTTGGGTCATACAAGTAAGTTATCTCACCTTACCTCCTACTGTGGATATACTACAACGGACATTGATTTTTGTTTGGATCGTGGGTTGATGAGAAGAGTTTACTTTAATCCTAACCAGTATAGACTCCTGATTGATAATGAAACCGTCCACTATTTTACCTTGCCTAATCCCATGATGACCAATGTCCATAACCCTGCCAATTGGACATATGCCTTAGAAGGTCTTGGAGAGATTGTGGACGAGCGAAAATCACCTCCGGTACCTGAGTATCATCCATGTCCATCGCCAGAAAGGACCAGTGTATTCTCTAATAATTTCTCTTTGCAGCAACCCGACATCTATGCACAGGTTGCTGAGCTGCGTGGAGAGGTAGCCTAACTTTGTCAGACAGTTGTAGACCTCTCTCTTCAGGTTATGGTTTCCGATGCTACTCACTCTACTGAGGCAGACCCCCTACAGCAGGAAATTGATGATCTTCGTAGTAAGTTAGCTACAGCTCATGGTTCTGGGTCGACCAAGGACCCTACTACTCCTTGATGATCTTGATTCATATCTGCACTATTTTGTTGTTTTGTTGTTTCTTTTACCATGTTGTTTCCTTTTTCAGACTTATCTATTTTTATGCCTAAGTCTTGCATTCTACTTTCTTTTTATTTTTATTTTTCGTGACTTACCATAATTAAGTATATTTCTCTCTTTAATTAATTGTTTATTTTATTTTTATGAGTTTACTATTTTCAAGTTATAAACATAAAAGAAAAAAATTCAATACACCAATCCTTGGAAGCACCAAATGAAGAATTGTTGTTTGCACCTACGAGAAGAAATTGAAATAAGAAGCCCAAACCATCAAAACAAAGAAATTTGAGCCCAACCCAAATTCCAACCATGGCGCCCACCATGGGGTCTGGGACTATAACGGGCATATTTTCAAAAACCTCCCACTTTCTCCGTTTTATACCCATAACCACCCCAAAACTCTCATTTTATCAACCATTTTCAACCATAAAACCACCCAAAAACTCTCATTTTATCAACCACCTACTACCCCATGAACCACCCCAACATCCATTTTTCTAACCTTCATAAAAATTCAAACTTTCTCTTCCCAATATCCAACACCCATTTTGAAACCCATTTTTTTTCAATTTTCTTCCAAAGGAGCAACAATGGAGTTCAACGAATACATTCTTCGTGAAGGCAAACCCGGAGACCGACAACGGAAAATCCTTGAAAAATCGCAAGGACGAGAAATTGTCTCAACCAGGTATGTCGATGAAAATTGTCTGTATACTTTAGGACTTTATCATAGTTTTTTTCATTTAGCTGACACCCTAGGATTACACGAGATTTTTACTAGAAAAGAGCCCATCTTTGAGAGGCTAACTCGGGAATTCTTAAGTTCCCTAATTTATTTGGTTCACCCCGTCACTACTAGTACCGTCGGTACGGTTAAATTCTGTCAGTTTAATGTTGAATATGAATATAGCACCGATGAACTAGCAGCTTTGTTGGGTATTCCTCATGGTGATGGAGCTATTTGTGAGACCCCTTTGGATTCAGAATGGTCCACTGATGCATTTTCCTTCTGGCGTTAATTGTCTAACTCTTATATAAATTCTTTTGAAAGAATTTTAGCATCATTGATCCATAACCCGACTATTCGAATTTTTCTATATATGCTCGCCTGTACTATTTTTGGCTGGGAGAATCCAAACAAGGGACCATAGCTTTTGGAGGACTAGTCACATATATTTCTAGAGCTCTGCACCTTGACGCTGAGATAGCTACCCTAGCACCCCTGCCTCCCCGCACAATTAATTTGAAATACTAAAAGATATGAAATTGTGCATGGTGAGGAGAGCAGGTGGCTTTGAACTTATGGTTCAGGGTGTAGCTATCCCATCAGTTGTCCTGCCTTGCACTAGACATACTGATGTACAAATTGCGAGGAACTGGACCTACGATCTAGATGCTCTACCTTTTACAGGTCCATTACCTCCTAATGTCCCACTTGGGGACGGACACGAGACTGATGAAGAATACAAGCAGAGGGATGAACCTCATGTCCCACCTGTGTCCCCCCACCATGCTTCACCCGCACATAATGCACCTTTTACTTCTAACACTTTTGCAGGTACGACTCCTGGCCTCTACATCACTGAAGAGATGTGGCGTGACCAGCTAGCCCGGGAGGAGAGAAGAGATGGTTTACTTTCTGCCATCCAACAGTAGCTGGCAGATAACATAAGTTTTATGGAGGCGTCACGACAGTAGACAGACCGCTCTTTTCAAAGTCTTATGGAATCTCAATTAGTGATATCCTGCGAGCAACATAGGCAACAAGACTAGTTTCAGAGGCACTCCGCCCTTATGGAGGCCACTCAAGTTTCCCTTTTAGGCAACCTTCGTGAGATTCAGAGTTCACAGATTGCCTTGTCCGCCAGATTCTACCAGTTCGATGCTTCTCAGAGAAATCATCGCCGCAGCCGATCCCGTCATCCTAGACATTCACCGCAGGATAATGAGGGACCCAATCCAGCCTTAGTACTTTACATGGTGACTCTTTCCTTATCTTATTTCGTAACATTGGGGACAATGTTCGATTTAAGTGTGGGAGGAGATTTACTCGCTTTATTTTTCTTGCTTTATTTTTCCTTTCCTTCATTTTCCTTCTCGTTATTTTACTTCTTTATTTGCTTTAGTTTTCTTGTTTTCTTTCTTTTCAAAATAATACATGTGTTTGACGATTCATCTATATCTGTATGGTCTAGTGTATGTCCACTCCCCCATTTCTTGAGCCTAACCGAAAAAAATTTCTAACAAAAACACTGTGTTTTGAACTTAGTTGGGCTATAAGACCTGGTCGAGATAGGATGTAGTATGACTTGGGAAAGCCCTTTTGAAGCATCAGCATCGTTTTTACACCTTAAGCTTCATAAATTTAGGAATTTGATCCGGATACCCCCTATGTCGTGGCCTTAAAATTTTCATTCTTAAATCCTTGAATAGTTTATCCTAGCAGTCAGCTCCGGTCTAAGCATGCTCTACGTAGGGGACCGAAGAGAAGTGAATGATCCATATTCTATGTTCTTATTATAAACTACAACCCTGGGATAGGTGACCCTCACAGAGTCATTTAACTCAACAAAAGTTGTATGTTGAAAAATAAAGTAATAGCAAAAGCAAAATAAGAAGAAAAAGAAAAAGAAATTTTTTTACCCATCTTTAGTTGGTTCAAAGGTATATGGTGCTGAATTTGGTAGGATGGATTACGATCCGATCCCCCGCAACTATAAATGTGTAAATAAAACGGGTTATACCAACTTTTTGTACCAAAGCCCTGTGTTTTATTATCAGAATCACTACCCGGTCACTTTACTATGAGCATGTACGAATAACGGGCTTAATGTGATTGCGCCTGAATGAAAAAGGATTTGAAAATAGGAAAAATATAGGCCTAAGCATAGTGGCATGATATGGATTGGTTCGTAAAAGAACGAAGCTTATGTCCGTTTTACGGAAGAGTGTCACTATGATATCCTTGGTTTAAATCAGTCAGTACCTATCAATACATCCTTGTTTTAATTCCAGAGGCCCCTTGCAGCCCAACTTGTTCACTAACACCGTTTTTCTTCTTAATTTATTTAGAGTTTTTGCTTGAGGACAAACAAAGGTTTAAGTGTGGGAGAATTTGATAACCCTTACTTTACACTTTTTTTTACTCTGATTTCACATGTTATTTAGGTTTTTTATTATTTTTTCTTGTATTATGCCTATCTTTTGTTTCCTTTTCAGGTATTTCAATTATCCAGAGCTCCCCTGAAGAAATGAAGGAAAACAGGCTGAAAAACAAGAGTTTAGGTCAAATTTGCACTCATGGCATCCACCATGGCGCCAACCATAGGGTAAGCCATGACGTGGACCACCTCCTGTTGACCTCAACTGCCACGTTCCCCACTTCCTTTCATTTACAACCATGGCAGGCGCCATGTCCCCCATGGCGGGCGCCACCTTTAGACGATGTTTCCCCCCCCCCAAAAGGAGTTGGGAGCATTCCTGTGATTTCCTGTATTCTTCATCCTCTATAAATAGAAGTTCCTGATTTCATTTCAATTCACTCAAGCTTAGTTGCAAACTTGATCCAACCATAGTTGCAAACTTAAGCCATATAATTTCACTATTGTAAAGCGATAATTCTTCACATCGGGGAACTATTGCACTGTTGATTGAGTATGTGATCAATTTCGTAGATTGAGTTTGTAATCAAGTTTGGAGCACTTCGGCAGAAGTTTATCCTGCCACATTTATTTTCAACTGTTGTTTATTTCCAGTCTTATTTTACTTCCAGTTTGTACCAGATTTAAAACTTCCCCGTTTAGAGCAGGTTTCTATTTATATTTCCCGCACCTGCTTTTACTTTGTTTATTTCCTGCACCTGTTTTTACTTTGTTTATTTCCCGCACCTGCTTTTACTTTGTTTATTTTCCGCAACTGCTTTTACTTTGTTTTTTTCCTGCACCTGCTTTTACTTTGTTTATTTCCCGCACCGCACTTTAAATTATTTACTTTCTCACATGATTTATTTTAACATGTCTGTTTACATTCCCATGTTAGGATGAACCTTACTGGGCTAGAATGTAAGGAATCTAGTTATATCGATATTCCAAATAATGTGTCAATAGAAATGCTTATGGACTATTTTGGTTTTTAATACGAGTTTTCTGTACTTTATTGTTGTTGGGTAAGATCGAAAGCCGTCCAACCCTTTGTTAAACTCAGTTAGTTCTAACTGGCCAAAGGAAGGGAGAGCGCTTTGCCGATTAGTTAGGGATTTTTATTATCAAAGAAATCAATTTTGAAACTATTTTCTGACGCGTCTATAGAGTTAAAATAGGTCCCCTTTTTATTAGAAATTCCATATCAAAATACTTTTCAACTTGGTCAAGTACTTTATTTCTTAAAAATAGGTTTATTACTTTAACGCAATGCGCGCCTTTTTATAAGTGATGATAAGAAGGTCTGATTAGAGAGTAAACACGGTTCTGATTACGCGAAAGCGACATTTCCCGTTAAATTAGTTCTTTTCTTTAGTAGAAAATATTTCCCTATAAGTAGTTCTATTCTGAAGCATCGCGAATATCATCTGACTATGTGAATTACATTCGACCCTGCTTTTATATCTGAAGTTTATTTCGCCGCACTTTACTTTCTTGCATGCTCAATTCCTTGTTTGATATTGACTTAGATAAACACCGTAACAATAGGAAATGATAGATTGACCATTGGTCTCTGTGGATCGATAATCTTTTATATTACTCTGACGCGATTCGTACACATGTGAATATACCGCATCATCGAACCTCCAGACCAAGAAAGTATTTCATCAGGCCTAAGTCAGTCATCTCAAATTCTTGTGTCATTGTGCCTTTGAATTCTTTTATCATCTGATTATTGTTGCCCAAGAAAATTAAGTCATCGACATAGAGGGCAACAAGCAATATTTTCTCTTTTTTCTTCTTCACATACATGGAATGTTCGTAGGGACATTACAGATTTGTTTTCGACTTGACACATATTTCATTGGATAAATGAGTTATCTCCTTAAAATTACTATTTGTTTCCATTAAAGACAAAATACTTGCTTTGCATAATACTGGAAGGTGATTATGTTAACGCTTGCTGTTTAAACTCTCTTTTTAAATATTTTTGAACGAGGCAAACTTATCTAGAAATAACATTTACCTTCTGATACAACACGAGTTTGAGAACAATCTCATGTTATAATCTATCAAACATTTGTAAAAATAGTATATATGTTTTGCACAATATTGTTAAAATTCATAATATGATACTCTGAGTTATAAATATTATAAAGATGGGACCAGATCCTAGGAGTCTAAGTTAGTACTAATATTTTTTCTAAAATATGTTTTGTATATCCATCTCTCAATGAGGAGATCTCCTACAATTAAGATGCGAATGGACAAAATAAATCTCGAAAGTATGGATTTACCAAGTTTAAATCTCCGACAAAGCATCGAGAATCAAAGTCCTCCCTAGCCGGGATGGCTCCGGGTTAAAGCATTTCAACTTGTTTCAACTTGTTTCAACAAAGCCTCACGCTTGGGGAATTAGATAGACATCTTGATTATGTATAAGGTGCACTAGTGAAATATAGTAAGTGTGCCAAACTAGGAGACGAGACAAAACACAAACATGTGCTATAAAATCATCTTTGTTATTGTATAAGAAAGGGTAATGGTCTTTGTTGCTTTGTAATTAACGTATTTAGACTCATTTAGTAAAATGTGTCGTCCTTATCCCCTGCGTGGGTGGGAGTCACCACACCTTTTTTTCTTAACTTGTAACTAAGATAGAAGAAGCTCGGGACGTAGGAAGACACTATATTGAAGAAATTAAGATCTCAAGGAGAACATGACACATATTATGCTAAGAATAAATCAAGATGACACAAGTCAGAGGACAACAAAATCCAGGGCCGAGAACGAGGACAAATGTCTAGTTATGATTTCGCTTATTGAAAGGCAAGATAGAGTTTCTACCGTTTTTGTAATTATGTAAAGAACTCGTTAGAATTACTTTAAATAATCAGTGTCATCCTTATCCCTTGCGTGGGCAGGAGGCACCCTACTCTTATTAGGTCTCAAAACTAGGTGGAATTCAAACAAAATTAACACCACTGTAAATAGTAGGAAGACGGTTAGCCTCGCCTTCGAGAAAAGGGGCTCTAACCGGATTAAGCCGACGCGTACTCAAAGCCTCTCGCATGGTCCACCTCGCCTTTGGACAAGAAGGTTTGATCGAACTAAGTCGATGCATACTCTAAGCCTCTCGCACGATCCACCTCGCCTCCGGGAAAGAGGGTTTGACTAGACTAAGTCAATGTGTACTCTAAGCCTCTCGCACGGTCCATCTCGCCTCCGGAAAAGAAGGTTTTACCAAAATAAGTTAATGCATACTCTAAGCCTCTCGCACGGTCCACCTTGCCTCAAAGCAAGAAGGTTTGATTGGACTAAGTCGATGCATACTCTAAGCCTCTCACATGGTCCACCTCGCCTTCGGGAAAAAGGGTTTGATCGGACTAAGTCGATGCATACTCTAAGCCTCTCGCACGGTCATCCTCGACTTCAGTCAAGAAGGATTGACCGGACTAAGTCGATGCATAATCCAAGCCTCTCGCACGGTCCACCTCACCTCTGGGAAAGAAGGTTTGACCGGACTAAGTCAATGCATACTCTAAGCCTCTCGCACGGTCCACCTCTCCTCTAGGCAAGAAGGTTTGGCCGAATTAAATTTGAAGTGCACTGAAAGCCTCTCGTACGGTCAACCTCACCAAGGCTCTCAAATCGTTCTCAATGTATCCTTGCAAGGGGCTCTCAACTCTCAAGTCGGTTAAGTCTCTGGGCCTCTGTCTGTATTCGGTCAACCTCATCTCTGGAAAAAGAGGATATGCCCGGCTGCATGAATCAAGACAAACCGACCACAGATGCTTGGGGCTTGTTAAGTGACAATTAACTTGATAAGATTTAATGAGTGAATGTCTACTCGGGGCTCTTAGGATAAAAATGAGACTGGCTCCTGGGAACGTTCAATTTAGGACATGCACCTTAAAAGGCGTGATCTATAAAATGCAATCTTAATTAAATATAACATAAAGGCAAAAAAGCCAATAAACAGGTTAGTTGAAAAAAAGTCCCAGCATTCTGTGATCGAACACTTAAAGTCTTACGACCTTCGTGACTGAAGGGCTTGTGTATATGTGCAGATTTATATTCAAAATTGCTATGGTTAAAAGAAAAACAAGCATATTGATGAAATCAAACAACAACGTAAAGCTTCAAAAGGAAAATAGTGGAGTACATTACCAAAATGGACTCAAGGCCTAGCTGACCAGGTTCCCCGGACAGAGTTGGCGTTTCTTAAAATGATTAAACATCTCAAATAAAAAGAGCTCATAATCTTTGACGTAAATAGTCAGGTAGCATGATTCCTCAACTATATTAAAGATACATTGGGGTAAATCAAGCTAAATTAGGGACTTTGTTGGTTCCCAACAAATAATCCTAAAATATACCTTAGTCACAATGTATGTTCAAACTTATCTTCTCGGGGAAGAGTAAATCTAACAAAACGGATAGAGCCCATCAAGGTGATCCCAAGGATACAACAAGTTCACTTAGGGATCATTAGCCCAAAAAATGAACAAGGGAATGATCATCAAACCTCAAAATAGACTTGCAGCTCTTATAAGAGACACCGTGGTTGATTTCGTAAAAACATCTGAAGGTGATATAAATTTGGGTACATTGATCCAAGACGTTTACCTCTGAAAACCTTGTACCTGAGAAACCTCTCACTTTTGACAGAACCCAGACTAAAAAACACGTTTTAGCAGTCTCTATACTCGGGAAGTCTTTCACATATATCAAAGATAAACTCAAATCTACAACCTGCATGGAGCTATAAAGTATTCAGAAAAACCTCGAACAAACATATAAAAATCCTGATAAGCTCACTTGGGGCTTGTTAGCCCAGAGCTATGGATAAAAGGACGAACACCCTACCTCGAACAAGTTTGAGGCTCTGGATCCAAGATAAAAGCTACTGTTGATTTTCTTAACTTGGCCAAAGATAACGTAAGGTCGGGTCCTATGCATGGGGCTTCACATGACTAATTGGAAGAAATAAAAGATGAACAAAAAGAATTGATTACTCGCTCTAGGCACATACTTGGGGCTCAGAGTAGACCAAATCCCCAGTTATGTCACAACCAAGACAAAATGCTTCACATCAGTGAACTTTTTACCCGGAAAATTTTGCATATATCCCAATATAAGAACATAATGATAAATATAAATTTATTATCCGCCTGGGGATTTACATAGCTAAAGGTAATACATGATATTACCCCTACCATAACTTTTATAAGAAAAGGGAATATAATGTCCATAACCGTGAAAATATTATTGTAGGATCCGGTTGAGTATGAGTGCACGGAATTATGTGGCTCTTCATCACCAAACACTTCATCCCAACAGAAGAACTCGTGCTCGGGGGGCTTGTTTTACATCCCATAATTCTCTGAGTCGATTATTATAGCCAGATATGTCGATTAATGCTAAGGTAATAGAGGCCGACTAATTATGGCCTAGATGTTCCTGGCCGGGTTGTTCCAGCCAAGTTGGTTACAATTATGAAACTCAATAGATAGCGGTTACGCACGTTACAAGCCATTATGATCGGTTATGAATGTTATAGTACTTATGGACAATTACAGACGTTATAAGCGCATTAATGACCATTAGACCAATGACTTTCCTATAAAAGGAGTCCTTGGAGAATGGAAAGGGAGTTTGGTTCTTACACTTGAGACAAACACATATAGGGGCTCCCAACATAGGGGTAATCAAGACACATATTCTTGAGACAATACGCACTACAAGCATGCTCTCAAATCCCCAATCGTACATATATAAATCTACCTTTGAGTATCTCCTTGTTCTTATAGGGAAGCTACCCATTTAGTGTTCCTATGCAAGAACACCATGAATGATGTTCCAGAAGATATTGCAGACACAAGTACTAATATTGAACCTGAAGAAACTAAGACAACTGACAAAGGACCCTCAATTAGAATTCAGAAAGATCATCCTAAGGAACTTATAATAGGAAATATGAATGAAGGGATAATTACCAGATCAAGGGAAATCGTGTCAAATGCTTGTTTTGTGTCAAAATTTGAATCCTAGAATATCAAGGAGGCCTTGACTGATGAGTTCTGGATTAATGATATGCAATATGAACTTGGTAAATTCAAGAGAAATGAGGTTTGGGACTTGGTACCAAGATCTAAAAGGATAAATTTTATTGATACTAAATGGGTGTATAAGAATAATTCAGATGAACAAGGTGTTGTTACCAGAAACAAAGCCAGACTTGTTGCTCAAGGATAAACTCAAATTGAAGGAGTGGACTTTCATGAAAAAAATTCTCTTGTGGCTCGATTGGAATCTATCAGATTGTTACTTGGAGTGGCGTGTATTTTAAAGTTTAATCTGTTCCAAATGGATGTTAAAAGTGCATGCTTAAATGGCTATTTAAATGAAGAAGTTTATGTTGAACAACCAAAAGGATTTGTTGAACCTACTTTCCCAAATCATGTGTTCAAACTAAATAAGTAATTATATGGGTTAAAACAAGCTCCAAGAGCTTGGTATGAGAGATTGACTGAGTTTCTCATCAACCATGGATATAGAAAGGGTTGAACTGATAAGACTCTCTTTGTCAAAGAGAAGGGTGGAAAGCTTATGATAGCCCAGATCTATGTGGATGGCATTGTTTTTGGAGGGATGTCGGATGAGATGGTCTAACATTTTGTCAAGAAAATGCAATCTGAGTTTGAGATGAGTTAGGTAGGTGAATTAACATACTTTCTTGGACTACAAGTCAAGTAGATGGAATACTCCATCTTTCTTTGTCAAACAATTGCAAAGAATATTGTGAAGAAATTTGGATTGGTTAATGCTAGTCACATAAGAACTCCTACTCCTACACACTTGAAGTTATCTAAAGATGAAAGGGCATTAAAGTTGATCAGAGTTTATATAGAATCATGATTGGTAGTCTTTTATAGCTTACAACAAGCAGACCAAATATAAATTTTGTTGTTGGAGTTTGTGCTAGATTACAAGCAGAACCCAAAGTGAGTCACATCAATCAAGTAAGAAGGATTATGAAGTATGTGAATGGTACATGTGATTATGGAATGTTGTATTCTCATTACTCAAATTCTAAGTTATTGGGGTATTGTGATGTTGATTGGTTTGGTAGTGTTGATGACAGGAAAAGTACCTCTGGAGGATGTTTCTTCTTGGGAAACAATCTGATTTCATGGTTCCACAAGAAACAAAATTGTGTATCCCTATCTACTACTGAAGTTGAGTACATAGCAGTAGGTAGCGTCTATTATCAACTGATGTGAGTGAAACAAATGTTGACTGAATATAATGTCACACAAGATGTCATGACATTATTCTGTGACAACTTGAGTGCTATAAATATCTCCAAAAATCCTATTCAACATAGTAGGATTAAACATATTGACATCATACACCATTTTATTAGAGAACTTGTTAAAGAAAAGGCCATAACACTTGAGCATGTTAGCATTGAAAATCAGCTTGCTGATATTTTTTCTAAAGCTTTGGATGCATTATAATTTGAAAAATTAAGAGGGAAACTTGGTATTTATGTTTATGTGGATTTGTAGAAATTACTGCTATTTACATGGGTCAATCGAATTTTCAAATTTTATCACTCCCACTTACACATTTTCCTAAGCCCATTATTCCAAAGTTTACCTTTTTGGACTAAATCACACTACCTATTTCAGAACCACTGCACAAACAAGTCTCTTGTTTTCTCTCTCCAGAAATTGTGGTCGCCTTCTCTCACGTGTGATTTACAAAACCATCTACTTCGAGTAAGATCAAAGATGTCTCAACATTCATCATATGAGCACACGCATGCATCATTTGAAAACCCTAGGTCATCTCTGACTAATACTAGGGTTGATGAACCATGTCAATGGTTAACCTATCTGACCTTGTGTTGAAGGTTGCATTGTTATCCATTGTTGTTCCTGCACCTACTCAAAAGAAAGAAAGATCATCTGCGTCAAAGAATGTCAGGTCCTATGGTAAGTAATTTGTTTTAGATTATACAATCCCTAGTAATAATAAGTCTTATTCTAAAAAGGGGTATAGGTCAAAATATTTGATGAAAAAGAACCCTAATGAGCCTACTATTGGTAATAAGGACCTTTAGAAGATTTTTACCTCTGTTTTGAAGGATGTGGGTTTAGATGTTTTGCCATATGTTCGAACATGTTTAGAAAAATAAACTAGCCTTGATGGTAAGTTTAGTGAAAAGGCTGAGGATTGTATCCCTGAGCAAGTTGCTCATGAAAGAATAAGTAAGAAGAAGGCTGATGTTGTTATCAATGTTGATGACCTAACATTAGATGAGGAACCTATTACCAAAAAATTGACTCCTTGAATATCCAAGAGACTTCAGAGAAGAAAAGGAAAGGCTATGATGGTTGAAGGTTCACCTTCTAAGGAGATAAAAGTAAAATATTGTGATATAAAAGGCACTCTCTCTAGAGGGTTCAACCGAAAACCTTAGTATGGTTCTCCTAGATTATGGAGTAATGTTGTTATCTATGCAAGGAAGAGGAAAGTTATTTCTTCCAATGACTTTGAGTATGAAGTTGAAGAGGACGTTCGAGACATCATTCCCATCAGAAAGTCTGCTTCAAAGAAGACTTGTGTTGTTGTTCTTGAAGCTCCACAAGACAAGGTGTCTTTTCATACTAAGAAAAATGTTGAAAAGTGGAAGTATGTTTATCAAAAGAGGATATCTTTGGTGAGGGAATTGGGTAAGTATGTGCTAAAATGTAAGGAAGTTATGGAGCTTATAGAGGTTACTGGTTTAATGAACATTGTCACAAAATTTGGTCCTTGCTATGAAAGCTTAGTCAAGGAGTTTGTTGTGAATATCTCTGATGGATGTGATGATATGGAGAGTGAAGACTACATGAGAGTATATGTAAGGGGAAATATTGTAAAATTCTCTCCTGCTATGATCAATAGTTTTCTGGGCAGGTCTGAAGTACCTCAAGAAGAATTAGAGGTTACAAAGGATCAAGTTTGCAGGGAGATAACTGGTGAGCAATTGAAGCACATGCAAAATAGAGAAAAGTTGTCAGCTGGAAGGCTTAGTGTTAAATATGCAATCCTTCATAAGATTGGTATTACTAATTGGGTTCCAATAAACTATACCTCCATTATCTCTATTGGAATTGGTAAGTTCATCTATGATGTTGGTAAAGGAAGGGCATTCGATTTTGGAGCATACATATTTGATCAAATCCTGAAGAAAGCATTCTCATCTGTTGTAAAGATGCCTATCTGTTTTCATTTCTCATATATGGAATAATTTTGAAACAACACCCTGATATTCTATTGGTTGTTAATAGTGTGAATAAAAGGGAATCTCTTTTGACTTTGCATTATAAACTATTTGGTAGAGCACATGTTTCAGATATTGTCCTAACATCTTCCCAGGTACCTGGTTCTAGAACATCCAAGAAAGGTATAATCGACCAACTGTATGAGACATGCAAGGAGTTAGATGAATCTATCAAGACTAACATTTCTAGGAAGATCAAGCTTGAGAGGTTGCTTAAAGCTTTGATGGAGGAAGAGGAAAATCAAGTTGGACATGCTGGTGATGCTGCTGTTGAAAATGTTGCATCTGATGGTGTTTGAGTGAGGTGTTTTGTGTACTTGCTGTTATTGTTTTTGTAAGGGTTAAATGGCAACACCAATTTTAGCACCTTGTGTTCACTTTGTGATATTTAACTTTATATGGTAATGTGCTAATGTGGCTTCTTGGTTTTGGTTAGCTGCTTACCTTTGTCATATTATGGATAAAAAGGGGGACTATTGTCTATGTGCACTAACCACTAAACACTATATGCTGGCTGGTATTGAGGGGGAGAACTTTTTGGTTCTCTGAGGTTTATCTTAGCATGTTTTGAGGGGGAGACCCTGTTCTGGGATATTTGATCTTCTACGAAGAGATGTCAGACATGATATCCTGACATCAATTGACTGAATCTGACTGAGAATTTACTTTCTCTGTGTAGGTGTACTTAGTATCTTCTGTTGGCTGATACTATGATATTATTTTCTATTGCTGATATCTCTGATAGTTTGATGAAATTATTTTATTGATGTGCTTCTGATATATGTGTGTTTAATTTATTTTCAAACCTATGTTGTTCTGTTGTAACCTGGATTGTGGTGTTTGTGTGCAAGGGTTATTTAGTTGTTTTAGCCAAAATTTGTCAAAGGGGGAGATTGTTAATTCTCTATATTTATGATTGATAGTAATTTTGGTAATACTAACTTGGCTGCAATATGTTGAACAAGATGTCCTATTACGAAGTCTCGACATCTTGACTGTTACAATTTTGTAGATTGGATATATTTGGTTTAATTACAGATTACTGAATATTATGAGAATATTAAGTAATCCTATGTGAAGTCCAAGATTGAGGAATCAGAGATTCTGTTTGAGTTTAAAGTTATTATGTTTTTCTAAATGTTGAGACATTTTAGGAAACACTTGATTGAAGACCTATTTTTATGCAGAAGATTGTCAGACCTTTAGCAGCTTCCTTGCTGCGTTTTTGAAGCCCAGTCCAGTCCAGGAAATGTTTATACATTGAAGTCCACGAACCTAATTCATACGTGGAACGTGTACTGTTGTTTAGTGATATTTTAGGGTTTGTGTGTTCATGTTAATTGTGAGCCTGTCTAATATCATCTTGGTATAAGAGAAGGACTGTCTCTATTGAGTTGTAAGTTTATGTTAATCATTCTTAAACTTTTAAGTATTGAGTGATTGTGTATCTTTGAAGTGTGACTTCTGAAAAGTTTTAAAGTATTATTGTTTCATCACTGGTGTGATTGAAAGGGAAGTGAGAATGGTCCCATACCTAGGTGAGTCTTAAGTAAAAGTTAAGCACCGGGTGATTATGTGCATAGATGGTAAACTAGAGATAGTTTTCTAAAGGTCTACAAACGGATACTATTTAGTGGATTTCCTCCATGGCTTAGTAGCCTCCAGACGTAGGTGTTGTTGTACACCGAAATGGGTTAACAACTTCATGTGTTCTTTTAATTTCAATATTCTTAACTGTGTTTATATTGTTACATGATTTGATAAGATATCAGTGTTTCGACATCTCTTAGGACATCTGATATCTGCATACTAGAATTTCACCTTTCAACGGCTATGTTAAAGATAATGACCCATTGTCGTTGCATTCAGCTAGCCAAGTATTATGTTTGATGTAACTAGTGGAATACACGTACGTGTGTTACGCGTATTTGTTTTTAAAATGTAATAAGAAAGAAAAGAAAGAAAAACAAATTTGTTTAATCAAAAGAGTTTATTATTTTAAAAAAAAGATATATTTTTATTTATATTTCGATCATAAATATAATCAACCGTATATTTTTCAGTATGTAAATATTATTTTTATTTTGACATTAATTATAAAATAATTGGATCAATTGTTCCGATTTACTAAAAGATATTTAATATTCAATCTTTAATTTAGAAATATTTTTCATTAATTTATATTAGTGAAATTATCATATCAATAATATATAGATCAAATTTTCATGTATTTTATAAAAAATATAGTTTTATAAATTAAAAATAATTTCAACTTAAAATTATTAATATAAAATAATTCAAAAACACTACATTTTTTTTGTTTAATTTCATAGGTCATTTTAAAGATATTTACTTTGATTTTTTGAATTATACAAAAAATGTAATAATTATTGTAATAATAACTGTATAGTACAAATAATTCAAAATAATGCAAACAGTGTACCATTAATTAAAAATATAATACTAATTATTATGTTTTAATAATTTTTTTAGTTGAGTTGTTGTTATGAGATCATAAATTTAAATCAAAGCAATTTCTATGTATGATTATCACATATATGATTATAAAATAAATTATAATTAAAGTAATTTATATGTTTATAATTTGTTTATACAACTATGATAAATATTATTTTTTAACTAATTAGTCAATAAAGAACTATTTTTGAATAATTGACCAATAAAAAATATTAAAATTTATTTAAGATTTATCAAAAGACCTATTTGATTAACATTTATTATTGGCCACTAAAAACTATTTTTGAATAGATGGACATTTCTAAAACATTTAATAAGAAAATAAAGATATAAAACCAAATCTATTATCTACTTATAAGAATCAAAGTATCCGAAAAATCACGGAAAAATTGTGAATATTCCTCTGATTTCAAGTTTAAACTTTTCTAATTTCATGATTAAAAATGACTATTTGAAGTTTTGTTTCAATCATATTCATTTGATATTTAATATTTGTTATACGTCACTCTAATAAATTTTTTATAATTATTTTGAATTAACTTATTTTTACTAAAATTTTAATTATCCAACTATTCATTATTGATTCATGTTAGGATTTAAAAGTGACTTCTCAAATTTCAAATGAAAAATAAATTTGTTTCCATCTCTGCATTCAAACTTTCCTCTTTTCTTTTTCTCATTGTTTTCATGTATGTTCTACTTTGGTATGTTGAGCTAGCATAGTGGTTTTTGTATGAAATTTGAAGGTGAGCAAGAATGGTACAATGATGATTGTTAAAATAATTGCGGCGTTGATATCTAAACTCAAATAAGTTTCTCACTTTGTGTATCACGATTGATTATGAGCTACCATGTCTAATTTACTTCTCTAAGATCTGTCCAGGTTTGCATCCAAGGTACTCGCTGAAAAGCGTGAATACTAATGTTTATCTCTATTGCATTTCAGTCAGGTCACTATTGAATTTCAACTGATTCGGATTCACTTAGAGTTGCTTAAGGTTCTATGAGAGATAAAATTATCGGTTCTCATTCTCCTCATCCTATCATGTAAGTTTTTTTGTTCTCATATTTATAAATTTGATTTCTATTTTTGTATTTAATTTTAAATCATAATCGTATAATCTGTTGATAATTTTATTCGTTGTCCAGGATGCAGTTATGATACACTTGAGGAGACCATTAATGAAGTAAAAATTAATAAGGTATCATAAGTTCTGATTTATTATATTTTGATTTTGTTAATGTAATATTTATTAGCCTTATATATGATTGTAACTACTGAAAGTTTATGTTTTTTATTCTTCTCTATTCCCTCTTTCTATACATGTTATTCCTCTTTTAAACTGCTTTTAAATGTTTCAACCAACCTATATTCAAACTTCTCTTCTAAATGTTATGTAAGTTTCATTGTGTGCATCATATCATATCAGGTATCATAATACTTTACTTTCCTGATTGCTGACTGTGTTTTTTACATGTTTCACTATTTTATACTGTCTTTTATGTGTGTTGTATAATGTATCTTCAATATGTTTTTTTTTTTTTACCTTTTTCAATTATTTTGGGCCTTCACTCTGTTTTTTTCAATGCAAAACAACTGTTTTCCAAAACTATAATTTTATTCTTTATTGTGTTATAGTTTATTATCTGTTTTATTTCTAAACAAAAGTTAAACTTTGATTCAGTAATAAGCATAGCAAAGTACATAACAACTAAACTAATGGAAAATCACTTTTATTCTTCGTGGTATTTGAAAAGGTCCTTGCCATGTTTAAAAGAAATGCTCAAATTATAAATCAGTTTGTATATATGGTAAGATGTTAAAGGAATCAACTAACAACAGTAAATGCAATGATATCATGAGTTTTATTTTTTGGTCTCCAATAAACATAATTTTATTTTATATTTTAATAACATTTGTATCGAATGATTTAGGATATGTTTTATTGTAAAGATAAATTATATTAGAATTTCAGCATTCCAAGTTAATATTTTATTTGGCTAATTTTTAAAATTTATTAAAAACGTAATCATTATAATTAATGATGCCATTAAATCTAAAAAATAATAAATCAATTAAAATGACCAATTATTACTAAATTATTACTAAACGTATCAATTTTTATTTTTATTGTAAGATAATTAAATTTTTTAGACTAATTAAACAATATAAAGTATTAGTTATATATAGATTGGTTCAATTCGGTTAACTATGCATTGATTAATTCAATTATATAAATTAACAATATATTTAATTGAATTGAAAGTATTTTGAAAATTATACATAATTATAATAATTGTAATTATTATAATAATATATATTAACGTAGAAATTTTTAAGTATTTGACGGAAGCTGCCATATGTTTTAGGTTTGAAAAAATAAACTAATATCTAAAATAAATTTAATAAACTTTTAGAATTAAATATGATAAAAAGTGATACTAAAATATATTTAAAATATGTTTAATAATTTTTTGTTGTCAAAATACCTAGTTTATCTAGAATATAAAAAGTTATATTACAATTTTAATCTTCAATTTTATTTGATTCACGAGAATAATCTCTTTATTCTTAATTTAAAATTTTTTGGTCTGTTATCGCGTTTTTAATAGATTTGTAAAAATTTTAAATATGATGTATTAAGAAGGTTTTAAAATTGAAATTTAACGAGGAGCTGTCATACATTATATGTTGTAAAAAAATATAAATATGATTGTAACACGGTGGGAGAACTGACTTGGGTTTTTTGCGTTTGATCGCAATTGTTGCGGTTAGTAAGAGTCGCCACCGACTTTTCTTTTATCCAATAAGAAAAGATTAAAAAGAATATGAAAGACCTTTTGAGATTATTTCTTGAGTTTGGGGGTAAGTTATGAAAAGGAAAAGTGTTAGCACCCTTTTCATCCGTAGTTATCTACAGGCTCTTAGTTGCTTGCTAGATCACTTATTTTTTGTTTGAAAATGTGTTTGTGGTGTGGGTTTTGAAAGTATTTTGAAAAGGAGTGTCTTTGTAATGGTTCTCGTCTCTATAAGAACGCGTACAAAGTGTTTTGTCTTTTGAAAAATGTTTCAAAGTGAAAGTGTGGGTGTATAAAATGTTTTTGTTGTGAGCAAGCGAGCAACTAGGAGTATCCTACCTACTCAAAAGGTCTTAAACGTTCTTTTCCTTCTCCTTTAGATGTTGTTATCTTACCATTGATTTGGTAAGAGGCCTCATCATTGGATGTGAAGGGACGGACGTTGAACGTTTTGTATAGTCATAGACGACAACCCATGAGACGTTTTAGCAACGTCGTTTAGGGACTAGATAGTTTATCGAAGGAAATATTGAGGGACATCGAGGTACTACGACCTTTTATCGAGGATCTTTGCTAAAATGCCCATATTCGAGGGACATGACTATTTTCCGAAAGGCAACAAAGTGAAATTATCCTAGAGGTGCTAGTGTGCAAATGTGTTTGATTTACATGCATTTAGTCTTTGATTAGGGTTATTTATTTATTGATTTTAACTTGCCATACATGCTAATTCTTGACAATATATGAAAGCAAATAAAATGCGGAAAATAAATCCTAAATTATTATATCATTTCGGAGATGGGGGTACATATTTACAAATGGAGATTTCCAAGAATTTAAATCCTAATTATCTATTACAACCATATTGAGTTATACAATACAAGAAAAGGAAAAAAAGATTTGTTTTGAAAATGATTTTTTTGTTTTAATAAATTAAATGAAAAATAATTAGTTATTGAAAGAAAATATTTTTATGCCTTTTTTATATTAATAAAAATGATATTAATATTGAAAATAATAAGAATAAGAAATAAAAAAGGGGAAAATAATGAAAACAGGATCAACATGTTGCTGAAAACAAAATGAAAGGGACCAGAAGTTTTGATGCTAGACATGTTGTAGTTTAGAAAGAAACATTAGAGGGGACCAGAAGTTCTAGGTTGCTGCGCCCTAAAGTTCTGAAAGAAATGTTAGAGGAAATCAGAAGTTCTGTGTTGTGTTATAACAATGAGAAAAACTAGAAGTTCTGTGTATCATGTTAAAACAGTAAGAAATCCTAGAAGTTATATGTGTGTTAAAACAGTAAGAAATCCTAGAAGTTCTAATGCTGTGTCATAACGGTGTGAAAACCTAGGAGTTATGTGTGGGTTAAAATAGCAAGAAAGCTTAGAAGTTTTGTGTGTGTTAAAACAGTAAGAAAGCCTAGAAGTTCTGATGCCGTGTCATAACCGTGTGAAAACCTAGGAGTTCTGGTGTGTTAAAACAGTGAGGAGAACTCAGAAGTTATGTGTTGTGCTAAAACAGTGGGAAAGAAAACCCAGAAGTTTTGTGTTACACTTCACCTCCTTCCTTATATTAGCCAGAACATCTGCAACTTATTCAGTTCTTAACCACAACAAATCAGAAAGATAAAAGCACGGTAGTTTATAGAAGTTCTAATCCTAATTCTGAGCCTAACTTTATTCAAGAAGTTATGATCCAAAGTTTTTCTACTTATGCAATGATATGGACAACATCAACACTATGATATTTACATATTTAATGATGTTCTGAATGAAAAGTTCAAAGTCAGAATGACTTACCTTGAATCTGAAGCGTGTGTTTGAGACCTGAGCTGCTGCCTTCGAATGCTCAGGGGCCAACAAGAAACTGAACAGAAAATGTTGTGTTCTTGGATTCAAAAGGGAAGAACAAAGGTATTGTTTTTTGGAACTCTGGGTTTAAGACTGTTTGAATGTTTTATTTTCTCTTTTTTTTTTGTATTTTGATCACTCCCTCTCTCCAAAAGCCATCCTCCTGAACATGTGATGGAACAACTTATTTATAGATGAGTTTGTTGTGGTTTTGGAGGGAAAAACAAATGGGATTTTAAACCTTTTTGGCATACTGTTCCATTGATTTTTTAAACACAACTCTTATATGCTAATTTGGTACAAGTATGAGGTTTGAGAAAAGTGCAGGCGTGGACTGGATCAGCAGCAATTTGGAGCGTTGTGGCAGCTGGATGCAGGACTGTGCCATAACAGTGCAGCAGACTGTTCAAACGAGGTTTTGGGGCTTGGTGATGTTCTGACTGAAGAAAACCAGCATGAGATTCGAAGGGTGATATTCTGATCGAAGTGTAGAACATAGTCTCCATATGCTGAAGAATCATGTTCTGGTTGAAAAACACAGTTTCCATATGTTCTAATTGAAGAATCATGTTCTGAACCATGTTTGCAAATTCTGACTGCACTCGTGTGGAGGCTGGCCCAGAAGTTCTGAAGTATCATATTCTCTTAATACTTAGAAAATTTTCTAAATATTTAGAAATTTGATTTTTCAAAGTAATTTCTAACTTCTGAATTTAATGAACCAATTTCATGTCCTGATGAAATATGATTGTTGAAACTTGATTTTTTTATCCCAAAAGTCAAGTTTGACTTTTCAGTGTGCTTTTGACCATTTTGCCCTTGTGAATGACTTTCTTAGAAAATTGTAATCTGAGACTTGAAACTTGACAGAAACAAACCTGAGGATCCAGGATAATCTTTTGAGAAATGAGAGGGCAAATTTTGAGGTACAACAATGATATAATAAGAAAGTTTTAAAACTGAAATTTGACGGAAGCTGTCATATATTTGAAGTTTGAAAAAATGGACTAATATGTAAAATAGGTTTAATAAATTTTTAGAATTAACTCATTTGAATTCAATTAAGGTTTGTTATCTCATCTGAATTGACGGGTAGATGTGAACGTATCTATGCGATATCAACTATTGACTGATCATTTTAATGTCTATCTCTTAACTGTTTCTTTTGTTGTTGTTTTATATAATTGAAGTTATAAAAATGGTTATATGATTCATTATAAATACAAATCAATGCTTAAAGATCGGTACATATTATTAGTATATAATTGAAACTACGTGAATATTTATGAACTGCAAAATAAGTTATATTATGTTTGACACTATAAACACACGAATTAAAATTTGATAAATGATTATAAGTTATAACTATATTAATGTTGTCCAACTGAAAATACAATGTCATATTTAACATTTTAGTCATTAATACATGTAATGTGAATCCAGACGAGACCCGTGCGACAACACAGTTTTTCTAAATTTTCTAAATAGTACTCCCTTTGTCTCATAATAAATTTCTCATTTGTACCATTTTTAAGTCTCAAAATAAATGTCTCTTTAAATACCAATATAATATTTATTATTTTTTCCACTACTATATCCTTATTTATTAACTTTAACGTTTCTCAACACTCCACTAACTATAATAAATAAAAATGTTTTAATAAATAATATTAACTTTATCTTATTTTTTAAAGAATCACACATTATTTAAATAAGAATTTATTATGATACAGAGGGCGTACTCAAAAGTTCTCTGAAGTACCAATTGGTCTTTCAAGTTTCCAAAAGTTTTTAAATAGTGCAAAAAATTTGTTTACATAGATTCACAAACACACTCTAATTTACTCTTTCAATGGCTCTATTGAAGATAATGACCCATTATCGTTGCATTCAGCTAGCCAAGTATTATGTTTGATGTAATGATATACAATATTTTATTGTACATTATATTTATCTAATTAAGATTTAATTTTGTTTTTCTTATACTTATCTACTTACATGATCACTATAAATATTTCCCAATTGAACTCAACGCATTTCACAAGAAACTCTTCTTTCGTTGCAGAATGATAAAAACCAAATTATTTATCTTCTTGTACTACTGTGTGTTGCTTTTTTTCTTTGTTGGGGCAATTGAACCTTTGGAAGATAGGAAACAATGTATATACAAAACTAATTTTCATGCATGCAATTGTTTTATTTCTTTTATATTTAATAAAATATTTTTCCTGCAGTTGGTAAAACAAAAGGAACAAGAATAAATATTGGGTTAGATGGTTACACAATGTATCGAGGCGGAGTTGGAATATGGAATAAAGGTGGTATCAAAAGTGTTTTCAATATTGAAAAAGCTGCAAACGATAATGGAAATATCATAAGCTTTCCGGGAGGTGGAAAGAATGGTGGTGGTAGTTGAATGTGTAAAAATATTTTAAGTATATGAATATTATTGTCAAATAAATATACTCTAAAAATTGAAAATGAAATATGTTTCCATTGACAGATAATGTCCGAAAGATTGAGGCTAGAGAAAAAATAAATATACTTTTAAAATGAAAAGAAAGAGTCAATATGTATTATTAGATGGTCTGTTGAGAATTTCAATCAAGTAATAGGAATTTGAATATGGCTAAATTTTGAATCTGAATTTATATTCGAATTTTAAAATGTGTATAATGCTAATAGGAAAAGGAAACTATGGGTTTGTCATAAATAATGAATACCAAATATTTAATATCTTACCACTAAAAAAGTAAGCAATTTTTTTTTTATTAATAATTATTGTGAAAATTAATAATTCAAATTATTGTAATCGGTTATTACTCTTTGCAGTAGCAAAAAATATCAAAATAATGGATCTTTTAATATAATCGATTACAGGTTTAGTGTAACCAATTATCACTCTTCAGATTTTGATGTTTTTGAAGATAGTAACAGTGTTTGTAACCAGTTACAAGATTTATGTAATTGGTTATATGGTCGAAAATCTTGTTTTTTTCTGTTATTTGGTTAGTTATATATATATATATATATATATATATATATATATATATATATATATATATATATATATATATATATATATATATATATTATGGCCTGGGCCTGCAGCTGGCCCATCGTAGGGCAAGGTCCAATCCAGTCTTCGTTCAACAAAAGCCCAATGTTATGGCTCAAGTATACATAACCATGAAAACCACTCCCACGTCTTTCCTCCTGGAGGACGTGGCCAACTTCCCCTCTTATTATGGGACTCTGCCTCTAGGCGAAATTGGTCATCACCTTTCGAAGATCGCGGGACAATTGACCTAGGATCGTGGGCACGTGCTGCTCCACTTCACACACGTGAATCCTGACAGTCACCATATTGGGCCTGGGCGCTTGGCCCAAATGGAGATCTTGACCCATCGCTGGATGCTATAAATACCCTCTTTCATTAGAGGGTCAGGTACATTGATTACTATTCACTTAAACTCTGCTTGCATTACTATTCAGATACTTACTTTGACATCAGAGCATTTTGCAGGTATCCCCCCTGACTTCACCTTCAACCATCACCAATTCCAGTTCGTGGGTCATCGACGATCCCTTCTGACCAGGTACGGTCAGTGGCGCCGTTAGTGGGAATCAGCTTCCCCGTCTTTTCTTAACTTAAGACATAAAGTAACTTTCAACGTTCCGATCGTCATGGCCGACCAAATCAACAATGGTGACGAGAACGTTCACTTCACCGACATTGGCAACAACAACAACATTGGCGATCAAGAACATGATGTTAGGGACGGCAGAACCGCTTCCTCCTCTACCCACCCGCATCAGCTCGACAATCCTCACTTGCACTTTGACGAACCTGCGGTGTACCAGGAAATCTTAGTGTCTACCAATGTTGATCCTACTACCCAGGCCCTGTTTGCAGCAATCAATCAAACCAATTACATGATATTTGCACAGGGTGAACGCCTAGAAATGTTGGAGAAGACCCACTGGTCCCCCAGGAAATACAAGAGACTTGACTCACGTGCCCCGTCTCCATGATGACGTGAGCCCCGTTCACGATCTCCTCTGCAGAGACACCAACGGGAGGATTCCCGTAGCTCCACTCCTTGTTGCACCGGGCAAGGCCCTCGACTGGAGAGGGCCCATCCCGAGATCCTCAAGAAGCGCGATCGCACCCCACCGCACAAGGAACAACTATCCCCCATTCCTAAGAGGAACAAAGGCAAAGAATACCCCGAGAAGATGAAAACTCGGGCAAAAGATCTTCGCTGAAGAGGCCCCTGTTGTGATTCTTCCCTATCTTGCTCTCCAGACACACGCGATGAAGACGACCTCTGTGGTCCGTTGTCTCGAGCAGTTATGGAGGCCCCTATTCTTGAGGGGATGGAGAAGCCTCCGCCTCTGAACACCTATGATGGTGCCACAAATTCCGACGACCACATCGAGAGCTTCAAGGCAATGCTTCACTTCCACAACATCAGAGTGCCATCAAGTACATGTTGTTCCCCACGACTTTGCGAAAAAATGATATGGACTGGTACAAAAGCCTAGCCCCTGAGTCCATCACATCGTGGAAGAGTCTTAAGACCCAATTCGCCAGCAGCTTCAAGGCTTCACGATAACACCCTAAGACTGAGGCTTCCCTCGAGTCTTTAGTGAACGACTACAATCGTTCAGATAAATTTCTACACCAAGAGGGGTCGCATCGCCACCATCTACAGAGATATCAAAGCTGCGAGAAGATGTTTCAATGAAGCTTCAAAGGGACAAAATACGATCGACACAAAGCCACGAGCTACCAACGGAGCAACCTCCTCGCCAACAACAAAATCCTTAGCGGTCAAGCTCGCTCAAATTGAAGAACAAGAAGCTCCACCAAATTTCGACTCCATTGACCTCGACACAGGCTTCAACAAAGATAAAATCGAAGTTTCCAAGGGACACAGGCTTGAAGATGAACATTGATTTGTTCGCATGGAGTGATACATAAATTCTTTGACTCGACCCTGAGGTCTCCTGTCATCAGCTCGTCGTAGATCCTGTCGCTAGGGCAGTAGTCAACATAGGCGTAGGCAGTCTCCCAAGAAAGCGGAGGCTGCTGAAAAAGATGTAAAGACCTCCTAGAGGCAAATTTTATTTCTGAGGCCCGATATTCAACCTAGATCACCAAAGTTGTACTTGTTAAGACTAATAATGGAAAATGGCGTATGTGTTTTGATTATACTGATCTCAATCGGGCATGTCCCAATGATGCATATCAGTTACCTAATATTGACATGTTGGTTGACAACTCGGCCGACTATAAAATCTTATCATTTATGAATACATATTCAGGTCATAATCAAATTCCCATGGCAATGAGTCATGAACCGTGCACGAGTTTCATGACCGAGTTAGGAAATTATTACTACAACGTAATACCCTTTGTCCTAAAAAACACGGGCGCAACATACCAGTGGATGATGAATAAAGTCTTCCATGGTGAGATTGCTAACATGCTCGAGGTATACATGGATGACTTGATCATCAAGTCTCGAGCAGAAACCGACCACGCGACCCACATAAAAAGAGTCTTTGACCGAGCAAGGCAATGCATGATGAGATTCAACCCGGAGAAATGAACCTTCAGTATTAAGGCGGGCAAGTTCCTCGACTTCTATTTGACCAAATGAGGGATCGAAGCCAACTCCGACAAATGCAGGGCATTCTCCGAGCTCCCCATGCAAAACTAAAAAAAAATCCATACAAATCTTGAATGGTATGCTTACCTCATTCTCCTGCTTCACGGCGAAGTCCGCGCAACATGCACTCTCATTTTTTAAACTATTACGCAAAGAGGAGGCATTCGAATGGACTGAGGAGTGCTAGCGGGCCCTCCTCCACCTAAAATGAGCTTTTTCACAACTACACATACTCTCACAACCAGAGGATGGGGAAACTCTGTTTCTCTACCTAGCTATCTCAGCCAAGGCCATGAGCGTGACCCTCGTCCGTGAAACACCAATGGGGAAGAATTTAATATACTTCACTAGCAAAGCACTGCAAGGACCTGAGGTCAAGTATCAACAGATTGAAAAAATAGCTTTGGCCCTTATTAATGCGGCAAGGAGATTGAAATATTACTTCCTAGCCCACACAGTCGTTGTACGAACCGACCAACCGGTAAGGCAACTACTAGGGTGGCCAGACATGGCCAAACGAATGCTGAAATGCTCCTTGGAATTTCAGAATTTGACATCCAATACGAAATCATGAAAGCTATCAAAGCCCAAGAATTGGCTTACTTCTTCGCAAAGATGACCAGCCACGAACCCCCTACAGACGAGGCCCAAAAGTGGACAATCTTCGTGGACGGAGCATCTAAATCGACAAGTAACGGAGCAGGCATCCTCCTCGAGAACAAAAAGGGCGTAGTGGTAGAACATTTTCTCACTTTATTGTTCCCAATATCAAACAACCAAGCTGAGTATGAGGCCCTTCTCACGGGGTTGAGATTGGCCAAAGACCTAGGTGCTAAAGAAGTACAAATCTTCGCCGACTCCTAACTCGTCGCATCCTAAGTACGAGGAGAGTACCAGGCCAAGAGAGATAGACTCATCGATACCTAAAATTGGTCAAATAAAGAATTAATAGGTTCACCCATGCAGAGATTAAACATGTCCCCCGTGAACATAACTCGGGTCGACATACTATTAAAACTCGCGAGCACAAAGAAGAAAGGTGGAAACAAATATGTCATCCAGGAATCTGTTTCTCGCCCGAGCATCTAAAAACCCACTGCATTTCGTGAGGTGAACACCATCGGGGATAGTACATGTTGGATGACCCCAGTGTTCAATTATCTCACCAAGGGGGAATTATCTGCTGACTAAAAAGAGGCCAATGCAACCAAACGTCGAGCTTGCTCTTACGTGATGGCCGAGCAAAAGCTCTACAGATGGGGATTCTCTATCCCACTCTTGAAATGGGTCGATGAGTCTAAAGTCCCCCACATCTTGCGGGAAATACATGAAGGGATTAATGCCCAACACTTAATAGGGAGATCCTTGACACAAAAGGCACTGCGAGCAGGATACTACTGGCCCATAGTCTAACAGGACGCTAAGGAGCACGTCAGAAAGTGTGATAAATGCTGCCGCCAAGAAGACATGCACTTAGCACCCTCGCACGAGCTCAAAACAATTTCATCCCCATGGTCGTTCGCGTGGAGGGGGATGGACATCCACAGACCATTCGCCCAAGGGTCATACTAGAACAAGTATATGATTGTCGTCGTCGATTATTCCAAAAAATGGATAGAGGACGAAGCCCTCGCCAAAATCATGTCGCATAACATACTTTGTTTCTACCAAAGAAGTGTTCTCTCTCGGTTCATCATACCATAAGAGCTCGTCACCGACAACAGGATGCAGTTCACCGACCAAAACTTCCAAGATTTCATCGCCAAGCTCGACACCAAGCAGCATTTCACATATGCCGAACACCCTCAAACAAACGAGCAAGATGAAGCCGCGAATAGAGTCATCTTGCAAGGGCTTAAACACAGGCTAGGCGAAGCCAAAAAGAGATGGGTCGAAGAGATGCAGAGCATGCTTTGTGTTATAACAAGATTTAGTTCTGCAATATCATCTCTGAGTTTTGATGATAACAAATGATTATGTTTGTATGAACAATTTTGATACTCTAATGTTTGTTATTTTTTAGTATTTAACAATCTGGTTCTGCTTTTGATGGATGGTGTGTGTGATATAGTGGGAGAATTGACATGGTGTTTTGCGATTTATCACAAGTGTTACAGATAGCAAGAGTCACCACCGACTTTTCTTTTATCCAATAAAGGAAAGGGTGAAAAGAACAGGAAAGACCTTTTGAGAATTTTCTTGAGCTCGGAGGGTAAATTATGAAAAGGGAAGGCGTTAGCACCTCTTTCTTCCGTAGTTATCTATGGGCTCTTAATTTCTAGCTCACTTTGAAATTCTTTGTGAAAAATGTGCTTGTGTGGGTTTTGAAAGTATTTTTGAAAAGTGCCTTTATTTAGGTGAACTTTGTAATGATTCTCGTCTCTATAAGAATGTATACAAAGTGTTGACTTTTGAAAATATTTCATGGAAAGTGTTGGTGTATTTGAAAGATGTTTTGTTTGAAATGTTTGTGAGCAAGAAACTACGAACATTCTACCTACTCAAAAAGTCTTTGTTCTTTTCCTCCTCCTTTAGATAGTGTTATCTTACCATCAGTTAGTAAGCAACCTTATCATTGGATATAAAGGGACAAACGTGGGTCGTCGTACAATCATAGAAGGCAACATTGTAGGATACCTTAGCAATTTTTCATAAGGGTCTAAGATCGTTTACTAAAGGCAACATTGAAGGGTCATCGAGGGACTACGATCTTGTATTCGAGGGTCATTGCTAAAGTATCCCACGTTCGAGGGACATGACTATTTATATCTTAGGCAACATGTGTGGGTCACCCTAGAGGTGCATGTGTGAATTGTGTTTTGATTTCATGTATTTTTGTCTTTGAAATTATGTTTTTCTAATGGTTGATTTTAGTCTTGTCATACAAATCATAATTACAAGAAATAATAAGGAAAGTGGTAAATTACTTAATTTAAATATCCTACGCTATTACAACACTTTAGGGGGTGGGGATACAAGTCACAAATGGGGGATGAAAGTGATTAACACTTAATTATTATTACAACCATATTGAATAATGAACAACAATAAAATATATACAAGAATATGAAGATGATATAAAAGAAGAGAAAATTGTGTTTGAGTTTTTTTTTAATGAAAGGTGTTGTACCCCAAAATTTGCCCTCCCATTTTCTCAATATTTTCTCATCACAAGACCCTTGGAGCTCAAGATGCAGTTGGGGTTTCCTCTGCTAAAGACTTCTCCTTGCACTGTTGACCCAAATTAGGGTTTGTGTTTGAACAAATATATTTTGACCTAAAATGCATAAGATGACTTTCATGCTTCATGTTGGACTCCCAAGTTTATCCATATCAAGTTTCAAGCCTTGATTCCAATTTTTGCCCAGTCAATTGGACAGTTGACCTAGAAATCAACTGTATTTGGAAAAAGTCAACTGTGGTCAATTGGCAGTCAAACCTCATGATTTTTGACCCACATCAACATAATGAACTCATATGGACCATTTGATCAAGTTTGGATCATAATTCTATAAGAAATTTGATCAGATCACCAAAAGGGCAAAATGGTCATTTTTAGGGTTTTGGCTGCACAAAGGCAATTTTTGACTGTTTGACCTAGCCAAGGGCAAACCAAACTCACATATGGACTCAAGGACCCCATGGAATTGTCTTGACATACTCAACAAGTTCAAAAGATCCCAAATGCACAAGATTGACAGTTGATTTTTTCAGTCAATTGATCAATTTTTGACTGTATACTGAAAAGTCAAACTTTGACCTTTTGGTCAAAATCAAGTGTCAAGATTCATTTTTCATCAAAACATGCCAAATCATGAAACTTGTTCATCAAGAAATCAAGAATTGCAAATTAGGGTTTGAAATGAAGATTTTTCATAACTTAGAATTTTTCTAAGTTATGAAAAACCCTAATTTTTTCCTAACTTTGTCCCACTTTCTCACCAAGATTCATTTGGATTCAAGCAAAATTCAAAACATGAAAGTTGTAGTCCATTGCAAAATCTACAACTTTGATTCACAAAGTTTTCCCAAAAGAAGCTTGTATCTCAAGTTACAATTTTTGGAACAAGGGTACCAAACCATTCTTAACTTAGAGAAATTTTGAACCATTTTAGGCAGGATTTTTGCCTAACTTCAAGACCATTTTTCACATACTTCCACTTGGAATTTCAATTTGCACTTCAAATATGGATTGTATTACACATTCCAAGCTTTCCAAAGTGTCCAAGAACTCATCAAACAACCTCATGGTTAGGGAGAATCGAATTTGGCAAGTTGGGAAAAACTCACTTTGTTCTTGGCCAATTTACATATCCATAACTTGTGCATTTTCAAACTCAGCATGTGCAAGCTACATTGCAGGCCTCTAATCCCATTTTCACTCAATAATTCAATGCTAAACCATTGTTCCAAGATGTTGTTCTATGCATTTGGTCATTACATGGAGAATTAATCCTTATTTAGAAAAAGCAATATATCCATTTTGGTAAAGTTGCACTTTATGTCAAATTTGCAATCCAAGTGGTACAATGCGTATCTTTGGACACAAGATTCATGGAGATATCACACTGATCAAGGCTCAAGTGTGCAGCATGCTTGAGGGACCTGCCTTGGCCTAGGAACCAACTTGACAACTTTTGCTTAAGTAAGAAGAAAGCTTGCATTTTGTACTACACAACACATTCCTGCAAAGACCAACCTAAGAAAACTTTGTCCTCACATTTCACACTCCCTAACTGGCCTAAAACACGACCATACCACCCTTCATCCATCCATATACAGAAAATCACAGTTTTGTGGCAAAACAGGGCATATTCTGCAACTTGAATCCCACAGCTCATTTCCATCGTGCATTTTCACCCAAACCATTTCATATACCTTCCATAACATCCCTATAAACTATTCCAAACATTGAACTGAGACTGTAACAGCCATAGCACCATTTGCCATTTCCATTTTTCTCTCTTGCAGGTGGACTTCTGCAGCTTGATTTGGCACGATTCAAAACACACCAAGCATTGGAATAGCATCACTACACTTCAAGCAAGCTGTACAAATCATCATCTTGCCCTGAAAGCTCCTCCATTGCCAGACACGATTCCAACTGAACAGGTATGTTCATGAACTTCTATCTCTCAATGTAGGAAGAATTAGCTCTAAGTTTGTGAATGAAAAATGTCATGCTCATGCCCCTGAAACTATACATGTCTTTACTTTCCATTTATTTTGCCTGTGCTATGAGAATTTGAGGTCTGAACATTGATAAAAAGTTAGGTTAAGATTTGGGAATGGAGAAATTCTCTCTCATTTCGGAGAGTTAGGATGAGTTCTTTACATGTCCAGAATCGTGGCTTGATGCTTAACACTTTTCATGTTATGAGTTTGTGCTAAAAGTCCAGGAATCAGGAGTTGTGTTTGAAGCAAGAAAGGGCGCGTGTTTTCAAAGGTTTTGTCTGAAGGTTGAAGACAAAGTCTTCTTGGGCTGGGCCTGAGTTGATTTCTTTTTTGCACCATGCTTTTACAGTTGCACCCCCCTGGCCCATTTTGAGTTTTGTTTGCCATTTTCAATTTTCTCTTTTTTATTCTGGTTTGTTATTTTTCATTAAAACATAAAAAATATTAAAAACATTTTTTTCACATTTTTCTTGCATTTTATTTGATATTTATTAGCTTTAGTTATATATATATATATATATATATATATATATATATATATATATATATATATATATATAAATATATATAAATACTTATTACTTTTTGTTTAGAATATTAGAAATAAAACAAAATACATTTATTTTCTAATTTTATTTTATTTTTATCTTCTGAAAACATTTTATATAAAATATACTTTTTTGTAAATATTAAATATTATCATTTTTGTATATATAATATATATTTAGTAAATAATATAAATACTTAGATATATTAGTATATTTAGGTTAAAAATACAAAAATATATACATTTTTATTTTATTAATATTTGACATTAAAAATACCCTTTTTACAAATATACTTCATTTTTATTTTATTTTTGTACATAGCTAATAAATATTATATATATTAAATAATAAATACCTTTTATTTGCAAAATTAGGGTTTTGCCCTAAATACCTAAAAAACTCCAAAAATTAATACTTTTTATTTTGTTTATTTGACATATAAAAAACATTTTTTTCCATACATATAGAAAACATTTTCTTTGCATCTTGCATATTTATTCCATTTTTATTTAATTATTGTATATTAATTAATTTGTATAATTCAATTTTGATGTAATAGTTAGGTTTAAATTCCTTGTCAAAATACCCCCCATTTGAACATTTGTACCCCCTTTCCCATATATTGTGTTGTAATAACTTAGGAACTTTATTTTTCGCACTTTAAAGTTTTCTAATTATGCCATGTTAGAATTAGGGTTTGTATGCAAATCAATTAACCAAAAATAGTTTGACCTAAATTCAAGATAAACAAGCATGAAAATGGACAACACTAATCACACTTGCACCCCTAGGGTATTCCACTTGTTGCCTTCAAATAATGGGCCATATTGCATGTTAGGTCTCTTTGGGCAAAACAAAACAATCAAATGATCATAGTCCCTCGATGACGCTTTCGAAAGTTGCCTAAAAAATGATCAAGTCCCTTAAAGGAAAAATTGCCCAAAGATACTTGGCACCATTGCAATTATGGTCTAAATGATGACCCGCGCCCGTCCCTCTCACATCCTAACACAAGATTGTCCACCAAATACAATGGTGGAACAAAATTGTTAAAAGGGTTAAAACATAGAAAAAATCTTTGAGAACTTTAGGGTAGATAACTCTTAAGTACTTGTCAACTTGAAAAACAAAAACACTTGCCTATTTTTTCAAACCACACATCACTACACTTTCAAAACAAACCTTGAAACATCTTTTCAAAAAGACAAACACCTTTTGCAAAACATTCGAGTAAAGAATTGTTACAAGGGTAGCCTAGACAAGGCATCTTTTTCAAAACATTTTCAAAACCACGCACAAAGCACCATTTCAAACAATTTAAAAACAAGGCAAGTTGATCTAAGCAAGTACCTAAGAGCCCATAGATAACCATGGATAGAAAGGGTGCTAATACCTTCCCTTTCTATAATCTACTCCCCGAACCCAAGAAAATATGTCAAAGGTTTTTTCTGTGCTTTTTAACCTTTCCTTAGGATAAAATAAAAAGTCGGTGGCGACTCTTGCTCAACCGAAACATTTGCGAAAACAAACGCAAAACCCTAGTCAGTTCTCCCACCGTATCACAGAACTGGCGACTTCGCTGGGGAGAATTTTAAAAGTGGAGTAACCTTAGGGCTTAGATCACCCTCTTGCATGACTAATTGTTTGATTTGATTGCTTTATATTTTGGCTCTCTTGTTTGGGTTTGCAATCCTACACCCGGATTTTGGGAAACATTCATAGATAGCAATACGTTGTGGAAACTGTGCGGGGTATACCGACACGGTCGAAGCAATAGCTATATTAGTGCGACATATTTGTGAGTACCGGTAACCCTTGAGTTCAATCAAGGAGAGTACGGGGCCGCTGAGTGATGTCACTAAGCACTAATGACCTAGAACCTTACTTGACCATCTTGGCCTTTTATTAGGGGTAGTGAGATGACCGGCTTTGGTGCAGTCCGAAGTTGGTAGATACTCGATACTACACTCATTGAGGGTTGTTTTCTTGGAATATTTTGGTCACTAGTTAAGTGGCTAAACCAAAACCATGAACGATGAAAACAATCCAATGATATTGAGCTCCTTAGAACCCGGTTACTATTTATAGGACAGGTTTTTAAGCCAACTACACTCAAGAGGGTACTTACCTATGAAACCCCATGCAAGCCTGAAACTAGGGTTTTGGTGTGATTTGCTTGTACATATGTTTTGTGCATACATCATAAACATCATAAAACATCATATGCATTCACTAACCATTTCAAGGGTTTAGATCTTCATATTTGTTCTTGTTTTGTAGGTCATGGAAATTCTTCGAAGAAAAACCATCCAAGTCAACCTTGTGAGAATCCTTCCTCAACTCAAGGAGCTCACATCAAGGATTCCGGAAAGCTCATCTTTCAGTGAAAGACATGGTAGACTGCTCAGCCTAGTCAACACCAACATTGAAGAGGATATGATGAAAGTGCTATTCCAGTTCTTTGACCCTCTTCACCACTGTTTCACTTTCCCCGACTACCATTTGGTGCCCACTTTGGAGGAGTTTTCTCAACTCCTGAGAATTCCTATCCTTAATCAACTACCCTACAATGGTACGGAGAAGGAACCAAAGCCTGAAGATGTTGCTCGAGCATTACATCTACAGCCTTCTGACATCAAGGGGCATTGGGAAACTAGAAGCGGCGTCAAAGGATTCTTAGCAAAATTCTTGTTTGAGAAGGCACAAGAGTGTTGGAATTCATTGGACCTACAAGCCTTCGAAGAAATTGTGGCACTCCTTATCTATGGGTCGGTCTTATTCCCAAATCCTGACCAGCTGGTAGATGTCAATGCCGTCAAAATCTTCTTATCCAGAAATCCAATACCAACATTGCTTGGGGACATTCTTCACTCATTTTACACTCGAACAATGAGAAAGAGGGGTGTTCTCATGTTCTGTACTCCTCTCCTTGCAAGGTGGTTTATTTCGCACCTTCCATAATCTGTCTTGAAGAATGACCAAGACTCAAGGTGGTCCCAACGGTTGATTACTCTTACTCACTCTGATGTACATTGGTGTTCTCGGTCCAGAGAAAATGTCATCATCATCGATCGTTGTGGAGAGTTCCCTAATGTTCCATTACTTGGCATTAGAGGGGGCATTACCTACAACCCTTGCCTAGCTTGGAGGCAATTTGGATATGCACGGAGGGATGGCCCTCACGACATGTTGATTCCTGACCTAGTTTTTGACTTCGACAACGATGCGCAAGGACTTCGCCAAAGATTCATCAGAGCTTGGAGGATGCCCAACAAGGTTGATAGCAAGACACTGAGGCACAAGAACTCCATCCCTCTTGAGCCTTATCTCAAGTGGGTACGAGCCCGAGCCCAGAGTCTAATGATGCCTTATCCTCATGTTCTCCCTGTGATTAAAGAGCCCGTTAAGGAAGGAGAGGTTCCCTGCACCATCCTACATCCTGACATGCCTACATCATGGGAGGAGATGCAGAAGAGTTGGATTCAACTCAAGGAGGAACGGAACACTTTTGAAGCCAGCTTCTACGCTAGTGAGAAGAAGGTTCTAGAGCTTTCCCGCCGACTCCACGAGGAAGAGACCCTCAACACCTACATTACGCCAAAGAGGATGCGCAACGTCTTTTTACCTTGAGAAGTTGTTTTTGTAATATATGGCCCATGGGGCATTTATGTACTAACAAATTTCTTCTTATTAATATGACGTGCGTTCTTTTTTGTCTACAACAATTTTGAATGTTCTAAATCCTTGAATGCATTGCATACATAAGCATACCATTCATCATGTGCATAAGCAGGTCTCACGCCAGGTTTCCTTATCTGTCTGCTGTTTATTTCAGTAGGATGGATCTCGAGCAAACAGTCAAAGACTTGCAGGCTCAGAATGCACAGTTTCAGCAACTCCTGATGACCTTGGCTAAGGGTCAGGAGGATCTAAAGACCTTGCTGGGGAATAAAGACCCAGTGAAAAAGAAGAAAAAGAGACTCGGGGTGGCTACTTTAGGGAGAAGGTTTGAAGGAGAAGCCCGAAGAGTGCTTGAATTTCCTCCTACTTCTGAGGAGGGAACCAGTAAAGGGGGTGCGGCTGCGGTACCTTCCGAGTCCGATATGGAAGAAGAGGAGGCTGAAGAGGATGAAGACTACTCTGATCAACATTACCCTCCGGCTGATGATAAATACAAAGGTTTAGAAGACAGGTTGGCAGCCATGGAGCTACAGAGAGTGCCGGGTTTGGACTTCGAAGACTTGGGTTTAGTTGCCGGGATTGTGATTCCCCCAAAGTTCAAAGTGCCAGTTTTTGTGAGGTATGACGGGCTGTCCTGTCCAAAAATGCATCTCAGGTCCTACGTAAGGAAGATCCAACCTTATACGGTAGATAAGAACCTTTGGATCCATTTCTTTCAAGACAGCCTTTCTGGGGCTCAATTGGAGTGGTTCTATCAGCTAGAGGGAACCAGTGTCCGAAACTGGGAAGACTTGGCCACCGCCTTTTACAAACAATATCAATATAATTCTGACCTTGCTCCCACGCGAACCCAACTTCAGGGTATGTCACTGGGAACAGGCGAAGGATTCAAAGAATATGCACAAAAATGGAGGGATTTGGCTGGCAGGGTGCAGCCGCCTTTAACCGACCGTGAGCTGGTTGATATGTTCCTAGGGACCTTGTCTGGTCCATTTTTCAACCACCTGATTGGTAACTCCTCCGCGGGGTTTATCGATTTGATCTTAACAGGCGAGAGAATAGAAGCCGACATCAAATCAGGAAAGATTCAGAAGGGTGCCGCTGCAAGTGTTGAGAAGAAGCCTTTCAAGAAGGAGACGACTGTGGTATACTCTCAGAGAAGAGCAGGGAAGACTGAACACCGGCCAACTGTGGGGGCCGTAATGATCCAAAACCCTTCAAGTGAGCAGCCTCGCTATAACCAGTCCAGACCAAATCAACAACGGGTGGAACGACCACAACGGTAGTTCACCCGCATTAATATGACACCAGCGCAAGTGCTTCCCCATCTGTTGAAGTTGAATCTCGCCACTATCAAAGAGGCACCAAAAAATGTGAATACGTCCTCTCCGCATTACCATCCTAATGCTAAATGCGCCTACCATTCTGACAGTGTCGGGCACGACACCAACGATTGTTGGGCACTCAAGCATAAAATCCAAGACCTGATAGAGGCGAAGGAGGTGGAGTTCGACGCTCCAGAGAAGCCGAACGTGATATCTGCTCCAATGCCGAAGCACGGCCGAAATGTCAATGCCATTGAAGAAGATTTGTATGTTGCTGATGTCAATGATCTGATAACTCCGTTGTTGACCATCAAGTTGAATCTGTTAAAGGCCGGGATTTTCCCGGGATGTAAAGAAGATTGCTACTGCTGTTACTCTCTGCCGTTTGATTGTCTGTTACTGAAGAAAGGCATCCAAGGCCTAATGGACAGTCGACAAATTTTGTTTGAAAAAGTTTCTGCTATTCCAACCCATACTAAAGATGTCTCAATCATAACCATTCACGCCAATCTTTCCAATGCCGTCAGAAAGCCTGTTAAGATTACACCAGCTACGAAGTCTGTTCCTTTGAAGATAACAATGCCAGAGCCTGTCCCCTACATTTCTGAGAAGTCAATACCATGGAACTACAGCGGTGACGTCTACTACCATGGTATCAAACAAGTTGAAGTAATTGAAGAAATCTCGGATGAAGAAGAAGCCAGCATTGGAAACATTGCGGGCACCAGCAAAATCACCCGGAGCGGGAGAATATTCTCTCCAGAGATTGCCCCTCCAAGAGCAATCTTTGGACCCTCATCTGCTGCTAAGGTTATTCCTGCACCAATAAAACTCTCCGCTAGAACCCCATTGATTGAAGATGTTGTTGTTCCTAGTATGGTCCCTCCTACCGCTGTTGATAAAGGTAAGGGAACCCAAGATGAGCTCGTCAGGACGAGGGCTCAACCCTTGGTCATCCCGGAAACCTCCAAGAAAGAAATGGAGGAGATCTTGAAGATAATCAAAAGGAGTGATTACGATGTGGTAGAACAACTGGGGCAAACCCCCTCAAAGATCTCCATGTTGGCACTACTACTTTGCTCAGAAGCGCACGCCAAAGCTTTGATAAAATTCCTGAAGGCAGCCCATGTGCCCCAGGAAACCTCTGCAGACCAATTCCAAAATTGCGTGGCCAGCCTTACTGCGGACAATGGATTAGGTTTCTCTGATGCCGACCTAACTCCTAAAGGTAGAAACCACAATGATGCTTTGCACATTTCAGTCGAGTGCCGAGGAACGACTCTCGCACATGTTTTGGTCGACACGGGTTCTTCGCTGAATGTACTGCCTAAGAAAGCTTTGGACCGACTAGATTGTGAAGGGTTAGAGCTGAAGCCGAGTGAATTGTTGTCAGGGCTTTCGATGGTTCGAAGAGGATGGTCCATGGGGAGGTTGATATTCCCATCAAGGTAGGCACTGAGGTGTTTAAATCTACTTTCTATGTGATGGACATCCGTCCGTCATACTCTTGCTTGTTGGGTAGGCCTTGGATACACAATGCCGGGGCAGTCACCTCTTCCTTACATCAAATGTTGAATTATCCTGTCAAGGGAAAGATCATAACTGTCCATGGTGAAGAGGAGTATATGATCAGCCACCTGAACTCCTTTCGGTATGTGGAGGTAGAGGGTGAGTTCATTGAGACGCCTTTCCAGCATTTCGAAGAAGTCCCTCCTGAGATAAAAGTAGCAAAGTTGGTAGCTGAAGTACCAAAGCAGATGGCCAGGATGACATCTCTGGAAGACGCAAAGGCCGCAATAAAGGAGGGGAAGAATTCAACCTGGGGGCAGTTGCCTGATATTCCACATAAAACAGACAAATTTGGATTAGGGTTCACGGCCGCGGGCCAGAAAGCTATGCGCCGTTCGAAGATTGAAAGAGCGCCAATCAAAATTTCTCCCTACGGAATCAACGCTTTGGAGGATGAAGACGAAGAGAACAACATCGAAGAGTGGATCTACCCAACTGTCAAAGGAGGATTATGCAACTGGGAGGCAAAGGACTTTGTCCCCATCACTTTTATTAATCAGTAATTTATCTGTCAAACATTTCCTATGGTCTGTAATAATTACTTTCGAACAATCCGTACACTACCTTTTTACCTCATGCCTTGCCCGGGGCATGTAGGTCCATTTGTAAGGGTTTTGATTATTTTCATATCCATATGCCATGTTTAATGATTCATTGGACGTTTTTCATTTGATAAACTACTGTGTTCATTTTCTTTCTTTTTGCATTTTTTGTTTAAGGATGGCTATCCCTTACACACACCCACACTCACAAATGCAGGTTACCATCCACTCTGGATTCCATGGGTGACTATTCTGCTATATCCTTCAATAACTCTGAAGATCTGGTCAATCAAGCCGAGTATGAAGATGACGAAGGTTGTGAAGTACCAGGGGAACTAGCCAGACTTCTACAGCAAGAGGAAAGGGCCATCCTACCTCACGAAGAGTCATTAGAAACTGTCAACTTAGGAACCGAGGAAGACCGGAAGGAGGTGCAAGTGGGTGCCAATCTGGAACCAAGTGTCAAGAAACGCTTGATACAGTTGTTAAATGAGTACGTCGAAATCTTCGCTTGGTCTTATGAAGACATGCCGGGTTTAGACACAGACATCATGGTTCACCGTCTCCCCACAAGAGAGGATTGTCCACCGATCAAGCAAAAAGTCCGCCGAATGAGGCCTGACATGTCTGAAAAGATCAAAGCGGAAGTGATGAAGCAATTCGACGCTGTCTTTCTGATTGTTACATCTTATCCTCAATGGGTCGCTAACACCGTGCCGGTACCTAAAAAAGATGGCAAAGTCAGGATGTGTGTGGACTACCGGGATTTGAATAGGGCCAGCCCCAAAGATGATTTTCCGCTACCACACATTGACATTTTAATCGACAATACAGCTCAGCACAAAGTGTTTTCCTTCATGGATGGATTCTCGGGCTACAATCAAATCAAAATGGCCCCCGAAGATATGGAGAAAACAACCTTTGTCACACAATGGGGTACTTTCTGTTACAAGGTGATGCCGTTCGGACTGAAGAACGCTGGGGCAACTTATCAACGCGCCATGGTAGCTTTGTTTCATGATATGATACATCATGAAATCGAAGTTTACGTAGACGATATGATAGCTCGGTCACAAACAGAGGATGAGCACCTTGAACATCTAGAAAAGCTGTTTGCCAGGTTGAAAGAATACAAACTCAGGCTGAATCCAAGTAAGTGCACTTTTGGAGTTAGGTCTGGTAAACTTCTGGGATTCATTGTAAGCAACAAAGGCATTGAAGTCGATCCAGCAAAAGTAAAAGCAATACAAGAGATGCCTGCTCCCCGTTCTGAAAAGGAGGTTAGAGGGTTCTTGGGGCGCTTGAATTATATTGCCAGATTCATCTCTCATCTGACTTCTACCTGTGAGCCAATTTTCAAGCTATTGAAGAAAGATCAGGTAGTCGAATGGAACGACGATTGCCAAGCTGCTTTTGATAAGATCAAGGAGTATTTGCTAGAACCTCCTATTCTGATGCCACCCTTCGAAGGAAGACCATTGATCATGTATCTGACCGTCTTGGATAATTCAATGGGGTGTGTTTTGGGCCAGCATGACGAGTCTGGTCGAAAAGAGTATGCTATTTATTACCTTAGCAAAAAGTTTACCGACTGTGAGACTCGCTACTCACTGCTCGAGAAAACTTGCTGCGCTTTGGTATGGGCTGCTCGCCGACTAAGGCAGTATATGTTGACTCATACTACCTTGTTGATTTCCAAAATGGATCCTATCAAGTATATCTTCGAGAAGCCTGCTTTATCTGGAAGGATAGCTAGGTGGAAAATGATCCTAACTGAGTATGACATCCAGTACACCACTCAAAAAGCTATAAAAGGGAGTGTACTAGCTGACCATCTGGCTCATCAAGCTATCGAAGATTATCAACCCGTGAGATTTGACTTCCCAGACGAGGACATCATGAATTTGGATAACACTGAAAGTAACGGACCGTATGACGGACCCGAAAAGGGATCCCGATGGACCCTGTACTTTGATGGTGCTTCAAATGCACTTGGAAACGGTATCGGTGCGGTACTCATCTCCCCGGAAGGTTGTCACACACCTTTCACGGCCCGACTTTGCTTCAGCTGCACAAACAACATGGCTGAATATGAAGCTTACATCTTTGGTCTCAAGGCTGCTATAGACTTGGGGATCAAATCTTTGATCGTATTTGGGGACTCGGCTTTGGTTATCAGTCAAATCAAAGGAGAGTGGGATACCAAGCATCCTAATCTTATCCCATACAAAGAACATGTCTTGGCATTGCTGCCTCACTTCGAGCAAATTACCTTCAAGCATTTCCCGCGAGAAGAGAATCAGCTAGCAGATGCTCTAGCTACAATGTCTTCCATGTTTAAACTCAATTGGGATAACGAGGCTCCCCAAATCACCATCAAGCGAATGGATGAACCCGTACATTGTCACGAGATTAATACCGAAGAAGTAGTGGAACAACCCTGGTTCCATGAAATCAAAAGGTATCTCCAGACTAGAGATTATCCCGAAGGAGCTTCCGTAAATGACAAGAAGTTCTTAAGGAAATTTGCTGCCAAATTCTTCCTGAGCAACGACATCCTTTACAAACGAAGCCATGATTGTGTTTTACTCCGATGCATAGACAAAGCTGAAGCAGAGTTAATCATGACCGAGATACACAACGGCACATTTGGCACTCACTTGAGCGGGCATAAAATGGCTAAGAAGATCCTAAGGGCAGACTATTACTGGTCTACCATGGAAGTTGACTGCCATCAACATTCCCGTACTTGCCACAAATGTCAAGTCTACGCTGACAAAGTTCACATCCATCCGGTTCCTCTCAACGTTCTGACTGCTCCTTGGCCATTTGCAATGTGGGGCATCGACATGATTGGAGAGATCAAGCCCACGGCTTCCAACGGACATTGTTTCATCCTGGTTGCCATTGACTATTTCACCAAATGGGTCGAAGCAGCTTCCTTCGCCTCTGTTACTAAAAATGTGGTTGCCCGCTTCATCAAGCAAAATCTCATATGCCGGTATGGTGTTCCAGACAGGATCATCACAGACAACGATACAAATCTGAATAACACGATGATCACCGCATTGTGCGAACAGTTCAAGATTTATCATCACAATTCATCTCCCTATCGGCCAAAGATGAACGGTGCTGTTGAAGCTGCGAACTAAAACATTAAGAAGATCATTTAGAAAATGACAGTCACTTACAAGGACTGGCATGAGATGTTACCGTTTGCTCTGCATGGATACCGTACGACGGCACGTACTTCAACCGGGGCAACCCCATTCTCTTTGGTATATGGCATGGAAGCTGTCCTGCCTATGGAGGTTCAGATTCCTTCTTTAAGGATTATGAAGGACGCATGTTTGAATGAAGATGATTGGATTCAGACCCGACTTGACCAACTCAATCTAATCGACGAGAAACGACTCGCTGCTGTATGCCATGGTCAGACATATCAAAAGTGGATGATCAAGGCCTTCAATAAGAAAGTCAGACGTCAAGTGTATCAAGTCGGAGATCTCGTAATCAAGCGGATTATCTTGCCGCAAAGTGATCCCAGGGGCAAATGGACTCCTACATACGAAGGACCATTTGTGATCAAGAGCATATTTTCTGGTGGTGCAATGATTCTGACCACCATGGACGGCGACGATTTGCCGCACCCTGCGAACGCAGACATAGTCAAAAGATATTACGCATAAGATAACCCGACAAGTCGAAAACCCGAAAGGGCGGCTTGGGCAAAAATGGGCATCCCGGTGAACCGAAAACCCGAAAGGGCGATTCAGGCAAAAATTAGGGATAAAAATAAAAAAATTTGTACACCCGGCAAGTTGAAAACCCGAAAGGGAGGCTTGGGCAAAAAGGGGTTTCCCGGTGGATCGAAAACCCGAAAGGGCGATTCAGGCAAAAGTTAGGGAATTAAAGCTTATGACTATGTCTCGTCGGATCACTTCAAAGACAATCTCTTCATCAACCAGTTCCAGGCTTCTGATCAATCCAGTCATCGGCAGACGAAGCATTGAATGGACAGATATTCAAAGTTGTGAAAGCTATAGCGGAATGGAATCCCATGGAATTATTTCACATAGCCATCTTTCTTTTATATAAATCTTTCAATATTTACGACGAAATCCTCTTACTAGGATGATTGTCTCCTTTGTACAAATATACTCATAGAAAGTTAATACAAATACTTTTCCCAGAAATTTGTGTCGTTTCCTTTTTCTTTTCTCTTGCACTAATTGTTTTATTTTGAGAAACGTCCAATGTTTTGTTAAATAGGCATATGCATTTGAACATAATCATTTCCTTATGAATCAAGAAAGGGGATTACTGATAGGTTGAAGGTGCAGTTGGATATCTTGATACCCTTTCAAAGGAAATCCCGAGCGGATTTGAAATCCACATTCCTCAGTAAGAACTTAATTCCCTAAACAGAGTCAGACTTCAGGGTCCTCATCAGTAAAAGCTGTCTCAAAACTGATTTTCCCAGCCAGAGAACCCTCCAGAACTCAATTCCCCTCAGAGTTAAGTTTCAGTATCCCCAGTGGGGCTAAAACTTCAAACTATCAATCCCCAGCGGAACCAGACTAGTGAACCTTCTCCCCACAGAGATACTTCTCACTAGACTAGAGATTCTCAGTCTTACCTCCCCAGCTTAAGTCTATCAGGTTCTGAACTCCCCAGTAGAAATCATCAGAAATTCTCATACCCTGCAAGTCACCAAGGAAATTCCAAATCCCCGCGGTGGTCCTGAGGCCCCTCACTGATTGAAGGTCTGGTATTCCCCAAGCAAATCTGAAGACTTTCATGTTCAGTTCATCATTGAATATTCGAAGATTCTCCAGTGAAGATCTCCTCAAAACATGAATTCCCCAGAAGATTGATATACAACCCAAGCTCCTTATTCCCTAGCAGCAGCCAAGGAATCATTCTTCCCGACAGCAGTCAAGATGCTTTTATCTTCAGCCATCTCGAATTCATTTATCCTCCGCAAGACAGCTCTCCAGCTTACATGCACATTCATTTACATTCATATCATATAACACATATTGTATCATGCATCATGACATTGCATATAACTAACTCTTTACCTTTTTCAGGAAAGATCAGTCGACAGACAAAAATCATTATTTTCCGAGATTATTTCTAGAAATAGTTCAGATGTGACCCAGACATGGCGACATTCTGATACTTATTCCAGATGCATCCAGATGCAGTTTTATACGAACTCATCATCAGGAAATCCTACACCGGTTCCTCCTCCACCTTCAAGATTTCTGAAAACAGTTCACGGGTTCTCCAAGTAACGGATGTTAACCTATCGCTTGTTCAGTTTCTTCTCAAGACTTCTGAAAACAGTTTATGGATTCTTCCCAACAACGGATGTTAATCTATCGCTTGTTCAGATGCAAATTTTTGAAAACAGTTTACAGACGCTTCCCAACAACGGATGCTGCTCTATTGCTTATTCAACTTCAAAGATTTCTGAAAACAGTTCACGGGTTCTCCAAATAACGGATGTTAACCTATCGCTTGTTCAGTTTCTTCTCAAGACTTCTGAAAACAGTTTATGGATTCCTCCCAACAACGGATGTTAATCTATCGCTTGTTCAGATGCAAATTTTTGAAAACAGTTTACGGACGCTTCCCAACAACGGATGCTGCTCTATTGCTTATTCAACTTCAAATATTTCTGAAAACAGTTCACGGGTTCTCCAAATAACGAATGTTAACCTATCGCTTGTTCAGTTTCTTCTCAAGAATTCTGAAAACAGTTTATGGATTCTTCCCAACAACGGATGTTAATCTACCGCTTGTTCAGATGCAAATTTTTGAAAACAGTTTACGGACGCTTCCCAACAACGGATGCTGCTCTATTGCTTATTCAACTTCAAGATTTCTGAAAACAGTTCACGGGTTCTCCAAGTAACGGATGTTAACCTATCGCTTGTTCAGTTTCTTCTCAAGACTTCTGAAAACAATTTATGGATTCTTCCCAACAACGGATGTTAATCTATCGCTTGTTCAGATGCAACTTTTGAAAACAGTTTAAGGATGCCTCCAGATACGGATGTCAATCTATTGCTTATTCAGACCCCCAGTGCAGAGATGGTCCAAAACATGGACACCTTCCTGATACTCATTCCAGATGGCATCTTTAAGCCCATCCCCGACAAGTTTCTGTCACTCCTCCCGATGGCATCGTTAAGCCCATCTCCAAATGGCATCTCTAAGCCCATTCCCGCATCCATTGCTTTGACGAGTGCAAATTTAAGGGCACTCTAGTGTCCAATCTCCTTTTACCCTCGAGTCATGAAAGGCAAACTTGCCAATCTAACTCTTCGGATTCAAGAAGATTGAACAGGGGCAACTGTTGTACCCCAAAATTTGCCCTCCCATTTTCTCAATATTTTCTCATCACAAGACCCTTGGAGCTCAAGATCCAGTTGGGGTTTCCTCTGCTCAAGACTTCTCCTTGCACTGTTGACCCAAATTAGGGTTTGTGTTTGAACAAAGATATTTTGACCTAAAATGCCTAATATGACTTTCATACTTCATGTTGGACTCCCAAGTTTATCCATATCAAGTTTCAAGCCTTGATTCCAATTTTTACCCAGTCAATTGGACAGTTGACCTAGAAATCAGCTGTATTTGGAAAAAGTCAACTGTGGTCAATTGGCAGTCAAACTTCATGATTTTTGACCCACATCAACATAATGAACTCATATGGACCATTTGATAAAGTTTGGATCACAATTCTACAAGAAATTTGATCAGATCACCAAAAGGGCAAAATGGTCATTTTTAGGGTTTTGGCTGCACAAAGGCAATTTTTGACTGTTTGACCTAGCCAAGGGCAAACCAAACTCACATATGGACTCAAGGACCCCATGGAATTGTCTTGACATACTCAACAAGTTCAAAAGATCCCAAATGCACAAGATTGACAGTTGATTTTTTCAGTCAATTGATCAATTTTTGACTGTATACTGAAAAGTCAAACTTTGACCTTTTCGTCAAAATCAAGTGTCAAGATTCATTTTTCATCAAAACATGCCAAATCATGAAACTTGTTCATCAAGAAATCAAGAATTGCAAATTAGGGTTTGAAATGAAGATTTTTCATAACTTAGAATTTTTCTAAGTTATGAAAAACCCTAATTTTTTCCTAACTTTGTCCCACTTTCTCACCAAGATTCATTTGGATTCAAGCAAAAGTCAAAACATGAAAGTTGTAGTCCATTGCAAAATCTACAACTTTGATTCACAAAGTTTTCCCAAAAGAAGCTTGTATCTCAAGTTACAATTTTTGGAACAAGGGTACCAAACCATTCTTAACTTAGAGAAATTTTGAACCATTTTAGGCAGGATTTTTGCCTAACTTCAAGACCATTTTTCACATACTTCCACTTGGCATTTCAATTTGCACTTCAAAGATGGATTGTATTACACATTCCAAGCTTTCCAAAGTGTCCAAGAACTCATCAAACAACCTCATGGTTAGGGAGAATCGAATTTGGCAAGTTGGGAAAAACTCACTTTGTTCTTGGCCAATTTACATATCCATAACTTGTGCATTTTCAAACTCAGCATGTGCAAGCTACATTGCAGGCCTCTAATCCCATTTTCACTCAATAATTCAATGCTAAACCATTGTTCCAAGATGTTGTTCTATGCATTTGGTCATTACATGGAGAATTAATCCTTATTTAGAAAAAGCAATATATCCATTTTGGTAAAGTTGCACTTTATGTCAAATTTGCAATCCAAGTGGTACAATGCATATCTTTGGACACAAGATTCATGGAGATATCACACTGATCAAGGCTCAAGTGTGCAGTATGCTTGAGGGACCTGCCTTGGCCTAGGAACCAACTTGACAACTTTTGCTTAAGTAAGAAGAAAGCTTGCATTTTGTACTACACAACACATTCCTGCAAAGACCAACCTAAGCAAACTTTGTCCTCACATTTCACACTCCCTAACTGGCCTAAAACACGACCATACCACCCTTCATCCATCCATATACAGAAAATCACAGTTTTGTGGCAAAACAGGGCATATTCTGCAACTTGAATCCCACAGCTCATTTCCATCGTGCATTTTCACCCAAACCATTTCATATACCTTCCATAACATCCCTATAAACTATTCCAAACATTGAACTGAGACTGTAACAACCATAGCACCATTTGCCATTTCCATTTTTCTCTCTTGCAGGTGGACTTCTGCAGCTTGATTTGGCACGATTCAAAACACACCAAGCATTGGAATAGCATCACTACACTTCAAGCAAGCTGTACAAATCATCATCTTACCCTGAAAGCTCCTCCATTTCCAGACACGATTCCAACTGAACAGGTATGTTCATGAACTTCTATCTCTCAATGTATGAAGAATTAGCTCTAAGTTTGTGAATGAAAAATGTCATGCTCATGCCCCTGAAACTATACATGTCTTTACTTTCCATTTATTTTTCCTGTGCTATGAGAATTTGAGGTCTGAACAATGATAAAAAGTTAGGTTAAGATTTGGGAATGGAGAAATTCTCTCTCATTTTTGAGAGTTAGGATGAGTTCTTTACATGTCCATAATCGTGGCTTGATGCTTAACACTTTTCATGTTATGAGTTTGTGCTAAAAGTCCAGGAATCAGGAGTTGTGTTTGAAGCAAGAAAGGGCGCGTGTTTTCAAAGGTTTTGTCTGAAGGTTGAAGACAAAGTCTTCTTGGGCTGGGCCTGAGTTGATTTCTTTTTTATACCATGCTTTTACAGTTGCACCCCCTGGCCCATTTTGAGTTTTGTTTTCCATTTTCAATTTTCTCTTTTTTATTCTGGTTTGTTATTTTTCATTAAAACATAAAAAATATTAAAAACATTTTTTCACATTTTTCTTGCATTTTATTTGATATTTATTAGCTTTTTATATATATATATATATATATATATATATATATATATATATATATATATATATATATATATATATATATATATATATATATATATATATATATATATATATATATATATATATATATATATATATATATATATATATATATATATATATATATATATATATATAGGGGACATATCAAGTGAGAAAGGGGTCCCTTATATGAGAGTGAGAGGAGTAATTATAAGCCATTGGATCAAAATTTATGACTAAGATTAAATAATGTTTTAAGTTATCACGTGAGTTTGTTTCTATCTATCTATTTAATTGTGTTTTCTTTTAATAAAACCTTTTCTCTTCCCTAAAGTCTTGCAATATTTTACTAATAACCTCAACTTTTACTCTTCCATTCTAAAGCCTTGCATCTCTTCACCTACTACCTGCAATTCTACTGCTACACTCTTTTCATTTTGTTCCAATCTTCAACATTTTCGGTAAGTTTGTTTCCTCTTTCTCTCCATCTACTATTTTCATGTTAGTTATATTATTGTTTTCTTTACTGTTTCCATGTTAGTAATATGCTAGTACTTATTTGGTCATTTATAAATATGAAATGGAACAACACTTATTAATATTTTTTTGCAGTATATACTACTTTTGGAATATTAGTATCTACTGTTTTGAAATACATATTAATTTGAATTTTGTGTTGTTATTTTTTTATTTTATTTACATGTATTTTTTTATTTATTATAGGAATATTCGTATGGAAATGAGTGACGAAAGAGTTGATTTAGCATCAGCGTCAAAAAAATTAGATGATGTAGAAAACATGTCAGAAGAATGGATTCCTATGTGTGAAGATGAATTCAAACCTATAATCGGTAAGATATTTGATTCTATAGAAGAAGGAGAGAACTTTTATAAAATGTATGCACATTCGGTTGGATTTAGCGTGCGTAATTCATCTCAAACAAGTGATAAAAACGGGGTGAAATAGAAGTATTTTTTATGCTCAAAAGAAGGATTTAAAGTAGAAAAACCGGTAACCTTACATGGATTGGTTATTAGTGAAAATAGTTTGCCTAAAGTGAGAAAAAGAAAATTGACAAGGGAAGGATGCAATGCAAAAATTGCTTTTAAGAGGATGATAGATGGTAGATATGAAGTTGCAAAATTCTATGAAGGTCATACACATGCATTAGTCACACCTAGAAAGAAACAACTCCTAAGATCAGCAAGGACTGTTAACAATGCTCACAAGAAATTATTGTTTTCTTGTAACAAAGCTAATGTGGGAACTTCCAAAGTTTACCAATTATTGAAAGAGCAAGTTGGGGGTTATGAAAATATAGGATGCACTCAAAGAGATTTTCAAAACTATTCAAGAGATTTGAAAGAATTGATCAAAGACTCGGATGCACATATGTTTATTGATAATTTTAGGAGAAAACATGAGATGAACCATTCATTTTTCTATGACTATGCGGTTGATGATGAAGGTAGGCTGAAATATGTATTTTGGGCTGATGGTATTTGTCGGAAAAATTACTCTTTATTTGGAGATGTGATTTCATTTGACACAACATACAGTACAAACAAGTATTGTATGATTTTTGCACCATTTACAGGTGTAAATCATCATCGTCAAAGTGTAACATTTGGAGCTGCATTCTTAGCCGATGAAAAAGTCGATTCATTTGTGTGGTTGTTTGAGTCATTTTTGAAAGCAATGGGAGGGCACAAACCTACTGTGATCATAACAGATCAAGACCCAGCTATGAAGATTGCAATAGAGAAGGTATTTAATGGTTCTTCACATAGATTTTGCATGTGGCATATTTTAAAAAAAGTTTCAGAAAAGGTAGGCGTTTCCTTAAATGCCAACATTGATTTTAATAATCGTCTTAAGTCATGTGTTTGGAATTCAGAGACTCCTGAAGAATTTGAGTCAAGATGGAATAGTATTATTAGTGATTTTAAATTAGAGGAGAATGGTTGGCTTTCTCAAATGTTTGATATTAGAAGTATGTGGATACCAGCCTATTTTAAAGATATATTTATGGCGGGAATTTTGAGAACAACTTCAAGATCAGAGAGCGAAAATTCATTCTTTGGAAATTACTTGAACAAGAACCTTAGCTTGGTGGAATTTTGGATGCGATTTGATTCTGCAATAGAGGCACAAAGGCATAAGGAACTTCTTGCAGATAATGATTCACTTCATTCTTTTCCAGAATTGAAGTTGCAAATGGATTTAGAGAAGCATGGTAGAGAGGTATATACTCATGAAAACTTTTACATATTTCAGAGAGAGTTGTGGAGTGCATGTGTAGATTGTGGAATAGAAGGAAAGAAAGAGGAAGGTGAGAACTCATTGTTTTCTATAATAGATAACATTGTGGTAAATGGAAACAAATTGAGCAAATATAGAGAGGTTGTGTATCAACTTTCAAATCATATTGCACATTGTTCATGTAAATTGTTTGAGTCTGAAGGCATGCCCTGTCGACATATTCTTTTTATATTGAAGGGAAAAGGTTTGAATAAAATACCAAGTCATTATGTTGTTAATAGATGGACGAAGTTAGCAACAAGTAGATCCGTTTTTGCTTCCGATGAAAATGTGTTGGAGGAGTGTTCTAAATTTGAAAGTGAAAGTAAGTTAATCTCAAATGCATGGGCACAATTTTTTAATTGCATGCATATGGCTGGTACAAATAAAGAGAAGTTGCTCCTCATTATAAATGATGGTGCTAGTACTGAATCAAAATTGGCTAAGATGAAGAATGATATTGCACCAACAACCTTAGATGAATTAGAGGTTTTCATCGGTTCTAATGTACCAAAAGAAATTGATATTTTTCCACCTGAACATTCAAATACCAAAGGATGTGGAAAACGAATCAAAGGGGGAAAAGAGAAAGCAATGGAACAACAAAAAAAGCGAACAAGATTTTGTAAATCTTGTAAACAATTTGCGTATCATGATAGTCGCAACTGCCCCACGAAATCTTCATAATTTTTGGTAAGAAACATTTATATTTCAGCTTTATCTTTAGAGATTTAGTTTATTGAAATGCTTAACTTTTCATATTACTTTTACTCAGGATCTGGTTGAAAATTTGGAGCATAATGAAGAATTTTAATTTCTATCATGGATGAAGTAACTTGCTCTGTTGGATGAAGTAACTTGCTCTATTGGTTGAAATAATTTGCTCTGTTGGATGAAGTAACTTCTTGATTGTTGAAGTAACTTGCACAGTTGGATGAAGGATTTTAATTTGAAACTTTTGTCATGGATGTAATGGAGTTTAATTAGCTTTTTATTTTTGGAACTTTGCAATTTGTTTATAGTTTCTGGATGAAACTTTGTAGTTTATTCATTTTGAAGTTTATACTTTGAAAGTAAGAGTATAATATTATTTAAGGTCTCTAAAATATGAGTGTGATTCATTCTTACAGTGAAATTGTCAAGCATCTAAATATAAATTCCAGTAAGAACTAATTTTAAATTAGTTACAATGAGAACTAATTTTAAATTCATTATTAGAGTATGATTCATTGTTACAGTGAATTATAAATTTATTATAGGATTGTCAAACGTCAATTCATAATGTGATTCGTTATTATTATGATATGATTCATTCTTATAATAAAACTAATTATAAATTCTTTCAGTTACAGGAAGAACATATTTTTTAATTCTATTAACTAATTTGTGTTAATATATAATTTTGGTGTGTTTATTAGGAATGTTATCAATGGCATGCTGATATTATTAATTGCAGAATAAAAGCTACTAAAGAGAGACATAGAATAGGAGAGAGAAGAAAGAGTAAAAAAAAGTTAACGTAATAAATGAGGAGAGAGAAGTAAGATTTAGAAGAAAAAAAATAACTTCATCAATGAATTTAAAACATAAGCACGTGACTCACTTATTCATTTATTATAATCTCAACCATCCAATGTAATCTAAAGGCTAAAAAGAAACCCTCTCACTCTCACATAAGAAAGACTTTCTCATGAGATATGGCCCCTATATATATATATATATATATATATATATATATATATATATATATATATATATATATATATATATAAATACTTATTACTTTTTGTTTAGAATATTAGAGATAAAACAAAATACATTTATTTTCTAATTTTATTTTATTTTTATCTTCTGAAAACATTTTATATAAAATATACTTTTTTGTAAATATTAAATATTATCATTTTTGTATATATAATATATATTTAGTAAATAATATAAATACTTAGATATATTAGTATATTTAGGTTAAAAATACAAAAATATATACATTTTTATTTTATTAATATTTGACATTAAAAATACCCTTTTTACAAATATACTTCATTTTTATTTTATTTTTGTACATAGCTAATAAATATTATATATATTAAATAATAAATACCTTTTATTTGCAAAATTAGGGTTTTGCCCTAAATACCTAAAAAACTACAAAAATTAATACTTTTTATTTTGTTTATTTGACATATAAAAAACATTTTTTTCCATACATATAGAAAACATTTTCTTTGCATCTTGCATATTTATTCTATTTTTATTTAATTATTGTATATTAATTAATTTGTATAATTCAATTTTGATGTAATAGTTAGGTTTAAATTCCTTGTCAAAATACCCCCCATTTGAACATTTGTACCCCCTTTCCCATATATTGTGTTGTAATAACTTAGGAACTTTATTTTTCGCACTTTAAAGTTTTCTAATTATGCCATGTTAGAATTAGGTTTTGTATGCAAATCAATTAACCAAAAATAGTTTGACCTAAATTCAAGATAAACAAGCATGAAAATGGACAACACTAATCACACTTGCACCCCTAGGGTATTCCACTTGTTGCCTTCAAATAATGGGCCATATTGCATGTTAGGTCTCTTTGGGAAAAACAAAACAATCAAATGATCATAGTCCCTCGATGACGCTTTCGAAAGTTGCCTAAAAATGATCAAGTCCCTTAAAGGAAAAATTGCCCAAAGATACTTGGCACCATTGCAATTATGGTCTAAACGATGACCCGCGCCCGTCCCTCTCACATCCTAACACAAGATTGTCCACCAAATACAATGGTGGAACAAAATTGTTAAAAGGGTTAAAACATAGCAAAAATCTTTGAGAACTTTAGGGTAGATAACTCTTAAGTACTTGTCAACTTGCAAAACAAAAACACTTGCCTATTTTTTCAAACCACACATCACTACACTTTCAAAACAAACCTTGAAACATCTTTTCAAAAAGACAAACACCTTTTGTAAAACATTCGAGTAAAGAATTGTTACAAGGGTAGCCTAGACAAGGCATCTTTTTCAAAACATTTTCAAAACCACGCACAAAGCACCATTTCAAACAATTGAAAAACAAGGAAAGTTGATCTAAGCAAGTACCTAAGAGCCCATAGATAACCATGGATAGAAAGGGTTCTAATACCTTCCCTTTCTATAATCTACTCCCCGAACCCAAGAAAATATCTCAAAGGTTTTTGCTGTGCTTTTTAACCTTTCCTTAGGATAAAATAAAAAGTCGGTGGCGACTCTTGCTCAACCGAAACATTTGCGAAAACAAACGCAAAACCCTAGTCAGTTCTCCCACCGTATCACAAAAGGGTTTAACCTTAATTAAACAAATAAAGAGAAAGAAAATAAATAATTAGCCTAAGTTGATTTAATAAAACTAAACCTAAATTATTTTAAGAAAAGAAATTAAGTTTGTTAAGAAAATATTTTTAGGGTTTCATGTTTGAGGAAGAAAAATAAAGTGGAAATAAAAATAAAGGAATAGTCTAAGTAGTTAAGAAAATATATTTTTGTATTTTTCAATTTAAAAATAATAATAATAAAATAAAATAAAGAAATGAAAGAAAAAAAAGTAGAAAGGTTAGGGGGTTTGAAAATAAATTATGGGGTCAGTAAGTAAAATAATTTTTATTAAGTCCAAAGTCTATTTTTATAATCAGAAAATAAACAAATAAAATACAAACATGGGCCTGTGTGTATGAAACAAACAAGGGGTGAGGATTATAAAAAATGGTCAAGCCAAAAGGTATGGGGCCCATGCGCGTCTGTCTAAACAAAAAAAGAAACAAATAAAATATGTGAAAAAAATAAAAAAGGTCTCGCTAGGGCTCGAACCCAGGACCTTCCATAGTTAAGCCTTACACACACGCTTGCTTCTACTAGGGTTCCTGTACATCCGGTTTAGAACAACAATAAATAAATTTAAAATAAAACATGTTCATGAAGCCAACATCATCTTCTTCCTTGCGCCAATGTCTGAACAACACACTTGAATTCTGTAACTTCTTCATCTCTCAACCATTTGCAAAAATGTAAACATGAAACTTGCTCCAAATTTCATCACAAGTTCAGTCATATAAGTAATTAAAGCTATAAATCAAAGATGAGCATGAATTTTGTTTGGCACCAAATTTAACCTAACTTTTTCAGTAATTTCAAACTCAAAATTCTCACTACTCAAGCAATATAAATGAATTTTAAGGACGTGGTTAGTTTCAGGGCTATGATGTCTATATTTTATCTTCACAAATGGAAACCAAATGATGCCTATATGAAGACTTCAAAAGTAAGAAAATTCACCTTGAAAATGGAATTCGTGTTTTGAGTTTGAGCTTGCTTCAAGGTGCTGCAATGATCTGGTTAGCTTCCTTGGACCTTTAGGAAGCTAATACAATGCTTAGCTTGAGTTGAGAGTGACTAAAATGTTCTAGAGAAGTCAAGATGCAGGTGGCTGTTTTTGAGTTATGGTGATGGAGGTGTTACACTTCCAAAACAAGGACAAAGATGAACTATATTTGATGTATGGAAGCTTTGAAAATGATTTTGAGGGAAAACCCACGATGGGAATGGAAGATACAAGTTCAAGGGCAGAACTGTGGTAAAAATGGAGTTTTTGTGCAATTTATGGTTGGAGGGAGTTTGAGGGAGTTTTTAGGCTTCTAATTTCATGTCCTAAGTTGCATAATAGTTTCTCAATTTATAGGAGAAGGTTTGAAGGCTTGGAGAGGTCAGAAACAAAAGTTCACGTGTTATGGATGTTTGCCTTGTTTTTGAAGCAACTTGAAAAATATAGTTTCAATGCATAGTACAAGCATGGCCTGAGTAGTTAGTGGTTCTACACAAGTTTCTTATGTCTTTGAGATTGTGTGTGATCAAAAGGAACAATTACAAAGCTCAAGGGGAGTGGACTTGTGATTAAAGCCACTTTACTATAATGGCAATGTTACTTTGTGCCATTAATGGAAATGCAACTTGAATAAGAGCTTAAATGATTGGACAATGGCTCTATAAATTGTGTAATTAATTAATTAAGGAGTGAAATACAAGTTAGAAGCCTGCATAGTAATATTAGGCAGCATGGTTGGAGATTGGATCAAATGTTCATCAAGAAAATGGCCTATAATTCAAGTTTATGAGGCCATCTTCATCTCTTAGAAACTTCTAGCTCAAGCATGATCTCTTCAAGTTCTTGGACATTTTGGAAAGCTTGAAACATGCTATACATACTTCATGTTAAACATTTTGACAAAATCATCTCGGAGCTTGGTGAAAATTGGCCAAGAAGTTGGGATAAAAATCTGCCTAAACTAGGTCAAATTTTCACCAAGTGTTTTAGAAAAAGTGCATGACTTCATGGGTTCATAATTCAGAATCCAAGCATTTCTAGGACTTGATTAGTAAAGAAAATTTGTAGATCTCAAAAATATCTACAACTTTAATGTTGAAAGTTTTCTTTGAATCATCTTGCATCTTGGTGAAAAAATGTCATGAAGTAGTGAAATTATCATGTTTAAAACACTTAGAAAAATTTTTAAGTCTTGAAAAGTTTGACATTTCAAATTGACTTTTGACTTTCTTTATTTCTTGATGATCAAGCTTCATATTTTTGAATGTATTGATGAATCGTGATCTTTGAAATCAAACTTGATCAAAATGTCAAAGTTTGACTTTTTCTGCATCAGTTGACTTTTCATTAGTTGATCAAATTTCAATTATCAATTCAAAAATCTTGAGAAATTTTTTGAGCCATGAAATTAGGTCAACATGTTATGTTTTAATCCTTGAGATCATTATTCAATCCATTAAGTCATGTAATAGTTCAAAAATTACTGATCAGCCATTCTCAATCAAAACCCTAATTTGACCATTTTGCCCCTTTTGATGATTTGACTGTTTTTCTTGAGGAATTGTGATTATACCTTGATCAATTGATGAATATGAATTAAAGATGTTGATGTTGGACAAAATCATGAAGTTTGACTTTAGGTTGATCACAATTGACTTTTTATCCAATACAGTTGATTTTCAGGCATCTGAGCAATTGATTGAGCCAAATTGTGATTCAAGACTTGAAACTTGACATGAGTATTCTTGGAGGTCTATAATGATTAATGAAGGTCATTTGAGGCATTAGAAGTCCAATTATCCTTGTGAGAATCAAAACCTTAATTTGAGGCATCAGTGTTTAGGAGATGGTTTGACCTAGGCAACACTTTGGAGATCTTGTGTGAAATGTTTTGAGGAAAGAGAGGGAAAACTTTTGGGTATAACAGCTTCCCCTGTTCAATATTCTTAAACCTGAAGAGGTAGATTGGCGAGTACGCCATTTTGTGACTTGAAGGTGGAAGATGATTGAACACTAGAGTGCCCAGAAATTTGCACCCGCTGATGCACGAAGTAATGTGTTAGTTGATTGCGTCGAAAATGGGCTTAAAGATGCCATTTGGAGAGGTGATGAAGAGTTGTCGGAGATGGGCTTATAGGTGCCATCCAAGGTGATCGTTGATAGGTATTGGAAGAAGCATCAGAATAAATATTTGGTCGAGCTAGACTGAAACAACAGAGGTCCTAAGTAATCTTCTACCGGATGACGAATCAATATAAATCTTCAGAGCGATTTAACTGAACCAGAGGAAGTGTCTACCGGAACCGAATCAGGATAAATCATTGGTCGATTTAAACTAAACCAGCTGATGTTTTGAATAATCTTTAACTGGATAACAAATCAGTATAAATCAGGAGCGATTTAACTGAACCAGAGAAAGTGTCTACTGGAACGAAATCAGGATAAATCATTGGTTGATTAAAACTGAACTAGCATACGTTTTGAATAATCTTTAACTGGATAACAAATAAGTATAAATCTTCATAGCGATTTAACTGAACCAGAGAAAGTGTCTATCAGAACGGAATCAAGATAAATCATTGGTCAATTTAAACTGAACCAACAGATAAAATGTTTGTTACTAGTGGTATTCATCTGGTGACTGATCTTTCCTGAAAAAGGTAAAGAATTAGTTATAATGCAATGTCATGATCCATGCATTGTGTAATGATGTTCTCAAAATAAATGAGATTGTGCTATATATATGTCATAATGAATGAATGTGGAATGTTATTTGAAGTGTATCTTTGTCTGGGAAAATAAATCCTTGACAGCTGCTGGGGAGTTTTTGGGAAACTAAATCCCGGACTACCGCTGGAGATGAAAAGTATGTATCTCTTCAACCTTGTTTAGGATATTTCCACTGGGAATTCCTGTTTGCTGTTTGAGGAAACTCTGCAGGGAGTGTTGATTTCTGTTTGGGGAGTAGAGTTTAGGAGCCTTGGTTACCCATTGCTCTATTGGGGAATTTAATTCTCATATTACCTAACCTGGGATAAAAGAGATGATAATACTTCTGATCGTCTGGTGGAGATGAAGTTAAATGGCATCTGGTCGGGTTCCAGGCTTCACAACAACTTTTTTTGTGATAATATCAATTCTGTTGGGGACAAGGGGTGTTGTCCATTGAGAAGTAAACTCAAGCTGGGGAGATTGTAGTCCATTGGGGAAATAAACCCTGTCGAGGAAGGTATTCTGAAGACCTTACTGGAGAAATGTATTCATTTGTAGAAGAATTTTTGCAGGGTTTCTTTCTCAGCTTTGGAAAACCAAACTCGGAAGAGAACTTCTAGGAGATATACTGATTGGCACTCTGGATGGCGTATGTATGAATTCACTATGTGGGAATAATTTTATTGAAGTAACTCTGTGGGGATATCCTAAATGCTTATTATTGTTCTTGTGTGTACATTTATTAACAGTTAATCATGTTCATATGTATATGTTCATTCAATTTTAGTCATTGGACGTTTTTGCACTCAAAACAGAAAAACAAAAAGTTTACACTTCAAAGTATATTTATATTGATAATTTTCCTAAAAACAAGAGTTTTTGTATAGGGAGACAAAAATCCTAGTAAGAGGAAGTCGTTGAAAAATGAAAAGAATACAAAGTGAAAACAAAAATTGTGTAACCATGTGGAAGTGATCTCATTGGGTTCCAACTTCACTATTTCCCCAATGTCTTTGAACAACATCCCTTGCCGTCGAAAGAAGTTGATTGAATTTGATCTCGTACCGTTTGAACTTTTGATCTTGGTAATAAAGTTGACTATTAGTGATCCAATGGGACATAGTCGTATGCTTTTTATCCTTAACTTTTTCCTGGACCGTCCTTTCGGGTTTTCAGTCCACCAGAATACCCTTTTTTGCCCAAGTCGCCCTTACGGGTTTTCGACTTGCCAGGTGTACAATATTTTGTATATATCCCTAATTTTTACCCAAACCCTTTTGGTTCGCCGGGATGCCCTTATTTTTCCTAGGTATGTCAACCTAGCGGGTCCTTCTTTATGCATAATTTTTTTTACTATGTCCACGTTCACCGGATGTGGGAAATCTTCACTATCCACAATGGTTAGCATCATAGCACCGCCAGAGAATACTTTCTTGAAAAAAAACGGCCCTTCGTAAGTGGGAGTCCATTTTCCCCTGGGATCGCTTTGTGGTATGATGAAGCACTTTATTACCAAGTCGTCAGCCTGGTATACCCGAGGTTTGATCTTTTTGTTAAATGCCTTGATCATACGTTTTTGATACATTTGACCATGACAAACGAAAACCAATCTCCTTTCATCGATCAAATTCAAATGATCCAATCTTGAATCCATTCATCTTCGCCTAAGTCTGCTTCTTTCATAATCCTTAAGGAAGGAATCTGAACTTTGACAGGCAGGACGGCTTCCATGCCATAGACTAAGGAGAATGGGGTTGCCCCAGTTGATGTTCTAGCCGAAGTACGGTAGCCATGAAGAGCAAATGGTAAAATTTCATGCCAATCTTTGTAGGTCACCACCATTTTCGGCATAATCTTCTTTATGTTTTTATTGGAAGCTTCCACTGCACCATTCATCTTAGGTCTGTAAGGAGAAGATTTGTGATACTTGATTTTGAACTGTGTAAAGAATTCAATGATTATAGCATTTTTGAGGTTGGTTCCATTTTCGGTGATTATCCTTTCAGGGATTTCATACCAGCAGATGAGGTTATGCTTGACAAACCGGGCTACGACATTCTTAGTGACTGAGGCAAATGAAGCAACTTTGACCCATTTGGTGAAGTAATTAATGGCGACGAGGATGAAGCGATTCCCATTAGAGAAAGTGGACTTGATCTCTCAAATCATGTAAATACCCCACATTGAAAATGGCCATGGAGAAGTCATGACGTTCAAGGTTATTGGAGGCACATGAACCTTGTCGGCATAAATCTGACACTTATGGAAAGTCCTCGAATGGTGGTGACAATCAGTTTCCATAGTTGACCAATAGTAACCAACCCTTATAATTTTATTGGCCATAGTGTGTTCACTAGAGTGAGTCCCAAAGATACCTTCATGCATGCCCTCTATGATCTTTTCTGCCTCCTTCTTGTCCACACAATGGAGAACGGTAGAATCATGGTTGCGCTTGTACAAAATCCCATTGCTTAGGAAGAATTTGGATGAGAACCTTTGCAGGAATTTCTTGTTGTTGATGGAGGCTCCCTCAGGATACTCTTGTGCTGCAAGGTACCTTCTCACTTCATGATACCATGGCTTCTCTTCATCAGTGTCGATCTCGTAACAATACGCAAGTTCGTCAAATCTTTTGATAGTAATTCTGGGAGCTTCATTGTCCCAATTGACCTTGAACATAGACGACATAGTTTCTAAAGCATCTGCCAACTGATTTTATTCCCTTGGAAAGTGTTCAAAGGTGACCTCTTCGAAGTATGGGATCAAGGTTATCACATGCTCTTTGTAGGGGATCAAATTTGGACGTTTGGCATCCCACTCTCCTTTAACTTGACTGATTACTAGGGATGAATCTCTGTATACGCTTAAGAATTTGATTCTTAGGTCAATGGAAGCCTTTAGACCCAAGATGCACACTTAATACTCGACCATGTTGTTTGTACAATTAAAGCATAATATAGAAGTGAAAAGCGTGTGGAAACCTTCTGGAGAAATGATCACAACACCAATTCCGTTACCCAATGCATTAAAAGCTCCATAAAAAAACATAGTCCATCGGAATCCTTGTTCAGGTCCTTCATACAGTTCAGGCTATTCACAGTCGGTTATCAGCATAATATTCTCATCCAGGAATTCAAAGTTCATGGATTGGTAGTCCTTAACATCTTGATAGGCCAAATGGTCTGCCAATACACTTCCATTCATTTCTTTTTGTGTAGTGTATTGGATATTGTATTCAGTCAATATCATTTGCCATTTAGCTATTCGTTCGAAGAGAGTTGGCTTCTCGAATATATACTTGATGGGATCCATCTTAGAAATCAATAGAGTGGTGTGAGTCAACATATAGTGTCTTAGTCGACGAGCAGCCCATGCCAAAGTGTAGCAAGTTTTCTCGAGCAGTGAATATCTGGTTTCACAGTCGGTAAACTTTTTGCTAAGGTAGTATATTGCATGCTCTTTTTGGCTAGACTCGTCATGTTGGCCTAACACACACCCCATTGAATTCTCTAATACAGTCAAGTACATAATCAGAGGTATTCCTTCAACTGGAGGCATCAGGATCGGAGGTTCTTGTAGGTGCTCCTTGATCTTGTCAAAAGCTGCTTGGCAATCTTCATTCAACCTAACTACTTGATCTTTCTTCAACAGTTTGAAGATTGGCTCACAAGTAATAGTTAAGTGAGATATGAACCGGGAAATATACTTAAGTCGACCTAAGAAACCTATGACCTCCTTCTCAGTACAGGGAGCTGAAATATCTTGTATGGCTTTGACTTTTGCAGGGTCGACTTCAATACCTTTTCTACTGACGATGAAGCCTAAGAGTTTTCCAGACGTCACTCCAAAGGTGCATTTGTTGAGATTCAGCCTCAACTTGTATTTCTTTAACCTCTCAAATAGCTTGTGGAGATGATCAAGGTGTTCTTCCTCAGTTTGCAACCTTGCAATCATGTCATCAGCATAAACTTTTATCTCATGATGAATCATATCATGAAATAGAACTACCATAGTCTATTGATAGGTTGCGCCTGCTTCTTCAAACCGAAAGGCATGACCTTATAACAGAAGGTGCCCCATTGTGTAACAAAAGTGGTTTTATCCATGTCTTTGGGTGCCATTTTTATTTGGTTGTAACCGGAGAATCCATATGTTGTACCCCAAAATTTGCCCTCCCATATTTTCCCAAGATGTTTCCCTCACATGGTGGTTACAAACACTTGGTTAAAGAAGGAGGAATTTTTTGAATACTAGCAAAGTGCCTTTTGATTGGAAGTTCAACAATGTCCTTTGACTGACAGTTAAACAGTGCCCTTCGATTGGCATAACAACATGTTTCAACTGAGCCCTTAAAAACCTTCGATACAAGCTTAGCTCACTAGTCTTCTATGGGGAATTTAACACCCTTCGATCAAGCTTTGGTCTGCAAGTATTCGATTGAGCTTTATTTTCCTTTGAAATGGCTTCCTTCGATTCAGAAAGAAGGGGAGCTCCTTTTGGCTTCCTTCGTTTGAAGCACCTCTGGCTTCTTTCATTTGGAGCATCTCTGGATCTCCTTCATTTTAAGCACCTTTGGTTTCTTTCACAAAGGCTCCATTGGGACAAATGGCTTGCATGTCTTCCTGCACAAGGCAGGAATTTTCTTCACGCCTATAAGGCAAACATCTGCTACATGCTTTCCTGTACAAGGCAGGAACTTCCCTCATGCTAAGTTTTGACAACCGGATTTCTACAGTATGGCATTCCAAAAGTCCATTCGAAGGACACATATTGCTGGCCATTCAAAGGAGTTGAATCAGAGCCATTCAAAGGAGCATGGAGAAGGCCCATTCGAAGGCTACACAAGGGGCCCAGTCGAAAAGAGACAATATGAGGTCCATTTGAAAAGAGATAACATGAGTTCCATTCGAAAAAAGGCAACATGAGGTCCATTTGAAAAAAGGCAACATGAGGTCCATTCGAAAAAAGGAAACTTGAGGTACAATCGAAGGATGGAAACTGAAGGCACTCGAAAGAGCTAAAATGTCCACATACATTCAAATTTCAAAAGAGGACAAGATCCCATGTTTTTTGCCACAGTTACAAAACTTCATTCATGGCCTTGAAAACATTTATTTATGGAAGTTTAAACCATTGTCTTCGTGTCCCCTCCCTTATACACTATATAAGCAACATGCTTGCAAGCTAAAATGGACTGACACACTTACACAAAAGGATTAGACGAAAGGGAGAAGCACATCAAAAAACTCTCAAAACTCAACAAGATCACACCTCACTTGCCTCTCTCCTTTCGAATCCAGGAGTATCCCAACAACTCTAGTCCTCACACAAGTTCAATTTTCCAGCAAGGTAAGTCCCCTTTACCTTGCATCTTTCGTTTCAGCATGGCATGTACATAATATCTATTCGCTATTCATTTCTGTGTCTTGATCGATTGCATGTTTTTTTCTTGTCTAAAATATACATGTTAGAACTAACCCTTATACAGACTCAAACGAAAAGAAAAGGATCAGTGTGAAACGAAACCTTAGGCTTCGCCCCTCATTACCTGCCAGCCCCAAACGAAAGAGGCACCTTCATGTTTATTTTCCAGTTCCACGTCCCTTTATAGTCCAAACGAAGGAGCCAGAAGGGATAAACGAAGGACCCTCATGCTGACTTCCAGACCTCAATCGAAGGAGGAAGAAAAGATTCCAAACGAAGGATCCTCATACTACTTCCCTGCATAATCAAAGGAGGCCAGGAAAGTCCAATCGAAGGATGCTCACATCATTTCTCCTTGAATCGAAAGACTCACACCCCCTTATTTTCTTTTGGCACTCCAACCCATTTGGGCATTTTTGTTTTGTTTGTATTTTTTCTATTTATTTTGTTTTCCTTTATTTAATTACCATAATAGTAAAAAAACTCGTAAGAACATTAATTAAATTTTAACTTTTTCTTAGTTTAAAATGAATTAGAACTTAGATTCTAATTTAATCATTTTCTTTTCATAATAAAAATTTCAAAAAAATATATTAAGATTAGTTTTTCTTTTATAACCTAGAATAATTTTCCATTTAAATATTTATTTTTCTTAATTAAATTTAGAATTAATTTTTCTTTTAAATTCAAAAACAAAAAAAGACTTTTCTTTACCTAGAAATTTTCTTAGGTTCTTAGACGTATTGTTTTATCTTGCGCGCGTTTATTTTACTTTCGCATTTTTATGATAATGTAATTGTATCCTGGTTTGTAATAGATTAAATAGGGCTTTTTATAGTTTTTCTTTAATCCCCCCCCCCCCCCCCCCATTTGTACAGTGTAAATCCCCATCCCCGAAAGCCATGTAATAGTCTAGATTTACGCTTTCCGTACTTTATTTTATGTACATATTAACTGTTAGTAACTAGGCGTGTATGGAAAGATTAATAATCAAATATTAGCAAACTTAACAAAAAGACAAAAATAACTGAACATAACACACTTGCACATATACACCTCTAGGGTACCCCACTTTGGTTGCCTTCAGAAATAAAACAGTCATGAGGCAGGAACGCTTTAGCAAAGACCCATAAATCAAAAGATCATAGTCCCTCGATGACCCTACAGTTGCCTTCTCGGTAAATGATCTAGTCCCTAAACAAAATTGCTAAAGCGTCTCCATAAGTTGCCTTCGTGACTGTAAACGTCCCTTCGAATGTCCCTTATACATCCAACGATAGGGCTACCTACTTACTAATAGTAGGATAGGGCTGTCTAAAGGATAGGAGGAAAAGAACGCGCCTTTTTCGAGTATAATAGTAGATAGCTGTTAGAAGTTTGCTCAAAAAACACATTTGCACTTACACAAATATTACTTTTCGAAAGCAATTTTCAAAATATTTGCTTTGTTAACATTCTTGAGGTCTGATACAAGAATTAACGCAAATCAAATCACCACACTAAGGCATTTTCAAATACTTTTCAAAAGCACAAAGCACAAGCAATTTTCAAAACATGAGCTAGCATCTAAGAGCCCGTAGATAACTACGGATGGAAAGGGTGCTAACACCTTCCCTTTCCATAATCTACCCCTTACTCAGAAAACTCTCAAAAAGGTATTTTTCTGTTCTTTTCACCCTTTCCTTAATTTGGATAAAAGAAAAGTCGGTGGCGAGTCTTGCTTACCGCAACATTTATGAACACAAATGCAAAACCAGTATAAACAGTCGGTTTTTCCACCGTATCACAGAACTGGAGACTCTGCTGGGGATATAAAAAAAGTGGGGTTACCTTAGAGTTAGTTCATTATTTAAATGCTTTGTGTGCTTTGATTGCTTTACTTTTGAGGGCTTTGTTTGTGTTACTATTGATCCTACACCTGGATCTGGGGCACCTTTTAGGTAAGTAGCAATAGATCGTGGAAACTGTGCGGGGTATACCGATACGGTTGAAGCAATAGCTACATTGATGTGACACTTTGATTGGTACCGATAGCCCTTGAGTAATCAAGGAGAATACAGGGCCGATGCGTGGTGTCATAAAGCATCAACTGACCTTAGAACCTTTAATTGACCAACTTGGCCATTAGGAAGTAGTGAGATATCCGTCTTTGGTTTAGTCCTAAGTCGGTTGATACTCGATACTACACTCATTGAGATTTAACTCCCGAGTTTTGTTTGGTGGCAAGTCAAGTGTCGACCGGAACGAAACTTGTAGGAAATATCAGTAATATTGAGATCCCTTAGAACCTGGTTACTATTACTAGGACAGGTTGAGCCAACTAAATTTCAAGAGGGTACTTACCTACAAACCCCATGCAAGCCTAAACCGAAGGCTGCTTGTGTGATTTGTTTGCTTTCAACTTGAGCTACTTACAGGTTTTTTATCTAACAACATGATCTCCTTGCAGGATTTGTTTACAATCATTATCCAGTAACCTGGACTTCTTAGACATACTTGTCTTCATCACCTTACACTTTGCTTAATGCATAGCATACACATCATAACATCATACCATAACATTTCCTTAACCATTTCAAGGATCTCGAGGGCATGTGATGCAGGTTATGATGAACCACACGTATAGCAAGGGGCAAGTGGATTTATTTTGCTCTAGCCAATGCTGTCAAAAGATCAAAACACGATAACTTGAGGCAGGGGCTATGAACCACTCGATAAGGTGAGCTTGACTCTCGTAGAAGGACCTTCAAACGATATGAAAGTTCTTTAGTCAAAGTCACAGTTCTGCTCCTAACATCTTCTTGTGTTTACCCTGTGAGATCCTTGAAAACATTTGCATATCATACATGTCATTGCATAAAAGGTATTCCAGGTACAAGCTTCTTATCCCTTCATTGTTTATTTCAGCAAGAAGAAATGGCTCTTGAACAAACAATCAAAGACCTTCAGGCTCAAAATGCTCAGTTCCAACAAATGTTCCTGACTCTGACCCAGGGGCAAGAAGACTTGAAAGCTCTTATCGTCAAAAATAAGGCTAAGAAGGAAAAGAAACCAGTTCATGTTTTGAGTGTGGGAAAAAGAAGACCAGCTAACCGAGCTCTGGATTTTGCAACCCCATCAAAGAGAGGGGATAACCAAGAGGAAAATGATGAGGAATCAGAGAAAGGAGACAACAATCCAGCGTCTGAAGAAGATGAACCTGACTATTTTGAGGAGTAATACCTTCCTGCTGACGATAAATACAAATGACTAGAGAATTGGCTCAATGCCATGGAGATCTAAAGGGTTCCCAATCTAGATTTTGAAGAATTAGGTTTGGTTCCAGGGGTGGTCATCCCACCTAAGTTCAAGGTCTATATATTTGCAAAATATGACGGTGTTTCTTGTCCTAAGCTTCAGTTGAGGTCATATATCAGAAAGATCCAGCCTCACACTGCTAACCGGAAGTTATGGATCCATTTCTTCCAAGAAAGTTTAACTAGAAGGAATTGACATCGATACCTGTGAAGACTTGGCTGCTGCTTTCTACAAGCAGTACCAATACAATGCTGACCTGGTACCAACTCGAGTGTAACTGCAGAATATGTCCATGAGCTCAAGAGAAGGGTTCAAGGAATATGCCCAAAAATGGATGGATCTAGATGGAAGGGTACAACCTCCTCTGAATGATCGGGAAATGGTAGACATGTTCATGGGCACTCTGACAGACCCATTCTTTAATCTGCTGATTGAGAGTTCCTCATCCGGGTTCACATAGATGGTTCTGACTGGAGAAAGGATTAAAAGTGGTATCAAGAGTGGGAAGATCCCGATGGCTGCATCTTCTAATGCTGAGAAGAAGCCATTTTCTGGTAAGAGGGAAGCCAATGCTGTGTATGGCCAGAAGGGTCGCAATAAGGTCGACGACCACAATCAATCTGTGGGGGAAATACTGGTCTCTAATTCTATGCCTATGCAACGACACCAACATGGGAACCAGCATAAACAGGTCATACCTAAGAGACAATTCACCAGAATTAACATGTGACTAGCTCAAGCGTTACAACACATGTTGAAAGCATGATTGATTACGTTAAAGGCTCCTCTACGAAATCCCAATACTTCTTCTCCTAGTTACCACCCCGACGAAAGGTGTGCATACCATTCTGATAGTCCTGGACATGATACAAATGGCTGTTGGGCTCTGAAGAACAAAATTTAGGATATGATTAATGCCAAAGAGATTGAATTTGACCCTCCATAAACTCACAAAGTGATCATTGCTCCCAGGCCAAATCATTGAGAACGTCTAGTTCATTTTTTATTTTTTCATTTGTAATTTCATTTGTTGTTCAAACAATTACTGTTATGCCGAACTTTGGTTTTCCCATTAATGCATCGCATATGTTTGTCTTTAATTATTTCATTGTCATTTTATTTAAATTGTTTCCTTCATGTGATATTCGACTCTCGATTAAAAAGCTCTAAGCATTTAGAAGGAGGATCACAAAGACGATACCATAATCTCACACAGTGTGCTTTTGAACAGACGTTGCAGACAATGTACGTACGTTATTTCAAATCCAAAACATGGAGTTATAAGGAAGATAATCCCTAGTCAACCCCTTTGAGCCTATGAGGTAGGAGTTTTTTCTTTTCATACAGATTAAAACCCTTAATCATAACCTGGGGCAGGGTAGTTTTCTCAGTTAATTCAGATGTGCATTCAGTCGCAAGCTTTCCCTTCATACACGACAAATAGTGTAGAAGATGCTCTCCAAAAGATGGTGATGGTTCAAAATAATCATTAAGAACAAGCAGTCATTATCTCTTAAAATAAAAGCCCATTAAGTCAAAACATGTGAAGGAGACTTAAGGAAAACTGGGGCATCCCGCCGACTGTAATCACAAAAGAAATAGTCCATGAAAAAGAAGGGATAACAAAAAAAAAGAGGTCCTAAAAATCCTCAACAAAAAATAAAGGTCACAAAAATGACTTCCTTCTCAAACAAACATTAAATTTCCGAACCATCGCCGGAACATCAAGGACATTCCAAAACTCAATTGGGATTCAAAATGCATAATTAACTGAGCATATGACTAAAGAACATCACGAAGAACAGGTGGATACAAATAAACTTTAAGCCTTTATCCTTTGTTTCTTAAACCGTGAACCAGGCCACGCTACAACCTTTAAAAGTCCTAACGGAAGCATAGGTTAGTTTGGAAGCATACTGTTACAAAAGGTATCCTGACTCCCGTACGGCCTGCTATAAATCATGAGTTGATATCACCCTCTTGCAAAATGTTTTACTAAAAAATTAATTTTCAAACTTCAAGACAAGCATAAACTTTGCATTATATGAATATCATTGTTTGCATATAGTTATCTATTCGACAACATAGAAATTCACATGACAAATATCTAGTGAACAAAAACTTTCTCAATAAAAAGTTTCACCTCAAGTTGAAAAACACTCCCAACCAAGGGGCACAACATGATCATTGTTCATCATCTGGGGCAATCAAGTCCAGATTTAAGGAATCTCTCAAAAATGCCAAACAACCAGGGACAGATCTCCATCTGAATCACTTGGGGAATTAGACATGAATTCCAGCAACGAATCACGTACAATCAAGAAAAATCAATGTTCCTCAACGAATTTCTTCTCAACACAACAAAATAAGAATTCCCAGCGGAAACATTCTAAATAAAACAGACTTTCTTCTAGAATCAGTTCAGGTACAATCCAGAAACGAATGTCATCCCGACACTTATTCCACAGTCTCCTCTAGAAACGGTGTAGATACGATCCAGAGACGAATTCCATTCTGACAATTATTTTAACAAATCATCTAGAAACAGTTCAGGTACGATCCAGAGACGGATGTAATCCTGACACTTACTCAAGATTCTCATCTAGAAACGGTTTAGGTACAATCCAAAGATGGATTTCATCCTCACACTTACTCAAGATTCTCATCTAGAAACGGTTCAGGTACGATCCAAAGACGGATGTCATCCTGACACTTACTCCAGATTCTCATCTAGAAAGTACGATCCAGAAGCGGATGTCATCCTGACACCTACTCTAGATTCTTTCAAGTACAATGCAGATATGATCCAGATACAGATGTCATTCTGAAACTCATTCAGCACATGTTTCAAGTACAGTGCAGATACGATCCAGAGACGGATGTCATTCTGACACTCATTCAACATATGTTTCAAGTACGGTTCAAGTACGATCCAGAGAAGGATGTAATCCTGACACTTACTTAAGATTCTCATCTAGAAACGGTTCAGGTACGATCCAAAGACGGATGTCATCCTAACACTTACTCAAGATTCTCATCTAGAAACAGTTTAGGTACGATCCAAAGACGGATGTCATCCTGACACTTACTCCAGATTCTCATCTAGAAACGGTCCAGGTATGATCCAGAAGCGGATATCATCCTGACACCTACTCCAGATTCTTTCAAGTATAGTGCAGATATGATCCAGAGACGGATGTCATTATGACACCCATTCAACACATGTTTCAAGTACAGTGCAGATACGATCCAGAGACGGATGTCATTCTGACACTCATTCAACACATGTTTCAAGTACGGTTCAGGTATGATCCAAAGACGGATGTCATCCTGATACTTATTCAGACTATCATCTAGAAACGGTTCAGGTACGATCCAGAAATGGATGTCATCCTGACACCTACTCCAGATTCTCTCCTAGAAATAGTGCAGATACGATCCAGAGACGGATGTCATTCTGACGCTTATTCCAGACTATTTTCTAGCAACAGTTCGGGTACGATCCAGAAACGGATTTCATCCTAACACCTACTCCATATTCTCTCCTAGAACAGTGCAGATACGACCCAGAGACGAATGCCATTCTGATGCTTATTCCAGACTATTTTCTAGCAACAGTTCGGGTATGGTCTAGAGACGGATGTCATCCTAATACTTAGTCAGACCATCTTCTAGAAATGGTTTAGTTACGATCCAAAGACGGATGTCATCCTGATACTTATTCCAGACTATCTTCTAGCAACAGTTTAGTTCATAGAGCTTTCCTTCCCCAACAAAGTTTATTTCTCTAACAACCGAAGATCATCCCCCAGCTTTTTAACTTCAACATATTTAAAGACCTACATTCTTCATCCCCAGCAACAATCAGAGATTTATTTTCCCGGGTTCAACAATACTACAACAGAACAGCTGATACGTTCATACATTGCATTCATACATCATTCTACAAATGTCATAGCATTTGCAGTACAAATGTATACATCCCAATCTCATTTATTTTGTTAACACCATTACACAATGCACTTCATACATCATGGCATTGCATATGACTAACTCTTTACCTTTTTCAGGAAAGATCAAATCACCAAACACCATTGACTACTTACATTACCTGGTAGTCTTCTCAAAAGCTACGTCTAACGAAGGGCAATTTCAGCATTTTCCTCATAAAGATGTTCTCAAAAGACCTTCTCTGGTTCAGTTAGATCGATACTAAGATCTCTCTGATTTCTATTCCAGTTAAAGATATTCCAAGACTTTTATCTGGTTCAGTTAAATCGATACTAAAGATTTTTCTGATTTCCATTCCAGTCAAAGTTAATTCAAGACCTTCTTTGGTTCAGTTAGATCGATACTAAGATCTCTCTGATTTCTATTCCAGATGAAGATAACCCAAGACCTTTTCCTAGTTCAGTTAAATCGATACTAAGATTTTTCTAATTTCTATTCCAGTCAAAGTTAATTCAAGACCTTCCTCTGGTTCGGCTAAATCGATACTAAGATTTCCCTGATTTCTATTCCAGTTGAAGACAACTTAAGACCTTTCTCTGGTTCAGTTAAATCGACACTAAGATTTTTCTGATTTCTATTCTAGCTAAAGAAACTGCAAAGCCTGGAGTACGACCAGATAGCAGTTAATTTCACGTTCCACCATTAAATTGATGAGAAGCCTGGAGTATGATCGGATGGCAGTCAGCCTTATCATCCTTAGCAAGTCATTGTGAAGCCTAGATCCTGACCAGATAGCAGTTCACTTATGCCTCTTCAATCAAGAGATACTCCCCAGTAGAGTGATGGACAATTGAAGCTCCTAAACTCTATTTACCAAACAAAGACCAACATTCCTCAATGAAATCCTCCTCAACAACAGGAATAGGGATCCCCACAAAGGAATATCTCATGAAGTCAACATTGTTCTAGATGGCATCTTTAAGCCCATCTCCGACGATCTTCCATCATCTTTTCCAAAATGAATCTGTAAGCCCATTCCTGATATTATTCACCAACAGTATCACTTCAGAAGAGTGCAAATTTCTAGACACTCTAGTGTTCAATCATCTTCCACCTTCAGATCACGAAAGGCAGACAAGCCAATCTACATCCTCAGGTTTAAGAAGATTGAATAGGGCAGCTGTTGTACCCTAAAATTTTCCCTCCCATATTTTCCCAAGATGTTTCCCTCACATGGTGGTTACAAACACTTGGTTAAAGAAGGAAGGAATTTTTTGAATACTAGTGTTGTACCCCAAAATTTTCCCTCTCATTCCATCAACATTTCTCACCACAAGGCTCTTGGATCTCAAGATCAAGTTAGGGTGTGCTCTGCTCAAGACCCCTCCTTGCACTATTGACCCAAATTAGGGTTTGAGTTTGCACAGGGATGTTTTGACTAAAATGCCCAAAGTTACTTTCATGCTTCATGTTGGATTCACAAGTTTATCCATACCAAGTTTCAAGCCTTGATTCCAATCTTTGCCCAGTCAATTGGACAGTTGACCTAGAAATCAGCTGTATTGGGGAAAAAGTAAACTGGGGCCAATTGACAATCAAACCTCATGAATTTTGACCCACATCAACATAATGAGCTCACATGAACCATTTGGTCAAGTTTGGATCACAATTCCACAAGAAATTTGATCAGATCACCAAAAGGGCAAAATGGTCATTTTTAGGGTTTTGACTGCACAAAGGCAATTTTTGACTGTTTGACCTAACCAATGGCAAACCAAGCTCATATATGGACTCAAGGACTCAATGGCATTGTCTTGATCCATTCAACAAGTTCAAAAGATCTCAAATGCATAGGATTGACATATGAATTTTTCAGTCAACTGATCAAAATTTGACTGTATACTGAAAAGTCAAACTTTGACTTTTTGGTCAAAATCAAGTGCCAAGATTCATTTTTCATCAAGGCATGTCAAATTATGAAACTTTTTCATCAAGAAACCCAAAATTGCAAATTAGGGTTTAAAATGAAAAAATTTCATAACTTAGAATTTTTCTAAGTTATAAAATTTCTTTATTTTTTCCTAACTTTGTCCTATTTTTTCACCAAGATGCAAATGGATTCAAACAAAACTTGAAATATGAAAGTTGTAGTCCACTGAAAAATATACAACTTTTATTTACAAAGTTTTCTCAAAGGAAGCTTGTATCTCAAGTTATGATTTTTGGAACAAGGGTACAAAACATTTTTAACTTAGAAGAAATTTTACCTATTCTAGGCAGGATTTTTGTCCAACTTCTTGGCCATTTTTCACATGGTTCCACTTGGAGTTTCAGTTTTCATTACAAATATGGATTGTAGTACATATTCCAAGCTTTCCAAATTGTCCAAGAACTCATCAAACACCCTTGTGGTTAGAGAGAATCGAATTCACAAAGTTGGCCAAAACTCACTTTTGTTCATGACCAATACATGTTCATAGCAAATGGCATTTTCAAATCAGCTTGGTTTGTGCTAGCTTGAAGGCCTCCAAACCCTTTTACACTCCTTAATTGAATGCAAATCCACTGAGCTAATGCATTATTTTGTTCATTTGTACATTGCACACAAAATTAACCCTTAAATGGAAAAAGGTAGAATGCCATTTTGATAAAGTTATGCTTTATGTCAAATACCAAATCCTTGAGGCATGGGGCCAGATCTTAGAGCCAAATAAAATCCACAAATCCCAATTATCAAGAGCCTAACTTGCATCATACATTAGGGAATTGTACTGACTGGTATCACAACTTACATTTTTTTTGCTTACATTTGAAGAAACATTACAAAACAACTCCAACTTCCATTTCCTGTCAACACAGCCAAGAACAAACCTTGTGAACCTTTTCCATACATCAAGCCAAGCCTAAAACACGATTGAACCATCCCTCACACTTCTTAATACTCAGAATCCCTGTTTTGCTGCAAAACAGGGCATCCCCTGCAACTTGAGTTCCATAGTCAATTCCACTCGTGCGCTTTGGCTAAAAACCTTTCAAACACATTCCATATCATCCACTAAAACTATTCCAAGCCTTAAACACAAGCTGAAACTCCCCTAACCTCAGTTGCCATTTTCATGTTTAGTTTTGCAGGTGAACTTCCATAGCACGATACAGAGTGATTCAAAGCAAGCTAGGTGTTGGAGAAGTTTCCTTGGACTTCAGGCAAGCTATACATAAGCTCAAACTCCATTGAAGTTGGCCACATTGGTGTACACGATTCAAGCTGAAACAGGTAATCTATGAACTTCTATCTCTCAATCTAGGAAGAGTTAGGCTTAGGTTTGTGAATGAAACATGTCCTACTCATAGCCCTGAAGCCATACATATGATCACTTTTTATTTATGTTAAGCATGCTGTGAGAATTTTAGTCATGAACATGAGAAAAAAATTAGGTTAAAATTTAGGGCCAGAGAAATTCTCTCTGGCCTTTGAGTGTTAATCCAAGTTTTTTACATGTTTGAACTCGTGATTTGATGCTCTACAATGTTTGTGTTATGAGTTTTGCAAAATAATCAAGGAATCAGGAGTTAGTGTTGAACAAGGAAAGGCGCGCATTTTCTGTTTCAAATGGCTGGAGGTTGAAGAAGGTGGTGACTTGGGCTGGGCCTGAGTCACCCTTACTGCTTGCACCCGCCTTTTCAATTTACACCCCCCTGACCCATTTAATTAAATACTTGTCATTTTTGTGATTTTATTTTTTATTCTGATTTCATATTTTTTGCTTAAACATAAAAAACACCAAAAATATTTTTCCACATTTTTTTCATATTTATTTGGAATTTGTTTCATTTTATTAGTATATATATGTAAATAATATAAATACTTTTTACTAAAACCCTAAAAAATAATATAAAAATTATATTTATTTTCAGTTATTATTTTTATTTACACCTTGAAAATACTTTCTTAAATATATATATTTTTCATATACATAAATAATTAATTTTATCTTTTTATATTTAATAGGTTTAGTAAATATATATATAAGTACTTGTATATTATATTTATTAGAATACTTAGGATAAAAATATGAAAATAATACATTTTTATTTTTTAATATATGACTCTAAAAATACTTTTTTTTATAATATACTTTTTATTTTTTGTATATAATTAACAAAGATTGTACATAATTAATAAATAAATACTATTTACTTGAAAATTAGGGTTTTGCCCTAAACCATAAAAATAATCAAAAAATGACTTTTTCTTATTTTGTTTATACTTCAAACATGAAAACCTTTTTACATACATAACAAAAATCATTTTTGTGCATAATACATTTTGTATATTCATTGTATTCACTTAAATATTATACAATTAAATATTTGTATCCTATACTTTCGATATGGTTGTAATAACTTAGATTTTATTTCCTTGTCAAATATCCCCCAAATTCAAACTTGTATCCCCATCCCCATAATCATGTTGTAATAATTTAGGACTTTAAATTCTCGCACATTTAAAAGTTTCCAAATTATGCCATGATAGACCTAGGGCTTGTATGCAAAATCAATCAACAAATAGCTTGACCTAATTCAAGATAAACATGCATGAAAAACAAACACAATGCACACTTGCACCCCTAGGGTTACTCCACTTGTTGCCTTCAAAAATAGGCCATGGTTGCATGTTAAGTGTCTTTGGCAAAACAAAAACAAATCAAATGATCATAGTCCCTCGATGACGCTATCTTGTTGCCTAAACAAAAATGATCATAGTCCCTCAAGAAAATTGCCAAAGATACTTGACACTATTGCCTCTATGGTCTATACGATGACCCGCGCCCGTCCCGTTAACATCCTAACACAAGGTTGTTCACCAAATACAATGGTGAAACAATACTGTTAAAAGGGTTAAAACATGAGAAAGATCTTTGAGAAATTTAGAGTAGATAGCTCTTAGTTACTTGATCAAACTTGCAAAACAATCCTTGCCATTTTTTCAAAACACACATTACAACACAAATTCCAAATAAAATTTCAAAAAAACATTGAAACATCTTTTCAAAAAGACAAACACCTTTGTAAAACATTCGAGTAAATAATTGTTACAATGGTTGCCTAGACAAGGCATGTTTTTCAAAACATTTTCAAAACCACACACACAAAGCACCATTTCAAACAATTGAAAAGTAAAGGCAAGTGATCTAAGCAAGTAACTAAGAGCCCATGGATAACCATGGATAGAAAGGGTGCTAATACCTTCCCTTTCTATAATCTACTCCCCGAACCCAAGAAAACATCTCAAAGGTCTTTCCTGTGATTTTTGACCTTTCCTTAGGATAAAATAAAAAGTCGGTGGCGACTCTTGCTCAACCGAAACATTTGCGAACACAAACGCAAAACCTCAAGTCAGTTCTCCCACTGTATCACAGAACTGGCGACTCTGCTGGGGAGATTTTTTAAGTGGAGTAACCTTAGGGCTTAGATCACCTTTTGCATGACTAATTGTTTGCTTTGATTGCTTTACATTTTGGTTCTCTTGTTTGGGCTTGAAATCCTCCACCCGGATTTGGGAAACATTCATAGATAGCAATACGTTGTGGAAACTGTGCGGGGTATACCGACACGGTTGAAGTAATAACTATATTAGTGCGACATATTTGTGAGTACCGGTAACCCTTGAGTTCAATCAAGGAGAGTACGGGGCCGTTGAGTGATGTCACCAAGCACTAATGACCTAGAACCTTACTTTACCATCTTGGCCTTTTATTAGGGGTAGTGAGATGACCGACTTTGGTGCAGTCCGATGTTGGTAGATACTCGATACTACACTCATTGAGAGTTGTTTTCTTGGAATATTTTGGTCGCTAGTTAAGTGGCTAAACCAAAACAATGAACATAGAAAACAATCCAATGATATTGAGCTCCTTAGAACCCGGTTACTATTTATAGGACAGGTTTTTAAGCCAACTAAACTCAAGAGGGTACTTACCTATGAAACCTCATACAAGCCTGAAACTAGGGTTTTGTGTGACTTGCTTGTACATGTGTTTGTGCATACTGTTGTACCCCAAAATTTTCCCTCCCATATTCTTCAAGATTTGCAAAGAGCATGCTTCAAAAATCTCCCAAGGGTTGCACAGTCCAATTGCCTCCTAACAGTCAAAAATTAGGGTTTTGGTTATGGCAAAGAAATTGAAGTTTTCAAGGGTCCAAACAAGTCCCACATGCCTATAAACATTGTCAAGCATCCTCATGTCAAGTTTCAAGACTCACAGCACAAAATTGCACAGTCAAAAACCCTAATTGCATCACAGTCAACTGTAGGGGCAAAATGGTCATTTGGCAGTCAAAAGTCCAAATTTTTGGTTAACATCTTATTTTGAAGCCACAAACATCATTTTATCAATTCTTGATCATGATTCTCAAGGCATGGCTCAAAAAGTCTCAAGATGCAAAAGTTTCTATTTTTGGACAGTTGAAAAAGTCAACTGCAAATTGACCAGGGCATAACTTCCACATGGTTTATCAGAAAAATTCCATCCAAAGCTCATTTTGAAGAGAATGACATTTCCTACAACTCATCTTCACACTTCAAGTCAAAGAAATGCTCTCACAAAAAGTTATCAATATCAACATTATAGGTCATTTTCAAAAGTCAACAAAAAGGCACTTTAGATCAAAGACCATAACTTGAGATTGGTAAATAAAAAATGACATGGGACCAAAGGCATTGGTTAGAGGACTTCAAAACCTTTCTAAAATGTCCAAGAACATGATCAAAGTTTAAAAATTGAGCAAGATATGCCTTGTGGAAGTTGGGAAATTTTTGGGAATTTTGAAAAGTCAACTTTGCTTCAAATGCCTCAAAATTGCTAATGGGCCTCAATTTCTTCCATGAATCATCACCCAAAGGCCATGCACGACCCATTGACATCCAAGGGAGTTATTTTATCATTTTTGATTAATTATTTGAATTATTATTATTATTATTAATTCATTTAATTAAAATAAAATATGACAAAAATAACAAATCATGTTTTCCAATCCTTTTGTGTAGCATATCCACTCATCATGACCTCAATATTTCGTGCACACTCAAAAAGGCAAGAATCTCCAATGATTGGCATAAGATTGGTATGAAAAAGATTGAAAAAGATCATGGAAAATCACAAATTCAAAGGCATTGAATACATGGATGTTGGGCCAATTTTTCTAACCTAAATCATTCCTCATACATATGCAAACACAACCCTAATCAAAAAGACAAGCATGCTGCGCTGAAACCTCAAAACAAAACTTTGCATTTTTTTCAAAAAAGGTTAAAACTGAAAACATAGATACAAGGTGATTCAAGGCCTAAAATCAATCTCAATCCATTCCTGACACTACCAGGAAGCTATTCCAATCAAAATCAACCCTCCACGCGCAAGGAATTGGTATATTGAAGTCACACTTTTCTCAAACTTTTTCATAATCGTATCTCAATATACATGCATCTTTCATACGTTTTGAATGTGGATTTACACTAATATGAAGGTTCTGAAGCTAATGGTACCCTTTGATTTAACTAACAATGCCTATATAGAGATTTGCCATTAATGCTTGCTAGGGTTTCAGGAGCTTGGAAATAGGGCTTTTCACATATGAAAAAATTGAACCTCAAAATCAGTATGGTTGAATTCGTCACAAGGAGCCTGATTCAATGAGACCTTCGCGCTCAATTTATGCAGCCTGTGGACGTATTCGCTATTATTCGTTGTTTCAGTTTGTGGGGGTTTAAAACCCCCGCTATCTAGCTTATGTTTTCAGGCAAAAAAAAACGAAGAAGGGAGAAGAAGATGCTAGCGTGTTGAATGATGATTGGCCAGTTTGAATAACTGGCGCCCTTTTTTATTTGTCCAACATAATAATTGTTTCTCTCTCATATTATTCATATCCCATTATATTAACAAAGAACGCAAGCAGCACAACTGGCAAAGCACTAACATGGTAAACGCAAGGACCTGGGTTCGATCCCCAGGTCCCCCACTTATTCAATATATTTTGTTTTAACGTGCTCCTATGCAGCCTTCAGTCCCAGGACCATCATGCATCCTCACCATCTAAGCTTGCCACGCGCCAAGGAGATCCATCCAATGGCCAGATCACACACTCCACCATACACCCTCAGTCAACCATAGGCAAACGCGTTGGGAAAGTCAAGAAAGGCCTCATTCTGATTGGGCCAAACTGCTTTCTATGAACCTCCTCAATTTGGGTCAACCATCCCCCCCATGTTTCCATTTCTTTCTCTCTTTTCTTTTCTTTTATTTATTCTTTTTAATTAATTGTTTCATTTAATTCATAAAATAAATTTTATAACACAAAAAACCAGAAAATCATAAAATAAAAATATGCCTCATTTAATATTTAATTCACTAATTATTTTGTAAATAAATTTAATAATCAATTTAGTTTTAATTTAAGGTTTTAATTTTAATTTACTTCTTAATAACTAAAAAACATAAAAATTAGGGTTTCTAGCATTTTTACTCTTTTTCTCAATAATTAAAATTTTCTTCTTATTATTATTAATTATTAATTATCTTGTAAATAAATATGACATTTAATTAATTAGGGTTAAATTAGGTCAAAACTTAAACATTTTGTAATAATTAAAAACAAACTAGAATTAGGGTTTTCATTTAAAATTCTAATTTCAATTAATCTTCTTTTTTTTCATAAATACAAAAACATCAAAAAATAAGTTCTTTTCTTTATTTAATCATTAATTACTTTCAATTCCAACTTAATTTCCTTAAAGGGTCCAACGCCCTCGCACTCTCGATTCTTATTTCTTTTCGCACGTTTACCTTCATTTCCCATTTTAAATATTATGTAATTGCCCCAAAGCCTTGTAATAGATAATTAGGACATTTACTTTCCGCACTTTTCTTTTCAAAATCGGGTCTTTGTTAATTTGGCGATGTAGACCCGCGCCTTGTAATAGCGTCGGACTTTTATTTTCCGCATTTTAATTCCCGCACCTTTTAATTGCTAATAATCCCATGAAAGAATGTATGCCAAAAATAAAATCAAAGCGTAGAACACCCAATGTATGATCAAGATAAAATATAACTGAAAATGACACACAATTCACACACCACTCATAGGGTACGCCTCACTGTTGCCTTGCCCCCTCGAAACGTGGTCGTCGAGTATAGGACGTTTTAGTAAGTCCTCATGTCCATGAACATGGCATGGGGGTAGCTTCTAAGGTGTCCTACTATTGCTCTGGTGACCACACCATCCCTAAACTCGAATTGACCCGAACACCTCCAACGGTGGTGCTACCTACCTCTCAATGGTGGGATGGCACTACCTTAAGGACATTTACACAGCTTAATTCCTTAGGGTAGGTAGATGACTCATAGATACTTGCTCTATTCAAAAATAAATCAAAAACCTTTTCACACCGACACTTTGCAAAAAGCTTTCAAAAACAACTTTTCAAACACTCTTGAGGACTGATACAAGAGTCGATCTGAAACTTTAAGCGAAACTTTTTCAAACTCACTCACACTTTGAAAAGCAAACAAACATTTTGAAAACACAAATGAGCAAGTATTTAAGAGCCCATGGATAACCATGGATAGAAAGGGTACTAACACCTTCCCTTTCTATAAATCTACCTCCCGAACCGAGAACAATCTCATAAGGAATTTTTCTGTGCTTTTGTCCTTTCCTTGTTGGAGAAAATAAAAGACGGTGGCGACTCTTGCTTCCGCGACATTTAGCGAACCAGCGTTAAACAGTCAGTTCCAGATCCACCGATCACAGAACTGGCGACTCTGCTGGGGACACTTAAAAGTGAGGTGTACCTTAGGATAGTTCATAACTGTGTTTTCAATTGTTTTGACTTGTTTTCTTTAAATTGTGGGTTGCATCGGAGTTACATAGATCCTAACCCGGATCTGGGGATACCCTGTTAGGTAGCATAAACTGTGAGGGACCTGTCTGGCGTAGACCGACATGGGTGAAGCAGTGGCTACGTTGGTGTGGCACCTTGGTCTGTACCGATATCCCTTGTGTTGCAACGAGGAGAATATGGGTCTTCTGAGGAGTCATTAAGCACCAACCGACCTTAGAACCTTAAATGACACGACTTGGCCAATAGAACAGTAGCAGTATGCTACGCCCATTGAGGCTAAACTCTCGTGATGGTTCTGGCCGCAAGAAAAGATTGCGATGCTGGAGTTATGACCGATTGAGGGTAGTCAATGATATTGGGATCCTCTAAGAACCCGATTACTTTTGATAGGACAGGTTGAACCCATCAACTTCAAGAGGGTAATACCTAGACCCCATGCTGGCCTGAACTCTAAGGGTTTCTCTTGTGTGACTTGTGTGCCTTCCAACTTGACTACTTGCATGCTTGTTATCTGACACTTGAGTTTCTTGCAGGTTTTGTTTATAGTCCTTAATGGGACTCATAACAGGGTTTACTGAGTTTCTTGCAGGTTTTGTTTACAGTCCTTAATGGGGACTCATAACAGGGTTTACTGAGTTTCTTGCAGGTTCTGTTTACAGTCCTTAATTGGGACTCATAACAGGGTTTGCCTACGTTACCCCATGCATAGCATAACATCATACCATTGCATACATCCCGCATAAGGACTAATCCGTTTCAAGGATCTCAAGGGCTTGTGATGCAGGTCATGATGAATCAACTATCCAGCAAGGGGAAAAGATGGATTTATTTTCCTCTAGACAAGGTTGTCAGGGGCTATGACCCACTCGATATGGTGAGCCTTGACCCTTGAAGAAGGATTCTCAGCAACGTGGAGTTCCTTCAATCAAGCTATAAATTCAAATGCTAACAATCTTCTTGTTTACCCTGCGAGGTCCTTGAAAACATTGCATACATATCATACATATCGTTGCACTACAGGTACCCTCTTGACAAGTCACTCACCAGCTTCGCTGTTTATTTCAGCAATGTCTTTCCAACCGGACAACCAAGATCTCCGGGCTCAGAATGCCCAACTGCAAGAAATTTTCTTGAACCTATCCCATGGGCAAGAAGAAATAAAGGCTCTCCTCACAAGGAACTTGACCCTAGGGAATGCAGGGGGTATCAGGAATGATCAGCTGGAAGGGCTACAAATTGAGTTGGCAACCATGAAGATCCAAATGATGGGGCAGTTGATGGGCCAAATGACTCTCATTCAGGATTTAGCTCAAAAACAAGAAGAGCTCCGGATCCTCGTCACCAAGCTGCTTCAAAATAATCCAGTGGGGCAAACAACCAAGGTTGAAGTTCCAGTCATCATTCAGCCACAGGCGGGGCAGGAAGACAAAGGAAAATCTCCTCAGCTTGCTTCAGGGTCACGAGCCCAGCCTCAACGGGGTAGTCAGCGTAAACGATATGCGCCTGGAAGACATTTCTCGGAGACTGATATACCATCATCCTTTATACTGAAGCGCTTGCTGGAGGTCAATCTGATCACTCTAAAGGACCCTCCTAAGAATCCCAACAGGACACCTTCAAGGTATAACCCCGACACCCGCTGCACTTATCATTCAGACAACCCGGGGCATGCTACAGACGACTGTTGGACCTTGAAGAACAAAATCCAGGACTTGATTGACGAAGGGGTACTGGAGTTCATGCCAGATGGCGAGATGAAAATCTTCCGCTGAGAAATGACTAGTTCAAACTAGAGGATTTTTGGTTCATTAGAATTTTTCAAGTTGTAATTTTCTTTTGATTATTCAAACAATTATTGTCATAGCAAACTTTATTACTTTATCAATGCATCGCATATGTCTGTTTTGAACCCATAAATTCGCATTCGTTATATTCCAGCTGTTTTCATATTTTTTGTGATGTTCAATACTCTCAATAATTCTAAGCCTCTTGAGGGAGGATGACGAAAACAATACCACGATCTTTACAGTATGCTTTTGAACAGACCCCGCTGATGAGGTACATGCATTGTTTCAATTCCTAAACACTGGAGTTATAAGGAAGATAATCCCTCATCAACCCCTCTGAGCCAAAGAAGTAGGAGTTTTTCTTTTCGAAATTTAAAACCCTTAATCATAACCTGGGGCAGGGTAGTTCTCTCAGTTGATCCAAGTGCATAACAAATGGCACCAAAGAGGTCCTTACAAAACAAAAGACAGTGATGGTTCCGAATGATCATAAAGACAGGCAGTCATTATATCTCAAAATAAAAACCCAATAAGTCAAAACCTGTGAAGGAGACTTACAAAACTGGGGCACCTCGCTGACTGTAATCGCAAAAGAAACAGTTCAGGCAAAAAATAGGGGTAGCGAAATCAAAAAGAAAGAGGTCATACAAACCCTCAGCAAAAACAAAAATGACTGCCTATTCAGAATAAACCATCAATATCTGAACCATCACTGGAATATCAGAGCAAAGACTCAAACAAGGTCTAACGCACGATCAACTGAGCTTAGGTTTGAAGAACATCACGAAGAATGGGTGGATACAAATAATTTGAGCCTTTATCCTTTGTTTCTTAAACCATGAACCAGGCCACGCTACAACCCTTAAAAGTCCTAGCTGAAGCATGGGTTAGTTCGAAAGCATACTGTTACAAAAGGTATCCTGACTCCTTAAGGCTTGCTGTAAAATACTGAGTTGACATCACAGTATACAAAAAATTCACATTTGTTTTACTAGAAAATGCATTTTTCAAAATTTCAAGACAGACATAAGCTTTGCATTTTTAACATAACTTTGTTTGCATATGACTTTTCGTTTGAACAGCAGAGAAATTCGCACAACGAATATCTAATGAACAAAAGGCCCCTCAACAAAAGAGTCACCTCCAGTGGAAGAAACACTCTCCAATCAAGGGGAAGACATGATCATTGTCCATCATCTGGGGCGGTTAAGTCAAGATTCGGAGAATCTCTCAAAAGGCCAACCAGCTTGGGGCAAATCTCCATCACCTGGGGCATTCCGACGACGAATTTTGCCTGATCAGACATCTTCTAGTGGTACGGTAACGCAATACTACTGACAGGGGCATCACCCTACATTCTAAGAGCGTGGATATAGTCAAAAAATACTACGCGTAATCAAAGACCCGCTAGGTTGATACACCTAGGCAAAAATAAAGGCTTCCCGGCGAACCAAAAGGGTTCGGGCAAAAATAAGGGATGAAATAAAAAAAATATGTACACCCGGCAAGTCGAAAACCTGAAAAGGCGGCTTGGGCAAAAATGGGTATCCCGGTGGACTGAAAACCCGAAAGGGCGGTCCAGGCAAAAATTAGGGATCAAAGCGTACGACTATGTCCCAACATCTTGTCACCTGCCTACCAGAAGAAGGTTTGTCCATCAACAACTATCAGTACCTCACAGATCTTCCTCTCCCACCTCAGAAACAGGGGCATTAATGAGTCGTCCAAGCGATCTGATTGCTCTATCCACAAGATACAAGGTATGACCAGCCGAAGAAGGTAACAAAGATATCTTAATTCCCCAGAGAGTGAGCCAGTAAGTCAATGCACTTTCCCCAAGCAGAATTATCCTGTCAGTCTTAAGGAAGTTGGGTATCCTCCAGCAGATCTCAACATTCCCCAGAGCAATGTATAAATATTCCTAACAAGCATCCCCGGCAGTCTTGATCTAAGACTGTTCCCCGGCGGTATACCAGACATTCAACGGAGCCACGTTCCCAATATATCTCAAAATTTTCCCCAGGAGAATCCAAGATCCATCTCCCCAGCAGGAAGCTTATCCCCTATAGAGCACGAACGCGTCCCCCGGCTTTATTCAAAGGTTATTTCCCTACCAGGATATAACTGGGTTATCCTCAGCCAAAAGCCACGGAAAGATCGTCCTCGACGAAGTCTTCCTATCCCCAACGGAGTCTATTAAAACTTCCAACATAACAACGGTATCCTTAGCGAAGTTACCATCAACATCTCCACAGCATACCTCTCTCCCCACAGAGTATCTGTTCCCCAGCAAGATCGCTAGAATAATTTCCTCCCCGCAGAGTAATCCATTCGCCAAGTTTATTCCCTGACGGAGTTACCCTCTCCTACCGGTATTCTTGCAACCATCATTCCCAACAGAAACAACAAAGCACTATTCTCCAACATCAGCCCAGGATATGACTTCCCGGCACCCGTCAAGGATTTACTTCCCTAGACAAAAACATACATTCATAAACATCGCATTTCCATACATTATAGCATGCATATACGCATCATAAATATACAATCTCACTTATGTTGAGAACATCATTGCTTGATCCATATCATGCATTGCATATAACTGACCTTTACCTTTCAGGAAAGATCCAGTTAAGTTCTCAGCTATGTCCAAGACCTCCTCTGGTTCAGTCAGATCGACCCTAAGATCTCCCTGATTCTTATCCAGTTGAAGTTATTTCAAGACCTTGCCTGGTTCAGTTAAATCGACTCCTAAAGATTTTTCTGATTCTTATCCAGTCAAAGGCCTTCTCTGGTTGCGTCAGATCGACCCTAAGATCTCCCTGATTCTTATCCAGTTGAAGTTATTTCAAGACCTTGCCTGGTTCAGTTAAATCGACTCCTAAAGATTTTTCTGATTCTTATCCAGTCAAAGGCCTTCTCTGGTTCAGTCAGATCGACCCTAAGATCTCCCTGATTCTTATCCAGTTGAAGTTATTTCAAGACCTTGCCTGGTTCAGTTAAATCGACTCCTAAAGATTTTTCTGATTCTTATCCAGTCAAAGGCCTTCTCTGGTTCAGTCAGATCGACCCTAAGATCTCCCTGATTCTTATCCAGTTGAAGTTATTTCAAGACCTTGCCTGGTTCAGTTAAATCGACTCCTAAAGATTTTTCTGATTCTTATCCAGTCAAAGGCCTTCTCTGGTTCAGTCAGATCGACCCTAAGATCTCCCTGATTCTTATCCAGTTGAAGTTATTTCAAGACCATGCCTGGTTCAGTTAAATCGACTCCTAAAGATTTTTCTGATTCTTATCCAGTCAAAGGCCTTCTCTGGTTCAGTCAGATCGACCCTAAGATCTCCCTGAGTCTTATCCAGTTGAAGATTCCAAGACCTTGCCTGGTTCAGTTAAATCGACTCCTAAAGATTTTTTTGATGCCGATCCAGTCAAAGGCCTTCTCTGGTGCAGTCAGATCGACCCTAAGATCTCCCTGATTCTTATTCCAGTTGAAGATTCCAAGACCTTTCTTGGTTCATTTAAATCGACTCCTAAAGATTTTTCTGATGCCGATCCAGTCAAAGGCCTTCTCTAGTCCAGTTAAATCGATTCCTAAAGATTTTCCTGATGAAGACTCAGTAGAAGACATCCAAGATTCTCTCACTGTTACTGTTGAGGTAGTAATCGCCCAAGGTTCTCTCATAGTTACTGTTGAGGTGGTAATCGTCCAAGGTTTTCTCATCGTCCCGTTGAGGTAGTAACCATCCCTGATTCATTCATCACCTTTTGAAACTCCAGACTCGACTCCTGTATCTCGCCAGGGCACGTCTGAAGAGGTTTAAGGATTCAATTCCTGTAACCAGTCAGGGCACATTTACACAAATAGTTTGAAGACTAACTCCTGTAACAGGTCAGGTAATCATCTTTCTTTTTCAGGTACGCAAGTTCTCGCTAAGGAATCTCTTACGCGATCGACACCCAGAGGGCATCTATAAGCCCATCCACCTATCCATCACCTCTCAACATGGCATCTATAAGCCCATCCTCCTATCTGCTAATCTCCAAATGGCATCTATAAGCCCATTCCCACCATCACACTGCCAACATGTGAGCGCAAATTTCTGGGCACTCTAGTGTTCAATCATCTTCCACCTTCGGATAATGAAAGGCACGTCAGCCAATCTACATCCTCATGTCTAAGAAGATTGAACAGGGGCAACTGTTGTACCCCAAAATTTGCCCTCCCATATTCTTCAAGATTTGCAAAGAGCATGCTTCAAAAATCTCCCAAGGGTTGCACAGTCCAATTGCCTCCTAACAGTAAAAAATTAGGGTTTTGGTTCTGGAAAAGAAATTGAAGTTTTCAAGGGTCCAAACAAGTCCCACATGCCTATAAACATTGTCAAGCATCCTCATGACAAGTTTCAAGACTCACAGCACAAAATTGCACAGTCAAAAACCCTAATTGCATCACAGTCAACTGTAGGGGCAAAATGGTCATTTGACAGTCAAAAGTCCAAATTTTTGGTCAACATCTTATTTTGAAGCCACAAAAATCATTTGATCAATTCTTTATCATGATTCTCAAGGCATGGCTCAAAAAGTCTCAAGATGCAAAAGTTTCTATTTTTGGACAGTTGAAAAAGTCAACTGCAAATTGACCAGGGAATAACTTCCACATGGTTTATCAGAAAAATTCCATCCAAAGCTCATTTTGAAGAGAATGACATTTCCTACAACTCATCTTCACACTTCAAGTCCAAGAAATGCTCTCACAAAAAGTTATCAATCTCAACATTATAGGTCATTTTCAAAAGTCAACAAAAAGGCACTTTAAGTCAAAGACCATAACTTGAGATTGGTAAATCAAAATGACATGGTACCAAAGGCATTGGTTAGAGGACTTCAAGTCCTTTCCAAAATGTCCAAGAACATGATCAAAGCTTAAAAACTGAGCAAGATATGCCTTGTGGAAGTTGGGAAATTTTTGGGAATTTTGAAAAGTCAACTTTGCTTCAAATGCCTCAAAATTGATAATGGGCCTCAATTTCTTCCATGAATCATCACCCAAAGGCCATGCACGACCCATTGACATCCAAGGGAGTTATTTTATCATTTTTGATTAATTATTTGAATTATTATTATTATTAATTCATTTAATTAAAATAAAATATGACAAAAATAGCAAATCATGTTTTCCAATCCTTTTGTGGAGCATATCCACTCATCATGACCTCAATATTTCGTGCACACTCAAAAAGGCAAGAATATCCAATGATTGGAATAAGATTGGTATGAAAAAGATTGAAAAAGATCATGGAAAATCACAAATTCAAAGGCATTGAATACATGGATGTTGGGCCAATTTTTCTAACCTAAATCATTCCTCATACATATGCAAACACAACCCTAATCAAAAAGACAAGCATGCTGCGCTGAAACCTCAAAACAAAACTTTGCATTTTTTTCAAAAAAGGTTAAAACTGAAAACATAAATACAAGGTGATTCAAGGCCTAAAATCAATCTCAATCCATTCCTGACACTACCAGGAAGCTATTCCAATCAAAATCAACCCTCCACGCGCAAGGAATTGGTATATTGAAGTCACACTTTTCTCAAACTTTTTCATAATCGTATCTCAATATACATGCATCTTTCATACGTTTTGAATGTGGATTTACACTAATATGAAGGTTCTGAAGCTAATGGTACCCTTTGATTTAACTAACAATGCCTATATAGAGATTTGCCATTAATGCTTGCTAGGGTTTCAGGAGCTTGGAAATAGGGCTTTTCACATATGAAAAAATTTCAACCTCAAAATCAGTATGGTTGAATTCGTCACAAGGAGCCTGATTCAATGAGACCTTCGTGCTTAATTTATGCAGCCTGTGGACGTATTCGCTATTATTCGTTGTTTCAGTTTGTGGGGGTTTAAAACCTCCGCTATCTAGCTTATGTTTTCAGGCAAAAAAAACGAAGAAGGGAGAAGAAGATGCTAGCGTGTTGAATGATGATTGGCCAGTTTGAATAACTGGCGCCCTTTTTTATTTGTCCAACATAATAATTGTTTCTCTCTCATATTATTCATATCCCATTATATTAACAAAGAACGCAAGCAGCACAACTGGCAAAGCACTAACATGGTAAACGCAGGGACCTGGGTTCGATCCCCAGGTCCCCCACTTATTCAATATATTTTGTTTTAACGTGCTCCTATGCAGCCTTCAGTCCCAGGACCATCATGCGTCCTCACCATCTAAGCTTGCCACGCGCCAAGGAGATCCATCCAATGGCCAGATCACGCACTCCACCATACACCCTCAGTCAACCATAGGCAAACGCGTTGGGAAAGTCAAGAAAGGCCTCATTCTGATTGGGCCAAACTGCTTTCTATGAACCTCCTCAATTTGGGTCAACCATCCCCCCCATGTTTGCATTTCTTTCTCTCTTTTCTTTTCTTTTATTTATTCTTTTTAATTAATTGTTTCATTTAATTCATAAAATAAATTTTATAACACAAAAAACCAGAAAATCATAAAATAAAAATATGCCTCATTTAATATTTAATTCACTAATTATTTTGTAAATAAATTTAATAATCAATTTAGTTTTAATTTAAGGTTTTAATTTAAGGTTTTAATTTTAATTTACTTCTTAATAACTAAAAAACATAAAAATTAGAGTTTCTAGCATTTTTACTCTTTTTCTCAATAATTAAATTTTTCTGCTTATTATTATTAATTATTAATTATCTTGTAAATAAATATGACATTTAATTAATTAGGGTTAAATTAGGTCAAAACTTAAACATTTTCTAATAATTAAAAACAAACTAGAATTAGGGTTTTCATTTAAATTTCTAATTTCAATTAATCTTCTTTTTTTTTCATAAATACAAAAACATCAAAAAATAAGTTCTTTTCTTTATTTAATCATTAATTACTTTCAATTCCAACTTAATTTCCTTAAAGGGTCCAACGCCCTCGCACTCTCGATTCTTATTTCTTTTCGCACGTTTACCTTCATTTCCCATTTTAAATATTATGTAATTGCCCCAAAGCCTTGTAATAGATAATTAGGACATTTACTTTCCGCACTTTTCTTTTCAAAATCGGGTCTTTGTTAATTTGGCGATGTAGACCCGCGCCTTGTAATAGCGTAGGACTTTTATTTTCTGCATTTTAATTCCCGCACCTTTTAATTGCTAATAATCCCATGAAAGAATGTATGCCAAAAATAAAATCAAAGCGTAGAACACCCAATGCATGATCAAGATAAAATATAACTGAAAATGACACACAATTCACACACCACTCATAGGGTACGCCTCACTGTTGCCTTGCCCCCTCGAAACGTGGTCGTCAAGTATAGGACGTTTTAGTAAGTCCTCATGTCCATGAACATGGCATGGGGGTAGCTTCTAAGGTGTCCTACTATTGCTCTGGTGACCACACCGTCCCTAAACTCGAATTGACCTGAACACCTCCAACGGTGGTGCTACCTACCTCTCAATGGTGGGATGGCACTACCTTAAGGACATTTACACAGCTTAATTCCTTAGGGTAGGTAGATGACTCATAGATACTTGCTCTATTCAAAAATAAATCAAAAACCTTTTCACACCGACACTTTGCAAAAAGCTTTCAAAAACAACTTTTCAAACACTCTTGAGGACTGATACAAGAGTCGATCTGAAACTTTAAGCGAAACTTTTTCAAACTCACTCACACTTTGAAAAGCAAACAAACATTTTGAAAACACAAATGAGCAAGTATTTAAGAGCCCATGGATAACCATGGATAGAAAGGGTGCTAACACCTTCCCTTTCTATAAATCTACCTCCCGAACCGAGAACAATCTCATAAGGAATTTTTCTGTGCTTTTGTCCTTTCCTTGTTGGAGAAAATAAAAGACGGTGGCGACTCTTGCTTCCGCGACATTTAGCGAACCAGCGTTAAACAGTCAGTTCCAGATCCACCGATCACACATACATCATGAACATCATAAAGCATCATATGCATCCACTAACCATTTCAAGGGTTTGGATCTTAATCTTTGTTCTTGTTTTGTAGGTCATGGAATCTCTTCGCAGTAAAACCATTCAAGTCAACCTTGTGAGAATCCCTCCTCAACTCAAGGAGCTTACATCCAGAATTCCAGAAAGCTCTCTCTTCAGTGAAAGACATGGCAGACTTCTCAACCTAGTTAACACCAGCATTGAAGAAGACATGGTGAAAGTGTTGTTCCAGTTCTTTGACCCCCTTCACCACTGTTTCAACTTTCCCGACTACCAATTGGTTCCTACTTTGGAGGAATTTTCTCAACTCCTGAGAATTCCTATTCTTAATCAACTACCCTACAACGGTATGAAAAAAGAACCAAAGCCTGAAGATGTTGCTCAAGCACTACACTTGCAACCATCTGACATCAAGGGGCATTGGGAAACCAGAAGTGGTGTCAAGGGATTCTTGGTAAAATTCTTGTTTGAGAAGGCACAAGAGTGTTGGAATTCCCTGGATCTACAAGCCTTTGAAGAGATTGTGGCACTCCTCATTTATGGGTTGGTCTTGTTCCCAAATCCTGACCAACTTATAGATGTGAATGCTGTCAAGATCTTCATATCCAGGAATCCCATACCTACATTGCTTGGGGACATCCTCCACTCATTTTACACACGAACAATGAGGAAGAGAGTTGTTCTCATGTGCTGTACTCCTCTCCTTGCAAGGTGGTTTATTTCTCACCTTCCACAATCAGTTTTGAAGAATGAACAAGGCTTGAGGTGGTCGCAACGATTGATGACCCTCACACATTCTGATGTACATTGGTGTTCTCGGTCCAGAGAAAATGTCATCATCATCGATCATTGTGGTGAGTTCCCTAATGTCCCATTACTTGGCATTATAGGAGGCATTACCTACAACCCTTGTCTAGCTTTGAGACAATTTGGATATGCTCGGAGGGATGGCCCTCATGACATGTTGATTCCTGACCTAGTTTTTGACTTCGACAACAATGCGCAAGGACTTCGCCAAAGATTCATCAGAGCTTGGAGGATGCCTAACAAGGTGGATAGCAAGACACTGGGACACAAGAACTCCATCCCTCTTGAGCCTTACCTCAAGTGGGTACGAACCCGCGCCCAGAGTCTTATGATGCCTTACCCTCACATTCTCCCTTTGATCAAAGAGCCTGTTAAGGAAGGATAGGTTCCATACACCATCCTACATCCTGACATGCCAACATCATGGGAGGAAATGCAAAAGAGTTGGATCCAACTCAAGGAAGAACGGGATACTTTTAAAGCCAGCTTTTACGCCAGTGAGAAGAAGGTTTTGGAGCTTACCCGCCGACTTCACGAGGAGGAGACCCTCAACACTTACATCGCACCAAAGAGGATGCGCAACGTCTTTTTACCTTAAGAAGTTTTTGTAATATTTGGCCCATGGGGCATTTATGTACTGACAAAATTTCTTCTTATTAATATGACGTGTGTTCTTTTTGTCTGCAACAATTTTGAATTTCTAAATCCTTGAATGCATTACATGGATAAACATATCATTCATCATATGCATAAACAGGTCTTCACACCAGGTTTCCTTATCTTTCTGCTGTTTATTTCAGTAAGTTGGATATTGAGCAGACGGTCAAAGATCTGCAGGCACAAAACTCGCAGTTTCAACAGCTTCTCATGACCTTAGCAAAGGGTCAGGAGGATCTTAAAGCACTGTTAGGGAATAAAGAGCAAGAAAAAGGAAAAAAGAAGAAGAAAAGAGTTGGGGTAGCTACACTGGGAAGAAGATTTGAGAATGAAGCTAGGAGAGTTCTTGAATTCCCCTCCACATCTGATGAGGGGACCGGAAGGGAAAAGGAGATGCATTACCTTCTGAGTTCGAGGCTGAAGAGGAAGGGGTTGAAGAAGATGAAGATTATTCAGAGCAGCAATACCCGCCAGCGGACGACACATACAAAAATCTGGAGGATAGACTGGCAGCTATGGAGCTGCAAAGGGTTCCCGGGTTAGATTTTGAAGAATTGGGATTGATTGCTGGGATTGTGATCCCTCCAAAGTTTAAGGTGCCAACTTTTGCAAAATAAGACGGTTTGTCTTGCCCGAAGATGCACCTGAGGTCGTATGTCAGAAAAATTCAACCTCATTCATCTGATAGAAATCTTTGGGTACACTTCTTCCAGGACAGCCTGTCCGGTACACAACTAGATTGGTTTTACCAGCTTGAGAGGTCAGAAGTGCATAACTGGGAAGACTTGGCAGCTGCCTTCTACCGCCAATATCAATATAACACTGACTTGGCACCAACCCGTACTCAGCTACAAGGTATGGGGATGGCCTCAAATGAGGGATTCAAAGAATACGCCCAGAAATGGCGTGACTTGGCCGGAAGAGTACAACCACCGCTTTCAGATAGGGAGCTAGTTGATATGTTCTTGGGGACCCTATCTGGCCCTTTCTTCAACCATTTGATCGGGAGCTCTTCCGCAGGGTTTACTGAATTGATTCTGACTGGTGAAAGGGTGGAAGCCGGTATTAAGAGTGGGAAGATTCAAAGGGACGCCTCTGCCTCCACAACTGTTAAAAACCATTCCCGGCCAAGAAGGAAGCAACTGTTATGTACTCTCAGAAAGAATTGGGAAGAACTGAGCGCCGGCCGACTGTAGGGGCCGTGATGATTCAAAATTCGTCAAATGATTAGCCTCGTAACAATCAGTCTAGACCTAAACAGCAATGGGGAGAACGACCACAACGGCAGTTCACCCGCATCAACATGACGCCCGCACAAGTTCTTCCCCATTTGTTGAAGCTGAATCTCATCAATATCAAAGAGGCGCCAAAGAATGTGAATACCACTTCCCCACATTATCACCCCAACACAAAGTGTGCCTATCATTCTGACAGCGTCGGGCATGACACCAACGATTGCTGGGCGCTTAAGAATAAAATTCAGGATTTGATAGACGCAAAAGAGGTTGAGTTCGACGCCCCCGAGAAGCCGAATGTAATCTCCGCTCCAATGCCAAAGCATGGTCGCAATGTCCATGCTGTTGAAGAAGATCTGTTTGTTTCTACTGTTGATGATCTGATAACTACACTACTGACAATCAAGTTGAATCTGTTAAAGGCTGGGGTTTTCCCAGGTTGTAAAGAAGATTGCTACCTTTGTTCCTCCCTACCAATCGACTGTCTATTGCTGAGGATATGCATCCAACGCCTAATGGACAACCAACAAATTCTTTTCGAAAAGACTCCCGTTACGCCAACCCTTATCAATGATGTTTCAATAATAACCATTTCCGCCAATCTTTCCAAGGTCCCCAAAAGGCCTGTTAAGATTACATCCGCTCCGAAGATTGTACCCTTGAAGATAACCATGCCTGGGCCCGTCCCATACAAATCTGACAAATCGATACCGTGGAATTATGGTGGAGAAATCTACTACCACGGTGTTAAACAAATTGAGATAACTGAAGAGAGATGTGACGAAGAAACTGCCGACATTGGAAACATTGCCGGTACGAGCAAAATTACCCGAAGTGGAAGAATTTTATCTCCAGAGATTGCCCCTCCAAAGGCAATCTTTGGACCCTCAGTTGCTCCCAAGGTTACCCCTGCACCGGTAAAACTATCTGCAAGAACGCCAATGATTGAAGAAGCTGTTACTCCTGTGGTTGTCCCTCCTGCTGCTGCTGCTGATAAAGGGAAAGGGATCCAAGAAGAGCTCGTCAGGACGAGGGCTCAGCCATTGGTCATCCCCGAAACCTCTAAAAAAGAAATGGAAGAGATTTTGAAAATAATAAAGAAAAGTGATTATGATGTTGTAGAGTAACTGGGGCAAACCCCCTCGAAGATCTTCATGTTGGCCCTATTGCTTTGTTCAGAGGCTCATGCCAAAGCCTTGATAAGATTTCTGAAGACGGCCCATGTGCCCCAGGAAACCTCAGCCGACCAATTCCAGGATTGTGTAGCCAGCCTTACCGCCGACAACGGCCTGGGTTTCTCTGATGCTGACCTGACTCCGAAAGGAAGAAAGCACAATGACGCACTGCATGTGTCAGTTGAATGCTGAGGAACCACTCTCGCCCATGTCTTGGTCGATACTGGTTCTTCTCTAAATGTGCTGCCTAAGAAAGCTCTGGACCGGTTAGATTGTGAAGGCTTGGAGCTGAAACCAAGTAATATCATTGTCAGAGCCTTTGACGGGTCTAAAAGAATGGTGCATGGGGAGGTCGACATTCCCATCAAAGTAGGCACTGAAGTGTTCCACTCAACCTTCTACGTGATGGACATCCGTCCATCATACTCTTGCTTGCTAGGAAGACCGTGGATTCATAATGCTGGGGAAGTCACTTCCTCTCTACATCGGATGTTGAAGTACCCTGTTAAGGGTAAAATCATAACTGTACACGGTGAGGAGGAGTAAATGATCAGTCATCTGAGTTCCTTTCGGTATGTGGAAGTGGATGGCGAATTCATCGAAACACCGTTCCAACACTTCGAGGAGGTTTCTCCCGAGGTTGTGGTAGAAAAGGCAGTAGCTGAGGTACCCAAGCAGGTGGCCAGGATGGCATCTCTGAAAGACGCAAAGGCTGCAATGAAGGAGGGGAAGAGCACAATGTGGGGTCAGTTGCCTGACTTTCCTCACAAGACAGACAAGTTTGGGTTAAGGTTTACGGCTGCGGGGCAAAAGGCTATGCGTCACTCAAAAATTGAAAAGGCACCCATCAAGATTTCTCCTCATGGAATCAATGCTTTAAAAGATAAAGACGAAGAGGGTAACGTTGAAGATTGAATCTTCCCAACCATTGAAGGAGGACTGCACAACTGGGAGGCGAAAGACTTCGTTCCCATTACTTTTATCAATCAGTAATTTATCTTTCGAACATTTCCTGTTGGTCTGTAATAATTACTAAAACAATCTGCACACTACTTTTCACCTCATGCCTTGCCCGGGGCATGTAGGTCCATTTGTAAGGGTTTTGATTCTCTTCATAATCATATGCCATGTTTAATGAATCATTGGACGTTTTTCATTTATAAACTGCTGTGTTCATTTTCTTTCCTTTTGCATTTTTGTTTGTTTAAGGATGGCTATCCCTTACACACACCCACACTCACAAATGTAGGTACCCATCCACTCCGGATTCCATGGGTGACTATTCTGTGGTATCCTTCAATAACTCTGAAGATTTGGTCAATCAGGCTGAGTACGAAGACAACGAAGATTATGAAGTACCAAGAGAGTTAGCCAGACTTCTACAACAAGAAGAGAGAGCCATCTTACCTCATGAAGAGTTGTTGGAAACAGTCAACTTAGGAACGGAGGAAGACAGGAAAGAAGTACAAGTGGGTGCCAATCTGAAACCAAGTGTCAAGGAACGCTTAATACAACTGTTGAATGAATACGTGGAAATCTTCGCCTGGTCTTATGAAGACATGCCAGGGTTAGACACAGATATCGTGGTTCACCGTCTCCCTACAAGAGAAGACTGTCCACCGATCAAGCAAAAAGTCCGCCGAATGAGGCCCGACATGTCTGAGAAGATTAAGGCTGAAGTAATGAAGCAATTCAATGCTGGCTTTCTGGCTGTTACATCCTATCCATAATAGGTTGCTAACATTGTGCCCGTTCCCAAAAAAGACGACAAGGTCAGAATGCGTGTGGACTATCGGGATTTGAACAGGGCTAGCCCTAAAGATGATTTTCCGCTGCCACATATCAACATCTTGATTGACAACACGGCTCAACACAAAGTATTTTCTTTCATGGACGGATTCTCGGGCTACAACCAAATCAAAATGGCCCCCGAGGACATGGAGAAAACAACCTTTGTTACACAATGGGGTACCTTCTGCTACAAGGTGATGCCGTTCAGACTGAAGAACGCATGGGAAACTTATCAACGCGCCATGGTAGCTTTGTTTCATGATATGATACATCATGAGATCGAAGTTTACGTAGACGACATGATAGCTCATCACAAACGGAAGAGGAACACCTTGAACATTTGCAAAAGCTGTTTGCCAGGTTGAAGGAGTATAAACTCAGACTGAACCCAAGCAAGTGCACTTTTGGATTCAGGTCTAGTAAACTTTTGGGATTTATTGTCAGCAACAAAGGCATTGAGGTCGATCCAGCAAAAGTGAAATCTATACAAGAAATGCCTTCCCCTTGTACTGAAAAGGAGGTTAGAGGATTCTTGGGACGCTTGAACTATATCGCCAGGTTCATCTCTCACCTGACGTCTACCTTTGAGCCAATCTTCAAACTATTAAAGAAATATCAGGTAGTCGAATGGAACGATGATTGTCAAATTGCTTTTGATAAGATCAAGGAGTATTTGCTAGAACCTCCTATTCTGATGCCACCCGTCGAAGGAAGGCCGCTGATCATGTATCTGACTGTTTTGGACAACTCAATGGGGTGCGTACTGGGCCAACATGACGAGTCTGGTCGAAAAGAGCATGCCATTTATTACCTTAGCAAAAAGTTTACCGACTGTGAGACTCGCTACTCGAGAAAACTTGTTGCGCTTTGGTATGGGCTGCTCGCCGACTAAGGCAGTATATGTTGACTCATACCACTTTGCTGATCTCCAAAATGGACCCGATCAAGTATATCTTCGAGAAGCCTGCTTTATCTGGAAGAATCGCTAGATGGCAAATGATCCTGACTGAGTACGACATCCAGTATACCACCCAAAAAGCTATAAAAGGGAGTGTACTAGCTGACCATCTAGCTCACCAAGCTATCGAAGATTATCAATCAATGAGATTCGAATTCTCGGACGAGGACATCATGACTTTGGACAACATTGAAGGTAACGGACCGTATGAAGGACCTGAAAATGGATCCCGATGGACCCTGTACTTTGATGGTGCTTCAAATGCACTTGGAAACGGTATCGATGCGGCACTCATTTCCCCAGAAGGTTGCCATATACCTTTCACGGCCCGACTTTGTTTCAGCTGTACCAATAACATGGCCGAATATGAAGCTTGCATTTTTGGTCTCAAGGCTGCTATAGACTTGGGAATCAAATCTTTGGTCGTATTTGGGGACTCGGCTTTGGTTATCAGTCAAGTCAAAGGAGAATGGGACACCAAACATCCTAATCTTATCCCATACAAAGAACATGTTTTGACATTGCTGCCTCATTTTGAGCAGATTACTTTCGAGCATTTCCCGCGAGAAGAAAATCAGCTAGCAGATGCTCTGGCTACAATGTCTTCCATGTTTAAACTCAACTGGGATAACGAGGCTCCCCAAATCACCATCGAGCGAATGGATGAACCTGCGCATTGTCATGAGATTAATACTGAAGAAGTAGTGGAACAACCCTGGTTTCATGAAATCAAAAGGTATCTCCAGACTAGAGAATATCCTGAAGGAGCTTCCGTCAATGACAAAAAGTTCTTAAGGAGATTTGCGGCTAATTTCTTCCTAAGCAATGGCATCCTTTATAAGCACAACCATGATTGTGTTTTACTCCGATGTGTGGATAAAGCTGAAGCAGAGTTAATCATGACTGAGATACACAGTGGCACATTTGGCACCCACTTGAGCGGGCATACGATGGCTAAGAAGATTCTAAGGGCAGGCTATTACTGGTCTACTATGGAAGCTGTTTGCCATTAACATTCCCGTACTTGTCACAAATGCCAAGTCTACGCCAACAAGGTTCATATTCCTCCTGTTCCTCTCAACGTTCTGACAGCTCCTTGGCCATTCGCAATGTGGGGCATTGACATGATTGGAGAGATAAAGCCCACGACATTCAATGGACATCGCTTCATCCTGGTCGCCATTGATTATTTTACCAAGTGGGTCGAAGCAACTTCCTTTACCTCTGTTACAAAAAATGTGGTTACCCGCTTCATCAAGCAGAACCTCATATGCCGGTATGGTGTCCCCGACAGGATCATCACAGACAACGGTACAAACCTGAACAATACTATGATCACCGCTCTATGCGAACAGTTCAAGATTTATCATCACAATTCATCTCCATATCGGCCGAAGATGAACGGTGCTGTTGAAGCTGCGAACAAAAACATCAAGAAGATCATTCAGAAAATGACAGTTACCTACAAGGACTGGCATGAGATGTTACCGTTTGCTCTGCATGGATATCGTACCACGACACGTACATCAACAGGGGCAACCCCATTTTCTTTGGTGTATGGCATGGAAGTTGTCCTACCCATGGAAGTTCAGATTCCTTCTTTAAGGATTATGAAGGACGCTGGTTTGAGTGAAGACGATTGGATTCAGACACGACTTGATCAACTCAATTTGATCAACGAGAAACGACTCACTGCTATTTGCCATGGTCAGGCGTACCAAAAACGGATTATCAAGGCTTTCAACAAGAAAGTCAGACGTCAAGTATATCAAGTCAGAGATCTTGTAATCAAGCGGATCATCTTGCCGCAAAATGATCCCAGGGGAAAATGGACTCCTACTTACGAAGGACCATTTGTAATCAAGAGCATCTTTTCTGGTGGTGCAATGATTCTGACCACCATGGACGGCGACGATTTGCCACACCTTGCGAACACAGACATAGTCAAAAGATACTACGCATAAAATAACCCGACAAGTCGAAAACCCGAAAGGGCGACTTGGGCAAAAATGGGCATCCCGGTGAACCGAAAACCCGAAAGGGCGGTTCAGGCAAAAATTAGGGATAAAACAAAAAAATCTGTACACTCGGCAAGTTGAAAACCCGAAAGGGCGACTTGGGCAAAAAAAGGGTTTCCCGGTAGATCGAAAACCCGAAAGGGCGATTCAGGCAAACGTTAGGGAATTAAAGTGTGTGACTATGTCTCGTCGGATCACTTTAAAGAACAATCTCTTCATCAACAAGCTCCGAGCTTCTGATCAATCCAATCATCGGCGGACGAAGCAGTGAATGGATAAGATATTCAGAGTTGTGAAGGCTATAACAGAATGGGAATCCCATGGAATTGTTACACATAGCCATCTTTCCTTTTGTATAAATTTTTCAATGTTTACGATAACATCCTCTTACTAGGATTCCTGTCTCCTTTGTACAAAGATACTCATAAAAAGTTAATACAAACACTTTTCCAAATATAGAAATTTGCTTCATTTTCTTTTTCTTTTTACACTTATGTTTTATTTGAGAAACGTCCAATGTTTTGTTACATAGGCATATGCATTTGAACATAATCATTTTCTTACAAATCAAGAAAGATGATTGCTGATAGGTTGAAGGTACAGATAGATATCTTGATGCCCTTTCAGAAGAATTCCCCAGCGGAGTTAAACTCCAAATTCCTCAACAAAGTTAAAATCCAGAACTTAATTCCCCAAACAGAGTTAAACTTCAGGATCCTCAGCAGAACAAAAGCTTTCTCAAAGTTGATTTCCCCAGCTAGGAGAGCCTTCCAGAATCTAATTCCCCTCAGAGTCAAGTTTCAAGATCCCTAGTGGAGCCAAAACTGTTAATCCCCAGCGGAGCTAAAACTTCCAACTATCAATCCCCAGTGGAACCAGATTAGTGGACATTCTCCCCACATAGATACTTCCCATCAGTTTGAAGATTCTCAGTCTCACTTTTCCAGCATAAGTCTACCAGGTTCTGGACTCCCCAGTAGAGGTCATCAGAGTTCTCATTCCCCACAAGTCACCAAGGATTTTCAATCCCCAACAGTGGTCCTAAGATCCCTCAACAACTGAAGATCTTGTTCCCCAAGAAGTCGGCAGTTAACAAGGATGTCTCAGCTTCAGCAATCAAAGATTCCTGCAATCCCCTGCAGCAGTCAATGATTCACTTTCCCCGACAACAATCAAGATTCTATCATCTCCGGCTATCCAGGATTCATCCATCCTCAGCAAGACAGCTACTCAGCTTACATGCGCATTCATTACATTCATATATCATAAACATTGATATAACATATATACTGCATCATACATTTCATGCAACATAACTTTGTTTTTCAGCTAATATTTTACCCTTTTCAGGATAAGATTAATAAGCTTCGACTTCTGAAAACAGTTTACAGACGCTTCCCAACGTGGATGCTGATCTATTGCTTATTCAACTTCAACTTTTGAAAACAGTTTACAGACACTTCCCAACATGGATGCTGATCTATTGCTTATTCAACTTCAAGACTTCTGAAAATAGTTTACGGGTTCTCCAGATATGGATGTTAATCTATCGCTTGTTCAGATTCAAGACTTCTGAAAACAGTTTACGGGTTCTCCAGATATGGATGTTAATCTATCGCTTGTTCAGATTCAAGACTTCTGAAAACAGTTTACGGGTTCTTCAGATATGGATGTTAATCTATCGCTTGTTCAGATTCCAAACTTCTGAAAACAGTTTACGGATTCTCCAAACACGGATGTTAATCTATCGCTTGTTCAGACTCAACTTCTGAAAACAGTTTCCGGGTTCTCCAGATATGGATGTTAATCTATCGCTTGTTCAGACTCAACTTCTGAAAAACAGTTTACGGGTTCTCCAGATATGGATGTTAATCTATCGCTTGTTCAGATTCTCAACTTCTGAAAACAGTTCACGGATTCTCCAGACACGGATGTTAATCTATCACTTGTTCAGGTTCAACTTCTGAAAACAGTTTACGGATTCTCCAAACACGGATGTTAATCTATCGCTTGTTCAGACTCAACTTTTGAAAACAGTTTACAGACGCTTCCCCAACATGGATGCTGATCTATTACTTATTCAACTCCAAGAAAACAGTTTACGGATTCTCCAAACACGGATGTCAATCTATTGCTTATTCAGACCCCCAGTCCAGAGATATTCCAAACGTGGATACCTTTCTGATACTCACTCACTCATCAACGACATACAGTTCAACAAACATTCCAGATGGCATCTTTAAGCCCATCCCCGACAAGATCCTGTCACCTCTCCAGATGGCATCTCTAATCCCATCTCCAACAACTATCCATCATATCTCCAAATGGCATCTTTAAGCCCATTCCCGCACCTATGTTTTGACGAGTGCAAATTTATGGGCACTCTAGTGTCCAATCTCCTTTTACCTTCGAGACGCGAAAGGAAAACTTGCCAATCTAACTCTTCAGGTTCAAGAAGATTGAACAGGGGCAACTGTTGTACCCCAAAATTTTCCCTCTCATTCCATCAACATTTCACACCACAAGGCTCTTGGATCTCAAGATCAAGTTAGGGTGTGCTCTACTTAAGACCCCTCCTTGCAGTGTTGACCCAAATTAGGGTTTGAGTTTGCACAGGGATGTTTTGACCTAAAATTCCCAAAGTTACTTTTATGCTTCATGTTGGATCCACAAGTTTATCCATACCAAGTTTCAAGCCTTGATTCCAATCTTTGCCCAGTCAATTGGACAGTTGACCTAGAAATCAACTGTATTGGGGAAAAAGTTAACTGTGGCCAATTGACAGTCAAACCTCATGAATTTTGACCCACATAAACATAATGAGCTCACATGAACCATTTGGTCAAGTTTGGATCACAATTCCACAAGAAATTTGATCAGATCACCAAAAGGGCAAAATGGTCATTTTTAGGGTTTTGACTGCACAAAGGAAATTTTTGACTGTTTGACCTAACCAATGGCAAACCAAGCTCATATATGGACTCAAGGACTCAATGGAATTGTCTTGACGCATTCAACAAGTTCAAAAGATCTCAAATGCATAGGATTGACATATGAATTTTTCAGTCAACTGATCAAAATTTGATTGTATACTGAAAAGTCAAACTTTGACTTTTTGGTCAAAATCAAGTGCCAAGATTCATTTTTCATAAAGACATGTCAAATTATGAAACTTGTTCATCAAGAAACCCAAAATTGCAAATTAGGGTTTAAAATGAAAAAATTTCATAACTTAGAATTTTTCTAAGTTATGAAATTTCTTTATTTTTTCCTAACTTTGTCCCATTTTTTCACCAAGATGAAAATGGATTCAAACAAAACTTGAAACATGAAAGTTGTAGTCCATTTCAAAATCTACAACTTTGATTCACAAAGTTTTCTCAAAGGAAACTTGTATCTCAAGTTATGATTTTTGGAACAAGGGTACAAAACATTTTTAACTTAGAAGAAATTTGACCTATTCTAGGCAGGATTTTTGTCCAACTTCTTGGCCATTTTTCACATGGTTCCACTTGGAGTTTCAGTTTTCATTACAAATATGGATTGTATTACACATTCCAAGCTTTCCAAATTGTCCAAGAACTCATCAAACACCCTTGTGGTTAGAGAGAATCGAATTCACAAAGTTGGCCAAAACTCACTTTTGTTCATGACCAATACATGTTCATAGCAAATGGAATTTTCAAATCAGCTTGGTTTGTGCTAGCTTGCAGGCCTCTAAACCCTTTTACACTCCTTAATTGAATGCAAATCCACTGAGCTAATGCATTATTTTGTTCATTTGGACATTGCACACAAAATTAACCCTTAAATGGAAAAAGGTAGGATGCCATTTTGATAAAGTTATGCTTTATGTCAAATACCAAATCCTTGAGGCATGGGGCCAGATCTTAGAGCCAAATAAAATCCACAAATCCCAGTTATCAAGAGCCTAACTTGCAGCATACATTAGGGCATTGTACTGGCTGGTATCACAACTTACATTTTTTTGCTTACATTTGAAGAAACATTGCAAAACAACTCCAACTTCCATTTCCTGTCAACACAACCAAGAACAAACCTTGTGAACCTTTTCCATACATCAAGCCAAGCCTAAAACACAATTGAACCATCCCTCACACTTCTTAATACTCAGAATCCCTGTTTTGCTGCAAAACAGGGCATCCTCTGCAACTTGAGTTCCATAATCAATTCCACTCGTGCGCTTTGGCTAAAAACCTTTCAAACACATTCCATATCATCCACTGAAACTATTCCAAGCCTTAAACACAAGCTGTAACTCCCCTAACCTAAGTTGCCATTTTCATTTTTCAGTTTTGCAGGTGAACTTCCATAGCACGATATAGAGTGATTCAAAGCAAGCTAGGTGTTGGAGAAGTTTCCTTGGACTTCAAGCAAGCTATACAGAAGCTCAAACTCCATTGAAGTTGGCCACATTGCTGTACACGATTCAAGTTGAAACAGGTAATCTATGAACTTCTATCTCTCAATATAGGAAGAGTTAGGCTTAGTTTTGTGAATGAAACATGTCCTACTCATAGCCCTGAAGCCATACATATGATCACTTTTTATTTATGTTAAGCATGCTGTGAGAATTTTAGTCATGAACATGAGGAAAAAATTAGGTTAAAATTTAGGGCTAGAGAAATTCTCTCTGGCCTTTGAGTGTTAATCCAAGTTTTTTACATGTTTGAACTCGTGATTTGATGCTCTACAATGTTTGTGTTATGAGTTTTGCAAAATAATCAAGGAATCAGGAGTTAGTGTTGAACAAGGAAAGGCGCGCGTTTTCTGTTTCAAATGGCTGGAGGTTGAAGAAGGTGGTGACTTGGGCTGGGCCTGAGTCACCCTTACTGCTTGCACCCCCCTTTTCAATTTACACCCCCCTGGCCCATTTAATTAAATACTTGTCATTTTTGTGATTTTATTTTTTATTCTGATTTCATATTTTTTGCTTAAACATAAAAAACACCAAAAATATTTTTCCACATTTTTTTCATATTTATTTGGCATTTGTTTCATTTTATTAGTATATATATGTAAATAATATAAATAATTTTTACTAAAACCCTAAAAAATAATATAAAAATTATATTTATTTTCAGCTATTATTTTTATTTACACCTTAAAAATAATTTCTTAAATACACATTTTTTTCATATACATAAATAATTAATTTTATCTTTTTATATTTAATAGGTTTAGTAAATATATATATAAATACTTGTATATTATATTTATTAGAATACTTAGGATAAAAATATGAAAATAATACATTTTTATTTTTTAATATATGACTCTAAAAATACTTTTTTTTACAATATACTTTTTATTTTTTGTATATAATTAACAAATATTGTACATAATTAATAAATAAATACTATTTACTTGAAAATTAGGGTTTTGCCCTAAACCATAAAAATAATCAAAAAATGACTTTTTCTTATTTTGTTTATACTTCAAACATGAAAACCTTTTTACATACATATCAAAAATCATTTTTGTGCATAATACATTTTGTATATTCATTGTATTCACTTAAATATTGTACAATTAAATATTTATATCCTATACTTTCGATATGGTTGTAATAACTTAGATTTTATTTCCTTGTCAAATATCCCCCAAATTCAAACTTGTATCCCCATCCCCATAATCATGTTGTAATAATTTAGGACTTTAAATTCTCGCACATTTAAAAGTTTCCAAATTATGCCATGATAGACCTAGGGCTTGTATGCAAAATCAATCAACAAATAGCTTGACCTAATTCAAGATAAACATGCATGAAAAACAAACACAATGCACACTTGCACCCCTAGGGTTACTCCACTTGTTGCCTTCAAAAATAGGCCATGGTTGCATGTTAAGTGTCTTTGGCAAAACAAAAACAAATCAAATGATCATAGTCCCTCGATGACGCTATCTTATTGCCTAAACAAAAATGATCATAGTCGCTCAAGAAAATTGCCAAAGATACTTGACACTATTGCCTCTATGGTCTATACAATGACCCGCGCCCGTCCCGTTAACATCCTAACACAAGGTTGTTCACCAAATACAATGGTGAAACAATACTGTTAAAAGGGTTAAAACATGAGAAAGATCTTTGAGAAATTTAGAGTAGATAGCTCTTAGTTACTTGATCAAACTTGCAAAACAATCCTTGCCATTTTTTCAAAACACACATTACAACACAAATTCCAAACAAACTTTCAAAAAAACATTGAAACATCTTTTCAAAAAGACAAACACCTTTGTAAAACATTCGAGTAAATAATTGTTACAATGGTTGCCTAGACAAGGCATCTTTTTCAAAACATTTTCAAAACCACACACACAAAGCACCATTTCAAATAATTGAAAAGCAAAGGCAAGTGATCTAAGAAAGTAACTAAGAGCCCATGGATAACCATGGATAGAAATGATGCTAATACCTTCCCTTTCTATAATCTACTCCCCGAACCCAAGAAAACATCTCAAAGGTCTTTCCTGTGCTTTTTGACCTTTCCTTAGGATAAAATAAAAAGTCGGTGGCGACTCTTGCTCAACCGAAACATTTGCGAACACAAATGCAAAACCTCAAGTGAGTTCTCCCACCGTATCACAACTAGAAAAGTGCCTTTCGATTGGCAGTTCAACAATGTCCTTCGATTGGCAGTTAAACAATGCCTTTCAATTGGCATAACAACAAGTTTCTACCGGGCCCTTAAAAACCTTCGATACAAGCTTGACTCACTAGTCTTTGATTAGGCATTTAACACCCTTCAATCAAGCTTTGGTCCGCAAGTCTTCGATTGAGCTTTGTTTTCCTTTGAAATGGCTTCCTTCGATTCAGAAAGAAGGGGAGATCCTTTTGGCTTCCTTCGTTTGAAGCACCTCTGGCTTTTTTCGTTTGGAGCATCTCTGGGCCTCCTTCGTTTTAAGCACCTTTGGTTTCTTTCACACAGGCCCCATTGGGACAAATGGCTTGCATGCCTGCCTGTACAAGGTAGGAATTTTCTTCACGCCTATAAGGCAAACATCAGCTACATGCCTGCCTGTACAAGGCAGGAACTTCCCTCATGCTAAGTTTTGACAGCCCAATTTCTACACTATGGAATTCCAAAAGTCCATTCGAAGGACACATATTGTTGGCCATTCGAAGGAGCTGAATCAGAGCCATTCGAAGGAGCATGCAGAAGGCCCATTCGAAGGCTACACAAGGGGCCCAGTCAAAAAGAGACAATATGAGGTCCATTCGAAAAGAGACAACATGTGGTCCATTCGAAAAAAAGGCAGCATGAGGTCTATTCGAAAAAAGGCAACACGAGGTCCATTCGAAAAAATTCAACTTGAGGTCCAATCGAAGGATGAAAACTGAAGGCACTCGAAGGAGCCAAAATGTCCACATACATTCAAATTTCAAAAGAGGACAAGATCTCATGTTTTTGGCCACAATTACAAAACTTCATTCATGGCCTTGAAAACATTTATTTATGGCAATTTAAACCATTGTCTTCTTATCCCGTCCCTTCAACACTATATAAGCAGCATGCTTGCAAGCTAAAATGGACTGACACACTCACACAAAAGGATTAGACGAAAGGGAGAAGCACATCAAAAAACTCTCAAAACTCAACAAGATCACACCTCACTTGCCTCTCTCTTTTCGAATCCAGCAGTATCCCAACAACTCTAGTCCTCACATAAGTTCAATTTTCCAGCAAGGTAAGTTCCCTTTACCTTGCATCTTTTGTTTCAGCATGGCATGTACATAACATCTATTCGCTGTTCATTTATGTGTCTTGATTGATTGCATGTTTTTTTCTTGTCTAAAATATACATGTTAGAACTAACCCTTATACAGATTCAAACGAAAAGAAAAGGATCCGTGTGAAACGAAGCCTTAGGATTCGCCCCTCATTGTCTTCCTTCCCCAAATGAAAGAGGCACCTTCATGTTTATTTTCTAGGTCCACGTCCCTTTATAGTCCAAATGAAGGATCCATAAGGGATAAACGAAGGACCCTCATGCTGACTTCCAGACCTCAATTGAAGGAGGCAGAAAAGAGTCCAAACGAAGGATCCTCATACTACTTCCCAGCACAATCTAAGGAGGCCAGGAAAGTCCAATCGAAGGCTGCTCACATCATTTCCCCTTGAATCTAAATACTCACACCCCATTATTTTCTTTTGGCATTCCAGCCCATTTGGGAATTTTTCTTTTGTTTGTATTTTTTCTATTTATTTTGTTTTCCTTTATTTAATTAACATAATAGTAAAAAACTCGCAAAAACTATTACGCTTAAATTTTTTTAATTAAACAATTAATTTCTTTAATTAATTAATTAATTAATTAATTAATTAAATTTTAACTTTTTCTTAGTTTAAAATGAATTAGAACTTAGATTCTAATTTAATCATTTTCTTTTCATAATAAAAATTTCAAAAAAATATATTAGGATTAGTTTTTCTTTTATAACCTAGAATAATTTTCCATTTAAATATTTATTTTCCTTAATTTAATTTAGAATTAATTTTTCTTTTAAATCCAAAAACAAAAAAAGACTTTTCTTTACCTAGAAATTTTCTTACGTTCTTAGACGTATTGTTTTATCTTGCGCGCGTTTATTTTACTTTCGCATTTTTATGATAATGTAACTGTATCCTGGTTTGTAATAGATTAAATCGGGATTTTTACAGTTTTCCTTTATTCCCCCCCCCCCCCCCCCCATTTTGTACAGTGTAAATCCTCATCCCCGAAAGCCATGTAATAGTCTAGATTTACGCTTTCCGTACTTTATTTTATGTACACATTAACTGTTAGTAACTAGGCGTGTATGGAAAGACTAATAATCAAATATTAACAAACTTAACAAAAACACAAAAATAACTGAACATAACACACTTGCACATATACACCTCTAGGGTACCCCACTTTGGTTGCCTTCAGAAATAAAACAGTCATGAGGCAGGAACACTTTAGCAAAGACCCATAAATCAAAATATCATAGTCCCTCGATGACCTTACAGTTGGCTTCTCGGTAAATTATCTAGTCCCTAAACAAAATTTCTAAAGCGTCTCCACAAGTTGCCTTCGTGACTGTAAACGGCCTTTCGAATGTCCCTTATACATCCAACAATAAGGCTACCTACTTACTAATAGTAGGATATCACTGTCTAAAGGATAGGAGGAAAAGAACGCCACTTTTTCGATTATAAAAGTAGATAGCTGTTAGAAGTTTACTGAAAAAACATTTTTGCACTTACATAAATATTAGTTTTCGAAAGCAATTTTCAAAGCATTTGCTTTGTTAACATTCTTGAGGACTGATACAAGAATTAACGCAAAGCAAATTTCCGCACTAAGGCATTTTTAAATACTTTTCAAAAGCACAAATCACAAGCAATTTTCAAAACATGAGCTAGCATCTAAGAGCCCGTAGATAACTACGGATGGAAAGGATGCCAACACCTTCCCTTTCCATAATCTACCCCCTTATTCAGAAAACTCTTGAGAAGGTCTTTTTCTGTTCTTTTCACCCTTTCCTTAATTTGGATAAAAGAAAAGTCGGTGGCGACTCTTGCTTACCGCAACATTTGTGAACGCAAACATAAAACCAGTATAAACAGTCGGTTCTGCCACCGTATCACACCATCCATGAAGGAGAAAACTTTGTTTTGAGCAGTGTTGTCAACCAAGATATTGATATGAGGTAATGGGAAATCGTCTTTGGGGCTTTCCCTATTCAAATCCATGTAGTCTATGCACATATGAACTTTACCGTCTTTCTTCGATACTAGAACAACATTTTCCACCCATTGAGGGTATGACATCACTGCCAGGAAACCTGCATCGAACTGCTTCATTACCTCCACTTTTATTTTCTCGAACATGTTTGGCCGCATGCGACGAACCTTTTGCTTGACCAGAGGACAATCTTCCTTCATTGGCAGACGATGAACTACGATATCAATATCAAGCCCCGACATATCTTCATATGACCAAGCGAACACTTCAACATAGTCGTGTAACATCTGGACCAATCTTCTCTTGACACCGTTTTTCAGGTTGGCGTCGATCTTGACTTCCTTCTTGTCTTCCTCAGTACCTAGATTTATCACTTCTACTGACTCCTCATGTGGTTGAATGGCCTTTTCTTCTTGTAACAGAAGTCCGACGAGTTTCCCGGTATTTCACAATCTTCATTACCTTTGTCTTTTGCTTCATAGATTGAATTTTCAAAGTCATAGATGGAATTAGCAGAGTCATTGTTAATGAGATCCGGAGTGGATGTTTATCTATAAATATGCGTGTGTGCATGTAAGGTCACATGACTATTTTTCAAAATTCAATAAAGTAAAGAAAGGCAAAGAGTGCAAAATTTGAATATAAAATAGTCCAATGTTTTTCATTAAAATGAGCATATTGCATATGAAATAGACAAACCCTTAACAAATGGACCATTGTTCCTCAGGCAAGGCACATGGCTTAAAGTCATTGTTTTAATGGAAATTACAGACAAAGTTTTCAAAGTAATAAAAACAGTAAATGGAAATTACTCCTGGTTGAAGGAGATTGGAATAAAGTCCTTGTTCTTCCAATTATCGATCCCTCCGTCAGCAGTCGGGTAGATCCAATCATCAAAGTCACTATCAGCATCAAAGTCTTCAAGGGCATTAACCTCATGGTTAGTAATGCTAAGAGGTGGTTTCCCTGCACGGGCATGTTGAACCTCCTTTTGAGATTTGGAAGTGAAGCCCAATCCGAATTTGTCTGACTTGAAAGGGAAATCAGGAAGTTGTCCCCAATGGTGCAACCCCTGTCTTCAACAATGACATGAGCATCTTTGAGAAAAGCCATCCTCAATGTATCTTTAGCAACTTTGGGAGTGTCAGGAATGGCCTTGGCAACAACAACCATGGGAGAGACCACTTCAAAGGCTTGACAAGGAGTTTCATTGAGCTCTCCATCCATTTCAACATATTTGAATGAATTTAGATGACTAATCATAAACTCTTCCTCACCACAGACGGTAACAATTTTCCCCTTGATCGAATATTTCAACTTTTGATGTAGTGTGGAAGTCACCACACCTGCCCCATGTATCCACGGGCGTCCAAGGAGGCAAGAATAAGCAGTACAAATATCCATCACATAGAATGTTGAGTTGAAGACTTGAGACACAACCATGATAGGGAGATCAACCTCTCCATAGACCATCCTCTTAGAACCATCGAAAGCCCTTACTACAATGTCGCTAGGTTTCAACACCAGTCCATCACAGTCTAGTCTATCCAAAGCTCCTTTAGGTAAGACATTGAGACAAGATCCATTATCCACTAATACATGTGCCATGGTAGTGCCCTTGCATTCTTTGGAGACATGGAGAGCTTTGTTGTGATTCTTCCCAATCAGGGTCAGATCTACATCAGAGAACCCTAAACCATTGTCAGCAGTCAAGCTTGCTACACAATTTTCAAATTGGTCGACGGTATTTTTTTGTGGGACATGTGCATTCTTCAAGAATTTTATCATTCCTTGAGCATGGGTCTCCGAGCATAGCAACAAAGATAACATGGAAATCTTTAAAGTTGTTTTCCCCAGCTGTTCCACTATCCTATAGTCACTTTTTCTGATAATTTTTAGAATCTCCTCCATCTCTTGGGTAGATGAGTCCTCAATGGTAATATCTTTTACGGGCGCCTCCGTCAGGGCAGGCTCGGCCATTTTTTCTTTTCCTCGAGTATCAGCAACAGGTTTAACATCAATAATACGAATGGGTGTAGTAGTATTTGTCGGAAGTGGAGAGAAGATCCTCCCCGTCCTAGTAACTTTACTTTATCCAGCAATGTTTGTAATGTCAGCAGTTTCATCTTCATCAATCCACGAATCTTGTTTGGTACCATGGTAGTACACTTCTGCCCCATAATTCCATGGGACAACCTTATCAGAAGAGTAGGGGACTGGCCCCAATGTGGTAATAATTAGTGGAGCTATTCTTGGTTCAATGGGAATCCTAATAGGACCCTTTGAGGTATTCCTAATAGGTTTGTTTGAGATAGTAATGATGGACACGTCTTTCAATTCTTGAGATACAACTTCGGTTAAACTTTCCACAGATTGAGTTCTTTCAAATAGAATCTCATGGCTATCCATCAGGCGTTGAAAACCTTTCTTTAGCCATTCAGAACCATTAATTTGTACAGCACGGTAGCAATAGTCTTCAAGGCAACCAGAGAATACCTCGACTTTCAACAAATTCTCTTTAACAGTCTTCAAATGAGTGGCCAAGTCATTGACGAAGGAAACAAGAGAGGCATCTTCAATAGCATTGACACCCTTACCATGATTTGGCATGGGTGCGGTGATTATGTTGAGAGTTGGAAGAGGGTCAAATTCAATTGTCTTGTTATCAATTAAGTCTTGGATTTTATTCTTTAGAGACCAACAATCATTGGTATCATGTCTGGGACTGTTTGAGTGGTAAGCACATTTGGCATTGGGGTTGTATTTTGGAGAAGAAGTGTTAGGGTTGGAAGAGGGATCTCGCAAGGTAACCAAATCAGCTTTCAATAGGTGTTGCAGAGCTTGAGATAGTTTCATATTGATTTTAGTAAACTGTCTTCTTTGGACATCTCGTCTTTGTTGACTATTTTGTTGACACGGTCATTGAGTTGGAGTTGGATTAGAAATCAGTATAACCCCTATTGAATGATGACAATTATTCTTAGCATGGATTCTTGACCCATACACAGCATTAGTCTCTTTTTTACCAATAAATGGCTTTTTCACATCATTTGAGGTGGAGGCCATGGGTATCTTCCCGCTTTCAACCCACTCACCACTCAAGATCAATTCAGTGAATCCTGACGATGAACTTCCAATTAGTAAGTTCAAAAATGGTCCAGTAAATGTTCTCATAAACATGTCTACCAACTCCCTATCAGTTAAAGGTGGCTGCACCCTTCCATCCAAGTCTCTCCATTTTTAGCGTATTCTTTGAAGCCCTCATTTGATCTTATGGTCATTCCTTGCAATTGCACCCTAGTTGGCGCAAGATCGGCGTTATATTGATATTGGCGGTAAAAAGCAGTGGCCAAATCCTCCCAAGTATGGATGTTAATCCCTTCCAGTTGGTAAAACCACTCCAACTGCGTCCCAGATAGACTTTCTTGAAAAAAGTGCACCCACAGTTTCTTATCAGCGGTATGCGGCTGAATTTTGAGGACATAAGATCTTAGGTGAAGCTTAGGACATGAGACTCCATCGTAATTGGCAAAAGCAGGGATTTTTAATTTGTGGGGAATGACTACCCCAGGAACCAAACCCAAGTCACCAAAGTCCAAGCCAGGCACAACTTGGATTTATACAGCCTTCAATCTGTCTTCTAATTGCTTTTACTTATCGTCGGTCGGGTGATATTTCTCATCAAAATAATCTTCGTCTTTAGAGATTTGATTGTTTCCACCTCCGGCATGGGGGATCCCATCATCTTCATCTTAATTCTCATCCTCCTCGGAGGAGTCTTCTTCAACTTGAACTTGTTAGATAGGGCCCTTGAATCTCTTTCCCATGTTGATTACAACTTTCTTCTTGGTCTTCTTCTTTGTAACCTGAAGTGACATCATTTCTTGTTGCCCCTTTACTAAGTTGAGCAGAGTTTCTTGAAACTGAGAGTTTTGAGTCTGCAAGTCCTTCACAGTTTTCTCGAGATCCATCTTATACTAAAATAAATAGTAGAAAGATGAGGAAACCTGTGTCGAAAAACCTGCTTATGATATGATGCATGTTATGCGAATGCAATATTTTCAAGGATGTTATGGAATTTAAATTTGCTAGACAAAGAGAAGACAACAAACATTAATTGCATTAATAAGTTCATGAATTAAAAATGCCTCTTGGGCTTACAAAGGTTACAAAATAAACTCCTAAGACAAAAAATAAAGACTTAAGTTTCCCATGGGCACATCCTTTTTGGTGTAATGTAGGCATTCAGACTTTTCTCTTCATGAAGTTGCCTCGTGAGCTCCAAAACCTTCTTCTCGCTTGCGTAGAACTGTGCTTCAAAGGTAACTCGTTCCCCTTTGAGTTGATTCCATGATCTTTGAAATTATTTGAACTCGGTAGGCATGTCAGGATGAAGAAGAGTGCAAGGGGTGTCTCCCTCAGTAACATTCTCCATAATCACAGGTAGGATGGTTGGGTAAGACATCACGAGACTTTGAGCACAAGTTTATACCCACACGAGGTAAGGCTCAAGAGGGATGGAATTTTTATTCCCTAAAGTCTTACTATCCACTTTGTTTACCATTCTCCAAGCTCGTATGAACCTTTGACAATGGCCTTGGATGCCACCTTCGTAGTCGAATACCAAACCTTTGATGAGCGCATCATAGGGACCATATCTTCGTGCATACCCTAACTATCATAATGCAAGAGAAGGGTTATAGGTAATACCTTCCCAAATGCCCAAGAGTGGAACATTAGGAAACTCCCCATAATAGTCAATGACGGTAATATCCTCCAAAGACCGAGAATATCAATGAATATCCAAGTGTGAGAGCGACATCATCCTTTGAGACCATGTCGGGCCTTGTTCATTCTTCAATTATGATTGAGGAAGGTGCGAAATAAACCACTTAGACAGTAATGGAATACAACACAAAAGAGTCCCTCTCTTCTTCATGGTGTGAGCGTGGAAACAATGTAGAATGTCTCCAAGAAAAGTAGGTACGAGATTACGAGAGAGAAAAAATTTAACGGCATTCACATCTATGAGTTGGTCCGGATTTGGAAATAGAACCAAACCATAGATTAGAAGGGCCAAGAAATCCTTAAAATCTTGAAAATCCATATCTTTAAAAAAAAAAACGAGCCTTTTACAACAGGAACTTGGCTAAGAAACCCTTAACTCCACTCCTTGTTTCCAAATTTGCCACAATGTCGGATCTCTTCAAATGCAAGGCTTTGGCCATAAACTCAGGCTTTCGAGTTTCCTCTAAACCGATGAATAGTATTTGATCAAGCACAGGCACTCCTAGAAATTGAGAGAATTCTTCTAATGTAGGCATCAATTGGTAGTTAGAAAATGTTAAGCAATGATGCATAGGATCAAATAATTGGAAGAGCACACACATCATTTCTTCTTGGAAGTTTGAGGTAGCCAAGTTGAGAAGTTGACAATATTTCTTGGTGAAGAGAGAATCTCCACGAACCCTTGATGCTAACTCTTGAAGTTGAGGATGCACTTTCACGAAAATGACTCAGATGGTATTTCTACGAGTGGAAGCCTTGTCCTACAAAACAGAACAAAGATAAATTCCTAAATCCTTGAAATGGTTAGTGAGAATGCTTATGATGTTATGATGTTTATGATGTCTTGAATAATTAATCACAAATAAAGCACACAAAGACCTTAGGTTTAGGCTTGCAAGGGTTTCATAGGTAAGTACCCTCTTGAAGTTTAGTAGGTTCAACATGTCCTAGAAAGTAAACGGGTTTTAGGGAATCTCAATATCATTGATATTTATTCATTGGGAATTGTTTTAGCACAATCAATCTTTTCTTACGACCAAAATATCCCAAAAGTCTGATCTCAATGAGTGTAGTATCGAGTATCAACCAATCATCAGCTTTTCACCAAAGTTGGCTATCTCACTACTTCCTAATTGCCAAGCTATTCAACTAAAGGTTCTATGATGAGTTAGTGCTTCATGACACCATACATCGGCCCCGTATTCTCCTCGATTCAATATAAGGGATACCAGTACTAACAAATGTGTCACACTAACGTAGCCATTGTTTCAACCATATTGGTCTATGTCGTACAATCTCCACAACCTATTGCTACTTACCTAATGGTGTTCCCAGATCCGGGTAGAGGATTTATACACAACCCAAACACCCTTTTAAGAGTAAAGAAAATAAGTCAAATAATCAAAGCATTTAAATATGATCTAGTATCTAAGGTAACCCCACTTTAATTAACTTTCCCCAACAGATTCGCCAGTTCTGTGATACGGTAGGAGAACTGACTTAGTGTTTTGCATTTTATCGCAAGTGTTCCGGATAGCAAGAGTCGCCACTGACTTTTCTTTTATCCAATAAAGGAAAGGGCGAAAAGAACAAGAAATACCTTTGGATAATTTTCTTGAGTTTGGGGGGTAGATTATGAAAAGGGAAGGTGTTAGCACCCTTTTCATCCGTAGTTATCTACGGGCTCTTAATTACTATCTCACTTTGAAATGATTTGTAAAAAATTTGCTTGTGTGGGTTTTGAAAATATTTTTGAAAAGTTCCTTTGTTTAGGCGAACTTTGTAATTATTCTCGTCTCTATAAGAATGTATACAAAGTGTTGACTTTTGAAAATATTTTCTGGAAAGTGCTGGTGTATTTGAAAGATGTTTTATTTGAAATGTTTGTGAGCAAGCAACTACGAACATTCTACCTACTCAAAAAGTCTTTGTTCTTTTCCTCCTCCTTTAGATAGTGTTATCTTACCATCAGTTAGTAATCAACCTTATCATTGGATGTGAAGAGACAGGTGTGATTCATCGTACAGTCATAGAAGACAACATTGTAGGATACCTTAGAAATTTTTTGTAAGGGTCTAAGATCGTTTACCGAAGGTAACATTAAAGGGTCATCGAAGGACTACGATCTTGTATTCGAGGGTCATTACTAAAGTATCCCATGTTCGAGGGACATGACTATTTATATCAGAGGCAACAAGTGTGGGTTACCCTAGAGGTGCATGTGTGAATTGTGTTTTGATTGCATGTATTTTTTGTCTTTGAAATTACATTTTTCTAATGGTTGATTTTAGTCTTTCCATACAAACCCTAATTACTAGCAATAATAAGGAAAGCGGTAAATTGCAGAATTTAAATGTCCTACGCTATTACAACGCTTTAGGAGATGGGGTTACAAGTCACAAATGGGGGATGAAAGTGATTAAAATCTAATTACTATTACAACCATATTGAATAATGAATAACAATAAAATATATACAAGAATACGAAGATGATATAAAAGAAAAGAAAATTGTGTTTGAGTTTTTTTTAATGAAAGTGTTTAACCTTAACTAAACTAATAAAGAGAAAGAAAATAAATAATTATCCTAAGTTGATTTAATAAAACTAAACCTAAATTAGTTTATGAAAAGAAATTAAATTTGTTAAGAAAATATTTTTTAGGGTTTCATGTTTGAGGAAGTAAAATAAAAATAAAGGAATAGTCTAAGTAGTTAAGAAAATATATTTTTGTATTTTTCAATTTAAAAAATAAAATAAATAAAATAAATAAATGAATATATATATATATATATATATATATATATATATATATATATATATATATATATATATATATATATATATATATATATATATAAGTAAAAAGGTCAGAGTGTTTGAAAATAAAGTATGGGGTTAGTAAGTAAAATAATTTTTATTAGGCCCAAAGTCTATTTTTGTAATCAGAAAATAAACAAATAAAATACAAACATGGGCCTATGTGTATGAAGCAAACAAGGGGTGAGGATTAGCAAAAAAGGTCAGGCCCAAAGGTATGAGGTCCATGCGTGCTTGTCCAAACAAAAAAATAAGAAACAAATGAAAAATGTGAAAAAATATAAAAGGTCTCGTTGGGGCTCGAACCCAGGACGTTTTATAGGTAAGCCTTACGCATGCTTGCTTCCACTGTGGTGGCCTGTACATCTGGTATTAGAAAAACAATCAATAAATTTAAAATAAAACATGTTCATGAAGCCAACTTCATCTTCTTCCTTGCGCCAATGTTTGAACAACATTCTTGAATTCTGTAACTTCTTCATCTCTCAACCATTTGCAAAAAAGAAAACATTAAACTTCCTTTGAATTTCTTCACGGGTTCAGTCATATAAGTAATTAAAGCTATAAATCAAAGATAAGCTTAAATTTTGTTTGGTACCAACTTTAACCTAACATTTTCAGCAATTTTAAACTCAAAATTCTCACTACTCAAGCAATATAAATGAATTCTAAGGACATGGTTAGTTTCAGGGCTATGATGTCTACATTTTATCTTCATAAATAGAAACCAAATGATGCCTATATGAAGAGTTCAAAAGTCAGAAAACTCACCTTGAAAATGGAATTCGTGTTTTGAGTTTGAGTTTGCTTCAAGATGCTGCAATGATCTGATTATCTCTCTTGGACCTCTAGGAATCTAATATAATGCTTAGCTTGAGTTGAGAGTGGCTGAAATGTTCTGGAGAAGTCAAGTTGCAGGTAGCTGTTTTTGAGTTTAGACAATGGGGATGAAGGTGTTACAGTTTCAAAAAAGGGACAAGGATGAACTATATTTGATGTATGGAAGCTCTGAAAATGATTTTGAGGGAAAACGCACGATGGAAATGGAAGATACAAGTTCAAGGGCAGAATTATGGTAAAAATGGAGTTTTTGTGCAACTTATGGTCTGAGGGAGTTAGAGGGAGTTTTCAGGCTTCTAATTTCGTGTCCTAAGTTGCATAATAGTGTCTCAATTTATAGGAGAAGGTTTGAAGGCTTGGAGAGGTCAGAAACAAAAGTTCACATGTTATGAATTTTTGCCTTGTCTTTTAAGCAACTTGAAAAATATAGTTTCAATGCATAGTACAAGCATGGTCTGAGTAGTTAGAGGCTCTACACAAGTTTCTTATGGCTTTGAGATTGTTGGTTATCAGAAGGAACAAGTGCAAAGTTCAAGGAGAGTGGACTTTGTGATTAAATCCACTTTACTACAATGGCAATGTTACTTTGTGCCATTAATGGAAATGCAACTTGGATAAGAGCTTAAATTCTTGGACAATGGCTCTATAAGTTGTGTAATTAATTAATTATGGAGTAAAATACAAGTTAGAAGCGTGCAAATCAAGATTATGCAGCAAGGTTGGAGATTGGATCAAATGTTCATTAAGAAAATGACCTATAATTCAAGTTTTTGAGGCCATCTTCATCTCTTTAAAACTTCTAGTTCAAGCATGATCTTTTCTAGTTCTAGGACATTTTGGAAAGCTTGTAACATGATCTACAACATTCATTTTGACCATTTTGACAAAATCATCTTGGAGCTTGGTGAAAATTGGCCAAGAAGTTGGGAAAAAAATCTCCCTAAACTAGGTTAAATTTTCACTAAGTGTTTTAGAAAAAGTGCATGACTTCATGGTTTCATAGTTTAAAACCAAAGAATTTCTAGGACTAGATCAGTAAATAAAAGTTGTATATCTCATCAATATCTACAACTTTCATGTTTAAAGTTTTCTTTGAATCATCTTTCATCTTGGTGAAAACATGTCATGAAGTAGTGAAATTATCATGTTTAAAACACTTAGAAAAATTTCTAAGTCTTGAAAAGTTTAACTTTTCAAATTGACATTTGACTTTCTTGATTTCTTTATTTATTGATGATAAATCTTCATATTTTTGAATTTCTTGATGAATTGTGATCTTTGAAATCAAATCTTGATCAAAAAGTCAAAGTTTGACTTTTTGTGCATCAGTTGACTTTTCATCAATTGATGAAATTTCAACTATCAAATCAGTAATCTTGAGAAATGTTTTGAGCCACAAAATTTGGTAAACGTGGTATATTTGAATCCTTGAGATCATGCTTAAATCGATTAAGTCATGTAATAGGTTAAAAATTATTGATCAATCATTCTCAGTCAAAACCCTAATTTTGACCATTTTGCCCCTTTTGATGATTTGGCTGTTTTTCTTGAGGAATTGTGATGAGTCCTTGATGAATTGATGAATATGACTTCAAGATGTTGATATTGGTAAAAATCATGAAGTTTGACTATAGGTTGACCATAATTGACTTTTTACCCAATACAACTGATTTTCAGTCATCTGAGCAATTGATTGAGCAAAATTGTGATTCACGACTTGAAACTTGATATGAGTATTCTTGGAGGTCTATAATGATTCATGAATATCATTTAAGGCATTAGAAGTCCAATTATCCTTGTGAAAATCAAAACCCTAATTTGAGGCATCAGTGTTTAGGAGATGGTTGGACCTAGGCAACACTTTGGAGATCTTGTGTGAAATGTTTTGAGGAAAGAGAGGGAAAATTTTATGGTACAACAGTGTGGCTAAGACATTAGAAGAGAATAAATTATGCTTCTGCTCTACACAAGTTCTGATGAACAGTAGCAAGACACTCCAGAAGACTCTGAAGTGTAGGCTCTGATATGAAGTTCTAAATACCTATGGTTCTAAGAAAAGGGTTCTAAAGACCAAGTGATAAAGACTCTGAAGACAAAAGTTATAAAGAATTGAATTTCTGAAGACCCAAGGTTCTAAGAAAATATTCTCACGACCAATTGCTGAAGACGCTGAAGACGTAATTCTTAAGACTCTGAATACTTGAAGTTCTGATAATCTTGTGTTATGTTCTCACTTCTAAACTCATGCTCGCAGAAGCCTCTGAAGTGCAGAAGGAGAGAAGATAAAGTTAACATGGTACAAATAGTACATGGTATAATCAACGTTTCATTCCACTACCATGAAAGGATGGACGCGTTGCACGATCTTGTCCCCCATGTGATTGCTCAAGCTACCAATGTTTATGTAAATCCCAAGAGTACCCCTCAATGGATATATTATTTTATTGGCTATAAAAAGGCTTGAAGACTAAGAGAGAAATCTGAAGCTAATTTACTGCATATCCACGCAAAAGTTCAGTTCATAGCTTTCATATTTTTAAGTCATTGTTCTTAAAATAGTTTACATATTCAACTTGTGTAGAAGCAATATTATTGTAAACAAAACTTGTATTCAAATAGTTGTTTGATTTCCTTAAGGGACCGATTGGGTCTATATACTTAATAAGTCTAGGACTAGTGTGTCTTAGAAGTTTGATTTTCCTTAAGGGATCGATTAGTTCTATATCCTTAAGAAGTCTAGGACTTGTGTGTCTTAGAGGTTATTAGTCACTTGCGGGTAGCTTGTGCATTGTAATAATCTGTTGGATTATTGGATTAAGTCCTCGATTGAGAGAGGCAAAATAACCTTGGTGGGTGGACTAGAATAGCTTGATAGTTTTCAAGTGAACTAGTATAAACATACCTTGTTCTTTACTTAATGTTCTTAATTATTGTTATTATCAAGAGTGAAGGAAAAAATATTTTAATTAAAAGGGAATATTTTTAAAAGAACTTTTTTGATTTAAAACCCAATCCAAACCCCTCTTTTGTATTTTCCACACCTTTAATTGGCATCAGAGCCTGGTTCTAAGGAGAAAAAAAGTTTTCATTTTTATCAACACTTAACATTGTTCAGTATTGAACCAGTGTGTGTGAAAAACCAATGGCTACACCTACTTCCACTGTTGATAATAGGGATAATGATAGAGATTGTTATAGTTCAAAACCTCCTATGAATGATGAGGAGAAGTTTGATTATTGGAAGGATAGAATCGAAAGTTACTTTCCGGCATATGACCTGGATTTATGGGATTTGGTTGTTGATGGCTACACTCACCTAGTAGATGATAAAGGTCACAAGATTGCAAGAAGTGCAATGATATAAGCACAGAAGAAAGTTTACAAAAATCATTACAAAGCAAGAACTATTATGCTTAGTGCTATTTCATACAATGAATATGAGAAGATCACAAATAGAGAAAATTTAAGGTCTATCTTTGATTATCTTCAGATGACGCATAGAGGCAATGCACAAGTAAAAGAAACAAAGGCTTTGGCCTTAAGTAAAAAATACAAAGCCTTCAAGATGGAAAACGACAAATCTATGGAAACGATGTTTTCAAGATTTCAGACTCTTGTGGTAGGACTTAAGGTTCTAAATAAAGATTACTCTGAAGCAGATCATGTTAATAAGATTACCAAAAGTGTGCCTAAAAAATGGAGACCAATGGTAACTGCTTTTAAACTTTCAAAGGATTTGAACAACACCTCTCTTGAAGAGATGATTAGCTCCTTAAGAAGTCATGAGATTGAGCTTGATTAAGATGAACCCCAAAAAACAATTAATTTTGTGGCTCTAAGGTCTAAGTCTGGAAAGACAAAGGATAATCAAGCTAAGGAAGACTCAAAAGAATCTAAAGAAGATTCAGATGATGAAGAAATTTCGTTGATATCCAGAAGAATCAGTCAAATATGGAAGCATAGACAAAGCAAATTCAGAAGTCAACGAAGTACTTTTTAAAGAGGTGAATATACTTCTGGTAAGAAGAATTCTTCTGCAAAATAAGTTACTTGTTATGAGTGCAATGAGCCTGTACATTACAAAAATGATTTCCAAATCTCAAGAAAGACAAGAAGCCTAAGATGGCTTACAAAGCTAAGAAGGGTCTCAAGGTAACATGGGATTGTGATACGGTGGCAGAACCGACTGTTATACTGGTTTGAATTTTTCATTTGCAAATGTCGCGGTAAGCAAGAGTCGCCACTAACTTTTCTTTTATCCAACAAAGGAAAGGGTGAAAAGAACAGAAAAATACCTTTTTTGAGATTTTCTGAGTAAGGGGGGTAGATTATGGAAAGTGAAGGTGTTAGCACCCTTTCCATCAGTGGTTTTCCATGGCTTCTTAGGTACTTTCTCATTTTTGAAAATTACTTTCATGTTTGTGTGTTTTGAAAAGTTTTTGTTTGCTTTATGATAACTCTTGTATCAGTCCTCAAGAGTGTGATAAAGCGTTTTTTTGAAAATAGTTTTGAAAGTGTGGTGTAAAAAGGAATCAGATTTGAGCAAGTACTTAACAACTATCTACCTAATCGAAAAAAAGAGTTATTTTCCTCCTTTCCTTTAGATAATGCTATCCTACTATTAGTGAGTAGGTAGCCCTATCGTTGGATGTTTAGGGACTATCGTAAGGGACGTTTATGGCCATTGAAGGCAACATCTAGAGGTCCTTAGTAGTTCGAAGGGTCTGTCATCATCAAATATTCATAGGCAACTCGAGGGACAAGATCATTTCTCGTAGGAAACTCCGGGGACATTAAGGGACTATGATCTTTATGATGACTTTGAACTAAGGGGTCTTTGCTAAGGTATCCCTACGTTTGAGGGACATGATCATTTTCAAAGGCAACCAAAGTGGGAAATATCCTAGGAGTCCAAGTGTGCAATAGTGTGCTTTTCCATATATTTTTATCTTGACGTTAGTGATCTAAGATTGATTACTTAATTCTTGCCATACACGCCTAATTTACTAGCAGTTTATATACAAGCATATAATGGAGTACAAAAAGTAAAACCTACAGCTATTACAGGGCTTCGGGGAAATTACAATTATATCTGACTAAAATGTAAAATGCGGAAATTAAAACCCTAATTAGACTATTATAAACCAGACACAGTTACATAATTAAAAAAAAACCGTACAAAAATAATAACGCGCAAAAATTGAGACAGGAATAAGTTCTAAACCCTAAAAATCTAATTGTTTAATGAAAATATTTTTTGGTATTTTATAAAAAAATTGAGATTTAACCTAATTTCTAACTAATTTTAAATTAAAGAAAACAAGTTAAAATTTAATTAAATTAAATTATTTGGCAAAAAATTAATTTTAATTAAAAAAACCTAAGCCCTATTTTTAATGATTTTTGTTGATTTTATGATTTAAAAAAATGAATTTAAGAAAATACAAAATAATTAAAAAACGAAAATAAAGAGAATTAAAAATGGAAATGGGCCTGGGGTGAGAAACCAAATTGGGGGGTGTTGCATTGGAGTTTTCTAAGGGCCTAGATCTGGTGGTCCAAAGCGTGCGTGAGATCCAATGAGAGGCGTGCTTAAGGGTCCTTCGTGGGGACTACTGGCTGGGCGTTAGATCTGGATCAATAGATGATCCAGTTGTTGTGAAGGAGGATGTTGGATGGCTGTCTTATAATGAAGCACACTGGAACCTGCAAGGAATATCAAGAAAAAATAGGAAAGTGTTGGACTTGGGATCGAACCCAGGTCCATCTCCTCATATGCTTACTAACCTTGCTAACTGCGCTGCTTGTTAACTCGTTATACAAAGTGAACAAAAATAATAAAATATGAATCTCATTCAATTATTGAAGAACGTGTGCGCGGGTTTGAACTGGTCAGTAGGGGTGCGCCACTCAATCATCTTCCTCACTCCTCCGTCGTATTTGCTTATGCATTTTTACCTACGGACATTGTCCATCACTACAGCACCTACAATTCTCAAAATTCACAGCACGCAATATAAATTAAGTCTAAAGCCATGGATCAATTGGGTTTGATCCCCCAAGCATGATGGCACTCATCTTTAAGCCCAATTTTGCCTGTACCTGAAAACCCTAAATCAAAGGTCAAGACCCTAATAATGGTATATCGTCGTCATACATTCATCAAAACAGGCAATTAATGATTCAAATATGTTCTAATCATTCATACAAGCAAGAATGAATGATCAAAGTTCATTTATAATGCACGTATGACCATAACCATTTTCAAAAAAGAGAGCACAAATCGTGACTGTGTTGAGCACGATTCTTGGAGTTTTGGCGCTTGGGAGTGATGCAGCTAGCTTCAGAATGCCTCCAGGAATTGATTGCAAGCTTCAGAATTCTTTGAATCCTTCTGCAACTCCAAATCCGATTGCCACTTTTCTTTAAAATTTCAAGCTTATGAACAGAGTCTTTTTGCAGCAGTTGCGCCTCTCTCTAGGTCTGGAACGTTTATGCATATATAGTATATCATATTAGGTTAACAAATATAGACTGAATCTTGAAGATTGGATGGAAAGGATTTGATTTGCATCTTAGAATTTTATGTTTCCAAATTTGCCCAAAACTTGCCCATCTCTCTCCAATCAGCCCTTGCACGAAATTTTGATTCAATCTTCTGATGTTAGGCTCATGATTTGATCATAAAATAAATCTTTGGATTTAATTCATCATTTTACTATTTTATTTGATTTATTAAGATTAAAATGAATAAAAATTCAAATAAATAAAAACAAATCTCATAAAAATAATATAATGAATTTAAATATCTTGAATAAGTCTATGGATATGTTTGAGATCCAAAATCCACGGCCATTAGTTCAAAAAAAATCCAAGTTGCTCACATTGACTTTTGTGCATTTTCATAAAATTGGTCAACTTTAGCAATGCATATCTTTATCGATTTTAACCCTAAGAGGGTGTTCTTAGACTTTTTAGAAATCTTAGGATGCCCTATAAACAACCCTTATGATAAAGTTATGCCTGGTCAAAGTTTGGTTGACTTTTTCTATAGAAATCCTAATTTGCAAATTTTGACTTTTGATGAATTAGGAGCATTTCTTGAGGAATCATGATCAACCCTTGATCAAATGATGGACATCACTTCAAAATGTTGATGTTGACCAAAAATCTTGAAATGCAACTGTATATAGGCCACAGTTGACTTTTGACCTAATAAAGTTGATTTTTAGGCATTTGAGCAGTTGACTAAGAAAACTTGTTGTGTAGGGAATGAAATTTGACATGGATAACCTTGAAGACATATTAAGGCCATGGAAAACATTTGAGACCCTTGGAGATCACACATCCTGATGAAAATTGAAACCCTAGTTTGAGGTTTATTGCCTTAGGAGGAGGATTTGTCTGATCAATTCTTAGTCATCTTAAGGAAAGTTGAGGACCTCAATGGACATGTCTTGAGTAAAATGAGAGGGAAAATTTTGGGGTACAACAGCTACCCCTGTTCAATCCTCTTAAACCTGAAGATATAGATTGGCTGGCCTGCCTTTCGTGATATGAAGGTGGAAGATGATTGAACACTAGAGTGCCCAGAAATTTGCACTCGTCCGAAGTGATACTGTTTGTGATTAATATTGGGAATGGGCTTACTGATGCCATTTGGAAAAGATGACAGAAGACTGTCAGAGATGGGCTTAAAGATTCCATCCAAGGAATATGACGAAGAGTCTTTGGAGATGGGCTTAAAGATTCCATCTAGAACAATGTTGATTTCATGAGATATTCCTTTGTGGGGATCCCTATTCCTGTTGTTGAGGAGGACTCCGCTGAGGAATATTGGTCTTTGTTTGGGAAGTACAGTTTAGGAACTTCAGTTGTCCATTACTCTACTGGGGAGTCATCTCTTGACTGGAGAGACGGAAGTGAACTGTTATCTGGTCAGGATCCAGGCTTCACAGTGAATTGCTGAGGTTAATAAGGCTGACTGCTATCTGGTCGTATTCCAGGCTTCATAGTGACTTACTGGGGGAACATGAAATTAACTGCTATCTAGTCGAACTCCAGGCTTTGCAGTATCTTCAACTTGAATAGAAATCAGAAAAATCTTAGTATCGATTTAACTGAACCAGAGGAATGTCTTGAGTTGTCCTCAACTGAAATAGAAATCAGAAAAATCTTAGTATCGATTTAGCTGAACCAGAGGAAGGTCTTGAATTAACTTTGACTGGAATAAAAAATCAGAAAAATCTTAGTATCGATTAAACTGAACCAAAAAGAGATATTGGGTTGTCTTCAACTTCAATTGGAATAGAAATCAGAAAAATCTTAGTGTCAATTTAACTGAACCCAAGGAAGGTCTTGAATTATCTTCAACTGGAATAGAAATCATAAAAATCTTAGTACCAATTTAATTGAACCAGAGAAGATCTTGAATTAACTTTGACTGGAATGGAAATCAGAAAAATCTTAGTGTCGATTTCACTGAACCAGAAAAAGGTCTCGGACTGGAATAGAAATCAAGAAGATCTTAGTATCGATCTAACTGAACCAGATAAGGTCTTTTATGAACATCTTTCTGAGGAAAATGCTGAAATAGCCCTTCGTCATACGTAGCTTTTGAGAAGACCACCAGGTCGTGTAGGTAGTCAATGGTGTTTGTTAATTTGATATTTCCTGAAAAAGTTAAAGAGTTAGTCGTATGCAATGTCATGATGGATGAAATTCATTGTGTAATGATATTCTCAAAGTAAATGAGATTATGTTTTATGCAACATATATGTGCATACCATGATGTATAAATATGGGATGCTGTTGCGATATTTCCTAGTCTGGGAAAATAAATCCCTGACTGTCGTTGGAGAGTACTGGAAAGATGAATCCCAGATTGTTGTTTAGTAGATGAGGAAAGTTATTCCTTCATTCTCGCTGTGGATGAGGAACGGAGATGATTTGCCGGGGATTTTCTCTTTCCGTTTAAGGATATTCTGTCGGTGATCTTTGACTCCTGCTTGAGAATGACTCTGTGGGGGAAGCATGCTCCGTTGGAAGATTTTACTGATGTAGAGAAATAAACTCTGTTGAGGGATAAACTTCCAAAGTTAGAGAAATAAACTCTACCGGGGAGGAGGTTTTATAAACTGTTTAGAATTATAAAGCTCAGCTGGGAAATATGGATTTCAGCTCTCTGAGGGAATTTGGCTAGAGGAAGTCATTCCTGCTTGGTGAGGCAAAAGTAAGGATTTTGGTTATTTTTACTCTGCGGGGACATAAGCATCACTAAGACGTATGTTAAGGATGTGACAAGAGGATGCCCATGTTCCCGCTGGAAATAGTAATTGTCGAGACTACAAATGGCTTTTTAGACTTTGCCCCGTTTCTTAAAGTCATTAGTAACTGTCTTTCTGTTTCTTATGCAAGTATTTGTAAACAGTAATCATATTCAAATGCATATGTCAAAAATAATCATTGAACGTTTTTGCAAAACAAAACAGAAAGCTAAAAAAAATAGTTTTGTACTTTCAATGAAATGATTTGTATTGATTTTTGAATTTCGCATATAATAGGAATTTTTGTACAAAGAGACTGACTGTTGTATCCAAAAATTTTCCCTCCCATATTTCTCAAGACATGGTAAGAAGAATCTCCAAGTGGCTCAAGATTTCTCAAGAGTTGGACAGTCAAATCATCTCCTAAGGCAGTCAATCTCAAATTAGGGTTTTGTGTTGCATCAAGGTCCTTACATCCAAATGACCTAAAATTATCCCCAATGTCCTAATATGTTCTCAAGTTCATCCATGTCAAATTTCAAGCCTTGCAGAGGATGTTTGGTCAGACAATTGCTCAAGAGGTCCAAAAATCGATTATGCTAGGGCAAAAGTCAACTGTGACCCAAATACAGTCAAACCTCAAGATTTTTTGTCAACATTATCATTTTTAAGTATATTTCATCATTTGATCAAGGGTTGATCATGATTCATAAAGGATTGCTCAAAATTCATCAAGATTCAAAAGTTGCTAAATTAGGGTTTTGGAGGAAAAGTCAACTCAACTTTGACGAAGCATAACTTTCTCATACTTTATAAGAAATGACCCATCAAAAGATCATTTTGAATAGGATGCAATTTCCTACAATCCATCTTCACACCCAAAGATCAATAAATTCACTCACAAAAAGTTACAAATTTGGACATTATAGGTCATTTTTGAAAGTCAACAAAAACACCTTTTTTGCCAAAGCTTATAACTTGAGCATGGAATATCAAACGGAGATGAGACAAAAAGGGTTGGTTGTAGGACATATCAAGGTTTCAAAAAACTCAAATAACACCTCCAAAAGTTCAAAATTGAAGGAGTTATGCATTGTTGAAGTTGGGCATTTTTCCAAAATTGCCAAAAGTCAACTATCCCCAAAACTTCAAATTTTGTCAAATGGGCCCACTTTTTTCTACCTGATTTGATCTTGTCACACCACACACGTGTCCTATATTCAGTTTTATGTCCATTCATTAATTTTTCTATTTTATTTGATTTTTATTGAATTAATTCATTTTAAATCAATTTAAATTCAAATAAAATCCAAATATTGATGAAATAAGATCTTTTTGATTGATACAACTTTCAATTATCATCATGGACAAGATCAAATCCGAATCAAGCCATGTTATGAACAAAATATTGATTTTTGACCAATTTGTAAGCTTTTTCAATGGAGGATCATATCATATCTTCAAACATCAATGCACCAAGATTCAAAGCCCAATTTTTAACCTAATACATTGCTTGATACTTATACAAACCAAAGGCATACGAAAATTAGAAGGAAAAGGCTGCACAATCTGGAAAACAAAAACTGAAAAAAGCTTGAAAAAGTGTGGAATCGAAATCTTGGTTAGAGGCCGATTTAGAGCAAAACCTCCACGCTATCTTCTTGCTGGACATCCATTGAGGCTAAAGCAATCAGAATCAAGACCTCTCCCTCCCTAAATCGAACAGTAAGTCTCCTTGAACATACCCCTGTACACAAAATTGTAACCTCTCATTCTTGCATCTTTTTGACAAAACATGGACATATTCTTGATCCTTGCATGATTTCCAAGCTATTTGCAATATTGAATTGTGTTTTTGTAGCCTGTAAAGCCCTACCCGAAACTAGGGTTTGGGTTTCTTGTTTTTAGGCGTTTTTGCTACAGGTGAAATCAAGACAATTGATGGATATAGATGTGTTCACGAGACCCAGACGAATCGAACCATGGTCTTGGAATTGATTTCTATGGCCTAGGGTAGATTTTAGAAGGCAGCTACAAATTTAGCTGCGGATGAAATCCGCAGGTAAATAACCAGGGGGTCAGTAAAGAAGACGATCATGTGGCCATATCCCATTCGTCCATTCAAAATATTCACGCTTATTTTTTTATTTTCAGGCATAATAGTTTGTTTTCTATATAATAATTGTTGTTTATTATACTAACAAAAGTAACAAAGTGGGGTGGTGGTTAGTGCGCTTGTTCAGTGACTCATGGGACCTGGGTTCGAATCCCAGGTCCCCCATGCATTTGTGTTAATTTTTTCCAGGCTATCCAGTACATGCCAAGGCCTAAGGTCCACCATATACCATCATTCAATCAGGCGCCAGATGGCCTCCAGGCCAAATCCAAAGGTCAAGGTTGAGTGTCCATCATGGTCTCAAGTCAAAGGCGTGCAGGGAATCATGGAAAGTCAATCAGGCCAACGAAATGGGCTTCTGAAAATGTTGATCTCACCTTCCAATTTGGGCTTGAACCCCCTTGGGTTATTTCTTTTCCTCTTTATATTTTCATTTTATTTATTTTGTTTTAATTATTATTTTTATTGTTTAATTAACCAATTATTTTTCTCATAAAAAATCAAAAACATAAAAAATATTTTATTTATTAAAATTAAATTCATCACTTTTATTTTTGTAAATAAATATTAATTTAATTAACTTAGTTTTAATTAGGTATAATTCCAATATTTTTGCAATGGTTAAAATTAATGTAGAAAATTAGGTTTTTTATTAACTTTGACAAATTTTATTTTATTTCTTTAAATACTCAAAAATCCAAAAATATTTTTCTTAATTAATTAATTAATTAATTTTGACCTAATTTAATTTCTAGTTAATTCAAAAACAACAAAAATCTTTTCTTTAATAAAAAGGGTCAAAACCCTAAAAAATGCACCGTTTTAATCTTCTCGCACACGATCCATTTTTATTTCATATTGATGTAATTGTTTCCGGAATGTAATAGCTTTAAATAGGACTTGAATTATTTTATCGCTTTCTTTTATTTTCCGCATTTTAATTTCAAGGGTTGTTTTTGGCGATGTAAATACCCGACGCCTTGTAATAGTTTAGATTTAATTTCCGCAATTTAAATTCCGCAACTATTAACTGTTAGATGTTTGATAATAGGGAATGCATGACAAGATCGAACGTATGAACTTAAAATCAACATAGCTCACCCATGACATGTACAAAGATAAATTAACCGAAATAACATACTCGCACATGCGCACTCTTAGGGTACACCTCGCTTGGTTGCCTTCGAAAGTGGTCATTGAGTATAGAAAGTTTTAGAGGTCGCCCTCTTGTCCAAAGATCATAAGTTGCCTCGAAACGGTTGCCTCAGATAAAATGATCTAAGACATTAGGGTTACCGCTAAGGCGTCCTAATGTTGCTTTAGTGACCACACGTCCCTTAATCAAATTGACCCGAAAGCTCCAACGACGGTGCTACCTACTCCTCAATAGTGGGATAGCATTGTCTAAAGGACATTTGTACAGATTAATTCCTTTTTCGAGTAGGTAGATGGTTCTTAAGTACTTGCTCATTCTAAAACAAAACAAAACTTTTCGCACTTACACTGCTTTCAAACAAAAACTTCTTTCAAACCCACAAACACAAAGAAAAGCAAATTTTTGAAAACACTTTGAGCAAGTACCTAAGAGCCCATGGATAACTATGGATAGAAAGGGTGCTAAAACCTTCCCTTTCTATAATCTACCCCCCAGACCCGAGAAACATCTCAAAAAAGGAATTTTTCTGTGCTTTTTTCCTTTCCTTGTTGGATAAAATAAAAGACGGTCAGTTCTCTCCCACCGTATCACAGAACTGGCGAATCTGCTGAGGACATTAATAAGTGGGGTATACCTTAGGATTAGATCATTGTGTTTTCAATTGTATGCTTTGTATGATTTACATTTGTGGGCTTGTATCGGAGTTTCTATAGATCCTAACCCGAATTTGGGGATACCCTTTAGGTAAGTAGCAATAAACTGTGAGGGAACTGTCCGGCATAGACCGACACGGTTAAAGCAGTAGCTACGTTGGTGTGGCACTTTAGTCTGTACCGATATCCCTTGTGTTGGAACGAGGAGAATATGGGTCTTCTAAGGGGTCATTAAGCACCAACTAACCTTAGAACCTTAAATTTACCAACTTGGCCATAGAACAGTAGCAGTATGCTACACTCATTGAGACTAAACTCTCGCGATGATTCCGGCCGCAATAAAAGGTTACTAAACTGGAATTATGACCGATTGAGGGTAGTCAATGATATTGAGATCCTCTAGAACCCGGTTACTATTTTTAGGACAGGTTTAAACCAACTGAACTGAAAGAGGGTAGTACCTAAGCTCCTTGCCAGCCTGAAATCTAAGGGCTCTTTTGTGTGACTTGTGTGCCTTTACCATGTTTGCTGTTTGTGGATACTTGTGGTTTGCTTACTATCATGACATCATGACATCATAACATTGCATACATCTTGCATAGGACTAACCTATTTCAAAGACATGAGGGATTCATCTTTGTTCTGTTTTGTAGGTCATCATGATGCCCATGCGTAAGAATACCATCCGGATCAACTTTGTTCAGGTTCCTACCTTGCTTAAAGAGTTGGTTGCCAAGATGCCTGACACTACTTCCTTCATCAGGAGGCATCGTTCTCTTCTCAGTTTGGTCACCTCCAAATTGGACGAGCAAATGATGAGTGTCCTAGTCCAGTTCTATGATCCGCTGTACCATTGCTTTACTTTCAAGGACTATCAGCTGGTTCCCACCCTAGAAGAGTTCTCTGAGCTGCTCGGTATCTCTGTTCTGGAGCAGACCCCGTTTACTGGTTGGGAAAAGACCCTTAGGCCCGAAGAGATTGCTGCAACCCTTCATTTGACCAAAGAGGAGGTAATGGCTAATTGGGAGACTAGAAGTGGAGCAAAGGGCTTTCTGACAAAGTTCTTGGTTGGTAAGGCTAACTATTTCTGGGATAGTCTATACTTCAAGGCATTCGAGGATATTCTGGCTCTTCTGATATATGGCTTGGTATTGTTTCCGAATCCTGACACTTTTGTTGATGTGAATGCAATAAAGATCTTCATCTCTCGGAATCTGGTACCCACTCTCTGGGTGACATTCTTCATCAGCTCTATGCTCGTACTGCCCGAAAACGGGGAACCTTGATGTGCTGTGCTCCATTATTGTCGAGGTGGTTTATTTCGCACCTCCCCAAGTCAATATTGAAGAACAAAGAAGGAATGGGCTGGGCTTATAGGGTTATGTCTCTATCTCATAATGACATTATCTGGACTCTCAAGGGTATGGACGAGGTGACCATTATTGATTGATGTGGGGAGTACCCCAATGTTCCCCTGATAGGAACCTATGGAGGAATTTCTTACAATGCGTGCTTAGCTCTCCGTCAGTTTGGAAGAGCCAGAAGAGAAGGACCTCACGAGCTGTTAATGCTTAGTATCATCTTTGATTTTCAAGGGGATATCGACGAGCAACGTCGTAGATTCATAAGGGCTTGGGATAGAGTTCACCAATCTGATCCACATGAGCTGGGCCCAAAGACTTCTCTTCCGATGGAGCCATATCTCAGATGGGTCCGTATCCGTTCCCATAAGCTGGGTATGCCTTATGAAGTCGTCCGGCCTATCACTCTTGAAGTTGCTAATGAAGAAGGGGTTCTTCCAACCATCCTCCATCCTTATATGCCCACTAACATTGGGGCACTGAAGAGGTCTTGGATGCAGCTAGAGAGGAACGAGATTCTTATCGAGAGAAGTTCAACGAGCAAGAGCAGAAGATCGAGAAGCTAACTAGGCAGTTAGAGAACGAGCGGATTCTGAACGACTATGTCCGCACTGAGAAGAAGATACCATGGGAGCATTGATGGGCCTTTGATGATTTCCTTTTCAGTTTTATTTACTTTTCAGTATTTCCTTTCATGTAACGCCTTAATGGCATCAGTTGAACAATTTGAATTTTAAAGTTTATCTAATAAAGTGTGTTTCCTTTCTGGTTTACAAATTTGAATCTCCCGATTGTCTTTGAAATCATGTCATACGCATTTTATCCCATACACTTCATAAACAAGTACCCATTACAGGGCTCTTATCTTCTTCGCTGTTTATTTCAGTACTCATCATGTCTGCTGAACCTTCAACTGAGCAAGCTATCAAGGCCATCTAGGCCCAGAATGCCCAATTTCAAGAGCTGTTCATGAATCTAGCTAAGGGTCAGCAAGATCTGAAGACCCTGATTCTGAAAGAGAAGAAGAAGAAGAAGAAGAAGAAGAAGAAGAGGACCATCATGTTCAACACTGGTCACAGGTTTGGGAATGGGCTACATAATGAAGTTGATTTTACCACCTCATATGGAGGGAAAGATAGTCAGGAAGAAAGGAGGGCTCCTAGCCCTGTGGTCTCCGACAATGATACGGACTTCAACGAAGAACAGTATCCTCCGGCCGAGGATAGATACAAACAACTGGAAGACCGGTTGAGTGCTATGGAACTTCAGAAAGTTCCTGGTCTGGACTTTGGTGATCTGGGTCTATCATCTGGGGTTGTCATTCCCCACAAGTTCAAGGCACCAGCCTTTGCTAAGTATGACGGAGTTTCTTGTCCGAAGCTGCACCTCCGGTCATATGTGAGGAAGATTTAGCCGTATACCACTGATAAAAACCTATGGATCCATTTCTTTCAAGACAGTCTCTCAAGGACTCAGCTTGAGTGGTTCTACCAGTTGGACGGAGCCAGTATCCGCAGTTGGGAGGATTTGGCTACTGCTTTCTACAGGCAGTACCAGTACAACTCCGACCTCGCTCCTACGCGTACCCAACTCCAGGGTATGTCAATGGGAACGGGTGAAGGATTCAAAGATTATGCTCAGAAGTGGAGAGACCTTGCCGGTAGAGTACAACCACCCTTGGCTGATCGGGAGCTTGTTGACATGTTTCTGGGGACCCTATCTGGTCCATTCTTCAACGATCTAATTAGAAGCTCTTCATCTGGGTTTACAGAGCTTATTTTGACTGGTGAAAGGATTGAGGGCGATATTAATGCTGGTAAGATACAGAAGAGTGCTTCATCGAGCACCAAGAAGAAGCCCTTTAAGAAAGAGTCCAATGCTGTCTACAGTGCGAGAAGACAAAATAGACCTGAACACTGCCAAGCTGTTAATGCGGTTGTTATTTCAAAACCTGCTGGTGCTCCTCAACACAACAATCAACAAAAGTACGAGATACCTAAGAGGCAATTCACTCATCTCAGCATGACCTTATCTCAGATTCTTCCACAGTTGCTGAAGACTAATCTGGTGATTCTAAAGGAAGCCCCAAAGAATCCAAATACAACATCACCGAGGTATAACCCTAATGCCCGCTGTGCTTATCACTCTGATAGCCCGGGGCATAATACAGATGATTGTTGGACTTTGAAGAATAAGATACACGACGTAATTGATGCGAAGGAGATTGAGTTTGAGGCGCCCGAGAGGCCTAATGTTGTGACTGCTCCTATGCCCAAGCATGGAGTAAATGCTATAGAAGAAGACTTGTTTGTGGTTTCTGTGGATGACATTATTACCCCTTTGATGACTGTAAAGAGGAACCTGTTGCTAGCCGGTTTATTTCTGGGCTGTGACGAAAGCTGCCGTATATGTTCTGTTCTACCTACCGGTTGTCTGCTTTTGAAATCAAGTATTCAACGCCTGATGGATAGTAGAGAAATTCTATTTGAGAAGACTTTTGTTCCCATAATTCATTCTGAAGAAGTTGCCATCATTACCATTTTCGACAATTCTTCCAAGGCTCCCTCGAGGAAGCCTGTTAGAATTACATATGTTCCAAGAATTGCACCTGTGATCATCACTGTTCCGGGGCCCATCCCCTACACCTCTGATAAAGCTGTCCCTTGGCACTATGGGGCTGATGTTTATTTTCATGGAGTTAAGCAAGAATTGGATGCTGATACTGATGTCAGCAATATTGTTGGACCTGCTAAAGTCACCCGCAGTGGAAGACTTTTCTCACCTGATACCTCTCCAGCAACTGCCTGAAAACCTGTTGTTATCACACCTGCCTGTGTACCTGCTACTATTCCGGTTCAAGTTCCTGTTCTTACCCCTGTCGCCGAGTCATCTGGCGCTCGGGGCAAAGGGATCACCACTGATGTGCCTGCCCAGACGGAGGCACCAAAGACGATTACTATTGAAGCTTCTAAGCAAGAGATGGAAGAGATTCTGAAAATCATCAAAAAGAGTGACTACAATGTAGTTGAACAGTTGGGGCAAACCCCGTCCAAGATTTCTATGTTGTCACTATTGCTTTGCTCAGAGGCCCATGCCAAGGCTCTGATTACCTTCTTGAAGACTGCACATGTACCACAAGAGACATCAGCTGATCAGTTTACAGATTGCGTGGCCAATTTAACTGCTGATAATGGGTTGGGTTTCTCTTCCGTCTATTTGACTAGTAAGGGGAAGAATCATAACGATGCCCTGCATGTCTCCATTAAATGCAGGGGCACTACTCTTGCACATGTATTGGTGGATACTGGTTCCTCGTTGAACGTCTTGCCTAAGAAAGCTCTGGACCAGTTGGACTGTGAAGGGTTGGAGCTGAAACCAAGAAACATTGTTGTTAGGGCCTTTGATGGGTCTAAGAGGATGGTGCACGGTGAAGTTGATATTCCGATTAAGGTTGGTTCTCAGGTTTTCGACTCTACATTCTATGTGATAGACATTCGGCCATCTTATTCTTGTTTGCTAGGTCATCCATGGATCCACAAAGCTGGGGCCGTAACTTCAACACTTCATCAGAAACTGAAGTACCCGGTCAAGGGGAATATTATGACAGTGCAAGGAGATGAAGAATACATGGTTAGCCACCTCAACTCGTTCTGATATGTAGAGATGAATGGGGAGTTCATCGAGACCCCATTTCAACATTTTGAAGAGGTTCCCCAGACACTGGCGTCAACTGAGACCGTTGTTGAAGATTCTCCTATGAAGATGGCTTCCCTCAAGGATGCCCGGGCTATTGTTGAGAAAGGTGGGTGTGCAAATTGGGGCCGACTCCCTGATTTTACACAGAAGACTAACAAGTTTGGTTTGGGTTTCACTGCAGAAGCTCAAAGGGCTGTTCGGAATGCACAAATCGGAAGACCTCCCGTGTTCATTAGCAACTCAGGAGTGAATGCCATTGAAAATGATATTGAAGAGTCTGAGTTCGACATTTGGATCTATCCTACGACCGATGGTGGACCAAGCAACTGGACAGCAAAGGACTTCATCCCTATTACTTTTGTTACCCAGTAATGAAACTTTTGTTTTGAATTTGTAACAAACAATGTTTTAGACTTTACGGCCCGGTGTCTTACCCGGGGCACCATGGCTTCATTTGTGAGGGATTTATGTGTGTCATTTTCATATATCATTAATAAAAGCATTGGACGTTCTTGCATTTCAAATTTTGTGCTCCTTGTTTTTCTTTATTATATATTGCAAAACAACTATTTTACACACACTCACATATATAGGTCCATATCCACTCTGGATCCTACTGGTAACGACTCTGCTACTTCCAGTTATGACTTCGAAAATCCGATCAACTTAGCCGAAGACGATGGTGAAGATGATTGCGAAGTGCCTGGTGAACTTGCAAGACTGTTACTTCAGGAAGAGAGGGCCATTCAGCCGCACGAAGAGCCAGTGGAATCAGTGAATTTGGGTACTGAGACAGATAAGAAGGAAGTTAAGATCGGTGCAAATCTGGAGCTTAGTGTGAAGCAACGATTAATTCAGATGCTGCATGATTACGTTGAAATCTTTTCCTGGTCTTACGAAGATATGCCTGGTTTGGATACTGATATTGTGGTTCATCGCCTGCCTACCAAGGAAGATTGTCCTCCAGTAAAACAGAAGGTCCGTCGGATGCGTCCAGAGATGTCCGAGAAAATCAAGGCTGAGGTTATGAAACAGTTTGATGCCGGTTTTCTAGCAGTGACTTCTTACCCTCAGTGGGTAGCCAATGTGGTTCCTGTATCGAAGAAGGATGGTAAGGTTCGAATGTGTGTTGACTATAGGGATCTGAACAGGGAAAACCCCAAGGATGATTTCCCTCTACCTCATATCGACATTCTGGTTGACAACACCGCTCAGCATAAGGTATTCTCCTTCATGGATGGTTTCTCCGATTATAATCAGATTAAAATGGCTCTCGAAGACAAGGAGAAGACAACCTTTGTTACTCAGTGGGGTACCTTTTGCTACAAGGTCATGCCTTTTGGACTGAAGAACGCTGGGGCAACGTATCAGCGTGCCATGGTTGCTTTGTTTCATGACATGATCCATTATGAGATTGAAGTATACGTCGACGATATTATTGCAAGGTCCCAAACTGAGGAAGAACACCTTGACCATCTGTAGAAGCTGTTTGACAGGCTGAAGTTGTACAAACTGAGATTAAACCCGAACAAGTGCACCTTCGGGGTGAGATCTGGTAAGCTGTTGGGTTTCGTCGTAAGCGATAAAGGTATTCAAGTGGACCCTGCAAAGGTGAAAGCCATACAGGAAATGCCAGCTCCCAGAACAGAGAAAGAAGTCAGAGGCTTTCTGGGACGTCTGAACTACATTTCCCGATTCATCTCGCACCTGACTGCTACTTGTGAACCAATCTTCAAGTTACTGAAGAAAGATCGGGTGGTATGTTGGAACGATGAATGCCAGGTGTGATCGGTGGAAGTAGAACTGACTGTTTTTAGCTGGTTTCGTGAAATGTCGCGGAAGCAAGAGTCGCCACCGTCTTTTATTTTCTCCAACATGGAAAGGACAAAAGCACAGCAAAATTCCTTATGAGAATGTTTCTCGGTTCAGGAGGTGGATTTATAGAAAGGGAAGGTGTTAGCACCCTTTCTATCCGTGGTTATCCACGGGCTCTTAGGTACTTGCTCTTATGTTTTCAAAATGTTTGCTTTTCAAATGTGTGTGGGTTTTGAAAAAGTTTCTTTGAAAGATTTCTGAATAACTCTTGTATCTGTCCTCAAGAGTGTTTGAAAAATTTGTTTTGAAAGCTTTTGAAAGTGTAAGGTGTGAAAAGTATTTTGTTTGTTTTTGAAAAGAGAAAGTACCCATGAGTCATATACCTACCCTAAGGAATTAAGCTGTGTAAGTGTCCTTTAGGTAGTGCCATCCCACCATTGAGAGGTAGGTAGCACCACCGTTGGAGGTGTTCGGGTCAATTCGATTATCGGGACAGTGTGGTCACCAAAGCAACCGTTAAGATACCTTAGAAGTAACCCTAATGTCCTAGATCCTTTATATCCGAGGCAACCGTCGAGGCAACTGTTTCGAGGCAACTGGATCTTAGACATAAGAGTGACCTCTAAGACGTCCTATACTTGATGACCATGTTTCGAAGGCAACGAGTGAGGCGTACCCTAGGAGTGGTGTGTGTATTGTGTGTTGTTTTCATGTTAATGTTATCTTGTACATGTTATTTTGTGGGCTACGAGTTGTTTTTATTTACCATACATTCTTTCATGCAAGTTTAACAGTTAAGAGGGTGCGGAAAGTAAATTGCGGAAACATAAATCCTACGCTATTACAAGGCGCGGGTCTATACATCGCCAAAAATACAAAGACCCGTTTTTAGTAAATAAGTACGGAAAGTAAATAAAAACAGTAAAAGTCGTAATTACTATTACATCCGGAGGCAGTTACATAATAATCAAAATAAGGAATTAAAACTAAAATGCGCGCGAAAGAAAGAATCAGGAATGTCTTAAGGGTGTTGACCCTTTTTAGAAAAGAAATTGATTTTTTGGTCTTTTTTGTAATTAAAATAAAATTAAAACTAACTAATGACTAATTAATTAATTTAATTAAAAGAAAATATTTTTTTTTTTTGTATTTTTATGTTTTTATGAAATAAAAGAAAAGAATTAAAATTCTAAGTTAACCTAATTCTAAGTTATTTTTAATTGTTTTTAAAAAAAGAGGGTTAAAATGGCCTAATTAAACTAGTTCAATTAATGTTTATTTACAAAATAAAATAATAATAATAATAATAATGATGTTAGTTCTATTTTTTTGATTTTTTATGAAAATATTAGTTGGTTAATTAATTGTTAATAAGAAAATAAGGCAAATAAAAATGAAAAATTGCAACCAAAAAAAAAGGAAGATTAAAACCCAAGGGGGTGTGGCTGGAATTTGAGGGTGTTAAATTGAGAATTGTGGCCCATTTGAACAAGGCTTGTTTGACCTTTTGGACTGAGTGGAATGCTGTTGACCAGGCACATGGTGTTCTTGCTTTCTGGGCCTTTAGATCTGCATCCATGGACACTTGGCCTGCGCTTGGAGGAGGTGTATGATGGAAGTTATTTGAGGATCTGCACAAGAACATGTTGAGAAAAATAATATTGGACATTATGGGGGACCTGGGAATTGAACCCAGGTCCCAGTGAATACAAACCACGTTTCCAACCACTAGACCAACTATGCGCGTGTGTTAATAAAATGGAAAAGAAATATAATATAAAAAAAAAGCCAGCTATGTTGAAACATTAAAAAACGCGCTAACATTTGAATGCTCCAGTCACATAATGCCATGCGTGCTTCTTCTTCGTTTTCACCTGCAACATGAATAAGATAGCGGGGGTTTTAAACCCCCACTAAGTGAAAGTCTCAAAAATAGCAAATACGCGCACATATTATATAAATTGAGCGCGAGTATCTCAGTGAATTCGGCTTGTTGCAATGATTTCGTCCATATTGGTCTTGAGGTCCAATTTTACAGTACAAGGAAAACCCCAATATGGGAGCTCTGAAACCCTAAAATATATCAATGGCAAATCATGATTCAGAGCCCTAAAATGCAATTAAACCATGTCATTAGCTTCAGAAGGTTCCTTTGAATACAAAACAACCAATAATATGTATCAAATGCGCATGAATTATGATATGAAATCCTGGAAAATAATGCAAACCGTAGGGCTTGGTGGGGATGATTCTGATGGTGTTAAGCCTCGTTCTTGATTGCAATGGCTTCCTGGAAGGGTCAAGAGTGTGTTTTGATCAAAGGAGAGGCTTGAATTGTATTGGAAGATGGTTTTCAGTTTATGATTTTTCTCTTGAAAATTTCGAAATGGCTTATGATGTATGAGTGTTTCTAGGTCCTGAATTGTATTGTGAAGGCCTGCATATCTGTATATGAATGAGTATTAATCAAAATAAAGAGCCTTGAAGCCTTGCCATCATGTTTTGGATTTTGCCATGAACACCATTTAAACAACTTGCCATTTTTGTCAAGATTTGAATTTCTATGCCCATAATAGGTCTTGCACGAATTTGGAAGGTGAATGATGGTGTATCAAAGCTATTCAGCACAAAATATATCCCTTAATTAATTTTCTTGATTTTTATTTGAATTTTAAAGATTTAAAATGATTTAAATCAAATAAAATTAAATAAAAATGGAAAAATTAATTTTTATTCTTGAAATAAATTGTGGGACACGTGGGAAGCATGGCCAAGCTGAACCAAGTGGAAAAAGTGGGCCCTCTTTGTCAAAAATGAAATTTCAAGGATAGTTGACTTTGGCCATTTCACAAAAATTTCCCAACTTCTCCAATGCATATCTTGCTCAATTTTAAAGCTATGAACATGTTCTTGGACATTTTGGAAAGGTCTTGAAGTCCTATAACCAATGTCTTTGGTCCCATGTCATTTTGATTTACCAATCTAAAGTTATGGTCTTTGACTTAAAGTGCCTTTTTGTTGACTTTTGAAAATGACCTATAATGTTGAAATTGATAACTTTTTGTGAGAGCATTTCTTGGACTTGGAATGTGAAGATGAATTGTAGGAAATGTCCTCCCCTTCAAAATGAGCATTGGATGGGATTTTTCTGATGAACCATGAAAAAGTTATGCCTTGGTTAAGTTACAGTTGACTTTTCAGCTGTCCAAAAATAGAAACTTTTGCATCTTGATGATTTTTGAGCCATTCTTGTGAAATCATGGTCAAGATTTGACCAAATGATGATTGTGGCTTCAAAATAAGATGTTGACCAAAATTTTTTACTTTTGACTGCCAAATGACCATTTTGCCCCTGCAGTTGACTGTGGAGCAATTAGGGTTTTTGACTGTGCAACTTGACCTTGTGAGCCTTGAAATTTGACATGTAGGTGCTTGACAATGTGTATGAGCATATGGGACTTGATTGAGCCCTTGAAAACCTCAACTTCCTTGTAAGAACCAAAACCCTAATTTGACTGGCTTTAGGAGAATGGTTGACTGTGTAACTCCTTGAGTAGACTTTGAACCCTTTGAGGTGATGCTTGGAAAAACTTTGAAGATTATGGGAGGGCAAATTTTGGGGTACAACAGTTGCCCTAGTTCAATCTTCTTAGACCTGAGGATGTAGATTGGCTTGTGTGCCTTTCGTGATCCGAAGGTGGAAGATGATTGAACACTAGAGTGCCCAGAAATTTGCACTCACATAGTAGAGTATCAGCAGTGTGATAGCGGGAATGGGCTTACAGATGCCATTTGGAGAGATGGTGGATAGGAGGACGGGCTTATAGATGCCATCTGGAGATGTGACAGAACCTTGTCGGGAATGGGCTTATAGATGCCATTTGGAGTGATAATGGATAGGAGGATGGGCTTATAGATGCCATCTGGAGGTGTGACAGAACCTTGTCGGGAATGGGCTTATAGATGCCATTTGGAACTGTAACGGGAGGATGGGCTTATAGATTCCATCTAGGTGTCGATCGCGTAAGAGATTCCTTAGCGAGAACTTGTGTACCTGAGAAAGAAGGATAATTACCTGGCCTGTTACAGGTGTTGATCTTCACTCAGTCGTTCACAGACATGCCCTGGCTAGATACAGGTGTCGAATCTGGAACTTCAAAAGGTTGCTTACAGACGTGCCCTGGCTGGATATAGGAGTCGAATCTCTAAACTCTTCGTGGAGACATGCCCTGGCTGGATACAGGCGTCGAATCTACAATCTCTTCAGACGTGCCCTGGCTGGATACAGGAATCGAATCTGGAATTAGTCGTCAATAGATACACCCTGGCAGGATACAGGAATCGGATCTTCAAACTCTTCAGATGTGCCCTGGCAGGATACAGGAATCGAGTCTAGAAAATAGTCGTCAACAGATACGCCCTAGCTGGATACATGAATCGGATCTTCAAACTCTTCAGACGTGCCCTGGAAGGATACAGGAATCGAGTCCGGAAAATAGTCTTCAACAGATACACCCTAGCAGGATACAGGAATTGGATCTTCAAACTCTTCAGACGTGCCCTGGCAGGATACATGAATCGAATCTGGAAAATAGTCGTCAACAGATACACCCTGGCACGATACAGGAATCGGATCTTCAAACTCTTCAGACGTGCCCTGGCAAGATACAGGAATCGAGTCCGGAAAATAGTCGTCAACAGATACACCCTGGCAGGTTACAGGAATCTGATCTTCAAACTCTTCAGACGTGCCCTGGCAGGATACAGGAATCGAGTCCGGAAAATAGTCGTCAACAGATACACCCTGGCAGGATACAGGAATCGGATCTTCAAACTCTTCAGACGTGCCCTGGCAGGATACAGGAATCGAGTCCAGAAAATAGTCATCAACAGATACACCCTGGCAGGATACAAGAATTGGATCTTCAAACTCTTCAGACGTGCCCTGGCAGGATACAGGAATCGAGTCCGGAAAATAGTCATCAACAGATACACCCTGGCAGGATACAGGAATCGGATCTTCAAACTCTTCAGACGTGCCCTGGCAGGATACAGGAATCGAGTCCGGAAAATAGTCGTCAACAGATACACCCTGGCAGGATACAGGAATCGGATCTTCAATCTCTTCAGACGTGCCCTGGCAGGATACAGGAATCGAGTCTGGAAAATAGTCGTCAACAGATACACCCTGGCAGGATACAGGAATCGAATCTTCAAACTCTTCAGACGTGCCCTGGCAGGATACAGGAATCGAGTCCGGAAAATAGTCGTCAACAGATACACCCTGGCAGGATACAGGAATCGGATCTTCAAACTATTCAGACGTGCCCTGGAAGGATACAGGAATCGAGTCCGGAAAATAGTCGTCAACAGATACACCCTGGCAGGATAGAGGAATCGAATCTTCAAACTCTTCAGACGTGCCCTGGCAGGATACAGGAATCGAGTCCGGAAAATAGTCGTCAACAGATACACCCTGGCAAGATACATGAATCGGATCTTCAAACTCTTCAGACGTGCCCTGGCAGGATACAGGAATCGAGTCCGAAAAATAGTCGTCAACAGATACACCCTGGTAGGATACAGGAATCGGATCTTCAAACTCTTCAGACGTGCCCTGGCAGGATACAGGAATCGAGTCCGAAAAATAGTCGTCAACAGATACACCCTGGCAGGATACAGGAATCGAATCTTCAAACTCTTCAGACGTGCCCTGGCAGGATACAGGAATCGAGTCCGGAAAATAGTCGTCAACAGATACGCCCTGGATGGATACAGGAATCGGATCTTCAAACTCTTCAGACGTGCCCTTGCAGGATACAGGAATCGAGTCCGGAAATAGTCGTCAACAGATACACCCTGGCTGGATACAGGAATCGGATCTTCAAACTCTTCAGACGTGCCCTGGCAGGATACAAGAATCGAGTCCGGAAATAGTCGTCAACAGATACGCCCTGGCTGGATACAGGAATCGGATTCTCAAACTCTTCAGACGTGCCTTGGCATGATACAGGAATCGAGTCCGGAAATAGTCGTCAACAGATACGCCCTAGCAGGATACAGGAATCGGATCTTCAAACTCTTCAGATGTGCCCTGGCAGGATACAGGAATCGAGTCCGGAAAATAGTCGCTCATAGATGTGCCCTGGCTAGATACAGGTATCGAATCTGGAATTGCGACAGTTGATAGTAATCACCTTTGTATTTACCTTTGTCCTGAAAAGACAAAACATTAGTTGTATGTGATGTCGTGATGTATGAAATGCATGATGTCATGAGACGACTGAGATTATATGTTCATGATGCGTATATGCATGCTATAATGTATGAAGATGCGATGTTTATGAATGTATTTTCGTCTAGGAAAATAAATCCTTGACGAATGCCGGGAGTTCAAATCCTGGGCGGGTGTTGAAGAGTAGAGCTCTTTGTTTCCGCTGGGGATGATGGTTGCACGAATAAACCGGTAGGAGAAGATGACTCCGTTGAGGAATAAACTTTGCTGGAGAGATTACTCTGCGGGGAATTGCTCTGTGGTAAGAGAGGTACTTTGCTGAGATATTGATGATAACTCCGCTGGGGATACCATTGTTGAGATCTGTTGGACGATGAACTCCACTGGGGATAGAAAGAACTACGCCGAGGACGATCTTTCCGTGGCAATTGGATGAGGATAACTCAGTTATATCCTGGTGGGGAAATAACCTTTGAATAAAACCGGGGAGGCGCGTTCGTACTCTGCAGGTGATAAGCTTCCAGAATCTATTGGGGATAAACTTCATGAATCTACTGGGGATAAGCTTCCAGAATCTACTGGGGATAAGCTTCCAGAATCTACTGGGGAGATTGATTCAACTCTCCTGGGGAGATCTTTTGAGATTGCAATGGGGAAGTGGCTCCACTTGTAGTGTCTGGATTCCACCGGGGAACAATCTTAGATCAAGACTGCCGGGGATGCTTGTTTAAGGAATGTCTGCATACTCCGCTGGGGAATATTGAGATCTTCTGGGGATACCCACTTCCTTGAGGCTGACAGTATACTAACTCTGCTTGGGGGAGAGCATTGCTGACTTGCTTGAGATACTGTGCCTTTTAGGGCTGACAGGAGACCAACTGCTTGGGAGAGAATTTTTGAATCTTGTCTTACTCGGCGGGGAGTGAAGGTATCTTGGTTGCATTCTTCAGCCGAGCTTACCTTGGTACCTAGGTGACATAGCAGCTTGTACAATTTGGACCGTTCTGATTGCCCCAGCTTCTGTGGGAGAAGGTACCTGTGAAGGCGCTTGATGACTGCCGATTTGAAAAATCTTCTTCTGGTAGGCAAGTGACGAGATGCAGGGACGTAGTCGTACGCTTTTGATCCCTAATTTTTGCCTGGACTACCCTTTCGGGTTTTCAGTCCACCGGGATACCCATTTTTGCCCAAGCCGCCTTTTTAGGTTTTCGACTTGCCGAGTGTACAGAATTTTCATATTCATCCCTTATTTTTGCCCGAACCCTTTTGGTTCGCCGGGAAGCCCTTATTTTTTCCTAGGTGTGTCAACCTAGTGGGTCTTTGATTATGCGTAGTATTTTTTCGACTATGTCCGTGGTCTCAGAATGTAGGGAGGTGCCCCTGTTGTTGTGTTGCCATGCTACCAGAAGATGTTTGATCAGGCAAGATTCGTTGCTGTAATTCATGCCCAATGCCCCAAGTGACTCAGATGGAGATCTGCCCCAAGCTGGTTGGCCTTTTGAGAGATTCTCCAAATCTTGACTGGACTGCCCCAGATGATAGACCATGATCATGCCATGCCCCTTGTATGGAAGTGCTTTTGTTCATTAGATATTCGTCGTGCAAACTTCTATGTTGTTCAAACAAAAGTCATGTGCTAACAATGTTATTTAGAAATGCAAAGCTTATGTCTGTCTTGAAATTTGTGAAAATGCATTTTTCAGTAAAACAAGCAAGTTTTGTAAAATGTGATGTCAACTCGTTATTTTACCGCAAGCCTTAAGGAGTCAGGATAACTTTCGTAACAGTATGCTTTCGAACTAACCCATGCTTCAGCTAGGACTTTTTAAGGGTTATAACGTAGCCTGGTTCACGGTTTAAGAAACAAAGGATAAAGGCTCAAAATTTATTTGTACCCACCCGTTCTTCGTGATGTTCTTCAAACCTAAACTCAGCTAATCGTGCGTTAGACCTTGTTTGAGTCTTTGCTCTGATATTCCAGTGATGGTTCAAATATTGACAATTTATTTTGAACAGGTAGTCATTTTTATAAGGGTTTGCAGGACCTCTTTTTGATTTCGTTATCCATGTTTTTTGCCTGAACTGTTTCTTTTTGTGATTACAGTCAGCGGGATGCCCCAGTTTTTGTAAGTTTCCTTCATAGGTTTTGACTTGTTGGGCTTTTATTTTGAGAAATGATGACTTCCTGTCTTTATGATTATTCGGAACCATCATTGTCTTTTGTTTTGTAAGGACTTCTTTGGTGCCATTCGTTGTGCATTTGGATTAACTGAGAGAACTACCCTGCCCCAGGTTATGATTAAGGGTTTTAATTTTTTTTGTGAAAAGAAAAACTCCTACTTCTTTGGCTCGAAGGGGTTGACGAGGGATTATCTTCCTTATAACTCCATTGTTTAGGAATTGAAACAATGCCTGTACCTCATCAGCGGGGTTTGTTCAAAAGCATACTGTAGATGTCGTGGTATCGTTTTTGTCATCCTCCCTCAAGAGGTTTAGAATTATTAATTGAGAGCTGACATCAAAAAATGAAAGCAGTTTGAATATAGCGAATGCGAATATATTAATTCAAAACAGACATATGCGATGCATTGATAAAGTAAAAGAGTTTGACATGAACAAATGTTTGAACAATCAAAGAAAAATACAACTTGAACATTCGAATGAACAAAAGCTTCTTAGTTTGCACTAGTCATCTCAGATGGAAGATTCTCAACAGAGGATTTTCATTTTGCCACCCGACATGAACTCCAGCACCCTTCCGTCGATCAAGTCCTGGATCTTGTTCCTCAAGCTCCAACAGTCGTCAGTGTCATGTCCAGGACTGTCAGAATGGTAGGCACACCTTTCATCTGGATTGTACTTTAGGGAGGTTATGTTGAGCTTCTTGGGAGGATCCTTTAAAGAAATCAGCTTGACCTCCAACAAGCGTTTCAGTATTAGTGAGGATGGCACACCAGTCTCCGAGAAATGTCTTCCAGACGTATTTTGCTTACGCCAATTACCCTGTTGACGCTGGTGAGGTTGATGCTGGGCTTGTGACCCCGAAGCAAACTGAGGAGCTTTTCCCTTGTCTTCTTGCCCCACAGGTGGTTGAATGATGGCTTGCTCTTCAACCTTAGATGTTTGCCCCAGTTGGTTATCCCGAAGCAGTTGGTTGACGAGAACCCCGAGCTCTCCTTGTCTTTGAGATAAGTCTTGGATAAGATCCATTTGCCCCAGCATCTGGGTTCTCATTGTATCCACCTCAGCTTGTAGACGTTTCAGCCGTTCGTCCTTATCGTCTTCAGGACTGTTAATGACCAAAGTCCCCATGAGGAGTGTTCTCAGCTATTCCTGCCCCTTGGATAGATTTAGGAGGATCTCCCCGAACCGAGTCTCTTGAGCCTGAGGATCCTGGTTGTCTTGTTGGGAAGCCATTGCTGAAATAAACAGCGAAGACGGTAAGTGACCTGTAACAAGGGTACCTGTTATGCAATGATGTGTATGTATGCATGCACTGTTTTCAAGGATCTCGCGGGGTAAACAAGAAAACTTGTTAGAATTTGAATTTTGTAGCTTGATGGAAGGAACTTCATGTTGATGAGAGTCCTTCTTCAAGAGTCAAGGCTCACCATATCGAGTGGGTCATAGCCCCTGACTCAAGTCATTAACCTTGGCTAGAGGAAAATAAATCCCCTTTACCCCTTGCTGGACATTTGATTCATCATGACCTGCATCACAAAACCCTTGAGGTCCTTGAAATGGATTAGTCCTTATGTAGGATGCATGCAATGGTATGATGGTATGATGGTATGATGTTATGCTATGCGTGGAGTAATGTAGGTAAACCCTGTTATGAGTCCAGATTAAGGACTGTAAACAAAACCTGCAAGAAAACTCAAGTGTCAGATAACAAGTATGCAAGTAGTCAAGTTTGAAGGCACACAAGTCACACAAAGAGCCCTTAGATTTTAGGCGAGCATGGAGTTTGGGATACTACCCTCTTGAAGTTGGTGGGCTCAAAACCTGTCCTATCAAAAGTAACCGGGTTCTAAGGAGCTCGATATCATAGGGTTGTTTTCTATGTTCATTTTTTTGATTTAGCCACTGAACTGGCGATAAAAATATTCCAAGAAAACAACCCTCAATGAGTGTAGTATTGAGTATCAACCAACTTCGGACTGCACCAAAGTCAGTCATCTCACTACCCCTAAAGAGGCCAGGATGGTCAAGTAAGGTTCCTAAGGTCAGTTGATGCTTCAGGACACCACGCGGCGGCCCCGTACTCTCCTTGACTTGACTCAAGGGTTACCGGTACTCACCAAAGTGCCACATCAACGTAGCAAACTTCTTCAACCGTGTCGGTATACCCCGCACAGTTCCCTCACAGTTTGTTGCTACTTTCTAAGAGGTATCCCCCATATCCGGGTTAGGATCTATGAAACTCCCAAAACAGGCCCGCAATTTTAAAGCAAACAGATCAAGCAATTGAAAACATGATGATGAACTATTCCTAAGGTACTCCTCACTTTATTAATTCCCCAGCAGAGTCGCCAGTTCTGTGATCGGTGGAAGTAAAACTGACTGTTTTTAGCTGGTTTCGCGAAATGTCACGAAAGCAAGAGTCGCCACCGTCTTTTATTTTCTCCAACATGGAAAGGACAAAAGCACAGCAAAATTCCTTATGAGAATGTTTCTCGGTTCGGGAGGTGGATTTATAGAAAGGGAAGGTGTTAGCACCCTTTCTATCTGTGGTTATCCATGGGCTCTTAGGTACTTGCTCTTATGTTTTCAAAATGTTTGCTTTTCAAATGTGTGTGGGTTTTGAAAAAGTTTCTTTGAAAGATTTCTGAATAACTCTTGTATCTGTCCTCAAGAGTGTTTGAAAAATTTGTTTTAAAAGCTTTTGAAAGTGTAAGGTGTGAAAAGTATTTTGTTTGTTTTTGAAAAGAGCAAGTACCCATGAGTCATCTACCTACCCTAAGGAATTAAGCTGTGTAAGTGTCCTTTAGGTAGTGCCATCCCATCATTGAGAGGTAGGTAGCACCACCGTTGGAGGTGTTCGGGTCAATTCGATTATCGGGACAGTGTGGTCACCAAAGCAACAGTTAAGATACCTTAGAAGTAACCCTAATGTCCTAGATCCTTTATATCCGAGGCAACCGTTGAGGCAACTGTTTCGAGGCAACTGGATCTTAGACATAAGAGTGACCTCTAAGACGTCCTATACTTGATGACCACGTTTCGAAGGCAACGAGTGAGGCGTACCCTAGGAGTGGTGTGTGTATTGTGTGTTGTTTTCATGTTAATGTTATCTTGTACATGTTATTTTGTGGGCTACGAGTTGTTTTTATTTACCATACATTCTTTCATGCAAGTTTAGCAGTTAAGAGGGTGCGGAAAGTAAATTGCGGAAACATAAATCCTACGCTATTACAAGGCGCGGGTCTATACATCGCCAAAAATACAAAGACCCGTTTTTAGTAAATAAGTACGGAAAGTAAATAAAAACAGTAAAAGTCCTAATTACTATTACATCCGGAGGCAGTTACATAATAATCAAAATAAGGAATTAAAACTAAAATGCACGCGAAAGAAAGAATCGGGAATGTCTTAAGGGTGTTGATCCTTTTTAGAAAAGAAATTGATTTTTTGGTCTTTTTTGTAATTAAAATGAAATTAAAACTAACTAATGACTAATTAATTAATTTAATTAAAAGAAAATATATATTTTTTTTGTATTTTTTATGTTTTTATGAAATAAAAGAAAAGAATTAAAATTCTAAGTTAACCTAATTCTAATTTATTTTTAATTGTTTTTAAAAAAGAGGGTTAAAATGGCCTAATTAAACTATTTCAATTAATGTTTATTTACAAAATAAAATAATAATAATAATAATAATGGTGTTAGTTCTATTTTTTTGATTTTTTATGAAAATATTAGTTGGTTAATTAATTGTTAATAAGAAAATAAGGCAAATAAAAATGAAAAATGGCAAAAAAAAAAAGGAAGATTAAAACCCAAGGGAGTGTGGCTGGAATTTGAGGGTGTTAAATTGAGAATTGTGGCCCATTTGAACAAGGCCTGTTTGACCTTTTGGACTGAGTGGAATGCTGTTGACCAGGCACATGGTGTTCTTGCTTTCTGGGCCTTTAGATCTGCATCCATGGACACTTGGCCTGCGCTTGGAGGAGGTGTATGATGGAAGTTATTTGAGGATCTGCACAAGAACACGTTGAGAAAAATAATATTGGACATTATGGGGGACCTGGGAATCGAACCCAGGTCCCAGTGAATACAAACCACGTTTCCAACCACTGGACCAACTATGCGCGTGTGTTAGTAAAATGGAAAAGAAATATAATATAAAAAAAAGCCAGTTATGCTGAAACATTAAAAAACGCGCTAACATTTGAATGCTCCAGTCACATAATGCCATGCGTGCTTCTTCTTTGTTTTCACCTGCAACATGAATAAGATAGCGGGGGTTTTAAACCCCCACTAAGTGAAAGTCTCAAAATAGCGAATACGAGCACAAATTATATAAATTGAGCGCGAGTATCTCAGTTAATTCGGCTTGTTGCTACGAGTTCGCCCATATTGGTCTTGAGGTCCAATTTTACAATACAAGGAAAACCCCAATATGGGAGCTCCGAAACCCTAAAATGTATCAATGGCAAATCATGATTCAGAGCCCTAAAATGCAATTAAACCATGTCATTAGCTTCAGAAGGTTCATGTGAATACAAAACAACCAACAATATGTATCAAATGCGCATGAATTATGATATGAAATCCTAGAAAATAATGCAAACCATAGGGCTTGGTGGGGATGATTCTGATGGTGTTAAGCCTCGTTCTTGATTGCAATGGCTTCCTGGAAGGGTCAGGAGTGTGTTTTGATCAAAGGAGAGGCTTGAATTGTATTGGAAGATGGTTTTCAGTTTATGATTTTTCTCTTGAAAATTTCGAAATGGCTTATGCTGTATGAGTGTTTCTAGGTCCTGAATTATATTGTGAAGGCCTGCATATCTGTATATGAATGAGTATTGATCAAAATAAAGAGCCTTGAAGCCTTGCCATCATGTTTTGGATTTTGCCATGAACACCATTTAAACAACTTGCCATTTTTGTCAAGATTTGAATTTCTATGCCCATAATAGGTCTTGCACGAATTTGGAAGGTGAATGATGGTGTATCAAAGCTATTCAACACAAAATATATCCCTTAATTAATTTTCTTGATTTTTATTTGAATTTTAAAGATTTAAAATGATTTAAATCAAATAAAATTAAATAAAAATGGAAAAATTAATTTTTAATCTTGAAATAAATTGTGGGACAAGTGGGAAGCATGGCCAAGCTGAACCAAGTGGAAAAAGTGGGCCCTCTTTGTCAAAAATGAAATTTCAAGGATAGTTGACTTTGGCCATTTCACAAAAATTTCCTAACTTCTCCAATGCATATCTTGCTCAATTTTAAAGCTATAAACATGTTCTTGGACATTTTGGAAAGGTCTTGAAGTCCTCTAACCAATGTCTTTAGTCCCATGTCATTTTGATTTACCAATATAAAGTTATGGTCTTTGACTTAAAGTGCCTTTTTGTTGACTTTTGAAAATGACCTATAATGTTGAAATTGATAACTTTTTGTGAGAGCATTTCTTGGACTTGGAATGTGAAGATGAATTGTAGGAAATGTCCTCCCCTTCAAAATGAGCATTGGATGGGATTTTTCTGATGAACCATGAAAAAGTTATGCCTTGGTTAAGTTACAGTTGACTTTTCAGCTGTCCAAAAATAGAAACTTTTGCATCTTGATGATTTTTGAGCCATTCTTGTGAAATCATGGTCAAGATTTGACCAAATGATGATTGTGGCTTCAAAATAAGATGTTGACCAAAATTTTTTACTTTTGACTGCCAAATGACCATTTTGCCCCTGCAGTTGACTGTGGAGCAATTAGGGTTTTTGACTGTGCAACTTGACCTTGTGAGCCTTGAAATTTGACATGTAGGTGCTTGACAATGTGTATGAGCATATGGGACTTGATTGAGCCCTTGAAAACCTCAACTTCCTTGTAAGAACCAAAACCCTAATTTGACTGGCTTTAGGAGAGTGGTTGACTGTGTAACTCCTTGAGTAGACTTTGAACCCTTTGAGGTGATGCTTGGCAAAACTTTGAAGATTATGGGAGGGCAAATTTTGGGGTACAACACCAGGCCGCTTTCAAAAGGATCAAAGAGTATCTCCAAGAGCCACCTATTCTGATGCCTCCAGTTGAAGGGAGACCTCTGATCTTATACTTGACAGTACTCGATAACTCAATGGGGTGTGTGTCGGGTCAGCATGACGAGTCTGGCCGAAAAGAGCATGCTATTTATTACCTTAGCAAAAAGTTTACCGACTGTGAGACCCGATACTCGCTGCTCGAGAAAACTTGCTGCGCTTTGGCATGGGCTGCTCGCCGGCTGAGACAGTATATGATGACTCACACTACTCTATTGATATCAAAGATGGATCCAATCAAGTATATCTTTGAGAAGCCTTCCTTGTCCGGAAGAATAGCGAGATGGCATATGATATTGACCGAGTATGACATCCAGTATACGACCCAAAAGGCAATCAAGGGAAGTGTGTTGGCAGACCATTTGGCACATCAGGCAGTGGATGATTACCAGTCTATGAACTTTGAATTCTCGAACGAGAATATCATGTTGGTAACTGATTGTGAGACACCTGGACCGGATGAAGGACCTGAGGAAGGATCCCGATGGTCTATGTACTTTGATGGAGCTTCGAACGCTTTGGGTAATGGAATTAGCGCCGTGATCATATCTCCTAAAGGCTCTCATACTCCGTTCACCGCCCGACTATGTTTCAACTGCACCAACAACATGGCGGAGTATGAAGCGTGCATCATGGGTCTTCGAGCAGCAATTGACCTAAGGATTAAGTTTCTAAGTGTCTTCGGAGATTCCGCTCTCGTGATCAGTCATATCAAAGGCGAGTGGGATACGAAACACCCAAATATTATTCCTTACAAGGAGTATGTATTGACATTGCTTCCCCATTTCGAGGAGATAATCTTTGAACACTTCCCTAGAGAGGAGAATCAATTGGCGGACGCACTGGCTACGATGTCTTCTATGTTCAAAGTCAATTGGGACAACAAGGCTCCCCGGATCATCATTGAAAGACTAGACGAACCTGCGCATTGCTGTGATATTGAGACTGAAAAGGTAACAGAAAAACCCCGGTTTCATGAGGTGAAAAGGTATCTTGAGACTCAGGAGTACCCCGAGGGTGCATCTGTTAATGACAAGAAGTTTCTGAGGAGGTTCGCAGCAAAGTTCTTCATCAGCAATGGCATTGTTTACAAGCGTAACCATGATTCAACCTTACCGCGTTGTGTGAATAAGAATGAAGCATAAAAGATCATGACAGAGTTACATGAAGGTACTTTCGGGACTCATTCCAGTGGACATACCATGGCAAAGAAAATCCTTCGGGCAGGATATTATTGGTCCACAATGGAAGCTGACTGTTATCAGCATTCTTGGACATGTAATAAATGCCAAGTCTATGCTGATAAGGTGCACATACCTCCAGTACCTTTGAACATCTTGACAGCACCTTGGCATTTTGCAATGTGGGGCATTGATATGATCGGCGAGATCAGACCCACGACATCCAACGGGCATCGTTTCATCTTGGTAGCAATTGATTACTTTATGAAGTGGGTCGAAGCAGCTTCCTTTGCTACAGTAACCAAGAACGTTGTGGCACGTTTCATTCGGCACAATCTGGTCTATCGATATGGTGTACCAGAGAGGATCATTACAGACAATGGTACCAATCTCAATTACTTGATGATCACCGAGCTCTGCGAACAATTCAAGATACAACATCATAACTCTTCTCCCTACCGGCCGAAGATGAATGGGGCTGTTGAAGCGGCTAATAAGAACATTAAGAAGATTGTGCAGAAGATGATAGTGACCTACAAAGACTGGCATGAGATGTTACCATTTGCTCTTCATGGGTACCATACCTCAGCACGGACGTCAACAGGGGCAACACCCTATTCTTTGGTATATGGTATGGAGGCAGTCTTACCCATCGAAGTTCAGGTACCCTCTCTTCGGATCATGAAGGATGCAGGTTTGAGCAAAGATGACTGGATTCAGACTCGGCTTGATCAGCTAAATTTAACTGACGAAAAGAGACTTACTGCTATTTGTCATGGTCAGACGTATCAAAAACCGATGATCAAGGTATTTAATAAGAAAGTTAGAAGACAAGAGTATCAAGCTGGGGATCTGGTAATCAAGCGCATTATTCTACCTCAAGGTGATCCCAGGGAAAAATGGACCCCTACTTACGAAGGGCCATTTGTGGTTAAGAACATTTTCTCAGGAGGAGCTATGATTCTAACCACCATGGATGGTGACGACCTTCCTCACCCCGTCAATGCAGACATAGTGAAAAGATACTATGCATAATCAAAGACCCGCTAGGTTGACTGGCCTAGGAAAAAATAAGGGCTTCCCAACGAACCAAAAGGGTTCAGGCAAAAATAAGGGATGAAAATAAAAAAATCTGTACACCCGACAAGTCGAAAACCTGAAAAGGCGACTTGGGCAAAAAAGGGTATCCCGGTGGACTGAAAACCCGAAAGGGCGGTCCATGCAAAAGTTAGGGACCAAAGCGTCACACTATGTCTCATTGGATCACCTTGCATCCAGACTTCGGTATCGACTATGAAGCTCGGAAGGCACTGATCAATCAGATTCATCTTCAACTAAGTAGCAAAGTGATGAGATGCTCAAGGACATAAGGGCAATAGCAGAGTTGGAACCTAGTGGGATCATTCACATGGCTGTTTTGTTTAGTTTTTCACAAATTGTGTAAATTCTATCTGTTCGGCAGCGTTCTCTTACTAGGACGTCAAACTCTTGTACAAAAACGCCTATTTACAGGCCAAAACTTCAAAATCAATACAAAGTCATTTTCAGACAAATTTCAAACTGTTTTTTCTTTATCTGTTTTCATTTGCAAAGAATTTCCAAGGTTCATTTTTGATATATGCATTTGACATTAATTGCTGTGTAGTTGCTTTGTCCACCAGGTACCAAGGTATGTTCAGCTGTAGAATATGGATAAGATACTTTCACTCCCCGCAGAGTAGGATAGTAGTGGTAATTCTCCCAGCTGAGACTTGCAACTATGAACGAATCAGCAATACTCTCCCCAAGCAGAGTTGGTCTACCATCAGCACTAAAAAGGCTTGGTATCCCCGGAAGGTCCTAATATTCCCCAACAGAGTATAAGAATATTCCCCAGCAAGCATAAGAGTATCCCCGACAGTCTTAATATTCCTCAACGGAGTATAAGAATGTTCCCCGCAGGATGCAAGATACCCCCAGTGGAATCAATATTTCCCCAACACGGTCTGAAAAAGCTTCCCCAACGGAGTTGAGCATCATCCCCAGTAGACTCTGGAAGTTTATCCCAGCGGAGTACAAAATAAATCTCCCCAACCAAATTCAAAAAGATCATTCCCAGCAAAATTCAGAGGGTTATCCCCACAGGAGCCTAACAGGTTATCCCTAGCAAGTTGCAACTGAAAGATCATCCCCAACGAAGTTCTTTCGTTCCCCCAACATGAATTTAATCCTCAATAGATTCAATATCACCAGCAACGTTAATCCATCCCCAGCGGAATTTATCAGCAGAATCCCCAGCGGAGTTTATCGTTAAAATCCTCAACAAAGCATCTCTTCCCCACAGAGTAATCTCTTCATCAGTTTATTCCCCAAAGGAGTTCTCTTCTCCTGCAGGTTTATTCTCGGAATCACCTTCGTTCACCATTCCCAACGGAAACGAAGAATTCAACTCTATTCTCCAGCAGCTACCCGGGATTTATTTTCCCCAACTAAAACATTACATTTCCATACATCATGATACATGCATATACACATCATACCATACAATCTCATTTATGTTGAGAACATCATTGCTTGATCCATATCATGCATTGCATATGACTGACCTTTACCTTTCAGGAAAGATGCAGTTAGATTCTCAGCTATGTCAAAGGAGACAAAATCAGCTAAATCGATTCCTAAAGATTTTTCTGATGGCAGCCAGTCAAAAGAGACAAGATCAGTTAAATCGATTCCTAAAGATTTTTCTGATGGCAGCCAGTCAAAAGAGACAAAACCAGTTAAATCGATTCCTAAAGATTTTTCTGATGCAAATCCAGTCAAAAGAGACAAAGCCAGTTAAATCGATTCCTAAGGATTTTTCTGATGCAAATCCAGTCAAAAGAGACAAAACCAGTTAAATCGATTCCTAAAGATTTTTCTGATGCAAATCCAGTAAAAGAAGACAAAACCAGTTAAATCGATTCCTAAAGATTTTTCTGATGCTAATCCAGTCAAAGAAGACAAATCCAGTTAAATCGATTCCTAAAGATTTTTATGATGCCAATCCAGTCAAAGAAGACAATCCAGTCAAAGAAGACAATACAGTCAAAGAAGACAATCCAGTCAAAAAAGACAATCCAGTCAAAGAAGACAATCCAGTCAAAGAAGACAAAACCTCCTCTGGTTTAGTCAGATCGATTCCTAAAGATCTCCCTGATTCATATTCCAGTCAAAGAAGACAAAACCACCTGCCAACAATCTCCAAATGGCATCTGTAAGCACATTCCTGACATCACCATGCTGATACCAGTTCATGCAAGTGCAAATTTCTGGGCACTCCAGTGTTCAATCATCTTCCACATTTGGATCACGAAAGGCCCGAAAGCCAATCTACATCCTCAGGTTTAAGAAGATTGAACAGGGGCAACTGTTTTACCCCAAAATTTTCCCTCCCGTATTTCTCAAGACATGGCAAGAAGAATCTCCAAGTGGCTCAAGATTGCTCAAGAGTTGGACAGTCAAATCATCTCCTAAGGCAGTCAATCTCAAATTAGGATTTTGTGTTGCATCAAGGTCCTTACATCCAAATGAGCTAAAATTCTCCCCAATGGAATAATATGTTCTCAAGTTCATCCATGTCAAATTTCAAGCCTTGCAGAGGAAGATTGGTCAGTCAATTGCTCAAGAGGTCCAAAAATAGACCATGCTAGGGAAAAAGTCAACTGTGACCTAAATACAGTCAAACCTCAAGTTTTTTTGTCAACATTATCATTTTGGAGGATAATTCATCATTTTATAAAGGGTTGATCATGATTCATCAAGGATTTCTCAAAATTCATCAAGATTCAAAAGTTACTAAATTAGGGTTTTGTAGGAAAAGTCAACTCAACTTTGACCAAGCATAACTTTCTCATACTTTATAATAAATGACCCATCCAAATATAATTTTGAAGAGTATGTGATTTCCTACAATCCATCTTCACACCCCAAGATCAAGAAATGCATTCACAAAAAGTTACAAATTTGGACATTATAGGTCATTTTTGAAAGTCAACAAAAACACCTTTTTTTCCAAAGCTTATAACTTGAGCATGGAATATCAAAATGAGATGATACCAAAAGGGTTGGTTAGAGGACATCTCAAGGTTTCTAAAAAGTCCAATAACACCTCCAAAAGTTCAAAATTGAAGGAGTTATGCATTGTTGAAGTTGGGAATTTTTCCAAAATTGCCAAAAGTCAACTATCCCCAAAACTTCAAATTTTGTCAAATGGGCCCACTTTTTTCCACTTGATTTGATCTTGTCACACCACACACATGTCCTATCTTCATTTTTATGTCCATTCATTAATTTTTATATTTTATTTGATTTTTATTGAATTAATTCATTTTAAAACAATTTAAATTCAAATAAAATCCAAATATTGATGAAATAAGATCTTTTTGATTGATACAACTTTCAATTATCATCATGGACAAGATCAAATCCGAATCAAGCCATGTTATAAACAAAATATTGATTTTTGACCAATTTGGAAGATTTTTCAATGGAGGATCATATCATATCTTCAAACATCAATGCACCAAGATTCAAAGCCCAATTTTTAACCTAATACATTGCTTGATACTTATACAAACCAAAGGCATACGAAAATTAGAAGGAAGAGGCTGCACAATCTTGAAAACAAAAACTAAAAAAAGCATGAAAAAGTGTGGAATCGAAATCTTGGTTAAAGGCCGATTCAGAGCAAAACCTCCACGCTATCTTCTTGCTGGACATCCATTGAGGCTAAAGCAATCAGAATCAAGCCCTCTCCCTCCCTAAATCGCACTGTAAGTCTCCTTGAACATACCCCTGTACACGAAATTGCAACCTCTTATTCTTGCATCTTTTTGACAAAACATGGACATATTCTTGATCCTTGCATGATTTCCAAGCTATCTGCAATATTGAATTGTGTTTTTGTAGCCTGTAAAGCCCTACCCGAAACTAGGGTTTGGGTTTCTTGTTTTTAGGCGTTTTTGCTACAGGTGAAATCAAGACAATTGATGGATATAGATGTGTTCACGAGACCCAGACGAATCGAACCATGGTCTTGGAATTGATTTCTATGGCCTAGGGTAGATTTTAGAAGGCAGCTACGAATTTTGCTGCGGATGAAATCCGCAGGTAAATAACCAGGGGGTCAGCGAAGAAGACGATCACGTGGCCATATCCCATTCGTCCATTCAAAATATTCACGCTTATTTTTTTATTTTCAAGCATAATAGTTTGTTTTCTATATAATTATTGTTGTTTGTTATACTAACAAAGGCAACAAAGTGGCGTGGTGGTTAGTGCGCTTGTTCAGTGACTCATGGGACCTGAGTTCGAATCCCAGGTCCCCCATGCATTTGTGTTAATTTTTTCCAGGCTATCCAGTACATGCCAAGGCCTAAGATCCACCATATACCATCATCCAATCAGGCGCCAGATGGCCTCCAGGCCAAATCCAAAGGTCAAGGTTGAGTGTCCATCATGGTCTCAAGTCAAAGGCGTGCAGGGAATCATGGAAAGTCAATCAGGCCAACGTAAATGGGCTTCTGAAAATGCTGATCTCACCCTCCAATTTGGACCTGAACCCCTTTGGGTTATTTCTTTTCCTCTTTATATTTTCATTTTATTTATTTTGTTTTAATTATTTTTTTTATTGTTTAATTAACCAATTATTTTTCTCATAAAAAATAAAAAACATAAAAAATATTTTATTTATTAAAATTAAATTCATCATTTTTATTTTTGTAAATAAATATTAATTTAATTAACTTAGTTTTAATTAGGTATAATTCCAATATTTTTGCAATAATTAAAATTAATATAGAAAATTAGGTTTTTTATTAACTTTGACAAATTTTATTTTATTTCTTTAAATACTCAAAAATCCAAAAATATTTTCATTAATTAATTAATTAATTTTGACCTAATTTAATTTCTAGTTAATTCAAAAATAACAAAAATCTTTTCTTTAATAAAAAGGGTCAAAACCCTAAAAAATGCGCCATTTTAATCTTCTCGCACATGATCCATTTTTATTTCATATTGATGTAATTGTTTCCGGAATGTAATAGCTTTAAATAGGACTTAAATTATTTTATCGCTTTCTTTTATTTTCCGCATTTTAATTTCAAGGGTTGTTTTTGGCAATGTAAATACCCGACGCCTTGTAATAGTGTAGATTTAATTTCCGCAATTTAAATTCTGCAATTATTAACTGTTAGATGTTTGATAATAGGGAATGCATGACAAGATCGAACGTATGAACTTAAAATCAACATAGCTCACCCATGACATGTACAAAGATAAATTAACCGAAATAACACACTCGCACATGCGCACTCTTAGGGTACACCTCGCTTGGTTGCCTTCGAAAGTGGTCATTGAGTATAGGAATTTTTATAGGTCTCCCTCTTGTCCAAAGATCATAAGTTGCCTCGAAACGGTTGCCTCAGATAAAATGATCTAAGACATTAGGGTTACCGCTAAGGCGTCTTAACGTTGCTTTAGTGACCACACGTCCCTTAATCGAATTAACCCAAAAACTCCAACGACGGTGCTACCTACTCCTCAATAGTGGGATAGCATTGTCTAAAGGACATTTGTACATATTAATTCCTTTTTTGAGTAGGTAGATGGTTCTTAAGTACTTGCTCATTCTAAAACAAAACAAAACTTTTCGCACTTACACTCCTTTCAAACAAAAACTTCTTTCAAACCCACAAACACAAAGAAAAGCAAATTTTTGAAAACACTTTGAGAAAGTACCTAAGAGCCCATGGATAACCATGGATAGAAAGGGTGCTAACACCTTCCCTTTCTATAATCTACCCCCCGGACCCGAGAAACATCTCAAAAAAGGAATTTTTCTGTGCTTTTTTCCTTTCCTTGTTGGATAAAATAAAAGATGGTGGCGACTCTTGCTTACTGCGACATTTTGCGAAAACAAACGCAAAACGTAAACCAACATTCCCAAATAGTCAGTTCTCTCCCACCGTATCACACTGACATTCTAGTAGGAGAACGCAGCCATGAAAATGAAAAATGTACAAAATGGTGTACAAAAAGAAAACAGCTATGTGTAATAATCCCATTGAGTTTCAATTCTTATATTGCCCATATGTCCTTGAGCGTCTCATCACTTTGCTAGTTTTCTGAAGCTGACTGGATTAGTCGGTATCGTTTGAGCTTGATAGTTGATACTGAAGTTCAGTCGCAAGGTGATCCAATGGGACATAGTTATGCGCTTTAAATCCCTAACTTTTGCATGGACCGCCCTTTCGGGTTTTCAGTCCACCGAGATACCCTTTTTTTCCCAAGCCGCCTTTTCAGGTTTTCGACTTGTCGGGTGTACATATTTTTTTTGTATTTATCCCTAACTTTTGCCCAAACCCTTTTGGTTCGGCGGGATGCCCTTATTTTTTACTAGGCCAGTAAAACTAGCTGGTCTTTATTTATGCGTAGTATCTTTTCACTATGTCTGCATTAACAGGGTGAGGAAGGTCATCATCATCCATGGTGGTCAGAATCATGGCTCCACCAGAAAATATGATTTTGATCACAAATGACCCTTCATACGTGGGAGTCCATTTTCCCTTGAGATCATCTTGTGGAAGTATGATGCGCTTGATTACTAGATCACCCACTTGATATACTTGACGTCTGACCTTTTTGTTGAAAGCCTTGATCATTTGATTTTGGTATATTTGACCATGACAGACAACATCAAGCCTCTTCTCATCAATCAGATTCAGTTGATCAAGTCGAGTTTGGATCCAATCATCTTCGTTCAAACCCGAATCCTTCATGACCCTCAAAGAAGGGATCTGGACCTCAATAGGTAGGACAACCTCCATACCATATACCAGAGAATAAGGTGTTTCCCCTGTTGACGTACGTGTTGAGGTGCGATAACCATGAAGAGAGAATGGTAACATCTCATACCAGTCTTTGTACGTTACCGTAATCTTTTGTATGATTTTCTTAATATTCTTGTTAGCAGCCTCCACAATGCCATTCATCTTCGGCTGGTAAGGGGAAGAATTATGATGCTGGATCTTGAATTGTTTACAGAGTTCAGTGATCATCGTATTGTTGAGATTTGTACCATTGTCTGTGATGATTCTCTCTGGCACACCATATCAACAAATAAGGTTATGCTTGATAAACCGCGCCACAACATTCTTGGTAACAGTAGCAAAAGAGGCAGCCTCAACCTACTTCGTGAAGTAATCAATGGCCACTATGATGAAGCGATGCCCACTGTAAGCGCTAGGTCTAATCTCTATGATCATATCAATGCCCCGCATTACAAAGGTCCAGGGAGCCGTCAAGACATTCAAGGGAACCAGAGGTACATATACTTTATCAGCATAGATCTGGAATTTGTGACAAGTTCGAGAATGCTGATAAAAGTCTTCTTCCATAGTGGACCAATAGTATCCTGCCCTTAGGATCTTTTTAACCATGGTATGTCCACTAGAATAAGTGTTAAAGGTACCTTCGTGTAAATCTTCCATAATCCTCTCTGCTTCGCTCTTGTCTACACACCGAAGTAAAGTAGAGTCATGGTTGCGCTTGTAGAGGATTCCATTACTGAGGAAGAACTTTGTGGAGAACCTTCTCAGAAACTTCTTATCATCGACAGAGGCTTCCTCAGGATATTCTTGAGCCTCAAGATACCTTTTCACTTCATGGAACCAAGGTTTGTCTGCTACTTCTTCAATATCGATCTCATAGAAGTATGTTAGTTCATCCAACCTCTCGATAGTGATCCGAGGAGCCTCTTTGTCCCATCTGACCTTGAACATAGATGACATAGTAGCTAACACGTCCGCTAACTGATTCTCTTCTAGTGGAAAATGTTCAAAGGTGACTTCTTCAAAGTGTGGAAGCAACGTCAGCATATGTTCTTTGTAAGGGATGAGATTAGGGTGTTTCGTGTCCCACTCCCCTTTGATTTGACTTATTACCAAGGCTGAATCCCAGAAAATGCTCAAGAAATTGATCCTTAGGTCAATAGCAACTTTGATACACATGACGCATGCTTCATACTCAACCATATTATTGGTACAATTAAAGCATAATCTGGCAGTGAAAGGAGTATGACAGCCCTCAGGAGATATGATTACAACACCGATGCCATTGCCGAGTGCGTTGGAAGCTCCATCAAAAACCATAGTCCATCGGGATCCTTCCTCAGGTCTTTCATCCGGTCCAGGTTCTTCACAGTCAGTCACTAACATGATATTCTCATCCGGAAATTCAAAGTTCATGGATTGATAGTCATCCACAGCCTGATGAGCCAAATGATCAGCTAATACACTTCCCTTCACTGCTTTCTGGGTCGTGTATTGGATATCGTATTCGGTTAAGATCATTTTCCATCTTGCTATTCTTCCGGAGAGAGCGGGCTTCTTGAAGATGTACTTGATCGGATCCATCTTAGATATCAACAAAGTAGTGTGGGTCAACATATACTGTCTCAGTCGGCGAGTAGCCCATGCCAAAGTGCAGCAAGTTTTCTCGAGCAGTGAGTATCTTGTTTCACAATCGGTAAACTTTTTGCTAAGGTAGTATATTGCATGCTCTTTTCGACCGGACTCGTCATGCTGCCCCAACACACACCCCCATTGAATTATCTAACACTGTTAAGTACATTATCAAAGGTCTTCCTTCAATCGGCGGCATCATAATTGGAGGCTCTTGAAGGTATTCCTTGATTCTCTCGAAAGCAGTGTAGCATTTGTCATTCCACTTTACCACTTGATATTTCTTCAAGAGCTTGAAGATTGGCTCGCAAGTAGCAGTTAGATGGGAAATTAACCTGGCAATGTAATTTAGGCGTCCCAAGAGACCTCTAACCTCTTTCTTAGTACGGGGATCCGGCATCTCTTGTATAGCCTTCACCTTTGTAGGGTCTACCTGAATACCTTTGTCACTAACAATGAAACCTATAAGTTTACCAGACCTTACCTCGAAGGTGCACTTGTTCGGATTTAACCTCAACTTGTACGTCTTCAACCTATTAAATAGCTTTTGTAGATGATCAAGGTGTTCTTCCTTAGTTTGAGATCTGGCTATCTTGTCATCAACATAGACCTCTATCTCATGGTGAATCATGTCATGAAACAAAGCTACCATAACTCGCTGATAGGTTGCCCCAGCATTCTTCAAGCCAAACGACATCACTTTGTAAAAGAAACTTCCCCATTGCATGATGAAGGTTGTCTTCTCCATGTCTTCGGGTGCCATCTTGATCTGATTGTAACCAGAGAAACCATCCATGAAGGAAAAGATCTTATGTTGCACTGTGTTATCAACCAGAATATCAATGTGGGGGAGCGAGAAGTCATCCTTGGGGCTGGCCCTGCTCAAATCTCTGTAGTCCACACACATCTGTATCTTACCGTCCTTCTTAGGAACCGGGACTACGTTAGCAACCCATTATGGATTGGAGGTGACGGCTAAGAACCCAGCATTGAACTATTTCATAACTTCTGCTTTGATCTTCTCTGATATTTTAGGGCGCATACGACGAACCTTCTGCTTTACTGGAGGGAAATCTTCTTTAGTTGGCAGACAATGAACCACAATATCAGTGTCTAGCCCCGACATGTCTTCATATGACCAGGAAAAGATCTCAACATAATCATGCAACATCTGTATCAACCTTTGTTTGACACTAAGCTCCAAATTTGCACCTATCTTGACTTCTTTTCTATCTTCTTATGTGCCCAAGTTCACTGTCTCAACTGGCTCTTCATGAGGTTGTATAGCCCTTTCTTCCTGGTGTAACAGTCTAGCAAGTTCTTTGGGTTCCTCACAATCTTCCTCACCTTCGTCCTCGGCTTGGTTGATCGTATTTTCAAAGTCATAATCGGCAATAGTAGAACTGTTATCAATGGGATCCAGAGTGGATATGGATCTGCAGTTTGATACGTGAGTGTGTGTAAGAGCATAGTTGTATAGACAAAGTAAAAAGCAGAAAAGAAAAACAGAGAGCTCAATTTGTATGCAAAATCCAATGCTTTATTTATGACATATGAGACTGAAATATGATAAGCCTCACAAATAAACCATTGTGCCCCAGGTAAAACACGTGGCCATAGAGTTTATATTGTTTATTACATATCCGAAAACCAGAAAGACAATTACTTCTGAACAAAAGTAATCGGTACAAAGTCTTTAGCCATCCAATTATTGGGTCCACCGTTGGTAGTAGGGAAAATCCAACTATCCATGTCATAGTCACCATCACTCTCTTCTAAAGCGTTGACCCCCTGGTTGCTGATGCGTAGGGGAGGTCCTCCAGCACGAGCATGAAGAACCGCTCTTTGAGCTCCTGAAGAGAAACCCAAACCAAACTTATCAGATTTGTATGGAGTGTCAGGGATTTGGCCCCAAATGGTACACCCACCTTCTTCAATAACTACTTTGGCATCCTTGAGATAAGCCATTTTCAAGGGAGGTCTAGTGATCTTCAGAAGATTGGTGACAATTTCAGTTGCAGCCATAGTCTGGGGCACCTCTTCAAAGTTCTGACACGGAGTATTGATGAACTCTCCATCCATTTCCACATACTTGAAAGAGTTCAGGTGGCTTACCATGTATTCCCCTTCACCATGTACCATGACAATCTTTCCTTTTACCAGGTATTTCATCATTTGATGCAGAGTAGATGTGACAGCTCCCGCCCCATGGATCCAAGGGCGACCTAACAAACAAGAATAAGATGGTCTGATATCCATCACGTAAAAGGTGGAGTAAAAGGTATGAGAACCAACTTTGATGGGGATGTCCACCTCCCCGTGCACCATTCTTTTCGAACCATCAAAAGCCCTCACTACAATGTTGTTGGGCATTAGGGTCAAACCTTCACAGTCTAATCTGTCCAGGGCCTTCTTGGGCAACATGTTCAATGATGAACTAGTATCCACTAGAACATGGGCCAAAGTAGTTCCCCTGCATTCGACGGAGACATGCAGTGCATTATTGTGTTTTCTCCCTCTGGGTGTTAGATCAGCATCAGAAAAACCCAAACCGTTGTCAGTCGTCAAACTGGCCACACAATCTTCAAATTGGTCAGTGGAGGTTTCTTGTGGCACATGGGCGGTCTTGAGGGATTTCACCAAAGCTTTTGCATGAGATTTGGAGTATAATAGTAGGCTAACATAAAAATCTTAGAAGGGGTCTGCCCCAGCTGTTCGACCACATTATAGTCGCTCTTCTTTATTATCTTCAATATTTCTTCCATTTCCTTCTTGGAAGCCTCTAGAATAGATTCTGAATGTGCCTTCGTTTGGACAGGCTCAATCAATATGTCTTTTCCCCGAGTCTTAGTAGACTCGGTGATAGGGGTGGCAACAAGGGTAATCACAGGAATTGCAGTGGTAGTATTAGCAGGAACAATAGTAGGAATGATCACAGGACTAGTAACGGCTTTTGGAGGATAAATCTTAAGGGATAACACTCTTCCACTTCTTGTTATTTTGATGGTCCCAACCACGTTATCAATGTCGGGATCAGTATTTCCAGAAACTTGGTCTTCAGCAGCCAACAGGTCTTGCTTGACGCCATGATAGTAGACGTCATCCCCATAGTTCCAAGGAACAGCCTTGTCCGAGGAGTATGGGATTGGCCCTGGCATAATGATGATCAGAGGAGCCAACTTCGGAGTAGATGTAATCTTGACGAGTCTTTTGGTGGAGACCCTTGGAGGATTGGCAGAAATGGTTATGATTGAAAAATCCTTACAAGAAACAGACGTAATGGGATTCTTCTCAAATGAGATCTCTTTATAATCCATCGGGCGCTGAACACTTGCTTTCAACAAATAACAACCAGTCGGTAGAGATAAACATAAGTGGCAACCTTCGCCACAACCCAGAAATAAACCTACTTTCAACAAGTTCCACTTAGCGGTCATGAGAGGATTAACAAGTTCCTAAACAAAAGTAACAAACGAATCATCATCAATAGCATTAACACCACGACCATTCTTGGTCATGGGAGCAGTTATAACATTGGGAATCTCAAGAGCGTCAAATTCAATTTCCTTCTCCTCGATAAGGTATTTCACCTTGTTTTTCAAAGCCCAACAGTTATTTGTATCATGACCTGCACTTTCTGAATGGTAAGCACAGTGAGCATTTGGGTTGTAGCGGGGAGATGGGTGTTGGGATTCTGGGGAGCTTCCCTCAAGGTAACCAGATTGGATTTCAGTAGATGAGGCAAAACTTGATACAAAGTCATATTTATCCAGGTGAATTGCCTTACCGGTATTTCTACTCTAGGCTGATTATTTCGTTGTTGGGTAGCTGCAGGCTTAGATATCATAACAACCCCGACCCTTGGACGATGCTCAGTTCTTCCCTGATTTCGTTGATTGTAAACAACACTGACCTCTTTTTTCCCTATGAAAGGTCTCTTTCTCGCACTTGAAGAGGCATCCTTCTGAATCTTGCCACTTCTAATCCCAGCTTCCACTCTTTCTCCTGTCAAAATCAATTCAGTAAAGCCATCTGAGGAGCTTCCAATCAGATGATTGAAAAACGAACCAGATAGGGTACCCAAAAAACATATCCACTAACTCCCTATCAGACAGGAGGGGTTAGACTCTTCCTGCTAAGTCCCTCCACTTTTGAGCATAGTCTTTAAAACCCTCTCTCGAACCCATAGACATACTTTGGAGTTGTGTACGGGTGGGAGCAAGGTCTGCATTATACTGATACTGCTTATAGAAAGAAATAACCAGTATTCCCAGTTACGAATATTAGTCCCTTCCAGCTGGTAGAACAACTCTAGTTGAGTCCCGGATAAACTGTCTTGAAAGAAATAGACCCACAAGTCCTTGTCTGCAGTGTGAGGCTGAATCTTCCTCACATAAGATCAGAGATGCATGTTGGGACATGAGACCCCATCATATTTGGCGAACACCAGAGCCATGAAATCCTACGGGATAACAACCCCAAAAACAAAACCCATCTCTTTATAATCCAGCCCAGGCACCTTCTCGATTTCCATTGCATTTAGACGCTCTTCCAACTGTTTGTATTTTTCGTCGGCCAGAGGATACTGGTCCTCATTATAGTCAGTCTCATTATTAGATTCCCTTGGACCGGGGTCTTCCTCTCTTGTCTCCCCTTCTTGATTGTCTCCTTCTTTTGACGAAGATGTTAGCTCTACCACTTGCCTTACCAGTCCTTAGAACCTCCTTCCTAAATTCACCACACCAGCTGTCTTCCTTGGCTTCTTGGTCTTCTCTTTAACAATTAGGGATTTCAGTTCCTCTTTCCCCATTTCCAGAGCCATGATCATTTGTTGAAACTAAGCATTTTGAGTCTGTAGATCCTTCACTGTTTGTTCGAGAGCCATTTCTTTACTGTTGAAATAAACAGCGAAGAAGATGAGAACCTTGCTATGAAACCTGTTTATGCAATGATATGTATGATATGTGTATGCAATGATTTCAAGGATTTCGGGAAATTTAAATTTGTGAAGCAAAATAAAACAAAGATTTTATTAGTAAAAATCAAAATACAATTGCCTTTTAGGCGTTCAATTGAAAATTCTAAAAACTAAGAAATCATGTTTCATCTGGACGCCTCTTCTTCGTGCCGAGATAGACATTAAGACCTCTTTCCTTGTGAAGTTTCTTCGTGAGCTCCAAAAATTTCCTCTCATGAGAATATAAATGATCTCTATAAGTATCATGTTCTTTCTTCAGCTGAATTCAGGATCTCTGCAGTTCTTCAAGATCAGTGGGCATATCAGGATGAAGAACTGTATAAGGAACATCCCCTTCGATAATGGGCTCCACAATCACTAGTAAGACGACTATATATAGCATCATAATGTTCTGAGCACAAGCTCGTACCCATTGGAGATAAGGTTACATGGGGATAGAAGTCTTCAGCCCCAAAGTCTTGGTGTCAAGTCTGTTTACCATGCCCTAGGCTCGTATGAACCTCTGACGATACCCTTGAACATCATCCTCATAGTTAAACATAATGCCCTGGATAAGCATCTCGTGAGGACCATCCCTTCGAGTGTAACCAAATTGTCGCAGTGCCAAAGAAGGATTACAGGTTATGCCTCCCCTAATGCCGAGTAGTGGGACATTATGGAACTCCCCGCATCGGTCAATAATAGAAATATCTCCCATAGATCGGGAATACCAAAGAATATCCGTGTGAGAAAGTGACATTATCCTTTGCGACCAGCCCAAACCTTCTTCATTCTTCAGTATTGTTTTAGGGAGGTGAGAAATAAACCACCTCAAAAGAAATGGCACACATCACCTAAGAATCCCTCTTTTCTTTGTGGTACGAGTGTGGAAGGTATGCAAGATGTCTCACAGTAAAGTGGGCACAGGGTTGCGAGAGAGGAAGACCTTGATAGCATTCACATCTATGAGTAAGTCTAGATTAGGGAACAATACTAACCCATAGATTAGAAGGGCCAATACCTCCTCAAAAGCCTTAAAGTCCAAATCATCTCAAAACAGCCGAGCCTTCTCTATTAGGAATTTGGATAGAAAACCTTTAACTCCACTTCTTGTTTCCCAGTTGGATACAATGTCAGACTGTTTCAGGTGCAAAGCTGCTACAATGATCTCTGGATTTGGAGCTTCTCCCAAACCGGTGAAAGGCAACTGATCCAAAATAGATATACCCAATATCTAAGAGAACTCTTCCATGGTGGGTACCAACTGATAGTCTGGAAAGGTGAAGCAATGGTGCTTAGGGTCAAAGAATTGAAAGAGCACACTCATCATCTTCTCATACAAACTTGAGGTAACCATATGGAGGAGTCGACCATAGTTCTTGGTGAATGAAGAAGTATCAGAAACCCTTGATACTAGCTCTTTGAGTTGAAGAGGTATTCTCACAAAGCTGATTCGGATGGTATTTCTACGAGCGGAGGCCGTGATCTACAAAACAGAACAAAGATAAATTCCCTTAATCCTTGAAATGGTTAGTGTAATGAAGAATGAATGATGCATGATGTCATGTTTAAGAAAATTAATCACACATAAGCAAAGCACACAATAGACCTTAGGTTCAAAGGCTTGCATGAGGTTTAAGGCAAATACCCTCTTGAAGTTTAGTTGGTTTCAAACCTGTCCTAGAAATAGTAACCGGGTTCTAAGGAGTCTCAATATCACTGATCTTTCTTTATCAGTATTATCTCAGCTTTGCAATCTTTTCTTGCGGCTGAAACATCCCGAAAGTGCGATCTCAATGAGTATATTATCGAGTATCAACCAATTCCCAGCTTTACACTGAGACCGTCTATCTCACTACTTTCTAATGGCCAAGTTTTCTCAACTAAGGTTCTGAGGTTCGTTAGTGCTTCACGACACCACGCGGCGACCCTGTATTCTCCTTGATTCAACATAAAGGATACTGGTACCAACCAAGGTGTCACACTAACACAGTTATCGCTTCAACCATATCGGTCTACACCGTACAGTCTCCATGATCTATTGTTGTTTACCTAAAAAGCGTCCCCAGATCCGGGTATAGGATCTATACAAAAGTACCCAAACAAACCCTCAAAGATAAAGCAGTCAAGGAAAACAAAGAAACAATTTTAAAATGATCTATACCCTAAGGTAAACCCCACTTTATAATTTCTCCCCAGCAGAGTCTCCAGTTCTGTGATACGGTAGCAGAACTGACTGTTATACTAGTTTGCGTTTTGCATTCGCAGATGTCGCGGTAAGAAAGAGTCGCCACCGACTTTTATTTTATCCAACAAAGGAAAGGGTGAAAAGAACATAAAAAAACCTTTTTCAAGATTTTCTGAGTAAGGGGGTAGATTATGGAAAGGAAAGGTGTCAGCACCCTATCCATCCGTGGTTTTCCACGGGATCTTTGGTAGTTGCTCATTTTTGAAAATTACTTTCGTGTTTGTGTGTTTTGAAAAGTTTTCGTTTGCTTTATGATAACTCTTGTATCAGTCCTCAAGAGTGTGATAAAACGTTTTTTTGAAAATATTTTTGAAAGTGTGGTGTAAAAAGGAATCATATTTGAGCAAGTACTTAATAACTACCTACCTGTTCAAAAAAAGCGTTATTTTCCTCCTTTCCTTTAGATAATTCTATCCCACTATTAGTGAGTAGGTAGCCCTATCGTTGGATGTTGAGGGACTATCATAAGGGACATTTATGGTCATTGAAGGTGTGATACGGTGGGAAAGAACTGACTGTTTTTTGGAATGCTGGTTTGTGTTTTGCGTTTGTGTTCACAAAATGTCGCGGTAAGCAAGAGTCGCTACCGACTTTTATTTTATCCAACAAGGAAAGTAAAAAAGCACATAAAAATTCCTTTTTCGAGATATTTCTCGGGTTCGGGGGGTAGATTATAGAAAGGGAAGGTGTTAGCACCCTTTCTATCCGTGGTTATCCACGAGCTCTTAGGTACTTGCTCAATTGTTTTCAAAATTGCTTTCTTTGTGCTTGTGGGTTTGAAAAAGTTTTTGTTTTGAAACTTCGATTTAACTCTTGCTTCTATCCTCAAGAGCGTATGAAGTCTTTTGAAAACTTTGTTCGAAAAAGTTTAAGTGTGAAAAAGATTTTGTTTTTTGAAAGAGCAAGTACTTAAGAACCATCTACCTACTCGAAAAAGGAATCTTTCTATGCTATCTTCCTTTAGGCAATGCTATCCAACTATTGATGAGTAGGTAGCATCGTCGTTGGAGTTTGAGGGTCAATTTGAATTAGGGACTTACGGTCACCAAAGCAATGTTAGGACGCCTTAGCGGTAACGTTAATGTCTTAGATCATTTGTTTTGAGGCAACAATATCCGAGGCAACCATTTCGAGGCAACTATGATCTTTGGACAAAAGGGTGACCTCTAAAGTGACCTATACTCAATGACCGCGTACAAAGGCAACCAAGTAGGGTGTACCCTAAGAGTGCGCATGTGCGAGTGTGTTGTTTTCAGTTAATTTTATCTTTGTACATGTTAATGGTGATCTAGGTTGATTTTAGGTTTAAACATTCAATCTTATCATGCATCCCTATTATCAAACATCTAGCAGTTATATTTTGCGGAAAATAAAATTGCAGAAATTAAATTACAAGGCGTCGGGTATTTACATCGCCAAAAGCAACCCTTTGAAATTTAAATGCGGAAAAATAAATAAAGCGATAAAAATAATTAAATGGTCCTAATTATCTATTACATTCCGGGAACAAATACAATATGATATAAAAGAGATCGCGTGCGAAAAATTAAATTGAGCGCAAGTTCTAGGGTTTTGACCCTTTGTTATTAAAGAAAAAAATAGATATTTTTTGTTGTTTTGAATTAAGGGAGAAATTAACTAAGTTAATTATTAAATTAATAAATAAATTAATTAATTAAGGAAAATAAATATTTTTGGTACTTTTGGTATTTTGAGAAAGAAATAAAAATTAATTAATGTTAGTAAAACCTAATTAAGTCTAAGTTAATTTTAATTATTTGCAAAAATGTTTTAAAGTTGTTTCTAATTAATGGCCTAAATTAATTAATTGATTTGTTAAAAAAAATAAAATACTAAAATTTAATTTAATAAAGAAAATATTTTTTTGGTTTTAATTTTATAAAGGAAAAAAAAGATTGGTTAGTTATTAAATAGAAATTATTAATAAATACTTAAAACAAGAATAAAATACAAATATAGAGAGATGAGTATGGGCCTGAAAAGGAGGTAAGAATAGCAATTCCAAGGCCCATTAAGTGCTGGCCTGGTTGAGTTTTTGGATTCCATACGCGCTGGTTGACTGGATCCATGGTAGACCATCAATTCTGGATCACCAGATTTGGCCTATGGCCATCTGGCCATCAGATGCTTGGGGACGCATGATGAGCTTCACGGTTGGAGACATACAGGATCACCTGAAGAAAAAATGCATTGAGAAATATGGAGGAACTGAGATTCGAACCCAAGTCCTGATGGTATTTGCAATGCTTGCTTTGCCACTAGGCCATTATGCTTCATCTGTTTATATAATAAGAATAATATATAATAAATCAAAACAATTCTCATGGATCAGAAACAAACAAAACGCACGAATTATTTGAACCAGCCATTGGGGAGATGACACACCATCGTCCCCTACCTCCAGCCCCTGTAACTTTACCTGCAGATTTGGATCCGCAGCTAAATGCGCATGTCGATCCCAAAATTAATTCCAGGCCATAAAAACGACCTCCAAAGGCATGGTTATGTTCGTCTCCCTCTCTTGAGTGCAACCATGTCTATCACGAGATTCAATTTCACCTGGAACGCAAATCCCTAAAATCCAACACGAAACCCTAGCCATGCTGTTATGAGATTACAGTCCATATAAATCAAATTAAGTATTGCCAAAAGTTTAGAAATCTCATAAGAGTCACAAATATGTCCATGATTTTCCAGAATGATGCAAAAATAGAGAGCTATGATTTCGAATACAGGGCCAAGAAAGGTGATACTTACAGCGCTATAAGAGGTCGAAAAATTCTTTCTTTTGATCCCAGAAGGTTGAGTGAATACCCATCAATCGATTGGGATAGCTCTTTGCTTCTGAAAATTTCTCTTGCTATGATTTTGAATTCTCACTTTTTCAAGTTTTTCTTTGCTTGTTCTTGCAGCCTCTAGCCCATATTTTCGTGCCTTTTCCTTCCTTATGTAATGTATATTTCATTAGGGGAAGAAACTTGGTACAAATCTCTCCATATCAATGCTCATGAATTGGATTTGATTCCACCATTACAACCTTCCAAATTTGGCCTAAATCATATCTTCTTGTAACCAATGCACTTGATGCGAATTTGACTCACATAATAGCTGTATTCAAAGCCTAAATCAACCAAAAAATCATGAGTTATAAATAATTTTGATTTTATATGATTTTATTTGATTTAAAGTGAATAAATTCAATTAAAAATCAAATTAAATAATAAAAATAAGATATGGGCTCATGGATGAAGCTAGGACACTTGGACAATGATGCAAGCTCAAATCAAGTGGAAAAGAATGGGCCCATTTGACAAAATTTGAAGTTTTGGGGATAGTTGACTTTTGGCAATTTTGCAAAAATGTCCAACTTCAACAATGCATAACTTCTTCAATTTTGAACTTTTGGAAGTGTTCTTGGACTTTTTAGAAATATTTAGATGTCCTATAACCAACCATTTTTTTCTCATCTCATTTTGATATTCCATGCTCAAGTTTTAAGCTTTGGCAAAAAAAGTGTTTTTGTTGACTTTCAAAAATGACCTATAATGTCCAAATTTATAACTTCTTGTGAGTGAATTTTCTGATCTTGGGGTATGAAGATGGATTGTAGGAAATTTCATCCTCTTCAAAATGAGATTTGTATGGGTCATTTTTCATAAAGTATGAGAAAGTTATGCTTGGTCAAAGTTGAGTTGACTTTTCCTACAAAACCCTAATTTAGCAACTTTTGAGTCTTGATGAATTTTGAGCAATCCTTGATGAATCATGATCAACCCTTGATCAAATTATGAAATATCCTTCAAAATGAGAATGTTGACAAAAAATCTTGAAGTTTGACTATATTTGGGTCACAGTTGACTTTTGCCCTAACACAGTCGATTTTTGGACCCTTTGAGTAATTGACAGACCAAACTTCCTCTGCAAGGCTTGAAATTTGACATGGATGACCTTGAGAAAATATTAGGACATTGGGGAGAACTTGATGTAATTTGGACTCAAGGATCTTGATTTAACACAAAACCCTAATTTGGGGTTGACTGCCTTAGGAGATAGCTTGACTGTCCAACTCTTGAGCAATCTTGAGCCACTTGGAGATTTTTCTTGCAATGTTTTGAGAAATATGAGAGGGAAAATTTTGGGGTGCAAAACCTGCCCCTGTTAAATCTTCTTAAACCTGAGGATGTAGATTGGCTTTCGTGCCTTTCGTGATCCGAAGGTGAATGATGATTGAACACTAGAGTGCCCAGAAATTTGCACTCGCATAAAGTGGTATCAGCCTTGTGATGTCGGGAATGGGCTTACAGATGCCATTTGGAGATTGATGGCGGGAGGATGGGCTTAAAGATTCCATCTGCAGGAGTGTCCATCGCATAAGAGATTCCTTAGCGGTAACTTGCATACCTGTTGTTGTAGAAGATTCCACTGGGGAAGTCTAACTTTTATTAATATTTGGGAACTGTCTGATCTTCAACGTAGTATACCGTTGAGATTGTAGAACTCGTCCACACCATGACGGAGGAAAACATCTTCATCAAGATGTAAGAACTGTCTAGTCTTCAACATAGTATACCGTTGAGATTGTAGAACTCGTCCACACTATGACAGAGGAAAACATCAAGATCTAGGAACTGTCTAGTCTTCAACGTAGTATACCGTTGAGATTGTAGAACTCGTCCACACTTTGACGGAGGGAAACATCTTCATCAAGATCTAGGAACTGTCTAGTCTTCAACGTAGTATACCGTTGAGATTGTAGAACTCGTCCACACTATGACGGAGGAAAACATCAAGATCTAGGAACTGTTTGGTCTTCAACGTAGTATACTGTTGTACCCCAAAATTTTCCCTCTCATTCCATCAACATTTCTCACCACAAGGCTTTTGGATCTCAAGATCAAGTTAGGGTGTGCTCTGCTCAAGACCCCTCCTTGCACTGTTGACCCAAATTAGGGTTTGAGTTTGCACAGGGATGTTTTGACCTAAAATTACCAAAGTGACTTTCATGCTTCATGTTGGATTCACAAGTTTATCCATACCAAGTTTCAAGCCTTGATTCCAATCTTTGCCCAATCAATTGGACAGTTGACCTAGAAATCAGCTGTATTGGGGAAAAAGTCAACTGGGGCCAATTGACAGTCAAACCTCGTGAATTTTGACCCACATCAACATAATGAGCTCACATGAACCATTTGGTCAAGTTTGGATCACAATTCCACAAGAAATTTGATCAGATCACCAAAAGGGAAAAATGGTCATTTTTAGGGTTTTGACTGCACAAAGGCAATTTTTGACTGTTTGACCTAACCAATGGCAAACCAAACTCACATATGGACTCAAGGACTCAATGGCATTGTCTTGAACCATTCAACAAGTTCAAAAGATCTCAAATGCATAGGATTGAAAGATGAATTTTTCAGTCAACTGATCAAAATTTGACTGTATACTGAAAAGTCAAACTTTGACTTTTTGGTCAAAATCAAGTGCCAAGATTCATTTTTCATCAAGACATGTCAAATTATGAAACTTGTTCATCAAGAAACCCAAAATTGCAAATTAGGGTTTAAAATGAAAAAATTTCTTTATTTTTTCCTAACTTTGTCCCATTTTTTCAGCAAGATGCAAATGGATTCAAACAAAACTTGAAACATGAAAGTTGTAGTATATTGAAAAATCTACAACTTTTATTCACAAAGTTTTCTCAAAGGAAGATTGTATCTCAAGTTATGATTTTTGGAACAAGGGTACAAAACATTTTTAACTTAGAAGAAATTTGACCTATTCTAGGAGGATTTTTGTCCAACTTCATGGCCATTTTTCACATGGTTCCACTTGGAGTTTCAGTTTTAATTACAAATATGGATTGTAGTACACATTCCAAGCTTTCCAAATTATCCAAGAACTCATCAAACACCCTTGTGGTTAGAGAGAATCGAATTCACAAAGTTGGCCAAAACTCACTTTTGTTCATGACCAATACATGTTCATAGCAAATGGCATTTTCAAATCAGCTTGGTTTGTGCTAGCTTTCAGGCCTCTAAACCCTTTTACACTCCTTAATTGAATGCAAATCCACTGAGCTAATGCATTATTTTGTTCATTTGGACATTGCACATAAAATTAACCCTTAAATGGAAAAAGGTAGAATGCCATTTTGATAAAGTTATGCTTTATGTCAAATACCAAATCCTTGAGGCATGGGGCCAGATCTTAGAGCCAAATAAAATCCACAAATCCCAGTTATCAAGAGCCTAACTTGCAGCATACACTAGGGCATTGTACTGGTTGGTATCACAACTTACATTTCTTTGCTTACATTTGAAGAAACATTGCAAAACAACTCCAACTTCCATTTCCTGTCAACACAGCCAAGAACAAACCTTGTGAACCTTTTCCATACATCAAGCCAAGCCTAAAAAACGATTGAACCATCCCTCACACTTCTTAATACTCAGAATCCTTGTTTTGCTGCAAAACAGGGCATCCCCTGCAACTTGAGTTCCATACTCAATTCCACTCGTGCACTTTGGCTAAAAACCTTTCAAACACATTCCATATCATCCACTGAAACTATTCCAAGCCTTAAACACAAGCTGTAACTCCCCTAACCTCAGTTGCCATTTTCATTTTTTAGTTTTGCAGGTGAACTTCCATAGCACGATACAGAGTGATTCAAAGCAAGCTAGGTGTTGGAGAAGTTTCCTTAGACTTCAGGCAAGCTATATAGAAGCTCAAACTCCATTGAAGTTGGCCACATTGTTGTACATGATTCAAGCTGAAACAGGTAATCTATGAACTTCTATCTCTCAATCTAGGAAGAGTTAGGCTTAGGTTTGTGAATGAAACATGTCCTACTCATAGCCCTGAAGCCATACATATGATCACTTTTTATTTATGTTAAGCATGCTGTGAGAATTTTAGTCATGAACATGAGGAAAAAATTAGGTTAAAATTTAGGGCCAGAGAAATTCTCTCTGGCCTTTGAGTGTTAATCCAAGTTTTTTACATGTTTGAACTCGTGATTTGATGCTCTACAATGCTTGTGTTATGAGTTTTGCAAAATAATCAAGGAATCAGGAGTTAGTGTTGAACAAGGAAAGGCACGCGTTTTCTGTTTCAAATGGCTGGAGGTTGAAGAAGGTGGTGACTTGGGCTGGACCTGAGTCACCCTTACTGCTTGCACCCCCCTTTTCAATTTACACCTCCCTGGCCCATTTAATTAAATACTTGTCATTTTTGTGATTTTATTTTTTATTTTGATTTCATATTTTTTTCTTAAACATAAAAAACACCAAAAATATTTTTTCACATTTTTTTCATATGGCATTTGTTTCTTTTTATTAGTATATATATGTAAATAATATAAATACGTTTTACTAAAACCCTAAAAAATAATATAAAAATTATATTTATTTTCAGTTATTATTTTTATTTACACCTTGAAAATACTTTCTTAAATATAGATTTTTTTCATATACATAAATAATTAATTTTATCTTTTTATATTTAATAGTTTTAGTAAATATATATATATAAATACTTGTATATTATATTTATTAGAATACTTAGGATAAAAATATGAAAATAATACATTTTTATTTTTTAATATATGACTCTAAAAATACTTTTTTTTTACAATATACTTTTTATTTTTTGTATATAATTAACAAATATTGTACATAATTAATAAATAAATACTATTTACTTGAAAATTAGGGTTTTGCCCTAAACCATAAAAATAATCAAAAAATGACTTTTTCTTATTTTGTTTATACTTCAAACATGAAAACCTTTTTACATACATAACAAAAATCATTTTTGTGCATAATACATTTTGTATATTCATTGTATTCACTTAAATATTGTACAATTAAATATTTGTATCCTATACTTTCGATATGGTTGTAATAACTTAGATTTTATTTCCTTGTCAAATATCCCCCAAATTCAAACTTGTATCCCCATCCCCATAATCATGTTGTAATAATTTAGGACTTTAAATTCTCGCACATTTAAAAGTTTCCAAATTATGCCATGATAGACCTAGGGCTTGTATGCAAAATTAATCAACAAATAGCTTGACCTAATTCAAGATAAACATGCATGAAAAACAAACACAATGCACACTTGCACCCCTAGGGTTACTCCACTTGTTGCCTTCAAAAATAGGCCATGGTTGCATGTTAAGTGTCTTTGGCAAAACAAAAACAAATCAAATGATCATAGTCCCTCGATGATGCTATCTTGTTGCCTAAACAAAAATGTCATAGTCCCTCAAGAAAATTGCCAAAGATACTTGACATTATTGCCTCTATGGTCTATACGATGACCCGCGCCCGTCCCGTTAACATCCTAACACAAGGTTGTTCACCAAATACAATGGTGAAACAATACTGTTAAAAGGTTTAAAACATGAGAAAGATCTTTGAGAAATTTAGAGTAGATAGCTCTTAGTTACTTGATCAAACTTGCAAAACAATCCTTGCCATTTTTCAAAACACACATCACAACACAACTTCCAAACAAACTTTCAAAAAAACATTGAAACATCTTTTCAAAAAGACAAACACCTTTGTAAAACATTCGAGTAACGAATTGTTACAATGGTTTCCTAGACAAGGCATCTTTTTCAAAACATTTTCAAAACCACACACACAAAGCACCATTTCAAACAATTGAAAAGCAAAGGAAAGTGATATAAGCAAGTAACTAAGAGCCCATGGATAACTATTGTACCCCAAAATTTTCCCTCCCATATTTTTCAAGATTTGGCAAGATCAAGCTTCAAATGGATTAAGGATTGCACAATCCAATTGCCTCCTAACACAGTCAAAACTAGGGTTTTGGTTCTTACAAGGAAGTTGAGGTTTCCAAGGGTCCAATCAAGTCCCATATGCCTATATACATCCTCAAGCATCTACATGCCAAGTTTCAAGGCTCACAGCACCAAGTTGCACAGTCAAAAGCCCTAATTTCTTCACAGTCAACTGCAGGGGTAAAATGGTCATTTGACAGTCAAAAGTCAAAAATTTTGGTCAACATCTTATTTTGAAGCCACAATCATCATTTGATCAATTCTTGATCATGATTCCTCAAGCATGGCTCAAAAAGTCTCAAGATGCAAAAGTTTCTATTTTTGGACAGTTGGAAAGTCAACTGCAAATTGACCAGGGCATAACTTTTTCATGGTTCATCAGAAAAATCCCATCCAATGCTCATTTTGAAGGGGATGACATTTCCTACAACTCATATTCATATTCCAAGTCCAAGAAATGCTCTCACAAAAAGTTATCAATTTCAACATTATAGGTCATTTTCAAAAGTCAACAAAAAGGCGCTTTAAGTCAAAGACCATAACTTGATATTGGTAAATCAAAATGACATGGGACCAAAGGCATTGGTTAGAGGACTTCAAGACCTTTCCAAAATGTCCAAGAACATGCTCATAGCTTCAGAATTGAGCAAGATATGCATTGATGAAGTTGGGAAATTTTTGGGAACTTTCAAAAGTCAACTTTGCCTAAAACATTTAATTTTTGCTAATGGGCCTCAAATTCCTTCTTGAATCTTTACCCAAAGCCTATGCACGACCCATTGAACTTAAAATGATTTATTTTCTTATTTTTAATTAATTAATTGAATTTTTATTAATATTAATTCATTTAATTGATTTTAATTGTAGGAAAATTCAAAAGATATGGTTTTTGGATCTTTTGTGAAGCAAATCTGATCAGGGCCAGTTGGCAATCTCGTTTCTCAATCAAAAAGGAAAAATCATCCATGTTTGGCAAGTTTTATCAATCAAAAAAGTTGGAAAAGATTTGATTAAAATCAAATATTGAAAACATAATTTCATGGACTTTTGGGCCAAGATTTACCCTAGTTTTGATTCCAATACATATGCTGAAGCCAACCCTAGTAGAAAAAACGTAAAAGCTGCCATAGAAAACCATAACCAAATTGCAAAAATTCAAGAAATACTTGAAAACTGAAATCAATATTGCAGGTGAATTCAAAGCCTAAAAGTGGTTCCAACGTGTTGCTGACATTGCCAGGAATCCATTACCATCAAGAACAAGTCCAAATACGCAAAGAATCAAAGAACACAAGTCACTCGGTTTGCATTATTTTCCAAATCTGCATATCATAATTCATGCGTTTTTAATCCGTTTTCTTGATTGGTTTGTGTTGTTAGGAACATTCTGAAGCTAATGGGATAGTTTAATTGTGTTGAAACTTCCTGAATTGAAATCCACCATGGGAGATATCTAGGGTTTCGAAGCTTGAATATTAGGGCTTTACGCATAAGGAAAAATTGGACCTTGAGACAAGCATGGCTGAATTCATCAAGGCCAGACGAATTCAACCAAACCCTCGCGCTCTTTTTATATCATCCATAGCTCTAATCGTTATTCCTGGCACTTTTGTTTCGTGGGGGTTTAAAACCCCCGCTATTTGTTTGATATTATTGCAGGTAAACGAAGAAGATGGTGAGCTGGCCAAACGCTAGTGGGTCATTCAAACATGGCGTGCGCTTTTTGTGTTCCCAGCATAGCGTTTACTTTTCATATATTATTTTTATTGGTTATTATGTTTACAAACAAATGCAAATGGCGTAGTGGTTGGAGACGTGGCTGGCAAACACTGGGACCTGGGTTCGATTCCCAGGTCCCCCATATATTTCTTCATATTTTTCCTAAAACGTCCAGGGGCAGCATTCATCCAAAGATCCACCATGCGTCCTCATATACCAGCGTGCCATGTGTCCCCAGCTTCCATCCACTGGCCAGGAGATGAAGACCATGGTGTATTCCAGTCAACAAGCAGGCACATGATCAGGAAAGTCAACAAGGCTCAGAACATTGTTGGGCCAGAATTTCTCAAAACAAACCTCCCCTTGGGCCAACATACCCCCTTTGGTTTGCATTTTTAATTTTATTTTCTTTTCTTTTAAATTCTTTTAATTGTTTTAATTATTATTATTAATTCACCGCAAATTAATTTTTCCTAATAAAAATCAGAAAATCAAAATTGTAAATATATTTTAATTATTTATTAATTTCATCATTAACTTATTTTTGTAAATAAATGCTAACAATTAACTTAGTTTACTTTAGGTAATTCTAACCTTTTTCTTAATAAATAAAAATCATATAGAATTAGGTTTTTTTTTTTAAACATTTTTATTCATATTTTCTTAATTAATTAATTATCATCATTATTAATTATTATTATCTTTGTAAATAACATGTAAATTAATTAATTAGTTTAAATTAGTTTAACTTTAATATTTTCATTAATAATTAAAATAACTTAGAACTAGGGTTTTCTTTTGATTTTTTAATTTCTTTATTTTCATTAAATACAAAAAAACATAAAAAAAATATCTTTCTTGTAAATAATTAATTAAATTAGTATGAGGTTTAATTTTAATTTAATTTCAAGCAAAGGACAAAAACTCTTAATTTCTCAAAAGGGTCAAAACCCTAAGGACATCTAGTTTAATTCTTTTCGCGCGTTATTTTTCTTATTTGATTATTATGTAACTGTTTCCGGAATGTAATAGTAATTAGGTTTATTGCTTTCTTTAATTTCCGCACTTTATCAAAAACGGGTCTTTATTTTTTGGCGATGTATAGACCCGCGCCTTGTAATAGCGTAACTTTTACCTTTCCGTATTTTATTTTCCGCACTCCTAACTGCTAAATTGCATGAAAGAATGTATGATAATTAAAAACAACTCGTAGCTCACAATTGCATGATCAAAGATAAATGTTAACATGAAAACAACACACAATGCACATGCCACTTCTAGGGTACGCCTCACTCGTTGCCTCGAAAGTGGTCGTCAAGTATAGGGTGTTTTAGCGGTCGCCCTTATGTCTAAGATCCAGTTGCCTCGAAATGGTTGCCTCGGATTAAAAAGGATCTAGGACATTGGGGTTACTTCTAAGGTGTCCTACTATTGCTTCGGTGACCACACTGTCTCTAAAATCGAATTGACCCGAACACCTTCAACGGTGGTGCTACCTACCTCTCAATGGTGGGATGGCACTAACTTAAGGACTCTTACACAGCCTAATTCCTTAGGGTAGGTAGATGACTCATGGGTACTTGCTCTTTCTAAAAACAAATAAAATACTTTTCACACTGACACTTTCAAAAGTTTTCAAAACAAATTTTTCAAACACTCTTGAGGACAGATACAAGAGTCACTTAGAAATCTTTCAAAATGAAACTTTTTTCAAACCCACATACACAAGAAAAGCAAACAATTTTTGAAAAAATAGTGAGCAAGTACCTAAGAGCCCATGGATAACCACAGATAGAAAGGGTGCTAACACCTTCCATTTCTATAAATTTACCTCCCGAACCGAGAGACATTCTCTATAAGGAATTTTGTTGTGCTTTTGTCCTTTCCAGGTTGGAGAACATAAAAGACGGTGGTGACTCTTGCTTACCGCGACATTTCGCGAACCAGCTTTAAACAGTCAATTCTATTTCCACCGATCACAGAACTGGAGACTCTGCTGGGGAATAAACTTTAAGGTGAGGTGTACCTTAGGATAGATCATACTTATGTTTTCAATTGAATGTTCTGTTTGCTTTATTATATTGTGGGCATTGTCTTGGAGTTTCATAGATCCTAACCCGGATCTGGGGATACCCTTTTAGGTAGCATAAGCTGTGAGGGACCTGTCCGGCGTAGACCGACACGGGTGAAGAAGTGGCTACGTTGGTGTGGCACCTTGGTCTGTACCGATATCCCTTGTGTTGCAACGAGGAGAATATGGGTCTTCTGAGGAGTCACTAAGCACCAACCGACCTTAGAACCCTAATTTGACCCAACTTGGCCATAGAACAGTAGCAGTATGCTACACCCATTGAGGCTAAACTCTCACGATGGTTCTGGCTGCAAGAAAAGATTGCGACGCTGGAGTTATGACTGATTGAGGATAGTCAGTGATATTGGGATCCTCTAGAACCCGATTACTTTTGATAGGACAGGTCTTAACCAACAAACTGAAAGAGGGTAGTACCTGAACTCCATGCTGGCCTAAACCCTAAGGGATATCTTGTGTGACTTGTGTGCCTTATCATGTTTGCCTTTGTGAATACTTGTGGTGTGCTTTATCATGACATCATACCATCATAGACATTGCATGCATCCTGCATAAGGACTGACCCATTTCAAAGACAAGAGGGTTTCATCTTTGCTCTATTTTGTAGGACATTATGATGCATGTGCGAAGGAACACTATCCGGCTTAATTTTGTTCACCCACCTGAGTTGCTTGAAGAATTGGTTAGCAGAATTCCAAACACCACTTCCTTCATCCAGAGGCATGGTTCTCTTCTCGGTTTAGTCACTACAAAATGGGACCAACAACTGATGAGTGTCTTGACCCAGTTTTATGATCCCTTGTACAATTGCTTCAACTTTCAAGACTTCTAGCTGGTCCCTACCCTTGAAGAATTCTCTGATTTTCTTGGTATCTGTATCTTGGATCAGACTCCCTTCACTGGTTGGGAAAAGACTCTTAGGCTTGAGGAGATTGCTGCAACCCTTCCCTTGACCAGCAAGGAGGTAATGGACAACTGGGTTACTAGAAGCAGAGTTAAGGGCTTCTTGGCCAAGTTTCTGATTGGTAAAGCTAACAGTTTCTGGAATGACTTAGACTTCAGGGCGTATGAAGACATTCTGGCTCTCTTAATCTATGGTCTAGTTTTGTTTCCTAATCCTGATAACTTCATTAACGTCATTGCCATAAGGATCTTCATGTCTCGGAACCCTGTGCCCAGTCTCTTGGGTGATATCCTGCAACAACTCTATGCTCGTACTGCCCAAAGACGAGGAACTTTATGGTGTTGTACTCCTTTGTTAGTGAAGTGGTTTATTTCTCACCTCCCTAAGTTCGTGCTGAAGAACAAAGAAGGAAGAGGCTGGGCTCATAGGTTAATGTCTCTCACTGATAATGACATCATTTGGACTCTCAGAGGTTTGGATGAGGTAGCTGTTATTGATCGTTGCGGAGAATATCCTAATGTTCCTTTGATTGGTACCCAAGGAGGAATCTCTTATAATCCATGTCTAGCTCTCCGTCAGTTTGGAAGAGCCAGAAGAGCAGCGTCTCATGAGATGTTGGTGCCTCACATCAGTTTTGAGTTTCAGGTAGATAGTGACGAGCTGCGTCGTAGATTCATCAAGGCTTGGGACAGAATTCACAAAGCTGACCCACATGAGTTGGGACCGAATACTTCTCTAACTATGGAATCCTACTACAGATGGGTCCGCATCCGTGCTCAGAAGTTAGGTATGCCATACGAAGCTGTCAGACCCATCACTCTTGAATATCCTGATAGAGACGGGGTTCCTCCAACTGTACTCCCTCCTCAGATACCTACTGATGTTGATACACTAAAGATGTCTTGGGTGCAACTACAAGAAGAACGGGATTCTTATCGGGAAAAGTTCAACGAGCAGGAATTGAAGATCCAGAAGCTGACAAAGCAGTTGGAGAACGAGCGGACCTTGAATGACTACATCCGTACTGAGAAAAAGAGACCCTGGGATCACTGATGAGCTTTGGATGTTCTTTTACCGTTTTTATTTCCCTTTTCAGTATTTCCATTTTATGTAAACGCCTAAGGGCAATCTGTTGAACAATTTAAATTTCAAAGTTGAATCTAATAAAGTGAGCTTCCTTTTTGTTTACAAAGTTGAATCCTGATTGTCTTTGAAAACATAAATCATACGCATTCCATTCATCATATGCATCACATGTACTCTTCTTTTAAGGTTGCTTAATGTTCTTCGCTGTTTATTTCAGCAGTCATCATGAACCCTAAATCATCTACTGAGCAATCCATCAAGGCCCTCCAGGCCCAGAACGCCCAGTTCCAAGAGTTGATCATGAGTTTAGCACAAGGTCAAGAGGAATTGAAGGCTCTGCTGGTAAAGAAGAAGAAGAAGAGAACTGTACTATTCAACACTGGATGGAGGTTTGGCAATACACAGCAAAATGAGGCTGACCAAGCTGCTTCCTCTGTAGGCAAAGGCAGTCCCCAAGTGGGAAGGGTTCCTAGTCCTGTGGTCTCTGACAACGAGACTGATTTCAATGAAGAGCAGTACCCTCCCGCTGAAGACAGATACAAGCAGTTAGAGGATCGTCTGAGTTCCATGGAAATTCAACAGGTGCCTGGGTTGGATTTTGGAGATCTGGGTTTATCTTCTGGGGTGGTGATCCCACACAAGTTCAAGGCACCCTCTTTTGCGAAGTATGATGGGGCTTCCTGCCCAAAGCTACATCTCAGATCTTATGTGCGGAAGATCCAACCGTATATTGTGGACAAGAACTTATGGATCCATTTCTTCCAGGATAGCCTTTCAGGGGCTCAACTCGAGTGGTTCTATCAGCTGGATGGAGCCATTATTCGAAATTGAGAGGACTTGGCTACTGCTTTTTATAAGCAGTATCAGTACAATGCCGACCTCGCTCCTACACGTACCCAACTCCAGGGTATGTCGCTAGGATCGGGAGAAGGTTTTAAAGAGTACGCGCAAAAGTGGAGGGACCTGGCTGGTAGGGTGCAGCCATCGTTGACTGACCGTGAACTCGTGGACATGTTCTTGGGGACCCTGTCTGGGTCGTTCTTCAACCACCTGATTGGTAATTCTTCTGCAGGGTTTACAGACCTCATTCTGACCGGTGAGAAGATAGAAGCTGGTATGAAATCGGGGAAGATACAGAAAGGTGCGTCCTCAAGTTCTGAAAAGAAGCCTTTCAAGAAGGAAGCCAGTGTTGTGTATGGTCCCAGAAGACAAAATAAACCAGAACACCGCCAAGCTGTCAACGCGGTAGTGATTTCAAATCCTGCTGCCGCTCCTCGGCAACCTAACTAACCTAGGGGTGAGAGACCCAGAAGAGAATACACTCGGCTTAGTATGACCTTGTCGCAGATCTTACCGCAACTGCTATCAACCAACCTGGTAACTGTCAGAGAAGCTCCGAAGGTGGTAAACACAACCTCTCCGAAGTACAATCCCAACACCCGTTGTGCTTATCACTCTGATAGCCCGGGGCATTCTACTGATGATTGCTGGGCCCTGAGGAACAAGGTTCAAGACCTTATCGACGCTAAGGAAATACAGTTTGAGGCGCCCGAAAGGCCTGACGTTGTGACTGCTCCTATGCTCCAGCATGGAGTAAATGCTATTGAGGAAGACCTGTATGTAGCTTCTGTGGATGAGATTGTTACTCCATTATTGACCGTCAAAAGGAACCTGTTGCTAGTCGGTTTATTTCCGGGATGTAGCGAGGGTTGCCTTCTATGTGTTGTTTTACCTGCTGGTTGTCCGTTGCTGAAGACAGGCGTCTAAAACCTGATGGATAGCAAAGAGATCTTGTTCAAGAAGACCGCTGTTCCTATTGTTCCTACTAAAGAAGTATCTGTTGTCACCATTTTCAACAATCCTACCAAGGCTCCCCCGAGGAAGCCCGTCAAAATCATGTCTGTTGCACCTATCATCATTACTGTTCCGGGGCCCCTGCCCTATAAATCTGACAAGGCTGTCCCGTGGAACTATGGGGCAGATGTGTATGTGCTCGGAGTAAAACAAGAGTTCAATACCAGTACCGGCATCAGTAACATCACCGGTCCCGCCAAAGTTACTCACAGTGGCAGGCTCTTCTCGCCTGATATTGCACCTCCAGCCGTTCAGAGACCTCTTGTTATCACGCCTGTCGGTGCGCCTGTTTCCCCTCCTGATCAAGTTTCTACCCCTGCTGCCGAGTCATCTGACACTCGGGGCAAAGGGATTGCTGATGTGCCTGCCGAGATGGAGGCACCGAAGACTGTTAATGTTAAAGCTTCACAGCAAGAGATAGAAGAAATCCTTAAGATTATCAAGAAGAGTGATTTCAACGTCGTTGAACAGCTGGGGCACACTCCCTCTAAGATCTCTATGCTATCACTGCTGTTATGTTCAGAGGCCCATGCCAAGGCCCTGATTTCTTTCCTGAAGACGGCCCATGTGCCACAAGAAACGTCCGCTGATCAATTTACTGATTGTGTGGCCAACTTAACTGCTGATAATGGTCTGGGTTTCTCTGACACTGATCTGACCGCCAAGGGAAAGAACCACAACGATGCCCTGCATGTCTCCATTGAATGTAGGGGAACTACTCTCGCCCATGTGTTGGTAGACACCGGTTCTTCGCTGAACGTATTGCCCAAAAAGGCCTTAGACAGGTTGGATTGTGAGGGTTTGGAGTTGAAGCCTAGTAACATTATTGTCCGAGCCTTTGATGGGTCAAAGAGGATGGTACACGGTGAAGTAGACATTCCAATCCGGGTTGGTTCTCAAGTATTTGATTCAACATTCTATGTGATGGACATCCGACCATCCTATTCTTGTTTACTGGGTCGTCCTTGGATCCACAAGGCTGGAGCGGTGACCTCCACTCAACATCAGAAACTCAAGTACCCGGTCAGAGGGAAAATTGTCACAGTGCAGGGGGAAGAAGAATACATGGTTAGTCATCTTAACTCATTCCGGTATATAGAGATGGACGGGGAATTCATTGAGACCCCATTTCAACACTTTGAAGAGGTGCCTCCAACATTGGTAGCAGCAGAGACTGGGACCAAAGATAATCTCCTTTGAAGATGGCTTCCTTGAAGGATGCCCGGGCTGTGGTTGAGAAGGGTGAGTGTGCAAACTAGGGAAGACTTCCTGATGTTACTCCAAAGACTGACAAGTTTGGGCTGGGTTTCACTGCAGAGGCTCAGAAGGATGTACGTAAAGCAAGGATTGGAAGACCTCCCATATTCATCGCCAACCCGGGAGTGAATGCTATTGAAGGCGATGCGGAGGAATCTGAATTTGATAGCTGGATCTACCCAACGACCAACGGTGGACTGAACAATTGGACTGCCAAAGACTACATACCTGTTACTTTTATTACTCAGTAATGAACTCCTTTGTTTTAAATTTGTAACGAACAATAATTTGAAACTTTATGGCCCAGTGTCTTACCCGGGGCACCGTGGCTTCATTTGTGAGGGCTTATTACTTGTCATTTCCATATATCATGAATAAAAACATTGGACGTTTTTCACATTTCGAATCTTGTGCTCCCTTTCTTTCTTTATATATTGCAAAACAGCTATATTTACACACACTCACCTATACAGGTTTCAATCCACTCTGGATCTCACTGGTAACGACTCTGCTACTGCCAGTTATGACTTTGAAAATCCGATCAACTTAGCCGAAGACGAAGGTAAAGATGATTGCGAAGTGCCTGGTGAGCTTGCAAGACTGTTACTCCAGGAAGAGAGGGCCATTCAGCCACATGAAGAGCCAGTGGAAACGGTAAATCTGGGTACTGAGACAGACAGAAAGGAAGTCAAGATTGGTGCCAATCTAGAGCTCAGCGTGAAACAGCGGTTGATTCAGATGTTGCATGATTATGTGGAAATCTTTTCCTGGTCCTACGAAGACATGCCCGGGTTGGATACTGACATTGTGGTTCATCACCTGCCTACCAAGGAAGACTGCCCTCCGGTTAAACAGAAGGTCCGCCGTATGCGTCCAGAGATGTCCGAGAAAATCAAAGCTGAGGTTATGAAACAATTTGATGTCGGGTTTCTAGCAGTGACTTCTTACCCTCAGTGGGTTGCCAACGTGGTTCCAGTGCCTAAGAAAGATGGTAAGGTCCGAATGTGTGTTGATTACAGGGATCTGAATAGGGCGAGCCCCAAGGATGATTTCCCTTTGCCTCATATCGACGTCCTGGTCGACAATACTGCTCAGCACAAGGTGTTCTCCTTCATGGATGGGTTCTCAGGTTATAATCAGATCAAGATGGCTCCTGAAGATATGGAAAAGACTACCTTTGTTACTCAGTCGGGCACCTTCTGCTACAAGGTCATGCCTTTTGGGTTGAAAAATGCTGGGGCAATCTACCAACGTGCCATGGTTGCTTTATTTCATGACATGATCCACCATGAGATTGAAGTATACGTCAATGATATGATTGCAAGGTCTCAAACTGAGGAGGAACACCTTGACCATCTACAGAAACTGTTTGACCGTCTGAAATTGTACAAGCTGAGGTTGAACCCGAACAAGTGCACCTTCAGGGTAAGATCTGGAAAATTGCTAGGTTTCGTCATGAGCGACAAAGGTATTCAAGTGGACCCTGCCAAGGTGAAAGCCATACAAGAGATGCCAATTCCCAAGACAGAGAAAGAAGTCAGAGGCTTTCTAGGACGGCTGAACTACATTGCTCGATTCATCTCGCACCTAAATGCTACCTGTGAACCAATCTTCAAGCTGCTGAAGAAAGATCAAGTAGTACGTTGGAACGATGAATGTCAGGCCGCTTTCGACAGAATCAAAGAGTATCTCCAAGAACCACCCATTCTTATGGCACCGGTTGAAGGGAGACCTCTAATACTATACTTGACAGTACTTGACAGCTCAATGGGGTGTGTGCTGGGGCAGCATGACGAGTCTGGCCGAAAAGAGCACGCCATTTATTACCTTAGAAAAAAGTTTACCGACTGTGAGACCCGATACTCACTGCTCGAGAAAACTTGCTGCGCTTTGGTATGGGCTGCTCGCCGGCTGAGACAGTATATGCTGACTCACACTACTCTGTTGATTTCAAAAATGGATCCAATAAAGTACATATTCGAAAAGCCTGCTCTGTCTGGAAGAATAGCGAGATGGCAGATGATCTTGACGGAATACGACATCCAGTACACGACTTAGAAAGCAATCAAAGGAAGTGTAATGGCAGACCATTTGGCACACCAGGCAGTAGACGACTACCAGTCAATGAACTTTGAATTTCTTGACGAGAACATCATGGTAGTGACTGATTGTGAAGTACCTGAACCGGATGAAGGACCTGAGGAAGGATCCCGATGGTCTATGCACTTTGACGGAGCCTCAAACGCTTTGGGTAACGGTATTGGCGCTGTGATCATATCTCCTAAAGGCACTCATACTCCACTTACTGCCCGGCTATGTTTCAACTGCACCAACAACATGGCGGAGTATGAGGCATGCATCATGGGTCTCCAAGCTGCAATTGACTTAAGGATCAAGTTTCTGAGTGTCTTCGGAGATTCCGCTCTCGTGATCAATCAGATCAAAGGCGAGTGGGATACAAAACACCCAAACCTTATTCCTTACAAAGAGTGTGTGTTGACATTGATTCCCCATTTCACGGAGATAACTTTTGAACACTTCCCAAGAGAGGAGAATCAGTTGGCGGACGCGCTGGCTACGATGTCTTCCATGTTCAAAGTCAAATGGGATAACGAGGCTCCCCGGATCATTATCTGGAAATTGGATGAACCTGCATATTGCTGTGATCTTGAGGCTGAAGAGGTAACTGAAAAACCTTGGTATCATGAAGTGAAAAGGTACTTGGAAGCTCAAGAGTATCCCGAGGGTGCATCTGTCAATGACAAGAAATTCCTGAGAAGGTTCGCTGCAAAGTTCTTCCTCAGCAATGGCATTATATACAAGCGAAACCATGATTCAACCTTGCTGCGTTGTGTGGATAAGACTGAAGCGGAAAGAATCATGGCAGAGCTGCATGAAGGTGCCTTCGGAACACATTCCAGTGGACACACCATGGCAAAGAAAATCCTTCGGGCAGGATATTTCTGGTCCATAATGGAAGCCGACTGTTACCAACATTCTCGGACGTGTCACAAATGCCAGATATATGCTGATAAGGTGCACGTTCCTCCAGTCCCTCTGAATGTCTTGACTGCACCCTGGCCTTTTGCAATGTGGGGCATTGATATGATCGGCGAGATCAGACCTACAACATCCAACGGGCATCGCTTCATCCTGGTATCAATTGATTACTTTACAAAGTGGGTTGAAGCAGCTTCCTACGCTACCGTAACCAAGAACGTCGTGGCACGGTTCATTCGACACAACCTGATCTATTGATACGGCGTCCCGGAAAGGATCATTACGGATAATGGTACCAATCTTAATAACAAGATGATCACTGAGCTCTGCGAGCAATTCAAGATACAGCACCACAACTCTTCTCCCTACTGGCCAAAGATGAATGGGGCTGTAGAAGCAGCAAATAAGAATATCAAAAAGATTGTGCAGAAGATGACAATGACCTATAAAGATTGGCATGAGATGTTACCGTTTGCTCTTCATGGGTATCGTACCTCAGCAAGAACGTCAACCGGGGCAACCCCCTTTTCCTTGGTCTATGGCATGGAGGCAGTCTTGCCGATTGAAGTCCAGATACCCTCTCTCCGGATAATGAAGGATGCAGGTCTGAGCGAAGATGATTGGATCCAGACTCGACTTGATCAGTTAAACCTAATTGACGAAAAGAGACTCACTGCTATTTGTCATGGTCAAACGTATCAAAAACGGATGATCAGGGCATTTAACAAGAAAGTCAGACCACAAGAGTATCAAGTTGGGGACCTGGTAATCAAGCGCATCATTCTTCCTCAAAGTGATCCCAGGGGCAAATGGGCCCCCACATACGAAGGGCCATTTGTGGTTAAACATGTCTTCTCGGGAGGAGCCATGATTCTAACCACCATGGATGGTGACGACCTTCCTCACCCCGCCAATGCAGACATAGTAAAAAGATACTACGCATAAATTAAAGACCCGCTAGGTTGACACACCTAGGCAAAAGTAAGGGCTTCCCGGCGAACCAAAAGGGTTCGGGAAAAAATAAGGGATGAAATGAAAAAAGTTGTACACCCGGCAAGTCGAAAACCTGAAAAGGCGGCTTGGGCAAAAATGGGTATCCCGGTGGACTGAAAACCCGAAAGGGCGGTCCAGGCAAAAGTTAGGGATTAAAGCGTAATACTATGTCTCATTGAATCACCTTGCATCCAGAATTCGGTATCAACTATCAGGTTCAGACGGCATCGATCAGTCAGCTTCATCTTCAACTAAGCAGCCAAGTGATGAGACGCTCAAAGATATAAAGGCGATAACAGAGTTGGAACCCAGTGGGATTATTCTTTTCACATAGCTGTTTTGTTTTCCTTTTTCACAAAATTGTATAAACTCTGTTTGTTCGGCGGCGTTCTCTTACTAGGACGTCAGCCTCTTGTACATAAACGCCTATTTACAGGCAAATTCCAAAAATCAATACAAATCCACTTTTCAGATAAATTGCCAATTATTTTCCTTTTTCTGTTTTGTTTTGCAAAGAACGTCTAATGTTCATTTTTGATATATGCATTTGACACTAATTGCTAACTCATAAATATTTGCATACGAAACAAAGGACTAATTACAGGTGACATTAGAAACAGGGGCAATAATGAGTGGTCTAAGCAATCTAATTGCTCTGTCCACCAAGGTACCAAGGTATGTCCGGCTGAAGAATGTAACCCAGATACCTTCACTCCCCGCCGAGTAAGATAGACTCAGCAATACTCTCCCTAAGCAAAGTTGGTCTCCCGTCAACTCTAACAAGGCACAGTATCCCTAGCAAGTCAGCAACACTCTCCCCGAGCAGAGTTAGTTTACTGTCAGCCTCAAAGAAGTTGGATTGTCCCCCGAAGATCTCAACATTCCCCAGCGGAGTATACAGATGTTCCTAAGCAAGCATCCCCGGCAGTCTTAATATAAGATTGTTCCCCGGAAGAATACCAGACATCTAGTGGAGCCATTCCCTAGTACAGTCTCAAAAGATTCCCCAGGAGAGTTGAATTATTCTCCCCAGTAGAAAGCTTATCCCCTGAAGAGTACATACGTCGCTCCCCGACCATATGCAAAGGTTATTCCTCACCAGAGCTTATAACTGGGTTATCCTCAGCTAATTGTCAGGGAAAGATCGTCCCCGACGAAGTTCTTTCTATCCCCCAGCAGAGTTCATTAAATCCCCAACATAACTCATCAACGGTATCCCCAGCGGAGTTATCATCAACATCTCAACAAAGTACCTCTCTCCCTACAGAGTAATTCCCCGCAGAGTAATCTCTTCAACAAAGTTTATCCCTTAACGGAGTCATCTTCTCCTACAGGTGTATTCTCGCAACCATCATCCCCAGCAGAGACGAAGAACCCTACTCTTCAACATCAGCTCAGGATTTGATTTCCCGGCATCCGTCAAGGATTTATTTTCCTAGAAGAAGATACATTCATAAACATCACATCTTCATACCTTATAGCATGCACATACGCATCATGGACATACAATCTCATTTATTTTGAGAACGTCATGCATTTCATACATCATGACATTGCATACAACTAACATTTTGTCTTTTCAAGACAAAGGTCAATACAAAGATGACTACTATCAACTGTCGCAATTCTAGATTCGATACCTGTATCTAGACAGGGCATATCTGTGAGCGATTACTTGTGGATTCGACGCCTGTATCTAGCCAGGGCATATCTGCATGAAGAAATTCCGGACTCGATTCTTGTATCCAGCCAGGGCACGTCTGAAGAGTTTGAAGATTCGATTCCTGTATCCAGCCAGGGCATATCTGTTGACTACTAATTCCGGACTCGATTCCTGTATCCATCCAGGGCACGTCTGAAGAGTTTGAAGATTCGATTCCTGTATCCAGCCAGGGCATATCTGTTGACGACTAATTCCGGACTCGATTCCTGTATCCAGCCAGGGCACGTCTGAAGAGTTTGAAGATTCGATTCCTGTATCCAGCCAGGGCATATCTGTTGACGACTAATTCCGGACTCGATTCCTGTATCCAGTCAGGGCACGTCTGAAGAGTTTGAAGATTCGATTCCTGTATCCAGCCAGGGCATATCTGTTGACGATTAATTCCGGACTCGATTCCTGTATCCAGCCAGGGCACGTCTGAAGAGTTTGAAGATTCGATTCCTGTATCTAGCCAGGGCATATCTGTTGACGACTAATTCTGGACTCGATTCCTGTTTCCAGCCAGGGCACGTATGAAGAGTTTGAAGATTCGATTCCTATATCCAGCCAGGGTATATCTGTTGACGACTAATTCCAGATTCGATTCCTGTATCTAGCCAGGGCACATCTGTGAATAACTGATTGTAGACTCGATACTTGTATCCAGCCAGGGCATATCTACATAAAGATTTTGAAGATCAACCCCTGTAACATGCCAGGTAATTATCTTTCTTTCTCAGGTACGCAAGTTCTCGCTAAGGAATCTCTTACGCGATCGACACCTAGATGGCATCTATAAGCCCATCCACATACCAACAGTCTCCAAATGCCATCCATAAGACCATTCCCAACAAGATTCTGTTACAGCTTCATACGGCATCTATAAGCCCATCCTCCTATCCGTCATCTCTCCAAATGGCATCTGTAAGCCTATTCCCGTCATCACACTACTGATACTCTACTATGTGAGTGCAAATTTCTGGGCACTCTAGTGTTCAATCATCTTCCACCTTCGGATCACGAAAGGCACGCAAGCCAATCTACATCCTCAGGTCTAAGAATATTGAACAGGGGAAACTGTTGTACCCCAAAATTTGCCCTCCCATATTTTTCAAGATTTGGCAAGATCAAGCTTCAAATGGATTAAGGATTGCACAGTCCAATTGCCTCCTAACACAGTCAAAACTAGGGTTTTGGTTCTTACAAGGAAGTTGAGGTTTACAAGGGTCTAATCAAGTCCCATATGCCTATATACATCCTCAAGCATCTACATGCCAAGTTTCAAGGCTCACAGCACCAAGTTGCACAGTCAAAAGCCCTAATTGCTTCATAGTCAACTGCAGGGGTAAAATGGTCATTTGACAGTCAAAAGTCAAAATTTTTGGTCAACATCTTATTTTTAAGCCACAATCATCATTTGATCAATTCTTGATCATGATTCCTCAAGCATGGCTCAAAAAGTCTCAAGATGCAAAAGTTTCTATTTTTGGACAGTTGGAAAGTCATTTGCAAATTGACCAGGGCATAACTTTTTCATGGTTCATCATAAAAATCCCATCCAATGCTCATTTTGAAGGGGATGGCATTTCCTACAACTCATATTCACATTACAAGTCCAAGAAATGCTCTCACAAAAAGTTATCAATTTCAACATTATAGGTCATTTTCAAAAGTCAACAAAAAGGCACTTTAAGTCAAAGACCATAACTTGAGATTGGTAAATCAAAATGACATGGGACCCAATGCATTGGTTAGAGGACTTCAAGACCTTTCCAAAATGTCCAAGAACATGCTCATAGCTTCAAAATTGAGCAAGATATGCATTGATGAAATTGAGAAATTTTTGGGAACTTTCAAAAGTCAACTTTGCCTAAAACATTTCATTTTTGCTAATGGGCCTCAAATTCCTTCTTGAATCTTTACCCAAAGTGTATGCACGACCCACTGAACTTAAAATGATTTATTTTCTTATTTTTAATTAATTAATTGAATTTTTATTAATATTAATTCATTTAATTGATTTTAATTGTAGGAAAATTCAAAAGATATGGTTTTTGGATCTTTTGTGAAGCAAATCTGATCAGGGCAAGTTGGCAATCTCGTTTCTCAATCAAAAAGGCAAAATCATCCATGTTTGGCAAGTTTTATCAATCAAAAAAGTTGGAAAAGATTTGATTAAAATCAAATATTGAAAACATAATTTCATGGACTTTTGGGCCAAGATTTACCCTAGTTTTGATTCCAATACATATGCTGAAGCCAACCCTAGTAGAAAAAACGTAAAAGCTGCCATAGAAAACCATAACCAAATTGCAAAAATTCAAGAAATACTTGAAAACTGAAATCAATATTGCAGGTGAATTCAAAGCCTAAAAGTGGTTCCAACGTGTTGCTGACATTGCCAGGAATCCATTACCATCAAGAACAAGTCCAAATACGCAAAGAATCAAAGAACACAAGTCACTCGGTTTGCATTATTTTCCAAATCTGCATATCATAATTCATGCGTTTTTAATCCGTTTTCTTGATTGGTTTTTGTTGTTAGGAACATTCTGAAGCTAATGGGATAGTTTAATTGTGTTGAAACTTCCTGAATCGAAATCCACCATGGGAGATATCTAGGGTTTCGAAGCTTGAAAATTAGGGCTTTACGCATAAGGAAAAATTGGACCTTGAGACAAGCATGGCTGAATTCGTCAAGGCCAGACGAATTCAACCAAACCCTCGCGCTCTTTTTATATCATCCATAGCTCTAATCGCTATTCCTGGCACTTTTGTTTTGTGGGGGTTTAAAACCCCCGCTATCTGTTTGATATTATTGCAGGTAAACGAAGAAGATGGTGAGCTGGCCAAACGCTAGTGGGTCATTCAAACATGGCGCGCGCTTTTTGTGTTCCCAGCATAGCGTTTACTTTTCATATATTATTTTTATTGGTTATTATGTTTACAAACAAATGCAAATGGCGTAGTGGTTGGAGACGTGGCTGGAAAACACTGGGACCTGGGTTCGATTCCCAGGTCCCCCATATATTTCTTCATATTTTTCCTAAAACGTTCAGGGGCAGCATTCATCCAAAGTTCCACCATGCGTCCTCATATACCAGCGTGCCATGTGTCCCCAGCTTCCATCCAATGGCCAGGAGATGAAGACCATGGTGTATTCCAGTCAACAAGCAGGCACATGATCAGGAAAGTCAACAAGGCTCAGAATATTGTTGGGCCAGAATTGCTCAAAACAAACCTCCCCTTGGGCCAACATACCCCCTTTGGTTTTCATTTTTAATTTAATTTTATTTTCTTTTAAATTCTTTTAATTGTTTTAATTATTATTATTAATTCACCGCAAATTAACTTTTCCTAATAAAAATCAGAAAATCAAAATTGTAAATATATTTTAATTATTTATTAATTTCATCATTAACTTATTTTTGTAAATAAATGCTAACAATTAACTTAGTTTAATTTAGGTAATTCTAACCTTTTTCTTAATAAATAAAAATCATATAGAATTAAGTTTTTTTTTAAAACATTTTTATTCATATTTTCTAAATTAATTAACTATCATCATTATTATTTATTATTATCTTTGTAAATAACATGTAAATTAATTAATTAGTTTAAATTAGTTTAACTTTAATATTTTCATTAATAATTAAAATAACTTAGAACTAGGGTTTTCTTTTGATTTTTTAATTTCTTTATTTTCATTAAGTACAAAAAAACATTAAAAAAATATCTTTCTTGTAAATAATTAATTAAATTAGTATTAGGTTTAATTTTAATTTAATTTAAAGCAAAGGACAAAAACTCTTAATTTCTCAAAAGGGTCAAAACCCTAAGGACGTCCAGTTTAATTCTTTTCGCATGTTATTTTTCTTATTTGATTATTATGTAACTGTTTCCGGAATGTAATAGTAATTAGGTTTATTGCTTTCTTTAATTTCCGCACTTTATCAAAAATGGATCTTTGTTTTTTGGCGATGTATAGACCCGCGCCTTGTAATAGCGTAGCTTTTACCTTTCCGTATTTTATTTTCCGCACTCCTAACTGCTAAATTGCATGAAAGAATGTATGATAATTAAAAACAACTCGTAGCTCACAATTGCATGATCAAAGATAAATGTTAACATGAAAACAACACACAATACACATGCCACTTCTAGGGTACGCCTCACTCGTTGCCTCGAAAGTGGTCGTCAAGTATAGGGTGTTTTAGCGGTCGCCCTTATGTCTAAGATCCAGTTGCCTGGAAATGGTTTCCTCGGATTAAAAAGGATCTAGGACATTGGGGTTACTTCTAAGGTGTCCTACTATTGCTTCGGTGACCACACTGTCCCTAAAATCGAATTGACCCGAACACCTCCAACGGTGGTGCTACCTACCTCTCAATGGTGGGATGGCACTACCTTAAGGACTCTTACACAACCTAATTCCTTAGGGTAGGTAGATGACTCATGGGTACTTGCTCTTTCTAAAAACAAACAAAATACTTTTCACACTGACACTTTCAAAAGTTTTCAAAACTAATTTTTCAAACACTCTTGAGGACAGATACAAGAGTAACTTAGAAATCTTTCAAAACGAAAATTTTTTCAAACCCACATACACAAGAAAAGCAAACAATTTTAGAAAACATAGTGAGCAAGTACCTAAGAGCCCGTGGATAACCACAGATAGAAAGGGTGCTAACACCTTCCCTTTCTATAAATTTACCTCCCGAACCGAGAGACATTCTCAATAAGGAATTTTGCTGTGCTTTTGTCCTTTCCAGGTTGGAGAACATAAAAGACGGCAACGACTCTTGCTTACCGCGACATTTCGCGAACCAGCTTTAAACAGTCAATTCTATTTCCACCGATCACAATAACCATGGATAGAAAGGGTGCTAATACCTTCCCTTTCTATAATCCACTCCCCGAACCCAAGAAAACATCTCAAAGGTCTTTCCTGTGCTTTTTGACCTTTCCTTAGGATAAAATAAAAAGTTGGTGGCGACTCTTGCTCAACCGAAACATTTGCGAACAAAAAAACGCAAAACCTCAAGTCAATTCTCCCACCGTATCACATATACCGTTGAGATTATAGAACTCGTCCACACTATGACGGGGGAAACATCTTCATCAAGATCTAGGAACTGTCTGGTCTTCAACGTAGTATACCGTTGAGATTGTAGAACTCGTCCACACTTTGACGGAGGAAAACATCAAGATCTAGGAACTGTCTAGTCTTCAACGTAGTATACCATTGAGATTGTAGAACTCGTCCACACTATGATGGAGGATAACATCAAGATCTAGGAACTGTCTGGTCTTCAACGTAGTATATCGTTGAGATTGTAGAACTGGTCCATACTATGACGGGGGAAACATCATCATCAAGATCTAGGAACTGTCTGGTCTTCAACGTAGTATATCGTTGAGATTGTAGAACTCGTTCACACTTTGACGGAGGAAAACATCAAGATCTAGGAACTGTCTAGTCTTCAACGTAGTATATCGTTGAGATTGTAGAACTCGTCCACACCATGACGGAGGAAAACATCTTTATCAAGATCTAAGAACTGTCTGGTCTTCAATGTAGGATACCGTTGAGATTGTAGAACTCGTCCACACTATGACGGAGGAAAACATCAAGATCTAGGAACTGTCTAGTCTTCAACGTAGTATACCGTTGAGATTGTAGAACTCGTCCACACTTTGACAGAGGGAAACATCTTCATCAAGATCTAGGAACTGTCTAGTCTTCAACGTAGTATACCGTTGAGATTGTAGAACTCATCCACACTATGACGGAGGAAAATATCAAGATCAAGGAACTGTCTGGTCTTCAATGTAGTATACCGTTGAGATTATAGAACTCACCCACACTATGACGGGGGAAACATCTTCATCAAGATCTAGGAACTGTCTGGTCTTCAACGTAGTATACCATTGAGATTGTAGAATTCGTCCACACTTTGACGGAGGAAAACACCAAGATCTAGGAACTGTCTAGTGTTCAACGTAGTATACTGTTGAGATTGTAGAACTCGTCCACACTATGACGGAGGAAAACATCAAGATTTAGGAACTGTCTGGTCTTCAACGTAGTATACCATTGAGATTGTAGAACTCGTCCACACTATGACGGAGGAAAACATCAAGTTCTAGGAACTGTCTGGTCTTTAACGTAGTATACCGTTGAGATTGTAGAACTCGTCTACAATATGACGGAAGAAAATTGTTGAGATTGATAACCTTATCCGAAATTCAACCGAGGATAATTCAGTTGAGTTTTAAGAACCGGTCAGGTCTTCAACATAACTGAGAACTTAACTGCCTCTTTCCTGAAAGGTAAAGGTCAGTCGTATGCCATGCATGATATGGATCAAGCAATGATGTTCTTAAAATAAATGAAATCATGTTGTATGATGCGTATATGCATGTATCATGATGTATGGAAATGTAATATTTTAGCCGGAGAAAATAAATCCCGGATAGCTACTGGAGAAAAGGGTTGAATTCTTCGCTTCCGCTGGGGATGACGAACAAAGATGATTGTGAGAATAGATATGTAGGAGAGGATAACTCCGTTGGGGAATATACTGATGAGGAGATTATTCTGTGGGGAAGAGATGCTCTGCTGAGGATTCCACTGATAAATTCCGTTGGGGATGAATTACTGTTGCTGGTGATATTGAATCCTGTTGGGGGTTGAATTCCTATTTGTGAAAGGAAAGAACTCCGCTGGGGATGATCTTTCAGTTGCAGATTCTTTAGGGATAACCTGTTAGACTCTTGTGGGGATAATCCTTTAAGCTTTGCTGGGGACAATCCTCCTTTGGACTCGGCTGGGGATATTTATTTTTATACTCCACCGGGGACGAACTTCCGGAGTCTACTGGGGATGATTCTTCAACTCCACTGGGGAAGCTTGTTCAGACTGCGCTGGGAAAATTTTAACTCCACTGGGGATATCTTGTATTCTACCGGGGAATATTCTTACACTTCGTTGGGGGATATTAAGACTGCCGGGGATATTAAGCCTTTTCAGTGTTGGTGGTAGATAAACTCTGCTTGGGGTAGAATATTACCGATTCCTTTACAGTTGCAAGTCTCAGCTGGGGAGAGCCCATCATTATTGTCTTACTCTGCGGGGAGTGAAAATACCTTGGTCATATTCTTCAGCTGAATCTACCTTGTACCTGGTGGACAGAGCAACTGTACAACTTGGACAATTCTTATCTTCCCCAGTTTATGATATTACCAGTAATCATCTTTTTGTTTCGCATGCAAATATTTATGAGCATCAATTAATGTCAAGTGCATATATCAAAAATGAACATTGGACGTTTTTTGCAAAACAAAACAGATAAAGGAAAAACAGCTTGAAATTTGTCTGAAAATGAATTGTATTAATTTTGAAGTTTGGCCTGTGAACATGCGTTTTTGTACAAGAGGCTGACGTTTTAGTAAGAGACCGCCGCTGAACAATAGAATTTACATAATTTGTGAAAGACTTAAACAAAACAGCTTATGTGAATGATCCCACTGGGTTCCAACTCTGTTATTGCCTTTATGTCCTCGAGCATCTCATCAATTTACTACTTGGTTGAAGGTAGATCAGATTGATTAGTGCCGTCCAAGCTTGATAGTTGATACCGAAGTCTGGTTGCAAAGTGATCCAATGAGGCATAGTGTTACACTTTAATCCCTAATTTTTTTGCCTGGACTGCCCTTTTGGGTTTTCAGTCCACTGGGATACCCTTTTTTGCCCAAGTCGCCTTTTCAGGTTTTCGACTTACCGGGTGTACAGTTTTTTTCATTTTCATCCCTTATTTTTGCCCGAACCCCTTTGGTTCGCCGGGACGCCCTTATTTTTGCCTAGGCTAGTCAACCTAGCGGGTCTTTGATCATGCATAGTATTTTTTCACTATGTCGCATTGACGGGGTGAGGAAGGTCATCACCATCCATGGTGGTTAGAATCATAGCTCCTCCTGAGAAAATGTTCTTAACCACAAATGGCCCTTCGTAAGTAGGGGTCCATTTTCCCCTGGGATCACCTTGAGGTAGAATGATGCGCTTGATAACCAGGTCCCCAACTTGATACTCTTGTCGTCTGACCTTCTTGTTAAATGCCTTGATCATGACTTTTGGTACGTATGACCATGACAAATAGCACTAAGTCTCTTTTCGTTGATTAAGTTCAGCTGATCAAGCCGGGTCTGAATCCAGTCATCTTCGCTCAAACCCGCGTCCTTCATAATCTGAAGAGAGGGTATCTGAACTTCAATGGGAAAGACAGCCTCCATGTCGTATACTAAGGAATATGGTGTTGCCCCTGTTGACGTCCGTGCTGAGGTACGGTACCCATGAAGAGAAAAAGGTAACATCTCATGCCAGTCTTTGTATGTTACTGTCATCTTTTGCACAATCTTCTTAATGTTCTTATTAGCCGCTTCAACAGCCCCATTCATCTTCGGCCGGTAGGGAGAAGAGTTGTGATGCTGTATCTTGAATTGCTTGCAGAGCTCGGTGATCATCTTATTGTTGAGATTGGTACCATTGCCCGTAATGATCCTCTCTGGTACATCATATCGACAGGTCAGATTATGCCGAATGAACCGTGCCACGACGTTCTTGGTTACTGTAGCGAAGGAAGCTGTTTCAACCCACTTCGTAAAGTAATCAATAGCTAGCAAGATGAAACGATTCCCGTTGCACACCGTAGGTTTGATCTCGCCGATCATATCAATGCCCCACATTGCAAAAGGCCAAGGTGCCGTCAAGACATTCAGAGGTACTGGAAGTATGTGCACCTTATCAGCATAGACTTGGCATTTGTGACATGTCCGAGAATGCTGATAACAGTCGGCTTCCATAGTGGACCAGTAATATCCTGCCCGGAGGATTTTCTTTGCCATGGTGTGTCCACTGGAATGGGTTCTGAAAGTACCTTCATGTAACTCCGCCATGATCCTTTCTGCTTCATTCTTATCCACACATCGCAGTAAGGTTGAATCATGGTTACGCTTGTAAAGAATGCCATTGCTGATGAAGAACTTTTCCGCGAACCTCCTCAGAAACTTCTTATCATTAACAGATGCACCCTCGGGGTATTCCTGAGCCTCAAGGTATCTCTTCACCTCATGAAACCAGGGTTTATCTGCTACCTCTTCAGTCTCAATGTCACATTAATGTGCAGGTTCATCCAATCTTTTGATGATAATCCGGGGAGCTTAGTTGTCCCAATTGACTTTGAACATAGAATACATCGTAGCCAGCGCGTCCGCCAACTGATTCTTTTCTCTAGGTAAGTGTTCAAAGGTTTTCTCCTCAAAGTGGGGAAGCAATGTCAACACATACTCCTTGTAAGGAATAATATTTGGGTGTTTCGTATCCCACTCGCCTTTGATCTGACTGATCACGAGAGCGGAATCTCTGAAAACACTTAGTAACTTAATCCTTAGGTCAATTACTGCTCGAAGACCCATAATGCACGCTTCATACTCCACCATATTGTTGGTGCAGTTGAAACATAGTCGGACGGTAAAAGGAGTATGAGAGCCTTTAGGAGATATGATTACGGCGCTAATGCCATTACCCAAAGCGTTTAAAGCTCCATCAAAGTACATAGACCATCGGGATCCTTCCTCAGGTCCTTCATCCGGTCCAGGTGTCTCACAGTCAGTCACTAACATGATATTCTCATCCAGAAATTCAAAGTTCATAGACTGGTAATCATCTACTGCCTGATGTGCCAAATGATCTGCCAACACACTTCCCTTGATTTCCTTTTGGGTCGTGTACTGGATGTCATGCTCAGTCAAGATCATCTTCCATCTTGCTATTCTTCCGGACAAAGCAGGCTTTTCGAAGATATACTTGATTGGATTCGTCTTTGATATCAATAGAGTAGTGTGAGTCAGCATATATTGTCTCAGCCAGCAAGCAGCCCATGCCAAAGCGCAGCAAGTTTTCTCGAGTAACGAGTATCGAGTCTCGAAGTCGGTAAACTTTTTGCTAAGGTAATAAATAGCATGCTCTTTTCGGCCAGACTCGTCATGCTGCCCCAGCACGCACCTCATTGAATTATCGAGTACCGTCAAGTATAAGATCAAAGGTCTCCCTTCAACTGGAGGCATCAGAATGGGTGGCTCTTGGAGATACTCTTTAATCCTTTCGAAAGCGGCCTGACATTCATCGTTCCATCGTACCACTTGATCTTTCTTTAGTAACTTGAAGATTGGTTCGCAAGTAGCAGTCAGGTGCGAGATAAATCGGGCAATATAGTTCAAACGTCCCAGAAATCCTCTGACTTCTTTTTTTGTTCTGGGAGCTGGCATTTCCTATATAGCCTTCACCTTTGCAGGACCCACCTGAATACCTTTATCGCTCACGATGAAACCCAACAGCTTACCAGATCTCACCCCGAAGGTGCACCTTGTTCGGGTTTAACCTCAGCTTTTACAACTTCAACCTGTCAAATAACTTCTGAAGATGGTCAAGGTGTTCTTCCTTAGTCTGGGACCTTGCAATCATATCATCGACGTATACCTAAATCTCATGATGGATTATATCATGGAATAAAGCGACCATGGCACGCTGATACGTTACCCCAACGTTCTTCAATCCAAAAGGCATGACCTTGTAGCAAAAGGTACCCCATTGAGTAACAAAGGTTGTCTTCTCCATGTCTTCGGGAGCCATTTTAATATGATTATAACCGGAGAAACCATCCATAAAGGAGAAAACCTTGTGCTGAGCGGTGTTATCAACCAGAACGTCGATATGAGGTAGAGGGAAATCATCCTTGGGACTTGCCCTGTTAAGATCCCTATAGTCGACACACATTCGAACCTTACCATCCTTTTTCGGCACTGGAACCACGTTGGCAACCCACTGCAGGTAAGAAGTAACTGCTAGAAAACTGGCGTCAAACTGTTTCATCACTTCAGCCTTGATTTTCTCAGACATATCTGGACGCATTCGGCGAACCTTCTGTTTCACTGGAGGACAGTCTTCCTTGGTAGTCAATCGGTGAACCACAATATCGGTATCTAACCCATGCATATCTTCATAAGACCAGGCAAAGATCTCAACATAGTCACGCAACATCTGAATCAACCGTTTCTTCACACTAGCTTCCAGATTTGCATCGATCTTAACTTCTTTCTTGTCTATCTCTGTACCCAGATTCACTGTTTCCACTGACTCTTCATGTGGCTGTATAGCCCTCTCTTCTTGAAGTGACAGTCTAGCAAGTTCGACAGGCACTTTGCAATTATCTTCACCTTCGTTTTTGGATAAGTTGATCAGACTTTCGAAGACATAACTGGCAGTAGCAGAGTCGTTACCAGTGAGATCCAGAGTGGATGTAGACCTGTATATGTGAGTGTGTGTAAAATAGCTGTTTTGCAATGTATAATAAAAGAAAAACAAGGAGCGCAAAATTTGAAATGCAAGAAAACGTCCAATGCTTTTATTAATGATATATGAAAATGACACACATAAAGCCCTCACAAATGAAGCCACAGTGCCCCGGGTAAGACACTGGGCCATAAAGTTTAAAACATTATTTGTTATAGATTCAAAACAAAAAGTCTCATTACTGGGTAATAAAAGAAATTGGGATGAAGTCCTTTGCTGTCCAGTTGCCTAGTCCACCATCAGTAGTAGGATAGATCCAGCTGTCGAACTCAAACTCTTCCATATCTTCTTCAATGGCATTCACTCCCGAATTGCTGATGAACAGGGGAGGTTTGCCGATCCGTGCACTCTTAACAGCCCTTTGAGCTTCTGCAGTGAAACCCAAACCAAACTTGTTGGTCTTATGTGCAAAATCAGGGAGTTGGCCCCAATTTGCACACCCACCTTTCTCAACAACAGCCCGGTGTGATCGGTGGATCTGGAACTGACTGTTTGACGCTGGTTCGCGAAATGTCGCGGAAGCAAGAGTCGCCACCGTCTTTTATTTTCTCCAACATGGAAAGGACAAAAGCACAGAAAAATTCCTTATTGAGATTAGTTCTCGGTTCGGGAGGTAGATTTATAGAAAGGGAAGGTGTTAGCACCCTTTCTATCCATGGTTATCCATGGGCTCTTAGATACTTACTCATTTGTGTTTTCAAAAATGTTTGTTTTCTTTTCAAGGTGAGTGGGTTTAAAAAAGTTTCGTTTGAAATTTCAGTTCGACTCTTGTATCAGTCCTCAAGAGTGTTTGAAAAGTTGTTTTTGAAAGCTTTTTGCAAAGTGTCAGTGTGAAAAGAAGTTTTTGATTTGTTTTGAATTATAGCAAGTATCTACGAGTCATCTACCTACCCTAAGGAATTAGTCTGTGTAAATGTCCTTAAGGTAGTGCCATCCCACCATTGAGAGGTAGGTAGCACCACTGTTGGAGGTGTTCGGGTCAATTCGAGGGTTCGGGACAGTGTGGTCACCAGAGCAATAGGAAGACACCTTAGAAGCTACCCTCATGCCATGTTCATGGACATGAGGACTTACTAAAACATCCTCTACTCGACGACCACGTTTCGAGGGGCAAGGCAACAGTGAGGCGTACCCTAAGAGTGGTGTGTGAATTGTGTGTCATTTTCAGTTATTATTTGTCTTGTCATGCATTGGCGTTCTACGCTTTGATTTTTATTGTTTGGCCATTCATTCTTTCATGCAGATTATTAGCAGTTAAAAGGTGCGGGAAGATAAAAGTCCTACGCTATTACAAAGGCGCGGGTCCACATCGCCAAATTAAACCAAGACCCGATTTGAATAAAACACGGAAAATAAATGTCCTAATTAATCTATTACAAGGCTTTGGGGCAATTACATAAATTTCACAAAGAAAAATAAAATAAACGCGCGAAGAGAAAATTATATTCGAAGGTGCGAGGGCATTGGACCCTTTGAGGAAATTACATTACAATTAATAAATTAATTAAGTTGAATAACGAAAAGAACTTATTTTTGGAGTTTTTGTATTTATGAAATTTAATGAGAAAATTAATTGTTATAGGAAACTATAATTCTAATTGTTTTTTAATTTATAAAAAAAATGTTTAAGTTATAACCTAATTTATCCCTAATTAATTAAATGGTATATTTATTTACAAAAATAATTAATAATTAAATATGGTGAAAAAGGAAAAAAAGAATAAAAGTATAAAAACCCTAATTTCTACCTTTTTTAGTTTATATAAAAAAACATTAACATTAAGCCTAAAATTAAAATTATGTTAATTAACAAAATTTATTTACAAAATAAATATTAGTGAATTAAATAATAAACATATTTTACTTTTTGACTTTCTGATTTTTTTTTATTTTTTGTGTTATAAAATTATTTTTATGGAATTAAATAAAATAATTAATCAAAAGAAAAAAAAGAGAATTAAAAATAAGAAAAATGCAAACCATAGGGGGTTTTCTGGCCAATTATGGAGGTATATAGGAAGCATTTTGGCCCATGGAATGCAGGCCCATGTTGACTTTCCTGGCGCGTGTGGGAAGCAGTTGACTGGTGCCCATGGTGATCTGCCAATTCTGACCTTTGGATTGGCCTTTAGAGACATGTGGCGTGCCAAGGCTTTGGGGTGTATGATGGACCACAGGATGAAAGCTGCATAGAAACACATGAAGAAAAATAATATTGGAGAAGGGAGGGACCTGGGAATCGAACCCAGGTCCCAGTACCTGCATTACACGTTGGCCACCAACTGAACTAGCGCATTTGGTTGTATGTTTAGTGGACAATGAATAATAAGAGAGAGAAAAAGCATTATGCTGGATAACAACAAAAAATGCGCCAATATTTGAATCCACCAACCACATTCCTCCATGCATCGTCTTCTCCACTTATTCTTTATTTTGCCTAAAAAAAATAAGCTAGATAGCGGGGGTTTTAAACCCCCACAATCTGAAACACAAAAAAATAGCGAATAGAAATTGAACAAATATAAAAAAGGCGCGATGAGTGTTTTAGATTCGTTGGAATGTCACGATTTCGATGGTATAGGTCTTGCTGTCTAATTTTTCCATATGCGAAAGTCCCCAATTTCAAGCTTATGAAAACCTAGAAAATTTCCATGGCAGATTCTCGTACAGGGCATGTTAGTTCAATTAGAAGATACCAACAGCTTTAGAATGTTCATGTTAGTGCAAAACCACATTTAAAAGATATTAATCATGCATATAAAATGGAATACGATTATCAATTTTTCTAATAAAAGTGGAACACGATTATACCAATTCTTGAGGTTAGAGGACGTGATTTTGATTCAGAAAGCTTCCTGGATCTGCAAGCAAGCTATTGGAATGGTTTTTAGGTCTTGAAACACACTCAAACTATGTTTTCAGTTTTGAAAAAACTTGAGAGAAAAGTGCAAAGTGTTTTGTGTTCTTGGGCGCAGCTTTCAGGTCCTGTGCATTAGGGTTGCAATATGTATATGTATGTGAATGTTTTAGGTCAACAAAACAAGCCCAACATCCAAGTTTTAATGCCTTTGAATTTTTGTGATCTTCCATGATTTTTCAATCTTTTTCATACCTTTCTCATGCCAATCAAATGAAGATTCTTGCCTTTTTGGGGTGTGCACGAAATCTTGAGTGAGTAAATGAGAGAATATGCTGCAAAAAGATTTAAAACACATGCTTTGCTATTTTTGTCATATTTTATTTAATTAAATGAATTAATGGTGATAAAAATTCAAATAAATAATAAAAAATGATGAAATAACTCCCCTTTGGGTCAATGGGTCGTGCATAGCTTTTGGGTGATGATTCTTGGAAGAATTTGAGGCCCATTAGCAATTTTGAGGCATTTGAAGCAAAGTTGTCTTCTCAAAATTCCCAAAAGTTTTTCAACTTCCACAAGGCATATATTGCTCAATTTTTAAGCTTTGATCATGTTCTCTGACATTTTGGAAAGGTCTTGAAGTCCTCTAACCAATGCCTTTGGTCCCATGTCACTTTGATTTACCAATATCAAGTTATGGTCTTTGACTTAAAGTCCCTTTTTGTTGACTTTTGAAAATGACCTATAATGTTGAGATTGATAACTTTTTGTGAGAACATTTCTTGGACTTGAAGTGTGAAGAGGAGTTGTAGGAAATGTCATTATCTTCAAAATGAGCTTTGGATGGAATTTTTCTGATAAACCATGTGGAAGTTATTCCTTGGTCAAGTTACAGTTGACTTTTTCAACTGTCCAAATATGGAAACTTTTGCATCTTGAGACTTTTTGAACCATGCCTTGAGAATCATGATCAAGCATTGATCAAATGATGTTTGTGGCTTCAAAATAAGATGTTGACCAAGAATTTGGACTTTTGACTGTCAAATGACCATTTTGCCCCTACAGTTGACTGTAGGGCAATTAGGGTTTTTGACAGTGCAATTTTGTGCTGTAAGTCTTGAAACTTGGCATAAGGATGCTTGACAATGTTTATAGGCATGTGGGACTTGATTGGACCCTTGGAAACTTCAATTTCTTTGCCAGAACCAAAACCCTAATTTTTGACTGTTAGGAGGCCATTGAACTGTGCAACCCTTGGGGAGATTTTGAAGCATGCTCTTTGCAAATCTTGAAGAATATGGGAGGGCAAATTTTGGGGTACAACAGTTGCCCCTGTTCAATCTTCTTAAACCTGAGGATGTAGATTGGCTGGCGGGCCTTTCGTAATCCGAAGGTGGAAGATGATTGAACACTAGAGTGCCTAGAAATTTGCGCTCACATGTTAGCAGTGTGATGATGGGAATGGGCTTACAGATTCCATTTGGAGATTGATGGATAGGAAGATGGGCTTACAGATGCCATGTCGAGAGGTGATGAATAGGTGGATGGGCTTATAGATGCCATCTGGGCGTCGATCGCGTAAGAGATTCCTTAGCGAGAACTTGCGTACCTGAAAAAGAAAGATGATTACCTGACCTGTTACAGGAGTTGGTCTTCAAACTCTTTGTGTAAATGTGCCCTGACTGGTTACAGGAACTAAATCCTTAAGCCTCTTCAGAAGTGCCCTGGCGAGATACAGGAATCGAGTCTGAAGCTTCAAAAGGTTATGAATGAATCAGGGATTGTTACTAAATCAACGGGACGATGAGAGAACCTTGGGCGATTACTACCTCAACAGTAATGATGAGAGAACCTGGGGAGATTACTACCTCAACAGTAACGATGAGAGAACCTGGGGCGATTACTACCTAAACAGCAACGATGAGAGAATCTGGGGCGATTACTACCTCAACAGTAACGGTGAGAGAATCTAGGGCGATTACTACCTCAACAGTAACGATGAGAGAATCTGGGGCGATTACTAACTCAACAGTAACGATGAGAGAATCTGGGGAAATTACTACCTCAACAGTAACGATGAGAGAATCTGGGGCGATTACTACCTCAACAGTGACGATGAGAGAACCTGGGGCGATTACTACCTCAACAGTAACGATGAGAGAACCTGGGGCGATTACTACCTCAACAGTAACGCTGGGAGAATCTTGGATGTCTTCTACTGAGTCTTCTTTAGGAAAACCTTTAGGAATCGATTTAACCGGACTAGAGAAGCTCTTTGACTGGATAAGAATCAGGAAAATCTTAGGGTCGATTTAACTGAACCAAGCAAGGTCTTGGAATAACTTCAACTGGATAAGAATCAGGAAGATCTTAGGGTCGATCTGACTGAACCAGAGAAGGCCTTTGACTGGATAAGCATCAGAAAAATCTTAGGGTCGATTTAACTGAACCAAGCAAGGTCTTGGAATAACTTCAACTGGATAAGAATCAGGGAGATCTTAGGGTCGATCTGACTGAACCAGAGAAGGCCTTTGACTGGATAAGAATCAGAAAAGTCTTAGGGTCGATTTAACTGAACCAAGCAAGGTCTTGGAATAACTTCAACTGGATAAGAATCAGGGAGATCTTAGGGTCGATCTGACTGAACCAGAGAAGGCCTTTGACTGGATAAGAATCAGAAAAATCTTAGGGTCGATTTAACTGAACGAGGCAAGGTCTTGGAATAACTTCAACTGGATAAGAATCAGGGAGATCTTAGGGTCGATCTGACTGAACCAGAGAAGGCCTTTGACTGGATAAGAATCAGAAAAATCTTAGGGTCGATTTAACTGAACCAAGCAAGGTCTTGGAATAACTTCATCTGGATAAGAATCAGGGAGATCTTAGGGTCGAACTGACTGAACCAGAGGAGGTCTTGGACATAGCTTAGAACTTAACTGGATCTTTCCTGAAAGGTAAAGGTCAGTCATATGCAATGCATGATATGGATCAAGCCATGATGTTCTCAACATAAATGAGATTGTATGTTCATGATGCATATATGCGTGCTATAATGTATAGAAATGCGGTGTTTATGAATGTATGTTTTTGTCTAGGAAAGTAAATCCTTGACGGGTGCCGGGAAGTCACATCCTGGGCTGATGTTGGAGGATAGTGCTTTGTTGTTTCCGCTGGGGATGATAGTTGCAAGAATACCGGTAGGAGAAGATAACTCCGTTGGGGAATAGTCTTGGCGAATGGATTACTCTGCGGGGAGAAAATACTCTAGCTACCTTGCTGGGGAACAGTACTCTGTGGGGAGATAGGTATGCTGTTGAGATGTTGATGGTAACTTCGCTGGGGATACCATTGTTATGTTGGAAGTGTTAATAGACTTCGCTGGGGATAAGAAGACTTCGCCGAGGACGACCTTTCCATGGCTTTTGGCTGAGGATAACCCAGTTATATCCTGATAGGGAAATAACCTTTGAATAAAGCCGGGAGACGCGTTCGTGCTCTGTAGGAGATAAGCTTCCAGAACCTACTGGGGATAAACTTACTGCTCGGGAGATGGATTCAAACTTTCCTGGGGAAATCTTGATTGGACTCTCCTGGGGAAATTTTGAGATGCACCGGGGAAGTGGCTCCACTGAATGTCCGTATACCGCCAGGGAACAATCTTAGATCAAGACTGTCGGGGATGCTTGTTAAGAATACTTGTATATTATGCTGGGGAATGTTGAGATCTGCGGGGGATACCCAACTTCCTTAAGGCTATTAGTATAACTTGCTTGGGGAGAGTGTATTGACTTGTTGACTCACTCTCTGGGGAATTAAGGTATACTGGTTATGTTCTTCTGCTGAACTTACCTTGGTACCTTGGGGGACAGAACAATTAGATCACTTGGACCACTCATCATTGCCCCTGTTTCTGGGGTGGGAGAGGAAGACATGTGAGGTACTGATAGTTGTTGATGGACAAACCTTCTTCTGGTAGGCAGGTGACAAGATGTCGGGACATAGTCGTACGCATTGATCCCTAATTTTTGTCTGGACCGCCCTTTCGGGTTTTCGGTCCACCGGGATACCCATTTTTGCCCAAGTCGCCTTTTCAGGTTTTCGACTTGCCGGGTGTACAAATTTTTCATTTTCATCCCTTATTTTGCCCGAACCCTTTTGGTTCGCCGGGAAGCCCTAATTTTTGCCTAGGTGTGTCAACCTAGCGGGTCTTTGATTATGCGTAGTATTTTTTTCGACTATGTCCATGCTCTCAGAATGTAGGGAGTTCCCCCTGTTAGAAGTGTTTTGCCGTGTCACCAGAAGATGTTTGGTCATGCAAGATTTGTTGCTGGAATGCCCCCAAGTGACTCAGGCGGAGATTTGCCCCAGGCTATTTGGTCTTTTGAGAGATTCTCCGAATCTTGATTGGAATGCCCCAGATAATAGACCATGATCATGTATGCCTCTTGATTGGGAGTGCTTCTTCCATTTGAGCTTTTGTTGAGAAGATTTTGTTCACTGGATATTCTTCGTGCGAATTTCTATGATGTTCAAACAAGAAGTCATATGCAAACACTGTTATATCAAAATGCAAAGCTTATGTCTGTCTTGAAGATTTTGAAAATGCATTCTTTTTCGTAAAAAACAAGTGAATTTTTTGTAAACAGTGATGTCAACTCGTTATTTTACCGCAATCCTTAAGGAGTCAGGATACCTTTCGTATAGTATGATTTCGAACTAACCCATGCTTCAGCTAGGACTTTTGAGGGTTATAACGTGGCCTGGTTCACGGTTTAAGAAACAAAGTATAAAGGCTCAAATTATTTGTACCCACCCGCTCTTCGTGATGTTCTTCGAACCTAAACTCAATTGATCGTACGTTAGACCTTGTCCGAGTCTTTTACTCTAATATACCAGTGATGGTTCGGATGTTGACAGTTTATTTGGAATAGGCAGTCATTCCTTTTTGTTGTTGAGGGTTTGTTGGACCTCTTTCTTCTTTGATTTTGTTATCCCTGTTTTTTACCTGAACTGTCTCTTTTGTGATTACAGTCAGCGGGATGCCCCAGTTTTGTAAGTCTCCTTCATAGGTTTGGACTTAATGGGCTTTTTGATTTTGGTAATGACTGCCTGTCTGTATGATTGTTCGGAACCATCACTGTCTTTTGTTTTGTAAGGACCTCTTTGGTGCCATTCGTTATGCACTTGGATCAACTGAGAGAACTACCCTGCCCCAGGTTATGATTAAGGGTTTTAAATTTCGAAAAGAAAAACTCCTATTTCTTTGGCTCAGAGGGGTTGACGAGGGATTATCTTCCTTATAACTCCAGTGTTTAGGAATTGAAACAATGCATGTACCTCATCAGTGGGGTCTGTTCAAAAGCATACTGTAAGGATCGTGGTATCATTTTCGTCATCCTCCCTCAAGAGGTTTAGAATTATTAATTGAGAGTTGACATCAAAAAATGAAAGCAGTTTGAATATAGCGAATGTGAATATATTGCTTCAAAACAGACATATGTGAGGCATTAATGAATTAACAACGTTTAACATGAACAAATGTTTGAACAATCAAAAGAAAATTACAACTTGAAAAATTCTAATGAACAAAAGTCTTCTAGTCTCAGGGCTTGTTACTTCAAATGGTGAGCCTTGGAGGGATGGTAGAAAAACTCAGCCTGACCATCTTGTGTGAACTCCAATGCTCCTTCATCAATCAGGTCATGGATCTTGTTCTTCAGAGCCCAACACTCATTTGTATCATGTCCTGGACTGGCAGAGTGGTAGGAACACCTTTTATTGGGATGATAGGTAGGAGCTGATGTGTTGGGGTTCCGGGGATGAGCCCTTAATGTGATCAGACTCAATCTCAACAGGCGTTGTACAGCTTGAAACAGCGACATATTGAGCTGGGTGAATTGCCTCCTGGGCTTGTCTGGCTGAAGCTGGTGAGGTTGATGCTGAATTTGTGACACTGAAGCCATTTGAGGAGCTCTCTTATCCTCTTGCCTCAAAGGTGGTTGAATGATGACTGGCCCTTCCACCTTAGATGTTTGCCCTAGTTGGTTACCCCGAAGCAGTTGGTTGACGAGAACCCCGAGCTCATCTTGTCTTTGAGCTAAGTCTTGAATGAAGTCACCTGCCCCAGCATCTGGGCTCTCATTGCATCCACCTCGGCTTGCAGATGTTTCAGCCGTTCGTCCTTATCATCCTCAGCACTGTTCCTGACCAAGGTCCCCATGAGAAGGGTTCTCAGCTCTTCCTGCCCCTTGGATAGATTCAGGAGGATTTCCTCGAACCGAGTCTCTTGAGCATGAAGGTCCTGGTTGTCTTGTTGGAAAGCCATTGCTGACATAAACAGCGAGACAGGTAAGTGACCTGTAACAAGGATACCTGTTATGTAATGATGTGCATGTATGCATGCCATGTTTTCAAGAATCTCGCGGGGTAAACAAGAAATTTGTTAGAGCTGGTATCTGGTAGCTTGAAGGAAGGCACTGCATCTTGTTGAGAGTCCTTCTTCAAGGGTCAAAGGCTCACCATATCCAGTGGGTCATAGCCCCTGACAACCTTGTCTGGAGGAAAATAAATCCTCTTTGCCCCTTGCTGGATAGTTGATTCATCATGACCTGCATCACAAGCCCTTGAGATCCTTGAAACGGATCAGTCCTTATGCGGGATGTATGCAATGGTATGATGTTATGCTATGCATGGGGTAATGTGAGTAAACCCTATTATGAGCCCCAATTAAGGACTATAAACAAAACCTGCAAGAAACTCAAGTGTCAGATAACAAGCATGCAAATAGTCAAGTTGGAAGGCACACAAGTCACACAAGACAGCCCTTAGAGTTTAGGCCAGCATGGGGTCTAGGTATTACCCTCTTTCAGTTTGTTGGTTAAGACCTGTCCTACCAGAAGTAACCGGGTTCTAGAGGATCCCAATAACACTGACTACCCTCAATCGGTCATAACTCCAGCATCGCAATCTTTTCTTGCGGCCAGAACCATCACGAGAGTTTAGCCTCAATGGGCGTAGCATACTGCTACTGTTCTATTGGCCAAGTTGTGTCATTTAAGGTTCTAAGGTCTGTTGGTGCTTAATGACTCCTCAGAAGACCCATATTCTCCTCGTTGCAACACAAGGGATATCGGTACAGACCAAGGTGCCACACCAACATAGCCACTGTTTCACCCGTGTCGGTCTACGCCGGACAGGTCCCTCACAGCTTATGCTACCTAACAGGGTATCCCCAGATCCGGGTTAGGATCTATGTAGCTCCGATGCAACCCACAATTTAAAGCAAACAAGTCAAAACAATTGAAAACACAGTTCTGAACTATCCTAAGGTACACCTCACTTTATAAGTTTATGTCCCCAGCAGAGTCGCCAGTTCTGTGATCGGTGGATCTGGAACTGACTGTTTGACGCTGGTTCGTGAAATGTCGCGGAAGCAAGAGTCGCCACCGTCTTTTATTTTCTCCAACATGGAAAGGACAAAAGCACAGAAAAATTCCTTATTGAGATTAGTTCTCGATTCGGGAGGTAGATTTATAGAAAGGGAAGGTGTTAGCACCCTTTCTATCCATGGTTATCCATGGGCTCTTAGATACTTGCTCATTTGTGTTTTCAAAAATGTTTGTTTGCTTTTCAAGGTGAGTGGGTTTAAAAAAGTTTCGTTTGAAATTTCAGTTCGACTCTTGTATCAGTCCTCAAGAGTGTTTGAAAAGTTGTTTTTGAAAGCTTTTTGCAAAGTGTCGGTGTGAAAAGAAGTTTTTGATTTGTTTTGAATTAGAGAAAGTATCTACAAGTCATCTACCTACCCTAAGGAATTAGTCTGTGTAAATGTCCTTAAGGTAGTGCCATCCCACCATTGAGAGGTAGGTAGCACCACCGTTGGAGGTGTTCGGGTCAATTAGAGGGTTCGGGACAGTGTGGTCACCAGAGCAATAGGAAGACACCTTAGAAGCTACCCTCATGCCATGTTCATGGACATGAGGACTTACTAAAACATCCTCTACTCGACGACCACGTTTCGAGGGGCAAGGCAACAGTGAGGCGTACCCTAAGAGTGATGTGTGAATTGTGTGTCATTTTCAGTTATTATTTGTCTTGTCATGCATTGGCGTTCTACGCTTTGATTTTTATTGTTTGGCCATTCATTCTTTCATGCAGATTATTAGCAGTTAAAAGGTGCGGGAAGATAAAAGTGCTACGCTATTACAAAGGCGCGGGTCCACATCGCCAAATTAAACCAAGACCCGATTTGAATAAAACACGGAAAATAAATGTCCTAATTAATCTATTACAAGGCTTTGGGGCAATTACATAAATTTCACAAAGAAAAATAAAATAAACGCGCGAAGAGAAAATTATATTCGAAGGTGCGAGGGCGTTGGACCCTTTGAGGAAATTACATTACAATTAATAAATTAATTAAGTTGAATAACGAAAAGAACTTATTTTTGGAGTTTTTGTATTTATGAAATTTAATGAGAAAATTAATTGTTATAGGAAACCCTAATTCTAATTGTTTTTTAATTTATAAAAAAAATGTTTAAGTTATAACCTAATTTAACCCTAATTAATTAAATGGTATATTTATTTACAAAAATAATTAATAATTAAATATGGTGAAAAAGGAAAAAAAGAATAAAAGTATAAAAACCCTAATTTCTACCTTTTTTAGTTTATATAAAAAAACATTAACATTAAGCCTAAAATTAAAATTATGTTAATTAACAAAATTTATTTACAAAATAAATATTAGTGAATTAAATAATAAACATATTTTACTTTTTGACTTTCTGATTTTTTTTTATTTTTTGTGTTATAAAATTATTTTTATGGAATTAAATAAAATAATTAATCAAAAGAAAAAAAAGAGAATTAAAAAGAAGAAAAATGCAAACCATAGGGGGTTTTCTGGCCAATTATGGAGGTATATAGGAAGCATTTTGGCCCATGGAATGCAGGCCCATGTTGACTTTCCTGGCGCGTGTGGGAAGCAGTTGACTGGTGCCCATGGTGATCTGCCAATTCTGACCTTTGGATTGGCCTTTAGAGACATGTGGCGTGCCAAGGCTTTGGGGTGTATGATGGACCACAGGATGAAAGCTGCATAGAAACACATGAAGAAAAATAATATTGGAGAAGGGAGGGACCTGGGAATCGAACCCAGGTCCCAATACCTGCATTACACGTTGGCCACCAACTGAACTAGCTCGTTTGGTTGTATGTTTAGTGGACAATGAATAATAAGAGAGAGAAAAAGCATTATGCTGGATAACAACAAAAAATGCGCCAATATTTGAATCCACCAACCACATTCCTCCACGCATTGTCTTCTCCACTTGTTCTTTATTTTGCCTAAAAAAAATAAGCTAGATAGCGGGGGTTTTAAACCCCCATAATCTGAAACACAAAAAAATAGCGAATAGAAATTGAACAAATATAAAAAAAGGCGCGATGAGTGTTTTAGATTCGTTGGAATGTCACGATTTCGATGGTATAGGTCTTGCTGTCTAATTTTTCCATATGCGAAAGTCCCCAATTTCAAGCTTATGAAAACCTAGAAAATTTCCATGGCAGATTCTCGTACAGGGCATGTTAGTTCAATTAGAAGATACCAACAGCTTTAGAATGTTCATGTTAGTGCAAAACCACAGTTAAAAGATATTAATCATGTATATAAAATGGAATACGATTATCAATTTTTCTAAGAAAAGTGGAACACGATTATACCAATTCTTGAGGTTAGAGGACGTGATTTTGATTCAGAAAGCTTCCTGGATCTGCAAGCAAGCTATTGGAATGGTTTTTAGGTCTTGAAACACACTCAAACTATGTTTTCAGTTTTGAAAAAACTTGAGAGAAAAGTGAAAAGTGTTTTGTGTTCTTGGGCGCAGCTTTCAGGTCCTGTGCATTAGGGTTGCAATATGTATATGTATGTGAATGTTTTAGGTCAACAAAACAAGCCCAACATCCAAGTTTTAATGCCTTTGAATTTTTGTGATCTTCCATGATTTTTCAATCTTTTTCATACCTTTCTCATGCCAATCAAATGAAGATTCTTGCCTTTTTGGGGTGTGCACGAAATCTTGAGTGAGTAAATGAGAGAATATGGTGCAAAAAGATTTAAAACACATGCTTTGCTATTTTTGTCATATTTTATTTAATTAAAAGAATTAATGGTGATAAAAATTCAAATAAATAATAAAAAATGATGAAATAACTCCCCTTTGGGTCAATGGGTCGTGCATAGCTTTTGGGTGATGATTCTTGGAAGAATTTGAGGCCCATTAGCAATTTTGAGGCATTTGAAGCAAAGTTGTCTTCTCAAAATTCCCAAAAATTTCCCAACTTCCACAAGGCATATCTTGCTCAATTTTTAAGCTTGGATCATGTTCTTGGACATTTTGGAAAGGTCTTGAAGTCCTATAAACAATTCCTTTGGTCCCATGTCATTTTGATTTACCAATCTCAAGTTATGGTCTTTGACTTAAAGTCCCTTTTTGTTGACTTTTGAAAATGACCTATAATGTTGAGATTGATAACTTTTTGTGAGAGCATTTCTTGGACTTTAAGTGTGAAGAGAAGTTGTAGGAAATGTCATTCTCTTCAAAATGAGATTTGGATGGAATTTTTCTGATAAACCATGTGGAAGTTATGCCTTGGTCAAGTTATAGTTGACTTTTTCAACTGTCCAAATATGGAAACTTTTGCATCTTGAGACTTTTTGAACCATGCCTTGAGAATCATGATCAAGCATTGATCAAATGATGTTTGTGGCTTCAAAATAAGATGTTGACCAAGAATTTGGAATTTTGACTGTCAAATGACCATTTTGCCCCTGCAGTTGACTGTAGGGCAATTAGGGTTTTTGACTGTGCAATTTTGTGCTGTAAGTCTTGAAACTTGGCATAAGGATGCTTGACAATGTTTATAGGCATGTGGGACTTGATTGGACCCTTGGAAACTTCAATTTCTTTTCCATAACCAAAACCCTAATTTTTGACTGTTAGGAGGCCATTGAACTGTGCAACCCTTGGGGAGATTTTGAAGCATGCTCTTTGCAAATCTTGAAGAATATGGGAGGGCAAATTTTTGGGTACAACACCCGGGCATCCTTGAAGGAAGCCATCTTCATAGGAGGATCTTCAACAACAGTCTCATTTGACGCCAGCGTTTGGGGAACCTCTTCAAAATGTTGAAATGGGGTTTCAATGAACTCCCTGTCCATTTCCACATATCGGAAAGAGTTGAGGTGGCTCACCATGTACTCCTCTTCTCCTTGCACTGTCACAATTTTCCCTTTTACCGGGTACTATAGCTTCTGGTGGAGCGTAGACGTCACTGCCCCAGCTTTGTGGATCCACTAACGACCCAACAAACAAGAATAAGATGGCTGAATGTCCATCACATAGAATGTAGATGAAAAAACCAGAGAACCAACCTTGATCGGAATATCCACTTCACCGTGTACCATTCTTTTGGACCCATCAAAGGCCCTGACTACAATGTTACTCGGCTTCAGCTCCAACCCTTCATAGTCTAACCGGTCTAGTGCTTTCTTAGGCAAAACGTTTAATGAGGAACCAGTATCCACCAATACATGAGAAAGAGTGGTGCCCCTGCACTCAATGGAGACATGCAGGGCATCATTGTGATTCTTCCCTTTAATAGTTAAGTCGGCGTCAGAGAAACCCAACCCATTATTAGCAGTCAGACTAGCCACGCAATCCTTAAACTGATCAGCTGATGTTTCTTGAGGTACATGTGCAGTCTTCAGGAAAGAAATCAGAGCCTTGGCATGGGCTTCTGAGCATAACAACAGTGATAACATGGAGATTTTGGATGGGGTTTGCCCCATCTGCTCGACTACATTGTAGTCGCTCTTTTTGATGATTTTCAAAATTTCCTCCATCTATTGTCTAGAGGCTTCAACAATAATATTCTTCGGTGCCTCCGTCTGGGAAGGCTCATCAGTGGTCCCTTTGCCCCGAGTATCAGATGACTCAGCAATAGGGGTAAGAATGGGAACTTGAACTGGAATAGTAGTAGGTACACTAGCAGGGGTAATAACAACAGGTTTTCGGACAGTTGGTGGAGAGATATCAGGGGAGAAAAGTCTTCCGCTACAGGTGAGTTTAGCAGGTCCAACAATGTTGCTAACGTCAATATCGGCATCCAAATCTTGTTTAACTCCGTGAAAATAAACATCTGCCCCTAGTGCCAAGGGACAACTTTATCAGATGTATAGGGATAGGCCATGGAACGGTGATGATTAACGGTGCCATTCTTGGAACATATGTAATTCTAACAGGCTTTCTCGAGGAAGCCTTGGAAGAATTGTCGAAAATGGTGATAATAGCAACTTCTTCAGTAGGGATCAAAGGAACAAGAGTCTTCTCAAACATAATTTCTTTATTATCCATCAGGCGTTGGACACCTGACTTCAAAAGATGGCAACCTGTAGGTAGGACAGGACACATACGGCAAGCTTCATCACAACCCGAAAATAAACCGGCTAACAAAAGGTTCTTCTTCACAGTCCTCAAGGGAGTAGCAATATCTTTCACAGAAACCACAAACGAGTCTTCATCTATAGCGTTCACTCCATGCTTGGGCATAGGAGCAGTCACAACATTAGGTCTTTCAAGTGTTTCGAACTCAATCTCCTTTGCATCAATCAAGTCTTGTATTTTGTTCCTCAAAACCCAACAATCATTTGTATCATGCCCCGGGCTGTCAGAGTGAAAAGCGCAATGGGCATTAGGGTTGTACTTTGGTGATGTTGTATTTGGATTCTTCGGGGCTTCCCTTGGAATCACTAGATTGGTTTTCAATAACTGTGGCAGAATTTGGGATAAAGTCATGTTGAGCTGAGTGAATTGCCTTTGCGGTCTCTCGGCCTTTGGCTGATTTTTGTGCTGAGGAGCACCAGCAGGTTTTGAAATAACAACCGCATTAACAGCTTGGCGGCGTTCAGGTCTATTCTGGCTTTTCGAATTATAAACAACACTGGACTCTTTCTTAAAAGGCTTCTTCTCGGTTCCTGATGAAGCACCCTTCTGTATTTTACCAGACTTAATACCAGCCTCAATCCTTTCCCCGATCATAATCAACTCCGTAAACCCGGATGATGAACTTCCAATCAGATGGTTGAAATACGGACCAGACAAGGTCCCCAGAAACATATCCACAAGCTCCCGATCAGCCAAGGGTGGTTGCACTCTTCCAGCGAGGTCCCTCCACTTCTGAGCATAATCTTTGAAACCTTCGCCCGTTCCCATAGACATACCCTGGAGTTGGGTACGCGTAGGAGCGAGGTCGGCATTATATTGGTAGTGCTTGTAGAAAGCAGCAACCAAATCTTACCAATTACGGATGCTAGTTCCTTCCAACTGGTAAAACCATTCAAGCTGAGTCCCTGAGAGACTGTCTTAAAAGAAGTGGATCCAGAGATTCTTGTCAGCGGTGTATGGATGAATCTTCCTTACATACGATCGGAGGTGCAGTTTCGGACAAGAAACTCCGTCGTATTTAGAAAAGGCTAGTGCTTTGAATTTGTGGGGAATCACCACCCCAGATGATAGACCCAGATCACCAAAATCCAGACCAGGCACTTTCTGAACTTCCATCGCACTCAACCGGTCTTCCAGTTGCTTGTATCTATCCCCAGCCGAAGGATACTGGTCTTCATCAAAGTCTGTCTCGTTGTCTGAAACCATAGGTCTAGGATCCCTCCTCTCTTCCTGACTATCTTTCCCTCCAGATGAGGTGGTCAAATCAACTTCATCTTGTAGCCTGTTTCCAAACCTGTGGCCCATGTTAAACAGGACCGTCTTCTTCTTCTTCTTCTTCTTCTTCTTTTCTTTCAAGATAAGGGCCTTCAGATCTTGCTGACCTTTAGCTAGATTCATGAACAATTCCTGGAATTGGGCGTTTTGAGCCTGTAGAGCCTTGATTGCTTGTTCAGTTGATGGTTCAGAAGACATGATGCTGAAATAAACAGTGAAGAAGATGAGAAAACCTGTAAGGGTACCTGTTATGAGGTGAATGGAATGAAATGCGTATGATATGATTTCAAAGACATCGAGAGATTCAAATTCGTAAATAAGAAATGAAACACACTTTTATTAGATAAACTTGAAATTCAAATTGTTCAACAGATGCCTTTAAGGCGTTACAGGAAAGAAAATACTGAAAAGTAAATAAAAACTGGAAGTAATCAAAGGACATCAGCGCTCCCATAGTCGTTTGCCTTTAGTGCTGACATAGTCGTTGATGATCTGCTCATTCTCCAACTTCGTTGTCAACTTCTGGATCTTTCTCTCTTACTCGTGATACTTTTCTCTATAAGTATCCCGCTCTTCCCTTAGCTGCATCCAAGACCTCTTCAATGCCCCAATATCAGTAGGCATATAAGGGTGTAAGATAGTAGGAGGAACCCCTTCCTCATCAGCAACTTCAACAATAATAGGCAAGTAGGCTTCATAGGGCATTCCAAGCTTTTGGGCACGTATGCGAACCCATCGGAGATATGGTTCCATTGGTAGAGAAGTCTTAGCACCAAACTCGTGTGGATCAGATCTGTGTACTCTATCCCAAGCCCTTATGAATCTGCGGCGTTGCTCGTCACTATCCCCTTAGAAATCAAAGATTATACTAGGCATTAGCAGCTCATGAGGTCCTTCCCTTCTGGCTCGCCCAAACTGACGTAAGGCCAAGCATGGATTGTAAGTAATTCCTCCATTGGTTCCTATCAGTGGAACATTGGGGTATTCCCCACAGTGATCAATAATGGCCACCTCATCAATACCCTTAATAGTCTAAATGATGTCATTGTGAGAAAGAGACATAACTCTATAAGCCCAGCCCATGCCTTATTTGTTCTTTAAAACTGATTTGGGAAGGTGAGAAATAAACCACCTCGCCAATAACGAAGCACATCACATCAAGGTTCCCCGTTTCCGAGCAGTACGAGCATAAAGCTGATGAAGAATGTCACCCAAGAGAGTGGATACAGGATTACCAGAGATGAAATTTTTTACCGCATTCACATCAACAAAGGAGTCAGAGTTAGGAAACAGTACCAAGCCATATATCAGAAGAGCAAGAATATCTTCGAATGCCTGGAAGTCTAGACTGTCCCAGAAATGATTAGCCTTACCAACCAAGAACTTAGTCAAAAAGCCCTTTTCTCCACTTCTAGTCTCCCAATTAGCCATTACCTCAGCCTTTGTCAGGTGAAGGGCTGAAGCAATCTCTTCTGGCCTAAGGATCTTCTCCCAACTTGTAAACGGGGTCTGCTCCAAAATAGAGATACCGAGTAGATAAGAGAACTCTTCCAAGGTAGGGACCAACTGGTAGTCCTGAAAAGTAAAGCAATGGTACAGTGGGTCAAAGAACTGGACTAGGACACTCATTATCTGCTCGTCCAATTTGGAGGTGACCAAACCAAGAAGATGCTCGTGTCTTATGACAAAGGAAGTGGTATCTGACATCTTTGCAACCAACTCTTTAAGCATAGTGGGAACCTGGACAAAGTTGATCCGGATGGTGTTCCTACGCATATGTGCCATGACCTACAAAACAGAACAAAGATGAATCCCTCTTGTCTTTGAAATAGGTTAGTCCAATGCAAGATGTATGCAATGTTATGATGTCATGATGTCATGATAGAAAGCACACCACAAGTATCCACAAATAGAAAACATGGTAAAGGCACACAAGTCACACAGAGAGCCCTTAGATTTCAGGTTGGCAAGGAGTCTAGGTACTACCCTCTTTCAGTTCAGTTGGTTTAAACCTGTCCTAAAAATAGTAACCGGGTTCTAGAGAATCTCAATATCACTGACTACCCTCGATCGGTCATAATTCCAGTTTAGCAACCTTTTCTTGCGGCCGGAATCATCGCGAGAGTTTAGTCTCAATGAGTGTAGCATACTGCTACTATTCTATGGCCAAGTTGGTCAATTTAAAGGTTCTAAGGTCAGTTGGTGCTTAATGACCCCTTAGCATACCCATATTCTCCTCGTTGCGCCACAAGGGATATCGGTACATACTAAAGTGCCACACCAACGTAGCTACTGCTTCAACTGTATCGGTCTACGCTGTACAGTTCCCTCACAGTTTATTGCTACTTACCTAAAGGGTATCCCCCAGATCCGGGTTAGGATCTGTAGTAACTCCAATACAAACCCACAAAGATAAATCATACAAATCAAGCAATTGAAAACATTATGAACTATTCCTAAGGTACACCCCACTTATAAGCTTCCCCAGCAGAGTCGCCAGTTCTGTGATACGGTGGGAAAGAACTGACTGTTTTTTGGAATGCTGGTTTGCGTTTTGCGTGTGTGTTCGTAAAATGTCACGGTAAGCAAGAGTCACCACCGACTTTTATTTTATCCAACAAGGAAAGGAAAAAAGCACAGAAAAATTCCTTTTTCGAGATATTTCTCGGGTTCGGGGGGTAGATTATAGAAAGGGAAGGTGTTAGCACCCTTTCTATCCGTGGTTATCCACGGGCTCTTAGGTACTTGCTCAATTGTTTTCAAAATTGCTTTCTTTGTGCTTGTGGGTTTGAAAAAGTTTTTGTTTTGAAACTTCGATTTAACTCTTGCTTCTGTCCTCAAGAGCGTATGAAGTCTTTTGAAAACTTTGTTCGAAAAAGTGTAAGTGTGAAAAAGATTTTGTTTTTTGAAAGAGCAAGTACTTAAGAACCATCTACCTACTCGAAAAAGGAATCTTTATATGCTATCTTCCTTTAGGCAATGCTATCCCACTATTGATGAGTAGGTAGCATCGCCGTTGGAGTTTGAGGGTCAATTCGAATTAGAGACTTACGGTCACCAAAGCAATGTTAGGACGCCTTAACGGTAACCCTAATGTATTAGATCATTTATTTTGAGGAAACAATATCCGAGGCAACCGTTTCGAGGAAACTATGATCTTTGGACAAGAGGGCGACCTCTAAAGTGACCTATACACAATGACCGCGTACGAAGGCAACCAAGTGGGGTGTACCCTAAGAGTGCGCATGTGCGAGTGTGTTGTTTCCAGTTAATTTTATCTTTGTACATGTTAATGGTGATCTAGGTTGATTTTAGGTTTAAACGTTCAATCTTGTCATGCATCCCTATTATCAAACATCTAGCAGTTATATTTTGCGGAAAATAAAATTGCGGAAATTAAATTACAAGGCGTCGGGTATTTACATCGCCAAAAGCAACCCTTTGAAATTTAAATGTGGAAAAATAAATAAAGCGATAAAAATAATTAAATGGTCCTAATTATCTATTACATTCCGGGAATAAATACAATATGATATAAAAGAAATCGCGTGCGGAAAATTAAATCGAGCGCAAGTTCTAGGGTTTTGACCCTTTGTTATTAATGAAAAAAAAGATTTTTTTGTTGTTTTGAATTAAGGGAGAAATTACCTAAGTTAATTATTAAATTAATAAATTAATTAATTAATTAAGGAAAATAATTTTTTTTTGGATTTTTGGTATTTTGAGAAAGAAATATAAATTAATTAATATTAGTAAAACCTAATTAAGTCTAAGTTAATTTTAATTATTTGCAAAAATGTTTTAAAGTTGTTTCTAATTAATGGCCTAAATTAATTAATTGATTTGTTAAAAAAAATAAAATACTAAAATTTAATTTAATAAAGAAAATATTTTTTTGGTTTTAATTTTATAAAGGAAAAAAAATGATTGGTTAGTTATTAAATAGAAATTATAAATAAATAATTAAAACAAGAATAAAATAGAAATATAGAGAGATGAGTATGGGCCTGAAAAGGAGTTCAGAATAGCAATTCCAAGGCCCATTAAGCGCTGGCCTGGTTGACTTTTTGGATTCCATACGCGCTGGTTGACTGGATCCATGGTAGACCATCAATTATGGATCACCAGATTTGGCCTATGGCCATCTGGCCATCAGATGCTTGAGGACGCATGATGAGCTTCACGCTTGGAGACATACAAGATCACCTGAAGAAAAAATGCATTGAGAAATTTGGAGGACCTGGGATTCAAACCCAGTTCTTGATGGTATTTGCAATGCTTGCTTCGCCACTAGGCCATTATGCTTCATCTTTTTATATAATAAGAATAATATATAATAAAACAAAACAATTCTCATGGATCAGAAACAAATAAAACGCGCGAATTATTTGAACCAACCATTGGGGAGATGACACGCCATCGTCCCCTACCTCCAGCCCCTATAACTTTACCTGCGGATTTGGATCCGCATCTAAATGCGCAGGTCGATCCCAAAATTAATTCTAGGTCATAAAAACGACCTCCAAAGGCATGGTTATGTTCGTCTCCCTCTCCTGAGTGAAACCATGTCTATCACGAGATTCAATTTCACCTGAAACGCAAATCCCTAAAATCCAACACGAAACCCTAGCCATGTTGTTATGAGATTACAGTCCATATAAATCAAATTAAGTATTGCCAAAAGTTTAGAAATCTCATAAGAATCACAAATATGCCCATGATTTGCCAGACTGATGCAAAAATAGAGAGCTATGATTTCGAATACATGGCCAAGAAACGTGATACTTACAACGCTATAAGAGGTCGAAAAATGCTTACTTTTGATCCCAGAAGGTTGAGTGAATACCCAGCAATCGATTGGGATAACTCTTTGCTTCTGAAAATCTCTCTTGCTATGATTTTGAATTCTCACTTTTTCACCACTTTTTCAAGTTTTCTTTGCTTGTTCTTGCAGCCTCTAGCCCATATTTTCGTGCCTTTGCCTTTCTTATGTAATGTATATTGCATTAGGGTAAGAAACTTGGTACAAATCTCTCCATATCAATGCTCATGAATTGGATTTGATTCCACCATTACAACCTTCCAAATTTGTCCTAAATCATATCTTCTTGTAAACAATGCACTTGATGCGAATTTGACTCACATAATAGCTGTATTCAAATCCTAAATCAACCAAAAAATCATGAGTTATAAATACTTTTGATTTTATATGATTTTATTTGATTTAAAGTGAATAAATTCAATTAAAAATCAAATTAAATAATAAAAATAAGATATGGGCTCATGGCTGAATCTAGGACACGTGGACAATGATGCAAGCTCAAATCAAGTGGAAAAGAATGGGCCCATTTGACAAAATTTGAAGTTTTGGGGATAGTTGACTTTTGGCAATTTTGCAAAAACGTCCAACTTCAACAATGCATAACTCTTCAATTTTGAACTTTTGTAAGTGTTCTTAGACTTTTTAGAAATCTTTAGATGTCCTCTAACCAACCCTTTTGGTCTCATCTCATTTTGATATTCCATGCTCAAGTTATAAGCTTTGGCAAAAAAGGTGTTTTTGTTGACTTTCAAAATGACCTATAATGTCCAAATTTATAACTTCTTGTGAGTGCATTTTCTGATCTTGGGGTATGAAGATGGATTGTAGGAAATTTCATCCTCTTCAAAATGAGCTTTGTATGGGTCATTTTTCATAAAGTATGAGAATGTTATGCTTGGTCAAAGTTGAGTTGACTTTTCCTACAAAACCCTAATTTAGCAAATTTTGAGTCTTGATGAATTTTGAGCAATCCTTGAAGAATCATGATCAACCCTTGATCAAATGATGAAATATCCTTCAAAATGAGAATGTTGACAAAAAAATCTTGAAGTTTGACTGTATTTGGGTCACAAATGACTTTTGCCCTAGCACAGTCGATTTTTAGACCCTTTGAGTAATTGACTGACCAAACTTCCTCTGCAAGGCTTGAAATTTGACATGGATGACCTTGAGAAAATATTAGGACATTGGGGAGAACTTGAGGTCATTTGGACTCAAGGATCTTGATGCAACATAAAACCCTAATTTGGGGTTGACTGCCTTAGGAGATAGCTTGACTGTCCAACTTTTGAGCAATCTTGAGCCACTTGGAGATTTTTCTTGCAATGTTTTGAGAAATATGAGAGGGCAAATTTTGGGGTGCAATAGAAGGCAACATGTAGAGATACCTTAGCAGTTCAAAGGGATTGTCATCATCATATATTCGTAGGCAACTCGAGGGATAAGATCATTTCTCGTAGGCAACTCGGGGGAAATTAAGGGACTATGATCTTTATGATGACTTTGAACCGAGGGGTCTTTGTTAGGGTATCCCTACATTCGAGGGACATGACCATTTTCGAAGGCAACCAAAGTGGGAAATACCCTAGGAGTGCAAGTGTGCAATAGTGTGCTTTTCCAGATATTTTTATCTTGACGTTATTGATCTAAGATTGATTACTTAATTCTTGCCATACACGCCTAATTTACTAGTATTTTATATACATGCATATAATGGAGTACATAAAGTAAAACCTACAGCTAGTACATGGCTTCGGGGCAATTACAATTATATCTGACTGAAATGTAAAATGCGGAAATTAAAACCCTAATTAGACTATTACAAACCTGGCACAGTTACATAATTAAAAAAAATAATCGTACAAAAATAATAACACGCAAAAATCAAGACATGAATAAGTTCTAAACTCTAAAAATATAATTGTTTTATGAAAATATTTTTTGGTATTTTATAAATTTTTTTTGAGATTTAACCTAATTTCTAACTAATTTTAATTTAAGAAAACAAGTTAAAAATTTAATTAAATTAATTTTTTTTGCAAAAAAATTAATTTTAATTAAAAAAACCTAAGTCTTATTTTTATGATTTTTGTTGATTTTATGATTTAAAAAAAATGAATTTAAGAAAATACAAACTAATTAAAAAACGAAAATAAAGAGAATTAAAAATGGAAATGGGCCTGGGTTGAGAAGCCAAATTGGGGGGTGATGCACTGAAGTTTGCTAAGGGCCTAGATCTGGCGGCCCAAAGCTTGCGTGAGATCCAATGGGAGGCGTGCTTGAGGGTCCATCATGGGGACTACTGGTTGGGCGTTAGATTTGGATCAGTGGATGATCCAATGGTTGTGAAGGAGGATGCAGGATGGTTGTCTTGTAATGAAGCACACTGGAACCTACAAGGAATATCAAGAAAAAATAGGAAAGTGCTGGAATACTGACCTTGCCAATTGTGCTGCTTGTTAACTCGTTATACAAAGTGAACAAAAATAATAAAATATGAATCTCATTCAATTACTGAAGAACGCACGCGCATGTTTGAACTGCCCAGTGGGGCTACGCCATGCAATCGTCTTCCTCACTCCTCCGTCGTATTTTCTTATGCATTTTACCTACGAACATTGTGTGTCACTACAACACCTGCAATTCTCAAAATTCACAGCACGCAATATAAATTAAGTCTAAAGCCATTGATCAATTGGGTTTGATCCCCCAAGCATGATGGCACTCATCTTTAAGCCTAATTTTTCCTGTACCTGTAAACCCTAAATCAAAGGTCAAAACTCTAACAATAGCATATCGTTATACATTTATCAAAACAGGAAATTAATGATTCAAATATGTTCTAATCATTAATACAAGCAAGAATGCATGATCAAAATTCACTTATAATGCACGTATTACCATAACCATTTTCAAAAAAGGGAGCACAAATCGTGACTGTGTTGAGCACGATTCTTGGAGTTTTGGCGCTTGGGAGTGATGCAGCTAGCTTCAGAATGCCTCCAGGAATTGATTGCAAGCTTCAGAATACGTTGAATCCTTCTGCAACTCCAAATCCAATTGCCACTTTTCTTTGAAATTTCAAGCTTATGAACAGATTCTTTTTGCAGCAGCTGCGCCTCTCTCTAGGTCTGAAACGTTTATGCATATATAGTATATCATATTAGGTTAACAAATATGGACTGAATCTTGAAGATAGGATGGAAATAATTTTATTTGCATCTTAGAATTTTATGTTTCCAAATTTGGCCAAAAATCACTCATTTCTCTCCAATCAACCCTTGCACGAAATTTTAATTCAATCTTCTGATGTTAGGCTCATGATCTGATCATAAAACAAATCTTTGGATTTAATTCATCATTTTACTATTTTAATTGATTTATTAAGATTTAATGAATAAAAATTCAAATAAATAAAAACAAATCTCATAAAAATAAAATAATGGATTTAAATATCTTGAACAAGTCCATGGATATGTTTGAGATCCAAAACCCACACCCATTAGTTCAAAAAAAATCCATGTTCCTCACATTGACTTTTGTGCATTTTCATAAAATTGGTCAACTTTAGCAATTCATATATTTCTCGTTTTTAATCCTAAGAGGGTGTTCTTGGACTTTTTAGAGATATTAGGATGTCCTCTAAACAACCCTCTTGGTTTCATCTCAATTGGACCTATAATGTCTGAGCTTGTATCTTTTAAATGAGGCATTTCTTGATCTTGAGGGATGAAGAGAAGTTGCAGGAAATTGGATTCTCTTCAAAATGAGCCTTGGTGGAAAAATTTCTGATAAAGTATGAGAAAGTTATGCCTGGTCAAAGTTTGGTTGACTTTTCCTATAGAAACCCTAATTTGCAATTTTTGACTTTTGATTAATTAGGAGAATTTCTTGA